>JAUMJM010000092.1:992500-2192500 GCA_033558235.1 Neomorphus geoffroyi | reverse complement strand
CCTTAACCTTACAGTATTGCAATACAAGCATCCTGGATGGTGCGGATAAAACTCGTTCCCTTGTGGTGGATGATGAGTGACAGATGTGACTAGAGGAGCAGGGGGTGCTGGTCTGTGTGTCACACAGCTCGGTCCCGTAGCCAATGCAAACATCTCTCACAGTTGCTGATGTCAGCAGAGCCCTCTGATGTGGGCTGGGCACTGGACCCCAGCCTTGCTTTTGGGTGGCTGACTGGGACGTTCCTCAGCGACAGGAGATGTGCGTTGTATCCAGGGATGGCCAGTGGGCAGAGCTGATGCTGCCCGGGCCAGAGGATTGCGTAGTACGGAGCCACCTTCTGTATTGTCCAAACCAGGTACCCTTTCTGCTTGAGCTTACCCCAGGCAGATCATTCTCAACTGGAATGATTTCAAAACAGGAAAATACAGTATGCTTTTTGATACTCTACACTCCTCTGTGCAGGAGAGACTCCAGGCTGTTTCTTGGTATTGCTTTTACACTCTGAAAGCTTTGCAGGACAGAACAAAGGTGGGAGAGCATCAGCATTCAGGATATGTCTGGATAGCTCAGTCCCCACCAGCCAGAAACACTCCAGAGAGATGTGTGATAACAACCTCTATGTATGTGCCTGTTGTGTGAGCCTTCCTCTGGGTAAAAGCGGAGTCCAAGCCCACAGCAGGCGCCTCGGGCTGGTTGAGACTCCTCTCTTTTATGCAAAGGACATAGTTTCACAGCAGCATCCAACCAGTGTGAGCCAGCACTCTTGTTGGTATGGTGTGACCCTTGCTTCTGCCCCGTGTTTAAATCTTATTTGGATATGCTGACCCAAGTCAGGGAGCCGGTTCAAGTTAAATGCTGTTCCTTGTTTCCAGGTTTCTCTTAGTTTGGGTTAGAACCTCAAGCCAGGAGCACAGACATCAGCAATGGGACATCTGCTTTCAGCAGCAGCGCTGGTTTATACTGGTTTAAAATGACTGTGAGATTGTGGAATAACTTTCAGTGGCTGCAGTGCTGGGTAATTGTGATCAAAGAAATCACACACGGCTCAGCTCTTGTTTTTTTCATCCAGAAGCTTCTTTTATCTGGAGTCATTGATGCCACTGTGTGGATTAAATTGGAATGCTCAAACTGGAAATTATTCCTAGGCTGTTTCCTGGAACACAAACTATCCACAAGATGAAGCTGTATGGGTCACACATCTCTGAACAGCCATGAATCACCTGCATTTGCCCTGAGGGGTGCGATGCAGTTCCCTTGGTTGCTTTCATCCTTACGATAATTCTGCTAAATATAATTCCTGAAGGTGTTCTCCTAAATCACTTCTCCCTGATTTAGGAATATGAGGGCTCTGTGGATAGTTTTCCTTCAGAAGCTGTGTGAACAGCTGCACCAGTGCTTGCAGAAGCTTAAATCTACTGACCAGACTCCAGGCAGGTGGCAATACAAGTGCCAGTATTGCAGCCCGTGTTTATCATCGTACAGAGTTTTGCACGGTGGTCCCCACTGCCTTCCCCTCTGCTCAGGAGCTATCGCTGTTCACTGAGCTGGGAACTGAGCCAGGGAGCTGTATGCGATGCCAGCCTTACCACCCGTTGGCACACAGCCCACAGAGAGGCACAGCCCTGGCTCTGTGCTCCGTGAACAGAGACAATGGTCTCTTAACGCGCATGTGGACCACAATGTCCACCTCAAAACGATGCCGAGTGTTTTCTGAGCTCAGCCTCACGAGTTCCTAACGCTCAGCTCCTCTTTCAGTGTGCACGTGTTGCTCGGTGTGCCGACTCCTCAGAGGTGAGTGCTGGATTTCCTGCGCCGTGGTATCCATGCATCCCTTGTGGGCATGGCTGCTTTCTGGCTTGCTCCTGCTGCTCGTACTCATGGGGTTGCCTAACACCAGGGGAACAAACCAGGCTGCGAGCGCGTTTGTGAGCTGTGTGTGTGCTGATGGCAAGCACTGCAGTGCCTCTTGCCTCACTGACCTGTGGTACCCAAGGCTGGGAAGTGTTTCTCTGGAGAAAAACTTCAGCCCTTTCTGTTGTAGAGGGTGTGCCCCTTTTCTTGCTGCCCTTTATCCCCCAGCACTGGTGTAAAACCACAGGGAAAACAGCAAGAGCAAACCTTCCTCAGTCCCAGCCCAGTTTTACTCTGTTCCCGAAGGACTGCCGTGTGTTCCCTTATTGATGGAGCAGATACTTGTGTTTGGGATGAGCAGAGTAAACAACAAAGCCCAGCAGCAGATCCTGATAAAATGAAATGCGGCTGAACAGACTCTCCCTGCTTCAATCTGTCCTAGAGCCCCTGTGCCCAGCGTGGCTCATGTTTACAATCCTAGGAGGATAGCAAATGGTTCAGCTGCTGGTGGTCTTTTCCACGCAGCACCGATCAGGTTGGTTGCCAAGAGCTGAGCTGTGGCGCTTTTGCGTTTTGTCCTCGTGGCAGATGAAAGGGGAGGGAGGGCTCTGATTTGAGATGCCAGAGGATGGGGCAGCTTGTCTAGGGAGAAGGAAGAAAACCAGACAGGGAGCTTCTCTTGTTGGTGGAGGCAAAGGACCTTTGTAACTCATCTTCATCTCATGTGCTTTAGTTTGCACACTGCAATCAGCTTGGGGATGGCAGCAGAGGGACTGAAGTACTGCAGTGCTGTCACCTGCCTGCAGCCATTGCTGCTGGCTGTGACACTTGGAGTGTCCCAGGGTGCACCCTCCCACTGCCTTGCACCTGATGTTATCAGAGAATGACCTGAGTTGGAGGGGACCCAAAAGGATCATTGAGTCCAACTCCTGTCCCTACACAGGAGAACCCCAACATTCACACTGTGTCTGAGGGCATTGGCCAAAGGCTTCTGCAGTGCTGGCACACTGGGTGCCGGGACTGCTGCCCTGGGGAGCTGTTCCAGGGCTCCCCCACCCGCTGGGGGAAGAACCTCTTCCCAGTGGCCAACCTAACCCTCCCCTGGCATCTTCCTGCCATCCCCTCCAGGGCCATCCCAGGGCACCAGAGAGAGGAGCTCAGCCCCTGCTTCCCCTCCCTCCCTTGTGAGAAGGCAGGAACAGCTCTGAGATCCCCTCTCAGCCTCCTCTTCTCCAGCTGAGCAGCCCCAGTGCCTTCAGCCTCTCCTCACCCCCTTCCCCTCCAGACCCTTCCCCAGCTTTGGGGCCCCTCTGGACGCTCTCCAGCAGGTTGAGATCCTTTTTATCCTGTGGTGCCCAAAGTGCCCCCAGTGCTCGAGGTGGGGCTGCCCCAGTGCAGAGCAGAGCGGGACCATCCCCTCCCTTGCTCGGCTGGCGATGCCATGCTCAGTGCCCCCCAGGACACAGTTGCCCTCTTGGCTGCCAGGGCACTCTTGGCTCATGGTGAACTTGCCCTCGACCAGAACCCCCAGGTCCCTCTGTGCAGGGCTGCTCTCCAGCCCCTCACAGCCCAGTCTGTCTGTCCATCCGGGTTGCTGTGTCCCAGGTGCCAAACTCAGCACCTGCCCTTGCTCAACTCCATGCGGCTGGCGATTGCCCAGCTCTCCAGTTTGCCCATCTCCCTCTACAGGGCCTCTCTGCCTCCCAGAGTGTAGCCTGCAGCCCTGTGCAGCGTCAGTGCTTGGAGGGCGATGATCTCAGCCAGACACCAACTCCTTGCACACTGCGTAGGTGCCAAACCAACCCTCAGACTTGCTCTGTGTCCTCTGTTTTTTGCACTATAGCACATCCAGGGTGCCAGTGCTCCCGTACAGGAGAACAAAGCCCATTTCAGGTGAAATCTGTTTAGGCAATGATGAAACACTTGCATTCACAGGGCATTTTGTTAGCACCCTTCTAATTTTAGCCTAAACCGATTTTACGGACTTTACTTCAAAGTTTTATTTCTAAAAAGAATCACTGAATCCTGAAGTGCTTAATAGTCACGAGTTAATCTGGGGGAAGTCATTTAATGATGCGAAAGCAGTAATCAGTCCAATACGTTTACAAATTGGGTCTGAAGTCATGTTGATCCGGTTTAAATTGCGTTCCCTGTCTTTCAGATTGGCTTGGCTTACTATTTTTTTCCTCCCTGACATAATCCAGTCCCTTGGACCAAGTCAATAGGGATGTGCTGAGGCTCTACCTCATAGAGGGTTCACTCTGTCTCCTCAGGCTGCCCTTTCTCTGTCTCCAAGGCAATAGATGCTTTAATGCACTCTCAGACAAGGACCTGCCCTTTAAAACGCGCCTTTGTGAGTGCAGCTTTGGTGCCTTGCAGAGCTGGCTACGTAATGGGAGCACAATTTCTCAGCACAGGAGGAGAAAGCAGGGGGGAGAAAGAACCTAACTTTGTTTAGCGTGGACGAAGTTGTCCCAAGCTATTGGCACTCGTGATTCCTTGGTGCAAACTACTGCGTTGCTCGTTTCAGAATACAGTTGTTGACAGTACTCATCTCCAAAGAGTTTATGATCTAAATGGGCAGATATTCAAGCCTTACCTCAAGCAGCAATAATTAAGGCTGGTTTAGAGCCACGATGCAGCCTTTCGTGCAGAAGCAAATGCTCTTGTGCGTGAAACTCAATTGTTTCTCTCACTGGCTGCCTCCTAAACCCCCCTCCAGCCCTTCGGAGAGCACAGGCTGGTGGGAGCAAAAGTCTGCCCATCCTGCTCCCCACATGAGATCCTTGTTGTCCCAAATGTGGATCCATTATCCAGTGTGCAAAAAGCCAATAACTACATCACAGAGACAGATGTTGTTTTATTCAGGTTTGTGCAAAAAACGGGTGCCTAGAGGTTTTCCTCAAACCAAAGCACACACTATGGGGTTTGTTGCATTCATTTATACACAAAGTCATGCATTATTCATTAGCGTAGAATCACAGAATGGTTTGGGTTGGAAGGGACCTCAAAGCCCATCCAGTGCCACCCCCTGCCATGGTCAGGGACACCTCCCACTGGGTCAGGGGGCTCAAGACCCTCCCCTCTTGTTCAGGCGTTTGCTGGCAAAACTCCTTCCAGTTCTTTACACAAGTTTCTTTTTTATCACTTCTATGGAAAGTCAGGCTGCAGCGTTATAGAACAACAGCACAATTACCTAAGAGCTCTTTTTCCTCTTCAGGAATGGCAGAGTGAAAATCTCCAGGGGTATCTGTTTGTCTTTTGGCAGTGCCTGGTAAATGCTTAAACACTGGCCAATATTAAACAAGCTTGCTTGGAACTGGCATTTAAGATGTAACAAATGTTGTGTTCAGTGGTATTCTCTCAACTAACATCTCTTAGTGCTGTTGCAACAACCTGTGGCACCGTTGAGAGGGAGGAACAGCTTTAATCCTTGCTGAAAATAACTATATCTAGCAGATATTGTAGAATCAGCTGTATTTCAGGTGAACTGTTGTGGCTGTGTGTATTTGAGGGGGTGTTTAATACTAAAATGCTGATTGGGAGCCTTGGACAATGTAAGAAACGTGCGAGAACGTCAGTGATGAATGGGACCGGTTTTTAGTGTGTGCAGCAGGGTTGTGCTCTGCGTGACTGAGACAGCAATGCACAGCCTAAACCTGCAGCTGGGCAGGAGCCGACACAGCCAGCGTGCTCTGTCAGCCATCCACAGCGTAAAGCCAGTCTTTGGAGTTCCAAGTAAAGGCATGTTGGATCTCTTCCTCCGTGTGATTGTCACCCTGAAGGGAAAGTGATGCACAACTAGCGCCGCAGCTCAGTGAGGACCTTAATGGGACATTCCCTTAATTGTGTGTTAAACAAATCACCTTACAGGTACCTTAGCTGTGCCCAGCCCTTTCTCTGTGCTGTGCTACCAACGGCGCTTGGGATTATTGCAGTGGGAAGTGCTCTTAAAAAACAAATTCACTTTGCATCAAGAGGGCTGTTCATTTATCTCTAAACTAATTTAATTAAATGGTGTGGGTGGTTTCGTTTTTGGTTTTAGCCAGTTTTGCTTCCAGCGCTTGCACTGGGGATTTTGTTTTAACCTTCTCTCTCATTGAACTTAAAGAACAAATGACAACTTTCCGTTGCTCTGGATATTTTGCTCTTTAAAACCTCCCTTTACTAAATGTTTATTCAAATTTTTACAGGGATGATTTGCATCACTTTGCAACAGTGGCAACTCTGAATGGCAATTGGGGAGTTTCTCTGTACTCTCTGGGCGTTTGGGGTGTTTAAAAATGCTCTTGTGCTTTTGGGGGTTAGTTCAAGGAAGGAAAAATTTTCATAGTAAATCAGTAGGTCTTTTATGTACGTTTGCATTTTAGCAATAGGAAGTTAAAACATTAATGGTTGCTTAATAAACTCCAGTTGAACCACAGATATTAGGATAGCAAAGATGAAGATTTCTGTGCTCTGAAACAATGTTCCTTCCCCCTCTACACCCAAATGTTTTCCCCTAACAGTTTATTCTTTCCTTTTCTCTATGTAAATATTATGGGACTCTGATGTAAGTGCCACAGATTGCATGAGGTTTCTTCTGAGGTGTCTGAAGTAGACTAACACTTAACAACTTAACCATTTGTGGGATGCGTTTTCATTAACGGATGACTTTGTTGACGTGATTAGACTTGTTTGCTTTGGTTGCACTTGACTTCAGCTTTGGAAAAGATGTCTGCCCCTGTTTTGTGGCTCCTGGGCAGTGTGTGCCGGTGGAGTTGGCTGCTCCTAACTTCTTGGTTTGGCAATGGAAGCTGTTGGGGAAGGACATGCCTTGGGTCAATGTCCTTTGGAAATGATGGGAAATTTGTCTTTGTTGCAGGGAAAAGAAGCTGATCACCATCGTATAATAAATGTCTGCTCTCTTGCTCTCGTTAAGTGGTGTGCAAACTTCCTTATGTGAGTTATCCCCTGGAAGGGCTTGGCTCTGGAGTGACTTTATCTTCCATCACAATGATACACCACCTTGCTCCTGGTTCATGTAGGCTGTGACTATGGTGTTCCTCACTGCTCCCCAAGATTGACGCGACAGGAGAAAGAAATATTATAGAATCACAGAATCATGGAATGGTTTGGTTGGAAGGGACCTCAAAGCCCATCCAGTCCAACCCCCCTGCCATGGGCAGGGACACCTCCCACTGGGTCAGGGGGCTCCAAGCCCCATCCAGCCTGGCCTGGAACACCTCCAGGGGTGGGGCAGCCACCACTGCTCTGGGCAACCTGGGCCAGGGTCTCATTGTGAAGAATTTCTTCCTAACCTCTAACCCAAATCTTCCCCCTTCCAGGGGGGTCCAGCTTTTCTCAAAGGTATTGGAGTGCCTGATTCCCACTGTAAGGGTATTTAAGGGTCCAAATTTTTCAGAGGTTCTAGATCAAAGTCCTTTGGTCCTCTGTAGCTGGAGCGAGCCAGGCCCTGGACTCTGTTAGACTAATGAAAATCTATAGACATTACTCTGGGTTTGAACAGCAGTGCAGATCAGAGCCTAAATCAAAACAATTGCTGAAAAAAAAACATTTGCTGCTGTCAAAAGGTTTGCAAGTGAGATTTTTTAGCCCAGATGGAATCACAGAAATTAAAGTTGATGATGATCTGGCCCTACATTCCCTTGTCCATGCTGAGTCGTTCCCTGTGGTGCATTTAATATTATAGCTTGGATTCCAACCCTGTTGACTTCAATTTGGAATATTTGCAGCTTCAGGGCCCCACAGTGTTGGTTGTATGGGTTCCCTTTGAAGGAGTTAGGATTGAACAACAGGAACTGGAATTAAGGGGACCCTTTCCTTAGGCTGTTTCCAGATTCTGTCTTGCCTTAGCGAGGAGAGGAGTGTAATCTGATCTGGATACTGAGAAGATGTTTTCAAGAGGCGGCAGCAGCTTTAGCCCTGGCACACCAGCCCCTTTCTCATTTCTGCAGTGATCCTGCCCCTCCTCGCAAAGATGTGGGGCCGTAAATGCAAGAGATGGAGATACCTGAGACACAGCCTGGTCTGAGATGGGGACAGAGCGTCCCAGGGACAAGAGTGCCAGGGCCGACGTGTGGTGCGAGGTCCGTGCTTTAACGCAGCTGCAGTCCTTGGGGCTGTCGAGTGCTTCCCTGGAGCAGCTCGTGCTGCTGGTTCTGCTGCTTCAGGGATATCCGATAGTGGCCTCGGGCCCCACAGCCTCATATCCTGGAGGCAGCTCTTAGAAACACACAGGAGGTCACCCGAGACCACACGCTGTCCTCAAGAAGCCTGTGCCAGCCCTGACAATGTTTTGATCTTCAGTCTTTGCCTTCTTGGTGTCCCAAAATCCATCCATTCACTTTAAGCCTCCGTCTCCTTTCTCACTAATTCCTCACATGTGTGCTTATTATTCTGGTTAATCCCCTGCTTTACATTTTCTCCTACAGAGGAATCACTCTCTACATGTAGAAAAATCATGTTTTTATCCTGTCACCACTCTATGCACAAAAAACCAACTTCAAAGTTGGCAGTGGCGAAGCAGCCGCCGCTCTTCGGAGACAAGGTGCCTACAGTCCCACGAGAGCGTAATGCTTCCACCAACATGGGAGGAAGGCTGGCACCCAGAGCAGCACGAGGTTGGGATTCACCACAACACAGGCGTCCTTCCCAAGGCAAGATGGGCAGGGGATCCTCCCTTCTTGCTCCAGGTCTTAAAAAAAGGGCTCTGTGTACTCAAGATCTGCTCTTGTCAATGGTAAGAAATGTAGTGGGAAGGCCTGGGACAGACCCGCTTCTTCCCTTTTCCACTTCAGTGAAGCCGAAACACAACTGCTCTCGTGTGGCTGCTCACGATGTGTGCCTCACTCACGATGAGATGGAGCGAGGGAGAAAAGGGAATCAGCCCAGCTTCCAGTGGAATTTACGGAGGGTCAAAGCATTATGTGCCAGCTGGGAGGCTGAGCTCTTCACTTGATCTTCATGGAAGCAGATAACGACACTCAGGATGATGGGGAGAATCGTAGAATCATCTGGTTGGAAAAGACTTCTGAGATCACCGAGTCAAACCGTACCTGTCCTCTACTTAAACCCTGTCCCTCAGAAACTCATCCACCCATCTGTTAAACCCCTCCAGGGATGGCGACTCCACCAATGGAATGGAAAAGCCTGCAGGAGCCTGTGCCTCTGCTGCGCCTGTCGTGGAGACGGGCGCTGCAGGTGGCAGAGCTGCCTGGATGTCTTTTTCGCCCAGTACCCAGTTCAAGAGAGGGGATAATATTGGAGAAAACAACGTATGTTAGAAAAGCATGGGATTCACAGGAGTGCTGCCAGGGCTGCGAGTTCCTTCTGTCTGCTTTGGAGCAGAGCAGCTGGCTGGAGGAGAAGGGCGGAAGGGCACATTTGCCTAATGGGGTGCTCTGATCTGCAGCAGCCAGCATCTCCAGGGTCTGGTTAGAGTATCCTGGTTCTGCAGCATCCCTCCGGTCTGTCCCCTTTGAAGTCCTTTTTCCAGGGCAAAGCCATTGTCTCCTTGCAGCAGCACACGGCTGGGAGGGGTGTTGTTAGGCCAGCCTGCAGCCCACCTTGAGGGACCTCTGGGCGAGAGGGTGGCCGGGAGCAGCCACATGGGTTGGTGCCGGGGACAGTACTTCACCTCCAGGCTGCCCATTTGGATGTGTTTGGTTCAGGCTTTGCTCAAGCTCTGAACAAGCAGCGTTAAAATCAAACTTGCCTCCATTTTTCATCGGCTTAGAGAGGCGCAAGGACCAACCCCCACGTCGAAGATGACCTAAGCTGGGCTCCTCCTGAATATCTCACTTCCCAAGTGGAAGGATAAAATAGTAATTCAACTAAAAACATTCCTGGAATGGTTTGCTACATGTTCTAGGGAACATTTAGTTCTCCCCTCAGTGTAGTCTTGACACCACAGTCACATTTAGGAAAACAACAGTTCAGCGATACCTGGAGCCTCTCTGCAATGGGACCATCAGCATTTCCAGTACAGCTGGGAAAAACTCAACTTCCAGCTCTTCCTGGAAACCTGTGATGGTGTCTCCCTGCCTGCCCACGCGAATGGTGATAATGGGGTAGAAGCACGGGGTTGGTGCCCAGAGGATGGTGTGCGCCGCTGCCTCGAGCAGCAGCTGCCTCCTGGGGCCTGAACGCAGGGGCTGAGAGTGCTCGGTTGCTGCCTTGGGTTTGGCACTGGAGACAGCGCTGGTTTGTGGGGTTGCTGTAGCCAGATCACCTCCCCTTTCTCTCTCCTGTACCCAACAGGAGAGAGAATTCTGTTCTTTCCTGCTTTAAGGATCCAAATAGATTAATAAGTATTAGACAGTTAAGAGTCCTCTTTGGTTTTAATCTTTGGGGTTTAGACTTTGGTCCATCAGAGTTTTACGGTCAGGCTGAGACAAGGGGCACAGAGCATGGTTTCTGTGTGTGTTGATACAACAGTCTGAGCAAAGAGTCAATGATTGTGGCTGATGCCATCTAAACGGCAAACGCGTTCGCTCCCGACACGTTTCAGAGCAAAGAAAGCCTGACTCTTAGCCAAACAGAGAACACTCAGGCCCTGCTGATAAGAAACTGTCTGTGGAGAAGCAGAAAGCTTGGTCACGCTGGGTGTCCTCTTCTGTGCCTCTTGCTTTGGGCTGTCTGTTAAAAATACTTGCTTCCCTGTCTGGATTTAAGGCAGCAAATGAATTGTGCTGTGCAACGTGACCAGTCCCACAAACACCTTGCCATGGGTTACAAGGACAGGAACCACCCAGCAGGCGTTAGTGGTCTGTAGTCACGGGGCCACAACCTGCCTTCAAATCCATTGGTGGAGTCAATGTTCCTGAAAATTTACTCCAAGGTGACAAAAGAGAGACTTGTCGCCGTAGTCTTGCAGCAACACACCCACTGCTGAGGGTCTGTTCGATGCCTGGGGAAGCTTGTGGTTAACTTCAGTGGTTCTTCTTAGACAAGGTTCTTGGCTTGAGCTCTCTCAGCTTCGAGTCAGTTAGTGCTGCTGCGCTTCAAATTTCTGCATCCCAGGGAGGTCTCCCTGCACTGTCCAGAGGGCATCAACACTCATTGGATGTCTCCTAGAGGACACTGCTTCTGGAAGCAGTGGATGCAGGGGCTGTGGGTGGAATCAGTCATTCAAGAAATCAGCTAGTTTATTTGAGCCAAGCAAAAAAAAATCTCTTTCTAGAGACAACCTCCAGAACATCAGAGGCTGTGAATGTATTCTCAGTTCTATGTGAATTAATCCAAATAGAGCTTATAATGGCTTCACAAACAAAAGCCTTTTGATTTCTAACCCCACAGCTGCTGTTACTAGAGTGTGATGTGTGAGCCTTCTCTCTATTAATCCCTGGAAGATGCATGGCTTTGCAGTGAGTTGGCATTTGGCAGCGTGTGAATCAAACCATCACTGATTTCCTCATCCTTTGTCTTCACGTTTAGACTCTAAATGGCCGTGTTAAATAGGTATGGACAATAAGCATGAAAATCCACCCGAGACAAACTGTGAAACAAAAGGCTCTGTGTTCTCAGATGATGAAGAGAACAATTCATTACACTGTGCATCCATGAACAAAAGACCCAGAAAGAAGGATCAACCCCTTGAGGTACTTCTATATTGTCCAAGGCTCCTCCTTCTGTGACATTCCTTGACTCTTCAACTGAATGCACGTCTCTCTCTTTGATCTAAAAACAGAGTCCAAACAATAGATTTCTGGTCTTTCAAGGGTGGGTCTTGCTATGGGTTCACTCTCTTTTCTGCATGAGCGGCTTTCTTAACAGAGTGCCTGTGCAGATAAATAGCTATAGAATCATAGATTCATAGAATGGGTTGGGTTGGAAGGAACCTTAAAGCCCATCCAGTCCCACCCCTGCC
The DNA here is from genome assembly GCA_033558235.1 of Neomorphus geoffroyi. Taxonomy (NCBI): domain Eukaryota; kingdom Metazoa; phylum Chordata; class Aves; order Cuculiformes; family Neomorphidae; genus Neomorphus; species Neomorphus geoffroyi. Next base: position 2,180,777 of record JAUMJM010000092.1, on the reverse strand, counting down.
ATGGGCAGGGACACCTCCCACTGGATCAGGGGGCTCCAAGCCCCATCCAGCCTGGCCTTCAACACCTCCAGGGATGGGGCAGCCACAGCTTCCCTGGGCAACCTGGGCCAGGGCCTCCCCACCCTCATCATGAAGAATTTCTTCCTAATGCCTAATCTAAATCTCCCCCCTTCCAATTTAAAGCCATTCCCCTTCATCCTATCACTAATTGCCCTTGTAAAAAGCCCCTCCCCAGCTTTTCTGGAGCCCCTTTAGGTACTGGGAGGCGGCTATGGAGTCCCCTCAGAGCCTTTTATCCAGGCTGAACAACCCCAGCTCCCTCACCCTGCCAACAAACCCAGCTCTCTCAGCCTGTCTTGTTCTGTACGGGTCTTCAGAGCTGGATCTGAATTGCAAAACTGGGATAGCACTCTAACCCTTGTGCTAACGTTGAGGTCCATGAGTGAGAGGGTTTGGATACCAACTGCTAGTCGATTTTTCCTGTCTGTAGAGGAAAACATACATTAACCCCAAGTCACTATAGTGGTGGTGAGAACAGGCAGCAGCCACAGCCAGACCACACACAGTTCAGAGCCCGGTCCCTCTCGCTTGTGCTCACACCTAGCCAGACCCCACCAAAACCAGCACAAGTTCATGCTTTGCGATGTCCGTAAGTTTTTGCCTCAGGTTCTGTATTCACAAGTGCGCTGTGAGTTGCTTTGTGGAAACAAAAGAACTAAAGAGATGCAGATCTCACACAGGGGTTGCCAAGAGCAATTTTAGCTATGTTTTCAAGAGGAGGAAATAAAAACTCCCTCGGAGATGCTGTAGGCAAAGAGTCCTTCCAGATCTGGACTGGGGAGACAGAGCGACAGCCAGCAGCTCTTGGGCGTGAGGTGGGAGATCTCCCCCGCGAGCTCGGTTTGTTTCACTCTCCCTGTGGCTCGGTGTGAAGGAGCAGAGTGGTGTGGCTTGGGTAGCAGTTGGATGTCCTTCTGGTGGGTCGTCCTGCCCCGGGGGGCTCTCACCAGAAGCCAGGCTGCTCCGTTCTTAGTGTGGAAATGTGTAGCTACTGTTAGAGGTGTCCAGTGGCCTCCCAGAGGAAGCAGAGCTCTTCATTCCTGGTTTAAGAGTCCTTGCAGTGCAGTTGATGGCTGCTCTGCTTCAAAAGCTGCCTGGCTCCCCAGAGAGCAGCCTTCTCCCAGGCTGCAGGAGCTTCTGCTTCGGTTGTCCATCTGTGTCCCAGGGCTCCTGGTTTACAGGGAGCGACTCTGAGCCCGTAGCTGTTGAGCCTGGGGTGGTGTGGGATCCCTGCCTGCCAGACACAGCAGCTTTCTTCCTCAGCTCTTCTCCCCCACTTTGCATTGCTGGATGCAGCCATCCCGTCCACGTCTGCTGTGCTTTTAGGGATTCACGGAGGGACCTGGGGTGAAATTTCAGGCTTGGAAGATGGGATAGGGGGTTGGGTTAATCCCATCTCAGCAAGAATCTACTTTGGATTATGAGCAAGCTAGAAGAGATGGAGTCTACTAGAAAAGATGGATATTTAGATGGAGTCAAAACCTCGGTGCTCTGCAGTTCCTTACCTGTATGAATATTTATAGCTCGCTGCATCACGAGAGCATGGAAACATAGCATGATCTTGAGTTGGAAAAGTCCTATAAAATAGAAATGGCCTCACTCCTGACTGGTAAGATCCTGTCGAGGTCTGTCAGATCAATGGGTTGATGCTGTTAAAGAAAGCAAGGCTTTGGATATTTGTACAAATGGAGTAGAGGAGCTTGCCAGGCCTTGCAGGGTTACGCGATGCTGTGAAAGGCCACCACACTGAGAATTTGTGCTCCTCTGCAACATGTGGGGACCATTTCTGTCTGAAGCTCACGAGACACAATGCTGTGCCAGACTCTTCTGAGAGGAGGATGCACTGCAGATTAGAGGGGTTTTTTGTGTGCTGCTCTAACTGATTTCTGTCTCTGTCTGGGGATCAGGATGAGCCAATTTCCTGGAGTTGGTCTGGCTTCTCTGGTTCAGGGCTCCTTTTTAAACCCCTCTGTGTCAGCTGTGAGGCAGAACTGCAATAGTTAGCTTCTCAAATAATTTCACCGGGTCGTGTCTGGGCTGTGTCCCAAGCAAGAGACTGACCTTTTGAAAGAGCTCTGCCCTGGGAGCATTACAGGCACAGTGCGTTTCACCCCTTCATCTTCGTAACGCCCCGATGAGCTGTACGGCTCTGTTGGACAGTGCAGGGTGGGCTGGGAGACACCAGGGCTGGCTCTCTGCCACCTCTCTTGATCCAAGAGCTGCTGTAAATGGCACCAATTTCTCCTGGCTTCTTTGATCAATACTTATTAGCCGTCTTCAGCCACACCTCTAATGGAGCACAAGGTGTTGGTGTAACACAGGTAAAGGACCATAGCAAGTTTCTTAAAGGGGTTAGTCCTCAGCTGGTCATTCCTTAATGATCATAGAATCATAAAATCATAGAATGGTTTTCGTTTGAAGAGACCTCCAAGCCCATACAGTCCCACCCCCTGCCACGGGCAGGGACACCTCCCACTGGATCAGGGGGCTCCAAGCCCCATCCAACCTGGCCTTGAATACCTCCAGGGATGGGGCAGCCACCACTGCTCTGGGCAACCTGGGCCAGGGCCTCCCCACCCTCATTGTGAAGAATTTCTTCCTAATGTCTAATCTAAATCTTCCTCCTTCCAGTTTAAAGCCGTTCTCCCCCTTGTTATATCACTAATTGCCCTTGTAAAAACCCCCTCTCCAGCTTTCCTGGAGCCCCTTTCAGCACTGGGAGCTGCTCTAAGGTCTCCCCGGAGCCTTCTCTTCTCCAGGCTGAACAACCCCAACTCTCTCAGCCTGTCCTCATGATCTGCCAAGATCTGCTTCTCCATTACTTCATGCCTGAAATGGGATCGTTGCCACAGAGGTGCCACAAAGATAGGTGAGTTTTAAGGTAAGAAGAAACTATTTCCTATTGTGCCACTGAAGTTTTCCCTTGTTTTTCTGCAGGCACCGCCTAGGACCTTTAGACCTCGCTTCAGGAAGAAAAGTACCTCGTCCTCTGCCACTGAAACAATGTGAGTGCAATGAGCCAATAGCACCGAGATCCACAGAATGTCTCTCTTCTGCCTTAAAGAGCTACTCAATAACATAAGAAACAGCCGTGGGATGGATGTGCTTTGATGTACAGCATTGTAGACATGGCCTTCCTCTCTCCTCTCTCCGTATCCTTCCATCACACGCGTCTCGCGACTGTGCGTGGCATGGGTAGGACAGTCTGGCAGACACCTGCAGGGTGAGAGGCCTTGCTTTGTTTGCAGAGTGTACACCCCCTCACGCCAACCCTGTACATTTACACTTCTCATTTGTGTCTGCAAAGCTCCAGCTCTGTGAATGCACAGCGAGAGCAGAAATAATCAGTTGCTCACAATGATACATTGACAGTGTATTTATTTATGGCTTTATCATTAATGAAGTGGATTTGCAGAAGCCATGGATTTCTCTTTCCTCCCTTCCTCCTCAAGACTGTGAATGATGAAACAAACGTCAAAATGCTTTGACTGTACAAAATGTCCAGAACTCATTAGTGAAAGCTGAGCTGCAGCTCTGTTTCTCTTTCTGCAAGTAAATCGTGTATTCCGAGAAAATAATTGTGCTAAAAGACATACAGTCAGAACCACTTACAGAGGATGAGGAAGAGAAGTGCAAGAGAAAATAAATGGTTGTGCAAGAGAAAATAAATGGTTTCAACCATGTAATGAAAGGGGAGTCTTAATTTTGATCAGCCTGAGCCAGGAGAGTATTGTGTGGCGAATGATGGTGGCTGGAAGGACTGGATCGTATCGTTTGTGGCAAATTCCTGCTGCCAGCTGTAAAGTGCGAGCGAGCCAGGACTGCACTGGCTGCAGCGACAGACATCAGAGTCGCTCTAGTGACGCATGTCCAGGGCAGAACACACCGTTCTCCCCTGCCATCTGCAGCGTCGGTCCCAGTGCTCTGCTTTCCTGGTGAGGTGCTGCTGTCTCACTTGTATGAGCAGAGCAGGGCACTGGTGCTGAGCTGCTTTTAGAAGCCTGGCGTCTCTCCTGTAGCACAGAGTTTGGTTAGAACCGCGAGAACCAGGTGGAGTGGTGTATTTATATCCATAGATAAATGAAATACAGAAGAAGAGGAAGACGTGGTAGGGTTTGTGTATTTGTGCTTCAAATTGGTGTCTCTTGTAAGTGTTGAGCATGTGAGATTCACACATCAGTTACCTACGTGTCCCTTTGTGTTCGCTCTTGGACCCGCCACATAGACTAGAAAAACACATAGCATTACGTAGAACGTGCCCTCACTAATGGATCGGGGCCTGGGCTTGGCCACGAACAGGACTGCTGATAGTTCAGGTGCAGCAGCCCAGGATGCCAACAGCCGGCTGGAGCACATCGGGCTCAGAGCTAAACCCAAAGTGGCCTTTGAAACCTTTTCTCTGCCGGATACGCATCGATATCCCAGCTGTCTCCATCTGATGGATCCCTGAGTTTTCACCCCAGAGCTCCCTCCATACGTGGGGAAGAGAGAAATACATTATGCACACGCACAAATGGTTATCTGACCTGGCCAGGAGGTGGAAAACGCGAGTGTCTGCCACATTTGGCCTCATTCCCTGAGAATTTTATTTCTTTCACATGTACTACCGCCATCGTATTTTGCAATGGGTAAGAAGGAAAAAGTCTTCAGAAAGTAAACTGAAAAAAAGCCACCAACCCTGTCTAAATAGCAGCTGCAGAAGAGTCGGTCCTTGCAAGATACTCAGCAGAAGCTTTGAGGAGCTAAGCGTGTGTGGTTTATTTTTAAGCAGCTTTAGAGTTTATTTGATTTCTTTTGGCAAACACTAAAAAGAAATAGAACTGCCTGCAGTGTTAGCAGCAAATACCCCCCCGTGTTTCCCTGCTATGCAACGGGCTGCCATACGATAAAAAAGAAGCTGACAAGTTTGCACTCAGTTATGCCAAAATCCCCCAGCAACATAGAGCTGCGTAATATCTGTCAAATTCTGTGCTCAGACACGCTGCATTAACATCAATTCTCACTCAAATTATTAAATGTGCGTCTAATCTGCTGTTTTGCTCTCGACTGTTTCGCATTTCGTAAGTGCTGAGGTGAAATTGTCGACAAGGGAGTTGCCTTATATCTCTCAAAGCATTCACTGTATAAAGGAGAAAAATAAACCTTTTCCTATCTCTGGCAAAAATGTACCGACGGAGCTGTATATTTGTGTATGGATAGGCAAGAAATGTGAACGCCTGACCACGTCCACTTAGTGCTGTAGTGTTCTGTATACAGATGAGAACGGTCGTTTGCGTTCAATTCCTCATCTTCCACGCACAGGTTGTTTCCAGGCGTTGCCCCACGTCTGTCATTTCGCTCTTTGGCTCCTTGCATTCATTCAGAATAAACACCAGACATGAAGTCTTGTCTTGCAGTTTTTCTCTTGAGCCTCTGCCAAGGCAGCAGCCCGATTCAGTGATTGGCCTTGTGATTCGCCTTCCTGTGCTGATCCTGACCCCTCCTGGCAAGTCAGAGTTCGCAGGACTTCGACACCCACGGAATGAACTGAGTTGGAAGATGGATGGATGGATGGATGGATGGATGGATGGATGGATGGATGGATGGATGGGATGGTTCTTAAGAGTATACTGATGAGGATCAGTTCTCTGCTCTATAGGTAATTCTCTGATCTGTAGCTCAGCTTCTGAGGGTGGATAACAGCTCGCAGATAGCTCCTCCTAAACACAAGCAGTTTTCCAGTGGATTGTTCGAGATAGCAACAGGTCTGGGTTAAGAAAATCTCAATTTGGAGGCCTTTCAGGCAGCTGGTCCCTACAGTCGGTCCTGCAGGGCAGGTGGGCACCTCCCAACTTTGCAGAGATGGCCTAGAGAGCGTAATCCTGAAAGAAACGGGGCAGCCCCAGGAAATGCAGCCTTGAACCAGGCACAGTTCAAGTGCTGTGGGCAGTATTTTTAGCAAATAAAATTGAGGCTGAGTGGAAGGAAACTGTAGCTGAAAATGGCCTGTGGAAAATGGGCCCGTGAATTACCTCACCCATTTGCCATCAGTTCACCTCAGCTATGATGGGAATATGCTGGAGCAGCTCAGCGCAGCCCCCTGTGCCTCATGCCCTGTCACAGGGGCCAGAGTCAGTGCAGCTCCAGCCATCGCCAATTGCTGAATCAGGGTCACGTCAAGTAGAATCATAGAACGGTTTGGGTTGGAAGGGACCTTACAGACCTCAGTTCCAACCCCTGGACATAGTACAGACAAGACAGACTTCATGTGTGTCACCGTCACCTGGGGATGAATCCCACGCTAACCTAAATGGTGTAAGTGCCAACCCAGCACAGAAAGGAAGGAGAATCGGGTTATTTAACCCTAACGAGGGAGAAAGCTGCTGGGAGAGACGTGCTGCTCCTTAGCCTGATGGAAACAACCTGCTGCCTCTGACCGCTCTCTGACGTGTTCTCACGTAGTGCTGAAACCCTCGTGCCTGTGACCGAACACTCCTTACTCACCGTCTCCCTTTTGCTGTTTGTTTCGGGTACCTGTTTCGCATCTAGCACTGTATTTGAATAGTGGAGAACACGACGTCGGGATTTGTGTTTAGACCAACTATTTAAGGTCATAATTGTGCACCTCATGTGATTTCTTTTCCTGTGCTCGGTAGAAAAGACCTGTGATGGAATGGCACATGTAGCGCCTCACACGGATGGCCATTACAACAGTGTTCCAAAGGCTGATGTTCTGCTGGTTTTGTTATACTGCGCAATGTACATCCTGAATAAAGTCTTAATCTTTTCTTTATAAAAAAAGAAATAGGAAAAAACCCCCAACCTATCTTCAGTCCATTCCATGTATCTGGCAGGCCAGAATAGTTCCTTTGATGGCTGTATTATTTTTATCTCAATTCTGGCTGACTGTATATAGATGTATCACTGAGTGCTGCATGTCCTTCAGAACTTCTTTCTGTATTATGAATTGGAAAAAAAGAAATACAGCTACTGAACACTGAGTAACTCGTGACTTCATTGCACAGCAAACCATCCCCGTCCCCACAGCCGCTACCCGGGGGCTCTCTGCTTCATCACGGGTTTGTTATTAGTGAGCGTTCTGAAGCTACTGCTGGAAGCAACTCATTTTCACGCGCACCAGCTCTGTAGAGATCACCTCTGATGGAGCCCTTGGTGAAAGCAGACGCTGCACTGTCCACTCCACAACACCCTGCGATGAACACTCGCCTTTGTTCCATAGATGTGTGCAGAGATGCAGAGCGAGGTGTAATTAGGCTTAAAGAAAGAAAAAGCAAACCAGTTAAGAACTGACTGCTTGAGGATGTAGTGTGGGACCTACAGAATGTATTTACTACTCCAAGCCCAGCACAGATGGAGTCTTGTAATGAAATCTGGGGGCCAATAGGAGGAGCCATTCAGTGAGCATTCAATAAGCACGGACACAGCAAAATACATCCTGGGGTTGCTTAGAACATGTCCTTGTAAAAGTGTTCAGGTTAATACATGGAATTATTCACTTTTAGTGATGTTTAGACCGTACTCACTCGTCCGTCTGTGTTATACACAACTGCAGGAAACCAGCAGATGCCAGAACACATGGTTGAGCAGCTTGCCCTCTGCTAAGTAAGATACAAATTGCAGCTGAAAATAACCTTGAATATTCCTTTATTTTGGACATTGATACCCATAATTCTGAGCAGACAATATGCATATGTTTATTTAGAAGAGTGACAGGTATTACAGATTCATGTTCTAAAACTCAGACCATACCCCATGTCCCCTCGCCTCCTTTCCTAGGGGGCTATAAAATCAAAACCAAGATTCCTACACACGAAGATTCGTGCGATCATGATACTTCTGGTAGGGATCATCAACGTACCAATTCCTTCTCTTCCAGAAAGAAGTGGTCATTTTATCAAGGAGTTTACATTGCGTTCTTGTGCACAACAACATTTCTCTTAAACGCTTCTTCTGGGCGGCTGACTTTTTCCACAGCTTCTTCTTGTAGCCAGACTGTCAGAAGGAAACGCACAGAAGGCTTTTCATGACCTGACTTGGAAGGGACCCACAAGGACTGTGGAGTCCAACTCCTGTCCCTGCACAGGACACTCCCAACATTCACACTATGTCTCCAAGGGTATTGTCCAAATGCTTCTGGAATATTGTCAGGCTTGGTGCCTTGACTGTTTGCCTGGGGAGCTGTTCCAGTGCTCCACCACCCTCTGGGGGAAGAACCTTTTCCTAATGACCAACATAACCCTCCCCTGGCACAGCTTCCTGCCATTCCCTCAGGTCGTATCCAAAAGGGACTTTTAAGCGAGTTGCTGTAGATACACGTAGATAGCGACAGCGAGAAGCAAACCAGGACAAATTCCACACTTTCAGGAATACGGGAGTCTCTCCACAGAGCTTTTGTAACCTCTGTACTAGCTGCTGCCCTCTCATGGAAGGAAAACAGTTAAACAGCTGACTGTGAATGTGCTTTGATGACAAAAAAAAATTCCCATCTTACCTGTCTCCTAACCCAAAGGCCATTGTGCAGCCGGAGAAACCTATCGATGACCGCCTTCACGGTTTTCCTCTTCCCTTTCCGCAAGCTGCAGTAAGTGACCGTCCTCGCCGGCTGCGGGAATATACTTGGAAGCAGAGACGTGACACTGAAAAAAACCCAGACAGGGTAAAAGCAGCACAGGAATGAAACATCTTTTTCCAAGAGTAACCATGGACTTCTCCGCACGAGCGAGATCAGCAGTGGCCATGACTTGTCTGGAGGCTCCCAGGAGCCCACCCGAGCTGCTTAACGCGGGTGTCAGTGAGTGACAACTGCCCCACAGAATGGGGGCTTCGGGCTGGGACAGAGACCCTGCAACAAGAGCCCAGAGCCCCCTAGGGGTCCCCCAGACACCGAGGGTCTCTCAAATCACTCCGGAGTCCCCCAGACACTGAGGAGTCACATAACCCCCCCAAGGTGCCTCAGACAGCGAAGGGTCACACAGGCACCGAGGGGCCCCGCAAATGCCCCTGGGGTCCCCCAGACATCAAGGGGCCACACAGCCCCCCCCAAAGGTTCCCCAGACACTGAAGGGTCACTCGTGTCCCCCCCGGGTCCCTCAGTCACTGAGGGGTCACACAAACACACCTGGCTTCCCCCAGACACCGAGGGTCACACAGACACCCTCAGGGGCCCTCACCCCCCCTCCCTGGAGTCCCCCAGACACAGGGGGTCCCTCAAATCCCCCCGGGGTGCCCCAGAGCCCGGGGTCACCCCCTGCCCCCCAGCTGCCCCGCGCCGCCCGTACCTGCCAAGGAAGGAGACTCCGCCCGCCCCGGGGACCCGCGGGCTCCACAGCGTGGCCGGGGCGGCCGCCGCTACCGGTGTTGCCCGAGCCGAGCCGAAGCGGCGGGCGGTGAGGCCGGAGAGCGCGCGCCCCGCGGCGCAGCGGCTCAGGATCCCTGCGGGGAGCGGAGCGGGAGCTCAGCCGCCATTCGCGGCCATCAACCCCCTCCTTCTTTCCCGCCTCCCGCCATGTCCGCCCCCCCCCCCCTTCCCGCCGTGTCCGCACCCCCCCCTTCCCGCCGTGTCCGCACCCCCCCCCTTCCCGCCATGTCCGCACCCCTCCCCGCGCGCCCACCCGCCAAGGCCGCGCGCGCTGCCGCGGCCACCGCCATTTCCCAGCGCCCGCCGGGCCGAGGTCACGCAGCGCCGGGGGCGGTGCCGAGCCCGCACAGCGCCGGCGGCACCGCCAGGGGGCGCCCGCGCGGCACGAGGAGGCGGCACGAGGAGGCATCACTGAGTCATCACCCAGCGGCGGCGCGAGGCGATATTTGCATAGGTCCCGCCCCGCCCGCTCTGATTGGCCGCGCTGCCCGTCGCTCCCCGCTGGCGGCGGCCCCGCCCCCCCCCGGAGCGGAAGGCGCCCCGCGTGACGCGCGGAGCTGGGAGTGACCGCGCACGGCGCTGCCGCGGCTGCCCCGGCCGCACGGGCTCCGAGGCCATGCTGCGGGCGTGCCACCGCGCTGGGCTCGCTGCGGCCGCCAAGGTGAGCGGGGCTGCGGGCTGGGGCGCGGCGCTGCGGGAGGCCCACGAGCTGTTCCTCGCTGCCGCTTGCCGGGGAGGTCCGGCCGCCCGCCTGGCGGAGGCTGGGCAGGCAGCGGGGAGCGGAGCCGGCGCGGGCGCCGAAGCGCTTGCGCGTCCTCGGAACGCTGCTCGGTGCTTTCTCAATGACTCCGCATGCGTGCGCCGCGATTGGCCGCGCGGCTGTGACGGGCGGGCGCTGTCAGCTGCCGGGCCTGGGGCTGGACTACAAGTCCCGGCATGAAGCGCGGCGGCCTCGTGCGGGCGGAGGCGGGCGCGGGGCCGCAAGGCATGCCGGGACTCGTAGTTTATGGCGGGCGCGGGTGTGGCGCCGCAAGACGTGCCGGGACTTGTAGTCTCCGTGGCGGCCACGCTTTGGGCCTTCTGCTGCCTCCCCCACCGGTCGCGACTTCGAGGCAGCATGGGGAGCACCCGGGGCAGCCCACAGGGGCTGGAGGGCTCGGTGGGGGCGGCTGGGAGGCTGCTTCTGAGCGGCCGGGCTGGAGGGCCCGCTCTCCATCAGGGAAGGACGTGACCTTGCCTCGCCCCGGCGCCTCGCAGCCCTTCCCTGCGCTCCCTTGGCAGAGCCCGCCGCCCCCGCGCCACGGCCCGCGTTCCCGCCGCAGCAGTGCCGGCTCCTCGGCAGGGTCATCTGATGCCCACTGGAATGGGCCTCTGGGTTTGCCGGCCCCTGGAAAATTTGAGAGAGAAAGCGGCTTCCCCAGGTGTTTGTCCCTCCGGTCTCTGGGCCCGGGGTGTCTCTAAAGAACGCGCCCCGAATGGAAAAGCAGGGCTGTGCTTTCTGGCTCGGACTCACAGAACCATGGAATGGGGTGGGTTGGAAGGGACCTCAAAGCCCACCCAGTCCCACCCCTGCCATGGGCAGGGACACCTCCCACTGGATCAGGGGGCTCCAAGCCCCATCCAACCTGGCCTGGAACACCTCCAGGGATGGGGCAGCCACCACTGCTCTGGGCAACCTGGGCCAGGGCCTCCCTGCCCACATTGTGAAGAATTTCTTCCTAATGTCTAATATAAATCAACCCCCTTCCAGTTTAAAGCCATTCCCCCTCGTCCTGTCACTCCAGGCAGGCCCTTGGAAAAATCCCCTCCCCAGCTTTCCTGGAGCCCTTTCAGTAATGGGAGACTGCTATGAAATCCCCCCCAGAGCCATCTGTTCTCCAGGCTGGATAACTCCAACTCTCCCAGCTTGTTCTCATACAGGAGGTGCTCCAGCCCTCTGAGCATCTTTGTGGCCTCCTCTGGATCCACTCCAGCAGTTTCATATACTTCTTCTGTTGGGGATTCCAGAGCTGGATGCAATGCTCCAGGTGGGGTCTCACGAGAGCGGAGCAGAGGGGGAGAATCATCTCCCTCAGAATTGTGCCTTCCATCTGCAAAAGTTTGCTGGAAGATCCATGCAAATGCAGAGGTGCCACAGCAGTTGCCTCTATTCCCAAAAGTAGCTTCTATTTCTCCTTTATCCCTACTTGTGTTTTCTGATGAGACCAAATACAGCAGAGGTTTTATTGGGACAGAAGTGTGTGTGCAGTGTAATAGATTTTTATACATTTTGCTTCTTTCTCTTCACCCTGAGGGAAGCTTGTGGCACGCTGTAGTACAGACACGTAAAGGCTGTTGCTTGCCCTGTGGGCAATTAGAACTTGTTTCTTTTGGGTGGCAAAAGAGCCAGGAACTGGAAGTAAGAAACAAATGTTTTAATTACAGTGGTTGTTTTGCAAGAGATGCAGAATTGTGGACTCTAATCAAGAGGTGCTGACCTGATCTGAGATGAATCTAGGTAGATTTTCCATAAGTAGGGAAAACTGCCATCATGGAAGCAAGGTTTGGAGGTCGTTGAGCAGATGTTGTAAGGGGTTGGGCGGATGCTGATGTCAGGCCTGGAAGGGGCACCGATGTGGTGACACTAGGACGCTCCATCTGGCTGTTGCCTTGCTAAGAAGGGAAGGCATCCTCACTGCCCATGTCGTCCTGCCCGGGGAGCAGAATGCAAATAAACCCTTTTTACATAGATGTTCTACGGAAGGGGGCAGCGAGGCAGGTCTCCTGCTGGTTTGTGGTGTCCTTTGCAAGTTAAAATTTCCAGCTGTGCAAGGAGACTTGAACTTGGGTCAGGGCTGTGGAATAACAGGTCCTTGATGGCGCTTGGCTGGTGGAGCAGGCTGAGGGAGCTGGGAAGCAGAACGCGGCCAGATTAGGGATAGCAAAGCAACTGCTGCTTCCCAAAGCCAGAGCAGTGCGAAGGTTTAAGTATGGAAAATCCCAGTAGAGGGCTCATGGTGGAGACTGGGAAAAACGTTACCCTCCTCTGTGCATGGAGAGTCAGTAAGCTGGTGATCAAGTGAAGTGGCGGTTCACACGTTTTCAGCTACGTGTGTGGTGGTGCAGACAGATTCTTCTTCATTATCTGGAGTATTTCTGTAGTTTTATTTGAGAAGAAGCAGCGTGTTGTGTAAAAAGATGGGATATTTGTCAGAAGCCTTGATGAGTGGGCGATTCATTTGAGTTCTGTGGTCAGACATCCTTGTTACACCTCACCTCTGTTATAACAACAGAGATGAACCTCCTCCAAAGTCTCTGGTTTGCTCCTGTTTCAGCACACAAGTCCCACGCTGGAGAAAAGCCCCCATGGCTCACAGGGTTTGTTCTGTGCAGATTCTTGTCAGGATGTTTGAGCCTGGTGCCTTGGAGAGGTTCAGCTGGGGCTGAGCGAGTGCAGAGGGTGGTGTGACCTCTGTGACATTGGAGGCTACGTATGAGGTATGTGCCTGCAAGGCAGATTTTATGTTTTTAATGAAGTTCAGCCGTGCTGTGCCTGTCGTGAGAGCTCTACCAGGGCCAACTCTTGTGGGTAACATCAAATCCCAGATCCACTGGGGCTCTCAACCAGAGTGAAGGCACAATGTGCCCTGAAAAAGGTGATTCTCGTGGTGATGTAATAGATAATGAATGTAAAATAATAAGCCTTTAAGAAGTTAGGGGAAACAAAGAGCACTCAGAAGAACTGGAGGAGGAGGAGGAAATGGCTCAGCTGCCCTGCACTGCCCTTGTCACAGGGATCTGTAGGGCCTTATCCAAAGGGTTTTCTCTGTCTTCTGCAGGACAGCAGGTGGTTTATTTCTGCACAGAGGTGCAAGTGCGATGTATTTCTTCCAAACCCTTTGAGACGTTATTGCAAAAAACCTTGAAAATAGATAACAGGGTTCTAAAAAATGATGAACACCGGGAAATGGTGCAAAGAGGAGTTGAGAAACCACCTCTAAATTTCCAAATGATGGTGATAGAGCAAATATAAGCAATAGTATTGTGGTGGCACAAAGAGAGCCATGCTGCTTTAAAAAAATTGATTTTAAAAAAATCAGTGATTTTTGGAGGTAGTAGTGACTTTGATTGTGAGGGAGAAACTTGTACTTCTGTTCATAAAACATTGATACCTAAAGATTTTGATTGTTGTTCCCGGGCCAGCTGTGGGAATTTCTGTTTGTGGCAGCATCTTGAAACAAAGAGCTGATGGGGACTTGTTTTGGGTTTAGTTATTGCTCCCATTTCTCTGTATGAGAGTCTGCTATCATAGATTGAGCACCTGCATTTTGACTCCTCTCATTTTGAGGAACAATAAATAAACGAGAATTTGGCTGTGAGGCCAGGCTGAGAGAGTTGGCGTTGTTCAGCCTGGAGGAGAGAAGGCTGCAGGGAGACCTTAGAGCAGCTCCCAGTGCTGAAAGGGACTCCAGGAAAGCTGGGGAGGGGCTCTTGATCAGGGAGTGCAGGGAGAGGGTGAGTGGAATAGTTTGAAGCTGAAACAGGGGAGATTGAGATGAGATCTCAGGCAGAAATGTTTTGCTGTGAGGGTGGGGAGGCCCTGGCCCAGGTTGCCCAGAGCAGTGGTGGCTGCCCCATCCCTGGAGGTGTTCAAGGCCAGGTTGGATGGGGCTTGGAGCCCCCTGATCCCGTGGGAGGTGTCCCTGCCCGTGGCAGGGGTGGGACTGGATGGGCTTTGAGGTCTCTTCCCACCCAAACCATTCTGTGATTCTGTAGGCTTGAGTGGCTTCAACAGTCATTCTGAATTTTCAGCTGAAATAGAGAGAGGAGATGCAAATCTTGAGTAATGTGGGTTTTGTTAAGTAGAATATGATGAAATATCATTCTTCATACAGTAGTTTAATTTATATTATAATCTGATGTCTGTGTAGAAAGCGTATTCATTGTTAACCCTTTTAAAGGGCAAGTCTTGGTTTGGGAGCTCAAGGAGAATGGCTTGTACATCTTCAGAAATAAAAATAGATTTAAATATTAAATATAGTTTTTAATAGTTTGAAGTATTTAAACAGCTGTTGTTGTCTTCTGTGCTGCTGACAGCTGAGCTGTTCTAGGGGGTTGTAGCAAGGTGGGTGCTGGTCTCTTCTCCCAAGTAAAAAGCAATAGGACGAGAGGGAATGGCCCCAAGTTGCACCAGGGGAGGTTTAGATTGGATCTTAGGAAACACGTCTTTACTGAGAGAGCGGTGAAGCCCTGGCAGAGGCTGCCCAGGGCAGCGGGGGAGTCTCCATCCCTGGAGGGGTGCGAAAAGAGTGTAGATGTGGCACTTTGGGCCATGGTTTAGCCGGCATGGAGGGGTCGGGCTGACAGCTGGACTGGGTGATCTTAGAGGTCTTTTCCAACTTAATGGTTCTGTAATTCTGTGGTTGTTGAGGAGAGTGTGGACTAACTCGGTTGTACTGCCCAGTCTTGAGGCTGGGAGCATAAACAGGCAAAATAAACACAGAAATAAGGTGGGGAAGTGGATTTTTTTTTGCTTGTTTTTCAAAATGCATGGTTACTTTTTCAAAAGCCTGCAAGCTGCACGTGAGAAGGCTCTTTGTTTAGGGAAAGCAGAGTCCAACATGACTGCTCTGGTGCTGGCTGCTTTCCTTGGGAGGGCGCACAAGATGTGGTGACGGACCACGTTTAGATGTACTCATGGCTTAACCCTCGCCTCCTCTGCCCCTTGCAGAGCAGCCGGTGTGGGAGAACGTCGCTCCGTCCGGTACGACTGTACCGTGGATATGCTACCTCCTCGGGAGAATCCGGGTACGTAGAGAGTTTTGGAGGTGGAACTGGTTCTTCTGTTGTGTTGACCAAGATGAAATCTGCTCCTTAGTTGCACCTGAGAGCAGGTTGGTGGTGGTGGGATTTTTCTATTCAGTAACTTTTATTCTCCTGGTTCTGTCTGTTCCTCATTTGATTCAGCCAGATTTAAATGAAGTTAATCAAGGCGATCGCTAATTAGAAGGGGGTCACCACCTTAATTTTGAGTTAGTTGTGGACCAGCATTGTAGCAGGGAGTCGCTGGTGCTGAAAGCGGTTTAAAGGGGGTGCTGGGTTTCTTGGCAAGCTTCGGGAACGGCGTGGTTGTCCCCAGCTGGAGGCTGAGGGCTCACGAAGTGTTTGATGTTTGTCACACAATACCGTTTATACAACCTTCACTCCTCTCCCCCTCAGTGTTTCTGTAGGCAAAATCATTGGTGCCAGTGTCCTGTTTGTGGGTGGAGGAGTGGGTGGAACCGTCCTGTATGCCAGCTACGATACGCAGTTCCGGGAGAGCGTGGAGAAGGCTATTCCCTACTCTGATAAACTCTTTGAGATAGCACTCGGTCCTGCACCTTATACTGTACCGATGCCAAAGAAACCAGTAAGTGTTTCCTGTTTGCTCCTGCCCCTCTTTTTCTGTATTTTGGAGAGCCCCTGCTCATAGTTTCGCTGTGTGCTAGGAATTTAAGAATTTGAAGAATTAGCCGGTGGGGTGGTGTTGCACTGATGGTTGGACTGGGTGATCTTGGAGGTCTTTTCCAACTTTAATGATTCTGTGATTGTTAATTTAAGAATTTTAAGAATTTGTAAATTAAGAAGGTTTAAGATTTATGAACTCAGGTTCCGCTTTGTGCTGTGTAACAGTGCTGCTTCTGCATTTCCCATTGTCATCTTGTGATTTTTCCAGATCGCACAAGGTCCGCTGAAGATCTCATCTGTAGCAGAAGTAATGAAAGAGTCTAAACAGCCCACTACCAAATCCCAGATGAGCAAACCTGAAGCTGTTGCTCCTACAGAGGAAAAAGAAGGTAACTTTGCTTCTCTCCACGTGATGCGCTGTGGAAGACATAATGATCTCTTACGTCCTCCTTCCTAGGGTAGATTAAAATAGTCCTTTGGAGTGGTTGAAGATGAGTATGTTATAATTTCTTAGAATTAACATTATCTTCTTTTCACTCATGAGAAAATGTGTCTGAAAAGGCTTCAGCTTTTTTATTTTGGCTGTTATTTTCCTTTGAATTTTATTTACCGTTTAGACTATTTAGAATCCAACACTGACCGTGTCCATGGTGCATGATTTAGATATGATATTCGGCAGGCAGAGCACTTTGCGTGCTGTGCTTCGAGACCCATTTACCTGCTCTTCTCCATTCAAACACAAACAGCTTAATTTGGGTAATTACTGAGGTAGCATAAAGCCAGATGAAAGGAAACTGGTTCGGAGAGGAGCAGTTGTGACATCTTTTTACATTTTTCTCTGATGGCCCTGTGTGTCTGTAAGTACCTGGTTGCTGTTTGTCCAGGAAATTCTCTTTTTTTTTTTTGGGGAAAATGACTAATATCAGTGTCCAAGTAATGTTTCTACAGAGGAGAAGAATTAAGCCTTATATCCCTGCTCTTACGTTATAGCTCATGTACACTAACTGGTTTCATTCTACAACTGGATTTCACAGCAGGCGAGGCTGCAGCACAGATCATCTCTGCCACCGGTGTAGCTGTGTCGGTGCCGGCTCCGGGGATACAGACTGAAGAAGGTGAGGAAGATCATATGAACGTGGTGAAGCAATCCAAAATCCTGTAGCTTCCCGTGATTTCTTACTTCTGTGTTGGTATTCATCACTTTTTAAAGGCATGGTTCTTTGTGCCTTAGTGGCAGAAAACTTCCATCATCCGTGAGTAGATTTTTAACACACTAAGAAGCTGAGATGGGTGCCTGGGGCCGGTGTAGGTGTGAACGCAGGAGGAATTGCTCAGTCCAGTTTGCTTTTTGTGGCTTTCTGATTGCTGTTTGGAAAAGCCCATCTGCCTGGGGCCGAGTGAAGAAACTGCATTTGCTGTTTAATTCGTTAAGAAACGCAGGCTTCTGCATGATGGTCTCTTTCAGAGGGGATTGCGTTCATTTATGTGAGCACATTTCATGAAAGGTGTGCCAGCCGTTCAGAGTGAGCACAGCATTACTGAGAGGTGGCCTGGTGGGTTTTGTTGCAGCATGAGAGGTCACAGAATCATGGAATAGTTTGGGTTGGAAGGGACCTCAAAGCCCATCCAGTGCCACCCCTGCCATGGGCAGGGACACCTCCCACTGGGTCAGGGGGCTCCAAGCCCCATCCAACCTGGCCTTGATCACCTCCAGGGAGGGGGCAGCCACCACTGCTCTGGGCAACCTGGGACAGGGCCTCCCCACCCTCAGCATGAAGAATTTCTTCCTAATGTCTAATCTAAATCTCCCCCCTTCCAATTTAAAGCCATTGTCCCCATCCTGTCACTCCAGACCCTTGGAAAAAAATCCCCTCTCCAGCTTTCCTGGAGCCCCTTTCAGCACTGGGAGCTGCTCTGAGGTCTCCCCAGAGCCTTCTCTTCTCCAGGCTGAACAACCCCAGCTCTCCCAGCCTGTCCTTGCACAGGAGGTGCTCCAGCCCTCGAATCATTCTCGTAGTCCTCCTCTGGACCCGCTCCAACAGTTCCATATCCTGATGTTGGGGTGTGGGCTCCCCTCAGTTCAGACACAGACTTGTTTGGTCTTGGGAGAATTACTTAGGTCAGTGCTCACCCTTAAAGGTGTCTTAGTTAGCCTTAGGCTAGGGAGCAGAGGATAATCCTGGTTCACCGTAGCTCCCTCCCTAATCTTTCTTGGCTCTGGGTGGACTCTCCAAGCGTGCCAAAGGAGAACAGAACAGAAATAAGAGCAGATATTCACTTGAAATTTAAACTTGGCTCCATAAACTTTCTCCAGTTCTTTCTTTGCCTTTCACCTCTGGATTTTGTGTATTTTTGTAACTAGGCAACATAAAATCTGCAGATGCTTGTGAGGTGTCCATGCTACTATTTTTAATTTGAAGGGTTGAGACTGGCCTTTGTAGTTATGGGTATAAAAAAGCTTGAGGTGCTCTCAGCTTGGCTTCACGCTGAAGTTAAGTTTATAAAGTCACATGGACTGTAAACGTCAGTTTTGAAAAGAAAATTCCTTCCCTACAAGTAATCCATGTACTGACTTGGATTAAAGCTGCTGAAACAGCTGAAGTTTTTACTTTTGAATAGGTAAAGAGCACGAAGGTTCCCACGCTATCAAAGAACGGTCACCAGAAGAAGTTGCCGCCCGACTTGCCCAGCAAGACAAAGAGGAGCAAGAGAAGGTAGCGGGTAAGTCTGTGCTGATTGTTTTCCTGTGTGTTATATGTGACAGAAGAATTGTTGGACTGTGTTGGTTTTATTGGGAAGAAGAGCTCTGCGTTTGGAGTAGGTGTTCTGTGTGGAAGACAGGAAAATTTACTTGTTTCCTCTTAATAACCCTGGTAGCAACTGAAGATGGGAAATCCCTGTTGGTTTGAATGCACGCCCTGCAGAAGCATGGTAAAGGTCTTCCACTGAGTAGGAATCCCTTCTTAAGGAATCCCCAACATCAGAAGGACATGGAACTGTTGGAGCGGGGCCAGAGCAGGACTACGAGGATGATCCAAGGGCTGGAGCCCCTCTGCTGTGAGGGCAGGCTGGGAGAGTTGGGGTTGTTCAGCCTGGAGATGAGAAGGCTCTGGGGAGACCTTAGAGCAGCTCCCAGTGCTGAAAGGGGCTCCAGGAAAGCTGGGGAGGGGCTCTTGATCAGGGCCTGGAGTGACAGGGCAAGGGTTAACAGCTTTAAACTGGAAGGAGGGAAGATTTAGATTAGACATTAGGAAGAAATTCTTCACAGTGAGGGTGGGGAGGCCCTGGCCCAGGTTGCCCAGGGAAGCTGTGGCTGCCCCAACCTTGGAGGTGTTGAAGTCCGAGTTGGATGGGGCTTGGAGCCCCGATCCAGTGGGAGGTGCCCCTGCCCATGGCAGTGGGTGGAACTGGATGATCTTTAAGGTCCCTTCCAACCCAAACCATGCTGTGATTCCATGAGTAGCGTTGTTGCTGCAAGGGCAGGCTTGCACCCCAGTGCTCCTCTAAATAAGGAGCATGTTCTGGCAACCTTTGCTGTGCCGTGGGCTGCAAGCGTGGTTCCTGAACTGACAAACTCTTTCAGGTCATCAAAAATAACATAAGGAGACGCAGAGCATATAATGTGTCATTTTACTAATTCCGGGGCTCTTTTCTTTTTAATTTAATTCATTTAATTCATCTTTTCCCAGCCCTTGCGGCAACTCTAGAAGGCGCCCTGAGCACGACGGCTCGTGTAACCCTCCAGGCGATCACTGCCCAGGAATCCGCAGTGCAGGCAGTCAATGCCCATTCCCAGATACTGAAGGAGGCCATGGACAATTCTGAGGTAAAGTGGGCAAAAGAGGACAGGGTTTTTTTATTTTTTTTATTTTATTTGTTATGTCCAGCAAAACTTGTAATATCGCAATTAGTGATAAAATCGGAAGCTGTTCTTTCAATGTGTTTACTTCTATCCCAGTTGAAACCCATCTTTCCACTTGTGAAATGTGGTGTAGTTGAATAATAGAGTGGGTTTGCTTTTGAACTTTGTTTTTTTTTTTTTTCCCAGCTCCTTTATTTCCCCTTTGCACGATGAAAAGTTGAAGTTAATACATGCATAGTCTTCACAATATGTTTTATTAATTCACGGTATTTTAATTCCCGAACCCATGTTACCCAGATACAGTAAGGATATCGTACTGTCCACCCTGTACATCCACGGAACCATTCCCTTTGCCAAAACCTTACTGGCCTGTCCCTTTCTTGTCTGGACACGAGCAGGGGGTGCAAGAACGGTACCAGCTCGTGCTTCTGCTGTGCTGATGCTGGAGTTTGTGTGGATGATATTTAAGGTCCAAGCCAAACCACTGCTTTCTGTTCAGCTCTGGAGCTGAGGGGATAATTCAGCTGTTGATCAGATGGACAGGGGCAAATGGGCAATTACACAAGCACTCGAGGTTTAACCTAGGAGCTGGAAAAACAGGGGTTTGCTTTGAAGTATTATGATGCTTTTAAGTATTAAGCTTAAAACCAATATTAAAGTATTACAGTACTTTGACACACGTAGAGATTTTCCCCAGAACCGTTGTACAGTGACCCTCACATGAGCTTTTCTGAAAGACAAATGCCTGATGCTCAGGTGGAACAAAACATTAAGAATCAAACAACAAAACAGTGGAAGGGAACGATCATTGGTAAATGATTATTTGCGTCGGTAAAACACAAAAATGTTGCTCAGTTTGAGTGAAATGAGTGTAGCAACTTCTCAGTCTTTACTGGCTTTCATTTATTTTTGATAACTCCTTTATTTAACGATTGTGATGACCCTAATCAGGCATCTGTGCTGCTTAGGCTGCTGGGGAGAAGAAGTCATCACAGTGGCGCACGCTGGAGGAAGCACTGAAGGACCGGAGGAGAGCAGTGGACGAAGCCGCCGACGCCCTTCTGAAAGCCAAGTGAGTTGCTTGTGTTCAAGGCTTATCAAGTGTTAACATCACCCACGTGAGGGCTGGCAGACACCAGGGGGGTTTCTAGAATGTCACTGGTGTTCACAAACTGACGTGTTTGTGCCAAATCACAAAGTCAGATTCACTAAAGAATATTGTGATGTGCGGTGTGTGCACCCTGGGTGCGCGTGCAGGTGATCCTCACTGTACCACAGAGTCTGGAACATTCCTCCTCTTTCTAAGAGCTTGTGTAGCTCCTTGGTGTTTATATATTGTGTTGGTAAGTTCAAGTAGGATTAAAAAAAATTCATAATCCTTTTTAATATTATATATTGATAATTTTTGTTGGTATTAAACCTATTGTTAGGACTCCACGACTGCACACTGTGTGTTGAGACAGTAACATTGCTAACGTTTAGCTGTAATGAAAAGTTAAAGCTCACAGTGTCGTTTGGCAGTCCCAGCTGTGAGCAGAGTTGCGTTTGAGGTGAGATTATTCATAGAAACGTGCTTAGTGAAAACCTGAATTCTGAAGTGGAGCACTGCTCGTCCCCCATGGTTCTGTGTGAACCACGTTGGTGTGCACTGAGCCTGGTGTGCAGCCTCCTTGTGCAGGGATTGTAGCAGCAGAAGGAAGACAAACATCTCCAAGTTGTTCTTGTAATGAGGATAGGAATAAATTTGGAAGCTCTTTGATGCTTTTGAGGCTCAGAGGGGAGCAGCATGCTTCAAGTTGCACAGTTCCTATTCCTTTTACAAGGGCTTTACAAGGACAAATAGTGATAGGATGAGGGGGAATGGCTTTAAACTGGAAAGGGGAAGACTTAGATGGACAGGGACACCCTCCCAGCCTGGCCTTGAACACCTCCAGGGATGGGGCAGCCACCACTGCTCTGGGCAACCTGGGCCAGGGCCTCCCCACCCTCATTTCTTCCTAATATCTAATCTAAATCTCCACTCTTCCAATTTAAAGATATTCCGTCTTGTCTTGTCGCTCCAGGCCCTTGTAAAAAGCCCCTCCCCAGCTTTCCTGGAGCCCCTTTCAGTGCTGGGAGCTGCTCTAAGGTCTCCCCAGAGCCTTTTCTTCTCCAGGCTGAACAACCCCAACTCTCCCAGCCTGTCTTCATATGGGAGGTGCTCCAGCCCTTGGATCATCTCTGTGGCCTCCTCTGGCCCCGCTCCAACAGTCCCATGTCCTTCTTGCCTCGGGCATTCCAGAACTGGACGCAGCACTGCAGGTGGAGTCTCTTGAGCGCAGAGCAGAGGGGCAGAATCAGCTCCCTCTGCCAGCCCTGCAGCCCCTGCCACCCGCGGGTCTCAGGCTGTGGAAAAATAATAATCTTTAGTCACAGGATCGTAGGCATCGAGCTGGCAGATGGAAGCTCCACAGAGTTATCCAGTAGTTCTCCCTATAAATACAGACCATGAAACTTAAACTTTTTTTGGGCTGATGTCGTAAGATCTGTACGAGTTATAATTAGCAGCTGCTTCTCTTTTCAGAGAAGAGTTAGAGAAGACGAAGGGCGTAATTGAGAATGCCAAGAAGTCTCAGCTTGCAGGAGCCAAACCTCACATTGTTGCTGCAGAGGAAAATCTTCATCATTTGATAGACGACTTGGACAACGTCGTGAAGAAGGTAGTGCCTCCACAGGATGTTTTTTACGGGTGTTGGAGTAAGGATTGCTTGGCAGCTTGTGCAGACCTCCCATTCCCAAGTCCTCTATGGCAGGGTAACTATTTTTTAAGTGTGTATTCCGGCCTTTTTTAGCTATTCTTTGACTGTGTGTACGTACACACCTGTGAGCAGTTGTAGAATCAGTGAGGTTGGAAAAGACCTCTAAGATCAGCCAGTCCAACCATCAGCCCAACCCCACCATGCCTGCTAAACCACATCCTGAAATGCCACATCTACACTCTTTTTGAACCCCTCACGGGGTGGTGGCTCCACCACTTCCTTGGGCAGCTTCTTTCCATGCTTCACCACTCTTTTGGTAAAGAAGTATTTCCTGACATCCAATCTGAACCTCCCCTGGTGCAACTTGAGGCCATTTCCTCTCATCCTATCACTTGTTACTTGCAAGAAGAGACCAACACCCACCTCTCTACAACCTCCTTCCCAGGAGCTGCAGAGAGCGATGAGGTCTCCCCTCAGCCTCCTTTTCTCCAGACTGAACAGTCCCAGGTCCCTCAGCCTCCTTTTCTCCAGACTGAACAGTCCCAGGTCCCTCAGCTTCCTTTTCTCCAGACTAAACAGTCCCAGGTCCCTCAGCTTCCTTTTCTCCAGGCTAAACAGCCCCAGGTCCCTCAGCTGCTCCTCATTAACTCTTGTTCTCCAGCCCCTCACCAGCTTCGTTGCCCTCCTCTGGACGCGCTCCAGCCCCTCAGTGTGCTTGTACTGAGGGGCCCAAAACTGAACCCAGGAATTGAGGTGTGGCCTCGAATATAGGGGCACCAAATATAACACCAAATATAGGGGCACAATTTACCATTTTTGACACAGGGCAAGGTGCTGTTGGCCACCTTGGCCACTGGGGCACCCTGCTGGCTCATGTTCAGCCAGTGAACGTGAGAACTCTGTGAGAAGAACTTGAATTCTGTCCTGAAAGTCTCCAGCTCGACCAGTGCTCGTCCGTTCTTGGGGCAGCTTGTAATTCTTTTTGTTTGACGCTGAGAGGAACGAGGTTAGGAAGGAGCAGAAGCGTTGTGTGCCACTTCACAGCACAGAAGACTCTGGGGAAGAAGTAAAGGTGGAATTTATCTCCCTTTGTGGGACAGCTGATAACTCATCAGGTGCCTTTTGAGTGGAGAATTTCACCTCATGGTGGGAACACCAGAACTGCCCGTGAGGGAGCAGCTGTCGCAAGAGGAGCTCCCTAGCCCTGTGTGGTAGCTGATAGCAGAGAAAAAGAGCTGGAGATCTTTAAAGGTGAATTAAGATACTGCTTTGGTCCTGCCTAGGCTGACTCTGCAGTTAGAGTGTGTGTGTGAGAGGAATCAGATCTGTGCCGGTTCCACCAATCATTATCGCAGACCAGGGGTTTAATATTACCTTCCTCCCCCAGCTGAGCTCGCTTTGCTTGGGCTGAACGGTAACAATATCTGCACCAACGCCAGGCCTGCCTTTTAATTACCTATGGCTGTCTTCGATATGTGCCTTGAAAAAGGAACTGATCTCGTGTTTGTTACAGGTTCAAGCAGCACAGTCTGAGGCCAAGATCGTAGCTCAGTACCATGAGCTCGTGGCTACAGCTAGAGAAGAGTTTCAGCGGGAGCTCGACAGCATCACTCCTGACGTACAGCCTGGCTGGAAGGGACTAAGTAAGTCTCTGATTGCAGGGTTATTCTGTGCTCGTTACGTGCCAGTCACTTCAGTTCGTGGTGTTTCTGGAACGACAGCCACTGAATTGAATGCCCGGCATCCTGATTGCCGTAGCGTTGGATTTGTTCAAGGTGAAAATTGGCTCACAATTAAAATAAGTAACTTAAAGCAGGTGTTTACGAAGGGCTTAATTCTGGAAACTGCCTGTGCTGTGCTGGAAGGTTCACAGAATGCAGCTTTGCTCTGCTAGGTGTCATACAGGTGTTTGAACATCTCCTCCCTCCCCTGGTGTTCCAGGACAAGAGCCAGGTCACTCCAGATTTGGATCAGTGCTGTTTTGCTCACTGACGAGGTGTCTGGTTGGCTCTCTGTGATTACAGGTTTTATAGTGCACTTTGATTACAGTGATGAACAGCTCCCTGCGTTTCTCTAGATCATCACTGAAATGAGGGATGCACAGAGAGGCAGAATTAAGTGTTTGTTCCCTGCCTTCCCTGGTGCATAATTTCTTTGTTAAACTGACACAGTGCTTACCTTGAGCAACGGCCAGTGCTGCACAAAGGCAGCGAAGAGGTGTCTTACAGGGTTTTATGCGCTTACTGCTACAGTTCTGGGACCGAGATCTGCCATCTCATGAGCTCATATTTATTTGAGGTGCTTGGGTTTTTCAACTCAAGCTCTTTCCTGCTTTCCTTATAACAGAAAAATGTGTGAAATGTGGTTCAAAAGCAGAGTCAGACTCCTCCTCTCTTATTAGAGAGATAAATGGTTTACCTTGAGCTGTTGGAAATGTTCATACACCACAGTGGTGCAGAAAGCAAGCAGGAAAGGAGTCAGGCTCGTGATGGCTTAACAGTTGGCTTATCCCGAGTGCTCTCCTCGCTCCCTCCCCGCGGGAACCCTTACTTACCTGAACTGCTCTCATTTTAAAGATAAGCAAAGGTGCAGAAAGCGGAGTGCGTGTGCATCCCCTCACTGTGCGTAAGCTATAGCTGAACTCCAGTGTGGAACATTTATGGGGCAGTTACTCCCTGCTCTAGTTCAAAAGAGTTAATTCCCTAAAAAACATTTCCCGGGTATTTCCAATCAGGGTTTTGATCTCAGACTTTTCTAGCCTCGGTGCTCAGAGAGAGCTGTTATGACTTTTATTTCTCAGCTACAATAAATTTCTTTCTAGATGTGGTAAACACAGAAAATGTGGTGTGATGTTGCCTGTAGTTTTCCTGAAGTATAATATGAAGTATTGCAAGGTCCTCTTTCAGTGCTGCTTTACGCTTTAGAAATGTGGATCACAACATCATTTTCTTAGGTAAATGAATACACCAGGTCCCTGAATGGTCGGGGAGAGAGCGAACCCTGTTCTGATGGAACCATTAGCAGAGTTTGCTGTGCCACCTTAAACGCACAGTCTTTTGGGTATTTAGAAGAAAAACTTCAGGCACTCTGGCGATGGAGCTGCCTGTCCTTGCACAGGACAAACACTGTGGGTTTGTGATCGCTGTCTTCTTGACAGGGAACCTCCTGGTAGCTTCCATGCACTAAATTCCATCCCGGTGTGACCTATTTCGGTACATGCAGGGCTGACTTGTCAGGGTCTGGGATTCTCACTGCTGCTTGGGAATTTGTTTCTTCACCAACTGCTTCTGATTTATAAGAACCTGGAAATGTTAGACTCAGATTTCCAGTGTCCTGTTGCACTTTCCTGCTTCAAACCTGTATTCCTTGTTTTGGCTAAACTGAAGCATCAGTCTGTGGGTTTCCAGAGGTGATATTAGTGGTTGGGATGTTTTGGGCTACCTCTTATCTCTAATATAGGGAGACTTTTATACTCACCATGCTGTTCTTCCTGAATTCCTAAAGACTTGGACTCGTGTTTGAGTCGCTGCAGACAAGCTCTGTTTCCTGTTTTGCTGTTGCATGACTGAATCGCTGCAGTGAATGTGCATTAACTTTTCCAACCTCTCCTCTTTCTGTTGCAGAGATAACTGACCTAGGTGAGTTCCTCTAACTTGTTCTGCTTTTGTGAATGTCACCTCTCTGTCCTTTTTCGTTTTTGTGTGGTACATCACTGTAAATCACAGGGAGGATCAGCAAAGGGGGGGAAATGTTGCATTCCTAAACCACTCTGGGCTTGAGAGATTTGCTGGATATGCAGCACCTGCGGATGCCGCTGATCCATCTCGGTGCTTGGGATGATTGAAAAGCCACATAGCTCTGAGCTGGGTCACCAAACCCAGATTCATTTAATTTGACGTTGTCTTGATTCTCTTAATTGTCACGATTGTTTTAGAAGTGCTGATTAATTATTTGATGCTGAGGTTGACTATTATTTACCTTTTAATCAAAGAAATCTAATGTAAAACTGGAGTGCAGTGAAACCCCATCCTGTTTGTCACTGTGCTGAGTTCACCAGCTGAGCCTGGTGCTGCTGGCTGCTTCCCTTCTGCATGCGAGCACCACTGTGTGAGCCCTGCTGCAGCAGCCCTTGCTGCAGTGCGGTGGCTGCAGGGCTGCTGAATTTCACTTGTCCTGGAGCCTGCAGGAACGCTGCCCTGAGTAGTGCTTGGGTGTCCATGTGGGCAGTTTCACCGGCAGCCTTGGCAGCTGGTACAATAGTCAGAGCTGCAGTTTTTTGCAGAGCCTGTGCTGTTCTCAGGTCATCAAAGGTAGAAATGCTACAGGTGTAGAATCATAGAACTGTTTAGATTGGAAAAGAACTTTAAGATCATTGAGTTCAACCATAAACTCAACACTGCCAACCCCACTGCTAAATCATGACCCTCAGCTCCATGTCTCAAACCCCTCCAGGGATGGTGGCTCCACCACCTCCTGGGCAGCTGTGCCAGTGCTTGACAACAGGTTGGATGGGGCTTTAAGCCCCCTGATCCAGTGGGAGGTGTCCCTGCCTGTGGTAGGGGTGCCACTGGGTGGGCTTTAAGGTCCCTTCTGACCCAAACCACTCTGATTGCCGCAAGTCAAGGGCTTGAACTGCTCAGAAGGTTTTCATAGCTCATGCTCACTGGTCAGCCCTGTGGAGCCCGAGTGCTCTAGGGGAGGTGGGCAGCACCGATGGAGCAGCTTCCTTGTTCTAACACCCCGTTTCCTTCAGCTGGGCAGTTATCGACAGACGACCTGAACTCCCTCATTGCACACGCCCATCGTCGCATTGACCAGCTCAACAGGGAGCTGGCGGAGCAGCGAGTGCGGGAGCAGCAGCACATCGAGTCGGCCCTGGAGAAGCAGAAACTCGAAGACAAAAAAGCGTTTGAGGCAGCTGTGGCCAAAGCACTGGAGCGTCACAAAAGCGAGATTGAAATGGAACAGGAGAAGAAGGTAAAGTGGCCGAACACACCTGGGTGAACCTCTGCCTTGGAAAGGACGTAGAGGAGCCAGAGGAAGTGCAGAGAGAAACTGGGATGTTCTCTGTGTTGAGGGACTTCGGATAGGGTGACCCCCCCCCAGGCTGAGTGTGGAGGGAGATGCTAGGCAAGGGAAATTCTGCAAAGTTAGAATGGCAACATCATTCAGCAAAACAGGGCATGACTTTTCCTGTCATGCCCTGTCTGCCAGCAGAGATGGGATCCCTGGGTCAAAACAGGTCTTAGAATCATAGAATGACCTGAGTTGGAAGGCACCCACAAGGATCCTCGAGTCCAGCTCCTGTCCCTGCACAGGACACTCCCAGCATTCATCCCATGTGTCTGAGGGTGTTGGCCAAATGTTTCTGGAATATTGTCAGGCTGTGATTGCTTCCCTGGGCAGCTGTTCCCCAGTAGGGCCGTCTCAAGGCTCTGTAGACCCTCCAGCCCACCTCCAGGAGGTAGCTCCATATTCTTCCTGTCTTTGCCAGTGGTTTGGGATTTGATTCCTTCCAAAAGGACTATGAAAACTGAGGATTGTAATGGTGCTTTGGACACAAAGCAAGTGCAACTTCAAGGTGTAGGAATTTGGGCGCTGGAGGTTTACTTTTTTGAGATGCCACATGGCAGGCAGGTGCTTGTGCCAAATACTCCTGCTGTGTGTACACACACTCTGAAAATAAGCTGAAACCCTGGCCAGTAGCTCAAAAATTTGCATTTACTGGAGGGAAACTAAGGATTTCACCTGTAGTGAAATCAAAGTGTTTAGTTTAAAGCATTGCAGTAAGAGGTATCAATTTGGAGCTCTTAGAATAGTGCTCTTTGCATTTAATGGAAGTTGGAAATGTCTCAGTCCCTTTCAAGTAAAACTCCAGAAATCCATCAAACTGCTGGAGAGCGTCCAGAGGGGCCACAAAGGGGGAAGGGTCTGGAGGAGAAGGGGGTGAGGAGAGGCTGAAGGCACTGGGGCTGCTCAGCTGGAGAAGAGGAGGCTGAGAGGGGATCTCAGAGCTGTTCCTGCCTTCTCACAAGGGAGGGAGGGGAAGCAGGGGCTGAGCTCCTCTCTCTGGTGCCCTGGGATGGCCCTGGAGGGGATGGCAGGAAGATGCCAGGGGAGGGTTAGGTTGGACACTGGGAAGAGGTTCTTCCCCCAGCGGGTGGGGGAGCCCTGGAACAGCTCCCCAGGGCAGCAGTCACAGCCTGAAAATATTCCAGAAGTGTTTGGCTGATGCCCTGAGTCACATGGTGTGAATGTTGGGGTTCTCCTGTGCAGGGACAGGAGTTGGACTCGCTAATCCTTTTGGGTCCCTTCCATCTCAGGTCATTCTGATTCCATGCTCCACTGCTCCTGAATAAACCTGCCCTGTGCCCCCCCGTGCCCCCCTGCTCTCCCTGAAGTGGCTGTTGGATACAAGAGCAGGTACAAGGGAGTTCGCTCTTTTATTAAACTGTGCCTGACTCAGAGTGTTACAGTGCATACAGTAAAGCGGAAGGGCTTTTTGTTTGGAAGGTGGTTTATAAACACTAGAGTGCTCAGTTTGTCACACTACTTTGTTTTTTACGTAGTATTTTGCCAACTGCACCAAGTTACAAGGGTGTAAAACCACCAGGGAGTGGCTTTGCGGGCTGTGAAGCTGTTCTTTAAAACTTTAGGGAGAGGCTCAGCTACAAAAATGGACCTTGGATGCTTTCTATGGTGAAACATGAGTTCTGTCAATGCCACTTCCATAAAATGTACCCTCGGTGGTCACTGAGGAATGATACAATCAGAGAAGCAGCCGAAAACTAGCAGTGTAACAACCACTCGCGTGTGCACAGGTTGAAGAAGTCCGAGAGGTGATGGAGAACGAAATGAGGACGCAGCTACGGCGCCAGGCTGCTGCCCACACTGACCACCTGAGGGACGTCCTCAAGATCCAGGAGCAGGAGCTAAAGGAGGAATTTGAGCAGGTAAAGGGAGAAGGGATGCCAGGGGATGAGGGGGATATTTGAACCCTTGCAAAGCAGGCACCACACAGGATGAGTGTCCTGAATTGTGGACTGAAGTGCGGCCTGAGGAGGGACGTCTGCTCATCTTGGAGAGATGAAATAAGGGGCCTGAAAGCAAAGGCTTTATTCAGACTTGGCTTAAAAGGTTTTGCTGGAGGGGAGAGTTTTGATAATTATAAATGCATTAACTGCTAAATTCAACCTAATACAGGTTCTTAATAGCGTATTGTGTTTACTGTGTGTTGTCCCCAGCAAGAATTATGGATTTACAGAAATCTTTCTTAATTTCAAGTTGAATATAATTTTAGGGCATAAACAACTGGTTTGTATCTTCCTCTGTTTCAGAATTTGTCAGAGAAACTCAGTGAACAAGAAATGCAGTTCCGACGCCTTACTCAGGAGCAGCTCGACAACTTCACCTTGGATATAAACACTGCCTACGCCAGGCTGAAGGGAATCGAGCAGGCAGTTGAGAGTGAGCACTGAAAAGCCATTGCTTTTTGGGCTCCTTGTCCAAACTCGGGTGCCTAAACCCAAGCTTAGGCATGGAGCTCACGGGCCTGTCTGCTGCGCTGCCGAGAGCCCAGCAGATCCCAGCTGCACCAGTCCAAAGCCGTTGTCTTGTTCATAGAATGGTTTGGAAGGGATCTCAAAGCCCATCCAATTCCACCCCTGCCATGGGCAGGGACACCTCCCACTGGGTCAGGGAGCTCCAAGCCCCTTTGCCCTGGCCTTGAACACCTCCAGGGATGCTTCTCTGGGCAACCTGTGCCAGGGCCTCACCACCCTCACAGGAAAACATTTCTTCCTAATACCTAATCTAAGCTCTTTCAGCTTAAAACCATTCCCTCCCATCCTGATAAAGGAGCCCCTGTTGCATGGCCTCCTCACCCTCATTGTGAAGAATTTCTTCCTAATGGCTTATCTAAATTTCCCCTTGCAATTTAAAGCCTTCCTCCTTGTCCCATCACTACTTGCCCTTGCAAGAAGTCCCTCCCCTTGTTCTGACCCTGAAGCGCAGAACAGACTTGCTTTAAGATCAAGTGCGGGGGAGGGGGCAGCTGCAGGAGTGGCTTTTGCTGGGTATGTTCAGAACTTGTCCTGTCCGGGTGACCCCAGCTGAGCAGCCTCTTCTTGGCTCGTTTTGCAGGTCACGCTGTAGCAGAAGAGGAGGCCAGGAAGGCCCATCAGCTGTGGCTTTCGGTTGAAGCACTCAAGTATTGCATGAAAACAGCCTCTGGGGACAATCCCACCGAACCCCTGGAGAGCGCAGTGAAGGCCATCAAAGCCAGCTGTTCTGACAACGCCTTTACAGAAGCCTTAACAGCGGCACTCCCTGCGGAGTCCCTGACGCGGGGGGTGTACAGCGAGGAGGCCCTCCGAGTGCGCTTCTACACAGTCCAAAAACTGGCAAAGAGAGTGGCTATGATCGATGAAACGAGAAACAGCTTGTATCAGTACTTCCTCTCGTACCTGCAGTCGCTCCTCGTGTTCCATCCTCAGCAGCTGAAGCCGCCTGCGGAGCTCAGCCCCGACGACCTCGACACATTTAAATTACTGTCCTACGCTTCGTACTGCATCGAGCACGGAGACCTGGAGCTGGCAGCTAAGTTTGTCAACCAGTTACGAGGAGAGTCGAGGAGAGTGGCTCACGACTGGCTGACGGAAGCGCGGATGACCCTGGAAACCAAACAGATCGTGGATATCTTGACGGCGTACGCCAGCGCCGTGGGGCTGGGAACAACCCAGGTGCAGTGAGCCAGGGCTGTGGTTTCGGAGTTCAGCAATGGTTGTGCTGCAAAGAAGGTTCCTGGTCTCCTACAGGTGCAAACCGAGCTGGTGGCAGGGGCTGGAAGCATTCAACCGAAGCACGGGTACCCTCTTGTTTCCTTGCACTGTATTTAACTCTTCCACCCGTTGTATTTGTATGGGGTTCGAGTTACTGTGACAACTGAAGTCAGGAAGCTTCTCTACAATTTCTGTAACAATTTTGTTTCCCCATTTTACCAGTCGGCCTTGTGATCCAACCAGAATCATGTTTGTACCCTGCCATGAATGATTTGCCAGTTCGTCAGCTGAATAAAACAAAACTTCAACCACTTTCTCCTGCTGGTCAGTCTCCTGTTTAAAGGTGAGAACAACCTTTCTCCATGACTCGGAGTTAAGTTTTACTCCTTTTAAGTAGCAGGAACTAACTGGTGTGATCCATGTGTCCATTAATTTGTACAGCTGTAAAAAACAATCCCCGTGTAGGTAAAGCAGACATGGCCTAAGCTGCTGTCAGAGCACACGTTCTACCCCTGCAGGTCTCTTGCCTGACCTGCTCTTGTGTAGTTTTGGCAGCCCAGGAATTTCTATCTCAAAGCTAGGTCTTGGTTCAACCATGACTCCTCGCATAAAGACCAAGCTCCTTCCTTCCCTCCCCCTCAGTGAGGTCAGACTGACGGCTTGCTGCAACCAGTACCTGGGGCTCTGTCTCCTCGCCGAGCCAGTTTTACCTTGTTGGTTCAGTCAAGCCAAGAGCTTGACTTGTTCTTGACTTGTTCTTTCCTTACTCTTTCAGAGCAGCAGCAGCACTTTTTAATCAACGGGTTCTGCTCAGTGGTTACCAGAACGCAGCCAGATTTACCATCAGCCATTTATTAGACACAGTGTCCAGCTGTACAGAGGCCAACACTGTAGCTTTTCAACACCTACAGTCCAACATCAGTCCCTAAACACCAAAAGGATGAGGAATGACCCCACAGGTGATGATATGGCATTCCTTGCAGTGCTTACATACAGAGCTAACTCAACACGTAAGTAGTTTGTTCAAGTTAGCTGGAAATGAATTGAGTCTGGCTCAGGCTGGGGTTGCAGAAGGTCCAAGAGAAGTCTTGCTCAAGCTGTCAAGGTCTTGTACCTGCAGAGCAGCCTCTGGGAAGCAGCACTGCTCTTGCTGCAGCCCTCAGCACCTCAGCCGAGCTGTTTGCGCTGCCCGGCAGGGCCAGCTCAGGCAGGTGGTGCTGTGGAAGGGACTGTGCTAGTGTAGCCCACACTGTGTGTGAAGTTACCAAGAAGATTCAACAGGACAGCTGCCGGCTCGCTCCAAGGACAACGTCCTCTTGCCCAGCAGGTCCCATAACAGAAAGCTCTGGAGCGCATGGCAGTGCTGCAGTGCCTCCCAGAAGCTGTCCCTTCAGGAGTTCCACTTCTCTCCTGGCCTCAAGGCAGGGGCTGCTCCCAGTGTTCCCGAGTGGAAGGCAAGGGGACAGCTACTCACGGTCACTATCGCTGTCACTGTCGCTATCACTGCTGTCGCTGTCTGACTTGATACTCTCCAGTGTCTCCCTACAGATGTAAAACAGCCTGGTCATCTCACCTGTTGTGCCTTTTGCTTGAAAAGAGATCCAAAAGCCAGGGTAATCCCCGCCCTGACAGAACATTATGGGCTGTCTGATGCCGGTTACCCTTAAAGGACAGGTCCAGCCAGCAATTGGTGGAAGCACACCCACCTCCTTGTGGACAAGCAGACTATTTCAGTTCACCAGAAAGTGGTGGGCCAGCTGCCAAGGGTGCTGGCTTTGAATTTATTCATTCCCATGGACCAGATGGCTCCAAACCGTGGTCCCTCAAGGCTATGCCCATCACCTGATGGATGCATCAGCTCAGCAATGAAGCATGGTGGTTAGTGTCCGGAAGGCTGACCATGAACCTCAGAACCTGTGAGCCACGTGCAGGGTCACCCTGTACCCCCCACCCCTACTTTTCCTTGCCTGCCATCAGCGTGTTTTAGGTGGCCAGACCCAGCTGGGAAAATGTTCTGGGAAAGAAAGGTGACAGCAGGTCTGAGTGGTGGATAAGACTAAACCCATGGTGGGAAGGTACCTTCCCTCCCAGATGGCTGCATGCAAGATGGGATCAAAAACTAAAGGGTCATTTTGGGGGTGTTAATCAACCAGATACTACACAAATGCTTATCATGAGAACAGCCTTGGTGAAGCCTTTACATAGGAACTGCACCCCTCCGACACACCATCAGCAGTAACATGGAGTACTCTAACTTACTTTTGCTTCTCGGAGAGTTCAAATTCCTTCTCTGTTCTGCTTTTAAGCCTTTGAGATGAAGGGAGACCGAGGGACACTGCCAGCTTCACCAGCTTAATTGCCTCATCTGGGCAATTGGTTTGTTTAGCACAGGTCAAGAACTCGTCCATCACCTGGTCACTGCAAAAGCAAAGGCAAGGAGTGATTTGACAGGCCCAGGGAGGAGGCCATTAACTTACAGCAGGGGCTTTAGAGAGGGAGGTGACATTTTCAGATGACTCAAGCAGCCTAATTCTGCTCCTGCCAGGAGTTTCATGCCAGCCTTCACCCTGTACTGCTGTACTGCGCTTGAAACTCCTATCCTAGCGAAAGCATTACTTCTTGCGCAGTGGGAACCAGCTCACTGCTCAGGACAGGGACCCCACACTAGCAGCAGCCTGAGTAACTCCCCTTGCTACAGTCCCCAGCTTGGGCTCTCACCCTCTTTTACATGGCTGGCAGTGGTACAGGAACAGTGTAACAGCTCTTTAAATCAAAGGCAGGTGTCCTGCAAACAGAGGCTGCCATGATGTCCCTGAAGCTGCTGTGCCAGCTCCATGTCACAGTGCTGGCTCTGCTCCTTCACCCCTGGAACAGCTGCTGCAGGCACCTCTCTTGCCTTTAGCAGGAACACGGCAGAGTTTGTAGCTGGTGCTGCACGGAGCTTGGCGGAGAAGGGAAGGAGGGGACCACAAGAGTCTCTGTTCCATTTGATAACAGCAGGGAGACTACTAGAAAGTAGAATTCCCTTCACATTCTGAACCCATGGCATCCACAAACCATCAGCTACATCATGACCTCAGAAGAGGAATTCTCCTTTCCCTGTTCTCCAAATGGAGACGGGGGCTCTGGTGTGGTTTGGCAGCACCAAGGCTTCCTTGGCCACAGCAGCAGAGTGCACAGAACAGGGCGAGCACAGTGCCACTCCCACAGCCCCTCACTGGTGCAGGCACCCACAGAGAACACCGGGCATCCTGGTGAAACACCCTCTCCAGCAGCCGAGTTCAGGTGTTCATTTCTGTGAGCACCAAGCAGTTGTTTGTTTTGTCTTTTTTTTTTAAAATGCATTAATGTTCCTTCAACATTTTTTTATATCCCAAAATCTTGATTAAAGCAAACTGTTGTAGTCTAACAGGGTATCACAGGAGATCTGCAGTTAGTCTTGATAAACTTTTCTTCAGAAACCCAGACCCCTGTGAAGCACCTGTGCCTGGTGAACAGCATACTGGAATGCTTTTGAGCACATGGGACATGAGATGTTCCCAAGGGTCCTGCTAGGACTGGTTTCTAATGCCAAGTCCACATGTGGCTCTGTTCTCCATGTCCCAGGGCTTCACTCAATAACATCTCAAGCTGACTCAGGGCAGGTTCGAATTGGACATTAGGAAAAATTTCTTCCCTGAAAGGGTTCTCAGGCACTGACAGAGGCTCCCACGGAGGTGGTGGAGTCCCCATCCCTGGAGGGGTTTAACAGATGGGTAGATGTGCTCAGGGATGGTTTAGCAGTGGACAGGGACAGTCTGACTTGGTGATCGCAAAGGTCTTTTCCAACCAAATGATTCTACGATCTCAAGGATCAACTACTTAAACCCCCTCTTTGCATTTTCAACATATTTTGAGACAGAAAGGGCTTGGAGCAGATCATTTGGAAAAACAAACATCTGTGCTCACTGGCACAGACACACTTGTGTGTTGGAAGTTATGGACCACTGTTGTCAGTTGTAGCTGGGGGTTGGACCAGATGACCTTTAGAAGTCCCTTCCAACCCAAACCATTCTATGATGCTATAGTAGAAATGAAAAGTCACAGCCAAAGAGGAGACTCGGTTCCTGAAATCAGAACCTAAAAGTACTCACGTGGGAATCCTATTGATTTGCTTGAAACGCTCCATCATGTTCCTGTTCAAAAGGAAACAACAAAATAATAAAAAACCCACCAAACAGAACAGAGAGGTATTAAATCTCTTGGATAAGCCCAAGCTTATCCAAGCAAGCTCAATTTCATGAAATGATCTTCCCCATTGATGTGAAACAAGATCCCATGCTGTAGTCTCCAAGATGGAATGTGTACTAGCTAACACCACTGCTGAGTTCAACATAAAATATCTTAACTAATGCAGAAAAAAGTGCAACTGGTGGCAATTTTACTTTAAAATATTACATATTTTTAGAAGGGGGCCTGCCACTTCTTTGTTTTAAATGAATCAGTGCAAAGTGAACATCTGTGTTTAACAGAAAATAGCTCAGAACCTTAAATTGGACACTAGATATTTTAAGCAGTACTTCAAGTTAGGGGCATGCAGAGCAGTAAGTTCTAGCTTCCGAAGAGTTCTAAAAATAGCCTTTTTAGATTTATAATTAGGGTTAATTCTAATTAAAAGTTTAATTAATCTCTTGAGCAGTTTGAATTCCAAGAGTTCTAAAAACTAGAGAATGGAATGGGAAGCTGTAAATCAGCAGTGCTCAGTGTAGTGATAGTCAAACCCTCCCTTGCCAGAAGCAGCTGTGCGATGCTCCAAGCCACCTGCTACAATAACTTCCAAACCATTTTTAATTCAGACAACTCTGGCTTGGTGCCAAGAATGAATAAAGTTAATAAAACTCCCCATCACATTCCCAGCAGAACTTAATCCCTCCCTTGGTCCGCACTAACATTACAGCAGTCGTTAGCTTCTGATTTCTGTGATTAAGCCTCGAGTCAGGGTGAGCAAGCCAGAAGCTCAGGGCAGCCATGCACGTACCAGGCATCCTGGGTTCTCCCAGCCCTGGAAAACAACAGAGTGACATAGCCCAGCGCACTGCTTGTCCATTCCAGTGCAGCCTCCTCCCTCCTGGTTTGCTCATTGACAGCTTTGATGTCTTCGGCACATTTGGCAAATGCCACTTGGATCTGTGAAGAGATTGTGCTATTAATGCCAAACCCTCTAGAATTAACACACCCTTTTCAGTGTAATTGCTCATACAGATCTGACTCGAGAGGGAAAGATTTAGATTTGACATTAGAAAGAAATTCTTCACAATGAGAATGGGGAGGCCCTGCCCAGGTTGCCCAGGGAAGCTGTGGCTGCCCCATCCCTGGAGGGGTTCAAGGCCAGGCTGGATGGGGCCATGAGCAGCCTGGGCTGGTGGGAGGTGTCCCTGCCCATGGCAGGGGTGGCACTGGATGGGCTTTAAGGTCCCTTCCAACCCAAACCTCTCTCTGATTCTAAGCCAGTTACTGCAAGGACATCTTTGGCAGAAATACCTGAATTCTGCCCTGTGCTTCTACAGACGCGCGGCAGGCTGGGCTCGAGTGCCCTTCCAACCCTGGTAAGGAAGTGATCCTCTTCTGTAGTAATGAGGTTTCCCTATGGTTGAGGACAATCTGGAAGGCTTAGCAGACCTGGATAAGCTCACAGATCTGGAAACTTGTAATGGCATACGCACTGGAACGGGACCTCCAAGACTGACTGGGAACAGTGTAATGCAGCACTTACACACAGTCTGAGTGCCACACACGAATGGGGAGACATCTCTGCTCTTATCACTGAGCTGCTGGGCTGGTTTTGGTCGAGACAGAATGGTTTTTTTCACAGTAGTCAGTATGGGGCTGTTTTGGATTTGTGCTGCAAGTAATGAAAACGCCTCTGTATTATCAACACTATTGCTGAGCAGGGCTTACACAGAGTCAGGCCTTTTCTGCTCCTCCCCCACCCCACCAGCTAGTGTTGGGGGTGCACAAAAAGCTGAGAGGGGACACAGCCAAGATAACTGACCCCAACCAAAAGATATTCCGTACCATATGGCATCACACTCAGTATACAGAGTTGGGGGGAAGAAGAAAGGGGACAGACATCCAGAGTGATGGTGTTTCTCTTCCCAAGTAACCGTTACGGGTGATGGAGCTCTGCTTTCCTGGACATGGCTGAACACCTGCCTGCCCATGGCAAGTAGTGAACAAAGGCTTGGTTTTGCTTTGCTGGCGCACACAGCTTTTACTTAGCTTATTAAATTGTCTGTATCTCAGCCCATGAGTTTTTGAATTTTTACCATTGGGATTCTCTCCCTCATCCCAGTGGGAGGAGTGAGCAGTGAGTGTGTGGCACTCAGCTGCTTGCCAGGGTTAAACCACAACAGCTTCCTTACCTCTTCAGGGTGCTGCTCCCTGCTCATCAAAGACAAGAGCTCTTCCAACAGGTCTTGTCTCCTGTTAAACCCCAACTGTTTCATATCTGTTTATAGAAAGGCAGTAGTTAGCAGGTGTGACCAGCAGCCCCTGCTCCCAACTCTTGGTAACACGGTTAGCATAACTAATGCCATTTCTAAGGCAAAGAGCCATTCTCTGTGACCAAGTGGGTCACATATTAGTTCCCTTTCCCCTCATAAGGTCCTGTGCACCAGGTAGATGCCAACCTGAAGTCAGCGTCAAGCTCACTACCCCCCTCCTTAACAGCCTTCAAGGTCCCAGGACATCCCTATGGTGGTGGTGACAACCCCATCACAGAACCAAGAAGGTATCAGCACACATCTATACAACCAAGCAGTTACAGATGTGAAGTGGGAACTTGGAGTGGAATTCCTGCTTGACAGCAAGACCCATGACCCCAGTAGCCGGGGATATCTCCACCGTCTGTTTCCTCCAAGGACTGAGTGGTGACTCGTGTTCTCTCATGTTTTTCAAGGCTGGGTTATGATTTGTATGTTGATAGAGCAAACCAAGTATTAAGATTTGACCCCATCTGCAGAGGGTCCAGGTGATTAGAAACCACAAGTTAAGTGATGCTACAGAATTCTGTAATACAGCGCTTATAAAATTGTATGACACTGATTCTGCTTATGGAAATCCTGTGCACTCTGCACTCCTCCCGACATCCATCAAACTGCCCGCAGAGCCATGTGGCTATCACTAACCTTCCCAGACCAAAGGGACCTTTTCCAACTGGTTGGCTGCATCCAGTGCTTGAAGGAGGTCCAATATATTTTTAGGAGTTGGATAGAAGAGCTGATGAAGGAAGAGGATGACTTCAGTAAAGCGTAACTGTTCCGTTTCTCCACACTAAAGCTTTGAAGCTTGCTTACTCTAACACACACTTACCGAAGGGGACATGTCTTTGTACCATTTCAACACAACATCGATTTGTTCCATCATACACAACAATGAAAAGAATTTTGACCTATGGAAGAGGAAAAAGTTCTAATTCAGTAATGATTTGATCAAACGAACCCTACAGAAGCACCAGCAAATGATGGTGTTCTGATCAGATTTGTATTGCAGATCAGGGAAGTGTGACTGTATGACCGCAATACTCCACACAATTAAAAAAGCAAGTGTGGTTTTTTGTGAGAGAACTTAACGTGGACACTAGGTAAATGGCAAAATGAATAAGAACTGGATCACTGCATTTTAAAATCTCTCAACAATGCAAGTTCTCTGCCTGACACAAGGTTTGAGGTATCTGAATCTCTCTCAAATGCCAAAAAAAAAAAAAAAGCAGCAATTAAGAACCACTTTAAGAACTGAACCAACATGGTTACATGTGTAAGTTCACACTACAAGCCTGGAACCTTGATCCACTGCACTGAATAGGAAAGAGATCTGTACACCAAGAAATCAATTTCCATTAATTGCACTTGATTTATTTACAGGTTACATCAGTTCAGATCATAGGAATCAACCCAGTCCTGAAAACTTATTTTGGTGGCAATTACTTTTCATGAATTCACTGGAGCATCTCTAGTTCCAATGCCTAAACAGGCTTTTCTTCAAACCAGCATGCTCCAAGTATTTAATCATGTTCAGTGACTGCAATGACTTAATGACATTGGTAAAGATGTTTCAGATGCCATGATTAGTGTCAAACAGTGGAAACTACGTGGGCATTTGGTGCCTAAATCCATCTGCTGCACCACAGTCTCTCTGTAGAACACCATGCAGAGAGCACGGTTTGACCTGTACGCTATTTTGGTGTCACCTCCTGAGCAGACATGAGGACTGCAGAAAATACAACAGGATGGTGTAGTTGCTGGATGGGGACTGATGAAGCTGATGGTCTAAGACACTTTATTTCAGTTCATGCAAGGTCACAAATGGAAAATAAATCTTAAGATATCACTGTTCTTTAGAGGGGCCCATATTCCCAAACTGCACGTACAATAAGCAGCTGATGTTCAACAAAGCATCCTTCTGTGCCATGTTTGAACCCATATTCAAACTGACAGCACACAAGATTCTGAATGTAAAGTGCCCTTCACTCACCAGTAGGAATTTAACCGATCCATATCCAAGAATTTCCAGTTGTCTCCTTTCTCCATTGCCTTATTTAACCGATAGGCAAGCTTGATATCCTTAAGATCACAGCACTGCAATAAACCAGTTAGATTCTAAAGCTACCAAATACAACATTTAGAATCACAGAATGGTTTGGGTTGGAAGGGCCCTTAAAGATCATCCAGTTCCCTCCTCGGCCATGGGCAGGGACATCTTTCACTGGATTAGGTTACTTAAAGCCCCATCCAACCTGGCCTTGAACACCTCCAGGGATGGGGCAGCCACCACTGCTCTGGGCAGCCCATTCCAGTACCTCACTGCCCTCACAGGAAAAAATGTCATCCTAATATTTAAATCTCCCCTCTTCCAGCTTAAAACTGTTCCCCCTTGATCAGGGAGTGCAGGGATAGGACAAGAGCCTCTCCCCAGCTTTCCTGGAGCCCCTTTCAGTACTGGGAGGCTGCTCCAAGGTCTCCCTGGAGCCGTCTCTTCTCCAGGGTGAACAAGCCCAAATACATCCCTCTGCAACTCACCTTCACAAAGGTATGAAACGTATTGAGCTTACAGCAAATGATTTTAACAGGGCACAGTGACTGCCAAGGCGTTTGTCTAGTTGAGATAAACGTGTTACTCTTCCCAGTGGGCAAGAGCTTTCCAACCTATCCTGACGCTTCCTGGTGTGGAGGTGTCTGACCACCGCAGTGTCACTAGGAGGAGGGAGGGCACAGAAGACAGGGCCTTACGCAGCCATCTCCATCAAGAGGTGCACGCGTCACAGCACGCAAGTCACCAGTTTAGGAGGTGTCAAACAACCAACTGCAGAATTATGGAGGAAAGTTACAGGAGGTAATGAACACAGGTGAAAAGGGGAAAGATATTACTATATATGACAGGTTGGAAAACTCACAGGCCAATTCTGAAACAGCTGGAGGTGTTACAGGCCAAATAAAGGAAAATCAGGGGCTCATAACAGGAGGGTCAAAGGAATTAGGATTGCAGGAAAGAGTTACTTACCACTTGCATAGCGGTGGCAAAAAAGTTGGCTGAAAGAGAGAAATTGCATCCGTTAGCCTCAGACTTTCAAGGACACAGACAGCTCATTAACCCAGCCTCTCAGAGGACAGACAGGACATGTTCCATTACAAAGCTGAACTCCTAGCTCAGTTTGATGATCTTCACTTTATACGTAGACTTTGGTGTGTTTTGAGTTTTGCCAGGCAGTGTTCTGGAGGCAACTATTCTGCTGTGTCTGGAAACAGATTTAAGCAGCTGATCTGTTTGGCTTCAGACAGTTTTAGAAAAGCTGCATTCTCTGGTTTGATGCAGGACAGCATTGTCTAACAGGCAGGCTACAAAAACAGGCAGCCACGTCGCTCACCTTCTCTATTAACTCTAGTGGAAGAGAAGACATGCAACAGAGGTGCCCAGGCAGGAAACCCTTCTCTTTAGTACACCAGAGCTGCCCAAGAACAAACAATTGCCCCGTGAAAACATCTCCTTCCAGTTTTGTGGGGCTTTGACTCTGGTTTCTGTAGCTGACATTTCAGAGCAGTAGAGACTGATGCTGCCTGATGGAGGCAAAGAAAGTCACAGCAGGAGGAAAGACACACTTCATGTTTAGTAGCTCATTTCATTTGTGTGGCGAGAACTTTGGATAGGTGTTTTTGTTTTTTGAAGGAAACAAAGGCACTGGATGCTATCAAAGACAGAAACAGTAGCTGGTTACAGGTAGAAAATAGTGGAAGGAACTGTAAGGCAATTTACTTAAAACCATTATATATTTCCCTTTCCCTTGCAAAATGTAATAAATTAACTGAACACTTTTAAAGAAGACTTTTTTGTGTTATTTAAGTGTTTAGTATACACTTGTGGCAGCAGCTTGGAGCCACTGCAAGGAACAGAGTAGCACATACAGCAGGACAGAAGCAAACGAGGTGTACAACGTACTATTTCCAGGCTTCTTTCCAAGGACAAATAATTAAAAAACCAAGGCTGGTAGGATAACATAATATGCCACATATCTGCTAATTTATCTGTGCCCTTTAAATTGCCAAAACCCATATCCTCACTGGTTTCCTGAAGGTTGCACTGCAAGTTTCTTCATCCTACCATATACAGAACTGTGAGCTGCTCAAGAGTGGCTTCCAGCACTTGGTTGTACACAGCACAGCTACAGATCCCTCTCTGCCACACATCTTGAGACTGAAGCTGGACTGACTTCTGTATGTACAAAAAGGTCTCTGAATATCCTAGGGCAAAGTTGTGTAAATAGGCATAAAAAGCCAGTGAGACATTGGCTGCTCATAATCCACCCCTTCTACAGACCCAAGCTTCAGTTTGGCATCAAGATTCACTCCATGCAATTTTCTGAAAAGGAACAGGAAGAACTAGAACAGGAACTCACACCATACTATAACCAAACCTTGCTGTTCCCCAGACATGTATCACTTCACGAAGCTCCTAGCACATGTTCCTCCTTAAACCAGACCTATAAACAGCCTTGTGGTTTTTATCACGTGGGACTCAAATACTCACTCACATGGGCCACACTGCTACTTCCACATGGAAGCCAGAGCACCAATGCACAGCACACCTTTGTGGCATTGGAATCTGTCCTTTTTGTCTCCGAATGCAGGTGCTGATATAAGCAAGCTGCACGCATTCCTTCTAGGGGGACAGAACTCCTTGACATTCCCTAGGTACCTTTTTACCCAAGCTTAAACAATGCAGATTGTCCGACAAATAGAAGTCTGTACCGTCATCAGGGTCCTGGGGAGTGAAGCTCCTCTTTTCAACATCATCCAGTACCTCAGAGAAGGTGCTCGATGGGTAAAGATCAGCTGTGGGACAAACAGACAATCTCAGTTGTACCATGAACTTCATCAGTAAAAAGCCTCATCCTGCAAACATACTGTGGAAGTGGAAACAAGCACCACGATTCCAAACAAGTGGCAAGACTCTCCTATCTGTACTCCTACACATGGTGCTCCACACCAGCTGCAATTTTATTTGCACTAAAATTTGCCCTACTACTGCCACAATTCCACAGCACAACAGGGCAGATTAAGAAAGACAGAAGTACTTTCTAGCAAGGAATCTAAGAGGCCCATAAGTTTGTCTGTTAGAACGTGGCACTGGGAAAAGTAATGCATTTCATAAACAATGAAAACCCCACAGAGCAGTTCCTCCACGTTTGCTGTAACACAAAGGCTGCAGTTATGACCATTGTGTCTATTCCCTTCCTTTAGCCAAAAATCTGCAGGCATGGGATCTCCCAACAGCTGGGCTTCTTCTAACACAGTTCCATTACAAGATAGCTCCAATGCACAGAACTGTTGCAAAAAACCAGAACCCCTGTGCAATTTCTTCCCTGTGAGTGGTACAGTCTATGAAATCACATGCGTTGTAGTCAGATCCAGCCTCCAAAGACAGAGCAGCATTTGCTCTTTAGCTTTATCAATTTGTGGCCACAAACAGAAAGGAAACAGTGTTTTTTTCCAAAAACACAAGGACTCTTCCCTCTCTGTAAGAGGTTATGATACTCCATAGCTTTTTCTTCACTCAGGCAGAATCAAACTGCACAGGCAACATTAGGGTTACAGATGTAAGAAGTTGCTTTTTAATCCATAAATCAACTGCCTTCACCCACCACATTTGGGCCTTTAAAGCAGGTGTTAAACAGGACACATTCATCGACAAGTTGATATTGCACGTACCGCCTCTATAAAATATAGAGAGAAGATGATCATACGTTGCAAGGCTAGGCTCTGAAAAGCAAAAACACTGAAGTTACTTCAACATTCTTGGCTGAGCTTTATGCCTGAGCTCCAATTCAGTCTCCAACACTTCCAGCCAGGCAGTATGCATAAATTTACTCTATGCTTTCTCGCCCTGTCCACTCTAACACTAGACTAGACCCCACACACAATTGGGAGTGACGATGCCCGAGGGTGGATCACCAGCTGAAGCAC
Organism: Neomorphus geoffroyi; assembly: GCA_033558235.1. Taxonomy (NCBI): domain Eukaryota; kingdom Metazoa; phylum Chordata; class Aves; order Cuculiformes; family Neomorphidae; genus Neomorphus; species Neomorphus geoffroyi. Next base: position 2,137,059 of record JAUMJM010000092.1, on the reverse strand, counting down.
CATACTGCCATAAGGCAAACAGCCAAGCTTCCCTGCTCTAAATTCAAAGCAAAAATATTTCATAACTATTAGTTTTCCATCCTGCTCATGAAACTATCTTTGGTGAATCAGCAGGTCACTAGAGTAAAGCACACTCCACAAGACATCTAATCAGTTGTGCAGGTATTCCCCATTTTTACAATGTTTATTTGACATCAAAACCCACCACCTAGATCAAAAGTGTTTTTCTACAGAGATGTAGATAAACAGACCAGAAATGGCTGGGGTGGCTTGTGATGCAGATCTCCTTGATCTCTGACAAGCTAAGAGGCTCAGCTGATTGCTGCAAGTATGTACTCACACTGTTCCCTCTTTGTGCAGCAGTACTGCAGTAAGGACCCAGCTGAGAAAGCCCATGGACCAGGACAACCCCCCCACTGCATACACACAACCCTCCTTGAGCAGACAGACTTAATGAGAGGGAATCATAGCATGCTTTGGGTTGGAAGCAACCTTAAAGATCACCCAGTTCCAACCCCCCTGCCATGGGCAAGGACACCTCCCACTGGATTAGGAAGCTCTTCCTTGCGACTAGGAATCGCTGCACTGCTTGCTGCTGAACTCTAAAGCTAACTATTCTGGAGGTGGCACTGGAATATAGTAACCATTCTGGTTCTCTTACCTATATCGAGGGCTTCCATTTCCTTTAACACAGATAAAGACACACTTCTGCCTAAACCACCACATCTTCTCAGAATCTTCAGTAAAGCATTAAAAGTTAGCAGGTTTGGCTGCACTTCCTGTTGAGCCATGTGATTCAGGAAGACCTTAAACAAAAGCCCAAAATCCTTAGTGTTTCACACATTATGGATCGCAGTTCAGCTTTCAGGTAGGTTCACATGCACTTCCTCAACCAAATCCTTCTCACCCCCTTCAAGTGAATGACTCTACCACAATTGATCATTTAAGTACCATCTAATTTTTAATTAATTTGAGCAAAAAAAATAGACTAGAAAATTGCACCGGCTTAGAATTTGGAAAACTGTGTCCAGAACATCAAGGAAGTTTTTAAATTGATATAATGATGTTATGTCAGTAAAACTGGAGCCTCTAATGTTATCCCACAAAATTCTATTTCCATCACACCACCACGAAATACAATTCAGAGGGGTTTTATCTAAAATTATTTGTTTGGTTTTATATCCCAGCATAGTTTCTTGGTTACTTTCTGTCCAGGCAATTCTGGGATCAGGTATGTTCTCACAAGGCAAACCATTCTGCAAGGGCAAGGCTAGATTTTGTACATCTTGCATTCCACAACAGCCTGTACATTTGAATTAGTACACTTTCTTTGCAGCAGATATTGGTATCTTTGTACAAAGCTTGTTTTTAATCTTTTAACAACTGCAAAATTCTACTAATAAAGTAGACGCAGCCCCTGCACTCCTACTCCTTCCCCACCTCTTTTGCCCTGCCTCCTTACCTTGGCCAATTCCCATCTTTCTAAGAACCTCTCCTTTATATATGGGATTGCTGCAATCAGTGCGTTGAAGGTGTGCACATCAGCTGGAAAATGTAAGATAATTCATTTTATCTGACAATTATATTCCAAAAGAAAACAATCTGTTCTAACATGGCTCAGTTTTTGGCGAAGTCTCATGCAAACCTGTTTCAAGTGAGTCGGCCACACGCCAACCGCACTGAAACAAACAGTTTGCATTCAGCTCCCATGATCCAGCTGAGGTCCGTACCCCTGCGCCAATCATCATTGCCATGAAACCCAGCAACTGGTTGCTACTACATTGAATGCCACAAGTCAAAACCAGGAAACACCTACCCTTGTATCTTTCATTCAGCAAGTCCACGTACATGTCATAAGCTTTAGCAGAAGCCCCATGCTGCAAAAAACAACAAAAGATAAACCTTCTCTATAACCGTGAGAGATTTCACAAGCCAAAAAAAAGTCCTCCCAGCACTGAAGGGTAACTTTACCTTCACCATTCCACGGATCATTGTGCAATAGGAGTGTGCATTCCTCTCTGGCATTATCTTGAATATCCTTTCTGCATTGTTGTTCTCCCTAGAATCAAAGAACGAGTTAAATGTTAAAGAACTCAATAAAATACACTTTCAGGAAAAGGATTCAACCTTTAGAATAAACTACTGGGCTGAATTCCCAAGGGCTACCATTCAAATATACTATTTGTGATACTTTGAGCTACTCTACAACCACTTACTAGGTTTCCACCAGCACTCTGAAAGACAGGCAAAACTATATGTATTTAACAAGTAACACTTACGAGCATGGGATGCTAAGGAGTTTTGAAGTCTGTTTTATAACACCACTACATGGGCACAACCCACTGAATATGGAAATATTGGAAACACTTTCCATACCTCCATCTAGAGCCACCTGACTGTGAACCTCTTTGGAATTGTCTCTTCGGAGGATTCTGCTCTGAAGCATTCACCTGGAGAGATTTTTGCAGAAGTTTCTCAGAGTTCGAAGTTATGATTAAACATCAAATGTTGTGATCTGGTGCAACACAGAAGTTCAGCTGCAATTTACAAGCTATAAAAGGTGGGTTTTGATGGGTTATGCTAAAATAACTTCTATTGTAATGTTCAGGAAGCAATAACTAGATTAAGAATAACGTTTGTTACTAAATATACTAACAAGGTGAATTATGCGTATTTGTGGAGTTGTGGGAATCAGGCTACAGCACATGTCCTGTAAAATCCTTTCTCCCTCAACAGTCTTCCCTGGGACAGGTGTTGTGCTACACATCTACTATTGTCCCCGCAACCTGATACTCTGAGGTCACACAAGGAGCCCTCACCTTCACCGAAATCTGGTTAAAATTGTTCAGACCAGAACAAAATTAACCAAGTGATCTACACTAGAGCCACTAGACGTCTTTTTTGCAGACAAGCATTAAAACAAGGCTGTCCGTGACAGACAATTATTTAAACGTGGTCCAGCGGAACTAAGCCAAGGTGGGGTTCCAGCTACTAAGTTCAGCTTTACGTAAGCTACTTTTGCTACTAGGTCAGACACAGGATTATTCTAACTCTCGCACGTCTAGAGAATGTTGACTGCATCTGACCCACCTCACAACAGCTCCCAGGCAGGCAGTCACAGTACAAAAACCTTGACATCACCTTAATCCACTGCCACTACATATGAAATAAAGAAATAAATAGAGATCAACAGTTTTTTCACACCCCTGGTTCTTCCAAATCCTCTTTTGTGTCTTTCTCTTTTTCTGGAGTAGATTCTTCATCTCCATAGAAGCATAACAAATCCAAAAGGCTGTTTGTGGTCTCCAGAGATACAGGGGTTCCTATAGAAAATGAGGTGGTGCAACAGTTGCAGAGAATAAAGAACACGCCAACATACAGCCACATAGTAAGACTTCTGAATACTCAGTAATGCCATTTTGTTCTCTTTCAACATAACTCTAGCAAATCTGTACAATCTGGGTGTGACACTGATTTCCACAAACTCAGTCATACCTGAAGACAATTTTAAGACTGAACTAGTGTACCTGTTTTCCTACTGAAGCCAAAGGGTTGAGTTGTCCTGACCAAGTTGGACAGGGAAGTGGCAGCCAGCAGCCAGAACTGTGAAGCAGCACAATGCCAGCTAACACAACATCCAAAATTACCACTGCTTTTCATAACTACTCCTAGAATACACCCTGCTGGGGAGACCATGTTGTGTGTTTCATTTCCTATGAAACAGATTTAAAATCAACAAAAGAAAAGAGCTATCTGATGGAATCACCTCCTTTTCCACCTTGTAAAAGATACGAGAAGGTCTCTTCCTAGCAAGCATTCCTCCTCCAGAGGCTGGGGCAGCTGCAGTTCCCTACTGTCGCCTCTGAATGAGACGACAGAGACATGGTCCAAATCTCATGACAAATTAAGGAAGAACCGAGAAAGACTCAGGTGCTGAGGGCAGGCCCACAGAAGGGGCACTCAGCTGGTGTGCCATACCAGTTCAGTACTACAGCAGCACTGTCAGCACAGGGTAGCTTATGCCAACCAATATGCTACTGCGCAAGGGTCTGTGCAGGCAGAATGGTACCACCCCATCACACAGCAGATGCCCATAAAAGGCCCTGCTCTACTACATCACAGTTCTACTTTGGAAAAGAATAAAAAAAATTCAACACCAAGTCACCTGCTGCTTGATCAAGAAATCATTTGTTTTCCTCATCACCAAAGTGGTATGTCAGACAAGATAAAGAGGGCCCAGTAATTCTGGAGAGCCACTTCACGAGACCAGAGTCAGTTACGAAATGCAGCAACAGCATGAAACAGTCTCCATAGCTCGTGCCAGCTACAAAAATATTTTTGGCACAATTTAAGCAGAACTCCACCAAGAAATCTGGCAGGTGACCACTTACCTGCTTGTATGAGATGATCAAATAGGTCCACAGAATCTTTCACCTTTCGCAGGTGGATACGCTCTTTTAGAGCTTCCTCACTCACTCCTTCAATCTGAGGTTTAAGAATCTCAGGCATCAAGCACTAAAAGCAGAGTGCAAGTTAGACATTAGCTCAAACCTTCTGTAAACCACTGCTGAAATACTAACCAAATATCCTTACTCTCCATCCAGTACACTGCTTTCATCATCTCCCAACCCTCCCAGCCTGACAACAGCAGTCCTTTTGGTGAAAAATGATAACACATGCCGATTTCTTGGTTTTGTGCTAATAAGTCAACATCTAAACAATATTTCTTTTCTTGCTTTTCTCTCAGCAACTTGGTATGATATTGAATTACTAAGGAAAAATGTTCACTTCAGAAGCACAATAGAAACACAGCACTGCTTTCATAGCTGTCTGCAGAACAGTTAAGAAAAGCATCCTTTTATGTTAAGTTTTGGATCCATTTCAGAGTTGATTTCACTACCTGACAAAGCACAATGAAAATTAAAAGCAAGAAGCTTACTGGTATGTTGGGCTCTGCAAAAGTCTTGTCAAAATATTTAGGAAAATGCTTAATGATGTATTTTGCAGCATTTCTTCCAGACTCCTTTGACAATGAAAACAGACGCTGCATAGGAATGAAAGAGGACAAGATGAAGAAACAGGCAATTAGAAGGATAAGAGTGAGGAAAAACATTTTCCATAACACCGAGCATTCTGATGGGATCAAACTAAACTCATGTTTCTTTTCAACTCATAGTAAAAACACAGGCAAGAGATATCATTCCAGATAAACATTCTGGTATTTATGCCAACATGTCTATGCTTTAAATGAGACTGTAATTTAATTCCTTGTTACTTAGTCAAGGGACAAAGTTCTATACCAGACACCTGAAATGCAGCACGATTAACTGAAGTTCAAAAGCATCTCTCTTTTTAGAGCTACGACACTCAGATGTTCTTCTCCCAGACTCTCATTCAGCTTTTTCCTCAAGTTCTAAAGTCAGACCCTCCTTTGCCGTTTCTTTAAAACCCTTCAAATTTGATAGCTGCCTTCAGCCTTCTTAATGGCTTTACCTCTGCTACACAGAAGAACTGACATTTTCTTGCAGCCACACCCTCATGTGTGAGGATGCATCTCAGCTTCCAGTCTTCTCTCCCTACTCTGTAATTATCATCACACACAGCAGTTCCTTCTTGCCCTCATTTCAGTTCTGCTTTCTCCTGTCTCAGTTTCCTGCTTTCGCAAAGATAACATCAGGAGACTCATTAGCAGCATTTCCATAAGTCTAAGTTACCAAGGTGCTGTTGAGCGATAACATTCCTGAGGCCAGGACAATAAACTGATAGTGCTGCCTTCGTAATAACACAGTTACATATTTAATTCAAACCTAACTGAACTGTAAGGACAAAATCTCAACACTTGCAATACCACATATTCACAGTCTATATCTCAGGTGCGTAAACACAGTTTTAACAGGTTGAGGGTGGTGAGACAGGCACAGGTGCCCAGGGAAGTTGTGGATGGTCCATCCTTGGAAGTGTTCAAGGCCAGGTTGGATGGGGCCTTAAGCAGTCTGGTCTAATGGGATGTGTGGCCCATGGCACGAGGTTGGAACTGGATGATATTTTAAGGTCTCTTTCAACACAAACCATTCTATGATTCCATTAATACCTCACCCAAAGAATTACTGTTAGGAGTTATTTAATAGACTAAGAATGTGAAGAAACAGAACAACTCAGCAGGTAAGCCATTAACTTCCAGGGATGTTAACAGAGCTGTGTCAGCTGGAAGGTCCCTACAGGGGACTTTGTGTGTGCAGGGTGGATTTGTTCAGAGAAAAACTACAGTCATTATGCATTCTGAAACACACAGAGGAGATTCTGAAGGAAACCTGACATTCATTTTTTTTTTTTTAATTGAAACTAGTCTCCAATGAAAGTTTTCATAGCTTAGACAAAAGGGTTGAGGGGGGAAGCTATCAAAGATTTGAAAGGAAATACTTACAGCACTGGCTGCATTTCTTGGCATAAGGAAAGGGTCATCCTGGAACATATAATGAGCAGCAGTAGGGTCCTGTAGAAAGTAGAACCCAGGACTGAAACACTTATTATTAAGGACACAGGCACCCTGTAGGCATCACACTGCCTCATGGAATTCAAGGCACAATGAATGCTTCCATCACAACCACCACCTGATGCCCATTTTACAAAAGTTCCTCTGGTTCAAAAGGGTTTAGTCTATTTGGAAATAGTTTAAGAAGCATTTCCATTCTACACACACGCATGCAGGCTAACACAGTGACAACAAAAGGGTGAGCAACAAGCACCCTGCAAAGCATGTAGGACCCCTACTGTAACAACCTCAGGGGAGCTGGTGGGATTTGCAGGATCAGATTCAACTTCCAGAATTCAAGACAGACAGGATTAAAAAATGGCATCACAGCATTTATAGTTGTTGCCTAACAAGGGCAGACACTCGTTGCTCTTCACAAGGCTTGCTTTCTGGACTGAGATGGGAAGATACAGTCTGAATTGGGAAGCTGAACTTCTAGAGGAACTTGCTCCTGGTGTTAGCAAAAGCCTTATCAAAGTATTCCAGTTTTCACTGGTAGCTGTAGCTCTCTTAGAATTAGAATGAGACTTTAAATACAGCAAAATGTGTTGAGCAGAAGTGAAAACACTGTAAAAAAATGGATGTAAAAGTCTCATCTTTAATTTCTGGCCAAAGTAGAAGTAAGAGCCTCCAGACTGCAAGGCTATTGCCTGAGATGGACAACTCGACCTATTTCCATGATCAACAGAACTACTTACCCTGTTCACAGTAGAAGCTAACGTTTGAAGAACTGCTAGCTTATCCCTAAACATAAAGAGGCTTTGATTAGTACTCATCTGGAGACTTTGAACGTTATGCATTACATTGTACACAGAACAAGCACAGGATTATCCTGGCACATAAGGATTTTCAGTTCTAGGAAATTGTAAGTTTTGCTGTACTTAGAAAATACTACTTGTTGCATGGAGAAATGACACAGGAACAATTCCCTGGAATGCTCCTCTTGGAGCCCCTTAAGACCACCCCATCTCTCAGAGATGAATATACAAATCCCTCTCCAAGACAAGTATTGGGAGGAAAAAAAACCCCAAACCAAACCATACCTAACCTAGATTTCTCAGGACTCCTGTGTCTGCAGATCCTCAAGACTTTGGTTGTGTTTCAAGCAAACAAGGAAAGGCCACTCAAAGCATTTGGGTGAAGGTGGTCTTACTTTAAGTTTACATGCAGACACCATTTGGCTACAAACTTTGGTTTTGCTGTACAGTCATGCAATTTCACCTGAAGTGCTTTGCACAAAACAGCTTTTGTTCAGTTGCATTTCTGAACAGGATTCACTCAGTCAGCTATCAATGGCCAAGTTTATTTTTATGAAAGACATCTACATGTAGACAGCCAAATGAACTTGATTTTACAGATTTATAGTGAATGCAATCTTTTACAAAGAAAGAGAACTATGCTTAAAAATGCGGTCATAACTGTTTTTAAAAGAAAGGTAAGGAATAAGTGCACATATTCTGCACAGAGTAGGGGTCAAGAATATTTCTTAAGCTCACAGTCAGCAGGAAAGCCACTGGTGGAACATTAAGTCCAGGAATAAAGTAACCTGAATTTTCTTTTTCATCTTTTGTGAACAGACCACATTTAGCTGCCTAACAATGATTTTCTTCCAGGTTGCGATATTCCAGCAGTAAACACTCACCAGGTTTTCTTTCGTGGGAGCACAATTTCTTGAGTAACTGCAAGAAACATTAAAATTGTAATTAGAAACAAACAGATGCCCAAAGAAAATTTTGACCTCATGAAAACCAGTAATTTCAGCTTATCCAGCCAAAAGTACTAAAGCAAGGATTTTAAAACCACAGCTTACTGTATGCCACAAATTATTGCAATGGTTGGTGGAGAGTTTAAGTGTCTGGTGTCAAGACAGGATCTAGGCCCTAAGAGACTGTAACCATTTATCCATCCAAGCTTCTCCAATCACCCTCATCCTGTCTTCTCACTTGAGCCTCAACCTTTCCTAGTCCCTTGCTTTCCCTCTCTTATGTCTCCAGGTCAAAGTTTGCCATCTCCGCCCATTTGGCTTCTCCAGTTCAACCTGCCTGAAATGTGGAGCAAAGAGCCCTCTCAAGCTTCTGCTCCGACAGCCTGACATCAACTGCTCAGCTCCTTCCAACCCAAGGATCAATTTTCCGTTTTCCCAAAGAAGGAAAAAGGGCAATACCAAAAGAAGCTAGAGGTTGCTAGTAAAGCATCATAGCAAACCGATGCACAGAGAAGCATGTGTGACCTACTGATTACACCCCCCACGGCCAGGATCTGCAGAGGCACTTTTCCCACTGCCTCCAGGGATGATGCTTCCACAAGCTGTTACCCATCAGTAACAGTTCCTGCCCATGAGCAGGAACTTGTTCCCATGAGCTGCACGGCTCCAAGCAGCCCAGCTTACTTTTCCTACAAAACTTCTAGCAGTAATGTGGTAAGGAATACATAGAAAAACCAGAACATGAAAGTAACTGTCAGGATTAAGGTGGAAACTCCTTATTTTTATTGTATAGCTTATTCTGTTTCAAAGAGCAATGGGACAGGTCATGAAACTGGACAACTCAGTTCATGCTTTTGGAGCACAGAGCTGGTTATGGTGAGGGTAATCAAGTTAAGCAAGGAAATCTCTGCACAATAAAGACGGGGGGAAGGAAATCCAAGAAGGGGAAAGAGGGCATTAATCTCTTCTGTATCTTCTTACACATGATATGATATGGAGATTAAAAGAAGATAGGCAAGAAACTACTAATCAAAGCATAATACCTTCTGAACTGTCCACATTCTTCCCAAGAGCTGTACTACTTGCAGAGCACCTATAAACCAATAACAGTTTTGAATTTACAGTAGTGACATTAATACAGCAAAAGTAGATTAATGCAGTTGTCTGCTACAGGTCAGAATTAATTAAAATGGGGAAAAGTAACTGGAAATGTTGCACTATTATTAACCCTACATTATTATCATAAAATTCTTATTTGATGCTGCTCTTAAAGCCCTGATCCCAAGAGACAAAGAGTTACACACAAAAACCCTCACATTATATAGTTTTAATCCCTTATTTTTAATGCTACTTAGAATGTAAAGCAGTTTTCATGAATTAGTGTCTCACAAAGAAAATCCTGAACGTAAATCCAAAAAGATAATTTAAGTTTAAGACACAGGATCTAGGTCAAGGCAATACCTTTTCTTAAGTATTTCAGACCAGAGCAGTGTTTATACAAGCAGAAGACCCTGAGGTGGGATGCAGGGCAATCAGACCCGTTTAGTTCCAGATGCCCAGTCTCTACGGAGCTGCAGCCAGCACACACGTGTCACTAGGGCTGCAGAAGGAATAGCCACATAAACTTGCTTCTGCTGCATATTGTCAAGCAGCTGCTTGAACTGTGTTCAATTCATTCACAGGACTCAACTCCAAGGCCTTCTTACAACTGCTCATATTTTACTGCTTTTAACACAAATTAAATCTTACATGAAAATACTTTTTTCTCTTTTTTACCTCATGAAGCAATCTAACAGTAAATCCTTATTGTAACTCTAGCACTCACATATGCTTAAAGATCATCCAGTTCAGATCCTCCGGCCATGAGTGGGGACACTTTCCACTGGATCAGGTTGCTCAGAGCCTCATCCAACCTGGCCTTGAACACCTCCAGGAATGGGGCAGCCATCACTTGTGTGGGCAACCTGGGCCAAGGTCTCCCCACCCTTGCATGAAAAAAATCTCTTCCTAATCTCCAATCTAAATCTCCCCTCTTTCAGCTTAAACCCTGACCCCTCATCCTAACCCACCACTCCCTGGTCAAGAGCCTGCTGCTTTAAGGACTTCCTGGAGTCTTCTCTTCTCTCAGCTGAACAACCCCAACTCTCTCAGCCTGTCCTCCTATGGGAGCTGCTCCAGCCCTCAAATCATCTTTGTGGCCTCTCGCTCAAACAGATCCATGTCCCTCCTGTGCTGAGGGCTCCAGAACTGAACACGGGACACTTCATCAGCTTTTTTAGTGAGGCTCAGCTCCACGAGTCCCCTAACAGCTCAAAATCACTCCAGGGGCAGCTTGGAGCTGTAGAGCCCCCTAGAAGTAGAGGGTGAGACACTGGGACAGGTTGCCCAGAGAAGATGTGGCTGTCCCCTCCCTGGAAGTGTTCAAGGCTAGGCTGGGTGGTGCTTTAAGCAGCTTGCTCTCAGAGAATCACAGAATGACCTTGAGAAGGGGTTTAAGATTTCTGGATTTTAGAGGTAGGGCAAGAATTAGTTACTAGTTAACTAGGTAGGAGATTGCACCTGCATCCTCAAAGAATAGACTATTGTCTGAAATCGCTGAAGTAAAGAAGCAGCCCCTGGTAAGAAGGAACTCTCGACCCTAAAGACCAGCTGAATATGGGTCACCGGCCTGGAAGAAAGTCAAGGAACAACTAAGCCTGCGCAGGGCTAAAAGGTAAAAAAATTCAACCTTGAAGAAGACCACTTACTTCATCCTCACGACCACCACCGACCACCACCACGAAGCACTGCGCAAGCGCAACGGGGAGACTTAATTTTAATATGAAGCGGGGACAGGTGATGCATATGTACAGGCGTAATGGGAAATCATGTGAATATGTAACACTTTATTGCATTTAAACTGGGATGAGCTGCTGGAAATTTGGGCACATTTTTGGAGGAGCAATCCCACGTATCCCCAGCACTGTAATAAACATACCCTTCATAACCCACCTGGTTGTGAAGTCGTTTCTCTGCGTGTCAACCTGAGTTGGAAGGGACACACAAAGGGCAAATCCAACTCCTGTCCCTGCATGGGACAACCCCAATATTCACACCGTGTGTCTGAAGGCACTGTCCAAACGATTCTTGCATATTGTCAGGCTTGGTGCTGTGACTGCAGCCCTGGGGAGCTGTTCCAGTGCTCCACCACCCTCTGAGTGAAGAGGCTTTTCCTAATGTCCAACCTAACCCTCTATGGGCACATCTTCCTGCCCTTCCCCTGGGCCTTCTCTCTGGTGACCAACGATAAGAGCTCAGTGCTTGCAGCTCCTCTGGCCCTTGTGAGGAAGCACTAAACTGCTACCTAGCGGAAAGTGTCCTTGCCCGTGGCAGGGAGGCTGCAACTGGATGATCTTAAAGGTCCCTTCCAACCCAGACCATTCTATGAGTCTCTCTAAGAGGGAAAAGCCCCAGCAGCGCGCCCACCCCCCCCCGCGCCATGCGGCCCCAGACGCCACAGCGCATGCGCACAGCGCCTGCGCGGCCTCTCGCACCTCACCCCCCTCCCCCAGACTCCTACCCCACCCCGCGTTTATTCCTTCACGTCGCCCCCGCCAGTCTCTTCCCCTCCCTGAGCTGAGGGAACGGCAAACCCTTACCAGTAGCGCTCTCTCGTCCCGCCCGGCAAGCGGCACCGCCTGCTCAGCGACACTGCTTGCTGCCAGGAGCGGGCCCCGAGCCACCCCGCCGCCATGGCCACCCCCGCGCCGTTCCCTCTGGGAAAGAGGGCGGCACCACTCCCGCAGCGCCGGGAGGGGGAGAGAGGCGGCCCCTCCGTGGGGATGGTCCCGCCCGGCCCCGCCTGGTGCTCTCTGTGAAGGAGGGCGGTACCACTCTCGCGGCGAAGGGGGGAAACCACCCCTCCGCGGCGATGGTCTCGCCCGGCCCCGCGTGGTGCTCTCTGTGAAGGAGGGCGGTACCACTCCCGCTGCGGGGGCGAATAGCCACCCCTCCGCGGCGATGGTACCGCTTGGCTCCGCCCGCCGGCCGGCCCCGCGTGGTGCTTCCCGTGGCGCACGAGCTCCGGCTGCAGAGAGGGAGTAAAGGTTTTCGGCCCGGGAACACCGCTCCTGCACCATGAGGCCGCCGAAGGTGGTGCCGTGGCGGCGGCTGGTTGGCGTCTCCTTCGGGATGTACACGGCCGAGGAGATCAGGTGAGCAGCCGCGGCGTGCGGCGGGCTGTCCGTCTTCTGCAGCCCTATGGCCGCCTTGAGGACTACAACTCCCGGCCTGCCTTGCGCCGGAAGGGCAGCATGGTTCTGCGGGGCTGTATGCGCAAGGTATGCTGAGACTTGTAGTCCAGATACGCCATAGCCCTCGCTAGTCACTGGGTTGGGGGCAGCTGAGTCCCCCTCGGTTCATGAAGGCTCGGGGGCTCCTAGGCTCTCTGTGGGGCTCTCGGACCCATTGCATGGTTGGGGCTGCTGGAGGTCTTGGAGGAGAGCGGATGGGCTGTGGGGCCAGGGAGAGACGGGGTGATCCAGGAAGCAGTGGAGTATTTTTTATTTAAGTGGAATTAGTTTTCTATAGATTTTTTTCTAACTAACCAGTTCAGTTTCATCTAAGTAACTGTATTTTTCGAAAGTTAGACAGAATGTCCCTCTGATAGCATGGTTGCCTGATAGCATGGTTTTTTTCCTAGTAGTTTTTTCCCAGACACTGTTCAAAGGGAAGTGATAACGTCTCGTGTTAAGTATGGCCTGTGCTGAACAAATGTGTCTCCCTCTGCAGCCTTGCCCTGTCTAAAATGCAAAGTCAGACAGAAAGCCGGCTCCAAAGCTCTAATTAGCAAGAGATTTGGTTGTTGTGAGGTTCATAATAAAATTAGTCTTTGGAAAGCAACAGAATATGCGTAAGATTTCTGGGAAAATTTACACATAGGCAATGTTAGTGGGAAATACATTCTGTCCCCAGCGCTTGCCTCAGTACGAGGGATTGATGGAATCATTCCCTCATGAGTCCAGTGCTGAAATAAAGGATGCACTTTCTAGAACTCCCAAATGAGTTCTGCACCAGCGTGGGTGTTGCAGAGCTGAGATCTTTGTTGCAGTGGGGTTGTTGCAGCTTTTTCCGGCAAGTCGTCATTGTTGGTGTTCTAGAGAGCTGTCACCATTTCTTTAGTGTTGCTGTGGTATTAGCATTGTGTATAGTCAAGGATGTAAGGCTGTTGTCTTCTAGGTGTGTTCATTGTTTTTACACCTCGCTACTCGAGAGGACACAAAACCAAAATTATCTGACTTCTTAATATGATGGCTGAAGATATAAAAAATATATTTACTGTGGTGTGAATGAGTGTAGCCAGACAATGAAATTAATGATACAGAAATTCCCATTGCGCATGCCAGGTTCCCTCAAAACCACATTTTAATCAATAGAAAAAATTCCCATAGATACTAAATGTCATTGCTAGTTGTACCATTTGAGTGTAAATCATGTGGGTGTTTGCTGATTTTTGTTCTTTTCTTTCAACTTCAGGAAACTGAGTGTAAAGCCCATAACAAATCCTCAGTATTTGGATAATGTGGGGAATCCAGCCGTTAATGGACTGTACGACTTGGCTTTGGGACCTCCAGACTCCAAAGAAGTGTGCGCGACTTGCATGCAGAACTTCAGCAACTGCCCTGGTCATTTTGGCCATATAGAACTGCCTCTGACTGTCTACAACCCTCTGTTTTTTGATGTATGTATGCTTTATTGTCTTGCTGGTGAAACAGGTGATGGTGCTCAAGCTGACATACACTATGTAGTTCTTGGAAATAGTAGAGATGCCAAGATCTGTTTGTCTCTCTAAGTTTAAGTTTAATAACAGCAAGTGTAGTACAAAAAGGTTGTTATGTCATGATAGTTTGATACCTAGAATCATAGACTCATTAAAGTCTGGAAAGACCTCTAAGATAATCAAGTCCAACCATCAGCCCAACCCCACCATGCCTACTAAACCATGTCCTGAAGTCCCATGTCTATGCACTTTTTGAACGCCTCCAGGGATGGAGACTCCACTACTTAGCAGCCTCTTCGAATGCTTCACCACTCTTTCAGTAAAGAATTCTTTCCTGATATCCAGTCTAACCCCCCCAAGATGTAGCTTGAAGCCATTTTCTCTCACCCTATCACTTACTTGCGAGAAGAGACCAACCAGCACCCACCTTGCTACACCCTCTTTTCAGGTAGTTATAGAGAGTGATGAGGTCTCCCCTCAGCCTCCTCTTCTCCAGACCAAACAGCCCCAGTTCCCTCAGGTGCTCCTCGTAAGACTTGTTCTCCAAATTGACTCCTTAGACTTTTCCAAAATATGCCCTTTATTGTAACTATTATTGTACTTAATATTGATGAACAAGAGAGGGGGAATGTTGATCACTAACCTACATGACCGGCTGTAGGGTCTCATGACTGAAATTAAGTAGATGGCTCAGGAAAAATTATTAGTTGTTTCCTTTAGCTGACTACTACAAACTTATATAACTTAGACAGCTGCCTACTTTCGTCCTAGTATCTCCAAGTGCTTCCGGGACACGTGCTTCTTAGGGCACTGTTGTGTTTACACAAGGTGTGGGATACCTAACGTGGAGTGTAGGTTTGGCTTTGTGTGCATCTTCTGGGACGTGTTATAAGCTTGTTTCGAAAGCTGCTAGCGATGATCAAACTGCACGTTTCTCCGAAGTGCTTCGTGTGGGTGTTTTCTCATAGGGCCGTCTTTTAAATACAAAAGTGTATTTTAAGCTGGAAGAGGGTAGATTTAGATTAGATGTTGTGAAGAATCGTGTTCCTGTAAGGTTGGTGAGGCACTGGCACAGGTTGCCCAAAGAAGTTGTGGCTGCCCCATCCCTGGAGGTGTTCAAGGCCAGGTTGGATGGGGCTTGGAGCCCCCTGATCCAGTGGGAGCTATGCTGAATGATTAAAACCACTGATATTTTCCTGAAGCTTGAGGAGAACATGGTTGCATGAAGAATCCTGAAGGACATTGGTAATACTTTTGACCAGAACATTTAGTTTTACTAGAGTGATGTTTTGGATACCACATTATCCTTGGTGGGACAAGGTGTAAGAAGCTGTGGTCACAATGCTGTGTAAGAGCAGCCTTGGTCCCAGAGTTGCTGTAGGTATGACTGTCACGTAGACAGCCTGCAGGCAGTTTGTCTACAGGTCATGCTTTGCGTATGAGTTTGTGGTTAAAAGGATTTTTGTTTTCAGCCTGATGATTTGTGATTAAACTTAACAGTTACTCTAATTTCTCAATTACAGTAGCACTTCCTTTAAGTTCAAACAAGTCTGTCTACCTGCTTACTGTGCAAAATTGTAAATCTACCAGGATAACTCTTTCCTCCCTTTTCTCTCCAGAAATTATACCTTCTGATTCGAGGTTCTTGTTTAAATTGCCACATGTTGACGTGTACTCGAGCTGTGGTTCACTTACTGCTAAGTCAGCTGAAGGTTCTGGAGAAAGGGTTGCTTCACGCCGTCCACGATCTTGAAGTCATTTTGAACAGGGCAAGTACTGTGTCTTCTTCCATTCCTTTTTGAGTTGGTGTTCCTGTAACTGTAGAGCTATCCTGATTTCTTTTATTCTGTTTCTTTTAGTTTTTAGAGCAATGTGCGGATGCAACAGGTTCAGAAATCGAAGAAGAGTTAAATAACCACGTCCAGGAAATATTACAGAGTTATCAAATAAGGGATCAGTGTTCAAATGTAAGTACAATCAGCACTTCTGAGAGCTCAGCGTTTGTCCTCTTGAAATAGTAATAAGCAGAAGAAAGTCTGGTTTTGACTGTGTAGGCTCTAGAGTTTGTCCTGGAGCTCTGAACTGTGTCATACATAGAAGGCTTTCTAAGTGAAATGACTGAAATTAAGCTTAAAACGATTTTATTTCCCGTAGGTTTCTGGAAAATACACTTGTGTAGGGAACTATTTTGATGTTGTAAATACCATATAAAAACAATCTGATACTGCTGTCAGTACGTTACCTGCAGATGTTGGTAGTTCTCTGTGTGATGCTCCCGTTGTCTTGACCTGCAGAACATTTCTTGGAGAACTCGTGCATCCAGCTAATTTGCAGAGTTACTTACAGTGAAATTTTTAGAGTTGTGTAGTTGAATTCTCATTTAAATGCAGTTTAATGGACATCGTGAGTTAAATATTAATGAAGAAGATACTTAAAGGTCTAACATCTTAGAGCAGATTTGTTTGTAAGCTGTTTAATTCCTTTTTGGTTTCAAAAGTAACTTTAGAGGCTGTAAATCATACGTTTATAAGCAGTGAAGTGATTTTTATCAGTCTTCTACTGTCTGAAATCATCATTAGAGAAAAGCTTTAAAATTCAGTACTGACTGTGAAAAATAAAGACAATTTATGAGATAAATTTTAAAAGGGAGGGTGGTGAGCATTGAGGGGGAGGTGTTTCCAGCAGGTGTGGGAAGATGATGAGAGAGAGATCAAGGCGTGGATTAAATCAATAGAAGGATGTGTTCGCATGGATACTAATAATGTTTGTGCTGGTAGTTAAAGTTCATTGTGTAGTGTTTAATGAATTCTTCATATAAATGTTTTAATTTATTATTTTCATTATTTTTAAGTATTTTTCTTTCCTTTGTCAGGTCAAAAATGTGTGTGAGTGCAGAAATAAACTGATAGCGCAATTCTGGAAAGCACATTTGAGTTCAAAGAGATGCCCAAACTGCAAGTGAGTTTAATTGCAAGAGGAAGTAAACAGCTAGTGTAAAGTTAAGTACTGTGAGCATTTGTATTAACTTTTATCCACTTTTCTTAATTTCCTTTTTTTTTTTCCTTTAAGATCTAGAAGATCATTAGTGCGAAAAGAGCATAACAGCAAGCTCACAGTAATGTACTCCTCCACAGCGTACCAGAAGTCAGGAGAGGAAAGTGTTGTGAATGAGCCAGCAGGTAAAATATCTGTGTTCTTCTCAAATACGTTTGCACTTATTTTCCTGTGTTTAAGGTGCACAGATTCCTCGAAGTGCCTGTGCACTTAGGACTCTGAGCTCTGCAGTAGGGAGGTACCGGACTCCATTCCTTTTCTCTATTTCACAGTATCATCGAGTCCAACCTATGACCCAACACCTACACCTACTCCTACTTGTCAACTACACCATGGCACTAAGAGCCTCATCCAATCTTTCCTTAAACCCCTCCAGGGACGGAGACTCCACCACCTCCCCGGGCAGCGCATTCCAATGGCCAGTCACCCTCTCAGTAAAGAACTTCTTCCTAATGTCGAGCCTATACCTCCCCTGGCAAAGCTTGAGACCGTGTCCTCTTGTTCTGTCACCGGTCACCTGAGAGAAGAGACCAACCCCTGCCTGACTACAGCCTCCTTTCAGGCAGTTGTAGAGAGTAATAAGGTCTCCCCTGAGCCTCCTCTTCTCCAGGCTGAACAACCCCAGCTCCCTCAGTCGCTCCTCACAGGGCTTGTGTTCCAGCCCCTTCCCCATCCTCGTCGCTCTCCTCTGGACGCACTCCAGCATCTCCACATCTTTCTCAAACTGAGGGGCCCAGAACTGGACACAGTACTTGAGTACTTGTGAGTACTCGAGACTTTGTGAGTCTTCTGTGCTTGTGCAGCTTTGAGTGTCTGCGTGCCAGAAGGACAAAAAATGTGATCCATGTTAGGTCTAATATTGTTTTAGGACACTTAATTTTTGGCAGGTAGACAGTTTTCTGCTAGATGTTTAAAATAAACTAGATCAAAAATTAACTAGGTGAAATATGACCAAGGCTATGTCAGAAAGAAAATCCTAGCTCCTACAGAAGAATTTCCTCTTCAAGAGGAAAGTCAGAAAAGAATTTAGGTGGTATTTTCCAGGCTTAATTAGTGTAGTGTTTGAATCACTTCAAACTTACTTTTTCCTTCTTGTTGTGTCCTTGATCCTTTACGCAACTGGGTGGAATTGAAGTAGATTTGTGTGTGAGAAAGATTTATATAGAGAGGGTTTTTCTGTTTGCTAGTCTGTGGTTTAAATACTAGGTTAGATCTCTGGAATTCTGGCTGAAGAAGCACAATGTCAGGGTTTTAAAGTGGAAAGGTCAGATCTCCGCTTTAGCATCCTATTTGTAACACCTTTGCATCCTTTCCGTAATGCACACAACAATGGCGGGAATGTTTGCGTGTCCCAGTGTTACCACCTGGGAGGGAGAACACTGATTTCTCTCCATTAAATTGGGGGTACTACTTTGGGCTTTTTATTTGAGCCCTTTGTAGGACTGCCTAAAGTTTAGGGGCATGTTTTGTTCTGATAGTGCTGGGAACGGTTCTTCTGGAGGGTGTGGTGAGTTGCCAGGTTTGGAATCCCTTGCCTTAACACAGAAAGCTTCAAAACCCAGTGTGCCCTCAGGGTGTCTGTTAAAGTTCAGAAATGCCTTCTTCCTGTCGGCGCTGAAGGCTGTGACACCTCTTGGTTACTTTCATTGCAGTGAGGTCTCGTATCTTCTGCAATGGGACGGGCTGTACAGTTCTGTACATTTTTCCCAGCCCATGGCAGGGTTGCTCGTTGTCTCGAATCTTGGAGGGAGTATTTTTAGCCTTGGCATTGATGCATTTGTGTTTAAGTGATAGAAGGGTTTTCTGTGTGAAGAAACCGGGGAATTGAAGTTTCAGTGTGGAAGAATCTGGGTTTCTGGACCTTAGCAGGAGGAACAGTAGGGAGCTTTAGCTGAGGTCGTGCGGGAATTGCTTTTCCTCAGGCCGTGACCTCTGGCTCCCCTGGGACGTGAGGGGGGAGCCTGCAAGAGGAGTGGAAATGGAGACCTGAAACCTTGGCTTCTCAAAAAGAGAATTATCTTTCTGCTTTTCAGTAGCAAAACCTCACTGGAACACAGCTGGCCCAGACTCTTAACTTACAAAATAACTGGATTGCTGGTCATTGCTATTGTCTGACCCACTCGAGTATTTCATGGGAACCTTGATCTCGCTGGTAGTGCTTGGGTCTCGCTTCTGTGTTCCACGGCTGCAGGTTGACTCTCGATTTGTGTTTTGGATGGTGGATGAGATCATTTGAAGAAGGAGTCAAGCTCACTATTAATCAAATAAAGCATGCATTTTAGATTTTAAAGTTGAGTTTTGTTTCAGTTACTTATAGCGATATCCATTAATCACAGAAATGGCTTATTTTTTCCATGCTGGGAAGGCTATTGCTTTAATTTCATATCCCCAAAGCAAACGTGATAATGATGCTTCAATGTAGATGTCAGCCAGGATATTTTGTCTGTATTTCCATTCCTTTTTTGAGCTGGAAGTGCTTACCATTGTAACTTCTTGTGCTTTTTTTAAAAAAATATTTTATTTTATTTAATCTTATTATTTTAATTTTCATGTTTTATTTTTCAGCTATTGATGAAAGCCATTTAGGGAAGAGAGGATACCTGACACCGATGACTGCCAAGGAATACATCCAGGCCCTGTGGAAGAACGAAGGTAATGGTTGTTAAGAACAACATTAATTTGTTTTCTGTATCTTTTAGTGGACAAAGTCTGCAAATGTTTCCATGTGAACTCCTTGTCAAATCTTTGCCTTTTGCCTTAAGAGCTCCTGGACACAAGAGATTTTGTGGCAGGAGAATTGGTACCTAGTGAATGCAGATGGATTCAATAAATAGGTGACCAGCTGTTCTCAAATTGTGGTTCCCCACGAATCGTGGTTGTTGTTGACAGAGAATGTGATGTTCCCGCGGTGCTGAACTTGCTGTTCCCCACAGTCGGTTAAAGACTGAGAATGTATTTAGCGATCTCGTCTTTTGAGTTCCCTGGACTCTGCATCTGCATTTGCCAGGAAAAAACAAAGTAGTTTCATGTCCCAGTCACAGCTGGTAGCTGCAAAATTCCTTATTGTTTTCCTTTTGCCATGCTTTATATTTCTGTTGGGAGTTGTTTCTAAAATATCACGTATGTGATAAAGGGCCATGGAAATGATCCAGGGCCACAAAAATGATTCGAGGGCTTGAAGCACCTCTCCTGTGAGGACTGGGAGCTGGGGTTGTCCAGCCTGGAGAGGAGAAGGCTCTGGGGAGACCTCAGAGCAGCTCCCAGTGCTGAAAGGGCTCCAGGAAAGCTGGGAGGGGCTTTTTAGCAAGACCTGTTGTGACAGGACCGGGGTGAAAACTAAGAGAGGGGAAATTTAGACTGGATATAAGGAAGAATTTTTTCTGCAACGAGAATGATGCAACACTGGCCCGGGTTGCTCAGGGACGTAGTGGTGGCCCCATCCCTGGAAACATTCAGGGCCACGCTGGATGGTGCTCTGAGCGAGCTGGTGGAGTTAAAGGCGTCCCTGCTCTTGTAGAGGGCTTGAAAATGGTTGACCTGCAAAGTCCCTTCCAACCCAAAGAATTCCATAATTCTGTGATTCCAGTCTTTCTAAAGTAGCCTTAAATATTGTGATTCTAAGCAACCTCACTAGTGTTTAGCTTACCAGATGCTTTTGGCCTGATCGACCAACTGAGTCTGGGGGTTTGGATTCCCAAACAGTAGCAGTGATAATGAGTTTATCTGTTCTATTATATCTTTTTAGGTTTCTTTTTGCGTTATCTCTTCCCTGGGACGGATCCTCATGACAGTTTGGGGTTTAATCCAGACATGTTTTTTTTAGATCTACTTGTGGTTCCGCCTTCAAGGTAAAATTTCCCCAGAAATGCTGTGTAGAAATCATGGAGTTTAGCACATATTTTTTGCAGGAGTCAGAGATGCAAACACCTATGGTACAGACACTGGTCTGCTTAAAAACTGGTCTGTTTAAAAAAAACAGAATAAAATCACAGCAGTAAATGATGAGAAGTTTTATTATAACTTCAAATGAGTTTGTTAAAGGATTAAAATACTAATTATTAAAAAATTGATTTAGTATTATTCTTTAAATTAGTATGGAGTATTATAATTGCATATTATCGGTAGAATTTCTTGTTAAGGCATCACTCTTCTATGATTGTCCCAGTATAATATATTAATTTTTAAATACCTACTGTTAGTGAATCACTATAATTAGTTATAGGGATCATTTTTTGTGCATGGAAGACTTGACTTAGAACATTTGACACTTGTCATGCTATTTTTCGGTGGCTTTAGGATTCTGAAGTGATTTTTTGTTTGTAGGTATCGTCCTGTAAATCGTGTTGGAGACCGACTGTTTACAAATGGTCAGACTGTAAACTTGCAAGCCGTAATGAAAGATGCCAAAATGATACGGAAGCTCTTGGTTTTCATGGCGAAAGAACAATGTCAGCCAATAAAAATTACAGAAGAAATCCAAACAGTAAGATTTCCTAATTATCTTATTCCTTGTGTTTTGGGTATGTGAGTCGAGGTCAGATAAGCTCCTGTTTAAACTGTTCCAGTAACAGCTTTTGCCTGGGCTGTTGTAATATTTGCTGGAGATGTTCTTTTTTGCTGATACCTCTTTCCACTCACCTGGGTGGCTCAAAGGGAAAAACATTTTACACAGACTCCTTTTGTTATGATTTTTGTATTAGATTACGGGATGTGGGACACAATGGGCTCCTGGTACTGGAGATTGAAATACATACAGCACAACCAGTTCACAATAAAACTTTTCCGGCATCTCATTGAATGGAAAGTGATGAGGGGGAAAAGCCTCTAAGCCTAGTAGAGCCACTTGTGGGCACGGTTACTTCTGACCATTGACGTCTAAATAGAACCAAAAAAAATCACAAATAAGATTAATTAGTAACAATGCTTGCTTGCTACTGACTAGTTCCCATGGTCATAGAGTGGTGAATAACAATGTGCGTCACCATGCTTCTTCTCATATTTATTCTTAAATTTTTTCATGCTTCTTCTCATATTTATTCATGATTTCTTTCATGCTGCTTTTCATATTTATTCTTAACAATGAGGGTGGGGAGGCCCTGGCCCAGGTTGCCCAGAGCAGTGGTGGCTGCCCCATCCCTGGAGGTGTTCCAGGCCAGGTTGGATGGGGCTTGGAGCCCCCTAATGCAGTGGGAGGTGTCCCTGCCCGTGGCAGGGGTGGGACTGGATGAGATTTAACGTCCTTTCCAACCCAAACCATTCTGTGATTCTATGATTATTGAGGGTTCTTTGGACTTAATTTCAGCTGAACTTGATTCATATCCTATGCGTAAAACATTTCGAAAACATCTTTGGTTACTCAGAATTTCACCACCAGGTGGAGATAAGTTCTTAAAACCTCTGAGGTGACGGACGGTTACTGTGTTTCTAGTGTGACTGCTGTACTGACTTATAAACTGTGAAAACAAAGTGGTGCAGATGATAACGGCCCTTGGATTTGCATTATTTTTACCTAAGAATAGGACTTCCTGGTAGCACAGGGATTTCATAGCACAGACTGACGGATCGGTAACATCTAATTTGGAGAGAGGACTGGCACTTACCAGGAGGTGACTGGTGAGCGATCATCTCTTAAAATGCCGCTGGTCTATGTAGCTGTGGTGTTTGGAGATCTCCCATGCAGGTCACTTCCTAAAGCTTAACAGCAGACCTGTCTGAGGTGCTTGGCTGTAATAATTCTAAAGTTATTTTTACATTGTTAATGCTTTTTAAAAAAAACAAAACAGTGTCTTTAATGAGGTTCAAAATAGTGGCCAGCGTTTGCTTTGCTATTTAATACTACAATTTCAGCCTGGTAAATAGAAGGTATTTTTTGATAAGTCCAAGTTTCTAATGTCTGTTTCTGCAGGAGACAGGAGAGAATAATGAACCATTGGACTATTCTTTCTTGACAACGATTCCGGGACAGACCCTTGCAGATAAGTTGTACAACGCTTGGATTCGACTGCAGAGCCATGTCAACATTGTGTTTGATAGCGACATGGACAAACTAATCACAGACAAATACCCTGGTATTCGTCAGGTGGGTAGCAAGCAGAATCTTAGAGGCTCTGGACTGTGGCTGTCACAGATCGTTGAAATGAGAGGTTGATAGAATAAGGTTGATAGGCTGGGAGAATTGGGGTTGTTCAGCCTAGAGAAGAGAAGGCTCCGGGGAGACTCCCAGCACTGAAAGGGGTCTACAGGAAAGTTGGGGAGGGGCTCTTGATCAAGGAGTGCAGGGATGGAATGAGGGGAATGGTTTCCAGCTGAAAGAGAGGAGATTGAGAGTAGGTATTAGGAAGAAATTTTTTACTGTGAGGGTGATGAAATACGGGCCCAGATTGCCCAGAGCAGTGGTGGCTGCCCCCTCCTTGGAGGTGTTCAAGGCCAGGTTGGATGGGGCTTGGAGCCCCGTGATCCAGTGGGAGGTGTCCCTGCCCATGGCGGCACTGGATGAGCTTTAAGGTTCCTTCCAACCTAAACCATTCTATGATTCTATGAAGTATTTTTGGCTGGTGTTTAGGCTTTTTCATGACACTCATCAGTGTAATGTCTGGAGAATCTGCCTGATGTTGCATGCTTTCACATTTTAATGATTAACTTCTGTTTTCAAAGCTGTTAGAGAAAAAGGAAGGACTGTTCCGCAAGCACATGATGGGAAAGCGTGTGGATTTTGCTGCTCGATCAGTCATTTGTCCTGATATGTACATCGGTACCAATGAGATTGGCATTCCTATGGTAAGCATGAATAAAGGACTGTTTGGTTTTGGTGCAGCTGGGGACTTAACTACACCACAACACTTCCAGATACATAACAAGCGGTTCAAATTGTAGAGATTATCTGACTCGTCTGGACTATTTCCTCCCCAGTGTGTCACAGCCATGTGACACCGCTGTGTGCCAATAAAGAAGGAACATTGGAAGAGCAGGAAATTCTTACTGTTCCACTGAACACCATATCTGGGAAAGAGGATTAAAAGAAAGAAAAGGCTGTACTTTCTTCCTGGGATTATGAATTAGTGCAAACTTAATAAGTAGATCTTGTTTCTCCTGGTTGTTATACGGTGTGTCTTGTAACAGCCATGAGAACCCGTGAAAACAAGGCCATAATAACGTCACCAACTTAATTCCTTCTGAATGATTTTTAACTGCACAGAGATGCCACCAAGCCTGAATTCAGGCTTTCCATTACATCCTCTTTTCTGCTTACCTATCTGCAAAGAGTGGACCTGGTGATAACGGGCTTTTTCTGTGCCAGTTTGTTTGCAGAATCTAAAATCATCTTTTTTTAATTACTAATTGACTTTTCCTTTGCTACTGCGGGAGAAAATCATAAAAATAACATAATTTTTATTCTTATGATAGAGGATTTTAAAACAGAAATTGATTATTTGGTATGACAATACAATAAGGAGATAAATCCAAGTTATTTGTGTTTATGTTGTACGAGTGAACATTTGATGCTGTTTTCCCAGTGACTTAGTTCTGTTCTAAGCCGAAGCTGAACGAGTTATTTCTCTCCTCTCTTCCCATCTAGGTATTTGCTACCAAACTGACTTACCCTCAGCCAGTCACTCCCTGGAATGTCAAAGAGCTGAGGCAGGCTGTCATAAATGGCCCAAAGGTTCACCCTGGGGCCTCCATGGTCATTAACGAAGACGGATCTCGTACGGTGTTGAGCGCAAGCAGCCTGACCCAGAGGGAAGCCATAGCTAAGCAGCTCCTCACACCTTCTTCAGGTGCACCCCAGTCGGGACTGAAGATTGTGAGTCTGACAGAGGGATCGGTGGAGCGGTCCCACACCTACGGTGGTTTTACTAAATAACACTGCTACTGTCCTTTGTTAGTGATTCCAGTGGGCCACTCGCAAAGGCTCTCACGGCAGGTTTATCTTGTTTTGTAGTAGGTGACTGAGAAGAAGTCAGAAGGGATGCGGGAAGAAAAGCTTGGTACATGTTAAAATTCTAAAAACTAGTTTTTCCATCCTGAATTTTACTCTACTCTTAATGTGCCGTGTGTAGCATCTTGCCAAGGTGGGGAGAAGTCTTTCCTTTACAGCTGACTATTCTTGGGAAGTCTTAGCATTATAGAAGAAGCTTTAATTTTATGCTTTTTTGTCCCCCTGCCTTCTTGTCTTTCTCACCAAAGTCTGTCTTTCTTTTTCCTCTCTTTTTAAAGTATTTAGTAAGTTTTTTTGATGGCAGTTCTGAGGGCTGAAATTCAGTGTATTGTAGAGCAGGTACAACACCAGCAGTTATGTGACGTGTCTTCCAGGAGCTGGGTGCCCGTGGGTGCGTACAAAGTAGAGTCCTCTGTTCTCTGTCAGCCTTGCTGGTAGCGGCACGACCAGGGGAGGAGTTTTGGCAGTGACTGCTGTGACCTGGGATCCGTCTTCCCATCGCTGTCTTGTTCTATAGATGACAAAACAAGAAACGACCACGCTGCTGTCCGTCTCTGCAGACATTAACATTTGTGAAATGCCTCGTGCTTGTGGCATTTGTTTCTTTGGAACCGCTGGAGGGTTTTTCTCAGCGCTACAACTTAATCAACCTTTTCAACCACTTAATAACCATCTCTTGCAAGAGTTGAGAAGTTATTTAGCTGCTAGGGAAAGACTTTTGGTGATGAATAATCTTCACAGTGTCTCTTATTTCTCTAGTAAAGGCACGGTAGAGATTTAATATTTAAGACTGAGCATTTCTGTGATGTCAGTTCTCTCAGAACCTGTCACAGGTAAATGTAGCAGTATTTAGACCGTACAAACAGCTTATCGTACTGCTGTTGATAATCACTTCAATAGATATAGGGGTGTTACTGACAGAGGAATTAAAATGAGACTGTTCTGAGAGACTCTGTAGATCAGAAGATTGGGTGTTGTACTCGACCTGAAGTTAGGACTCGGAGATCCCTGGCCTCTGCTTCAGCTACTGGGTCATATCATTATTCTGGGATGTCCAGTGCTGGTGTGTGGTGCTGGGCTCAGAGTGTTTGGCCTGTCTCTCCCAGAGAGGAGCAGGCTCTGGGGAGGCCTTGTAGCAGCCTTCCAGTACTGAAAGGGGGCCTCCAGGAACATTGGGAAGGGGCTCTTTATCAAGGAGTGCAGGGATAGCATGAGGGGGAGTGGTTTTAAGCTGAAGGAGGGAAGAGTTAGATTAGGTATTAGGAAGAAATATGTTACTCTGAGGGTGGTGAGGCCCTGGCAACAGAGAATTTGTGGCTGCCCCATCCCTGGAGGTGTTCCAGGCAAGTTGGATGGGGGCTTGAGCCCCCGATCCAGTGGGAGGTGTCCCTGCCCATGGCAGGGGGTGGCACTGGGTGATCTTTAAGGTCCCTTCCAACCTAAGCCATTCTATCATCGATTCAGCCCAGTGAATTTTGGATAAATAGTTTATTTTCTCATTTACAGATAGCATAATTTCCTTTCTTTTTCAGTCTTCGATCTCTATATTGCCAGGGGAGAGGAGAGATGGGTAGCAAGTGGTTTGCGTGCCAGTAACTTGGTTTGGTCACCATGGTTTGTAGGAGTTAATGGAGGATGTGAAGCCTTGGAGTGTGGTTTGGTGGAGAGCAGAGGGTGTTTGGGGCAAGCAGTCTCGCTTCTCTTAAAAAGTTTTGCACAGAATGTTATTACTAGAAAGAAAATGTTTTGGATGTGTATATATTTTAAGCTGCATTCTTTTCAGGGGCTTGCATGGAAATGCCTTATAGGCAGCAACCCAAATTCTCTTGCAGGTGTGTCGGCATATTAAAAACGGCGATGTCCTTTTACTGAACCGCCAGCCCACTCTTCATAGACCTTCGATCCAAGCGCACCGGGCTCGAATTCTGCCTGGAGAAAAAGTGCTGAGGCTTCACTATGCCAACTGCAAGGCTTACAATGCTGATTTTGATGGTGATGAAATGAACGCCCATTTCCCCCAGAGCGAGCTGGGTAGAGCAGAAGCCTATACATTAGCCTGTACTGATGAACAGTACCTGGTGCCAAAGGTAAGAATAACTGACAGGAAAAGTTAGTCCTATGTGAAATAACTTTGTTTGATTTTTGTTTGTTTTGTCTAATGATGTCGCTCTTTGAAGAGCGACTGAGGGAGCTGGGGTTGTTCAGCCTGGAGAAGAGGAGGCGCAGGGGAGACCTTATTGCTCTCTACAACTGCCTGAAAGGAGGCTGTAGTCAGGCAGGGGTTGGTCTCTTCTCTCAGGTGACCGGTGACAGAACAAGAGGACATGGTCTCAAGCTTCGCCAGGGGAGTTTTAGGCTCGACATTAGGAAGAAGTTCTTCACTGAGAGGATGATTGGCCATTGGAATGCGCTGCCCGGGGAGGTGGTGGAGTCACCGTCCCTGGAGGTGTTTAAGGAGAGATTGGATGAGGCACTTACTGCCATGGTGTAGTTGACAAGTAGGAGTAGGTGTAGGTGTTAGGTCATAGGTTGGACTCGATGATCTCAAAGGTCTTTTCCAACCTTATGATACTGGAATACTGTGATAAATGAGATCGATTTTTTTTTAAATTATTATTTTTTTTAAAATGTTTTCCTGATTTCCGTTTTGTCTCCACTTTTTCCCTTCATCTAAAGAAGGCTCAGCACATCCAAACAATCTTGTTCCTTTTAATGTCAATGTCCAGAAGAGATTTAGTAGAGACTTGTGCTGTGATGACAAGTGCTTTGCAAATTACTTCAGTGTTTTTATCTGGCTGGAATAATTTTGGGAGCTGCTAGCACATGACTTATTATCCCCCCACACCCCTTTTTCTTGCTGTTTCTTTAGGATGGGAAGCCACTTCCTGGCTTGATCCAGGATCACATGATTTCTGGAGTCAGCATGACAATCCGGGGCTGCTTTTTCACCAGAGAGCAATATATGGAGCTTGTGTACCGAGGACTAACAGACAAAAAAGGAAGAATTAAAATCCTTCCACCTGCCATTATGAAACCACAGCGATTGTGGACAGGAAAGCAGGTAGGTTATGATTTTATTGGGCTAAAGAACGATGGTGGTTCCAAAGGAAGCAGAACGCTAATGTTAAAACCAGCGCTGCTAAGGGTTGTTGGAAAGCCAGGTCCCATCATCTAATCACCACCACATAGATCTCGGTGTGTGTTATTGGAGCTGTGAGAGTCATCTTTCATTTAAAGTGATGGTGCTACAGTAGTGCTTTCACTTACTGCTCTGAAGAGTGTTGCAGACAGGAGTAGAACGCTGCAGTTTACCATAGTAAATAGTTTCTTGCTGACAGTGCATTAAGTCATGCCAGTCAGTGCTTCTGAATCTCTAAACTTAAATATTGTAGGTAAATACTCTGATTTTTGACTTTTTGGTTGAGATCATCACTAGGTTGATGTAATATCTGGGAAGCCCAAGGGAATTCTACGTTTTCTGCTGTTAAGGGAGTTCAGCATTCAATCCAAATGTTCTGTCCCGTAGCAGAGTAGGGGAAATTCTCTGCCAATTTTTCCTGTAAAACGCAACAGACAACTCTTATTTATTTTTTTTTCCTAATATATATATTTCTCTAATTATTGGAAAAATGTATGGTGCCATTTGTTTCTGAATAATTATGTGTCTCAGCTCATTGATCTTTCGAAGGCTAGAGTAGCAAGAGACTAGTCCTGTCTTGTAAACTTCAGGCTTATGAGCTTTTAAAGCTTTGCTGTCAGTGTAAAAAATACATGTAGAATGTTGCTTTTTCTGCTCTGTGCCAATTTTTTTATGCTGAGAAGTGAAGATAGGTAATAAGTAGTTCCCACCACTCTTCTTTCTTCTTTATAGGTTGTTTCTACGTTGTTAATAAACATTATTCCAGAAAACCATGTCCTGCTAAATTTGACTGGGAAAGCTAAGATTGGTGGAAGAGCCTGGGTAAAGGGGCCTGCGAACAGGACTCTTAATCTTGATTCAATGTGTGAATCTCAGGTATGCTGGGCAGCAGCTCCGGAGGTTGGGCTGGGATGTATTGTAATACAATTGTGTATAGAATAGAGGAGTGGGAAGGGAAGCAGGGAGGGGGCAAAGTTAAAAACAGACACTGAGCAACAGTCGCTGCCAGAAGGTGATGATTATAGAGGATATGCCTCAGGGGCCTGAAAAAACTCTTTTCTGCTCCTGACTGATGGAGATTCCATCTGGTTGTGTTAGACCATGTGTCTTCATTGTTTGACTTCGTAGGTGGAAAAATACAAATGGCGTTAAAAGTTTTATTGCTACTACGAATTCTGGAAGCATAGGTGATCATAGTTAACTGTTCAGCAGTAAATGGGCTTTTAAAACTTAAACCTATTTTCAAGTAGATTGTAGAGGTCATAATAAGATCAAAATTCCTGTTTTTCTGAATAGCTGTGCTTTATTTTTCAGGTTATTATTAGAAACGGAGAATTACTGTGTGGAGTCTTGGACAAAGCTCACTTTGGCAGCTCTGCCTACGGCCTGGTTCACTGTTGCTACGAAATCTATGGAGGTGGAACTAGTGGGAAAGTGCTAACGTGTCTGGGACGCCTCTTCACTGCTTATCTGCAGCTCTACAGGGGTTTTACAATGGGTGAGTAACACAAGGACCTCTGGAGGGTAAATCCAGACATAGTTGGGCATAATTCACGCTGAGAGTTCAGTAAACAGAGTTTCCAAGGCTGTCCTCGAGTGGGATAGCTGTTTGCCAGCCTTTTTTTCTTCTGTTTGGTGCATAGTTGGCCTTCTAAGCATAAAGTGAAGGTATAATATTGAGTATATCCATCCGCTTCCCTCTTCTGTCCTGCCGAAGCCAAGTGTCTAAATGTCTTGTGTTGAAATTCTGTTTAGATCAAAACCTCCTAGGAATCTTTATTTTTACTTTATTTTTACTTTTTATTTTTACTTCTCTCAAAAAGTGCTGTTGCGTAGAAACCAGAACAACTGAGAAAGTGAGATGGAAGAACGTTGTGGGGTTGTCAGTCAAATCTTGCATATCTCATTCTACTGTAAATCTGGTAAATGTTTGACTTCCGTTACAGCTTTGCAAACTCATACAAAAATGCACTTGGCAGACAACAAAAGCTTGACCCCCCGCTCTACTCTGTCTTCTTGCGGTGGTTGAAATATTTCAAGTGACCATGTAGAATATACAGGATATTTTTGTATTAATGAAATATTTAAAATATATAGCGGCAGGGGCGTTTAAATTGGCTTTTTTCTGAAGGCACGGCACGATCACTTATGAGTTAGGCAGAGAAACAAACGGACTGCTGTGAGGCAAGGAAAAGGGAGGGAGGGAGGGCTGCTGCAGTGAGGAAGGTGGTGAACTGATGGTAAGAAGATGTGTCTTGAGAGCCAGACTCCAAGACTGGTCAATAGTGAGCAAAGAAGGTGGAATCGCTAGATGAGTTACAACATTAGAAAAATGGAGGTGAGACTGGAGCAGGAGTTTGGGATTTGGTAAAGATGGGATGATTCAGGACTGAGTGAAACAGGACTTCGGAATGAGATAAGGTTCAGGAGAAGGAAACAAAATGGGAGAGACAAGGTTGTAGTAGGAAGAGGGAGAGCAGAGGACAGAGGGACATACGATGGAGCCACAGGCTCCTTTGCCTTGTACACATATGTGTAATGGCCTGGGGAAATGTCCCGCTTATCCTCCTGGAATTACTGTACATGGAGCTGGGGAGGAACCTCTGGAGGTGATCTAACACAGCTCAAAGCAGGTCCTGCCAGATGAGCTTGCACAGGGCTGTATCCAGTCCGACTGTGAGTATCTTCAGGGATGGTGATTGTCATAGAATCGTAGAATGGTTTGGGTTGGAAGGGACCTCAAAGCCCACCCAGTCCCACCCCTGCCATGGGCAGGGACACCTCCCACTGGATCAGGGGCTCCAAGCCCCATCCAACCTGGCCTGGAACACCTCCAGGGATGGGGGCAGCCACCACTGCTCTGGGCAACCTGGGCCAGGGCCTCCCCACCCTCAGCATGAAGAATTTCTTCTAATGTCAAATCTAAATCTTCCCCTTTTAAGTTTAAAGGCGTTCCCCTTCATTGTATCGCTCCGGGCCCTTGGAAAAATCCCCTCCCCAGCTTTCCTGGAGCCCCTTTCAGTCCTGGAAGGCTGCTATGAGGTCCCCCTGGAGCCTTCTCTTCTCCAGGCTGAACAACCCCAACTCTCCCAGCTTGCCCTCACAGCAGAGGGGCTCCAGCCCTCGGATCATCCTCTGGACCCACTCCAACAGTTCCATGTCCTTCTTAAGTTGGGGATTCCAGAGCTGGACACAGCACTCCAGCTGGGGTCTCAACAGAGCGGAGCAGAGGGGCAGAATCCTTTCCCTGGCCCTGCTGGTTCCGCTGCTTTGGGTGCAGCCCAGGACAACGGTGGTTTCTGGGCTGCGAGCACTCATTGCTGGCTTGTGATGAGCTTCTCATTGATCAGCACTCCCAAGAAAATACGATCTCTCTGGTCCCTGTGCCAGCATTTGATCACGTACATTGTGAAAGCCTTTTTTTCCTCTTGAAGAAAATGTTGTTTCCTTGTATCTCTGAAGGACAAACCAACACAGCTTTCAGCCTCTCCTCATCCATCGTGTGCTCGTGCCATTTTAGGGACTTTTGCAGGACTTCTTACGGATGGCCTACAGGAAGGATTTATGGTTTCAGCCTTTGATTTGTTCAGAGCTGTTGTTCTCATGGTCCTGTCATCCAAAGGGTCTGTATTTTTAGTTTACGTTCTTTTAAAACTAGGAAACGGCAGGTGCTCCAGAGGTTGGCTAATAGGAACTTGGGAGTGGATGGAATAGAAAAAACAGTTTGAGGTGGCAGCCTGCGACATGTTTGTGTGCAAGTGCACTGGTTAGGATTTTATGCACAGTGTTGAGGTAAGGTGTCTGAAGTTAGGGAGTTGATTTTGCACCCTTAATGCTTAGCCTAGTTGGTGTCGCATGTCTACTTGACGGTCTGTGCCTCCTTCCTCAAAAAGCCTCTCAAAGTGCTGTTTTCTTGTCAAGCTGCAGTTAGATTTTTAACAATTATTATATCTTTATTCATTACTTTCTTTTCCAGCTCCTTGCTCTCAAAATCCCTGACACCGCATGCGGTTCCTTCCTTGATTCTTTTTCAGTTTAGATAATTATGTGGTCTGTTACTCTTCTCTAACAGGGATTGAAGATATTTTGGTTAAACCTGAAGCAGACCAAAGAAGACAAAAAATTATTGAAAAGTCAAGCCAACATGGTATTGAAGTAAGCCTGTCTTGCAGAATTTCCCTCCTCTCCCAAATTAAGAATTTTTGAAATCCTTCCCTGTTTAATCCTGTCTGCTTAGCACCTAAAAAGCCCCGTATTTTACTTCCAGGCTGTTAGAGCTGCTCTTAATTTGCCAGAAACAGCATCATGTGAGGAGGTCCAAGGGAAATGGCAGGATGCCCATCTCTGCAAAGACCAGAGGGATTTTAACATGGTTGATCTGAAATTCAAGGAGAAAGTCAACAATTACAACAATGAAGTTAACAAGGTTGGCATCGAGGCATCTGTATACTAATCTTGTTTGGAGACGTTCTTCTTAAGTTAATTTAATGTTGATGAGGGCTGCCTCGCTGTTCTGGAGGCTGAAGCTTTCCATCTGTCCTCAGAGTGACGCTTCCCTGCACCTCAGCCTTGATGAGAAGATGGCATAATAGTCAAGATGCTTATAAAATTATAAATGGGAATGTTTGTGATTAGTCATGCTTTCACGTTTTTAAAGTCAACAGGATTTGCTTTGGTTTAGTAATAACGCTTTGGGTTTTGCTCCCTTCACCCTCTGCACTCTTCAGGTCTGTATGCCGCTCGGTCTCCACAGGCGCTTTCCAGAAAACAATTTGCAGTTGATGGTACAGTCGGGAGCCAAAGGATCCACTGTAAATACAATGCAGGTAATGACAGCTGGAATACTGAGCAGCTCCACGCGTTGAGTCGTCCTAGAACGTAAGCTATTGGGAAGCTCTGCTGTGGGGGTCTCATGCCAAAGCAAGGTTTTTATTTTGGGCTTTGGGAATGGAAGCCTTTGGCATGGAAAAAATTTAGAAGAATCTGTTAGACCTCAGTGGGTTATGGAGGGGAGGCAATGTTTATAACAACCTTCTATTTTTGAATCAGTTCTTGGTACATTAGAGTTTATAGTAACAGCAGCCCTTCTTTCTAGAAGGAATGCTGCAGATTGTACAAACAAACCTGCTGTAGGAGAAGGAACTTTTCCTGGCCCCTATCGGACACTGACTCCTCTTGTTTTCTTCTTCCACTGCCGAATAGGAACAATTAAGTCTTGCTTTGATTTTGGTAGAAATGGCAAGGATGCCTTTTCATTTTGCTTTCTGCAACACAGATACCAAGCAATAAACACTCTATAAAAAGGACACCTAGAATTCTCTGTCTCTGAGAGAGAATGACTGAAGCTCAAGAGGGAAGGTTCTGGTTTGGGTTTTTGAGAGGTGGCGGGGGTAATGTAGGGATCTAAAAAATATTTATGGTATTTTTAGTTTAACATCTGTTTGTTTTAAAATAAACATACAGAATGAGAGTGGAAATGTTGAGGATGAGGCAGGGGTCTGGAATAACTTAAAAAGACCGGGTAAGATCTACATGCCTTTTCTGCCCATCAGTAGTAAGAACATTTGACAAACATCTTAACATTTAAGTGAACATTTTCATTTTTTTTTACTGTGCTTTTCAAGAAAAGTTGTTAAACTCAGGTGAGCAAGAAGTTGGACTGAAAAGTGATGTTTCTTTTTTTTCCTGTCCACCTTTAGATTTCTTGTTTGCTGGGCCAGATTGAGTTGGAAGGTCGAAGACCCCCACTGATGGCATCTGGGAAATCGCTGCCGTGTTTCCAGCCTTATGATTTTTCACCTAGCTCAGGAGGGTTTGTGACTGGCAGATTTCTCACTGGGATCAAGCCTTCTGTAAGTTTGATACTACTTGTGCTTACACTGAAGCTTATTTAAATCCTGGTATTTTAATACTGAGTGTCTGCAATTATAGATAAATCATCTTTCTGCACCCTACTTGCAGAGGTGGCTTTTGCGAAAGGGCGTAAATAGCCGGTGTTGGTTACTTGTCAGCAGAGCGCTAATGGTGGTGTGCTCATGTTTTTAGGAGTTCTTCTTTCACTGCATGGCAGGCAGGGAAGGTCTGGTGGATACAGCTGTCAAAACCAGCCGTTCTGGGTACCTGCAAAGGTAGGAGCCTTGGTTTAGAATTTGAGCCTTTAAAAGGTCCTTTTGTTTGGTTGGTTTGGGTGGGTTTTTATAGAGTGCTGTAGGCTGGAAGAAGCATCTATTGCTTGGGTTAACTTCACTGTACTTGCTTTATAGAAAAGGGTTTGTGTGAGCGTTGAATGTTTGCTCTAAAACCACATTTCTAGAGAACCAGATGAAGTGAAACTTTATCATCTCTACCTTATCTCTGGCACACAGCAGCAGCATCAAGAAATGTTGGTGCAAGAAAAGCTGTACAAATTCCAAGCCACTAGTTTTTCTTGGTGTGGCCGTTGACTCTATTCAAGGAACACCTCCAGTGTACAGAAGAAGGTGGAACTTCTTAATTGTTTCAGAGGGTAGTGAGGGGTTCTAAAGGAGGGATGTCCCCTTCCTTCAGACAACTGTTGGAGATCGACAGCAGAAGTAGAGAGTGATTTAATGTCACTTTAGTCCGAAGAAACTGGAGTGCAGAAAGCTTTGCAATACCATTACACGTTTCACCTGTGTGTCATGTCTGTATGATTTTTGGCCACCAGAATTCCTGATTAGCCCTTAAGTGCGCTTGAGATATTAATGAAAACAGTACTTTTCATGTTAGAGTTATGTCATCTTTGTTCTTTGTAGCCTCTTCCTTTTTTTCTTAGTCTCTTTCTTTTCTCTTCGGAACAGGTGTGTCATAAAACATTTGGAAGGACTGGTAGTTCAGTATGACCTGACTGTGCGAGATAGCGATGGCAGCGTGGTGCAGTTTCTCTATGGAGAAGATGGGCTTGATATCCCTAAAACTCAGTTCTTGCAACCCAAGCAGTTTCCTTTCATTGCAGAAAACTATGAGGTAGAAAACCAGAACCTTAAGTATTTATATGGGATGAAGGGGAAGACTGAAATGCTTGTAAACACCTGGCATGTCTGTTAGGGATTTAGAGACATAGTTGCTTCTCTTGGTTACTCCCAGACTAATCTACGTTTTTATTGGCCATTACATTCAAAATATGGAAATAAATCTTAAGTCTGTGTCAGGGTTTTAAGCAGTCTCAATTTCAAGAGACTAACAAGCACTCTCCCTTTTGTCTTCTGTTCTAACTCCACAGTTGGATTCAACACAGACGACTTTACTGTTCAGTCTTGAGTCTGCTAAATTCCTTTTACAATTATCATTACTGGTTATTAAAGAATGGTGCTAGTCAAGTAATGAGATAAGGAGTTTAGTCTCAGCTGAGTTTAAAACCTATTTTGAAAACAGCTGAATGTTTTGAGTGGCAGCAGATGACCTTTTTAGTTTGCTTTGCCTTTTCTGCTACGGTGAGCATAGAGACAAAAATAACCATACAGATAACTTTCTCACAGGTGATCCAGAAGACAAACCACCTGGATGAAGCTTTAGCAAGGATGGAGTCTCACCAAGCTACCCAGCATTTCAAAGCCATTAAAAAGTGGAGGGCCAGGCACCAAAACTCTCTGCACAGAGAAGGAGGTTTTCTTATGTTTTCCCAAAAGAAAATGGCAAGTGTAAAAGCACAGGTTCAAGGCAGAGAAATGAAAAATGGAAGAGATGCTGCTACTTTACAGGTAAAAGCAGAGCAGTTCAGTTGACTGAGCCATTTAAAAATGTTGCAGAATTCAGTGGTATTTTTGTTAAATGGCTTTTTTCGTACCAAACTGCTTCACAGTCTACTTAATGCAAGTTACCTTGTGAAGGAATTGTATGTCAGCTGTGTGGGTGTTGGAGCTGAGGTTCATTTATTGCTGCTGTAAAGTGTGTGAACCCTAGTGCTAGGGTGGAGGCTAAAAAGTCTGAGGCAAAACTGATCTAAAACCCAGCCCGTGTTTGTGGGTGGAGTTTGGATGATTGGTTTTTGTTTGAGGCTTTGGTGGGTTTGTGTTTTCTTTGATGTGGAGGTGGGGATTTTTTGCATACACGCAGATTAGAGCTCTTTTGGATGGACGGTATTAAGGATGCGCATCTGTCAGAGCGAGGCCAGAGGGGGCCATGAAGATGATGAGAGGGCTGGAGCACCTCACATACAAGGACAGGCTGAGAGAGTTGGGCTTGTTCAGCCTGGAGAAGAGAAGGCTCCGGGGAGACCTTAGAGCAGCCTCCCAGTTGCTGAAAGGGCTCCAGGAAAGCTGGGAGGGGCTCCTGATCAGGGAGTGCAGGGATGGGATGAGGGGAACGGTTTTAAAAGAGGGGAGATTTAAGTTAGAGCTTAGGGAGAAATGTTTCACGCTGAGGGTGGGGAGGCCCTGGCCCAGGTTGCCCAGAGCAGTGGTGGCTGCCCCCTCCCTGGAGGTGTTCAAGGCCAGGTTGGATGGGGCTTGGAGCCCCCTGATCCAGTGGGAGGTGCTGGAAGGGGAGTTGGAACTGTGTGACCATTAAGGTCTCTACCAGCCCAAACCATTCTGTGTTTGTGTGTCGTCTGCCAGCGGGAGGAGAGCCTGTGTAAACACACAGCTTGGAAAGCTGAGCCAGCCCTGTCTCGTGGTTCAAAAAGTGCTCTTCCTTAAGCCTCTCCTACATCCAGGAACATTCTTCTCATGAAGAATGAATGTGGGGAGATAAAATGCAAAGGGGTGCAGCGTCGCAGCCTTGCCTTCATAAGGAATTTATCCTGGTAGAACATGGGCACTCAGCATGAAACCCCCGAGCTGAAGGCATTGAGGTCTGTAATTCCTAGCTTGGCTGCGAGTGTTGTGCCTCCTCACGGCTTTGTTTATTCAGCTGTGCTGAATTTGTGTTGCTATTTGGCCTGGGGATTCATTTACTGTTTGTTCTTTTTTTCTCAGCAGGTAGGTAGATAGAGATACAAGTTCATCTCTGTCTCAGCATGTTCTGTCTGCAACTGCCTGAAAGGAGGCTGTGACGGGGTGGGGGCTGGGCTCTGCTCACAGGTGACAGCGATGGGACGAGAGGAAATGGGCACGAGTTGTGCCAGGGGAGGTTTAGACTGGGCATTGGGAAGAATTTCTTCACTGAAAGGGTTCTCGGGCACTGGCACAGCTGCCCAGGGAGGGGGTGGAGTCGCCATCCCTGGAGGGGTTTAACAGACGGGTGGATGAGTTTCTGAGGGACAGGGTTTAGTAAGCAGACAGATACGCTTGGACTCGATGATCTCGGAGGTCTTTTCCAGCCAGATGATCCTATATTCTAAAGCTCAGGGGACAGACTTCCACGTCACAAGCCAATTCCTCCTTCATAAAACAATGAGAAATGTGAAAGATAGGTTTAGCTTATTTTCTGTGTCTTTTTTTAAGTTGGTATCAACTTCTTCCTTTATTAAATGTAACATTTGAAATGTTACTTGAAAAGTTAGCAAGAAAGTGAAGAACAGAAATAAAACCGATCAGCATGAGTAAGATGCAAGCTATGTTTAAAGGTCTCTGCTGGACTGTTTGGCCCCAATAGTGACAACTGAAAATCAGTTTGTCACACCAGCTTTAGACAGTCAGCCAGGAGTGAAGATTTCAGTATGTTGAGGGGGTTCACTCCCTAGTTAAAATCCTTCTTAGAAGGCTGTACTTCACTGGTTCCTGGAGTAGTGGCTATGGATAGATAACTATTTCAAGCTTGTAAAGAACTTTGGAGATAATGTGGGATCATAGGAATCATAGAATCTTCTGGTTGGGAAAGACCTCTGAAATCGAGCCCGGCCATAGATGGAAAGCGTACGTATCAGAAAATGGGAATGCCATATTTGTAGCTGAGTTGTTGTTTGCTACATGTTGCATAAACCCTTAAGTTTTACTCCAGTAATCTTTTCCTCCTTCTTTATTGCTGTGTTATTTAGTTTTGGTTTTGCTGCGGATAAACCAACCTGCTTAAAAATCGTGTCTTGTTTTCAGTTATTGAAGATGTGGTATGAACT
This sequence comes from Neomorphus geoffroyi, assembly GCA_033558235.1. Taxonomy (NCBI): domain Eukaryota; kingdom Metazoa; phylum Chordata; class Aves; order Cuculiformes; family Neomorphidae; genus Neomorphus; species Neomorphus geoffroyi. Next base: position 2,098,920 of record JAUMJM010000092.1, on the reverse strand, counting down.
AGATGGGAAGAAACGACGGAAGTATATGAAGAAGGCAAACAAGTGTCCTGACCCAAGCCTTGGTGTTTGGCGTCCAGATACTTATTTCGCATCTGTCTCAGAAACATTTGAAAATGGAGTCAGCGATTATATCAACAAATGGGAATCTGAGAACAGACAAAGCTACACGCGCCCAGCACTCTCTTCTGATAGGTGGTAGCTTCTCTTTACTTCTTTGTGCTCTTTTTGGACTGAGATCTCTAAAGATGAGAAGGTTTTAGTTGTTGTGACCTTTGTGAAACAGGGTGGTGTGTTGCAGATTGATCCCTGCAAACTGTGTTCTTAGTGTGCCGCGGAGAGGCCCTGGTTATCTCCTTCCAAAGGTGAATTTTCCATGCTGCGAAGGGCTTCGGCAATGGCTTTACGGAATAACAGCAGTGCATTGCTCTTCCCTTACATATTAAATAATACTTTCCAGTTAAAATCAAAATATGCTCTTGCCACACCTTGGGGATAGAGGAGAAATAGACTTAAAGAGAGAACTTTATTGAACTAAGCAAAGTTGCGGTGTCTTCTGGGTTCTTTACTTTGTACTACATTGAACTGAGTGTCTTTTTTTGTCTTCAGATTAAAGGATTTGTTGTTCTTAAAGTGGCAGCGATCTCTCTGTGACCCAGGAGAAGCTGTGGGTCTTCTTGCGGCTCAGAGTATTGGGGAACCTTCCACACAGATGACTCTAAACACCTTCCACTTCGCTGGCAGAGGTGAAATGAATGTCACATTGGGTATTCCAAGGTGAGAAAACTGTGCTGTCAGTGGGTCCTTTGCCATTTTTAGCACTTGTGCTTCATCTCACTGGCAGGTATGTGTGTAATCTTGAGGGGAAACGATTCTTTGTAAATTAATTGTAAATTGTGCCTGTTCTGAACTATTCTAACACTTTACAATTTTACAGTTGTTTTGGTTAATTTTCCAGGTCCAAAAATATCTGTAAACGCTCTGTACTCTTATCTGATGGGTAGCAAATTTGTGTCTGTACTTGAACCAGTACTGTACAAGCCTAAAGAAATGGTGCTTTGTAGGTTTGCCCTCTGCCAACCTCTTCCTCCTCCTGCTAACTTTTAAACCTGTTTCTTTAACACACAAAATTTCCCTGCAACTGTGAAATCTGGTATGTTTGGTGTTACTATCACCAAGGTAAACAGCTACCTGTTTTATAGCAGCCAGGTTTCCCCTGGATCTTCTTTTGGGTGCCAGTGACTTTAATGGCACACATGTGTTTACCAGCCCATCATCAGCTTGTTCGGAAAAGCATTGGTGCTGACCCTGGCGCCGCGCGTGGATGTGATGCACTAAGTGGGACGTGGTTGCGTTACTCCAGAGAAGCAGGGAAGAGGTAGCAAGTGTGAGGAGCATGCGTTATGCTTCAATAGGAAACAGGCTTTGTAAGTTGTTCCAAGACCAAGAGAACTACTTATCATCTCCAGTCTCTTCCCATAATTAAGTGATAATCTAATTGAGGCAATAGAGCTGCTGTTGCACAGAACCTGATGAGGAATGAGGAAAGCAAAAAGGGAATAATGCAATGGTAACCACGGCCACTGCCTGTTGTGTTATTACAGAACAGGCAGTTGCTGGCTAATTGAATGAACTAGATATTTTTTTATTTGCATAGTGCTTTTATCGCATATTTTGGAAGGTCATTCTTTATTTATATTCTTTAAAGGTTGCGGGAAATATTGATGGTGGCCAGTGCAAATATTAAAACGCCAATGATGAGTGTTCCTGTGTTAAATACCAAGAAAGCTCTCAAGAAGGTGAAACATCTTAAGAAACTGCTCACAAGAGTGTGCTTAGCTGAGGTGAGCCTCCTATTCAGTGTATTCTTTGAGAGTCTGCAACCCAGAATTTCCTGTTTGAGCTTATCGGGCTGGCTTTGTAGCAGATTCCATTTTTGAAGGTGATCTGTGGGCACAAAATGGGAGGGTCCTTTTCACTTCTGGCGTACTCAACCTGTAATATCTGCTGGGAAGAGGAATTGAGAGGGATTGCAGTTACTGTGGCTGTATGAGACTCAGATTCAATTTAACCTGTAGAGCATCGTCACAGGCTACAAACTCTGTAGTACATAAAGGAAGAGGGTGATAGTTCATACGCGGCAGTACCAGAATGTTTGCTGCCATAGCCGCCTTCCTCAAGCTCATTTTTGTCAGTCTCTAGAACTGGAGGGGTTTTGTCTTTAAGAGACAAGCTAATCTGGCTGTGACTGGCATGGTAGAGACATTTTTGTTTGTCCCCCAGCCCTCCCTAAAGTCCTCCAGGTGGCTGTGCTTGACAGAAGCAAAATTTGTCTCCTTGGGGACTGAATGTATTGAAATCTGGTGAGTCTGAGCTCCGTCTCTTCCTAGGAGAGCAGTCTTTCCTGTGCTCACCTGCATACCCTGCCTTCTTCTGTCTTTCTCTTCCAAGTTGGAAGCAGCAAGGATAGAGTTAAGACTCAGCTCTGCCTGAAATGCTGTGAACGCTGGTAGCACCAGTCGGTCGCACTGGGAAATGTGGCCCTTGGGGAAGGAGTGGGAGGCAAGGCCTCTCCCAGCGTTGTCAAAGCTCATCGTTGAGAGGAGTTCAAGCCAAAAAAGGTGCAGTAGGGTAAAGTTCTTCTTTGCCCTTGAGCTGGCCCAAAGCCTCCAGAAAAGTTTGTCAGTTAGTCTGGTGTAATTCCAGTCTCATGTGGAAAACGTTGGAGTTGCAGGGACTAAATGAAGTGTCTTCATCAAAGGAGTAAATATTCCTACCTGGGGCTCTTGCAGGTCTTGCAGAAAGTTGAGATAGAGGAATCCCTGCGTGTGAAGTGCAAGCAGAACAAACATCACCTCTACAAAATCAAATTCCGTTTCTTGCCCCATGAGTATTACCGAGAGGAGAAGTGTGTGAAGCCCAGGCAGATCTTGCACTTCATGGAAACCCGGTGAGTTTCCTTTCAGATACTTCAATATTTGCTCTTCTTTTGCCTTTCCGTGGGCTCTAAAGGCCACTGCGCCTTGTTTATTCCTGCTGCTATGGTTTTCAGAGCAGATGTGCATGCAGCAGCATCTGTGCAGTTGGTTTTTTGTGTCTTGAATAAAACTGTTTATCTGTGATGTGGTGACAGTGCAGAATTGTACCAAGGCAGATCCTTTACATCTCTCCAATAGCCATATAAGCAACATCTCATGCTTTATTTTTGGGTGCTTAAGCATTTATTACAAGAAAAAATGGCTGAATATTTTAGGTATCCCTTAGTGCTCTCATTGAACAGAGCTAAACCTTATTTTTTAAAAAAAGATTCTTAAAAAATAAATATATCTGAAGAGACTGGCTTTTACCCCCCCCTTTCTTTTTTTCTCTTGCTTCCTTCCCCACGTCTGGCTGGATTTGTGTAGTTAAAAGTGGAACGCTGAAGGTTAAGGGTCCATTGAAAGCTATTTTTCATTTGCAAAAAGGCTGCATTGATTTCTTCCTCCTTCAGGCCCCGGGAGTTCATGCTGGGTTACTCTATTTAAAAATTTTGCTTGTGCTCATTGTTTTTAAAAAAGTCTAGTAGTAAACCATCTCTTCTGAAGGGCAATTTGATGTGCAGACTTCATGTCCAGATGAGTTTATAATTTTAAGCTTTGGGTGCATGGCTACATCTCTGTGAAAGAGATGATACCAACTCTTTGATCCCTAAAGGAATGCAAAAGGGACAAGAAGAAAAATTCTTCGCCTTATCCTAGAAATACTTGCGCATCCCCCAGAGAATATTATCCTGTCGCGAGCTGACTGGCTTCGTAGATTTTCTGACAACTTGAAATTGCCTGTGGTGCTGCTGAGCCTTGACATCCTGGGTTGCTGCTTCTTTCAGGTTCTTTAAACTTTTTCTGGAAGCAGTTAAAAGGAAGAGTGCAAAGATGACGTCTTTTACTGAAATCAGCACTCGGAAGGCAACCCGGAAAGATTTAGATGGTGATCAAGACAAGGTACAGAGAAACATTACCTCAAAAATGCCTTCCTTCCTTCCTTTACCTGTTTCTGAGAGAACCAGAATTTGGAAAAACATAGCATGTTTCAACGTGAACATGAAATATGTGAATGATAAATTACCTCTTTAAGTATTTTCTTTGTGCATGAACTGTTTTTGCATTCTCATAAAATTAACAAGGAAATTAAAGTTATTTTTTGTCAACCCCTAATTTACTTAAAACTGCACTCTGAAAATGCCTGTTTATTTTAGCTTCAATGAGATAAAGCATATTACTCTTCGTTTGCTCCCAGATTAACATCTTGTAGCAGTGGTTATCAAAACTCCGGGGAAGGTTTTGTCGTGTTCCTTCTCCCACTCCTCTCCATCAAAGGCTGTCGTATAAGCAGGCTGGTAGCTCATCTGTCCTGTAGACGTTCATCTTGTTTCATGTTAGAGTTATCGTGTCAGTTCATTGTTTCTTTACAGCAGTGGGCTTATAGAAATTAATTTGTCCTTAAAAGTAGAAGTGACCAAGGAATTGTTTAATTCCAAATGTCTGGCTAAAGCCTCTTGATGCAGTTGATGCCTCATAGCAGTCAGCCTGATTATCTGGTCTGTCGTGGATTTCTAGACACAGAATGATGAGGAAGCTCCAGGAGAGGAAGAAGAGAACATTGTTGATGCAGAAGCAGATGAAGGCGATGGCGATGCTACAGAAGCAAAACGGAGGAGGAACCAGGAAGAAGAGGTAATTACTTTCTGCGCGCTCAGCACTGCACTTGAATTCCCAGTTTCGTCTTTGATTTAGATTTCTTTGCTGAAAGAGTGGTAAAGCCTTGGCAGAGGCTGCCGGGAAAGTGGTGGAGTCTCCATCCCTGGAGGGGTTCAAAAAGTGTGTAGAGGTGGCACTTCGGGACATGGTTCAGTAGGGGCTTGGGCTGACGGATGATGACTCAGAGATCTTTTCCAACCTCAGTGGTTCTGTGAGTTGGGAAGGAAAACTGCCATTGAAACAAACTGCTGAAAGAAAAAGAACGAATTTGACAGGTGATAGGAAAGTCTTTGTGCTCCTCAGTTTTGATATGGATGGGGGGGAGGAAGTCTGCAGCAAATGTGAGTTGAGACACATGATGACCATTCTTAGCACGGTTGAGCCTAGTCACTGCTGTCCTTTCGGAGTGATACACAACCACGCGAGTTAGAGATGTGTCATGGTTTAGCCCCAGCTCAGCCGATTTCAGCAGCTAAAACTGAGTGGTTGTGCTCCCGCTTTCCTTCCCTTCAACCCCAGGGAGAGGGAAATGAGAAGAAAAGGACCTGCAGGTTGGAAACTAAAACTAGAGTTTTAATGAAATAGTAATAATCAAAAGGATAACGATGAAAATAACTAGAAAGTAATAAAATATATACAAATATATGAAATCATGCCCCCCCACCCCTTGCTGACTGTAGGTCACCACAAATGCTGCAGAGCAGACACAAGGGAAAGAATATGTAGAAGCATTGGCCTTTCTGCATCCCGGTGCCCAGTGTTATCACTTCTAGACAGAAACACTGTCTAAAAAACCATGCAGTTAACTTTCAGAAATGAAGTTACTTGGAGGAGACTGAGCTAAAGTCAGAAAGCTGATTCTACTTTAGCTCAAACCACAAGAAGGTGGAAGAGATCTGGGTTTCTTCGAAGCCGTGTTCGTCAGCCGTCGGGGAGGTGTGCCTGGCACTCAGGGTGTCTGCGCTGTAGTTCACGCTAACTTTGCCCCTGCCTAACTTGGTGCCATTAGTTGTTTTTAAAACTTTGCTGTAGTTCTGAATAAACACTCTCCCTGGCTCTGCCTCTGCGTGTTCACGACTTCAAAATTACTGCCTAAAAATGGGCTTCTGTAATTTCAGCAAGAGGGCAGAGTAATTTAAAATCCTGAGCCCTTTGTCAGAGCTGGATTATGGGAAGAACCTTTTTGAGGAGGAAAAACTAAATTTTGCTGCAGCCACAATAACCCATAGCGTCCCTGGCTGTATTGAGGAATAACGGGAAGCTTATAAAGAAATGGAGACTGAATTGAATTGCTTGTATTATTTTCTTTATAGCAGAATTGTGTTTTTGTTGTGTCGGCTCCTTTGTGGCGCTGTACGTGTTCTGGCTCAGATAAGGACAACATCATTTCTTTGTAGGTTGATTATGAGAGTGAAGAAGAAAATGAGGAGGCAAACATTGATGAGAATCCGGAAGATGAAGGGGCTGAATCGGAAAAAGATGAAAAGGCTCCTGGTGCTGAAGAAGATGAGAATGGAGCAGGCGGTGATGATTCGCAACCTCTTTCCTTCGTGTCTCAAACTAAGAAAGAGAAAAATCGGTTGCTTCAGTCAGCAGACGTGCGGATAAATGCTGTTCTGGACTGTCACCCATCAATACAGGATTACAAGTTTGACACTGAAAACGAACTTTGGTGTGAGGTAAGGCGGAAGTGCCTGGAAACAGCACGGTGTGGTTGCACAGTGGTTGCGTGTAGCTCCCGTAATAAGTGGATCTTTTCAGTGGAGTCCTGCTGTTTGGTCTCAGCAACCCTATATTAAGTCAGAAAAGTGGCTGCACAAATGTACCTCCTGACAAAACTTCTAGGAACTTCTAACTTTCAAAACACCTGATGAAAAATTTTTAAAACAGGTTTTTGTCAGGTTTATTGGAGTTTAATCTTTAAATATTTGCTGCATCGCTGTGTAGTGCTCTATGAATAAAAATAATGTCTGGACTGTTAGAAAAAGTCTAAACATCTTAAAAAAACCCAACCACCAAACAAACACAAACCCCAGCAAACACCCTGAAAAAAGCTACCCAAAACCAACAGTTGGTGTAAGCTCAGAGATCTTGAAAGCAGTGTGAATGAGTGGTCTTGGGATGTGGTGTTCCAATTAGCATCATTCAGCTGTAATTCTAGCCAGTTCTTTATGTTCCTAAATCCGTCTGCTTCTTGCCTACACAGAAGTAGGCTGGTTAGTGAGCCCAATGTTCGGCTTTTTTCCAGAACACTACACTGTTTTTTTTCCTCTTAGGTTTCACTGGCGCTTCCGCTGATGAAGGTGTACTTTGACATCTCCTCCTTGCTCGTCTCTCTCGCACGAAGCACGGTCATTCATGAAGTGAAGGGGATCACCCGATGCTTGTTGAATGAAAGTACCAATAAGCAAGGAGAGAAGGAACTCATTCTCCATACTGAAGGGATAAATCTTGCAGAGCTGTTCCAGTACTCTGATGTACGTAATCTGTTTACAGTCCCTAGCTTCAACAGTCTTTTATGTTGTAGGGAGAGACAATGAATGGTGGGTGCCAATTACATTTATCAGGGTGTTGTGTAGCCTTTACAGCTCTTAAACGCTCTTCCTCCTTTTCGCCGTCCGTGTGTTCAGAGCTCAGCAGAGCCTTTTCTCAAGGGCGCATTGTGAATCAGTTTTTGTGCAGCAGCCCAGTGTCTAATGACAGATAATTCCATGCCATGCTCGTAACTGTCTCTGTAAATGTTACTTGAGGGAGTTCTTCCATCTAAATGAATTGCAGTGCTTGGAGATGAATAGTTTTGTTAAGTTCTCTACCCCATAACTCTACAAATACAGGATTGTTTTATCCTACATCTTCTTCACTGCTTTTTCCACAAGTTCTGGCTGGCTGAGAAACACTGGGCATTGAGTTATGTTGCGTGGAAGACGTTAACGTGTTCCTCTGCTACTTGGGCTGGTTGGTTTGCTTGCTCTTTCTGATTTCAAATCATTTTCTCCTGTGGCGAGTTCCGATTCCAGTACTCGCACTCGTGGATATAAGGCTGTGATCATTGGCTTAAACGTAAATCCCCAGAGTATTTTTTGTTTGTGTTTGACTGTGACTCTGAGCTGTTGCCTGGTCGATTTGTAACTATTTGTGCTGATTAAGCTGCTGAAAAAATGGAGAAGGAAAACTATCTTAGCTTAGGTTATTTGGAAATACAGAGTTACTACTGTCCTAACTTGTATCTGTGTTTTCTTTGCTTTCAGATTTTGGACCTGAACAGACTTTATTCCAATGATATTCATGCCATGGCTAAGACTTACGGTATTGAGACTGCCCTGAGGGTGATTATAAAGGAAATAAAGGATGTATTTGCTGTCTATGGTAAGATTTCTCCACATTTTTAAAGATAGGGTTTTTTAAGATTGGAAACCCCACCCACAGTGCTTACAGAGTTATGTCTTTACACAATCTTTTCATTTATGTGTGGATTTTTAAGTTACATTTCATCACTTTAATCATTATAGACTTCGTTAGGTAATTATTAGGTTCCATTTAATCTGTAGGCAATCCACTAGACAAGGCTGAATTTATCGCCCCTTCACAGAGCTTTTCTGGTCTGATATGTTTATATTTTGTAAGCTGGAAGGACCAGAGAGTTAACTATTAACGTCTGAGGAACCTAACTAGGTTAGACTTGCATGGTGGCTCTGAGAACAGGATTAATCTTACCTAACTGTAGCTTTTTAATGATGGGAATCCAGGCTCTTTGTAGTTGAGTTTCTTTCCCAAAATAGAAAAATGCTGCATTATCCCAACGTTCTTGTCTCTGCACAGATTATCCAGAGAGTCCAGGCTTAGGGAAGATGCCTGACTGCGTAGGCTGCTAAGGTTAGGCATGTTGAATTTACCTTGAGTGACAAGGTTACCCGAATTTACCAAGTCTTGCTATGAATTAAGCTATTGAAAAGAAGGGAGATTAATACAGTGGGAATTTTAGCAACCAATGATATTGAACAGATTTACCAGCTGGTAGCCCGGAGTGGTCTGACCTTCAAGTCGTCCAAGAACTGCTAGGTGAATGTTGACAGAGCTGTTGATGACCCTCATTACACCGACTCCACGGGTGTTATTTAATGAAAAAAATTGCTGTTTCTTTTTATGCTTTAGTGGAGTTTTCAGCTGGTGCCTAACATCAAGTCCAGAAATTCCAGAAACTTTCTGAGAGGAGATTTGGATTAGATGTCACAGTATTGCAAGGTTGGAAAGGACCTTTGAGATCGAGTCCAACCTATAACCCAACAGAAATTCTTCACAATGAGGGTGGGGAGGCCCTGTCCCAGGTTGCCCAGAGCAGTGGTGGCTGCCCCATCCCTGGAGGTGCTCAAGGCCAGGTTGGATGGGGCTTGGAGCCCCCTGATCCAGTGGGAGGTGTCCCTGCCCATGGCAGGGGTGGCACTGGATGGGCATTGAGGTCCCTTCCAACCCAACCCATTCCATGATTCTGTGATTCGGACTCTGGTGCCTGGCTAACATGAGCCAGGAGGTGAGGGCCCAGAGCTCTGTCCCAACACAAATGGATCAATCAGCGATCCTCTGCTGTGTAGGTAACGGTGATGCGGACCTCACTGACTGTACATAGAGAAACTCTGCCACCTTGATCTTTCAGTTTCCGTGGAGAGTTACTGGTTTCTATTACAGTGAGGTCTGGGCCCCTCTTGGATATTTGAGGGGAGCAGTTAAGCCAGCTACATGCGCAGAGGTGCAGCTGCCAGAAGAGCGTTAGAAGAGGTGTTCCCCATGTTGCTTGCACTCAGGGGGTCTAATTTAAACCTGATTTATTTAAAGAAAAATAACCTTAGCCCTTGGATGTTCTCATGATTGCTCGCTCTTGTGTTCTTAGGCATCGTGGTAGACCCTCGGCACCTTTCACTTGTGGCAGATTACATGTGTTTTGAAGGATTTTATAAACCACTGAATCGTTTTGGAATTCAGTCCAACTCCTCCCCTCTGCAGCAGATGACATTTGAAACCAGCTACAAATTCTTGAAGGAGGCAACAATGATGGGTAAATGGTTTAGTTTGAACTGTATTGCCGCAGCGTTTGACATGTGCTTTGGTTTCATTGTGACTTTCCACTGTTTTGAGGGATGCATAATTGCATTAGAAAAAAATGCCAGAGGCTAAAATTTTAATTACACCCTTGCGGAGAAAAACGTTCCAGATGTTTTTAATAAAATTCTGTCAGCTTAAATGCAGTCAGCTCCCACGTGTAATTTGTGAGGTCTGTGACTCCTTTTAGAACTAAATAGGCATTTTTATAACAAACCTTAAGATTGTTAAGTTTTGTTCTAGCAAAGCCTTTTAAAGGACAACTAAACCTGCCTTTGTCTGTGTCTGCCATTAGAATTGTCACCTCTGCTTTTGTTTTCATGTGTCTATTATAGCTCCCATATTTTCATTTCTGCTCTAATCTTACTATTGAGAATTTAATTGTGAAAATAATCTTGATTGTTACTTTGACTTTTTTTTTTTCTTCTGGTTTGTAGCACTTTACTGTCTATGCTGTTTTCCTCAAACACAGACAAATGGTGACAGTCACTGGTCTAATGGCAGGTTTCTGGTGCCATTTGAGATGCTCACGAGTCTCTTCCTGCCTCTCTGTATCCAAAAATTGTATGATAAAAGTCAGTCTGTAGACGATTTGCTGGATCTCGTGCTTTGGACGTTAATTACAGCTCCCTTTTGTGAGCAGTCTTGGTTTCTGTCACTTGCTAGTTGGGTACTCTCTTTGGATACTCCTGTGCTGCTGCCTTTGCTTCCTTATTACAAATGGGAGAAGCTCTTAACATAATCTTTTCAGCCAGTGTCTTAAACTGCCCTGCACAGATGCCAGAGATAATTCTATCAGTGAATTCTTGTTTATTAATGCTCTTCTGTAGCTTTTCTGGTAATTTGGGTTTTAATGAGTCCTACTGGCTGCAATTGACTTAAAATTCATCTGAAAATCTGAAAGGAAAAGTGTGAAATTGAAGAGAAGAGGATGTTCCCCGCGTAGTTGCTTTCTCGCAGCTCACATATTGACTTAGAAATAACACAAGTTTTTTGCCAAGTCAAAATTAATTACATTTATGGATAATATTGTGAATAAAGACATGAAGTGCATACTGACAGCGGGGCACAGGGAATTGGCAGGAAAGCTACACTGATTGCTGCTGGAGGGAGTTACTGATTTCACCACAATGGAAATCAAAGCCACAGTGTGGATTGCAGCAGTCTGGATCTCATTTGCTGTAACGGAACTGATAACTTGGCTGTCCATCGCAAGAGATGCCGCGGGGTGCCTGCTTGTGGCGCTCAGTGAGAAGGAGCAAAGAAGGCTTGTGACCACCCTGCTGCCTGAAGAGGTGCCTGTGGTGTGACCCAGCAGGTTTGGTGTGCAGAAGGCACAGCAGCATCAGAATTGAGATCTCTTTGGCTGTTTACGCGAAGAATAACTCTTTGTGAGCATCACGTGAGCCCACAGCACAGTTCAGACTGTTGTTCCATCGTCTGTCAAAGGAGCTGTTTTTTTCCTTCAGCTGGCACACATTTCGGAGCAGCTGTTTAATTTTTCAGCTGTAGCTGAGATCAGAGCCACAAGCAGACGCCGTGCACTGAGCTGTGCTGCAGCTCTTCCCCATCCTCCATGGGACAGAAAGTTCGGGATATTGTATTTATGTAGAATAAAGGTGATCCAAGCTTAGCAAAGGTTAACAATTCTCCAATCTTTCAGCTGCTCTAATGACAAAATTCCAACTTGCTGGTGCTTAGGATGAATGAAAACCAGCCTGGATGCTTATAAAAACAGTGAAAGCAAGCCAGTCCTAGCCAGACATGTCTCATCTGGAGAGCTCCCAAATTTGTGTGACACTATTTCGCTACAGCGAGTAACCACAAAATCAAAGGAATCCATGGAATGTCTCTCCAGTCAAAAGTTCTCTTCATATCTAGCCAGAAGGATTTAAAACCCACATCAAAAGGATTCACTCTAACAAAGGAAAACGGCAGCAATGAAAAGGGAATCTTTTTGGGTTTGCCTCCCTGATGTATTTTTTTTAGCCATCTATTTAATCAGCAAAATGCATTCCCTGGGAGGTCAAATCTGCGTTCTCCTAGAACTCACAATGTGTTGGTTTTTTGCGCTGACTGGGAGAGGTTAGTAATGTGTGGCCTAATTCTTTGCTTACAATAAAAAGTCTGGGATGAGATAACATCCCAGGAGGGGCAGGAAGAGTTTTGGACTCCTCTCAGAAATACAAATCCAACCTAAGCAGTAGGTGGCAGTGCCTTTCTGAAACTGGGGGGGCTGAACCAGATGACTTCTTGCAAACCAAAACGCTTCCTTTTCAGCACTGACCGTTGAGAATCCTTTGGAAACATCCTAACGTGACTGTTTGACTGTGTTACAGGTGCCCATGATGAACTGCGATCCCCTTCTGCCTGCCTCGTGGTTGGAAAAGTTGTTAAAGGAGGGACCGGTTTGTTTGACCTCAAGCAACCCCTCATGTAGTGTTTTGGTTATAATGAAAGGATTCGGGCTGAAATGTTCATCATAGGAGATCCTCGTGCTCTGCAGCTGTGCAAGCGGGCGCGGGCTGTGTCCCCAGTCACCTTCACTGTGCCAACAGGTTTATTAATCTGCATACCTGGTGAGCCTAAGCTATTTAATGAGAACTATACTTTGATCCAAAGAAACATTTATTTACTATTTGTTAATGAAAAAAAAAAAGATTTTATTTGTTGACGTAGAAAAGAATAAAATGAAGGAGACTGTCTGGGTCTTCCTCGGGCCATGGCACAGCCGCGGCCGACAGAAGTCAAAGCACAATCTGTTTATGCTGTGTCATTTTTGTGGGGCAGAACCCTATCTGGGTGGGTCATGCTGGTTTCCACACGATTGTTAGACGACAGATTTCCAGGTCTGGAAATGGCACCCACACTCACCGGGGAAGCCGGGCAGCGCTGTGTGCAGCTTCAGTGTTGTATTGGAGCGTCGGTGCTTGAGGCACCGCCTCTTCTTTTGGTGACCTTGCGTGCACTGTCCTTACTTTTATACGCTTTAGAGGATGCATTTTTCCTTTTCTGCTACTGCCTTATTGAAAACCATGTGAGATTTCTTTTTTAGCTGAAGACTCGAATTCAGAGTTTTCGTGGCTTTCCAATGCCTGCTCTTCCAGCTTCTTTATGTGGAGCAGATCCCTGCACAGTGAAAAACCCGACATTTGATAAAGATTTGTTCCTTAAATGGCAAAGTGGCTGCTGTAACAGTGGCTACACAAACGAGTCCTGTACAAATTACTGAAACAGAGTTTTTAAACTGGTTTTGCTTAAATTTCAAAAAGGATATTTAATAAAAGACATTGCAAAGAAATATATCTATTATGCGGCTGTGTTCCTGAGGGAATTTTGTCCTGCAGCCAACTACCAACACTTTGACTCTGGTGGCTGCTAAATATTACAGAGCTGAGAGCTCTTTGCCGCTGCACAGCGATCAGACTTCCCTCTTTATACATTTGATTTTAATCCGAATGAAATGCGTGCAAGTAGTTAAAATTCTTTGGAGTTTGCTCACTCCCGTGTAGGCCAGTTTTCTAACACATTTCAGAGCCCGATCGTTGGCAGTGGTGCCCCTAAGCTAGTGGAAAAGTGCCAGAGCTCACTTAGCCAGCCGAGGAGCTCACGCTTCCAGTGGAGCTGCGCTAACGGGGAATCGGATCAGGTGGTGGGAGATGTTGGCTTGGGATTGGGAACGAGCCTCTGGGGGGTATCTTGATGGGCTGCCTTCTGCCTCAGCCCCTTAAAACTGTGTCAAATACAGTGCAAATGGGGTTGAAGCTTAACTAATGCATTTAGCCCGGTAGGGCTCCAGTTTCACTTTGCAAATCTTCTTAAAAGATTTCCTTGTGTCTTTCTCCAGTCTTAGCCCCTGCTCTCAAAACCACGCAATTCTGTGAACAACTGGGAGGGAATTACTTGGATACAGTTTGGCAAACGGATAGATGAGAAAGCACAAATGCAGTAACAAAAAGACTTTTAATTCCAGGCTGTTACAGACCATTTGCTGAGAAAGATCCTAAAGTGTATTCACAGTCCTGCAGTGAAGAGCATCTATGCCACATTTTCTATCTGGAACTGCAGCATCCTGTAGTTTTCTGAAGAGTTTGACGTAAATAGTTCATTCATCGTAGCGTCTGTGTTGCTGCTTTGTGAAGCGCAAAGGTCGGTTTGATTGTGTCGTGGTGATGAGTTGTCCTCGCCGTTATGGGGTTATCAAATATGGGAACACTCACGAGTCTTATATTTTGGCAGGATGTGTCCAGACAAATTTGAAGTGTGTGTATGTGAAATTGTGCTGTGCTGCAGCCGAAGAGAGAGAAAGAGTCTGCTGAGCAACCCGATGTCCTGTTCTAGGCACCAGCTTGCTTTTCTGTTGCGCTCCGAGGCTCCCGAGGCCAGTGTTGCCTGTAGCAATCCTGGCAGGCTCGCTTGCTTTCTCAGCGGTGAGAAGTGCTCTTGTGTGGTGGAGGTGGGGTAGCAGGAGCCAGCACGCCGTAGGGAAGCGAGGATGCTAAAAGAGCAGGGCGTGGAAGTGCCTATAAATATCACGTATTCTCATTTTGAGATAACACCCTGAAGTGACTGACTTTGCTTTGCACCACAGCGTGTGTCAAATCGCTCTTTCTTGCTCCTGCAAACGGGCTGTGCAGGAAAAGGTGATGGATTCAGTAGGTGGTTAGTCCTGCTCCCAGGTGATCCAGTACTGATGGTTCTTGAAATAGAGACACTTGGAGGAAGGTGCTCTGGCTGTGGCAGGGTCAGCCAGCTTCCCCTTGCTGTCTTGAGTTGCCTTTAAAATTTAGGTATGGGCCAGTATCTGGAAAACTATTCTGATCTGTACTGAGAGAACTGATGCTGCAGGAAAGCCCCTAACATTACAAATCAGATCCTACCTAACGTCTGCTTAGAACAATATAGGTTGCTGTTCCTGTTCGTGGACAAAAATGATACGGGAGAGAGATTGGCAGGGCCTCAGGTGAGAGTTTGTGTCTCCAGGGCTGGAGAACTCTGCATGTTTTGGCATATAAATGGATTTATTTTACACTGATTCCACGTGCTCCACAGCTGGAAGAAAGGCAGCTGGGGTCGCGGTTGCTCTGGAGCCGCGGGGTGAGCAGGTCAGCTGGGGAATCATCTGAGCTGCCCTTGCTGTGACCGGAGTTTGGCTTTGCTTAAAATTCGCAGGCGTGGAGAAAATAGAAGAAATGTCCTGCTTCCTGTGCCAAGGGCTTCTGTTTCTTTTCACTCAACATGCAGCTCTGTGCAGCTAAATCTAGGTTTTAAAGTTTCTTGCTTGCTCCTTGCCCTGGTTGCTGCTGCTAAACGGTGCTTTTTGAGGATTTGGGAGCTACCCACCCCCAAACACAGCCTGGGAGAAGCTGCAACAGTGGGTGGGACTCTTTGCTGCTTTGTAATTATTTAAAATGGACAAGTGGAGTCAGTTTTGGCACAAGGGACCCCAAAGGGCTGGCAGTAGGTGCGATTTGGTAGAGAGGAGGAGAGTGTGATTGGAAGGCCAGAAGAGTGGGCGATAAAGCCCCCTTTGGAGTGGGAGAACCGAGCTTTGCAAATATCGGAGATGGGAACTTGTAACTGGGATTGCCTTCTCCCTTTTTCTCCAACTATCTCACTGCTCTGAACCACAATTCAGAGTGGCACTTCGGCAGCTGGGGAGCCCTCCTGGCTCTCTGCTGGAAGTGCCAGCTTGGCAAGTAGGAAGTAGCGAAGGAACCCGTCCGATGGCACTGAGAACCCTTCGTGCTATTTGTGACTGGTTTCTGCAGGGTCGCTTTGAATGCGCAGTGTTTACGAGTCTTTCTTCAAATACGTGTGACGTGATTTTGATAGTTCTCAGAAATAATGCAAAACTAATACTGAACAGTCAGATCTTGGGGTGATTTTCTCTAGTTTGTGGCTGTTTGCTTGCAATTCCATTTGCAGGCGGTGTAGCAGGCGGATGCAGTGCTGATGTTGGCCACGCTCTTTATGCTTCTTCCCTGGAACTATCACTTCTTTTAACTGTCTGCTGCACTGGAGGGAGCCAAGATACCCTGACAAAGTGTGGAGGGATGAGAGAAGAAAAGGTAACTTCCAAAACTGCTCACTTTCTATGTGTTCTTTAGGTTAATAGCAAATGATCTGTCTGGAAAGCTCAGAGGTTATAAGCCTGGCTGAAATGGCACTCCAGGAACAGGCTGGTTAGCATATGCAGATCTGAAAGCTGGGGAAGAGGCTTTTTTAAGCTGTAATAGAAGAACTTAGAGCTGTTGGTTATTCAGCTGGAAAGGGAGGCAGTGAATTGGCTTGTATTTGTGCAGTGAGTTACGTTCATGCTTCATAAATTGTAATGGAAGGCTTGTACTGGTCAGTAAATGTTAAAAAATTCCTAAATCAGGCAATAAGAATGGATACAGTGTTGCTTTCATCTCAGAAGCAAAGCTAAATATTAGAAGACAGGGAGCAGAGAAGTTTGGCCAAATGCCTGGTTCCCACGTTGTTCCACTGGCGTGCGTCGGTATCCAAGCAGTGGCAGCAACGCAGCTCAAAGCGATCTTTAGTCATTTGGTGCCTTTATGAACAAACCCCTTGAAGCTTCCAGCACGGTAACAAAACCTGGGAGCTGCCTCGTCTGTTGAGGAGTTTGGCAAGTGTCGGGCATGTGGCACATCGGGGATGCTTCACACAAGGTCAGAGTGTGGTGAACCGAGCGATGCTCCTGGGTCTGGCTGGCAAAGCAAAACCTTTTCCCCTCTAGGACTGGGTCAGATGGGAGAACTCAGCCCATAAGAGCTGAGATTCAGAAAAGCATTTTGGAGGCTTCAGTGTGAAACGTGGCAAGCTTTATCTCAGGGGTGGATGTGGAGGCCAGGTGAGAGTAGGACCTATCTCCCACAGCTTGTGGCTGTCAGGAGGGAGCAGCAGGCACTTGGTGCAGCTGCCGTCCCTCCTCTCCCTTGCTCTTTTAAGCAGCGCGGCTGAGGGTTCACCCTGAACAGCCCTGAGTTTTGTTTGGTAGAGAAGTGCATAATAACTATAAATAAAAGAGAGCAAACATGACTTCTTTCAAAGTCCACCCAGGGAAGGGGAGCTGAACCGTGTCCCGGCGTGCCATGAGCCTGGTGTGCCATGAGCCCTGAGGATGCTGGAGCCCTGGTTTGAACTCTCTGCAGTGCCCCGAGGGGACTGAAACCCTGTGTGCCCACCCCAGCAGCCCACAGGAGAACTGCAGTTTTCCTGCTCAGAACCTCCTTTCCGCTGCTGGAAGCAAAGTGCTGTTTGGAGGGATGAGAGAGGCAGGAGGTCAGCTCCATTCCCAGGGGGAGGGAGAGGAAACCAAGGCTTTCTTGGAAGAGCACAGAAACCTTTCTCCTAGTGTTTGTGCAGCCTCATCCAGAAATGCAGAGAGAAATCCTGCCTCAAAACAGGATTGCAGCTCGTGTTTTCAGGATTTAAGGCATTTTCCTGTGATGTGAAAGAGAGGGGTTGTGAGTCCCTCAGGCAAGAGAGAGCTGTGAAAGCCTGTGTTACCGATGAGCACGGTGGCCCCTGGGTGAGACAGCCACCCTGCTCTTTCAGCGTTGCCTTCTTCCTTGTGGTTTGCTCTGCGGCGTGGGGTGGGTCTGCTCCCAGAGGGAGATGGACCAGCAGAGCAACACCCAAACTTGGATACTGAGCCAGGGCGTACAGAAGGCGGGGAAATCACCAGTACCTACGGAGCTCTGCTGCCTGCAGGGCCAGGGGGCAGGGGGCAGCTTAGCAGCTGTTTTCAGGAGCACCAGGTTGTTCAGAGGAGGCATCATTAGCACATCCTCCACAGGGAACTCTGCCATCGAGCTGAGCTGTGGCCAGAGCCAGTCCAGCAGCCCATTCCCATTTCAGACCCAGCGTGGGCAGCAGGAGCAGGGAGGGGATTGTGCCCCTGTGCTCAGCGCTGGGGAGGCCACACCTCGAGTGCTGGGGTCAGTTTTGGGCCCCTCACTCCAAGAAGGACATTGAGGGGCTGGAGCACGTCCAGAGAAGGGAACGAGGCTGGGGAGGGGCTGGAGAACAAGTGCTGCGAGGAGAGACTGAGGGAGCTGGGGGTGTTCAGCCTGGAGAAGAGGAGGCTGAGGGGAGACCTCATCGCTGTCTGCAGCTGCCTGAAAGGAGGCTGTGACGGGGTGGGGGCTGGGCTCTGCTCAGAAGTGACAGCGATGGGACGAGAGGAAATGGGCACGAGTTGTGCCAGGGGAGGGTTAGACTGGACATTGGGAAGAATTTCCTCACTGAAAGGGTTCTCAGGGATTGGCACAGCTGCCCAGGGAGGGGGTGGAGTTGCCATCCCTGGAGGGGTTTAACAGACAGGTAGATGAGTTTCTCAGGGGTCTGACCTAGTGGGGAGACAGGCATGGTTGGACTTGATGATCTCAGAGGTCTTTTCCGACCAGATGGAAGTATGGTTCGATGGTTCTGTGATTCCCACTCCTGTAACAGGGGGTGCCATAGAGTTAGGATTGAGCAAGCTGCTCATTAGTGATGTTTTGCAGTTTTTTGGCTTGGATGCCTCCAAAGAGCTGACTGTCCAGTTGCCCTGGAAAAGCTTAGGTCGGATTGTGGTGCTGGAGAGGATGTAGAGCTGTTCCTGTTTTCCTGGGTGTAGTGTGTGGGGCTGCCTCCAGTCTGGGGGGGCTGCAGTTACACTGCTGTGCTTTGGGTTTTGGAGCCTGGCCTAGCACTGCAGAGAGAGTAACGGGTGATTGAGAAGCAACAAGTGGAACATTAATGCAAACTGCAATAAATACTGGGCCCCATCATTAACGGGACATTAAACCGAAAGGGCAAGTGGAGCAAATTGTATGCTGACAGCGCAAGAGCTTGATGGAAAAATCCCAGGGCAGTACATTGGAAAGAAATCAAGGCTCTGTAAAACACCTCAGTGCAGGGCTCGACCACTCTCCCTTATGGTCTGTCTCCTCTGCCTGGATTATTTCTGGAAGATGCAGGATTTGGGATGTGTTAGAGCCAGGAAACGAGGGCAGGGCCCTCAGCTTCCCACCAGTATCAGCTACAAATTCATGAATCATCTTTAATTCTCAATGAAGTTCTAGAACTGAATTTTTACCAGAATGGAAAGACAGTGGAGTCTGAATTGCTGCTCTTGCTGGGCTCAGGCTGGGTAGGAGAGTTTGGGGCTGGACTCAGACTCTCATCTTGCCTCACTTGCCATGTGAAGGTAAATATTCTTGAGCCAAAAGCAGCAGCAGGGAGCGCCTGTTTCATTTCGTCTTTGCCCAGCCAACAGCTTTGGGGACAATGCTGCATAATTTTACGGTAACCGAAGCTCAGGCAGCAGCTCTTAATGCTTTGCCTCATGTTTTGGGGCCAGGCCAGAGCTCTGGGCAGGAGAGTGTTGCTGAAACAGCTCTTTTAAGGTGCTGATGCATCCACTCCTCCACCCACCAGGGTGTGGGTCTGCTCGGTTATCTGGTACAGCCAGAGCGCTGCAAGCTTGGGGGTGAAGCTTGTCCTCCTTCTTCGGAGACAGACCTAGTGCCCACGTGCATGCTCCAGTGTAACGGGCCAGCAGCAACTGGGTGACAGAAAGCACATGGTGGGTGCATGAGTAGGATCTACCCCTTTTATCTTGACCTGGTGGCTCTCATTGACCCAAATCTTTGCTACTGAGTGGCTTCACTTCTCTGTGTTGGCTCCTTGAAGCCAAGTCCTTCCCAGGCAGTGCTCTTCCAGGCTCTTGGTTTTACCTTTTGCCTGCAGAGGTCCCACGGGCATTGCTTTGGCCTGCACAAACAGCTCTTGCAACTGAAAGCTCCAACAAAGCCAGACCTAGTTGCATTCCCCCTTGGTGTCCTCATTCCCAGCACCCCAGTCCCTCCGGAGCGCCTTGTTTGGTGGTGACCACCCTTTCCAAAAGCCCGCAACGAGCTTGCTACTTGTCTTCCCTGTGGTTAATGTTGGCTTGCCCACCAGCGCCCGCGTTGCTGGTGGGGCTGGCGCTATGGGGAGGGGGATGCTGTGCCCCACGCTGCTGCCAGGGAGGAAGGAGTGGGCATGGGTTGCTGCTGCCTTCTCCCTGTGTGTCCTCTCTGCCCAAATGCCTCCCCTGCCCGGGGTGTGGGTCTCTTCGTCGATGCTGAAACCAGTCCTTTCCTTCCTTGGCTGAGACTGCAAAAGATCCCCACTCCTTGGCCACAGGATGGTTACGAAAGGCAGAGCTGACACCAGCTGCTTCTCCCCTCTGTCCCGGGAAATTCATTTGCTTCAAATTCAAGGAACTGCAATGAATTGGGTTTGGGGTTGTTTTTATTTCCTCTTTTCCACCAACATCTGTCATTCCAACCTGTTTCCACTCCGAGCTATTTGAGGGAATAAGTCTATAGTGGTTCATTTGGGGAGTGGGATGGGAGACCAGCAGGGAGAGCACATGACCAGCAGTGCGTCCATGTGCTCGGGCCGTGGAGCGTGCAGCCAGACTGGGATTTATTCATTGCAGCCTAATCCCAACGTGACAGCCCTGAGGCTGCACCACAGGGGGCTGCGTTTCCCCACTCGCTCTACTGTGAGTCCAGGTTGGCAGCTGGGACTTTGCTCCATGCAGTCCTACAAAGCCACGTGAGGCAAATGTTTTCTCCCTCTGGGATTTGTGGGTGTTTTTTTAAAGGAAGTGTTTAAAATTGGATTGAGTTTTCTTCCTGTAAATGCTGAGTTGTTCCAGGAAAGCAAAGCTTTCTTCACCGTAATGAGAGGGGAATGCGATAGGATTCAGATTGCTGAGTGTTGCGTCATCTGTGCGTGAACAACTGTTCCTTTAAAACAAGGTTTTATGGCTGAGAGAGCGAAAATGTCAGCACGAGGAACTTTTGCTTTTCACCTCGCTGGGTCACCGAAAACCCCCAAACAAACCCTAGAGTGAGAGGGGTCAAACCAAGAGACAGGAGTTATCCTGGTGTAACAGAACCTGCAGTCAACCAAAAGATCACACCCCAGCCCATGCTTAGGGGAGTTATATGAGATACCCATCATTTTTGAAGCTACCTTTGATGTGAAAAGAATAACATAAACTGGCAGGTTTTCAGCATCTGTAGTTCTCTCTGATTTTTTTTTGTCCTAAAATTATTTTCTAAATCCTGCTTAAAGTAGTGAGGGAGTCTTGTGGGTTAGAGGGGTTTATTCGCTGCCTGCTAAACCCTTTGAAAAACGTGCACCCATGGTTTAAATAAGGAAAAGTTGTGATGGGTGCGCGCTGCTAGGGCTTACGTCGCTTTGAAGAGACCGCGTCCCTCGTGGCCAATGGAGGTGCTATTTTTGTGAACTCTGAAAGCCCCGTGTGGAGCTTGCTGGCACTTTTGAGTCAGTCCTCATTTTAGCACCCTGCAAACCACAGTCATTCTTTCTTTTGCTCACCCTGGCTAGAAGAGAATCCTGGTCAGGAAGCAGCCTGTCCAAACTGTCCTGTTGTTCTGCTGAAGACAGAAGAGGCCAAAAGCATTTGTGTTAGCATCACACAGGGTCCAAGGAAGAGAGGACATTTCTTAGCACAGAAGCTCTCCACCAGCTGTAGGCACAGCCTGTGCTCTCAGCGTAGGAATTCGCCGTCTGCTTTCCTATCTTCTGATCACAGGGAATTGCCAAAATTGATCCAGACCCCAAGATGATGGAAGCAAGGAGGACCCAGACCTTGGGCTCCTCCTGCCTCTTTACTGCTTGCATTTCCCATTCAGGTTTGGGTCGGCCCAGGAAGCCTTGAGGGTGTGTGATGCTGTTTCTGCAAACCTTGGAAGCGTGGCAGTGGACTTTCTGGCAGTGCATACATTGGTGTCCTGCAGACTGCAGCCATCCTCTGCTCTTCTCTGGTGAGAGAAGCGGCGTGTTGGGGAGGCGAGCAGTCCCTCCGAAGGCAGTTTCCATCTGCCAGATAATTCCCTTCCGGGAGAGCGAGGTGCGATGATGCACTGGAGAGGTTTAACTTAATTCCCAGACATCAATTACACTTGGTCTTATTGGTATTTTACAGGCAATTACTCCTCACACTAAACCTTTCAAAAGGCAAAATTACCCAGGAAGCAACAAAGCCGCGGAGGGAAAGGCCAAGAGGAATATTTTTAGGTGTCATTAGGCACCAGCAGACCCACCAGCCCAAGCCATAACCATTGCTGCATCACTTAAAGCTTGACTTATCCTTATTCGTGTTGCCTTCCAAGACTGCTGGCTTAGATGACTTCTCTTTTTCCTCAGCTTTGGCTGATGACTCCTGCACAGTGTGGGAAGCCCCACAGCAGAAACACCGATCTCCAGAAACCAAACCCCATGGCAGGGGCATTTAATTTGGAGTCGTTTATAGGACTCGGGTGATGGTTGTGAGCCAGGCTCTGCACACAGCTCTGACGCAGACCATGACCATGGGGACATGGTAAACAAGTCCCCAGGAATAAGGTTTTCCCGTATGAACATGGGAGATCGCTGAGACAGATCCCACGTGTTCTGCTGCATCACTGCAAAGTCATCCCCTTCTCTACTGATCTGTAGGGCACAGCGTTCCCCAACCCTGAGGTTTTTTTTCTTCTCCCCTGTGACCTCGTAGCGGCCTTCGAGTACCCGAAGGGGTACAGGAAAGGGACATTTTACAAGGGTTGGTAGTGATAGGATGAGGGGGAACAGCTTTAAACTGGAAGGGGGGGATTTAGGTTAGACATTAGGAAGAAATTCTTCACAATGAGGGTGGGGAGGCCCTGGCCCAGGTTGCCCAGGGAAGCTGTGGCTGCCCCATCCCTGGAGGTGTTCAAGGCCAGGTTGGATGGGGCTTGGAGCCCCCTGACCCAGTGGGAGGTGTCCCTGCCCATGGCAGGAGGGTTGGACTGGGTGATCTTTAAGGTCCCTTCCGACCCAAACCATTCCATGATTCTGTGATTCTATGACTTTTGGGGAGGTTTTGTTCCTGCTCTCACAACAGCTCAGGAGCCTCTCGCTGTTAGGAGAAGCAGCAATGTCCAAGTCTGAGCACTTCCAGCCTCCACTGTGAGCCCAGCCCTTCTTGAGGCTTTTGCACATGGTTCAGTAAAAGGGTTTCGAAGTTTTTCAGCCAGAGACGCACCAGTTGCAACTCTTTGAGTTGCGTTTGAAACACAACGGGCATCAAAGCGTGTTTGCTGCCCAGCTGTTTGACGTTCCCAGGTGCTAAAAACTCCCCATTCTCCTTTTGGTTTCCTTTGCTGAGAGATTTTGGGGAGTGGGGTCCAGCAGATGACTGGCACACATTGAGAAGCTCCCTCAGGGCTGATGCGTTCCAGCCATGGAGGTGCAGAGTTTCTCCTGGTGCTGTGTAAGGAGCAACGTGGATGCTGCTGGTGGCCGTGGTGTGGACGATGGTGCTGGAGAGCTCTTGGATGGCAAAGCATAGGTTCCCAAGCCTCTGTGGAGCCACTGCCAGGTCGTGTGCCCTGCCAGGCTGCACCCCGCACCTCTGACTGCTCCTTGTTCAGAGATGGGTGGTTGTGGGCAGCCTCAGTACCACTCCTCATCCTCCATCTGCAGGGCTTGGGGATGGTTGCACGCTGCAATGTGAACATTGATATCTGGAGGTCATCCAGAAATGAGATTTGGGGGTTTTCCTTCAGGAATATGCTATGCTTAAGTGTGAACCAGTGCATATTTCCAGCACCTCTCCGATTACCCTAGGGAGAATTTGGACACAGGTGTGAGCTGGTGGCTTCACCCAGCAATGGAGCGATTCCACAAGCCCATGAGTTCCGAACAGGATCTGAGGGGATCGGTGGGGCTGAGGCAGCCCCATGGAATCACAGCAAGTGTCTGGGTGGTGAAGGAACTGAAATTTTCTAAATCTGTGCAGGGTCTGTGTTTGATTTTCCAGCTGCAGCCGTTTCCCCCTTTCAAAAGGCCGCAGTGGCAATAATGGTCACAGGTTTCTGTCATGCGACGATGGGTGGATTCCCTCAGAGGTTTGATTTCTTGAAGATATTTGTTTTTCTTTGTGAAAGAGGAAGTTTCTTACTGTGATGGTTACTGGTAAGGGCTTCAACATATCAGCTCAGCTCATATGAAAGGCAGAAAGCAAAATAAACTCCTAATGTGTTACCTTTAAGGAATCTTATGGTATCAGGTAGCCTCAGATTTTGAATATATGGGATTGTTAATACTAAAAAGAAGGAAACACCTCATTTAATTAGTAGTAAAGAGCTTGGAAGATTGAAAAAACCACCGGTGAATGAATTGAAGGGAAGAATGAATGATCCAAGCTTCTGATGAGCAAATCAGTGGATTTCTTATCAATGGAAAGATGGAAATCTATTCCTGAAATACCACAAACCTCCAAAAAAAAAAAATAGATCAAACCATCGAGCCATGGATAGACCAGTGCTAGACCGTGTCGTGGGCCACTTCTGTGACTACCAAGCCAAAATCTGCTGGTGTAGATTTGCTTGGCCAGTTCCAGGCTGGCCCCCAGACGCCAGCTCCAGGATGCGCCATCAAGGGGCAGAAAGTCAATCCCACCCTCTCCACCCTCCCCTGCACTTGCCAGGTGGGCACTGGGTCCTTCCGGATCTCGGAAGTGGCCGGGCCTTTTGACCTCGGTGTGAGGTGAGAGATTCAATAATTAATTCTTGTAACAAAATGCAGATGCTGAGGTGAGGTTTTACTGTCTGGGAAAAATAAATACAAGGGATTTACTTTGGAAAGATCAGAGAGGGACGGTGCTCAAACCAGCTCTGTTGTTGTTCCACACAGCATTGGCCAGAGATGGGAGAGAAAAGGCTGGAGGACCCCAGCTGAGATGCCCTGAATTCCCAGTGTCCCTCAGCCCTTCTTCAGTCTCCACTTTGAAACATTTCTGGCTGCATCCCGGTCCTCCCCTGGAGTGGAGAACAAGCTGATCCAACCACTGCAAGCAGATAAAAATCACACAGAAGTACTTTTTCCCCAAACAGTTATTAGGCTGAGAATTCAAACCCACCACAGTTCAGGGTTAAGCAAATTAATTATTGACTGTCTCTTAGGAAAGCCTCCTTCTCCAGTCTGTCTGCTTTCAGTGGAGAAACACAGACCTGAAAAATCATGCAAAGCTTGACCTGAGGAATTCGGGCTTCACCTCAAGTCCAGCTTTGATGTGAAATGCTCATCTCCAAGCCCAGCCTGGAAGCCAGAGAGGGAGGGGTGCAGCACAGGGGCGACCTCCCCCTTCTCCTGCAGCCTCTCACTCCCTGGACCCGGTGCTGGATGAATGAATTCCCGAATTCCCACTCCTTTTCCTCCCAGATTTTCGTTTAATAGCTGCCAAGCTTGTGGGACTTGACCCTTGTCCCTTGAGCATCCTCCAGCCCGACGGCAACGCCGCAGCTCTCGCCCAGGCACTCCACGCAGGATGTTTGCAGGAAACAGCTTTAACTGCATAAAAGGAAATGATTTCATACCCAGAAGTCATTAAAGAGGGACTCCTTGCCAGGAGATGCATTAGTGATGAAAATCTAAAGGGGTTTAAGAGGAGGTTAGGCCAATTCATAGAGGAGAGGGTCCTTGGCAGCTCTGGGACGCGCTGCCCTGTCCCCAAATTCCTCATTGCCGAGATCTGAGAAAGAAAAACAGGGAAAGGACCACCGTCTCCCTGCCCTTGTTTTAGTGATGCTGCGGAGAGCGGCGGTGGGCTGTGGAGGTTTGTGTCCTGGCCCGGCACAGCTGCTTTTGGGGGATCAAAGCCATGTGCCTGAGCCTGTCCCACACACGGCGGTTTGAACCCACAGCTGTGTGAGATCTGAATTCATGGTAGGGTTTCACAACCGCTTGGCGCGGGCACAGGAGCCCATCTGGGGCAATAGCTGCTTGCCCAGTGAGGATGCCCAGTGTCAGTGGAGCTGCACCAGCCCCGTCTGCTGTCCAAAGCCAAAGCAGTGCCTGCTCCTTGGCCCACACAAACCCCCACACTTTTCAATTCCAGAGGCTGCTTCAACATTTCCCTTTCGCAGTACTTTGGCTGACATCCTGGGCAGTGCCCAAACACAAGGAACCACATCTTTGCTCAGTGCTTTTCTCCCCCTCTTCACAGAATCAGAGAATCATAAGGTTGGAAGAGACCTCCGAGTCCAGCCGTGCCTGTCTCCCCACTAAACCCTGTCCCTAAGGAACTCATCCACCCGTCTGTTAAACCCTTCCAGGGATGGCGACTCCACCCCCTCCCTGGGCAGCTGTGCCAACCCCTGACCACTCTCTCAGTGAAGAAATTCTTCCTGATGTCCAGTCTGAACCTGCCCTGGTGCAACTTGTGGCCATTGCCTCTTGTCCTATTGCTGTCAATTGTGAGCAGAGCCCAGCACCCACCCCGTCACAGCCTCCTTTCTTGCTCTGGAGAAGGGTGCGTTTGCGGAAGGATGTCTCCGTGCTGCGATGCACTGCCTTGGTCTCCCCTTCTGACTCGGGCGTGCGGCCACGTTACGCACCCTTGTAGGCAGCAATGAGAGCTTCCTGATCTTCTGAGCCTTCCCCTTGATGCCCATCCTGGATTTTGCCTTGCCCTGGGGTTCAGCCTGTTGTTTGGATGAGACCTCCTTGTCCAAACAGCTGGATTAGGAGCCAAGCTGCAAGAGCCCCAGTGTTTCTGCCCAGTGGTCCTCGCAGCTTCGCCTCCCCATCACCTTCATCTCCTTCCTGGCAGGTTTAGCTCCAGCCTCTTGTCCTGCTGTCAGGAATGCCATAGTGAGTCCCAGCTTAAGACAGGAGGTGGCACAAATCACGTCTTTCAGCCCTTCAGCCTGATCTTCTGAGTCTTCCCATTTAGGTTTCATGGTCCACGGATGGGGTTGTCACTGGCAGTGGAGAGGGGAATTTAGAGTGAGTGCTAGCTGATGGTCCTCCCTGCCTCTGGATCCACCAGTGTCCCAGTGCAGTCCTGGGGAGGAGCTGCATAAGCAGGTGATTCCGGAAGCACTTTCTCCTGTGTCACATTTTAGGGTCATGAGGGTGGTTTTGGTTTCAGGTCTGACCTTTGCCAACTGTGCCGTCAGGCTGCTGTCAATAAACACGTGTGCAATGCAGGGTGGTCCTTGCTTCCACAAGCGTCCTGGTGGATGGAAGCTCAGGTCCGAAGCAGCCTGGTTGGCTGTAGGCTGTCCAGAGGGCTACAGGCTAAGAACGCTGGCTCCATCATAGCTGGCAACAACTGTAGCGTGAAACAAGTAGACCGAACCTAATCGAGGGGTAATAATTTTAAGCTGAAAGAGGGCAGATTTAGTTTAGATATCAGGAAGATTTTTTTTTCCTGTGAGGGTGGGGAGGCACTGGAACAGGTTTTCTGGAGAAGTTGTGGCTGCCCCATCCCTGGAGGTGTTCAGGCCAAGTTGGATGAGGCTTTGAGCCCCCCCCAGTCCAGTGGGAGGTGTCCCTGCCCATGGCAGGGGGTGGGACTGGATGGGCTTTAAGATCCCTTCCAACCCAAACGATTCCATGATTCTGAGTCTATGAATCAGGTTTGAGTCTAAGGCAGCACAGTGGGAAGAGCTGTTTTCAGATTCAGCTCACTTCAGCCCCAGCATCTACATGTGCTCCAGCTGAGCTAGGCTCATCACAACCATAAACTTAGGTCCAAGAGACCATCTGACACCTTGCCACTAAAAATGATGAATTGATGACTCTTTAATTGTTTTGCTCTTTCACCATATCAAGATTCTGATCGGCATTAGGTAAACCAGCCGCTGCAAGTTTTTTCTAAATTGATTTTAAATTGACCTGATCAAAGCAGTAAGAGCACATAATGGAGAGGTACTTAACCCAACTGACCCCTCCTTAAATCAATTACACTAGGATTTAGTAATTTGCAGGCAGAAGCTAAACCAATTTAAGAAAGAGCTAGGCAGGTTAAGTACCCTCGCAGTGCAGGTGTGCATTACTTTAGGCTAATTAAACTCTATTTAGTGCACCTTGTAACATAGCCAGACCACAGCCAACCTCACCCCGTAATACTTGCTTAAGCCAGTCATGAACTCCAGCTGTTAAGGCCAGAATCTCAATGATTGCCAGGTCATCACCAACCATGACATCTCTTTTTGTTCCATCCACGCTGCATCTACTACTCACATTCAAGTCAACAGGCCACGCTGAACGCATCTTCTCTAGAACATGAGGGTGTTCTGCCCCAGCTTGTGGTCTGACGTGATCCCATCCCATGAGGACAATACACGTGGCTTTCAGTTGAGTAATCTGACATGAATGCCTCATCGTGAAGGCGGGGGGGGCGTGTGATAGCTGTGTGACGAGGCACGCAGTGCGGGAGAAGCCACTGGGGCCCAGGGAAGAGGGCAGGAGAAAGCCACAGCATGGGTAATTTATTAAAGGACCCCTTTCAGAGAGCATCTCTCAATTTGAAGACCTCAGAAGAACAGGGAACACATTGTGCGAAGTACCCATGGCTACAGCTGCAAATGTCATCGAGTCACCTCGAGCACTGGGGGCAGTTTGGGCACCACAGGATAAAAAGGATCTCAAGCTGCTGGAGAGCGTCCAGAGGGGCCCCAAAGCTGGGGAAGGGTCTGGAGGGGAAGGGGGTGAGGAGAGGCTGAAGGCACTGGGGCTGCTCAGCCGGAGAAGAGGAGGCTGAGAGGGGATCTCAGAGCTGTTCCTGCCTCCTCACAAGGGAGGGAGGGGAAGCAGGGGCTGAGCTCCTCTCTCTGGTGCCCTGGGATGGCCCTGGAGGGGATGGCAGGAAGATGCCAGGGGAGGGTTAGGTTGGACGCTGGGAAGAGGTTCTTCCCCCAGCGGGTGGGGGAGCCCTGGAACAGCTCCCCAGGGCAGCAGTGCCGGCACCCAGTGTGCCAGCACTGCAGAAGCCTTTGGCCAATGCCCTCAGTGCCCCGGGGGGAGTGTTGGGAGGGTCCTGGGCAGGGACAGCAGCTGCACTCGATGGTTCTTGTGGGTCCTTTCCAGCTCAGGTGATTCTGTGATTCAGTGATCTAAGGAGCCGGGCTGTCACGGCAAGCTCTTTGCTCAGTGCTCCTGGGTTTACAGCCAAAGCGTGGAAGGAGGAGAAGGCAAACACTTCGTGCCTGACTTAGCTCCTGCATGTGCTGTACAGCAGGACAAATCACGGTGGCTGAAGACCAGCAGAAGGCACATCTAGAAAGCTACTGGATCCCGGCCAGGCGTGCACGGTGGTCTGCGCGGAGCAGAGCCGGTTGCACTGTGCAGGCTGGGAAGCGGCGTGATTAGTGCAGGAGGTGCGAACACGGTAGTAAAACCAGAGGGAGGCTGCCAAGCTGTGATGAGAAAGTAAACACCATCCGGAAGGGAAGGGTTTTTTGTCTCAGTTGTGTACTGAGAGGTTCTTCCAGCGCTGCCAGAGACTTAAAAAGGGGCTGCAGGTAAGCCAAAAATTAAACATCAGAGGACTGCTTGTGCCCTACCCGGCAGGTCTGAACAAAGAGAACTCTCTTTCATGAAGATAAGGCTGATTCTTGAATTATTTTTAGTGTTATTCTCATAGAAACCACAATAACTGTTGGGGGATAAAAAAAGGCAACTGTATTTCAGAAGGAGCCCCCCTGCCCTAGGTTTGCGCCGTCTCTGCGCACCAGAGAAGGATCTGACCAGCTGTACACAGAGCAGGAGGAAAAACCAACTGGCATTAGATGTCAAACTGGCCTCACAGCTACGTTTGTGGTTGCAAATATTTTTGTCAGTGTTATTTCAAGCAGAGAGCTGGAAAAGCAAGACCCTGGTCGTGTCACAATTGCCACAGACTGGCTGGGAAAACGTCACATTAAAGGACAGGTTGAAACCAGCATTTCTATGGTGCTACTGATGAAAAGGGGGCTTAAAAAGGATACTTTTTTTCTTTTTTTCTTTTTTTAGTGACCTTTGTCCAATGAAAAGCTATGGCAGATTTACTGCAGAGAAAATTGTAGTCATTTGGGGTTAAAAAGAAAACGAAGTTGTTGCTCTGAGGTGCTAAAACAAGATGTGTATCAGCAACAACCCTCTTCACCCAGTCTGCATCTGGGTACCCAGAGAGTTTATGAAGCCGATGCTGAGAAGCTCCCATGGCCTGAGACTTCCAGGACTTACGGACGAAAATCTCTTCATCCCACCTTCATCTCCACACGAGGAATGTCAGACCATGTCATTTCCAAAGACAGGGAGCACTAAGGATGCCTACGTTACATTAGATCACATCTTCAGCTGACTTGTTGGAAGTTTTCTGCTGTATTAAAAGCCCACTGTTTTGCCAGGGATAAGTAAAGGCAGCTGGGGCAGGTAAACTGAGCTCTGGTCTTCTCACCACTGATTCAGTAGTAGTAATATTGATTTAAAAGAAAGCCAAAGACCTCATTTTCCAATAGAGTTATCCACCTTTCTCTTCATATCTTTTATCAGAAGCAATAAAACACTTACCCTTCCCAATACAGGCTAAGTAATCAGAAGGATATAGATAGAACCAGAGACGACAATTACATTATCAGCAAAATTTATGACTCTAATTTGATTTAAATAGCCATATTCTATGGCTCTTCTGTGTGGTTTGCAAACATGATAATCCCTAAGAACTCGGATTAATTTTTATGCCTCTGCTTGCTGCTGCTACTGAAGAAAAGCTGTGGATAGGTGACTCCCACACGCACACGCGTGAGCCATCTGAGTTCTGCAGGTTCCCGTTACCATCAATCAGAGGCTGTAATGCCTAATTAAATGAGCTTTCTTTTTTTCTGGTTTCTTTTTCACTCTAGGCTTTTAATACTGTTCAACCTTGCTTAAGGCAAGGTCTGTGTATCTGCTTGCCTGACGTTGTTTATCTGAAATTCGGCGCTGCTTTCCCCTGAGGTTCATCTGAGCCAACCTCCAGGCCTCCCACGGCGATGTGGATGTTTGCGCCCGCGCTCTGGGCTTCCTTTTGCAGCAGCAAAGAGGAACAGGCAAGTTTAAGGTAGGATTCACCCTCCTTCGTGTAACAAGGTGTGCAGCAGGGTGAGGAGATCCTGTGCTGTAAGGAGGAGCTCCGCAACCACCCATGACTCCATCACGCAGCTCCTAACACTAGAGAAGATATTTGCAGTGACTTTTATGAGGGCTTTTCATTACAGGCTGTGGCAGAAACATTTGTCAACACGACCACAGCAAGTGCAGATACTCCAGCAAATGCTCCCGTAGAGTCGTCCCACCAATCCTGTAGCCAAAATAAAACATCTTTTCACTCCCCAAGCTAAAAGAGTGAGCCTGGCTGCTGTGGCCCCAGCAGTGGTGAATGTCCTTAGTGGGCACTGTTTGTTGTGGAACAGAAAATGAGGGTAATATGCAAATGCTGCGTTTCCTCTGAAAGCCACTTCCCCCTCATGCTTGTTAATGCATTGCTCTCTCCCTAATGCTTCTCAACGAGTGAACTTGGAAGCAGAAAACGTTTAATAGTGATGTAAGTGCATTTCCATTTGGGGAGGGAAATAAACTATAACGATGCGGGCATGTTTATACTAAAATATTTGTGGCTTTTCCTGGTAGGACGCCTCTGTGAAAAAGAAAACCAAGTGTAAACAGTCAAGTAAGTTCATAACCCTCCTTAAAGCAGTTCTAATCCTTGTGAGGGATTACAACACCGAAGGCCAGGCTGACAGCCCCGAAGTCCTACCCACAAAGCTTGCTGCCTGCTGCCGTGCTTTCAGCGGTGCCAGAAAACCTCCTGAGAAGTGAATGGAAACCACGTGCCAAGAAAGGAGCGCAGTGTCCTCGGGCCGCCCCGATGGCTGTCGCGCTGCGGTACCAGCACCACTGCCGCAGCGATGCTGCCGCACTGGCTGCTCTGCTTGGGCTTTTGAACGCCGCCCTAGACCTAAAAAGGGAAGAGCCTTTATAAAATCTAACTTTAGGGCTAAGAAACGGTTCACTGGCCTCTAATCAGAGGAGACAGAAAAGTCTGTAAAGGGGCATTCAAGCAACCAGCCTCTCTTCTACATTAATATTTTCCATAGGTTTTGGAAAGACAACCCTTTCTGCTACCATTCACACAGATTCCTGGCCAGTTAAAGTCTCAGCTGAAAATAAAAAAGGCTCGACTTAACCTCGGGTTGCATCCCAGAGGAGGAAATGTCTTGGCTCGTCTCAGCTTGCCAGGAAAGGGAGCGCTGTGGGTGGAAATTGCTGTTTGGACAGAAGAAATCATGGGCAAAAAAGGGATCTGGCAGGGCAATAGCAATGCCGGTAAACGGGACGACACGACAGCACTGCTGGGGGGAAAGGAGAAGCCAGGCAAAGCCCTGGTCTCGCGCTCAGGCTTGGTGCTGCCACGCAGGGCAGGGAGGGGCAGCCTTTGTGCTACGTTCTGAGAGGCTCAGTGACGTCCCCTTCCACTGCAAGGCAAAAGCTCTCAGCAAAGCAGGGCAGTGTGAACTGCTGGCACATTCACATCCTCTCAGAGCACCACAGTCCACCCGAAACATTCCCCCACGTTCCCAGCTGATGGAGATCACACACGAGTTACTATGCAAGCCTTAAGAATAACAGTCAAGCAAGGTGAGTGACAGAGTTTTTGATAATGAACATTGTAAAAATAACAAGATATGCTTCTGTTTGTATTTTATAACATAGCAACCTCCCCACTAGTTATTCTGGTTTCTCATTCAACACTCCTCTTGAAAGCAAAGAGCGGACCAGCACTGTTTCCTCTTGCCCTGGCTATAGAGCTGTATTTATACCTGAGGTTCACCGGGGCAGCATCTGAACAGCCAGGAGCTCGCAGGCTGTCGCACTGTCTCTCAGGCACAGGCGTTCCAGCAGGAACACAGTGTTCAGAAACCAGCAGGCGTTCCAAAGATGCCTTTTTTTTTTTTTTTTGTCCAACAGATGTAAAACCAAAGTGGGAACAAAACTAGAAAGAACAGACAATGCAAACTGAAGTCAAAGTAAAGCCACGTCACAACACACTGATCATCCAAAGCCTGGAAAAGGTCAAAAGATGCCTTCAAGCAATCCTTTAACTGGGTTTTCACATGATATACTTTTGCAGGAAGAATCCTCTATAAATCTATTACAACGTCAAGACCACATTATTTCTGTTTCTCAACCTGAAATGCCACATCTTAAGCAAGTCATTTGGCAGCAGTGGGAAGGGTAGAAATGGCATGTGTTGGCTCAGGGCACCTGGTTTTGAGCTGGCTCACCAGCCTCATGGCCAAATAACGCCCTTCTCTGCTTTCAGCGTTGGTTTATCTTGGCCCAGGCATCTCTTTTGGTCTCTGGCACAATTTCAGCAATATTAGCGAGCGAGTGGTGTGATTTAACATTTATACACTTCTAGGAAGAGCAGCTTAATTTCTTCTGTCAAGGTAAGACATCTTCCATATGCACGAAGCGTTGGTGGTCTGCAGTGGAGAGAATCATAGAATCAGCCGAGTTGGAAGGGACCCAAAAGGACCATCGAGTGCAGCTCCTGTCCCTGCACAGGACACTCCCAACACTCCCCCCGTGGCACTGAGGGCATTGGCCAGGCAGAAGCACCCAGACACCAGGCACGGTGGGTCTCAGACCACACTGCCCTGCTGGGTTTGGCACAGGGAGACATTTCCGGGGGTAAATTTTCTGAAGAGGAAGGATGAGCTGTGGGATTTCTATGCTGAGTAGTTGAGATGTGTCAAAAGTGCCCAGTGCTGCCTGGATAACTCCCTGCTCTCAGGGCTTGCATCCTTGCCCTTCAGGCACCAGTGAGCAGCCTCACTCACATCTCTGTGGAATGAAAATGAGCCTGTTTTGAGCTGTCCCCTGCACGGCCTCCCTCTTGCCTGCTCTTTTTCAAGCTTTTTAATTGTTCTGTCCTGCTCTGATTCCTATTATGGCACAATAAAACTTTGCTGCAGAGTGCGTGCTTTATTTAATTTGTTATGCAGTTCAGAGAAGTAAAAGAAGCTCTTCAGTGACAGATCCTCCGCATATCCTGAAAACCCTGCATGAACCCCTGACACGGCCAGGCACTGTTTATTCACAACATAACACAAAGCAGGACCCTGTCTGCCTATGGCACATCGTCAAGATGCGCTCTTCACGCTTTCTGCAGCTGAGAAAAGCCTTGATGGATTCTGCTAATTGCTCTTGCATCTGTCAGACAACGTACAATCAGCTCTTTCCTCCTCCTCGTTACTGCTTTGGGCTCACAGAAAGCAGAGAAAATACAACACGTGGCAACAGAAACAGAAATGATTGGGGGGGGAGGTGTGGTTAGTTGGGGGTCAATGGTCACCCTTCAACATCTCCTGTGAGCAAAAATCCCCCTCTTCCCAAAGCAAAGCCACAGACTTTGATTTCAGGGCATCTCCCTGGGACCTGCCCTGCAGATGTGACTGCAACGCAGCAGCTGTAGCACTGCTGCACCGTCATGGGTTATCGATTTATGCCCAGACAGAGTTAACATGACTTTATAGTAGATAGACACACATTGGGGAAACACTTGGGCCCCTCACTACAAGAAAGACACTGAGGGGCTGGAGTGCGTCCAGAGAAGGGAACAGAGCTGGGGAAGGGGCTGGAGAACAAGCCCTGTGAGAAGTTGTTTAGCCTGGAGAAAGAGGAGGCTGAGGGGAGACCTCATCACTGCCTACAACTGCCTGAAAGGAGGCTGTGACGGGGTGGGGGCTGGGCTCTGCTCACAAGGGACAGCGATGGGACGAGAGGAAATGGCCACAAGTTGCACCAGGGGAGGTTTAGACTGGACATCAGGAAAAATCTCTTCACTGAAAGGATGCTCAGGCACTGGCACAGCTGCCCAGGGAGGCAGCTGAGTTGTCATCCCTGGAGGTGTTTAAAAGACAGGTAGATGAGGTTTGGTTTGGTAGATGAGGGATGGTTTAGTAGAGGTGCTGTTGGACTTGATGATCTCAAAGGTCTTTTCCAACCAGGTGATTCTACGATTCTATGAAAGCATGCACTAAAGCAATCAACAGCTTCCACATCTGCTCCATTTCCTAGATCTTTTCCAACCTTATGATACTGTGATACTGTGATCTTCCCACCACCCCAGGAGAAGCCCCCTCAGCCTTGGAGCACAGCTAATAAGCACCTTCTCTTTCTGTAACAGCTTTCATTTTTACATCAGCCTGACAGAGCTCGTGCCTGGCAGCCATGGCCTTAGTGCAGTCCTCTATTTTATCCATTTACTGTCTCTGCAGCAGCTTAGCCTCACCCATAACAAGTTCACATTCTCCTGCTCACAATAAATACCTTTTGCTGTCTCCTGCTCATCTTGAAGGCAGCTCCATACCAGAGGTGCTCTTGGAGGCTGCAGATTGGAAGGGACGAGAGGTTTCTTTCAATCATGGTCTCGCTAGCCTCTTCCTTTTCACTGTTTCAACCACTGCGTGTCTGGTTTACCTCAAGCAAAGCTGAAGATTTACAGCAGTGGTTTTCTCATCAGCACGGTGTTTTTTTATCAGTTCACAGCAAGCTGAATCAGTGAGGACACTCGTTCCATTTTGCTAAGTTGGCACCCCAAATTGGCTGTATTTTGTGTGCTCGAGCATGAGTACGAACACACAGAGGTTTTCTGGGACTTAGCTGTAAAATACTGACACCCCTCATTTAAATGTAGGTGAGGGGCAACTTATGCAGCGATGGATGCACGTCAAGACAAGGGGTTGTTTGAGAGAATCTGACTCATACAACTCCATGGAACCTGACAGGCTGCATCCAGGGAGGTGGTGGAGTCACCATCCCTTGGAGGTGTTTAAAAGATGAGTAGATGAGTTTCTTAGGGACAGGGGTTAGTGGGGAGACAGGCACGGCTGGACTCGATGATCCTGGAGGTCTCTTCCAACGTTATGATTCTATGATCCATGGTCCTGAGAACTGGCTGGTGTCCTTGCAAGGCCTCTCTCTGTCATCTTTAAGAGGTCTTGGAGATTGGTGGAAGAGCCTAACAACTGGAAACATGCAAATGCCAAAAGAACTTGAAAAAAGGCCAAAAATTCAACATGGAGAAAACAGGTGGAACATCTCACTTTAGACCCTGGGAAAATAGTGGAACATGTCCTCCCTAAGCGCATTTCTGGGCACCCGAAGAAGAAGAGGACTAGAAAAGGTTTGAACTTACCACTCATAAATCATACCTGATCAACTTGATTCCCTTCTATGATAAAATGACTGGATCTGTGGATGAGGAGAGAGCTGCAGATGCCATTGACTTTACCAAGCTTTCAACAGTGTCTCCAACAATATTCTTGTATCCAAGTTAGGATGTGGGCAACGAGACAAGCAAAAACCTAGCTGGATGATCAAGCTCAGAGAATAACTAATGGAGTGTGCTTCTCCTGAAGGATGCTAAAAAGTGGAGTATTGCAGGGGTCTGTCTTGGAACCTGTCCTGTTTAATGTCTTTATCCATGACCTGGAAGAGGTGACAGAGGGCACTGCTCCTCCTGAGCTCTCTTCTAACCTGAATTGCGGTATGGTCCCAACATATGTCATTTAAGTTTATCTGCAGAGTAGCTTATCCGAAAAAAATGGTAGACAAAGTGACTTGAAAGTTTGCTTAACTGATAGAGAACAGCATGAAAAGAGCGTGGTGTGCGGCGTGTACACACTTCCCATTCAGCAGCTCCTTCTTTAGGTCTCTGCTTCAGAGTAGTGCCAAAGGTTGCAGCAGATACGCTAAGTAAACAGGCTGAGCAAAACCGCAGTGCTGGAATCCAAACCACCCGGAGATAAGTGCCTATACTTTATTCTGAAAAAAAATCTACTAATTTGCTTAAACAAACACAGGGAAAAAATGGCAAATTGTGTCGCTGATTTTTATTGGGCTTTAAAGATAACTGCTAAGGGAGCTGCACAGGAATGAGTGATGTTCTAGAATAAAAAAGGCAGAATTGACCTCAATCAAAAGAAAGCTTACTGAACAAATCTACCGACTTGTTCCTTTGGCTTGATGTGTTAGGCTGATGCAGTTTCTATTTTAAGATGGGCATCACCCAGAAGGGATGGGGCAAGGGAAGAAGAAAGGGAAGACAGAAGATTCTTCCCAGAAGAGTCTTTCCTTTGGCTCAGGCTGCTGTCGCACTGAATATTCCCAGGAGTGGCTGTCTGCAGTCTTGTGGCCAAGGGACACCTCCTGGCCAGCTGAACCATGGGGGAAGCTCGCACCAGCCTCCCTGCGCTGTTTGTCACAGTGGGCTGGATGTTCTCCTCTCTGACTGCTCCACTCCACATCCTCTTCTCTCTTAGACCTAAGAAATTTACAATCTCGTAAAACGATTTAAGGTTATACTCACTCTCTTACTAATGCTTTGCGGCATTAGGTAATTGCTTAATTGAGCATTTAGGGAAGCATTAATATATTTTTCTCTGCAAATGCATTATTAATATATACATTACAATCCCTGCTGTTAAGGCTTTGTACAATTATTAATAGACTTAAAATGATAGGAACTGCATGACAATATTTTCTTCTAGGAAAAAGAAGCTCAAAAGGACACAGATTATATCAGGTCTACCATCATTATAAATTATGTATTTTTATTGATACTTCTGTAGTCCAATAGACCTGAGCCTGTCTGCACCAGTTAAAATGAGAGGTATGAATATTTCTATCCTATTTCCCCTTAATTCACAATGCCGACTGAGGTGTTTGAATGCTTTGCATCCATCCATTTTGACCAGTGCCTTCTCCACAATACGATGTTTTTCCTCCCTCCAGAGCAGCACACAACGTACAACATTACTCCTTCCAACTCGGTTGCATTTAGGATTGCAGTGACAACTTGCATTGCCCTGGAAGTGAGAAAGGCAAAACACCTACAAGCATTAATTTGTTTTTAATGCTTCTGGGAAAAACACATTAAAGACTTCTAATTAGTTGTGGGTGTTTTTTGAAGAGTGGGTAGTGTCAGTATTGCATGTGGGCTTGAACATAACACCAAGGCACACAACATGGTGAAGGAGGTTTTTTGGCAAAGCCAAAAAGTAGGTGCAGAAACCCTAAACAATTCGTTAATGATCTGAAATAGTTTGCGGAGAGTAGGGTTGGATGATCTGGGGTTTGGAGGTATTTTTATCAAGCTGACTATGTTAAAATTATCATAAATACATAAACACCGATACCAGGTTGCATAAAAGCTCCATCTAACCCAGCAGCTTCTGAGACGGGGATACTAGAACTGCACGGGGAATTCAAGATGCAGGTGCAACAGGGATTTATACATAGTTATTCTTTCTCTTTTTCCTCTCCTAACAACTTTTAACAACAATCCTAAAAGTTCTCAATTTCTATTTTCATCACTGCTGAGCCCTGAGCTGATGTTTTCAGAGAACCACCTCGCATAGCCCCAAGGCCTTTTTCCTCAGTGGTAAAAGTCAACTCAGAGCTCCTCAGTATATGTGTAAAGTCAGGAATTTTTTTCTCATGCAATCCCTACATATTTGCCTGACTTTAATTTCCCTGCCATTTTGTCACTGAGTCTACTGGTAACATAAAGCCTATTTTTTTTTTCCTTCTTTTGGGGAGGATTCTTACTGAGTGCTTTTGGAAATCATCATAGAGGCTTAATTGAATCTTCCGTGGTCCATAAGCTTGTTGAGTTCTATGAAGAAAGCTGACAGATTTGTGAGACACTAATTTGCTTTATGAAAAAGCCCTAATGACTTACCCTAATGTGTCATGTTCATTGTGCCCATTAAGGCTTTTCTGATTTTTAGCATAATTTCTATTTATTTGTTTAGTAAGGCTGTCAGGTTTCCAGGTCTACAGCTTCCAAAATCTTCTCTGAAATCCTTTCAAAAAAATATGGTGCCATATAAGCAACTTTACAGTTTCCTTTCATGCTGAGATAGTTTTAAGTGAGAAGATGCAGACAAAGCAGGACAAATGGAACATGGGAAGCAGCAGAGTCCATGATTTACATTCTTTCTTAGAAGGCAAAATAGAGGACAGAACCTGGAAACATTTTTCTTACATGGCCCTAATTTTGCTCAGAGCTGAGATCTCTGGGGTCTCTGATTCAGCAGTGGCTTGCTCCTATTCACCCATAAAAACTGACATCCAGGGTCCTGGTCCCACTACAGAAAAGTAAAGGTTATAGAAATGGCTAGACACAAGCTCACAATCATTATAAAACAATAATACAGGTGGAGTAAGAAGGCAATTCTAAAAAATCAACTTAGAAAATAACAGATGTGCACAAATCTATAAGCAGACCCAAATAAATAATCTTCCTTCAGCAGCTGGCACACATGCCAAGGAGATGGTGCCTGCAGGCTTAAATAAAAATATTGAGGATAAACACATCTCGAGGATTTCATAAGCCTTCTGGTTCCTAAGTCTGCTGACTCAGCAAAGAATTGTCCAGTTGCCCTCAGAAAGCTTTTTCCATGCTTTTTTTTTACTCTACGTCTAAGCATCTCGGTGC
Organism: Neomorphus geoffroyi; assembly: GCA_033558235.1. Lineage (NCBI taxonomy): Eukaryota > Metazoa > Chordata > Aves > Cuculiformes > Neomorphidae > Neomorphus > Neomorphus geoffroyi. The sequence goes on along the minus strand of JAUMJM010000092.1, from coordinate 2,059,743 downwards.
CTCTGAGAATCACTAAGGGTATAACCATAAATCTCAGAGATCATGACAGTTATCCTCGTGTGAGCAGTGTGAGTGACATGTGCACCACCGTGTGTACCCCTTGCGTCCAAAGCCCAGGCTGTCCATCTGCCACCACCCCTCGCAGAGGAGAGGGAGGATGTTTCAGAGCTCACATCACGCAGCAGGAGCCAGGGCCAGCATGATCCACACCGCTGCCAGTTCCCAAATCCAAGCATATTTACTGCCACCATGCATTACGCTGCCACCATTAAAGCTACTGTAGGGCCACACTTTCAGCAGCAAATATAGCCATTGAAAACTGATTTTAATTTATTCATAGTGCTTTTTCACTCCAGTAGAAGTAAATATGTTCTAAAGTACATTCTGCTATTTCTCCTTTTTTTTTTTTCTTTTTAGAGATGCCTTTTTTTCTCTTACAAAGATATCTTTTCTCAGATTTATTAGGGTTTTATTTCTGATCCACTGACTTCTGATCCATTGACATCACTCCAGCATTTCTTTAAGAAATGAATATAAAGCACCTTTGTTGCAGCTGCTCTTCTTGAAGGTTGCTTGCAAAGCCTGTTTGTTTGTTGGCTGAAGCCCAACCTGATGGGTCTTGTGACACCCCTGTGGACGCCTGGCTGTACAGTCAGGGTCTTTATTTGCATCTTCTGACTTAATCTGAAAGTCCAAACCAATGAACAGTTGCTTGCAATTATGGAAGACCAGAGTTAAGAGCTAATCCTAAATAAACCTTCTTTCCTAAGTTATATCAACAGCCAAAAATATGGACAAGGAAAGACTTTGTTTCTGACATTTATATATTTGCTCTTCAATTGTGCAAAAAGTGATCAAGGATCTGCCCTGACTATAAATCAAACACCAAACAGCTAACAGAACATGAAAGTGACATATGTAGACACTGTAGAGACTGAGAGGTGTAATTTGGCAAGAAACATGAAGAAAAGGCTGATATATGGATAGAAAGCACATCTGCATTTATCTTGTATAGAATGTGAAAGCATCTGAATCTCTGCTTCAGGACATGAGCTCACCTATCCCTTGCAGTAAGGGAACAGATCATAAAACTGTGGTTGTTTTCAGAGGTGGACCTCGACCACATCACTCCATTGTAATTGTCAGTGACACTGCAGGGCTACTTTTATCCCCCCTAAGAGCAAGTGTATCCCCCAGCTCTCCTGACATGGCCACCAGCCTGTGTTATGTGCTGTAATTCCAGCACTCCTATATTAGCAGCTGCCATGGTCTGGAATTCCTGTTTCTGTTCTGCAACAAACATCTAGGTTAGGGAGAAATTTAGCAATAAGCATAGCAATAAGCCAGATGTTTTTAAAAAATTCCTTGCTAGCACAATCTGTAATGACTTTAGTCTGTTTTCTTGCTTAATCAGCTCTCTCCTTCCTGCAGCCAGCACCCGGGCTTTCTCACTCTGCTCCAGTGGTTTTCCAGCTCTTTTTTTTTCGGTGGTGACGTCTTTGCCCGTGATCAGACTGGTCTGCAAGGTCGTCTCTCCCCTCCTGCAAGTCAAGGAAGGAGGCGTTTACACCAGTCTATCACTAAACCAGACATATTTTTAATGGTATTGTGGTAGTATTGGGCGAGTCTTGTCAGAAAAAAGTTTCCTAAGACAGCTGTCGAGAGGCTGAAAACCTTCCCACACCCAAGCTCCTGGGAACATAAAGCACAATAAACCCCAGCTGAACTGCTGTTATTTGGGGGCCAATGTTGTTTTTCCACAGCGGGTGGGTGAAGGTGGAAATGAGGACCTTGAATCTGGTGTTCAGTTCTGGGCCCCTCACTACAAGGACATTGAGGCACTTGGAGTGTGTCCAGAGGGGGGCAACGAAGCTGGTGAATGGCCTGGACCATATTATTATTAGAGACATCTGAAGGTCCTGGGGTTGTTTAGCTTGAAGAAAAGGAGGCTGAGGGGAGCTCTCATCGCACTCTGCAACTCCCTGAAGGGAGGTTGTAGCGAGGTGGGTGCTGGGCTCTTCTCCCAACTAACAAGTGATGAGCGGAAATGGCCTCAGGTTGTGCCAGGGGAGGTTTAGACTGGCTATCAGGAAAAATTTCTTCATGGAAAGCGTTCTCGGGCACTGGCACAGCTGCTCAGGGAGGGGGTGGAGTCCCCATCCCTGGGGGGGTTTAACAGACGGGCAGAGGAGGTGCTCAGGGGTGGTTCAGTAGTGGACAGGGACAGCTGGACCTGGTGATCTCAGAGGTCTTTTCTAACCAAACAATTACGTAATTCTATGATTAATCTTGGAGTGCTCATGGAAACCAAACAGATGCAGATTTAAATTGATTATGGATACAGATTTACTTTACAGTATAGAAAAATAAATTTTATTTCCAGGCCTGAACGTTTTTTTCAGCATTATTTTATTACTTTGACAGAAGAACCGTGTCAAAGGCATTCACTGCACTTGGCTGTGGGGGAAACATTACCCAAACCCAGGATTTCTTGAGGAACAAAAGCTCTATTTCGGGAAACGACACCACAAAAATGCCTGTGGGGCGGGAGGGGGCCGGGGCGCCGCGACCAAAACCCGCCCTGCCCTTGGCCGCTGCGCCCACCCTGCCGCCCGCTCTGCGCAGCTTACGGAGCTCGGCTCCCCTCCCCCGCGGAGCCGCGCTCGGCCCCCATTGGCTGCGCTCGGCCCCCATCGGCTACGCTCGGCTCTCATTGGCTGCGTCGCGCCTACGTGCCGTGCCGACCCCGCCCCCTCCCTCCGCGGAGCCGCTGCGGAGCCGCTACCTGCGGCGGGGGTCGCACGCCGCTGCGTAGCCGCGCTCGGCTCCCATTGGCTGAACGCGCCCACGTGATCCGTCGCCCCTCTCTCCTCCCTCCGCGGGGCCGCTACCTGCGGCGGGGGTCGTGCTGCGCGCCCCTGCGCTCGGCTCCCATTGGCTGAACCGCGCACACGTGACGGGCCGCCCCCGCCCTCCTCCCCTCCCCTCAGCCGGTACCTGAGGCGGGGGTCGCGCCGCCCGCTCCCATGCGGAGGACCCGCACCCGGCCCGGCGCAGGTAGGCGGATGGCGGGGGACCCACTGAGGCGGTGGTGTGGAATGGTTTACTGGAGGGGAGGGGGGTGCGGCAGCGCGGGGGCCTGCGGGTGTGAGGGCCCCGGGTGCCGAGTTGGCTTTGCCCTCAGAGGCGCCTCCTGAACCTCTGTCGCTGCTGAAAAGGGTCCGAGGTGCGGCTGAGGCATGAAGGCACCAGCGTTGGGGGATGTTTTTTGAGGTGGAAGGGGTGGTCCTGGGGATATTTAGATGCGCAGAGTAATGCAGCTGGGGCTGCTTGGAGTCGTTCTTCTGAAATTAAATTTACAGGATTCTGCAGGTTGTGGTGACCGCTTTGTGGCTTTCCTGCATGGGAGCGATGCGAATGCAACCCAGGAATTACTTCTACCACCGCTTCTGCCAAAACCTTTTTATTTTCTTCAGGAGTACTCAGGAAAAGGCTGGCTTTGTGCTGAGCTGGTGGTGGGTTTGATTGTTTGGTTTTTTTTTTCTGTAGATAAGATCAAAGTGAGCAGGGCTTTGCGCTCAAAAGCGCCTCAGGAGCCTCTGTTGCTGCGGCTGCCGCTGAGGAGTAAAGGCACCGGCATTTGGGGGTGGGTTTTGAGGGGACTGGCAGTCCTGGGGATATTTAGGTAAGGGAGAGGAATGCATCTGGGCCGTCTCAAGTTGTTATTCTGAAGTAAAATGTGGAGGGTTCTGCTTGTCTGCAGGTTGCAATAGCCTTTTCCTGGTAGATTTTGTCTTTTCCTGCATGAGAGTGATGCAAATGCAACCTAGGAATGACTTCTGCCTTCACGTTTTGCCAAACCCTTTTTATTTTCTTCAGGAGTACTCAGGAAAAGGAGTTTTCTTGTGCTGAGCTGTTTTCTTTCTTTTTCAGTAGATAAGATCAAAACGAGTTTTCTCGTGCTGAGGAGCCTTTGCCCCGCGGAGCTCTCGGGAACCTCTGTCACTGCTGCAAAGGGTCGGAGGTGCCGCTGAGGCGTGAATGCACCAGCTTTTGGGGGTGGTTCTTGAGGGGGTGGGTGGGGCCTGGGGATATTTCGGTGAGCTAGGGTTGCCCAGAGGCCTCCGGAGCTACCTGGGCCAAGCAGTGATCTCTGCCCTGCTGCGATGTGGGGCTGAGAGGTTTAGGATGTGCCCCACCAGTGCCTGTGCTTTGAGGTGTCTTCACGGAGATTCTAGGGTGGGGAGGTCGGCGGACAATGAGGTGGCAGCTCCGAGTTTTCAAGCAGATGGGCAGTGGGAGTGAGGTCTGCCTTAGACCTCTCCTGGGAAGGAGGGGAATGCAGCTGGGGCTGTCTCAAGTTGTTATTTTGAAATAAAATGTATAGGCTTCTGCTTGTCTGCAGGTTGTGATAGCCTTTTTGTAGGAGACTTTGTCTTTTCCCGCTTGGGAGCGATGTGAATGCAACCCAGGAATGACTTCTGCCATTATTGCTGAAACCATTTTGTTTTTTTCAGGAGTAGTCAGGAAAATGATGGTTTTGTGCTGAGCTGTTTGGGGTTTTTTCTATTTTAGTAAATAAGATCAAAACATAAGGCTAATGGAGGAGAGATGTTTATTTTGCAGCTTGCTTTATTTATGGAAATGAATAGGAAATTTTCATAAAATTACTGGAGGTAAATAGCTTTCATGTGGTATAAATGGGTGCGTTTGTCCCATTCTGAGAAAAATAGTGAAGATACATATTTCTTTTGTAAAGAAAACTGCTTGAGATAAATGCTATTTACTTGTCTAAAGTGGGTACGTGTTTTTAAATGCAGCTTGCTGTACAGATGCAATTTTGAAGTGGTGTGTTGTTTTCCTGCAGGCTGTGTTATTCCATCTGTTTTGCTGGAATGACATTACTCTCTCCCATCCAGATGATGCAGCAGGAAATCTTGAGCTGTCTCCCAGGCCCTCTGCTAGCTGGACAAGGGGCAGCAAACACAGGGAATTCCACTGCAAGGTCAAAATGCAGCTGGGGAGTTGCTGCATGCAAATGCTTTGGTGCGTTGGCTGCTTCCTTAGGGAAACAGGCTCATCCTGCCTCTGGTTTCCTGAAACTTCTTGGGACTTGGTATCCTCCCTTTCGTAGAGATTGGTTAAATTGGCCAAATGATTGAGGGACAGTTAGGAACAGGATGTAGAAAACAGAGTGATACCAGATACTTCCTTTCACTTAGGAAGATGAGCCAAAAGTGTTTAATTTTGTTTGCTTTACACACATCCGTTAAGCTGACGTTTGCAGGACATGCCAGGGTTGCTGCAGAGCTGGGGTGTCTGGTGGGCGAGCTGTGTTGTTTAGATAAGAGGACCTGGGAAACTTAAGTAGGTCGTGTGTTTTGATAAAGGCAAAGTTACTGAACAAGACACAGGGAATTCTTCAAAATTGTCATGGGCTAATTTTCAGATTACAAGTGACCCTGGACAAAACTTATTCAAACAAAACAACAACAAAGTATCTGCAGCAGGTGTATCCAGACCCTCAAAACCGCACAGTGGTAATTCGGACATAGGACTTCTGGATCTTGGAGGAGTCTTCTCTCTTGCAGGTGACTTTCATAAGATCATTCATAAATTAAGGACTTTATAAAGTGGTGTAGACTGTTATTTTCCATTACATTTATGGGAAGACATATTCTGTTGGTGTTCAGGAATCTTTTCTCAGAGTCCCTATTTATTTGTAACCACTTCTTCCTGTGTGCTAACATTATCCTTTTGTTTGAATTGTTTGCTTTTGGCTTTGGTGTTTACATGGTTGGTCTATCTAAGGACTGACTCAGACTGTTCAGTGAAGTCGGAGAGGCTGATCTCTGTTCTCGTTGGGAGCAGCTCTTCCTTCATCAGTTCCACCAACACTCTCTGCAACCTGTTCTAGCAGTTAAGTGCTAAAATGGGTTCTAGCAACGTTCTTTGGTATGTTACAGTTTTGTTTTCATCCTTTTCTTTGAGAGGCTTTTGGTGTCTCCTCTTTTGCTTCTGTAGGCTCAAGTGTGATTTTTTTATTTTTTTATTTTTTTTTTTACCATGATCTCTTGGAATGTTAGATGATACTGTGGTAAAAATGCTGCTGTACTATTAATGTTGTTCCATAATTACCATTTGTTCAGTGCTATTCTGCTGCATAATTCAGATGTAATATGAAACATCTTGGCGGTGTAAGTCTGCTGGCGTGTTTCCTTAGCCCAGTAAGGATTAATGTCATGCCCTGTCTTTTCCGACTACTTCTTTTAGGGAAGATTTATTCCTCAAACTTCCCATGTAAGGGGAAAGACCTGATCTGTTTTGGCTTTCCTGCAGGGGCTCAGAAATATCTTCCACTTGTTCTAAGTGAACTTGTTTGGCTGGTGGTGGCTGATGTGCTGATATACCCTCCTGGCTTGTGTGGCTCTTCCTCAAAGTACGGGAGCAAAGCAGCGCTTCCCCATGTGCTGGGTCTGTGGGCCTGGGCAGGAGGATGTGCTGCGGTAAGGAGTGTATCAGATGTGTAGCAGGGGGTTTCTAAGTAGCAGCTGCCTGCTATTAGGCTGCAATTGATTCTTCCTGCATGTTTACTGGCTTCAGCAGATGCTCAGTGGCTGACCTCAAGTTCAGAGCAGGCAGGTCATTGTTTTTGACAAGTAACATAAAAGGGAAGACTGGGATTTGCTTAAAAAAAAAAAAAAAAAAGGTGGGCTAAAAAGCTTCCTTTGCAAGAAATAAACGTACCTTTTTAGTACCACACTGTTCACAACAGCAGTGCTTTAACTCACATGCTTTTTCCTGCTTGGCTGGAACACTGACTTCCAGTGGCTCATTTGGGAGTCAGAAAAAATCCTAATTCAGATCCTGCTTTTGTCTGTTGCGAAGCATGATCTGCCCTCTTAAGCGTTGAAGCACGTTGTTGATATTTCTTGTGTTTATGCTGTATGCTGCTATTCACTTTAGAGCACCTGAAAGAGGTTTCACAGAAAATCTTAGAGAAGCTTGGAAAGCTCGACTATGCCAAGGCAGAAATGAAATCAATAGGGTGTTCCCCTTTTTGAACATTGAGCTGTTGTTTAGAACCTCATTAAGAGTTGTTTGCCTGTAGCATTATTTTAGCAGCCACCATTAATAACCAGAAAACTTACTGTGAATGTTGCTAAAAGGACATGATGGTGTTACACTCTGGATATCTTGAGGCTGATAACTGGACTGGATTTAAGCTGGAACCATTTTTTTTGTGGTCAATCTGGATGACCCAAGGTTAAGAGCAAGTTGTAGCCTAGCTGTTTGTATCCTTCCTAAAGGAAAAGATTGGGTAAATAAGCAAAATAATGTAAGGTTATTAATGATTTCAGGACTAAGTTAGTGGTTGATGTTGCAAAGAGGATGTAGGAATGAGCTATTATACAATTAGAAGAAAATACAATTAGAGTGTCATAAGCCAAGGAGAGAAAAATGATGATGTCTCTAAAGTACTGTTGCTTTTTGCTGATATTTGTGACTCCAGGCAAAATAATCTTCACCTGCAGTCCTGTTGGTGCCTTTGAGAGTGTATTTCAGCTGCTCTGAAATTGTCATTTACTCCTCGTTTCACGTGTTGCCCATTGTGTCAATACCTGTAGACGTCAGAGTTACATTCTCATTTTCTGAGAAGATGGATCTTGACCAAATGAATTGCAGCCAGTGCTTTTCACTTTTTCTTCTCTGATTAAAAAGCTTTACCAGTTCATTTTGTAACATGCAGTATGTACTACTGTAATTGGTGTCTGTTTGAGGTACTTGTAACCATGTTGTAGGCTATACTTCTTTCTGCTGTCAAGGATGTGCTTTTGCTATTGTTTTTATTAGGTTAACCAAAACAAGAGACTTTGCTGTTCATTAGAAAAGTTATACTTTTTTCACTTAATACTGATAGGTGCTAAGGAGGTAAGTTGTCAAAGTTTATCAAATATTCAAAGATATTAAAGGTACCAACTTTACTCTGGGGTTTATGTAGTTGCAACAGAAAAACCAATTGACGGAAGTTTCTAATTTTTGACTTTAGTTCCTTTTTAGCTCTGATGAGAAGCTGTTAGTCTCTAATCTGAAGCAGCTCCTAGACTGCTGTCTTTTCATTTCGTGTGATCGTTTCTTCTAGGAAGTGGTAGGATGATGATGATGATTAGAGGATTATTTGAAGATACATATCCAACAGTTAATGTGTTGCTACAGACTGTAATGCATGAGTGTCTCATGCTTCAGTCCCTTCAAGTCTGCCTTACATCCTTAATCTCTATGGAACTTTTCCTCATGCTTGTAAATTTAAGGGATTTTTGTCATGTCCTGTTGAACAAGAGTCTTGAAGAAGGTGTTTCAGTGTTAATTGTGTTGTAGGGAGATTTCCCAATCAGAAACAGTTCCTTTGGGATAACTTGTCTATTCCTTTTCTTTCCCCGCTTTTTTCTGGGTATTTTGTTACTGCAGGCAAAGTCAGAAAAAAGGATTTTTACTTCTCTCGTATAGCTTCGAAATCCACTTTCAACATCTGAGCAGCTTTTCATTTGGCTTTCATGGTCTGTTAGGTCTGTGTTTAAAATTTAACTTAAAAATTTGGATTCGCTTCTGCAGAAGTCATTGGAGAGTGAGGCAGTCCTTCACTGTGATGCAGTTTCTGGAGTGCCTCTTGCTAGAGGACAATTGTATGTTGTTCCAGGTTGGTTATTTTTAATAACTGTTTTTAAAACTCATGACAGAATATGTTTCTGAATTGTTGAAGAGTTGATGAAGTCTGAAAGCATAGGAAGGATCTGAAGGTATGATTTGTTGCTGTGGAGACTTGAGAGGCAGAGTCCTGGAGGAGGGACACCCCTGAGGACTTGTAGGCCACCTATGCCAGAACAGGTAAGCTGGTAAGAAGCACAGGGGAGCTGAGAAAGAAGAAATACAGTGAGAATCACAGAGGAGCTGCAAGCAGAAACCATTATACACATGATCTGCACTCTGTCACCTATGGCAAAAATAAGGGAAATGAAAGGGAGAGGGAGAAGCATTTGGCTTAGGTTTAGCCTGTGGAAGGGGAAGGAAAGGTTAAATTTAACTCGCAGGTTAAATTGTTTTCTTTTTCTCAATATTAGAATCCATGACTAGAAGTTATATTAATTGGCAGTACATTACATTACTTAAAAAATTCCCAAGTCAAGACTATTTGCCCATTAGAGCTGAACAAGTTTTGAGAATGTGGGAGGAAACTAGGAGACTTCTATACTGATATCTAAATCTTGTTTTAATTACATTCTTAGAACAGAAGAGAAATTAATTAAATTTTTCGTATTCTTAGGTTTCTTCAACTGAGAGGCTCTGCTTAACAGACAGCTCAAAAATTTTTTTACTTGCAAAACTCCACAAAACCGACCGCTTAGTTAACTATTCTTTTCTTTTGTTTTAACATCTCTTGCCTTTGATATCTATGGGTTTCAGTAGTGTAGAAGCAACCAGAATTTATCCTTCCTATAAATTTTACCTAACAACATTCTGTTCAACTATTACAGTAATCTCGAAAGCCTTCATGAAAGTTAGTATCTCATCTGTTTGGTCAATAATGAGGATAGATTAAAATGTGTAATTTTTTATTTGCACAACTCTTAAGTCATCAACATTAGCATTGTAGTTGTTGCTTAATTTTTGTCATCTGTTTTCCACAAGTGTGCCCCAGGAAACACTCCAATCGGTTTAAGTTTTCTTAAATGTACTCTCTTAACTCCTTGCATAAAGTTTTACAGTGCATCTGTGGGGTTTCTGGTGTTTTAAAAAGCCTCGAAACAGAAAGTTCATGCAGAACTTGTCTCTAGTGTTTACAGCATCTCAGTGAAGAGTATCTTGCTCAGGTTTATTCTATGTGAAACACCTTCTCTGCCTTTTAATGTTAACTTTCTTTTTTGAAACGTAAATGTTGCTCAAACCCAAGTAACTTTCATTTTATGGTTCTGGTTTTGCAAGTATGTTTTGTAAGTAATTTATGTATATCTGATTTAGAGGAGAGGGCCTGAAACAAGCAGGTGTTTGGCGTTTTTTTGCAGTAGTTTTACCTTCTGTTTCACTGCCTGCTTGAGCACTGTTGCTCTTGATTAGTGTTTCCTTTATGTAAATGTGAATTTTGGGTTTTGGTTGTTGTGGGTTTTATACTGCAAGCTTCTTGTTACATGAACTTCAAAGGCTGCGTTGTGCAGCAAGACCTTCGGGTGAACCACCTTGTGGGCGATAAATCTGGCTGTTTCTTCTACTTCTGGAGGTACTGTGAGAGGGAGAAAACTTGTATTTTCAACTCCTTGCATGCTTCAGGTGTCGTCTAAGATCATGTTGTGCTAGGTGCTATACTGCTGTAGAACAGAAGATGCCTCTTGTCCTGATGGGCTTTCGACAGCGGCTTGCCTAGGGTAGCTTCGCTGTGGGCTTGGTAAGAGCACGTGGCAAGTAACAGCCCGTGTGCAGGTACTTGTGTAAATGTCAGGGATAAGCTTCTGCATGAAGAGTTGCTGACATAACTGTCCATGCCAGTGTTACCTCTGTGGCTCTGGCCCCTGCCTGCACAGACAGTTGTTTTAGAACAGTACCTGCCCACATAAAATGCTGAGCTCAGATATGGACACTGTTAACTGGACCCTTGGTGCGTGTGGAGGTGGGAAGGTGCTTGAATTGATAGGGTGAAGGAGGTAAGTGGAGGTAGTTTTTAGCATTCCTGTGTAAAAAGACATCCTGAGTGCTTCAATTAATTGCTTCTGAAGTATTCAAAGTGTGGAAACTTTGTCTACTTAAGAATAACAGTAAGACAGAAGTAAATTATGGTTAAAAGAATAGCACCACAAAAAGCTTTGGAGTGTATTCCTGCTGATGGACTATTTAGCTTTCGCAGCAGCTTTACACAGATCGCTTAAGTTCAGTAGATGAAAAGCAAATTTAGGTCCCTTGAGTCCTCACTAATTACATTGCAATGAGTAACTATGGAAATGTCAATGCAAAATGTGATTGTAACATGGCATTACTGCTGAAGCATCTTTTGCTTGCATTTATGTCTCCCAAAATGACTGTAGCCCTACCCCTTTCTGAAAGGGTGTAATGGTCTTTGCTAGTGGTGTTTCTTTGCAAACAGTGAAATCTGGATGCTATAGGCAAAACTTGTTTTTTGGTGCTTGGTTTCTTAGCTGCCACACTTCTCTCTGTAAACTCACATATTGTTTTTGAAGCTCAGAAAGACCATGGGACAGGCATCCTTGCTCATTTAAGCACTCTTAGGCCATTCCACCCAGTGGAAGGTGTTTTTTGACTTAGATAAGAGTGCAGTCTAACCCTGAGCAATTTTTAAAAACTTCTGTGCTGCAAAGATGTATTTTGACTTGATCTATCTGTATGTATTGACTTCATTAAGAAAGGAATCATCTGAAGCAAACAACTGACAAAAATCAACTTGAGTTGTTGCAAATGAAAGGAAAACTGACGTTTCAGTTTTTAGAAAAAAAATAACCAAAACCATTTAGCATATTAAATACTAAGAGCTGGACTTGGAAAGGCTGTGTTGAAGTGATTAAATCCTCTGTGTTTCCTTGTCCCTTTTTGCACATACAGGATGAGTGAAACAACCTGGGAGTGACTGGAATTTATTTAGCTCAGAGGCAAGGAAGACTTTCCAATACTGCAGTTTGTTGCAGTCTTGCATTCCTCATTAACACTCATCTTCATCAGTCTCTACCTCTTCAGTTCCTTCTCCATCTTCCAGATGTCTCATGGCCCTCTCTTTTCTTTGTTTCGAAAGACTTCATGAAAAGTGCATCTGTTATAGTGTCTCTGCGTACAATTCTATAGTAGGAAATTCTCACCCTTGGAAGTGATTAAAAGCATTCTGTTTGTAGAGCACTATTCTTTGACAACTTATACAGCAGAGGAAATTGGCCCTGTAGTTCCATGCTGCAGGGTAATTCCAGGAGTGTGTTAGTGCCAGTAGGCAATAAAATGTTTTATATGTATTGAGCTGTCTTCCACAAGTGTTTCTGTTACAACAGCAGAACCTGGGTGCTAGAAGAGACTAATTTGCAAAGAAGTAAAAATGTGCTTTGCACAAAGCAAAGGCAGTGAGGCTTTAACCTTACTGTTGTAATTAAAGCTGTAAAACTTCAGGATTTTATTGGAACTGCTGGAAATGATATGCTTAATCCAAAGTGTATTCCATTAAATTTTACCAGTACCCGGGCCAGACCTCATGCTGTCACTTGGTACGTTGTTGCAATGATGTCCTCATAGAGGATCCTCTGATGCTTAGTTCACTCCTCCTGTGCAGAATCCGTTGGGATCTAGGGTCCTATAGACCTGTGTGGTGGAGTTACCTCTGTGTTGTTTATCGGAGAGACAATTATTACCTGCATTGTAAGTGAAAATGACTGTAGCTTGTTTCCTGCTTTTTATTCAGCATTTTTTCTTTTTAAAAAGAAAAGTTCCATTTTATACTTCTCCCCAGTTGTGTGTATAGAGATCAGTGGAGTTGCCAGATGCAGTTACTGGTTTTATACGTTTTAGCTTAGGAGTATGAGATCAAGTGTTCAGCAATCCCGTCCATGCAGGAAGCCACCCATGTTGGGGAGTGATCCCTTTCCTTATGTCAAACAGTGCTGAGTGCCCCTTGTTTGTGCTGGTCTGAGCCCATCTCCTCCGAGGTGATCTGGCTGTAGGCACTCTTTGCAGTCCTGGAGTTTCCATGTGTTTTGCAGGCCTTATTCACACTCTCCTACACAGCTCTAACGTGTCCTCTAAGTGCTGCTTGTTTTGTGCACCACGTTTGACTGTGCTGGCAGGCTGCGTGAATGGGGACTGCTCCCTCTGCGTGCTGGCAACATGATGTCTGTGGGTAGCTGTCATTGCTGAGATGTGTTGGTATGAAGGTCCCTGGTAACGATGAGGGGTGCTTAGCTGCCTTGTCTGTGCAGTGTGGCAGGAAGGATGCATTGCATCCTGCAGTATAAAATAATTATGTAAGTCATGCTGGATTGACACTGGATGTCTTGATGTAGAGTAGTTCAGCTCGGTGATCCATGCTGGCACTGGGGCGTTGTCCTTGTAACAAATTTTGCTGATGCACACTAGGCCTTTACCCATGGGGACCTGGCTGATTTGCTGCAGGTCTTAGCTGAGAACACAATCCGATGTGGATGGCTGGGGTGATGGTTCCAACACTCAGTTTTGCTCCTTCATTGCTGTTTCTGTTGTTGGTGGGTGGTATAGATGCAGCCAGTAAAGACGAGCTGTTGCTCTGAGGAAATGGTGAACTTGTGAGGCTTGATAGGTTCTCTGTGACCCGCAGTCTTGTGTCCTGACAGGTTGTGTGGGAGACTAGAGATGGATTTGATTTCCAGCTTAACTACTAGTATTCTTGGGGTCCTTGGGGTGCCACTTAGCCACTGGGTTTTGGTTTACCCTGTTCTAAGATAAGCACACTTTGGTGTGTACGGTACTTTCAGATCCGCTAAAAGGTGTTGTTTAAGGTATTACTGCTTTGTTACAAAGGCTTACAGATGGGTGTGATGGCTCAGAGTCTGCACAATTAATGATTAGTTAGGTGGGTAATTTGAGGTCCTTGGTAGTGTCATGATAACCAAGTTACCTATGTTTTGAGGTAAGTGGTGTGAAGGGCTGCAAAAACCATTAGGCTTTTTTTTTTTTTTGTCTTACTGTTTGAGTTATGACTACATGCATGTAACTCTAGGAAATGTCAGTTAACTGTTGTGTGCTCTTCAAAGGACTTAGTATACTGGTGTTGATCTTTATCTCTCCTTTTCCTACTCTTGTCTTGCAATGGTTTGTGGCTTTTGTCCACATTCCGTATATGTCAAATTTGTTACTGAGAAATGATGCATGACTGGGTAAAGAGACTGATGTTGAGTCATCTCCTGAATTAGATATCCTTGAAATTTTAGTGGGCTGGATCTGAGATCTGGAGGGGACACTTCTGTCTTACTGACTCCTTCATCCTAGTGTTTAATGACATCATCTGTTTGTCCAAATGTGGTGTTTTGAAGTGGCAGTACAGGCTAGTTCAACTGGGTCATAGAGTCATATAAGATAAAAGGATGTGGAAGGTCATCTCTCGATAAAAGCCTTCTGTTAGCCCTGTGGTTTTTTTTTTCTTTCTTTCTTTTAAAGTTCTTGAGCTGTTGGCAAGAGAACAGATGAGTGTGAACTATTTTTGCAGTGGAGAGCAGAGAGGGTTAAGCACTGAGATAAAAGGGGATGAGTAGAGCTGAAATGCTCTGCTGTGGAGGATCAGGCTGTACCCTTCCATGGTTGGCTGATGAAGGGAGTGCTGCTTTGGGAAGTTAGTAGGTCAGGAAAAGCCTTTGCCCATATCCCTTCTCCTTTCAGGGGAAACCCAGTGGGGTCATTTGGGTGGACTGTGCATAGCATTTCCTTGTTTACTCACATGTTTGGTTAATGGCAGCAGCCTGTGAGAAGTTGCTGTGCCAGCTGTGTTTTACTTTCCAAAATCAGAATTGAAGCATACTTAGAAGAACTCATGGGAGCTTACAAACAGTAAGCAGTGAGGTTGCTTCTTGGTAGCTAATGATCAGTGACTTGGCCATCTGTGAGAGGGCACTGTGCGCTCCCGCTGGGTTCACAGTGTTCGTTGAAGGGCTGCTGCTGCCGTGCACAGGAACTGCTTTTGTGCCGGCAGCCTCGTGGTCCTGCTGTGTGCCAGACACAATTTGCTGCACATCCTCTGGTGTTTGATATTGACATTGCTGACCACATTGCTGAGGCTTCTGAAGAGGTCAGCAGTAGGTCAGACAGATGAAGAGACAGGTTTGCTTAACCTCAGGGAGTTCACTTGAGCTGTGGGCTCTGGTTTTGATGATGGTATCTGGGTAGCGTAGTCCTTGACCGCTTTGGTTCAGGGATCCTAAATACCATGAGTATACTGTGTAGTTTTTTTTTTCCTGTCCAATGTCTGATAAGTCCTCAAACAAAATAGTGTTTGACCAAGATGAAACCATAGTGTTTGGTAACTGATGTAGTTGCAATTAATAGACTTCAGGCTTATGAAGAATGCAAAAACCTATCTATAGCTGGCAATGTGTATGTACTTTTAGACTCATGTCCTGGTGGTGCATCTGAAATGAGTATGTTCTCAGTCACAAGGTGGTGAGGAGCAATTCAGTGCTCCTAATGTAATATTCAAGAATCACAGTTGTCCTGGGGAAACAGCCAGTGGATGACCTATGAATTTTTTTCCATTCAGAAAGTTACAGTAATTTTCTTCTGTCTTTTTTACAGCAATGCTGAGTGACAATAACTCTGTGAAGCTGAAAAGTGATTGTTCACCTCCTGTGCAATGGTGTAAGGTGGCTGCACATGAAGATGAGAAGACCAAGCTGGTTTTTAAAAGGTACTCGCAAGTAAGTGTCATTGTCGCAGCAATACAGAGGTCAGTTGCACTCCTCCCCCTAGCCTGGGGAATGTGGGAATGAAATGCAGAAATCTAGGGATGAGATTGCCATAGGAACTGGAGGTTTAGAGACACAGCTTTCCCTGGAGCACCTAAATCACGTTGAGAAGCCTAGGCTGTCCTGCGGGTAGTACCTGTGTTCCCAAGCCAATGTGAGATCCTGATACTTTATTCACAAATATTTCCAGTCTTTTTTTGTATCCAGATACATTACAATGTCAAAGCTTTTGTACAGCCTGATAAATGCAGGCAGTGGATGTTTAGTGGGTATTCTAGGGAGGTATCCCCTCATAGTTACTATGTTTATAAAGACTACTGGAATACTACATCACAAAATCTTCATTACTCCATTGTTTGTCATTTAACTTCCAAGTTAGAATTATTTGGTGTGTGCTAGGGTACATCCAGAACCATATTTTAAACCAAGAAATCTCGCTACTGCACTGCCTCTCTGGCACATAAATTTTTAGATCTTAAAGCTTGAAAAAACAGTACCAAAACTATTATATTCTAATGTTTTGAGCTCTGGTGCAGCCCCAGGTGAATTAGTACTTCATAAAACTTTGAAGGAAAATCAGCCTCCTTTGTCTGTGAATCCTGCCAGTCAGCCAGTTTCCAGGGGTGCAGCCTAATGTACTAATGGAGCCCCTATCAGTGCGAAATTTACTTTAAATTGGGTGTGAGAACAGTGCTGCTTTGTCAGTGGCCACCTTGTTTGCAGCACATGTGACAAATTGAGAGCCAGGATTGCATTTCTGAGCCTGTATAGTAGAAGCTTTTTTTTTTTAAAAAAATATCTTTAAAACCTGTATTTTTTCTGAAGAAACTTCAAGAAGCACTGAACACTTAGGCTGTGTATTTTAAGACATTTAAACAAATGTCCAGTCCTGAGGAAACCATAGGCAATGAAAATCTATAATAAAAATCAAACTACAGATTTGAGCAATGACCACAACTCTAACCAAAAAATGATGTCATTTTTGCAAATTGATTTAGATGTGAAATGAGCCAAGTGTGGATATTTGGAGATCAACAATGATGTTCCTTAGGAATTAGAAATGAGTAGATAAAAAAATATGGATGGCCTATATTACTCATTTTGAAAGTTTGTGGTTTTTTTCTCTATATTTTGGGGATGTGATGTGAGTTGCCAGTGAGTTGAAAGATTTTCTTGTGAGTGATGGCCATTCGCCCCAAATCTTGCAATTTGGAGTTCCAGCCCTTTTTCAACTTGCATGAAAATACATATTTAAAAATAAAGGTGGCCGTTTAAAACAGGAAAGCAAAAGTCAGTTTTGGTTTCTTTATGTGAGGAGGGGCGTTTCACCCATCAGAGATGCATTTCACATGGATGATGCAGGCATAGAACTACATATCAGATTGTCAATATGCAACATTTTCCTTATCAGAAGTCCACGTATGTTTGCACTTCTGTGCAGATAGCTCTGAAGAGCTGGGAAAGACTTACAGTGAACCAAGCGGTAGTTTTCTTGGTTTGAATCAAATGCAAGTATTCACCTGAAGTTCTTTAACTGCCTTAAATTTGTTGAAAAATACTCATTTATCTATTGATGAATTGCTGGAAAAAAAGGTGATTTTTTTGTTTGTTTTGTTTTTGTCTTTCCTACCTTCCACACCCTCCTGTTTATTTTTAGACTTCTTGCACTGTTTCTGGTTGGAGGGTGCTTCCTTTATATCCTCAAATTACATTTTGGCCCTGAAGAATGTGACAGAACAAAAATGCCGTATGTGGACCTCGATCGTGTAAGGGTTGGTATTTTTTGGTGTTGTTTTTTACTTGGCTTAAAAAAAAAAAATGCGTAAGAGTTACAAGGGTCTAAAACAAAGAACTGGAACGCTGAAATTGTCCTGTGAGGGCAAAATACGTTTTCCTTCATTTCGTGCCATTAGAACTTCTGGTTTTTGTTCTTGTGCAGTGACGACAGAGTGCATAGAGAAACTGCATTTTTAGGGGTGAAAATAGAACTGTGGCTTTTAAGAATAACATTTGAAATGGGTGTGTCATCATACTACTGTGTCGGTGCAGATAACACTGGTGATTAGAAAATTGATGTAAATGAAAAGTAACTTTCTTTTTTTTAAGAGGAGCCCCCAACACATCAAACCGAAGGTTTATTTTACTTAAGCCAGTTCTGCTGTCTGCCTTGCTTTGTAGTTGCTCAAATACTTATGGGATCATGGGGCGAATGTGCAGGAGCATGCAGCTCTAGGTTCATTTATTTTACTTCAACTAGTTTTGCTTGTGGGTTTTAAGCTGGTGTACCAGAAGCCAATAATGCTTTCTCTTAATTTTTGTGGACACTTCTCTGCCTTTATTACAGTACTTACCATGGCTCGGAGTTGTTACATTTCTGTCTCTGAATGTCTCAGCGCTAAGACACAATTTGTAGCAGAAGCCCTGATTTAGGATGGTCTCATCTTTGTGTCACTTGGTGTGCATCCACCTTTTTCAGAGCATATTTTTCCCCTTCAGAGCCTCTTTGCCTTCCCCTTTTTTCTCATCTGACTTCTTTACTCAATAACATATTCTTGCTTCCAACTATCACCTTAAACCAAGCAGACCTAAAGACCTCATGGACTATGTTTATTGCCATCTCATGATTCATTTTGTTTGTTTGGTGCAGAATGAGGAAATAGCATTGCTTTTTATCTGGTTAGGTGGTAGGTGATTGCAAACTGTGGCTGTTGTCAAATGACTTGCACTAATTTTTACAGATGTGATGCACAAGACTTAGCCTGAAAAATTACTCTTCCAAAGATGCACTGACTCTTGCTGGCAGAGTACAGTATGAGGTTGCTTAGTTGTGCTTTGCCCAGGAAGTAGTGTGGTGTTTATGTCCAGACCTGCAGACACCCTTGCATTTGAATGAATGCTTTAAAATGTCTTGTATTTCAGTGTTTAAGCTCTATGAAACCTTGTGTTTGCTAAACTGCTGGTAGTCAGCTGGTGGGTTTCACTGAGAAGGTATTGTGTGTTCCTGAAGTGAGCTTTCCTGACTGAAGTCATGTACGTTTTGTTTTAGAGAGCACAACAGTATGCCAGTGCTGCATTGCAGGAGCAGTGCCGACCGTCTTATGTGAAGAAAGAAATGGGGAAGTTGTTTGCAGAGAAGTATAGCATGGACATATCTCCCTTCGTAAGAAAGAATATAAACGAAGATGACGCTTTATTTAAATATGAACCTCCTTTTGGATTTCACAACTTCTTTGATAAGCTTAAAAATCTCCTTGAACTCTTACCTGAGCATGATTTACCAGAAGATTTGAAGTCAAAACACTGTAAACGTTGTGTTGTTGTTGGCAGTGGTGGAATTCTTCACAGATCAGAGCTGGGTCACTTATTGAATCAGTTTGATATTGTTATAAGGTACGTATTTTCTATTTCAGGATTCCAGCTGCTTCAGCTTTCCTTTATGGTCCAGCTTGGGTTTTTTTAAGGTAAAAGTATCTCCAACATTTGTGCAACTTTCTGATAGTGCTTTTGAGAAAATGACTTGTGACTTGGTGAAATTTAAAGTCTGAGGAGCAAAATAAATTGTCATGTTCACATGACAGGGATTCAGTGTACTTATTTGTGGACTTCAGGTACAAAAAAAAAGTCAAATGAGGTAGAAACCTTTGCCTTTTTCCCTTTGGTTAGTTGGAATGCTTGTTGGAAGGATTATTTTACAACAGCTATTTCAACACAATAAAAATTAATTGGTGTTAAAGTACAGTTTGCTTACACACTATATAACATGCTCATCTTTCCCTATCTTTCCAAGATCAGTGCGTGCCTTCTGTGATTACGCATGTTTTTCTAATATCTGAATTAAATGAATACATGCTCTGTATTTGTACTTTGTGAACACTACCTTCTGAACTCTTTATTTGTATTTTGAATCATGTAAAGGCAAGGATTTAATATGAGTGTTTTCCCAATTTGCTTTGTAAACTTAAGGCTTACTCCTCTTAAAAAGGGAAGGCTTGATACAGTGAGTCAATACCTCTTGTACAAAGGTAAACAAACTTGTTAGTATGTGGAGGGGCAGAGAACCTGCATTAGCTGTTCTCTGAAGTTAAGACTGGCAGGTGAAGGTGTTGATACAGAAAAGTTTGCAGGATTTATGCTGTTCTGCAGAACTGATGGAGCTGGATGATGCTGTTCTGTCAGCAGTGCGCTGGTAGGTGAATTTTTTTGTGCGCTGGAATGATGTGAATGCACAGGATAAATTACATTGCATTGAAGGGGTAATTTGAATGTTTCTGTGCATAATACTTGTGTGTATGTGTTTGTGTATGTATATACATACACATACATTTGTATGTATGTATATACACTATATCTCTATATATAGATATATATATAAATAAAGGGAACACCAGCAACTTCCTATGTTTTCTTTCCCTTCCTCTTTTAAGCCTGAGTTGGCACGAGGCGATGAATATGAAATCCTACAATGTTGTTTTAAGTTACTTTTCTTTTCAAGCTTTGTTTTTCTAAATTTTTCACTTGTCCAGTTAATTCAGAAATAGAATTGTCTTCCTCTCAAAAATAAGGGATGGATGAGTGAATGAGGTGAGGAACACAGATATACTGAGAAGGCTCTGCGCTCTGTTAAAAATCTGTGGGCCAAATACAAGTTCTTTGCTTTGTTTGTTTTAATAAGATTGTCATCCATGCTTATCAAATATGTTCTCTCCATTGTGTTTTTGTTTTTCTTAGGTTAAATGATGCACCGGTTCAAGGATACACAGATCACGTTGGTAACAAAACTACTATACGGATGACTTACCCAGAAGGAGCTCCCCTTTCTGAACACGAGTATCCTCCTGATAGCTTGTTTGTGGCTGTTTTGTTTAAGAGTGTTGATTTCAACTGGCTTCAAGCAATGGTAAAAAACGAAACCTTGGTATGTAATGTGGTGTTACTTACCTGTGATTTTTGTTCGTTATTTTTTTTCTAATGCTGAAGAAGCTGACTGATCTCTTACTTCCCTATTCTGATATATTTTGTGCAACTGTGTTTTTTTTTAGCTATATTACCTCTGTCTCTCTTAGTACCAACATTCGTGCATCCACACTGACAGTAACACTTTTTTGTGGATAGTAGTGGTTTGCACCAAGCTACATGACATACTGGGTATTTAGTAAAGTATAATTAATTTCACATTAAGTTTAAGTGACTTGTTTAAATCTGCAGAGCCTGAAATAGAAAGGAGGTTTCTGGATGCCACTCTGTCTTTTTTAACGGCTAAAGTCTGTGCTGCTACAAGAGGCATGCCTGCAGTTAATGTGCAATTGACGCATCGCAGTTCTTAGTTCTTAGTCTGTGGTTCCGAAATTAAAAGGCAGTTTATTTCTTGCTAAATGTTTAGAGAAGTTCAGGGAATCCTAAGAACTGATAGAGTTCCGTTTTTTCAGCCTGTCTTTAAATTGGTTGTTTTCACTTCTTTCAATTTGCAGGCAGCCAGTTTCTGCAAGTTGAAAACCAGTAGGTGGCTTTCTCTGATGACAAGTTGAAAACAGATGCTCTAAATCATTGAAATTGATTTAGAAGAAAGCCTGACAAGTTTTTAACAATTTGTTACGTAGTAGTTTAGATGCTGCAAGTTCATGTCTTAATTCTGTGATTTTTACAACTTGAGAGCATATAGAAGGCCTGTTTGTTATTGACCATGACTGTCTACTAATACTTTAGTCCAGAGAGCTTGTACAGGGATAATTCCTTGTTTCGAACAAGCTGAGTGTATTTTAGAGAGGGGAGTTCCTAAATGCATGAATTTGCACAAATTTAAGAACTCTGCTCCCTGACTTTTTCTCTTTTTAAAACCAAGGACAAGACAGTGTTGGTCTATGACCTGCCCAGCAGCAGTGGGGTAATTTTGATGACCAGCAGCTTTCTAACTCGAGTTGAATCCCTTTTACAAGCTATCTGGCTATTTCATGTTTTACAGTTCGGTTTTGAAGAATGAGTGCGAGGATGGCTTTCCATAATAAAATCTGATTTGGGGGAATTGAATGAGTGTTTGCTTTTCGGAATCTGCAACATCCTCTTTTAGTGAATTAGACTCAAGTATGTGCTTTATGAAAAGAGTACCTTTTCTTGTTTTGTGTGGCTTAGAAACAGATCTGCTCCTTCTTCCTTTCTCTGTTTTTGCTGGTGCAGAGAGCCAGTTTTGGGAACTGCTCTGGAAATGGACATACTGGAGAGAGCCCACTGAAGGGCCACAGAGATGCTTAAGGGACTGGAGCATCTCTCCTGTGAGGCAAGAGAAGGCTTAGGGGGAAATCTTATTTATGTATATGAGTAGCTGAGGGGGGGTGTTGCAAAGAGGATAGAGCCTGGCTCTTTTCACTGGTGCCCAATGACAGGACCAGAGACAATGAACGTGAACTGGAACATAGGAGAGTCCCTCTGAACATCAGGAAACAATTTTCTGCTGTGGCAGTGGCTGAGCCCTGGCACAGGTTGTGGAGTCTCCATCCTTAGAGATATTTAGTAGCTGTCTGGGTGTGGTCCAGGCCAGCAGGCTCCAGTTGTCCCTGCTTGAGCAGGGTTGTCAGACCATTTGACCTCCAGATGTCCCTTCAACCTCATCCACTCTGATTCTGTGAACTGAAAACATACTACTTTTGAATCCTAGGCTTTCAGTTGGTTCAGCTCTCTGTGCAGGTGTTGGTACTTCAGTAAACTGATTCAGAGCATGGGTGGGAAGATGGGACCATAGCAACCTAGATTTGATCAGTTTAAGCTGCTGTAGAGTTGTACCTTAAAGCCTGTTTAAAGAATATAGGTCTGTGTTGTAGTTATCAGTGTTATTTGCTTAGTGTTGCCCATTATATGGAAAAACTTGTAAAACAAACCTGATTTAGTATTGTTTTTTCCATTAGCATGTATCTAATTGACTGCAAGTAGCATGAGATCAGAATCTAGCTTGCTGAGTCTTGTGTAAATCCTCTTCTGAAGTGTTACATCTGTCACTGGGTGGATGCTGTCAAACAACAGCTATTCACTTCAAAGCCTAAGGAAAACAGCTTTAAATCCAGTGTTTGTTTCAGAATGCCTCGTTAAAGTTCATGGAAAACTGTGGTTCCCTTTCCCATTTCTTTAAATGCTGCTGCCTGCTCAGTTGTGCTGGGGCAAGTCCAAAGAACCTTGTGGGTTCTGGTGCATATGTTGACTGATTAAACAGAGTGCAGTCAAATATTCAGAATAAACAAGTTTAGGTATTCCAAGTTCGCTTCTTAATTCTGTGATTCTGTGTAATTCCTCTCTGCAATTCCTTCTACTTAGAAGGTTTTTCCTCTTGTGAGTCAGTCACTAGAGCCGTGTGCTGGTATTCCTGAACTCGCCTTAGCTATAAACTGTTTCCTGTAACTTGTGTACTGCCTGCCATAGACTGTGCAGTCACAATCTGCCTTTGGTGAGCTGCTTTTTTCTTTCTCTTAGCCTCTGTGGGTGCGACTCTTCTTTTGGAAGGAGGTTGCTGAGAAAATTCCTTTTACATCAAAGCAATTTCGGATTCTGAATCCAGTCATCATCAAAGAGACAGCTTTGGACATTTTACAGTTCCCTGAACCTCGACCAAAATTCTGGGGTTGGGATAAGGTAAGAATTTTGCTTTTAGGAGGAGACGATAAAAAAAAAGTAAAATAAACCAAAACAAGTTTTGGCCTCTTCCTTCAATATAGTTTCTCTGTGCAATTTCTGAGCTTGTTTCAAGTAATAGGGAAATCGATGCACTTTCAAGACTTTTAGTTTCTAGTGTAAAATCGAAGTCGGATTTCAGCTCACCTTTTTAGATAAGGTATTTATCCCTGTGCATGCTGGCAGGAAACGGTGAATTTTACAAAGCATTCAGATGCAGTAAGACATTCATTCTAGTACAGTGTTCACTCGCATTGTGAGTGGTATTAAATATTGAAAACATGCATTTGATGTATATTAAGTGTATTAAGATCAGCCCTGTTAAGTCAAACCAGCAATCAGCTACAGTCGGATGCAGGGAGAGCCTAGAGAGTTGGAAACCAGGCCAGGCTTTATAAGCGACATTCCAGCTGTTGGAATGGCTATGTATGCCAGCATGCTCAGTAGCAACTGAGTATATCCTCCCTCAGTCCTTCACTCCCTCAATAGTATGGAGTGGTGAACTGCCCAGTTTAATTATACCCTGCATTTTTTGTTATTTTAGTTGTTTGCTAAATTGCATTCTCTTGAACTATGGAAAATACTGAATAACTTATATTTTTGTTTTGTGTGAAAGCATTTAATGGTAACATTGTTGCACAAATGTTTGAAGGATCTTCTCACATTTATTAAAATAATGTAACGTACCAAGCCATGTGTCTTTCAGCTGTATCGTAGCATACTTTTTCATGGGTTATTCAGTGAAAAGTAATATGAAGAATACTGCTAGAGCTGGTTGCTCAAGACTGAAGTAAGCATGCTTTGAGAAATGTCAAGTTTAACTGCATGTCAGGAGTTGTTTGAGTGTTTGGAGTGAGAGTTCACGTGTAGTTCAACTACATAGTAATAGAGTGTCTTGCCTTCACAGAAAGTTGATAGCCAAGAGTCGTTACAGGCAAATACTCGAGTTGTATTAGTATTTGGCCCTGAAGTTTTAAGCTTTACCTGATTGTTTAATTTACTTTTGGTTTTAGTTTTAGTTGGTTTCAGTTTTAGTTGGTTGTTTGATTTCAGTTTTAAGTGAGTAGAGGGAATAGACAAAGCCATTAAGTTTTGTGAAGTGTTTATAAAACTGGCAAAGGAGAATGTATTTGAATTCAAGATGCCTTTTTTTCCCCCCGCCTTTTTTAGAATGTACCTACAATTGGAGTCACAGCAGTTGTTCTGGCCACACATTTATGTGATGAAGTGAGCTTAGCGGGATTTGGGTATGACCTCAATCAGCCCAGCACACCTTTGCACTATTACAACAACCTCTGCATGGCTGCCATGAACAGACAAACTATGCACAACGTGACGAGTGAAACAAAATTCCTGCAGAAACTGATCAAAGAAAAAGTTGTCAAAGACCTCACTGGTGGCATATATTGTGAATTTTGTGGCAAAGACAGCTAGCAATTGAAATGCAGCATGGTCTGGATTTGTTAAGTTTCCAAAGGTTCTGCTGGAACAACCTTTCCACTGTCTTACATAGTTCTTTACCGCGTGTATAGAATGGGCGTGGAATCTCTTGCTGCCTTTTTTAATGTTAAATTCAATATGTTGGACCTTAAAATTTATTTTGATGTCAGATTTTACTTTGCACATTTTTGTGGATAACTGTAAATAGAACTTGGGGTTGAAAGAGATCCATTTAAAATATTTAATGTTTTAAGTTGTCTGAAGAAAAGCAGAGTTTTTGTTTTCAAATGTACATGTACAATGCAAGCCTGAGTTGTCTTAACAGCACACGAGTTATTCTCCACTGAACTTCTGTCTTTGTCAATCCAGTTCTTGGTGTGTGACTCCCTTTCGTGCATGCCATGAAAAGAAAGGCCCATGCTTCGCAAGTCTTTTATTTCTTGCAACTGGAGTGTTGTTTCCCCCACAAATATTTTTATTTGTGCTAGTGTTTTTTTTTTGGAGGTGGAGGAGGAATGTGGGAGTGGAGGTAAAGGAAGAGTGACTGTTTTGGCAACAACCGAATAGTAAGTACTTTGGTGTTCATGGTTGATAGTAAAATCATTGATGCATTAATGAGTTGGGTTAGAATCCTGCTTTATCATAAGGCATGTTTGAGCCCAGGGCACACTAAGAGGATTGAGCCAGTAGGAATCTTTCACCTGCATCAGATCTTTTGTCATTCCCATTCTTTAAGAATGAGATAAATGTTTAACTAGTTGATTTGTAGCAGAATTCAGCTAGCCCGATTAAATAAGTGGTATTAATACAAAATCTGCCCCTTTTTTTGAGTGACTTCAGAATTGCTGCTCCTATAAAACACTACTTTGAATAAATCTTCCATTTAGCAATAATAGAATCTGTGACTAGGCTAAAATTTCCATGGGTTCACTTTGATTCTTACATAATCAATTATAGATATCATAAACTTAATAGTTTGCAATGATGATAACCCATATGAACTCTAGTGTTGGATATTTAATTGAAGGGAGAGGTAGAGTTGTTGGTTTTCCTGGATCAGCTTTTAAGTCAGCAATTGGGTGAGTGTGTATAACTTCAGAAGAAAATCACTTTGAAAGTAGTATGATCTAGTAGCAAGCTAGGTAAGTGCTGAAAGCAGCATGCTCAAAAAAAGGCTATAGATACATGTTCTTGTGACTGGAAATCAGTGCATTGCAAAGAAACTGGACTATGCAGATCTGCAAGCAGGTTTTGGTGTTAATTTAACTTTGTTTACCAGTAGAGTAGTAGATGTTGGCTGTGTTTGAGTAACACTACTACTCAGTGCAATCTACAGTATGTGAAAAAAAGTTTCTTTGGGAACAAAAGCTCATTAGCAAAGTGGTCAAAGGTTGGCCTAGAGACATTGTTCATAGTCTTGGACTCTCCAAGACCAGTGTTATGGGCAAAGATGTGAAGGTAGTTGTACTTTTAAGTTTTCAAAATAATAATGTGGGAAAGCAAGATAAGGGTGGTTGGGCTTTTTAGTTGGGGTTTCTTTCCTAACGGAGAGAAGATTTAATGAATGGTAATGTTAGAACACGGGAGAAGCAGACTGATTGTGGCCATTACGCTGAAAGGCAATAAAATGCCATCAGATCATACAGTGTAACTCTGAAGAAAGTTCTGGACTCTGTCTTTTGTAAGTCCCATGTACCTCTGTGTCCTTGAAAGTCAGTTGTGGATGATGAACAAATATGAAAATCTGATTTTTCTTGTGACACTGTTTGTGTTTATAGCAATAATATTAATCTAACTTCTCCGTGAAACATTAATATTTGTACTAGCAATAAATTACTATGTTTTTCTTGTATTATTGTTTAATTTAAGTTTAAGTATATTTCATGTGTGAAGAGTTTTTTATACAGATAGTCTTTTAAGTAATATATTAAAATGTGCTAATTATTTTCTCCTGGTATTTAAACTGGAAGCAAAGTCCCTTAATTTCATTTGGTATTAGTGAAACTTTGGAAGAGTTCACAGGAAATGTGTTGGGAGGACATCCTGAATACACTTGAGTGTACATGTTTCGGGGCGCTTGGTCCCTCACCAGTTTGCTTTACTTGGTAACTTCAATATAATCAGTTGATCAATGTAAATGCCAGTAGCTTTTTGGATGTGCTGTGTTTAGTGTCAAATTCTCAAATTATGTTGATGCAGGGTTAGATTGTTGTTTTTTTTTTTCCCCACCAGTTTCATGGCTTGTGATAACACGTTGTTCTCCGTGGTAGCGTACACAGTGTTGAATACGCCTGCACAGGCTCGACCATCTGTGAAATGGCAGCAAAGTTCAGGTTGCAAAAAGCAATAAACTGATGAAACCACTTTCTACTGAACTATTTGTCTCACAGTTTCCAATTTGTTCTGCCTCCTTTGTTAAGAATTTTACATGTTTAACTGGTCCAATTGAAATTCTTGATACAATCCCAAGCAGTCAAGAGGAGGAGGGGAGTTAGTGGCTGGTGATAACTCTCTCCTTTCATTTAGGTCTTTTCAGTACCTGTCAAGTGGAGTTATATCTCTCTGGTGCCTGGAAAGAGAATTCGTCTCAACACTGACCATATCGTAGGCTTCCAGGATTTTGAAGTTAATGCAGATGAGAATGTTTGTTTCAGACTGGGTTGTAACACTAGCCTTATATTCAAGGGTGTGTGACCATCAGTGGTGGAGACAAATGCAACTCCTGGTCTGTGCCTCAGTCTTGCTGTAGGTGAGGTAAGAACCAAAGCTGTGTGCTTTATGCTCTGCAAAGAGTCTGAATCATCTGCGTTAATGGTGTGCCTTTAAAAAGTCAACAAAGGATTTGGGAGCTGTGATTAAAGCCATTGAGTTCCACATCAGAATTTCTCTTCGTAGCTCTCCTCTCTGCGTAGGAGTGGTTGCAGTTATCTGTGTCTGACCTGTTCTGGTGATGAACTTTTCAAGGTTCCTGTACAGGGAATATAACTTCAACTTCGTCCTCCCTTGAGTTTATAGTGGTTGTTAAATACTTGCATTGCCTGTTATGCTTTAGTCTTTCAGGTGAGAAAAGTAGAAATTCTGTGGTAGAACTGAACACATGTGAAATTGTTGGAGATGTAGGTAATGTGTGAAGCTTTTTTTTCATTCAGTGTATTCAGATTTCTACGGTCACTTAGGGAACAGCAAAAAAGATGAACAGCATAGTTATCTTGGCTGGATTGGATTCATTCAAACAAATGGAAGCTTTGAATTGCCAAGTGTGAATTTCTGGTGCTGTTTTTCAAGTGTTTATAGGAGTCCTGTACCCAGAGTTCATCCTCAGCTGGGGACAAACTGATGTCCCCTCAGAAGATTGCCATGGGTGAGGTGACGATTCATTTGTTACACCAGCATGAACACATGCCAGAGCTGCACGAGGAGACTTGTAGAGCTGCTTGACTGCAGAGTGGGAACGTGCTGAAGAGTGGTTGCAGGCTGCGACCAGCTGACATCAAAACTGGATATTGAGCTCATAGGGTTGTCGGAGGTGCTGATGAACTGAGGAGCAGTTCAGCCTCTGCAGCGGGTGGATGTGTGCCGATGGTCACAGCTCTCGCTGCAGGTGGAACTCCAGCAGGGGATGGGAGGGCATCAGAGGAGGCAGCTGGGTAGTGAGTGTGATCTCTCTGCCTGTTGCTAAGGGCAGGTGAAGGAAGAGTTCGTGCACCTCTGTTAAGACTGGCACAAATGCAATACCCTGACTTCCTTCCTGCAGACTGGGAAAGCTCTTGCCTTTCCTCGTTTCAAATGTACCTAAGGTGATGATACACCGCATACCTCTATTATTAATAGATCCGGGATATACACAGTGAAAAACTAATATTTGTTGCTGTCATCTAAAATGAAGGCTCTGTTTCCTGGGAAAGAATGGTCCTGCCAGTGTTCTAAGAACAAAAACCCCAGTAAAAGCCTGTGTACCGGGGTTGAGCTGATGACCAGCTCCAGCAAAACTGGAGAATATCATGATATTTAAGATGGAAAACCTAGGAGCTGTAGAAGAAACCATTGCCTGAGGTGACGTATGCTCATATCCAAATACAAATTAAAGGATGAAGGGATTTGAAGAAGGACAGCTGAGCCCCACTGTGAAACACAACCCCTCTATTCTGCAGCCACGTAAGTAGAGATGTTTACCTTCTCGCAGTAGCACAGATCTTGACCTACAAGTTTCTGAAGCTCTGGAAGTTACGCTTGTAGATAAATGTGTAGGTACATCCTGGTTGCAGCAAGATTTGAGTTCAGCATCAGTGTTGTCCTACATCTTGTGAGGTGTTGAAAGGCAGGTGACCCAGTCACCAAGTTCCCCCAAGGGCCTGATCACACCACACCTGAATCTGCATGTGTCGACTCCTTGTAGAGGCCCACAAAGCGCTTCTCTTGCAATGAGCAGAGTCCCCAGCGTTCTCTGCCTGCTTGGCTGTTTTCTTGGTTTTCCTTAAAATGGGACAGAAGCTCCCACCCCCGTACTCACAGGTGGTGAGTTGCAAACTGGGGCATGGAGTGTTTGCCTGCATTTCAGGATACCCCCGGCCCAGAGGGTGTGTGGCACAAGCTGAGCGCTTGCCAAAAGGTGCAAACGTTGACATGTGACTGCTTCTTGTAGGATCATGAGCCAAGAGTGAGCCCTGGCAGCCAAGAGGGCAACCGTGTCCTGGGGGGCATTGAGCACGGCATCGCCAGCTGGGTGAGGGAGGGGACGGTCCTGCTCTGTGCTGTACTGGGGCGGCCCCACCTCGAGCACTGGGGGCAGTTTGGGCACCACAGGATAGAAAGGATCTCAAGCTGCTGGAGAGCGTCCAGAGGGGCCCCAAAGCTGGGGAAGGGTCTGGAGGGGAAGGGGGTGAGGAGAGGCTGAAGGCACTGGGGCTGCTCAGCTGGAGAAGAGGAGGCTGAGAGGGGATCTCAGAGCTGTTCCTGCCTTCTCACAAGGGAGGGAGGGGAAGCAGGGGCTGAGCTCCTCTCTCTGGTGCCCTGGGATGGCCCTGGAGGGGATGGCAGGAAGATGCCAGGGGAGGGTTAGGTTGGACACTGGGAAGAGGTTCTTCCCCCAGTGGGTGGGGGAGCCCTGGAACAGCTCCCCAGGGCAGCAGTGCCGGCACCCAGTGTGCCAGCCCTGCAGAAGCCTTTGGCCAATGCCCTCAGTGCCCCGGGGGGAGTGTTGGGAGTGTCCTGGGCAGGGACAGCAGCTGCACTCCATGGTCCTTGCGGGTCCCTTCATAGGTCATTCTATGATTCTATGACACTGTCATTGGCAGCTCTGCTGGTCGGGGTGGGAGGCAGATTTGACATCAACCGTGCTACAGCAATGCTATGCTTTCTGTTTGTGTCTGGTTGGGTGGCAGAGAGCCGGTGTCTGTAGATTTTGTTGCTCTCTTCAGGTACCGGCCTTTCCATCTGATTCACGCTTCTCTTCTGGCCCGATCACTTGGGTATCAACTCTTTGTGGTTTAATAAAAAAACCCTTGGCTTGAATCTTGATTGACATTCTCCTACCTGTTAACACTTGCCTTTTTGAGCCTGTGAACTGGAATTAGAGTTGCTGATGTGGAGGGCTGAACGTAGGTGGTTTCCCTCCCTCTGGGGTCATCTGCTTGGTCATTCGTTTTCACAGCCTTTCTTTCTTGTGCTCAGGCCAAAACCAACTCGTTTCTAAGATCCTACGCCTGCCCTTGAGGAGAACAAAGGCTTCTTGTTCAGTGCAGCCATTTCTGCTCCCTCCTCGTGGAGGTCCTCCTGACCTTTGGAAGGAGATGCATGGGGTGGCTTTGGTGGCAGTCACGCACTGGAGCTCCTCACTGGAAGGAGCTGCCAAGGGTCAACAGGAACACGATGGGCACAAACCCAAACTTTTTATTTTTCCATCTTTCTGATAAAGGAAACCCAGAAATCCAGGCAGGCGCTGTGGTGCTAAGCATTGCACACGTCTTCTCAGTGGTCTTTTCTTTCCTGCTGTAGCTAAAAAATCTTCTGTAGCTCAAGAAAGCCTTGAGCCCCAGCTTGGACCCTGAGTATGTACGCCAGTCCTGGGGGCGCAGTGTGCCTGGGCCTTTCGTGCTGCTGGGACAGAAATAACCACAAAATAGATCTGCCAAGGTGAGTGGATGCTCATGAGAAGTAGTTGGCATGGTGGAGCTGTTGGAGCAGGCCCAGAGCAGGGCTACAAAGATGATCCGAGGGCTGGAGCCCCTCTGCTATGAGGACAGGCTGGGAGAGTTGGGGTTGTTCAGCCTGGAGAGGAGAAGGCTCTGGGGAGACCTTAGAGCAGCTCCCAGTGCTGAAAGGGGCTCCAGGAAAGCTGGGGAGGGGATTTTTACAAGGGCCTGGAGTCACAGGAAGAGGGGGAACGGCTTTAAACTGGAAGGGGCAGATTTAGATTGGACATTAGGAAGAAATTCTTCACCTCCAGGATGGTGAGGCCCTGGCCCAGGCTGCCCAGAGCAGTGGTGGCTGCCCCATCCCTGGAGGTGTTCAAGGCCAGGTTGGATGGGGCTTGGAGCCCCCTGATCCAGTGGGAGGTGTCCCTGCCCATGGCAGGGGTGGCACTGGATGGGCTTTGAGGTCCCTTCCAACCCAAACCACTCCAGGATTCTATGACTTTTTGAGATTTACTATTTCTGTACCTGTAGGAAAAGATCAGGATGTGGGTCTGGTTCCCTTTTATGACCCTGCTGTGTTGCTCTGTTGGGGAAGGAGGTTTGCAGGTGATCGTAGTTGGTCATACCGTGCCTTTTTAGGGTAAAGTCTTTAAAACGAAAGAAGAATTGGTTTGTGCTGGCAGTTGAGTATTGAGATTACTGTGAGCATTTTCTGTTTTATTGCTGTGTGAAGAGGACCAGGGGGGTTTTTAAGCAAGTCCTTTCCTGTTTATAGAGGCAGTTAACTGGGACAGATCACGGCTTAGCTCAAAGCCCCTCTGCGTGGTCAGGTGTTCAGCCTGGAGGAGAGGAGACCGAGGGGGGACCTCATCGCTGCCTACTGCTTCCTCACAAGGTGAGGAGGAGGATCACTTTCTGGAGACCAATAACAGGACTCGAGGGAATGGCAGGAAGAGTTGTGGTAAACAGTTAAATGCAGTTGGAAACCAGTCACGAGCGGTGTTAAAAACTGGCTGGCTGGCTGGGCCCAAAGGGTTGTGGTAAATGGAATTAAATCCAGTTGGAAACGGATCACGAGCGGTGTCCCCAGGGTTCAGTGCTGGGTCCAGTCCTGTTCAATATCTTTATCAATGATCTGGATTGAGTGCACCCTTAGCGAGGTTGTGGGTGACACCAAGCTGGGTGCAAGTGTGGATCTGCCTGAAGGAAGGGAGGCTCTGCAGAGGGGTCTGGACAGGCTGGATCCATGAGCTGAGACCAACGGGATGAGGTTCAACAAGTGCAGGGTCCTCCTTTTGGGTCACAACAACCCCGTGCAGCGTTCCAGGCTTGGGGAGGAGTGGCTGGAGAGCTGCCTGGCACAGAAGGACCTGGGGGTGTTGGCTGACAGCAGCTGAACACGAACCAGCAGTGGCCCAGGTGGCCAAGAGGGCCAATGGCATCTTGGCCTGTGTCAGACCCAGCGTGGGCAGCAGGAGCAGGGAGGGGATTGTGCCCCTGTGCTCAGCGCTGGTGAGGTCACACCTCGAGTGCTGGGGTCAGTTCTGGCCCCTCACTCCAAGAAGGACATTGAGGGGCTGGAGCGCGTCCAGAGAAGGGAACGGGGCTGGGGAGGGGCTGGAGAACAAGTCCTGCGAGGAGAGACTGAGGGAGCTGGGGGTGTTCAGCCTGGAGAGGAGGCTGAGGGGAGACCTCATCCCTGTCTGCAACTGCCTGAAAGGAGGCTGTGACGGGGTGGGTGCTGGGCTCTGCTCACAAGGGACAGCGATGGGACGAGAGGAAATGGCCACAAGTTGTGCCAGGGCAGGTTCAGACTGGACATTGGGAAAAACGTCTTCCCTGAAAGGGTGGTCAGGCCGTGGCACAGCTGCCCAGGGAGGTCATGGAGTCGCCATTCCTGGAGGGGTTTAAAGACAGGTAGATGAGCTTCTGAGGGATCTGACTTAGTACTGGCTGGGTATGGTTGGACTCGATGATCTTAGAGGTCTTTTCCAAACAAGCAATTCTATGTTTTGATGATTCCATGTGCCAGGGGTGGCTTAGGTTGGGCATTAGGAAAAGCTTTTTCCCCCAGTGGGTGGTGGAGCACTGAAACATCTGCCCAGGGAAGCAGTTGCAACCTGACAATATCCCAGAAGAACCTCTTCCCAGTGTCCAACCTAACCCTCCCCTGGCATCTTCCTGCCATCCCCTCCAGGGCCATCCCAGGGCACCAGAGAGAGGAGCTCAGCCCCTGCTTCCCCTCCCTCCCTTGTGAGAAGGCAGGAACAGCTCTGAGATCCCCTCTCAGCCTCCTCTTCTCCAGCTGAGCAGCCCCAGTGCCTTCAGCCTCTCCTCACCCCCTTCCCCTCCAGACCCTTCCCCAGCTTTGGGGCCCCTCTGGGCACGGTTTGATGTCCTTTTTGCACGGGGCTGGTTTTGTCCCATGGGCCGGAACCCCCAGCTGCAGAGGGACAGTCCCAGCGCTGCCTGTGCCAGCTCGCTCCCTCTGCCGTGGAGATGCCCCTGGTTCCAAGCACCTGGGTACCGAAAGGGATGGCCCCGTGCCTGAGCGCGCACCTGGAGGTGCGCAGGTAAGAGACGGTGCCTTTTGTGCTGTGGTGGGAGAGCAACTGGAGTGAGGTGGTGCGTGAGAGCGGAGCCGCGGGGGGCTCAGCAAACGCACTTTGGGGTTTTCTTGTAGCGGAGCCCGGGGGGGCGCCCGGCGTTTGCGGGAGCGCTGGGGAGCAGCGGCGGGCGCGCAGCCCCATCTAGCGCTGCGCAGGGACCGTGCTGCTCCCCGCTCCGAGGGTCACGGCAGCAGAAAACCTCTCAGCCAGCAGGGCCACACGGGTGCGCTGGGTGCTGCAAGGCAGGGCTGAGCGGAGCCCCAACTCCTTGCTCAACGCACAGGAGGAGCTGGAGAGAAGCACTTCTCACAGATCCCAGCATCACAGGGCTGGAAAGGACCTCTGAGATCACCGAGGGCAGCCCGTGACCCAACACCTACACCTACTCCTACTCATCATCTACACCCTGGCACTAAGAGCCTCATCCAATCTCTCCTTAAACCCCTCCAGGGACGGTGACTCCACCACCTCCCCGGGCAGCGCATTCCAATGGCCAATCACCCTCTCAGTGAAGAACTTCTTCCTAATGTCGAGCCTAAACCTCCCCTGGCGAAGCTTGAGACCGTGTCCTCTCGTTCTGTCACCGGTCACCTGAGAGAAGAGACCAACCCCTGCCTGACTACAGCCTCCTTTCAGGCAGTTGTAGAGAGCAATGAGGTCTCCCCTGAGCCTCCTCTTCTCCAGGCTAAACAACCCCAGCTCCCTCAGTCGCTCCTCACAGGGCTTGTGCTCCAGCCCCTTCCCCATCCTCGTCGTTCTCCTATCGCATGGCTGAGTATTAAATGCAGTCGGCTGCTGCCCCAAGCGCAGCGCAGCAAAGGGTGCAACCCAGGGCGGCAAATCCCAGCCTGCACCCAGCCCAGTGCTCTCCCAGAGGAGCAAAGTGTTTCTTCAGTCACCTGATGTTTTCTTGGACTGTAAATCCAGTTTGTCACAAATCCTGTCTCTAATAATGTTCCTAAATTCCTTTTGCTCAGAGTCAAAGTTCCCGTTGGCGCGGAGCTGGGCCAAGGCTGAGAGCTGCAGAGGGACCTGAGTATGTGACCCTGCACCTAGGTGTCCCTCACCTGGGCAATTAGCCCAAATGGAGCATCCTAAAAGAGCCAGGAGCACAGGGTAGGTACAAAATGGGTCATAAAACTCTTAACTAGGAGTGATGTAAAGTAACCGAGGGATGGGATAACAGGGCTCTCCTTGTCTTGTCGAGGGTTTGTGTGTGATGCTTGATAGCTCATCCGGTGACGACCCTGTTTCTCTACAGAAGTGTTGTTGTGGGTGGTGGCTGTAGGTGTGGAGCACGTTCTCACATGAAAGACCTGGCTGTGGCAAAGCCGTCTGGAGAGGTGAAACGTGCTACGTGGGCTGGAGGGAGGAGAGCTGATGTCCCCGTTCCTCCTCGCTGTGTCCCTGCAGACACAAGCGTGTCCTCTGAGCAGAGCATCACACTTGCCTTTAGTGGTGGTGGCACTCAGGTGGCCAGAACACAGCAGCAATCCTGGATCCACCGCCTGCACCTGGGGAAGCAGCCTTGTGGGTCTTCGCACTCCGCACGGGGGGATTTAGGTTTGCCTCTCCTTTTATTTATTTTTTCTGGTGGTTGCAGGAGAAATGGGTGGGAGAGATCACTAAATGATCTCCCCCCCACCTTGGTGTTTAAGAGCATTTGGGCAAAGGGAATTTCTACGCCCTCAGCCCAGTCCGGATCTTGGGGGCTGGAAGGGGCAGGTTGGGGCGTGCTTGCAGGTTGCGTGGAGTCGCTGCACAGCAGCAGTGCAGAAGGACAAACTCACTTTGTGTTTGAGGCTGGTGAAGACAAGTGTGGAGCTTGCCTTCCAAGGCAGGAACCCATCAGACCTCTTCAGAACAGTCCAAAAAATACCACGGCCTTTACCAGAACCCCCCAATTTCTTAGGATCCAATGCAGTATTTCGGAGACACATTTTGGAGCACACGGAGACTCCAGGGTGGTCTTTTTGGGCGCATGAAGGTGCAGACAGGAGCTGCTGGTGCTCTGGTTGAGAAAGCCTTCCTGTTATTTTCCCTCTTATTTTCACTCCTAGCTCTTTGCATTCAGAAATTTGGGGCACAAATCAGAGGAAAACTGTGTATTGGAGGAAAAGCAGGACTTCTGCCAGCCTGAAGGACATGCACTCGTCATCCAGACATCTTGTTGCATAGGGAGCTGTGGAAGGAACAGCCTCCAGCTCTAGAGGGAGTGTCACTACGTGTGTTGTGGGTTGCTCCATTTCCCAGGGAGTTGCACTAATGCACGGAGGTCTGTCCAGCCTGGCTCAGCCCCCGGTGCCAGCGGAGAGACTGGAGTGCAACAGAAATCCTGAGACCTCTGGAAACACGACTGGCCAGGACACGTGAGCAACTGGGCCAGAGAAGACAACGCAAAGGGTCAATGCAAGAAAGAGGGGTTCCCTTACTCCCTCCACATCATCCTGGGGAAAGGACAAGGCCTAACAGACACAAAGAGCATCCTGGGAGGCTTAGGTTCAGCAAGGAGGTTTTTCTAACATGAGATTAGAAAAGCATTGGCATGGATTGTACTGGGAGGTCTTCCAGCACTGGAAACTCTGAAGGCTGTGTTGGACAAGCTCCAGCCAGGACTGTCTCAGCTGTAGCTGATCCCACCGTGGGCAGGGGATGGATTTAGCTGCCCCAGAGGGAGGAAGGGAGTGTTCTTTCCAGCCTCTCTCTTTTTGCCCTTTTGGCTTGATGCATGATATTAGACACTGATGCTGGGGTTGTGGTTACTCACCCTTCCTCCAGAACCATTTTTAACTCTGCTTGTAGGACATGTCGTGAAAAAGCAAAGCCCGGCCATAAAACTGGGGACAGAGTCTCCCCTGTAACTGAAGTTGATGCTGGGGGTAGAGAGGAGGGCATTGCAAGTCCTTGATTAAGGAGCTGCGGGTTGAAACCCACCATGGCCAAAATTAGAGCATCTCTTGGACTGATTTAAAATTCACTATCCTGGAAAAAGATGCCAGGGAAAGGTTAGGTTGGCCACTGGGAAGAAGTTCTTCCCCCAGCGGGTGGGGGAGCCCTGGAACAGCTCCCCAGGGCAGCAGTGCTGGCACCCAGTGTGCCAGCACTGCAGAAGCCTTTGGCCAATGCCCTCAGTGCCCCGGGGGGAGTGTTGGGAGGGTCCTGGGCAGGGACAGCAGCTGCACTCCATGGTCCTTGCGGGTCCCTTCACAGCTCAAGTAATTCTGAATTCTGTGATTCCTGTGAAAATAATGCGTGAAACCGCTCCTTGTCCCTTTCGGTGGCTTTATTTGTACCAGGGACTCGAGCACCGCTGGGGACAGGGCAGCAAAACTCCACGAGGTATTTGTCACTTAAGTGCCTCGGGGGCAGGGAACCCTGAGCCCTGCACAGGCGCTTTATTCTGCTCCTCGTTGACTTCGGCCCCTCACTCCCCCTTTTCTTGGTTGGGAGAAGAGAACAAGGTTCACCTTGCAAATGACACGGTGCAATCCCAGCGCCCGTCCTGTGCCGGCTTCTCCCTCGCTGCCACGGTTTGGACAGGCACGACATTTGTGAGGAGCACCTTGGATCCTCAGCGAGCCCCCACGCACTGCAAAAGGAAACCCACAGCGATTAAATACAGACCAGAGCTGCGCTTTCTCCGGCGCGCAGCGATGGATGGGAAGACATCAAGGAGGCAGATGTTTGGAAATCCCTCAAACGTGAGGGTCTCCTCTAAGCACTGGAGAGCAGCCGAGGCCTGAAAGCACCGCTCAGATCTACTCCAAAACTTGTTAACGGAATCCCTTACGCGCCTGGACTAGTGTTGCAATCCCTGCAAATACCTGACCTCCTTTTGAATTTTGCTGAGTGCCAGGATCCAGCAATGCTGCGCAGCAACACGTGCCAGGAAGTGGTTGCACCTTCCATGAGGAAGTCATGTTCAAACGCCCCGTCAATGAGGTGGCCGACATAAAAACCCACAATACCGTCACACAAACCAGCGGGACATCCTTACTTTGGAGGAGGCAGCAATAGTTCGGGCATCTCAGAAAGGAAATCCGGGATGCTGGGGCCAGGTCCACAGCCTGGGTTCTCCCTGAGCGCTGACCACACAGCCTAGGAAACACGGTGATCGGCAAAGAAGTGAAACCCGCCGCTTCTCAGCTGCTCACACACCCTGCTCATCTGGGAGGAGGCTATTTCAGCGCTGGGTGCCGAGACCTAAAGGCCACGGAGCTGGGCAGTTATCAATGGAAAGCCCAGCTGAGGGCTTGACGGAAAACAACGGACTCAGAGGGAAATCTGGCATCAGTGGGAGCAGCAAATGAGACAGAGAAAAAGGTTTCCCCTCTCCTAGGGGAAAGCACAAGAGCTACTCCAGCAGCTTTTACAGACCACAGCCTTGTAGCCAAACCTGGAGTCTCCTGGCTGCTGCAAAGGGCTTTGAGAATCCCCCCCAGTGCACACACTGAAGTAGCTTGTTTCATCCACTCAGCTTGTCCGTTTTGGTTTGTATCCCTCAGGCTTTGCTGCTGAAAGGAAAACGGAGCCAATGGCGAGATTGCCTTTTGGAAAGGGCTTTGGGGAAGCCACGGCACAGGTTCTGGAATCCCAGCAGCAAGAGCAAGGAGCATGCAGTCCCTTCTGCCACGGAGCTAATGAAATGTGCAGGAGAACAGAAGGTGAGCATGGTCCTTCCAACCCCTTCTAACCTGTAAATGAGGCTGGGTTGTAGTTCCTGACCCCTACACGACTGGTTGTAGTTCCTGACCTTAACACAATTGCCTGCTCACTGCTAGCAAGGAAGCCATCAAATCCATTGGTTCCCTCCCACGAGAATGAAAGGCTCCCTGTTGCAATTCCAAACATAATCTCTTCAAGCAAAATGGAAAATTCTTCTGCATCCATAAACCGACTCCTAAAAATTGTACCTGCAAAACCAAAAGTCAGAAGGTCTGTGAGCAGTGGGATTAAACAAGTCTGGATTCCCACCAAGTATCATAGCCAGAGCTGGCTGGCTGAGACAGGGTGGGAAATGACCTACCTTTATCCTCCCCTACATGGATTGTTTTCATTGTTTATGAACTTGTAATTCCTTTAACAACTCTTCTCATACGTAAACGTTATTTAGAATTGGCTATGAGCTACTGGGGGCACCAACAGGCAGAGGTCACTCTGCATAATCTTTATTTCTTCAGTAAACCTGTTGAAAAAGAAAAAAGAAAAAGGGGGGAAAATGCACATCATTCAACGTAGCTGCAACTTGTTCAGGAGCAAAATTCCCTGGTTCTCCTGTGGGAACGCACGGCTGGACTTGCAGTGTTAAGGGAAATTTAGTGTTGGGAGCTTTCTAAGCTGCTGCTGAGCTGCCAAGAGACAAGATAAAGTTCTTAGTCCTGTCCCCTGGACAGCCCCTTCCAGGGCTGGTTCCAAACCCCGTCCTGCTGAGCGAAGGGAAGAACGTGCGAGACAAAAGGTGAAAAATTAAACAGGTGTGTCTGTACAAGAGCCGGGCTGCAGCAATTGATGGAACAGGGAGGGACTTCCTTAGGATGGAACCGGTGAGAGGCAAAGCGAGACTGAAGCGGAACGAGGAAAAAGAAATTTGTTAAGAAAGAAGAATTGAGAGGACTTAGAAGTGGTGAAATCTGAGGACATGAAGACCCCATGGAAAATTTGGAAGGCTTTGTCTTTTATGTAGTTGGGATAGGAACAGTCTATAAATCAGCCCGCACCTTTGTATCTTCGCTGGGCAGGGTGGTGGTGCCCAGCTCCGAGTTGTGTAATTAAAGCAACCCCAGCGTAACCCACACATTTTGTTGATAATTGCTTTTTCCATGCAGCTCCTCCTGGAATGGCACCTGCCTGCACACCGGGATGAGGGGCCCCAGTATCCAGCTGCCTCCTCGTTTGTGTAGAAGGAAACGCCGGCGTGGCCTCTGTCTTTGCAGGGAGCTCGGGAACGCTCCGGGTGAGCGCAGGCTTTGGGCGACAGCCTTGCCCTTGGCTTTCAGCTGCTGTTGGCAGGAGGAACCACAGGGAGAGCACATCACACCTCCTGGGTTGCTCTGCTCCTCTCTTTCACTTCGACCTTGACGAGACGATGACCTGAGCACCATTTGGACCTTGCCTAACAGCTGGTGCCGGCAGGAAGAAAAGAGAGCCAGAACAAAACCACGCCAGGTGTGTTTGCTTCGTTCCTACGCCTGCAGCAGCACTCGTGGCACCGCTGGTTAATAAACGCGTGCTTGGCTTACGCTTCCCGTGGCAGCGTTACGTTGGGAAAGGTCTCTGCTGAAGGACCGAAGGCCGCCCAGGAATGTGTTTTGTTTGGAGCTCTGTGCTGGTGACTGACAGCTGCGGGGTCAGACTCCAGGATGTTTTACAGGTCCATCAGGACGCTGTTGTGCTGCCAGGTGTGATCGTTTTACAGCAGATTTGTGGCCTGCAGAAAGAAACTACAGCGAAGCTCTGGTCTGGGAAGTGCTGTTGGGAAGGAGAGCAGCGGGAATCTCCCTGTCTGGCCGGCACAGGCTCAGCCCAGGGAATCACCTTTGGGTTAAAAAGGGTGAGGCCTCCCAACCGTGCCAGCCAGAGCAGAGGCCCAGATGTCATTTCGCTTCCATAACCACGGCAGCCAGCGGCAAGTAAACCGGTCCAGAGGGTGGGAGGGGAGCTGACGGTCGCGGGTGCTGGGTCAGGGACCGGCTGCATCCCTGAGGAGGAGCCACAGCAGGCTCACGAGAGCAAGGGCAAGCGCATGTGCCAAGAGCAAATAATATGGGGTCTCGCTTGCAAGTGTGTCTCAAAACAAGAGAGTGGTGTGCCTACACTCCCTTTGTAGCCAAGGACTGGGCTGAGGGTCAGAGATAAGCAGAGCCTGGGAAAAATGCTCGCATTTTCCAGGGCAGTGCTTTAACCAATCGTTTTTCATCTCTTCTCCTCTCCCGTAATAAGTGTGGAAATAACACTGTGATCAGAAAACTTGGAGCAGAGAATCATAGAATCTG
The DNA here is from genome assembly GCA_033558235.1 of Neomorphus geoffroyi. Taxonomy (NCBI): domain Eukaryota; kingdom Metazoa; phylum Chordata; class Aves; order Cuculiformes; family Neomorphidae; genus Neomorphus; species Neomorphus geoffroyi. The sequence goes on along the minus strand of JAUMJM010000092.1, from coordinate 2,019,448 downwards.
GTTGGAAAAGACCTTTGAGATGAGTCCAACCATACCTGTCCTCTACTAAACCCCGTCCGTAAGCAACTCATCCGCCTGTCTGTTAAACCCCTCTGGGGATGGGGACTCCTTCCCTTCCGTGAAGACATTTCTCCTAATGTCCAGTCTAAACCTGCCCTGGCACAGCTGCTGCTGTTGGTACCAATGGGTGAGCTCACACCCTGCTGTGGCATCAATCAGCGCAGCTCCCAGGACACAGGTCCATGCCTGACACGCCAACACCTTTGTCTCCCGCAGCTGCCGCGTGTGCAGTGCTGTGCGTGTTGTACACGGAGCGAAACCTTTCCCCCTAACTCATCTGGGCTGCAGGTGTAACAGGCAGCTCCTCCATTCACCGCCACCACCACCACCGGTGTGAGGAGCAGAGGCAGCAGAATGCCAGCTGAGAGTGCCCTGGGGCACGGAGCAAACCACCCTGGGCAGGCTGTGGGCAGGGTTCAGCAGGGAACTGTTTTATGGTGTTGAGGTCCATTGCACCCCTCCGCCCCAGCTGGCTTCTCTGTGTTTCACACGGTGACCCAGTGCCTTCAGCCTCTCCTCACCCCCTTCCCCTCCAGACCCTTCCCCAGCTTTGGGGCCCCTCTGGACGCTCTCCAGCAGCTTGAGATCCTTTTTATCCTGTGGTGCCCGAAGTGCCCCCAGTGCTCGAGGTGGGGCTGCCCCAGTGCAGAGCAGAGCGGGACCATCCCCTCCCTCGCCCGGCTGGCGATGCCGTGCTCAGTGCCCCCCAGGACACGGTTGCCCCTTTGGCTGCCAGGGCACTGTTGGCCCATCTTGTAGGGAGTTTGCCCGGAAGCCACTGCAGGTCAGCATCCTCCCCTCCACCCTCAGAAAGAGGATGCCCAGCGCTCACTCCACCCGTGTCCCAGGACTGGACAAGCTGGATGGGCACACTGGGTGCCAAGGCCAGTGCTCTCCCCAGCAGAGGGCAGTGACAGACAGACAGACGGATGCACAACCTACCCAAGTGCTATTTCTCTCTCTTGCAGGGTCCTTTGGGCAGAGATCTCGAGCCAGTCGAGCTGTGGCACAAGGCAGGCAGGTAACTGCTCCCTGGCACAGGCGCGCTGCTCAGACACTGGCAGCACCGGGCTCTGCGGTTGCCCAGCTGGTGGCACTGCCTGTGGCGCTGGCCCATAAACCCTGAGCTCGGGTGGGTCTTTGCTAGGATGGGGGTGGGTTGCAGGGTGCTTGTTCTTGCACGCTTCTTAGGGAGGATTTCTCTTTGGAGTAATTTATTTTGAGTGAGCGTTTTGGGGGGTTTTGGGGGGGCACAGCTGAAATGCCAGATGCTGAGCACAGGTTTTTTGCCTGAGAGCAGATTGCACATGGAGACCTTGGGAAGCGATGGCAGGAGAAAGCTACAACCCTAAAATGTGTGTCAAGGCAATAATATCTTTTTCTTTGACCAGCCACCTCCTGCCTCTGATTTCCCTGCTGGCCACAGAGCCCCTGGCTCAAAGCTCACACACCGAGGCCCACAAACCAAACCCGTGTGTTTTACCCACCCACCCAGAGACAGCTGAAATTTGAGGCACAAGAGCTCAAATAAAACATTCAGCGTTCACCTATTAAAAATCCAGGAGGGTTTTTCTGTAAATCGGCTGTTTCCTGGTTTGCCCCAGATAGCGCGGTGTCCTCGTTACGCGGTGCCTGCTCTGGTGAGGTTTCAAAAGGCAGCGATGCGCCTGGTTAGCGTTTAGATAAGAGACCTCCAAGAGCTTTAGGTTGCTGAGAAACAAGTATTGGAGGCCCAGAAAGCGGCGTTTCCCTCTCCTGAGCCAGTGTGGAACGAGTGCCCGTTCCAGCAGCAGATCTTGCTCCTCAGCGCTGTCGTGCTGACCCCCAAGAGCTTTCCAAAGGTAAAGCCCGCCTGGTCAACCTCAGCTGCACTGAGGTACCCTGGGTGCTTCTGAAGAGGAGATGCGCAGCGGGCACGGTCCTGCCCCCCGCACGGTGTTCGGTGCTGGATGGGAGCTTCGCGTTCAAGTATTGGGCAACACTGATTATGGTTTCAGTACAGCCAGGTTAGGTGGTGCTAAGGAAGGAGTCTCCGAAGGGGGATTTAGGTCTCCCTGTGCTTCTCTCTTTTGCTTGGCAGCATCAAGCTGACGGGAGCTGCTCCTGACCTTCTCCTCCAAGGGTTGCTACGTGGCAGTCTCACCGCTGTCACTGCCTCTGAAAGCAGAACACCTCCCCCGGGGTGTTTCCCTCCAGACACTTCCCGAGGGGCTGGTTCACACCTGGTGGTTCAGAACAGAAGCCGGTGAACGTGAGGATGTTCTTCTCGATCAGGTATGTGAGAATCTACACCTAGAGAGCTTCTTTGCTCAAGTAAGCTTGATGTCTGGACAGGGACCAGCTCTAAAAGCAAAACAAAGGGTGTCATTTGCCAGAATTTTGCTCTCTGAACGTGTCCGGTGACAGCCTGAATGTCACCAGAAGCTGCAGACAAATTCAAAACTGGCTGCACAGTAGAATATGGAGCAAGGGAAGGGTTTTGTTTTATGGCACAGCAGCTCTGTAAAGTGGATCTTTCTATTCTTCTCGCCGTCCTGTGCCATCACGAGGCTCTACAGCTGCAAGAGATCTACAGGGTGGCTCTGAGCAGGGAGACACCAAGGCAGGAGACACCCTGCATGGGGCAGGCGCGGAGCTCAGCAACTTCTTCAGAACGAAATAAAGCAGAGAGGGTGGTTCTTGCACTTCTTACTGGGTTGGGAAGAGCCCGGCCTCTGTGGGCTGTTCCTAACTGCTCCGTGATTCCGAGGGGTGCGTAGGCTTACGCGGCCGGGAACAGGAATTACACTCCCGAGCATGTTCACCTGCAGAGGCTTCCCACCAGTGGGAACTCAACCAGGGACTGCCAAAGCTTCTGCGGGACCACCGTCGCACTCCATTTCCACAAGCTGTGTTGGGTTTGGGTTTTTTTCCTCCTGGGGAACAAATAAAAAGCCTGACGATAGACTTTTCTCTGATTGCACCCTCAGACTGATGTGGGTGGAGAGGCCATCGTGATGTGGACACTGTGGAGGCTTTTTGGAGTTCCCAGAAATTCAGCGTGAGTGCCTTGAGCTGGCCCTGTTTTGTTTTAAAAGCGACCGCGAGCCATTGGACCGGGCGGAGTGGGATGCTGACACCACCTGGCAGGAGGGTTGTACTCGCATCGGGGTGACTGTATGTGTTTAATTTTGAGCTGGAGGAAGAGAACGATGGTGAGCCCTGGGTCAGTGACAATGAAGTCTGGACTCCAGATGTGCAAAGCCTGGCAGCACGAGACGGGAAGGCTCTTTGGAGAAGAACACTTTGGAAGTCTGGGGGAGTGCACAGTGGGAACTGGATCTCAGATTAGATCTTCAGCCAAGAGGGGAGGAATGTAGCAGCAGTTTTATCAGGCCAGGCTACTGCAAGAACTGCTTCAGCTGCAGGCCAGAGTGTTGCCGAGCAATTGGCTCTTGCAGCAGCCTTATCTGATGGGTTGAGGGAACCGCTTCCAGATTCTACGTCTGAACACGGGACGATGGGGCGGTGAGCTGCCTCGAGATTGCCGGGTGAGGTTTTGAGGGTGCCCAGTGCTGAGCGGTGCTTTAGAGTGGGTGTTGCGCGTGCCTGGAAGCAGAATCGCAGAGACAGCAGGGACGCATCGCTGCCAAAACCCCACAGAGTTTCTCTTGGTTTTAAAAGCTTAACTTTCCTGTTTGACTTCCTTCCTGTTTGCCCCCTGTGGGGTAAGTTCTACTGCAAATGGTGCTCCTTATCCTAAATCTCATGCTTAAGCACCAGGTAGTCACGCTGTCAGCTCCGCAGAGAGGCATGCGAGGTCTCTGGAGCAGCAGGCAGCATCTCCTGCTGGAAGGTTGCCTCCGTGCCATGACTCTGTCCACTCCTGTTGTGCTTGGCAGATGTTCGGTGCCTTCTGTGACAGGAGTTCTCATGGCCGTTGTGCTTCACACTGATGGGGCATCCACTTCCAGAGCAAAGCCCAAGCTTTTGACAGCACCATGCCTGTCTTTGTGCGTGGTGTGAGAAATGAGCGGTGCCAAAATGCCTTGAGTCTCTTGCAAGGAATGTGGCTCCGGTGCTCTGCAATTGTGCTGCTCTTCAGTTTGATGGGCATTGCATGAAAAATAATCACGTTCATTTTTAAATTGGGTATTTAAACATTTTCTTGTGGGAAAAGCCTTAAAACAGAAGGAAAAATCTAGTGCTGCAGAGAGAGGCAGTGCCCACTAACAGGCAGGTGGGCACCTTGCTAGCAGGAACCACAGTACCTACTGATGTCAGGGATCTCTGGGGATAAGCAGCAGAACTGGAGATGTGAATTTTGAAGTAATGCACTGAAAGTCCCTGCTTTTAAGTGCCCAGTGTCTTTGGTAGGTGCAGACCACCGAGGGACTTATGCCCTTGGAAACCGAAGAGACAGAGAGTAGCTCATATTCAGGGCCAGTTTTTGAAGGTAGCGTGGTGAGGAAGACAAGCAAAACACCGTTTGGGCACTGTGTCTGCTGTGCTTTCAGGAGGGCAAAAAACCAGATGGGACAATAAAATCATATTTGTATTACTGAGATTAAATAGGTGACTTTGGCGGGGGCTGCTCTATTCCCCGAAGAAAGTTCAGAGCCAACTTCTTGGCTTGCAAATTGACCTCCATAAGGGACACGTTCATCTCTGGGCGTTTTCCATCAAGCTACTGGTGGAGAGCTCTCAAAGTCACCCCCTCTGGGCACTAATTCTGGATATGCCCACCCGTTTCAGCAGAGGCCCAGCAGCTGGTTGGCCATAGAGGCCGTGTACTCCCTGCTCTTGAGGGGTTTTCCTCAGGCCAAAGCTGGCAGACGCCAGGTTTGGTGTTACGGGGATGTCTGTTAGGAGCGCTCTTCACTTTGGTGGCAAACTGAGAGTTTCAGCTTAGATTCACCCACTAACTCGGGTCTTTAACTTTGAGGTGGCATCTGGCCCAAGTTCCCCCTGAAGTCACAAGAGAGAGGGAGGAGTTGTCCTAGACCCAGAGTTTGAATTGTCTTCCCAGGCTGTAAAGAAAAGACCAAGGAGTGAGGTATCTTATTAAAGATACAGCTGGGTAGGACGACTTCAGGCCCCTGTCCTTAGCACCCCGGGTTGAGGCTGGAAATGTTTTGACTCTTGGAAAACCCCATATTCACCAGCTCTTACCTATTTCTCTTCCAAGGTTGTCTCCTAAATATTTCTCACCCCTGCAGAACTTGGTGTGGCCCGGAATCCCATTTCACAAGGTGTTACACCAACGCTGCCATCCCGCTCCTGAGCGACGATCCGAGTGACTCGTTGAACCTTGTAAGAGTTGGGTTTGCTGTTACGAATTGCTGGCATCAATGATGAGCGAAGCTCCAGCTCTAGGATTTCCAATGTAGACCCAGGACGAGAGGCGATGGCTGCAAGTTGTGCCAGGGCAGGTTCAGACTGGGCATTGGGAAGAAGTCCTTCACTGAGAGAGTGATCGGGGGTTGGCACAGCTGCCCAGGGAGGGGGTGGAGTCGCCATCTCTGGAGGGGTTTAACAGACGGGTGGATGAGTTCCTTAGGGACAGGGTTTAGTAGGGAGACAGGCACGGTTGGACTTGGTGATCTCAGAGGTCTCTTCCAACCTCGTGATTCTGTGACCTGAGTCAGGGATCCTGTGTTGGGCCCAGCTCTCAGGTACTCTTCTCTCCTCCCACCCTCTGGTCCCGGACCCTCGCTGATTGCAGAGGATCTCATAAACGGGAGTGGTTCTTGACACCGTTTCCTAATGAGAAGCACACGTCACAGTCACAGAATCACAGAATGACCTATGAAGGGACCCGCAAGGACCATGGAGTGCAGCTGCTGTCCCTGTCCCTGCCCAGGACCCTCCCAACACTCCCCCCGGGGCACTGAGGGCATTGGCCAAAGGCTTCTGCAGTGCTGGCACACTGGGTGCCGGCACTGCTGCCCTGGGGAGCTGTTCCAGGGCTCCCCCACCCGCAGGTCTGGCGCGTAGGATGCCCGCACACCACAGAACCGTGCCCCCGCACCACAGGGCCACGAGGCACCGTCTCAGCTCTGCTCTGTGAGCACCTCCTTCCATTTGAAGCCACCATAGCCTGGCAGGGAGCTCCCAGGGGAGCCTCGAGAGCCAGCTTTCAAGAGTGGGTGGTGTGTAGGGACCTTCCAGTCAGCAGGTGTGGGGCAAACCGCCAGATGCCAACTCATAGCGCAGAGGGGAGTGGGGCAAGCCCTTACAAGGGAATGTACAGTATGCTGGGCACACACAGGCACAGCCACCAGCAAGTACAGTAGCAGCCTGGAATAGTTTGGCTGGGGAGCCCTGCATGAGGGAATGGTCCTGAAATAGGTTGATAGTCTTGATGTTATTTTTGTTGCGCTGGAAACCATAGCCCTGGCATCCTGCGTGGCTGCTGGCTCGCAGGTGGCTGCGCTGGGGTGGGTGCCCTCTGCATCCAACACAGCAGGTGAGGAAGCCACCTTTCAGCGGGCAGAGGAGGAGTCTGGGAGGGAAATGGTGAAAGAGTTGTAAAAATGAGCTTGCAGTGCTCCAGAACGGAGCGATCCGAGTGCAGCACGGGATACCGAGGACCAGAGATTGAGGAGAGGGGCCTTTGGAGGGATCCCTCCTCCCTTCTTGCACTGCTTCATCGTGTGGGCGGCAGTCAGATCTCGGTTACCTGTATCGCAATGTTCCATGCAACACAACAGATGCTTCTTTAAAAGCCACCCTCTTGAAACTGGTCTCAGATTGTAAAATATCTCCCAACTGACAGTCTTCACTGGGAACAGAATGGTAGTCAACCAAATTCCCCGTTCAGTCAAAGTCTGTCCCCAAAGAAACCTTAGGGCTGTCGCCTTAAATCCCTTAGGGCTGTGGGGTTTGAGATCTGGAGCAACTTTCTGACTCCAGTGATTAATTTTCAGCCAAGATCTGTGCTTTTCGTACCTCAGCATGAGACAAACTTTAGCAGGAAAATAGTTGAATGCTCAAAAGCAGAATTTTACAGAAAAAAAGGTGTTAAGCCTAAAATTTCATATGGGAAGGTTGGGAGGAAAGCCGTGCCAAGCTTCACATATGAAGCAAACCCTGACTTAGTGGGTCCTCAGAATAAGTGGCCACTTTTACAAGGCGATGATGATTTCCAGATTGCGCGTTCCTGCCTGCTTTGAGCAGGGATGAAACGCGCTGACTCGCTGTCGTTGGGTTTCAAGGTGGATCCCTTTTTCTTGCTGCATCTGGAAGATGAGCAAAGCCAGGAAATCTTTGTTGAGATTTAGGGACTTGTGAGTCTCCACGTAGCTCCCAAGAGTTGTGCTTAAAGACACAGCAGATGCAGCTCCTGAGGTCCCTGCGCAGGGGAGGTAAATCAGTGCATAATCGTAAAGAGGAGGAATCGCTCCAGAAACAGGAGCACATTCCCACGCGGTGTGCGCCCCTCCTCTGCTCCCTCATTATGGGGTACAAAAAGCAGGAATCACCTCCTTTCCTCCTTCTCAGGGCAGTTACTTAGAGTTGGAGCCCGTTGTCCTCCATGGGAGGGCGCGGATGGAGGGATGTTCTGCACAGGAGACGTTCCCCCACAAGAATATTCAAACATCTCACGTTCGTGTGACTCCCTGGTAAGGAAAGGAAAGCTGTTCCCGCGTTATAACAGGGAAGTGAAAAATGACTGTTTCAGATGAATATGGAAAGAGGAGGGGGCTGCAGGGAATTCATAGCTTTCACCAATTCCCATCTGTGAATTCCCCATCTACTTCTCTTGGAGTGAAATGTCACGGCTCATTTATTCTTGTCAGGACCGTGAGCTGCTGCGAACACTTTCCAATTAGGCTGAGCCTTCTTAAAATGCCATCGGTATGAGCACAAGAAGAGAAATTTGTCATGGGATTGTCCCACTCCTCAAAAAGCTGAGAAGCCAAAATTTGTCTCCAACCTTTGCAACCAGCATCCTGGTTTCTCTTGCAACTTCTCATCCTCCTTAGGAAGGACAAAACCCTCCCATGACCCTTCCAGTGAACTTTTTGCCTGGAAACCCTGAAGCTGTGACTTCATTTAGACCCCGCAGGGGCCAGCTCTGGATTGTGTCAAGCGGGATGGCCTGGGACTTGAGGTCTTGAGGAGAAGTGATGGATAGGAAAAAAAAAACCCCAGAAATAAAATGCCATTTTTGTTTCATTTCCCAAAGGGCTCCTTAACACTGTTTCATTTTGAACCAAGAATGTGCGAGAGCCGTGTGCTGGAATGGGAAGACAGTCTCAATCCACAAGTGTGGGGTTAGCTCCTGGGCTCACGCTGTGCTCCAGGGCACGCAGCGAGGGGCAGACGTCTTTGGGCAACGCAGAACGGAGAGGGCTTTCAGACATCGCCTGCCTTCATCTCCCCTGGGAGGAGCGGGAGCACGTTCCTCAAGTCTGCAAACCAAGTGCATCGGAGGTGAGAAGTCTTTTTGGAGTAAATATTAAGCTTGTACCACATGGGCTATCGCACTGCTGATTGTGGCACAGCTGCAAGAGTGCATTCTCCCTGTTTTTAAAGTGAATTAAATTCAATTATCCTCCTCTGGATGCACTCGCAGATGTGGTGGAGCTTTTCCTTGTTCTCTGGGAATCAGGAGAGTTAAATGAAATGGCTCCTTTCCTGACAATCCCCCGTCCAACATCTCATAAACGTGATTGCTCACATTTTCAGAGTCTCCAATGGTCAGAAAGATACTAAAAGTACTTGGAGACAGTGGGGCAGAAGAAGAGCTTGGGGGGTCTTACGTAAGGTGATTCTGTGCCTGCAAGAATAACCACTGATTTCTATTAAAAAAATATATGCAACGAGTGCAGGGCTTGGTAATGGCATTCCCAGGGCCAAACCTGGAGGAAGGGAGAGATGTATATGAATTATAAGTGCAATAATTAGACCTTTCACCTCCCCATCTGCCCTGAATTGGCTTTTATAGATGTATTTTCTAAAAACAGTAATGTTAAAACATCCCTAGCGAACTTTGTGTGTTAAATATGAGCTCCATGGGGAACACACGATACGGGGTGCGGTAAGAAAGGTTTATTGGCTCTCGTTTGGGATGGCTGCAATGATAGGGCTTGAGAAAAATAGATGTGAGAGATAACGTGGCCTGGAAGTGTTTACAGAATGGGCTGAGTTACAGTACCTGAGTGATATATTTCATATATACATAATGTATCTATATTATATATGGATAACGTGTACTCAGGTTATCTCAGGGGTGCCAGGGAACGCACGTATCGTAAATGTCCGCGCATCTCACGTAGTTCGGCACAAACCCACTGCTGCGATCTTTTCAAACGCGTGATCTTATCACAAGGGCTGGCTTCTGGCAGACCTCCAGCTGCTAAATCAGAGCTTTCTTACGGCATGAGGAGGAGAAAATCCATGTAATGAATGGGTTTTTTTGTTTCCCTCTAAAAGGTGTTGTTACTTTGCCTTTTGCTGATGTTGAGGGATGGTAGGAAGTGTTCAGAGATCCTTGGGAAAGCTGGGGTGTTCCCTTTCAGCCGCCGTAAATCCCCAGTTTGTGTGCACGAAGGAGACGGTCGCTGCCCACCTCCTCGCCCGCGTAGGGTGAAAAGGTCCCTTGGGGAGTCCTGCAGCGGGCACAGCACTGAGGGTCGCTCCACCCATGTAGGATGGACCTCATAACCCTTTCTAAAGTCCTGAGATGCCAGTGTACTCCTCCTGCTGAGGGAGAAAATCAGACCCTGGGGCGGGACAGTGATGTTTGAGGGGGCTGCCCCCTTTCACCCTGCGCTGTCTGTGCTGGCGTGTGATGGGGCAGCGGCCAGCACGGCCGCGTGGGCTTCCAGCACCACGGCTGGGTTAGGGCTGTGCTGTGGTTTTCCTTCCACTCTCAAGGCAAAGAGACCGAGCTCTTGGTTTGGTTCCCCCCTAGGGCTTTGTTTCACCTCCACCTTTGTCCGTGGAGGGCTGAGGGTGTGACACGGTGACAGTCACTCCCAACAGGACGTGTTATCTTGGTAGCTCTTGACGTCAGGTTTTTCTCCCTCCAGTTTTCTGAATGGGTTGTCTGAAGGCACTGGGGCTGCTCAGCTGGAGAAGAGGAGGCTGAGAGGGGATCTCAGAGCTGTTCCTGCCTTCTCACAAGGGAGGGAGGGGAAGCAGGGGCTGAGCTCCTCTCTCTGGTGCCCTGGGATGGCCCTGGAGGGGATGGCAGGAAGATGCCAGGGGAGGGTTAGGTTGGCCACTGGGAAGAGGCTCTTCCCCCAGCGGGTGGGGGAGCCCTGGAACAGCTCCCCAGGGCAGCAGTGCCGGCACCCAGTGTGCCAGCCCTGCAGAAGCCTTTGGCCAGTGCCCTCAGTGCCCCGGGGGGAGTGTTGGGAGGGTCCTGGGCAGGGACAGCAGCTGCACTCCATGGTTCTTGTGGGTCCCTTCCAGCTCAGGTCGTTCTGTGATTTCCTTACATTTTCTCCACAGGATGCACAGTCTAGTTCACCCCTTCCTCATCAAGGTAATGAGTTCCAGTTTTACCTGTGCTTTAGAGAAGATCTGGGCTAGCTCTGTGGAGCAGGCACCGTGGTTCCTGAGCAGCACACGTTGCAGAAATGTGCTGGTGGGCATCAGCACAAAAAGAGGTAACGAGATGACCAAACTAATGAAAAAGGTTAGAAAGGTCCTTTTTTTCCCTCTTTTATAGAAATTTTATAGAAATTTTATAGAAATGGAGATTTTGATTGCAAAATGGAGCAGCTTAGGTCAAATCTAGCATTTACAGCTATATTTCTATTTACCCACGTCTAGCAGAGTGGTACCTACGCATTCATAAGAACGTGGGATGTAGGACTAGAAAGGATCACCTGGATGCACGCTGTGACTCGCTGTATTTCAGGTAGCAGTGACATCCAATCACCCCACGTCCACCCCACATCTTCATTCGTTAATTCAGGTAGATCCATCTAACTGAACAGCGCTTTGTGTCTCATAGTCCTTATTGGAAGGCTGTTCCAGGCGAGAGCTTTTCAGGGGGTTGTCTTCTCTCTCTAATTTCTTGCCTAATTTATTCCTGGCCTCTTCATACCCATTTGTTCCTGTGCCAACATTGTCTTTTAGCTTCAATAGCTCAACCACCTCCCTGGTACTTGCCCCGATGTATTTATAGAGTGCAACCGTGTCTCCTCTCAGCTTTCACTCTGTGGCCTGAATGAGCTCTTTTAGGAGGTGACTAGCTAGGGAGCAGGGGTGTGCAGACAATTTTCAGCTGGCCTGACAGTGGCTGATGCTGGTGGCAGCCCTGGGGCGTCGGGGCAGAGTGGGCTGTGCAGCCTGTGTCTCTGCTGGCACATTGTAGGTGGCAGCACCCAAGCGTGGTGATGCCCGAGAGATCGAGTCCGGGTGACTTCTGGTGGTGCAGTGGCGCTGTCTTTGTGCTGAATGCTGAGAAACTGCCGACAACTGAGGAAGCAGCTGTGCTGACGGCATGGGAGCCACGCACAACCCATTGGTGAGAGGCCCCGAAGTCAATTTTCCGTAAGAAGTTTCAGAATTGGTGGAAGCGTGAGATCCAACGGTGACATTTCAGCGGTGCCTCTTCGGTCACTCAGCTGGAGAAACCGTGCACTCGCTGCTCTCTGCTCTGCCTCTCTGGACAGCTTTTAAAAACACATAATGAAGCCAGTCCCACTCTCTCCAGCCATCATGGAACATGGGGATGGAAAAAAAAGGCTCAAACTGTGGGAGCAAGAGGTTATTGCCCATTTTTGACTTATTCTGGTGACCACACATGGCTCTCCAGGCAAAGAGTGAAGGGATGGAGGCGATGGCTCTGCCAGGGATGTGTTAGGTTGCCCTGTGGCAGCTTCTCCACCTCTCTTTGCTTTCTTCTCTCTTTGGCTTGTAACCCTCCCTGAGGACCACGAGGACCCAGCGCACCGCTCGCAGCACCGCAGGAGACCTGGCTCTTGGGGCTTTCAGGAGCTTCTCCAGCAGTGCTGGCAACCATTTCCTCTGTTGGTTATTGTTCCTCTCTGCCTCTGACCCGGCTGCTCACGCTGCAGCGTTTGCGGGGGTTGATGATATTCCATGGGAAGGAAGTTTAGCTGCATTTTAGCTTGGACTCAGGTGGGTTTTGTACTCCACCTTTACTTAGCGCTTCTGCAAGATCTGTCATCGCTCAGCAGAAAGGAAGGAAACAATGAGTCCTTGCCTGAAAGTGATTTTTCTTTTGCAGCTGAAATACCTGATGAAATGAAAAGTGGTTTTGGGTCTGTCAAAACGGAACTGAAAGTGTTGCAGCTGAAAGCGGCAGCAGTAATTTGCTTTTCCCGTCCTGGTTTGTTTCTGCCACCTGGCTGCCCATCCTGATGGCTCTTTCTTGGCTGTAGCTGTTCTCATGGTGCAATTGTGGGGCTGGTTTGGCTGTGCTCCTGACCCTAGAAACCCCAAGAGAAAACTACAGCTCCTGTAAAACACCGCTGTGTGCATTTTGGGTTTGATCGTTTGCTTGTCGTCAAGATTTCCGTGATTAAAAAAGACATTTTCTAGGGGAAGGTCAAAACACTCTTAAAGGACTTGGGGCCTTATACGGCCACGATAATCCACCCTAGCTACGTGCGTGGCATGGTGTGCGAAGCAGGAGTGTTGGATACAACCACTTTGCTTGTGATGTGCTGCTTGGAGCCTCGTCTCTACCCCGATACGAACACAGCGAGCACAACGCACTAACCGTGCGTGCTTTATCTCAGGACACATTGCGGGGCCGAGCTGAGGTGCTCACACACAGCTCTAAGAAATGTCACAGTGAGCAACAGCCACAGAAAAGGGCTCACACCCAGTGCGGGTGTAAGTAAGAAGATGATTTCTCTTGTCTCTGCCCTTGACAGCCGGTCCCGATATCACCACCCATTTCTCGGCCAGGTGAGACGTCTCCAGTTCTGCCTTTCATGCCCAGAACAGGTTAGCAACCCCCTTCACCGCTGACAAGATCTGTGTGACACCTGTTTTTCTCCCCTTCGGACAAACTCCGGAAATGTTTTAGCCCGTAGAGGGAGGGCAGGGACGGATGGAGACCAGTGCAGTAGAGCCAGACCCTGGTGGCATGGAAACCCATGTGGGGTAGGGGAGGTGAGGTCTCCCGCTGCAGCAGGGGCCAAGCTGCACCCCTCTGGTCTGTGAACACCAGTGGGAGCCAGCTGAGGGACCCAAACGGAAAGAAAATATCCTGTTTTCCAGATGGGGCTCAGTAGGGTCAGATGTTTGTCATGGGGATGGGGGACAGGACAGTCTGACCGACTGCAGTGGCCAGCGAGGGGCTGGGGACACACAGCGGTGTGCGCCGCCCTGGGGATGAGCGCTGCAAACAGGCAGTGCCAGGACCCACCGCGATGTGCCCGTCGTAGTGCTGTCACCCGTGGGCTCGTGTGGCGTCACTGCCGTGGAAAGAGAAAATGGCTCGGGCTGAGGAGGGGCCGAGCGCCGCGAGAGGGGTTCCAGGCAGAGAGCAGTTGTCACATAGAGGTGCCTATTTTCTCCTGACCTGTGTGAGAAAGAGTTAATTGCCCAGGCCAAAAAAACCCCAAACCCTCAAAAGGAAAGGAGGCTGAGGTTGTAGCCTTCTTGCTTTCAAGAGGGGCTGTAAAACTGCACTTGAGGAAGCACTTGGTCCTTCCCGATGTGGGGATTCCTGAGCTCACTCACATTTTCAGCATCGGCAAATATGGGTTAGAGGGAGTTGACTGTCATATTTTTGTCAGCTCCCTCCACAAAGGCAAAACTCGACATCCTGTTTCTCTTCTCCTCTCATTTGTGTGTCACCCCCCCTACCTCCCCTTTCCCCCTGTCCACATGACAGTCATAAAAATATAATGGAAACAATATGGGAATAGTCCTGGGCAGGGCAGCTTCCCTCTGGACGAGAGCCACGAGCACAAGCTGGCTGCAAGATCCCTTCAGAAAGCCCCTGCGGGTGGCTCGCGGCGTCCGTGTTTCCGAACCCGCTGGTGCACTGGGACCGCAGCGGTGGAGAGGAACCCCTCGTGCACCAGGCAAGGGGCATTGTGCTGGCAGGGTAGGAACCCCAGGATGAGGTTATTGTATTTGATACCTCTTCTTGTACTGAAAGGCTCTTTGGGGCAAAGCTGTGCAACCATCAGAGGGTGCTAAGAGCATCCTGAATCCTCTCCTCTCTCTATCCTGGCTGTGGGGCTCCCGCCAGGCAGGAGCTGCTGTGGATGTGTCTGTTGACTGTAGCCTACTGGCAGCTGTTTGCAGCCAGGAAGGACAATATGCTGATTGCAGAATCCGGTTTAATTACCAGCAGCACATGCCGTTAAAAGAAATTGGCTTGGCTTTCTCAGGAGTAACACGTCTGAACCGACTCACCTTCATAAAACTTGGCTCTCATGCTAATTAAATGGCTTGGCTTAAACAGCTCGAGCCTCTCTTCTCCTACCAGCTCGTAGGACCCAGTTTTATTTAAAGAGCCTAGGTTTCCTTATATAAGAGTTCAATTGTTTTTTTCAACAGAAAGGAAAAAAGACGCAAAAAAGGAAAGAAAAAAGGAAAAATCCAACCCACCCTTTAAACAGAATATAAATTTATGCATCATTGAGTTCTTAATTTTCATGGAATTTCTCTCCCCCTCACAGACAGAAGTTGTATATACAGGATTTTAGTATTTCCTCTCCGGCTCCAGCCCCAATTTGAAGGACTGTAAAAGCTTGAACCGATTCCAATAGCGCGCGGTTTGCACGGTCTCTGCTGTGCTGCAGAGTCAAAACAGCCCACACAGTAACAGACATGCAGTAAATCTTGGGAGAAGTGTTTCCTTTCTTCACACACACACACACAGAGGACTGAAATTCAATTACAGTTTTAAAATAATACTGAAATTCAGAGGCAGAAGATAAAAAAGCAAGCAATGCCTCTCCCAGCGAGGAACCCGGCGGGTTTTGAAGCGCTCTCAGGTTTCACCCAGCTTGGAGCTGATGATAACGTGTTTAGCACATTCTGCGGTTGGGCTACTTCGCAAACACGAACTCATTACTAGTGAATAATCATAACAGTTAATTGTCTTTGGAGAGAGACTTAGAGTCCGCTCGCACTGTGTTTTTTGCCTCTCTCATGTACTTTCTCACAAATCTTGGGAAGAACAGAATGTGAGACTGCAGATCATCAAATTAGCCTTTAATAATACTGCAGGACCCGCGTGCACTGCAAATACACAACCCCCTCCACGCTCCTCTGCTTTTTCTCTTTCCTACAGACTCTAAACAAAGGAAGGGAGCAGCACTCTGCGCGCCAAACCGACCCATGTTTTCTTTTTATATTTCCTTCCATCACGTTTTTGCCTAATTCTGTCGCGGAGCCCGTTAGGGCAAGGGCTGTGACATCAGACATCGGCAAAACGCGCTCCAGAACGGCCGTCGCACCCAACCAGTCCGCGGGGCTTTGCTGCCTGGTTGAGACGCACGCTTTGAATAACGGCGTGCCATTGGGTTGGGTTTTTCGCAGCGATGCTCTTGTATCAACCCCTCAGTTTGCACCTGGCCCGAATGCCGCAAACCGGGAGGGATTTGTCTCTGCGAAGGAGACGGAGTTGTGATTTTGGAGAGGAGAGAGCGTGTTCTGTGGGAACAGCTGCTGCTTGCTGTGCAGGAGTAAGCCCAGAGACTGGGTGTAAAGCCTTCTGTCTCTCTCCCAGGTGAAGAGATGCCATGAAAAGGACCAATCTGAGAGATAAATGTGGGAGCTGTGGAAGACAGATGGGACTGGGAGAGGATGGAACAAGGAAAGGTAGGAGGGCAGCAGGAAGGTAAAGCCAAGGAAAGGCAAACAGAGCCCAGGAACCCAAGAAACCCGAGTGGCTGAAACGTTTCCCACCCAGAGGAGCACCCTGGGTGCTCCACCCTGTGGAGGCTGGAGATTCACCTGTGCCACAGAGGCCTGAAAACTGCCTTTGGCTGGTGTGTTTCTGGAGCATCCGGATGATTCGCCAGGCGAAAGGTGCGGATGATGCATAGGAAGCAGCATCTCCCACCTCTGCTTGCAGTTGCCTGACTGAAATCTGTGCTCCCCACGCTTTGAAAGCCTGGTCCTGATTTGCGGTGTCTTTACCAGCAGAGCTCGGGCTTGCAGCTGGGCGCGCTTCAAGCCTGCATCCCTGCGCGTTCAGCTCGAGCGGGCTGGAGGCTCGTTGCGAGTCAGTAGAACGTTAGTGAAACGCATCCCTGCCCGTGGGCTTTGATAGCGGGTGCGTTCCTGAGCAGCCTATCACACAAGTCGGCCTCGAGTCACGTTGCCTGTGGCTGGTAACTTGCAGCCAGCTCCAAGCCCAGTCACCTACCCAAGTACCTCGGAGGTGTTCTGTTCCAGCTCTCGTCCTTTCCCTTCTCTCAGCAACCTCTTTGCAATCCAGTCGTTACCTTCTCCCGAATCACTCGATCGACCAGATTTCACAAAGGAAAACTGGTCTCGTAGATCATTTGGTTTTTAATGGATTTGTGCAAACGGATGGGAGGGAGAGGGGGGACCTGGATTGTGTCCTTGGGATGAGGACAAAGCCCCTTCACTGCTGCGCATTGTGTAGGGCACGACTGGCCACATCTTTCTTTGCCTGGGACAGCATGGGCAAGTTTTAGGGCAAGTCTTAAGGAACACAGGGTTCATTAGAGCTGCTGCTGCAATTTTTCAATCCGTTAAACCCCATCGTTTCAGTGCATTTTAAGCCAGATCTGTTCAGGATGTTGTTTTGCTTTTTTAGGTCCTCTTTTGAATAGTCCTTTGGTGATGCTGGAGAACCACTCCAAACGGTGCTTTTCTCAAATTGCTGAGGTACAAGCCCAGATGTGGCTCCTCTCTAAGACCAGATTGCCGGGTACGCTGACACACGGTAGTATAAAGCAGCCTGTACTATATCACCCCTGGTTTGGGTATGGGGAGCAACAGGTTTTCTAACCCCACCGGAGCTGATGTACAGGAGGGATCAGCCTGCACCAATGTGCCTGAACATTCACTATAGCATCCAGTTTGCTGCCAGTCCCTTATCCAAAAATTTAGATTGCAAATACCATAATCATTGGAAAAACACTGACCTGACTTTTTTTGCCCAGTTCATTCACGTGTTTAGGCGTGAAAATACTTTCCCAGCTGATGGCTCAATACAGACTGGTTTCCGTGCACCCCACGGGTCTGAGAATCCCAGTGGATACGTTACAGTCTGGGCCATTTTGGGTCATCAAACAAACAGGTTATTTCAGTCACTGCACCATGAAACCTCCTAGACCTCTAAACCGGGGGGTACCGTCACATAAAACTGTTGTGGGTTGGCTTGGGGGCCAGGGCTTGGCAATGCTTCGTCAGAGCGCTTGTAAGGAAGAGGGGGCTCTGGGACAGCCGGGAACGAGAGGGGGGGGAAACAAGTCCCTTTGCTAAAGAAACAACTCTGGTTTTGGTTCCTGTTAGAAACCATGCGGATAGGACACTGCCTGGGGGTATAAACTCTCTCTACCACATGGACAGCACAAGTGAGGATGGCTCTGTTAAGCAAAGTCCGTTTCAGAATGCTTTGATGGCTCCTAAGGAAGGAGAAATTAAGTCAACCAGGTTTTACTGGTTTTGTTTGGTTTTTTCAATCCGGGGTGGCTGCAGGGCTTGTGCAAAGGTGTGAGCTGGGCACTCTGGCCAGTGACCTGGACAAATCATTTGCTCCTCAGAGGGACCGTGCTGCGCAGCAGCTGGGGTCTTTATTGTCTGTAATTCTGTAGGTGCTGAGCTCCTCTCTCTGGTGCCCTGCGATGGCCCTGGAGGGGATGGCAGGAAGATGCCAGGGGAGGGTTAGGTTGGCCACTGGGAAGAGGTTCTTCCCCCAGCGGGTGGGGGAGCCCTGGAACAGCTCCCCAGGGCAGCAGTGCCGGCACCCAGTGTGCCAGCCCTGCAGAAGCCTTTGGCCAATGCCCTCAGTGCCCCGGGGGGAGTGTTGGGAGGGTCCTGGGCAGGGACAGCAGCTGCACTCCGTGGTCCTTGTCGGTCCCTTCCAGCTCAGGTCATTCTGTGATTCTGGATAGTTTTTTGCCTACGAGTCCCCTCAAGGTGCGCTGCCCGAGCCGAGGTGTAGCATCACAGCCTCGTGTTGTGCCTCCTTTTTGAGTTGAAGTAAGTGAGATAAGGCCTGGCTGTTGGTGCAATGAATTTCACTGTGACAAATCTTGTCATAAACTGCCACCTGAAGGTGCAAAATAGCTCTTCGTGCCAGAACCACAGGCTTCTTGTCCCTCCAGGGAATTGCTCCTAGTTGCTTTGAAGCAGAAATGTCCTGGCCTCCAAACAAGCAAACCACCAAAGGAGGCATCTCATACCCACTGAAAAGGAGTGGTTTGGAGGAAGACCTTTTATTGGGATGAGAAGCCAAGTCGTGAGAAACAGATTTTTTGTTTGTTTGTTTGTGTGCCTTAGTTACAGAACCAAACATTTGTAAAAAATTTAGGTTTTTCTCCAGCCAAGCTTAAAATTTTTAGCTTTTTTTCAATAAGCCAAGAAATAAAAAAAACCCCCATTCTTGTGTTAAGCCAAATGTTCTTTTGGTTTAAAGGAAAACATTTTATGTTCAGGCCTTTGTACAAAAAGCAAAGAACCGAATAGCCATGTGGAAGTGGTCGCTGCCTTAAACCCAAAGCCCCATCTCTTTGGGCGTTTACCCACAGTGAAGAAAACTTAGATGCAATTTCCTACGCCAGCGGTGAAGGGTCCAGCTTCAAGACTCAGCCTCTGAGGCAGTCAGTGCCACCACAAAGCGAGGGTATTCAGCAGAGGATTTTCTTCTAATCTGATTTGTAGAGCTTTGTATGATGAAAAACTCAAAATCCTTTCTGCCACAGGAGAGACCATGGCTTTTTCTCTCTCTAGGCTACACAGGAAGTTTCCCAATATTCATGTTTATGTATGAAAAGTTTAGTATTGTCAGTAAGAGCAAAGGCAAGATCCACCAGAGGGCTGTAGCAGGGTGGCTCGAGCGGCACATCGCAGCCTGTACCTAGGCGGGGACAGGCTTCCCACATTTCTGCAGGTGGTTTTCTGTCTCCAAGAGGTCGTCCTTGCCCAGGCAAGTTGTTGCTGTCCCCTTCCTGGAGGTGCTCAAGGCCAGGCTGGATGGGGCCTGGAGCTCCTGATCCACTGGGAGGTGTCCCTGCCCATGGCAGGGGTGGGACTGGGTGGGCTTTGAGGTCCCTTCCAACCCAACCCATTCCAGGGTTGTGTGATTCCATGATTCCCTGGGGGGGCAGCTGAAGCTGGATGCTGCCATGTCCAGAAGAAGGAGGTGGTGCACGGTCCCCAGATGGCTTCTCTTGCAGAACTGACCTCAATCAAACAACCCGCTAGGCTTTGATGGTGCTTAATCGTGCAGCCCTGCCCTGCGGTCTGGTGTTTTGAGACAGGAAGACGGGAGACGTTCAGATCGCCCCGAGAAGAGGAGGAAATTGAAGGGGGTCCCTCATAGTATAAGTAAATGTACTGACCATGAAGCTGTTGCCTAAAAGAAAGTGTTGGCGTGTGTGAGGGAGAAACAATCGTAACTGCCTTTTTGGGTAAATTTACGCTCCACTGAAAATAAATTGCCTGGCCTTCTCTGCTACGAAGTCACAGTCTCCCACTCAAATCTTTGGGTTCTCTGTTCACAGGACGACCTTTAATTGTGTGAAAGACTCTGCAAATCTCTGGTTTGGGGCGAGCGGTAGCTACGATGGAATGGCTCCTTGCGTAAAGCCAAGAGACACGAATAGTTCAAGGCAGCTGCAGGGATTAGTGCTTTGCAGGGCGGCTCTTTGTCTTGGGCCATGGAAAGGACTGGTATTTGGCACTCCGTTTTGTTGCATATTTTATGGTCTGGAAGAGGTCTTAACATCTTTTATAATGCAGTGACTCCACACTGGGTTTCCTTAGCGGGGCTGAGAGCTCATCGGTAGGGCTGGATGGAAACACGCACTGTTTTTCTTTTTGTATGGATGTAAGGGACAGGATGCTCTCCACCAAGGAATTCCTTCCAGGTAGAGGGAAAAGACTTACTTCTACAACCTGAGATTTCAAAGGTCATGAGATTTGGGGTGGAGTTGTGAGTTTTGGCAAGGTGACGCGTGTTTTTGGTTTGCATTTTGCTTTCAGAATGGGAACGTGTAGTGAGCTGTTGACACCGGGCGCTGAGGGCTGAGAGCGTGACCACATGGAGGGACACAAAGACCATCCCCAGGAGACATCGGCCCAAGATATTCAGCAGTAGGATCTCCCTTGTGGTAAAGGAGATGATCTTGAGCCTTGCAGGATGATTTGACCTCTGAGGCCAACTGCTACCGTAAGCACTGTGTGCCGATTGCTGTGTTTTAGGCAAACAGATGACGTCCTGGTCACAGGTCCTACCTGCAGAAACTTGCTCCTGCGCCAGTTTTTGGTCCAAATTTCCTTCATGCTGCTTCTTTCTTGCAGTTTACTTCTTCTTTCTAGCACGCATTTGCTCTCTGCTTGTCTGTTACAACAGCATTTCTCTCTTCTGTCTCAACCTTTGCTTCCTGAGAGCTTGCGGCATGTTTTGCCGCTGCTCTTGTGGGGTTGGAGGGGCAAACCTGTTGCTTCTCCTTCCAGGCTGGAGGAAATCTGTGGGGTTGTGATCCCATTTTGAAATTTTGTGGAGGGGAAATGCACATTCTGTGAGATCATCCACTGTGATATCTGCTGGGAGGAACCAGAGATGCCATGAGCAGTGCTCAGCTCACCCAGACCCTGTCTGACAGGAAAAGGAATTCCTGTGTAATAAAAATTAAGATAATTGCCTATGAAGAAATATTTCATTGTGAAGAGTATTTTCATACACATTAGTGGATGGGAGGTCAAATTCAGAGAACATAAGATCAAGCCCCGAGAGAGGTAACTTTGTTTTTCTTTAAATTACTATTTTGTTGACTTTTTAAAATTATTTTCATGGGTGCTGTTAGGTTCTGGGATAAATCCCCACTTGCTTTTCTGGGGAAAGTTTAGAAGTCCTAAAAACTGCAGGAGCTCTGAGCAAAGGGAGGTCACTGTTCTTCTCCCCCTTCTCCACACCTATTGAGGAAGTTATTCCATACATAGTAAGGAAAAAACCAGCTTCTTCTTCCAGTATCTCAAAATGCAAAGCTGAGGCGCTCATCTCACCCCATCTGACTCCCCACTCAGGAGAGCAGCACCTGGGCAGGGCCAGACCTGCGCACCTCTGGATACGAAGATACTGAGAAGATGGAGTTTAAAGGAGTCACAGCTGGTCGTGGAGAAGTATCTGGTCCTTACCCTTTGTCTATTCTGATCCTGCCTGGAACAGGGAAAATTAAGGAAGAGAAAAAGACAGGAAGAATGAGAACTATTACAGGTGCAAGATTTTGGGGGTTTGTGGCTGGGGAAGGGCAGCTGGAGGAGCAGGACAGAGCTGTGCAGAAGACTCTGTTTTGCTGTTAGTCTTCCACTTCTCTACAAACACGCGTAAGCTCAAACCCGTGTATTCTGGGTTAGTTTCATAGTAAGGTTTGCTAGGAGAGCTAGCGGGGGAGGGACTAACGGGGGGAGAGAAAGTGTAGAAGACACCTGTAAAATACTCAGAACGAGAAGAAATATTCGTTCTGTCTTTGGGTCAACGAGGCCCCAGGCACAGCTTTCAGCTCATCCATTCACTGTGCCGTTGTAAGCTCGGAGCTTGTAGGCTCAGCCGTCAGCTCAAACGCTGGTCTCGTCGTTGTGTTTATTTGTGAGTGCCTGTACAACCCCGCAGACTTCCACTGGGACGGTGGCCACATTAGTTCTTCACAGTGACTCGGGAAGCTGGAGGTTTCTGTGAGGTAAAAGAACCCTTTGACCACTGGGGAGCCTGCTCTGTCGGTTTGAGGGGTCACACGGTTAGGTCTCCATCTGGGAAATAATTCCTGTCTTTCCACCAAAGGCATCTCAGAAGGACACAAGCAGGGCACCTTCTGACCAAAACCTATCGTTTTCTCATCTGCTTTGAGTCTGCTGAAGGCCAGCGTTGCCATATTAAGAGCAAAGATTTGCAAGCAACAGTTTCTGTCTGCGAGAAGCAATCGTGCAGTCGAACAGCCTCACAGCTGGGACCCGCACAGGGTTAGGAGAAGCTTCCAGGCAACATATTGCCAGCAAATGGGATTCCCAAGCACTCGGGCTCATTCAGATCTTGATCTCTGCTTGTTTTACGTAGTCATCCACGGGGCCCTTGAAAAAAAAATATTTCACCACTCTGTCCTTCCAGAGCGACCTTAGGTCAATCTGATTTGGAGGGGCCTTGGACTGAACTGCTGCCTGAGCAGCAGAGGTTGCCCATCTGCTCATGTCCTTCAGCTGTACTGTCCAGAAAATGTTTTTTTTTCTCTTTGTCTCCTACTTTAGATTGTCTCCTCCCGCTCGTCCTTGATTTGATCAGCTGACGATGTGCCTGTGTGTTGTCTACAATGGATTTTCAAATGAGCGCCTTTTGGCCAGCTGGTGCTGCTGGCATTTTGGTGCAGCCTAGTGAGAAGAGAGGAGAAGGAACTGCATTCAGGACTCCAAAAACCGAAACCACCTCATTTTTCATCCCCTTTGATTAACTCGCTGGTTTATTTGCCTGTAACAATGACAAATGATGCCACCGGCTGATGTTATCACATTTGGCAGAGTCAGCCTAGTTTTGAACTCGGCAATTAAAACTCTACATGGGACAGATTTATGGTAACATTTCACAAACTCTTGGGGAAAAAATGTCTTTGCCAGATACGAGCTAAGTAGGAATCTGAAAGGTTCTTAAGAGCAAGAACAAACAGTTCCTTTATGTTGTATCTATTCTGAGCCTCCACTAATGCTGCTCATGACTTCAGGTTGTCTGTGTTTTATTCTCATTGCTTTTTTGTCTCTTTTCCTGTCAGTCTAATCCTGCTTTTAGTTACACCGGTGTAAATTGGGAGCTCTTCTATGGAAATTAACTCTGCTGGCTTCAAAGCAGCACAGGCTCCAGAGAGGCTCAGAACGCCTCGTCCAAGCAGCCGAGGGCAGGTGGTTGTTTGCCGAAGGAGGAATCTCACCTTTCAGAGAGAGCTTTTAGGAGAGGCTCTCTGAATGCAGAAGGCTCAAACCAAGAAAGCAAGTTAAAACGCCAAAAGCGTTCTTGCCCTGTTGTCATCATCACCTGGGAGGTGACTGCGAAGGTGTCTCGTGGTTGTTGAGCTTTCAGTTTAGATGTTACTGGCTGCCAGGGCTTTACCAGGAGGTGACTCCGTGCCACGCCTGTTATATCCATTCATGCCAAGCAGAGATTTTTGCACAGCAATGCTCTGCACGTAGAATTGACCAAACCTCTTTCTTCCCTGAATCACTCATCTGACAAGTTGTACGGCCAGTGGAAGGGAACCGACATCTCCAGTTCCCCTGAGCTACTTGAAATATTGCATTAGGAGGCCACGAGTTCCACCTACTGTCCTGAAGCTTGGTTTAATCCTCATCATGCCTACAGGAGGTGTGGTCAGACTTTGACCCTGAAAGCTCTGTCACCGACCCCTCACGTCCCTGCGAGCCACGGCACATAACCCATGGGCAGGAGGGGATCTCCAGGTGTGGCTCATGGCAGGGTAGAGGGTTCCCATGAGCCACTGCGAGTCGGCAGCAGAAAGGCCATCGGGGCGTTTTCCCCCAGCCCAGGCACAGAGGAGCAGGGGGCTGTTGTGTTCAGATCCACTTTGCTGTGCAACAGCTCTACTGGAAGCAGGGACGTGACAAGGTGGCCCTGCCGGCGCGTGCCGTGCTGCCCACGCAGGAAGGGGACGCAACGAAACACCTGGCTCTCCAGAGGAGACACGGGTAGACCTGAAGGGCCCTGCCTTGCCATGAGGCTTACAGGCAAAGCCAGCCCAGTGAGGGGCCGTGTGCTAAATCCCACCCGCACAAAGCCATGCGCCCCTCCACCCTCCCCTCCCGCCGTGCCGGCAGTAATCCGTGCGGCACAGCTGCTAATGCTCCTCGTCTCTCCCCGCTGCCCGTGGCTTTTGTTTAAATGTTAATACCACATGTGGCACCTTTCTTCTGGGGATGAAGATGGATTGCAACCTCAGGCTGGCATTAAATTCATTTTTCTGTTAAAAAGTAGTAATTATATTTAAAGGTTGTACAAAGTCCAAGACCTCTCTGGGCTACTGCGGTTAATTAGCTGCCACAGATATTGTGCATCCAATCAAACTGTCCTGTACCGCATTAAATTAAGTTATTAAACTTTTGAAATAGTTAAGGTGTTAGCGACGCTTGATTGCTGGAAGGTCACACGCTTGGTTACTCATCTGGGTCAAATTCTGTGTGTCGGGCAGTTTAAGTGCGAATGGATTTGGAGGTCGCAGAGCCCTCTGAGAAGGTGTTTGCTAATGGTTGGCGGGTTTGCACAGACACAGAAAATGCAGCCAGAGGCTGAGACCTTCATGAAATCAATGAGTTCCTCATTCAGCAGATCAAGTGAGACCTGCCCCTACTTCCCTGCTCCAAACAGGGAACGCACTGGAAAGGTCCTGTCTCACTGCTTGAAGCAGGGGAGAAGATTGCTGCAAGTAAATTCCGATGGGAGCGAGGAGATGGCTTTGGATGGCGATACGAAATCGGAATTGGGTAGGGAACTACTGCATATAAATGGAAATAGATGTCTTTGTGCTGCTGCTCTGGAGAATGCTGGCTTTTGTCCTTGTCCTGTTTTTCCCAGGGCCTTGTCTCTCACACCATGCTTCGTGCTGGGTGCTCCAGGTGGGTCCCGTGTCCAGCGCTGGACACTGCCTCGTGCTGGGCGTGTGGCACACGGAGCTCCTCACAGCCAGCTCTGACCCGTGCTGGGACTCCCCAGCAACAGTCAGGGCAAGACTGTCTGCCTGCACAGGTCAGCTGGACCTGGCGAGTCGCTTGTGTGGTGGAGACCGCACGGCTCTGGTTGTGGTGGTATATTCTTCAGCTGCAATATCCTTCGCTCCACCTGCCTCTGTCCCGCTGACCCATGGCAAAGAGCTGCATCTGCTCTGCCAAATAACTCTAGTTCCTCTCCCACTTGTGCTGGGCAGCCCAGTTGGTGTCTCCTGCGTTTGGCTCTCTGCTCCCTGCTGTGCATCAGCCATCCGTGCTGGCCGGTAGCTCGTGGCTGGGAAGAGGAACAGCTTTGGAGAGCTCATGGCCCGTTCTCATGCCGTCAGAAGCCTGGTGACTCCAGACCGGGCAGACCTCCTCGAGGCGCGTCTGATGGCGCAGACAGGCAGAAGGAAGGCACTGAGCTCTGGGCTGGGCCCTGCCCGGCTCGTCTGAAGGCATCACATGATGTGGCTGAGACAACCTGCGAGGCAGCTGACGCAGATGCCATCGTTTTAGAGACGGGGGAAACCGAGGCTGGTTGCCCGAGGTCGCAGACAACAGAAATCTCTTTTCAGGAAACAAACCCAAAGCTTTCCCATCACTCAAAGTCCACGTCAGTATTTTGTTGGGGATGTTGAAGACGGTCCTCAACCCCTCTCTGCAGCCTGGTCTCTGTAGTTCAAAGCAATGCAGCGGCTCCCCCCTCCTTGGCAGCTCCCACCTGCCCCCGCCACGTCCCTAGGCGAGGGAGAGAGCAGTGAATATCCACTTCTCCCACATTGCACCCTGGTTCTCGTCCCAGGTGCTGCCCAGCAATCGATATTGCTGTCTGTTCAGGAATGCCACGTGTTTGTCTTCACTGATCTTTCTTTTGTAAAAATACAGAGGAGAAGAGGTTATTGTTTCTCTCTCTGCTGGACGTGTGCTGTCTCCCAGACCCACCGCCTGCAGCTGGTTTTCTTTGTCGAATGATTTTGGCTTAGCTGCTGCAGTAATTACACAGCTGGGCAACGGGAAATCCCGCCCGGTGGCTGACGCCTGCCTAATCGCTGCTGGTTGTGTGCGGAGACTCAAGGACCTGCTGGAATAACACCACCACTTAATTACTCTTGTCAGGGTAACAGCTTTGGAAAGCAAAGGCATCACAGAAACATCAGGTTAGAAGAGACCTCTGAGATCAAGTCCAGCCATGACCACTACTAAACCCTGTCCCTAAGGAACTCATCCGCCCATTTTTTAAACTCCTCCAGGGATGGCGACTCCACCACCTCCCTGGGCAGCTGTGCCAACCCCTGACCACCCTTTCAGGGAAGACATTTTTCCCAATGTCCAGTCTGAACCTGCCCTGGCACAACTCGTGCCCATTTCCTCTCGTCCCATCGCTGTCCCTTGTGAGCAGAGCCCAGCCCCCACCCCGTCACAGCCTCCTTTCAGGCAGTTGCAGACAGGGATGAGGTCTCCCCTCAGCCTCCTCTTCTCCAGGCTGAACAACCCACAGCTTCCTGGATCCTAACTACCTGACTCCACGATGTGTGAAACCAGTCCTGATAGAGGATCATGAAGGGAGCTTGTGCAGCTTGGATGTCAAACCCTGGCCGTGCCTCAGTTTCCCCTTCTTGAGTTTCTAACCATCTGGTGTCGAGGCAATCCAGATAATACTCACTCTTGGGGCTTGGTTCCTTAGGAGGACATCACAGTTCAAATATCAAAATAAATGAAGAGAAATATTCCCTTCTCTCCCAGGGCTGTCATGGCATGGAAGCACTCCCGGCGCTCAGTGTGCCAACATTCAAGCAGCCTTTGGCCAATGCCCTCAGTGCCCCGGGGGGACTGTTGGGAGTGTCCTGGGCAGGGACAAGAGTTGGGCTCGATGGTCCTTTTGGGTCTCTTCCAGCTCGGGTGATTCTGTGATTCCTTTGTGAGGTTTTAATCACAAGCAGCCCTAGCTTGTCTTCCAGGCTACCTACCTTGCTTAAGGACATTTAAACCTGCCTCTGCTGGTACTTTAGCTTGTTTCTAGGTTTGTACTGATGACAGAGCGTCTGTTCTGTATTTGGAGGATTCAGATGCACGACTTAACAGTGAGCTGATGAACGGCAATTACTGTGCCTGTGTTTCACCCTGTTGCCACTGGGAAACCTTTTGCAGAGATTTAGACTAATTTATTCCCCTTGCCTTGCCTGCCGTGGGCTTAGGGGACAGCACTGTTAACCACAGCTCAGCTGACAGGCGGTGTTGCACTATATCAAAGCTCAAATAGACTTTGCTGAAAATGAGATTAGAAATAGTGCCAGGGCCATTATTCAAAAGCGGGGGAAAAAAAGCAAAGCAAAATCCCATCTACTCCTCTTCCTCACCAGCCCCCCAACTCTCTTAATCCTTCATTGCTCCCTTCTCTTCACCTGCCCTGTGAGAATCTACGAGCCCCTCAGATCCTCCTACTTATCCCAGACCTGTCCCCAGCTCCTGACAGATACCTTCATCTTCATAACCAGCCCTCAGACACCTCCTCCTCCCCCACCCGTTTCTTATTCCGTCCCTTCTCCAACACTCCCCTTATCCGTCTCTTCCTATCATCAGTTCTTGTCTTGGCTGATCCCCCCAAACATCCCGCTATAAGTCCTCCAAGTCAGCATTTTTGCTGTGTGGTAAATCCCATTTTTGCCTGAATTTGAGACTCTTCACTCCCGGTGCACTCTCCCACTTGCCGCCGACATGCGTGGTTGCCTTCCCTGTTCTGGCCTTCCTTCTCCTGGCCTTCCTTACAGAAGTTCTAGCTCTGGCGGGGTCATCAAAGTCTAGTTCAGTGTTCCAACCAAAGACAACATCCAAACAGGCCTTGAAAGCAAGAAAGGAGATATTTCCTGGAAAAAAGCAGCCATAAGATGGCTCTACTTTGTTATAACAGCTCCAAGATCTCTTAGTTGTAACTGGGCAAAGAATGGCTCTTTCAATGGCCGTTTAATGGGACATGGGTTGGAAGAGTGAAATCCAAAACCGGGTCCAAACTCACATTTACGTAACTTCAATTGAGATTTGTTGTTGTAGTTTGAATCTGCCTCATAAAAATGCAGTTTAAACTCTGGCACTCAGACTCCAGCCCAGTTCTTTGTAGTTTCTGGTTTCAGCGTTGGTTCAGATCAAAGTTACCCCCGGAGACGGGGTGCAAACACCCTCAGTTCCGAGCTGGGTTCGCTCTTCAGCTCCGTATCCAAGTTCAGTACCTGGGGTAGAAAACTGTTAAAAAGTTAATTTTCTTTTTAGTCATTAGTATTGTGTTTGTCTCAGAAATCCGTCATTCCTCTTTTCTCCTGTCCATTTTTCATGCCCGTTTTTCCTCTTCCAGACCTTGAATATTAACACAAACTGTATCAGCCGCGTATTTATGGAGCTTACAGTGGACCCAGGGCCAGCAGCTCTAACGAACCAGTGGGTAAATGACATTTGGGCACTTTGGAGGACCTGCACCAGCACCTTCATCTCTCAGAGGCAGGAGCCCAAATATGGTCCAAGTACAAGAACTGCTGCATTCAGACTCCAGGTTCTTATTTTCCTTTGCTCCATTTCTTAATTTCCACAAAGATGGTTGGTATTTCACAGAAAAATCTCAAGCCGTTCCCACTTCAGGGTTGTTTGGTCCCAAGGAGGGTCAGCGCGGCTGCTCCACGGCTGTAAAGCTTGGCCATGTGGTGGTCAAAACCACATCGTGGTCACAGCCCTAAGTCCTGTGGGCGTAAAAAAGCACTGGGGAGAGAAGATAAAAGTGAGGTTGTGATAGTCCCTTCAAGGGTTCTGCCGAACGAGCTGGATGGAATTGCCCACTCTAAACGGTCTTTGTTTTTGCCGAAAATGCCTTTATAAAAAATAATAAAAAAATAAAAATCTGTGGGAATTGTCCAATTTCAACAATTTTAGGGTTTTCATTGAGAAAGAAAAAGCTTGAGAAATGTGCAGGTTTTTTTGGCAAAAGAAAGCTAAGGAGTTTGGCAAAAACCCAAACCCAAACCAAAACCCAGAAAGCCCACATTGTTTTGGTTTGTGGCCAGAAAGTTTCCAGGTTTTGGTTGCCAGAAACGAAACACTTTTCAGATTTTGCCTTTTTGTATGAAAACCCCTGAACGTCTGTGAAAAAAATGTTAAGATGGGCTTTTGTTTTCGGTGATCGCCTCTCCTAGGAACTGAAACAACTCCTGCCTGTACCTTTCTCCTCTGTGGGTGGGTGCTCGTGCAGCCGTAGCACCGCGAGGGCCCTTTGGCAAGCTGAGTGTGCCAACCGGAGCGGCAGTTTGCTCCTCCAGGCTCAGCTCCTCCAGCTCTGGCCGCCGGCCCGTTGCTGGGTGTCCGTGGGCAGGTTCCACCACCCGCCGCAAAATACTTCGGGTCTTCAACTTCTAGAGATGTCAGTGGCGTCTGAGGATGGCAAACACCTCGCGGGAGGATCTGGGCATCGCACAGGACCTGGCCCTCGACAAAACCACCTTCATCTTGGCAGGGAAGTCTGGACTATGCAAAACGTCTTGGCTTCTTAATTGTGATTTTCCAGCCTTGCTTCCCACCCACGGCGCCTGGGATTACACCTGTCTTAGAGTGCATGTTCGGCATTGCTGTGTTCCAGCTTGGATACACTCCCTTAAAAACAGTTACTTCATGTGGCAGATCTAGTTAACACCCCTTGCAGCTCTTGAGCTGCCTCTGATCCTGCAGATGCCAAGTGTTAGCGGTTATGCTCTGGTTGCTACAATCCTCATTACCTCAGTGTAGACAAGGCCTATTTGCACCTTGAAAGCTTTAAAATCATTTAGAGGGATCAGCTATGGAGGGGCTGATGGTGGTGGCTGTTTTTTCCCTTCCCAATGATGCTGCATGTCAGTGTCTGCCAGTTCCTTCGCTGGAGCTATGCGAGATGGGCGCTCGGGGAAGCTCAGCCAACTTTTTGCCCTTTACCACCCCACTGAAGTCATCGCCAAATATAAAGCCAGGCCCTCGTGGATTTTCTTCTCGGTTTCAGACGTGAAGGTGACCAGCTGCTGACTGAGTGTTGCAGGGATCTTTGGGGAGCAGTAAGCGTTCAGCTTGGAGATGAAGGGCTAAATTCATACCATTTGTGTTCTTGGCATGACGTTCGTCCTCATTGGCTCCGTGTCTGCTTTAGAAGTCTGACGGGCTGGCATGCTCCAGCGCCCGGCTAATGGCGATCCGTTCTGACTCCCTCCAGGCTTCAGGGAAACAGACTGGGGAGGAGTTTTCATCACAAGAGGAACCGAAGAAGCTAGCAAAGTGTCTTAACCCGGACCACGTCACCCATTGCTTTCAATCAGGAAGGAGGACAGAAGAGATTAACCTCAAAAACCTCCCGGCCTCCTTGTGGGGACAGGAAACCACAGTGCCAAGCGAGAGAGGAATGCAGGATCATTTTTATGTGGACATGTAAGGAACTGGACTTACACCACCAAGCTCATTCCACATCGGCCACCAAACAGTCACCAGAGGGTGTTGACTTTTGACCACTACTGTTTTTGTTAACAGGGAAAATAAAACCATATGTTGCCTAAGTAGATGCACAAAACTTTTCTCCAAATCCCTACAGACAAACTGTCAGCAGCAGAAGTATTTACTTTGGTCATGCAGCTGGGCTTAATCCCGGCCCCATTGTGTTTGTGCATGCCTTTTCACCACTGAGCTCAATAACACGCTGTTTGCAAAGAGGGTGAATGAACGCATGCAGCGCGATTTCGGTTATTAGGCCTATCGGTTACATCCCGAGACAAAAGGCTGGAGTCGACAATGGTAGCACTACACAGGCACTGCTCATGCCTTGAGTTAGGCTAAATGGAAATCTCAGTCATCAGTCACGTCAAGGGGCCATCAGCTTGAGGTAAGCCAGCAGGACTTGGCCCGGTGGCGTGGATCCTCAGCTGGCTTAAATCAGTGTAAATCCAGTGCGGTCCAAGGAGCCACAGCTGAGAATTCTGGCGCCTACTGTCTATTTGTGAGTTTAGTGGTTGTTGAATATTTAATTCACTGGGCTGCGGGCTCCTACAGCTGAGCGATGGATGGGTTCACGGGCTGTTCCTTCCCGGCCAGGGGGACGGCAAATGCCGGTAGGGTCCCTGGCTGGGACCTCTGCAGGGACCTGCCTTCATCTGAGGGTCAAGGTCTTGGGTGACTGCTCCTCCTCTCCCTCCTGCTACGCCAGGGAAAGTGGTGTCTCTGCGTTGAAGAAGCTGGTTGAGGTTTGGGGACTGAGGGGCAAGAGTTGGGTGGAAAGGCTCGTGTAGAGGGCTTGGGTGCGCGTGTCAAGCAGATTTATAGTTGGGGGCTTCAGGCAGTGAACTGGTGATGGTGATGAGAAACACACAACAGCGCTGATCTCAGGCTGGGCCCTCTACAACGTGTTCTCCATGGAGGACACATCCAGAAATGGGATGAGCCTCCTGGGGTGGTGAGCTGGCGGGCAAGCAATATGTTGCATGTGTTTCTGGACCGCTTTGTTTTGTGCAAGCATTTAAAACGGTGCTGTCTCTGACTCTCTGAAGCTCTGTGTGTCTTGTGTGTTGGCTGGTACAGGTCTGAATGCAGTGCCGTAGGAAGATCCCCAAATTGGGCAAACTTGGCTGTGTGCCAGTATGGGATGAAGGTGGGTGTTGGTCTCTTCTCCCAAGTAACAAGTGATGGGATGAGAGGAAACGGCCTCAAGTTGTGCCAGGGGAGGTTTAGATTGGATATTAGGAAATTACTTCACTGAAAGGGTTGCCAAACATTGGAAGAGGTTGTCCAGGGAAGCGGTTGAATCACCATCCCTGGAGGTATTCCAGATGTGTAGGTGTGGTGCTTGGAGTCACGGTTTAGTGGTGAACCTGGCAATGTTGGGTTTATGGTTGATGTGACAATCTTATAGGTCTTTTCCAACCTAAACAACTGTGTGATTCTATGGTTCTATGAACCCAGCCCAGAGCAGGAACATGCCTTCGCTTCAGCCTTTGCTGGGATATTGGGCTCCTTTTCTCGGACACATAAATTCTTTTGTTCCTCTCCTTTGGCAGGAGATAAAAAAG
This sequence comes from Neomorphus geoffroyi, assembly GCA_033558235.1. Taxonomy (NCBI): domain Eukaryota; kingdom Metazoa; phylum Chordata; class Aves; order Cuculiformes; family Neomorphidae; genus Neomorphus; species Neomorphus geoffroyi. The sequence continues at coordinate 1,987,496 of JAUMJM010000092.1, read as the reverse complement.
AAGAGAGACTGAACGGCCTCATGGATGAAGATGGGACAGGGGAAGAAAAGAACTGAGTGAAGGCTGCATGGAAGGTGAGGAGAGAATGGAAAGATGTGGGGTGAAGGAAGGTTTTCTGTGCAAGGTACGAAGCTGAGCAAGTGTGGTGCTGGGAGCTGTGTGCGGTTTGAGGGAATGGAGCAGGGAACAATAAGCTACGTGACCGTGTGCGGTCGGCAGGTATGGGACACCTGACATAGGAAACCTGAAAAGAGACAGATTCAGTGCCTGGTTTACATCTCACCCAGTGCCGCCTTCAAACTCTCAGCATTCACTGTCCTCAAACATGGAGTGTCTCCACATCTGGGATTTTAATGTGGCCGCCACCCCGGCTGCTGTGGCTGCCAGCGCTGCAGAGCGAGGGCGAGCGCTGCGAGGGGCAGTGCCTGATGCTGACGCTGTTTGGGGGCAGCACGAGCAGGACGTAGGTCCTCTCCCAGAGGCAGCGTGCTGGCAGCGTGCCCCGGCTCCCTTTGTGCCGGGCTGGCGGCAGGGCACAGTGCACACCCCGTTACACACTTACCAGAGAGCTGCTTTGCCAAGTGAGAAGCTGTGACTGCTGCGCTCGCAGTTCGGGAACCTGCCCTCACCATCACCACGAGAGCCACAATATTTCGGTGTGGCTCGGATGGAGAGATCCTTCTCCCACAGCTGCAGCTGCAGAGGTGCAGCCGCTCAGGTCCTGTGAAAAGCTGTTTTGATGGACTCTCTTCTGCTGGAAATACCATGTCATGGAATCATGGAATCATAGAATCATAAGGTTGGAAAAGACCTCTGAGCTCATTGAGTCCAGCCGTACCTGTCCCCTTAATAAACCCTGTCCCTCAAAGCTCATCCGCCCATCTTTTAAACCCCTCCAGAGATGGTGACTCCACCCCCTCCCTGGGCAGCTGTGCCAATCCCTGACCACCCTTTCAGTGAAGAAATTCTTCCCAATGTCCAGTCTAAACCTCCCCTGGCACAACTTGTGGCCATTTCCTCTCGTCCCATCGCTGTCCCTTGTGAGCAGAGCCCAGCCCCCACCCCGTCACAGCCTCCTTTCAGGCAGTTGCAGACAGGGACAGGGTCTCCCCTCAGCCTCCTCTTCTTTAAGAGGGAATGTTGAGCTGCATTTCTACCAAACACAGGTGTGCTTTGGCTTTGAGGAACCCTGACCGTGGTTTGGCTCAATGCAAATGGACCCATTCCCAAACACTGGAAAGAAGTGAGGAAAAGGGATTTTGACCCCTCGGAGGGCCAAATTTCTCATTGTAAAATAAAAACAAAGAAATCTTTCTCTCAGGTTAAAGGACGTCAGAGAAACCAAACCTTCTCAGCTAAAAGCAGAGCTGGTTCTGCTGAGACTTCCGTGAGGATGCACTAGCTTTTCCCTAATATTCTGTGATAAGCCTGAAGGGGTTGCTGGTGGACCCAAGCAACTCAAATAGTTCAGCGGAGCAAACAAACAGAGCGATGCCAAGCCGGGTGACTTAAAATACCCTTTGCAGAGCTGCAGAACAAGGAAAAGACTTCCTCTTTTAGGACAAAAGGACACTTGATAAAATTTAGGGATAATCCCTAAAATGCCCCTGTAAAAGATGGGACACTTGTTTGAGGGCTGTTTGACGCCAATTGAGCCGGAATGTTGAAAGGCATTGCACGGAATGCTTCTGTCACCTTGAGCCTTTGGGATAAGAAGTAGCTCTGGGCTGGGCTCACAGAATCATCGAATTCTTATTCCCAAGTAACAAGAGATAGGATGAGAGGGAATGGCCCCAGGTTGTGTCAGGGGAGCTTTAGAGTAGATACTAGAAAAAAATTCTTTACTGAAGGAGTGGTGAAGCCCTGGCAGAGGCTGCCCAGGGCAGCGGGGGAGTCTCCATCCCTGGAGGGGTTGAAAAACCACTTGGACATGGCACTTTGGGACAGGGTTCAGCAGGCTTGGTGGTGTTAGGCTGACGACTGGACGGGGTGAGCTTAGGGGCCTTTTCCAACCTCAGCGCTTCTGTGATTCCGTGTGGTTTGGGGCCACGTAGACCAAGACGAGACGCACAGGGCGGCGCAGAGAAAATAAACCAAGGGAGAAAGCGCAGCACCTTTGAGGTGCTCTGGTCTCACACCCGCTCAGCGTTGCAGTGCTGTGGCTGCTGGAGTATCGCCATCAGTAATAGCGTCTGACTGAAACACCTGGGTGTGCTGTGAGGCGCACGAGGGAGAAACCTGTCCTGTCTGGAGAGGCTGCACACGAGCTGATGGGCACGGCGAGGCGAGGGCAGCGCTGGGAGGCTCTGCAGAACCAACACTGAGATTGAAGACAATAAGGCAACCGCTAACAATCGCCCATGGAAAAATGCTGATATCTTTTCTGGTTTTCTGGGGAGTGGCAAAATGACATTTTTGTGGAAGAGCGTCAGCTTTCAGCAGACAAAACGATCCTTTCGATATTTTTCCTCCGAACAATTTTTCCTCTTTTTATTTCTTTTATTTAAGCTGTTTCCACTGAACCTTAAGTTTTTGTTACAAATTTCCTACGGAGCAGGAGACAGAATATTCTAAATAACCTTTTCTATATAAAAACCCTAAGTCTCTCAACACTGCAATCATGCTGCTCCTTCAAGCCCTCCAGAAGACAGTCCCCTATTTCAGCTTCTCCTCGAGCAAAGCTGCTTTAAGGGAATCCCAGTGCTTCTTAGCCCCAATTTTTTCCTGCTGTTGCCTGGCAGTTTGCTGTCCTGCTGCTGTGCCAAAAGAAGTGCCTGGGGGTCGTACTGCAAATGGGGTCTGTGCACTTTTTAAAATCCCAATTAGATTATTTCCCCCGCATCTGCACAAGACACTTCAGTGCAGACGCCTCTCTGAATGAAATATTTTGCTGTATCAGCACCATAAACCCTTTTTTGTCTCCTCAATAAAAGGCAAAATAAAAACTAATCATAAGAAATGAAAAATAATTTCTCATGGACATGAACAAAGACAGACTTCCATAAAATAACAGTGTTCTCTCCTCTGAAAATGGAAATGCTTTCCAATAGTTTTCCAAAAATAAAGTTTTGAACCAAAAAGAAAAAAAAAACCCCTTTGGCCCCAAGTTTTCTTTCACTGGGTTGGTTTACAGGTGGTTCCGTGGGTCCAAAAGAGGAGGAGGACATTCGGGGACCTCTTTGGCTCGTTTGCGTCTGGGAAAACATCGCGTGGCAGGTGTTAAGGGAGCGTTTTCTGGGCAGCGCTTGGTGTCACTGAAGCAATCATCTCTTTGAGATCGCTCCCTGGTGGAACAAGGTCTCCTCTGCTGACCTCGGCGCCTTGTCTTTGTGTGCCAGCCACCTCCACGTAGGCATCGCAGCTCGGGGCCGGTATTGCCCGGCGTGTGGTCGGCAAGGGACACGAGCACAAGCACTGCCCGAACGGCCGTGCGTTGGCCAAGGCCGTTCTGAAGGCTTCCCGTGTCTTTGCCCAGAGCAGGCTGGTGCAGGGGGCAGGGTTGAACCACAGGGAAGCGATAAGTGAGGTAAAATGCTCGTGGCTCCCCGAGGCGGCCAGGGTGCTCTTTGAAGGAATGTGTTATTCCCTGCTGTATCTTCTGGCCGGCACAGGGAGCTTTCATTAGAGCAGCTGGCAGAGGGAGAGAGAGAGAGAGACAGAGCCTTGGAGAGCTCACGCCGCTTTCCACAACATCTCGGCTTGAAAGAGCCTTTGACTGCGCATCTTGCAAAATGTTTTCTCTGAGATGTCAAAACACGCGTCAGTCAAAGCGGAGGAGTCTGGAATGTGTTACACACGCGTCGGTGCACCGTTACCAGCGAGCTGTGGCCACGCGGGAGGGGGCCATGGCAGGAGATTCTGAAGCTCTGCAAAGACACCGTGGTCCTCAGGGGCTTTCTGAGGACCTGGGGAGTACCTCAGCCTCTGTGGTGGTGGAGGCAAACCTCAAACCCAGGAGATTTAACCCCCAGAGGACACGAATCTTTCAAACCCTGTTGGGTTTTAAAGCAAACAACTGTTTGCCAACCCATCCCCGAAGAAGGGTGTGTCCCTCGCCTCTCTGTTCCTCCAAAGTATGAGATGCACACCTTGAGCCTCCCAACAGGGGATGGGAGGGCACACAGACAGCAAAAGAGGGTTGTGCGGCGCACAGTGTGATTACAGCCTCCCACCGGGTTGTCTGAGCTGGGCCCCTGGGAAGTGATGTAGCTTCCAGACCTGGTGAGATCATAGAATCGCAGAATCACAGAACCACCTGGTTGGAAGAGACCTCTGAGATTATGGAGTCCAACCGTACCTGTCCTCTACTAAACCCTGTCCCTCAGAAACTCATCCACCCGTCTGTTAAACCCCTCCAGGGATGAAGATCCTGTCTTGCCCCTGAAAATGTGGGCTGTGCACCAGGACATCTTGCCCTGCTGTGTCAGACCCACGAAGCTGAGGAACAGGGGACTGATCCTTGTGCAGCCTTGCAGACGTGGGATTTGGGGGTCAACTGTTGGGAGCGCATTTGATGCCTCTCATGGCCAGAGCTGAGGCCCTGAAGCCTGTGAGGGGGGCTGGAGCACAGCAACATCCAAATTTTCCTGAGGAAAATACGCCACAAAGCAGACTCTGACGACCCCGGGAGGGACGGGCAGGCAGGCTGCTTTAATGAAGCTCCTGGCCGTGTCTCTGGAGCCTCCTGAGAGCCCCTCTTCCAAGTAGAGCTTTTGCTGACCCTCTTTTTAGAAAACGTCCGTGTGTGTGGCCTTGAGCATGGCCAGAGGGTGTCCTTCACCGCATGTGGGATTCCACGGTCTTGACCAGCCTTGGTGGCTTGCGGTGCTGCTGAAGCCCTCCTGGCGGTGCCAGGCTGACAGCTCGGATGGTGCCAGCCATGTACCCTGGGCAGCCCGGGCAGCAGGTTCTTCCCGAGCCGCTCATGAACGGGAATGCAGGCATAGCGTTTCCATGAGTAAGCCATACTTGCAGGATGAGGCCATGGAGCGAATTCGTGAGCTCCCAGCCCCTCGTGGAGCTGGTGAGGCACACGTGGTGTGGAACTGGGCAAACGCACGCTCGAGAGCTTTTAATTTCACGCTTCCTAAGCAAGCACGCTTTTCTCCATAAAAGCTGCAAGACTCTTGGTGATTTTATTTCCTTATTAAATTCAACATCTCTTTAAAAGTAGAAAAGGCTAAAAATGGGGGTTGGTACAGAGCTGGGGCAGATTTGCATGTGGGGTGGGGCAAGTGGCATCTTTCTAGCTGGCACTTAGGGTGTGCACAGCACAGCATGGTCCTGCCCTGGACGCCTGACACAATCCGTGTCACCAGTCCTTCAAAAATACACGTTGCAAACATCTTTCTTGGCTTGAGCAGTGGCCCTTCCCTTCCAAGCACAGAGGGTAACAGGTGAGGTGTGAGGCAGGGGTGCGCTACGGGTCCCCAGGCAAGGTCAGCAAGGGTTAGCACATCCAAATGCAGGTCCCCGTTCAGGTCCCCGTTGCAGACCCGTGCCATGTTAACACCGCAGCACCAGAGCTGATACGTTCCCACAAGGACTAATAAGTCTTGATTTTGGATGATGCTGATGTGGCCAGACCATTTCCAGGTCTGAGGCCACCCCTGGGGTCTCTGCATCGTGCTTTGTGTTGCTGTGCTTCCAGGTGTGCACAGAAAGGCACCTCTCCCCCGCTTTGAGAAGTGCAAGCTAAGAAAGATAGTAGTGAGCGTAGCAAAACTGTAGGGTTTTCTTCACAGAAACATAAAATTGTTTCCATTTTTCTCTCCTCTAACTCACTCCTCTAGCTCGAACCCCCCCCCGGATCTGCAAATCATCATAGAGTCATAGAATGGGTTGGCTTGGAAGGGACTTTTAAGATCACCCAGTTCCGACGCCCCTGCCACGGGCAGGGACACCTCCCAGCAGACCAGGCTGCTCAAACCCTTACCAAGTTTCCAGTCCTTAACTGGTTTCTAATCCTTTAAACCCATCTAGCAGATAGCACACAGAAAACTTGGAGTTCACAGTCACGCTCCCCGCATGGGTGCGAGCGCAGTCCAAGCAAATAAATCCTGAGTGCAAGCATTCATACATGAAGAACTTCACACTCGGAAACATGACCACACTAAATTGCTGCCAGAGCTTTAAAGGCAGCTTTTGAAAATATTAGCCCCTGCATCTTGTGTTTCTGGAGCAAACGGTTTGATTCATCAGGGAAAAGTCAGCTAACTCCACACAGGACCGCGTCCTGGGGGTGCAGGGAGGAAAGGAGTTGGGATGAAGACAGCTCTGTTCTCGTTCATAAACACATCAGGGCTGAGGAAAAGGAAATCTTTATGATTCCTGCCTTTATTTTCCGTGTCTCTGCAATTACTAAGGCTTGGTATGGAAGAATATCTTTCAAGAATAGAAGTCATATGCTCCCCAGAATCACTCAGCAGCAATGTTTCTGGCTCCTGTAACCAATGCTAGCGGAAGGCTCCATTTCTTGACTGTCAGCACCAGTTTTTATTAAGAAAGAGCTTTTTCACTGTATTTTCCTCCCAATTCCCAAAGTGTTATTGATAGTTGATTATTACTATTTTACGTGAGGCCATAGCAGCAATGAGTTGGGATCGAAGATGTGCAAACATGCAATCTGTAAAACTCAGGTCGGTGTTGGAGGGCGTAGGCAGAATACGCCTCTAAACTGCACCGAGGCTGGAACTCCGGCATGGAGAAGTTAGGAGATTCCAGAATGGAGGTTTATGTCTCCCATCGTCATCTAGCTTTCGCTAGCCCGTGTCTCATGATGGTCTCATGGTTGTTACACTCTCCTGCAGGATCCCCCGTTGATCCAAGAAGGGCAATGAGGTGAAGGGGCTGGAGAACAAGTCCTACAAGGAGCGACTGAGGGAGCTGGGGGTGTTCAGCTTGGAGGAGGCTGAGGGGAGACCTCATCCCTGTCTGCAACTGCCTGAAAGGAGGTTGTGGTGAGGTGGGTGCTGGGCTCTGCTCACAATGACAGCAATGGGACGAGAGGAAATGGCCTCAGGTTGTGCCAGGGCAGGCTCAGACCAGATATTAGAGAAAATGTCTTCACAGAAGGGGTGGTGAGGCCCTGGCACAGCTGCCCAGGGAGGTGGCTGAATCACCGTCCTTGGAAGGTGTTTAAAGACAGGTAGATGAGTTTCTCAGGGATCTGGTTTAGCAGTGGTCAGGTACGGTTGGACTCGATGATCTCCAAGGTCTTTTCCAACCAGGTGATTCAGCTCACTGGAAAGGCATCACTCTCGCAACTCAATGCTTTGTGTCAGCCCATGGTTGCTCCAACACACGTGCTACCAACCGGTGGGGGTCTCAGTCCATCACGGCTGTCTGCGTGCCAGCCCCAGCTGCTCAGGGCCCTGCTCAGTCTGCCACACCGCTCCGCACTGTCGGTTCCTCAGTCAGGGGCTCAAGCCAGCCCACGGGTCTTGCCAGCTCCTCTCATTTTCAGCCCTTTCAGGCTTCTTCCAAAAAACCTGCCTTGCTTTCCTCCGCACAGCAGCCCCGGGGATGATTTATGGTGTAATTCATGAGCTGTGTTCTATCACCATGCAGCTCATGGGAAGGGACAGAGCAAAGAGATCTTCAGCTTCATCGCAGACCCTTAAGCCCGTGTTTGATACGCACTTGCTTACGTGGGATGGGTCAGTCCATGCCATCTGTTAGTGCCACGTCCCCACTGAGAGGGAACTTGCTCATGGGGACAGGGACGTCATATCTGCCACTACGTGAAGCCACATCATCTTTTGCCGCACAAACCCCACCCTTGACGCTGGGGTACCAGAGCACCAAAGCGGTTGCTTGTGCTCAACGCTATGAAAAATCCCATCAACTTCGGCAATACTGAGCACCCATGTGGATGCCCCCAGACCGGATTTGTTGTGTCAGTACTGACACGAACAGCCACAGATTTTAGAAGTTATTGGCGTGTTGTTGGTTAAAACTTTTAAAAGCAAATTGGACAAGCTTATTGTATGTATAATTTAGGGTTAAATTTTGTCCTCCCCCTCGCTCTTACCTTTTGCCACACATTTTGTTTCAATCAGGATCTGCTTGAATTCACCCGGTTATATCTGAGGGCAGGGTTTGTCCTTCTCTCTGTTGCTAAGTTTAGTTACGCTTAAAGTGAAGAGGTGTTAGGCTTCTTGAAGGAAAAGGTTCAACCACTGACACTAATGCCGGTAAAAATTCAGTTGCCGAATTTCTATAAATGCCAAAGTGTTGTAGAAAACATTTTAATCTGAATAAAATAGTTAACTTGACATAAAGTGAAATATTGTCTGATATCTTGGGCTTTTCATAAGCAAGTGGAAACCAATGTGATCATGATGGGCAGAGAGGAAAAATCAATGTTTTGCTTTGAAAATTCACCTTTTCTGGATTGTTTTTTTCTGGCTGAGGCAGCCTGACAACATTGTATGAAATATTTTGATTTACTCAAAATTGTCTCTCTTTCTTTTCTTTTCTTTTCTTTTCTTTTCTTTTCTTTTCTTTTCTTTTCTTTTCTTTTCTTTTCTTTTCTTTTCTTTTCTTTTCTTTTCTTTTCTTTTCTCTTCCTTTTTTTTTTTTTAACCAAAAAGATGTAGTTTTGGCTGAAAATTTTTAGTGTATGCAGAAAGGGAAATTGTTCTGTCAAGGGTATTGTAAAAAGCCCTGCGTTTCATTGCCTTTTAATGGAACCTTAATAGAAGTTGGCAGCGTAGAAGATGAAGCTGGAAGGCTGCAGTGAAATTAAAATAATCAGAAGTTGTTCCGAGGTTCATGACCGTGAGAAAGCCCTCAAAGCCCGTAACTATTCAGTCAGCCATAAAAATGGTTGATCTCATTTCTCCCCATCACATCCCATCCTTTGCAGAAAAGCTCACAACTACAGGAAGCCCATGGGGGACCGTGCTATTGCGATTGATTTTAGATGGAAGATGTGCAGATATTGGGAAGGGGAAGAGTCAGCTTTGCCAAAATAAAAGTGCATTGAACACTGGAAAAGCTCTGGGGTCTGGAAAGAACAGAATAAAGTTTAATCAATGTCAATAGTTCCAGCCAGTTTAAAAATCTTGACTGTGCATTAAGGTGTAATGATCTCTGGCAGACTTTTAATCCAGATGCAAGCGTTACAAGTTTCTTTTTTAACGATAAGCATGGCTTTGAATTCTTTTGAAACGGTTGCATCTGAACAAGTTTCTGCTACTTGGAGCTTAAATTGCACCCACTGGACATTCCTTGGATTTTTGCCGGAGTATTGCTGAAATCAGAGTTGGAAGAAATGTTCCCCGGGGATGACACTACCTGGACTTGTCCTTCTTTTGCTCCCCTGCCCTGGTTATTTCTCCCCTAAATCTACCTGCGTGCTCTTTCTTTTTCCCCATCATTACTGCTATATATTCAGACAGCTTTTGGCTTTAAGTCTATGGGTTTGTCTATTGCAGAGCCTTTAATAATGGTTATTTCCTGGTACTGAATGCTCCACTTGGTCCGGGGGGACCTGTTTGTAGCATAGTTTTCTGTAATTACCCAAAATTTACACAGCAATTCCAGGCCTATTATACGAGGCGTAGCGTGTAATTACAGGCAAAACTTATTAGGTCCTAATAACAGCAAATAGATCATTACACAAATCATTCCTGTTGCTGTGTTGATATTTTTATATGGAGTAAGTGAATACAATTACTGATAACTACAATACACACCTTCCAGCCGCAGTTTAACTTGTGTCACCGCGACAAACAGCAGGGCAGGGGCAGGAATAAGGAACCTCCACTGAAACTGGGGTTGGAACTGGGTCATCTCTAAAGTCCCTTCCAACCCAAACTGTTCTGTAATTCTGTGGAATATGGGAGAGCCTGTGAATTATTGCATCTGAAAGCCAAGGTGTAAACGCTCTCTGTATCGCTCTGTGTGTGTGCGTGTGCACAGATATGGCAGCTGTAGTCACCGAAGCAGGCAGCTAGGCAGAGTGATCTGTGTTGTCTTGCTTAGGTGATGGGTTATTCATGGGGGAAGGTGGGCCTCCAGGTGCCAGGGCTGTAGAGGAAGGAACAGATCTGATAAACACAGCAGCAAGCGGAGCTGGGCGAGCAGTCACCAGGGCAGCCATGCGAATGATGTGTCCTTACCTTCCAGTTTGGAATCATGGAATCATCTGGATGGAAAAGAACGTTGGGATCATCGAGTCCATCCATGCCACTTACTAAACCAAAGAAAACTCACCTACCTGTCTTCTAAACACGTCCAGGAATGGTGACTCCATCACCTCCCCAGGCAGCCTCTGCCAGGCCCTGAGAACCCTTTCAGCAGAGACAATTTTCCTAATGTCCAGTCTAAACCTCCCCTGGCACAACTTGTGGCCATTTCCTCTCGTCCCATCGCTGTCCCTTGTGAGCAGAGCCCAGCCCCCACCCCGTCACAGCCTCCTTTCAGGCAGTTGCAGACAGGGATGAGGTCTCCCCCCAGCCTCCTCTCCAGGTTGAACACCCCTAGCTCCCTCAGCCGCTCCTCGTAGGGCCCATTCTCCAGCCTCTCCTCAGCCTCGTTGCCCTTCTCTGGACGCGCTCCAGCCCCTCAATGTCCTTCTTGTAGAAGCAGTGGGTTCAGCCTAAGATTTGTAACAGAATCACTTTGAGGTACTTTGAAACTTCCCTGAAGGGTGACTGCGGGACCCTGCCAAATAGAGGGAGCCTGTAGGGAAAAGGTGTTAGCACTGGCATCTGTCCGGCAGTACCAGGTGTGGGGGATCAATTACACAGAAGCAATGCAGTCCTGACCTTTGCAGGCAGCTTTATGAGCGATTCGGGTTGATGCATATGGGTTAATGAGTGATTTGGGTTGGTGCATGTTGGTTGAAGAGTTGATTTCGGCATTGCCATACTGGCACTCCAAGATGCATCATAGAATTATAGAATGACCCAAGTTGGAAGGGACCCACAAGGACCATCGAGTGCAGCTGCTGTCCCTGCCCAAGACACTCCCAACACTCCCCCCAGAGCACTGAGGGCATTGGCCAAAGGCTTCTGCAGGGCTGGCACACTGGGTGCCGGCACTGCTGCCCTGAGGAGCTGTTCCAGGGCTCCCCCACCCGCTGGGGGAAGAACCTCTTCCCAGTGGCCAACCTAACCCTCCCCTGGCATCTTCCTGCCATCCCCTCCAGGGCCATCCCAGGGCACCAGAGAGAGGAGCTCAGCCCCTGCTTCCCCTCCCTCCCTTGTGAGAAGGCAGGAACAGCTCTGAGATCCCCTCTCAGCCTCCTCTTCTCCAGCTGAGCAGCCCCAGTGCCTTCAGCCTCTCCTCACCCCCTTCCCCTCCAGACCCTTCCCCAGCTTTGGGGCCCCTCTGGACCTCATCCAAGGCGCCCATGTCAGCGCTTGGCATGGAGGGCAGCTAGGTGGAGGGTACGTGATGGAGACACATGGCAGAGCACAAGCCACTTTATGGTAGAACACACGCAAGTGTAGTGGCCAGGGCTCCCTTTCCCAGGCTGATGCAGCGTTTTGGGCTCCATCCATTGCTTTTTGCCCAGGTTTGATCTGGTTGTAGCTGGGATTCAAGCGGGGGCAGAAGTGCTGTGGGCAACGCTGCCCAGAGGAGCCTTTGTGAGAGGTTCTGCCATGATGTCTGTCTTGTGCTTTATCTCCTTGATGGTTTGTGAGAACAGGAGGCTGGGTAGTGTGACGCTGGCAGGGATGGTTTCAGAGACCCCGGCACCTCCTGATCTCAACTCGTTTGCCGTGTGACTGTTCTTCCCTCTTTCAAGGTGTTTTCATGCTCAATATTCAGGGGCAGGGAAGGTCCTATTGCTTCCCTGTTCCGTTGACCCCCACCACCCATAAGCCACAGAAAACCCTTGTAAGAGAGAATCACCTGGCTTTATGGGCAGATTATTACATGTTTAGGAGATATTTTTGAGACTCAGTAGACAGCCTTTCAACACATCATGGCTTACCCTGATACAAAACCTTGCTTGAAGATGTTTTGAGGTGTTTTTCTACGCAGGGCAGGGCTCTTTGTGCAAGAAGACCTTGGCAGCCGCAAGAACATTTATTTAAGAAGCGGTAGACGGTGGCTGCTGTGAATTCTGTGCAGTACTTTGAACAAGTTGGGCAGTGTTGCCATGCCCATAAAATGATCCTCACTTTCGATATCTCCTTGGCTACTAAACCACTGCTGGTTCAGGGGGTGACTTCTGGTCTAATACAGCATTCAGAATCCAGGAAAAGAACCCAAATAAACATCATCTCCCCTGTCCCACGGTGGGTCACGGCCAGCTGAGCTCCTGCAAATTGTCCTATGTGAGGGCTGCGTTACGAGGACTCCTGAGCCCTCCCATCACAAGACGTGGAGCTGGGAGCCGGCGCCAACTGGCCAAAGGCTTTGGCTCTGCTGACCCTGGGGAAGTGACAGCACCAGGGCGGTTTTGCTTTTCTAGCATGATAACAAACATCATTACCTTATTGGCAGAGCAGAGCGACCGTTCGGCGTGTTTGCTGGGGAGGAGTGAGGCAAGGTCGGCTTTTTAACCTCAGCCGACCCCAGCAGAGTGGCTGGTCAGGAAAACAGTGCCACCTCCACCGTGCTGTTCAAACGCACGTGTTTGTTACTCTTTGGTGAAAATTTATCCTTGTTGTTGTTAGAGTTGATGGAGCTGGGCTGGGCAGCACGGGGTGGCGTTAGGGATGACCGCTGCCGCTCCTCTTGCCTTGCCTGACCTCCCACTGGGATGGAAAAGCAGCCACAAAGCCTCTTGCAGAGCCTTGCTCACTCAAACCAAGCAAAACAACTCCTTTTAAGGGTTATCTTTCTGCCAGCATTTACAGAAGGACAGTGGCAGGGTGGGAATCCCAGCAAATGGTACCGTGAATTTGGGAATTTGTGCAACAACTTGATCCCAAGCGACAATGCTCCCCTGATCAGGGGGACAAAGAGTATTGTGTGACCTAAAGCCCCAATCCCAACCCAACGGAGCCGCCCAGCTTGTGACTTACATATCTGCAGCAAATTCCTTATCTATCAACAGGAACTGAAAGTAAGGGGGAAAAGAAAGGCAAATAAAGATTATCAGCAGTATTACACTGCGTATACTCCCTGCAGACCTTGTGCTACTGTTAATTATTAGCTCTCAAAAAATTGAGAGCCACTGCAGAACTGACTGAAATACAACGATACTTCTCAAATTCAAAAAATTTGGTGCATTTTGGCTCCTTTGGTGCCACAGTTCAGACGATGAGTAGGTGTTGGTGATGGGTCATAGGCTGGACTCGATGATCTCAAAGGTCTTTTCCAACCTTGTGATACTGTGATACTGTGAAAAACTGTGCTTTAATAAAGAAATACAAATGACAATCTAAAAATGTATTTTTATTGGGCTGCTAATAACGACCCGCGGTGAGGGTGGAGGAGGGAGGAGTATAATGAGCTCCTGGGAGGGGCTCGCACACCGGCATCCCTCGTGTGTCCCACACACCACAGATCACCTCGAGCATCCTCCCTGGGAGCTCAGCCACCCCTGCCTGGGCCAGGGGACTTGGCAACAAGGAGACGGTGCCCAGCCCCTGCGCTGGGCTGGCACACTGCTCAGCTTGGGAAACAGCCGGGCAGGCACTGAGGAGTTCAAGCTCTATATTCTCATCCATAAAACTTCCATATTGGCTTCCCCTTTGGCTGACGCTCGTCCTTCCCAGTCCCTCCCCAGCACGCGGCAACGCTTGGCCAGATTCAGGAGCCAGTTAGACACCTGGAAACCTGATCTACGCTGATGCGGCCAAGACGTGAATCTGGCCTCACAAACAGCCTTTGCCCTTGAGTTGGAAACAAAATAGGTTTCTCTCCTTGGTTTGGAAACCCTAATGTTTGTTTTCCTTGCACACAGAGCCCCGTTCCCCCCTCATTAGCAGATGTTTTGCATACGAACTGTATTACCTATAAAGTCTGCTTACTCCAAGCAAATCTTTCTCAATTTTTTCTTTTTTTTTACTTCAATTTGAAGTGAAAGGTACAGTATAGGATTCAAATGCTTTTGCATTACACGGGCTTCCGATCACTTGAAAAACCCCATGGAAAAAAACCGACTTCAGAAACCTGAATCGTTTTCCTGCATTTCATTTTGCCTACCTGAACTTTCTTTTGATTTCCTGGGTTGTTTTTTTTTTTTTTTGCTTTACAGGCCCCTTAGCTTTTGCTTATTTAATTTTATTTATTTATTTATTTATTTAAAAAATCGTAGCTCCTATTTCAGCTCTCACTTCGTGTCAGTATTTCTACCCTGTGGATGTGTCGCACAGGCAGGAACATCGGGAATTTGCCCAAAAGGCAGAACTACAGAGCAGCTCAAAGAAAGAAGCAAACCTGAATGCTGAAGCACAATTTGGTTTCGTCCCAGCTCTTGCCCACACTGATTGCTGGCTCCAGGGCTGCAGGCAGAGAAGTGCGGGCAGGAGAAATAAGAGGCAACCCCCAGACAGATTCAGAAATTCAGATTTGTTGCTGACAGCTGGCTGGCCCATTTGCCACCGTCTGAATGGCACCTCTGACTTTTCTTTGGCTCAAAGATTTAACGTTAAGGCAAAAATAAGACACAGTGTACAAGCTCCATCAAATCTTTGGCACAACAGCAACAACAACAACAAAAAATTACTGTACACATGAGCTGAGAGGGTAACATTTCCCAGTTAAGCAAAGGGAAAAGTGCTAAATAAATTGCACGTACTAGAAGGTGGCTGGCTTAACAACAATAAGAAGCATTCCCATCTTTTTTTTTTCTCTTTTCCTTTCTGTCCCAGAGATCAAGAAAGTTCCTTGGCCAATCATCATCTTGAAAAGGGGGTTCTGCAAAAAAGCTGCTTGCAGTCTTCATCTGGATCATGCAACCTTTGCCAAGAACAGATGTAACTCCGGCTGGAAGCTCTTCTGAATCCTCCCTGGTTATTACTCCTGGAAAGAGAAAGATGCACCATCAGAGCAGTGAACACATGCTGTCTCGACAGCTCCTTGCACAAATGACCATCACTGACGCACCACGGGATCCGCTAAGAGTTAAGCACAGGCACTGGTAGAGAGAGGAGATGAGGAAGGTTTAGGGAAGAAATACAACAAAGCAATTAGGTGTTGGCTCCAGCTCCTGCCACAAAAAAATCAGAAATAATGGCAAATATCTGCTTTTGACAAGACCTGCAGCTTTTTGGATCTATTTGCAATTTCAGAAACTGATCTCAGAAAGTGAGAGCGTTGATAGAAGATAGATTTGGGCAGGAGATGGGATTTATGTCTTTATTTTATTTATTGCATTTGCTTTTCTGTATGCACAGCTTCTCAGGCTGCAGGACTGCAACCTGCCCCTAATGCCTGCACGGCCCCAGCAAGTCACGGCCAAGGCAGATGTACCTGGGTAATTGCATTTGGCTGCAGAAAATTATGGCCAGGTCCATTGGAAAACACAAACCTCCAAAACGCAGCAGCCTCAGACAGGGAAAACCTCATCTAAGCCCCCTTTAACATTAAAATAAGCCCTGTGAATACCCCACAAACAATCATTAGCATAGTTCAAAACAGAGTAAAATCCTCAGGGCTTGCTCTTTCATGAGATCACATCTGCGTTGTCCAAACTGCCTTCATCACGTGGGCTCCTAAATCCTCCTTTAAGTAACTTAGGAATTAGAAACTTGGAAATCAGATCCCATTTTCCGAGTCCAACCACCATTTCTTGCTTTTTGCCAGGGGATTTAAGAGCCCTTCGGGGTGCAGCACGACCTCTGAAGGTCCTTTGGACACGGTCATCAATTCCCTGGACAGATCAGCCATCTTTCTGACAGTCTTAAAAAGGTCAAACTCCTTAAAGCTTGGCCTGAGAAACATTTTTTCCTCACTCCATTTTGTTTCTGTACTGCATCTCTTTTTCCATTCCTGGACACTGAAACAATTAGGTACAAAGTATTATTGAGATACTGATGCTTCATTTTATTTTTATTTTGTTACTACCATTAGGACAGCTGCTCGAGAGATGGACATCACAGCCGAGCATCCGCACCAGGCTAAGGGGCCTGAAATCCACCCTGTCACCCCCTCCTGCCAAGAGCAGACTCTTGGAAGCACAGGATTGCCCCAGGACCACCAGGATTATAGAATCATAGAATGACCCCAGTTGGGAGGGACCCAAAAGGATCATTGAGCCCAACTCCTGTCCCTCTATAGGGCACTCCCAACACACAAACCATGATTTCCCTCCATAAGAGTATTTCGCTGCAAGAGCCCGGGTCATCCTCTGTGGAAGGAACGCTGGTCCCTTCTGGACCCCCAACTCCAGGAATTAGGGTCAGCATGTGTGGATACGGCAGAGGAGCCATTTGACCGCGTGGCTCTGCTGGATAATGGGATGGAGCCATGGGCAATAACCAAGTCACAAATAAAAAATCACTTCATCGATCCTAGCCCACGCCGACTGCTCTCCTACCTGAGCACTACTAAAGCTGACATTCACCTTTGGCCCACAGCAAATCTGAACGGAGAGCTCATTATTGCAACTATTCTCAATAAAGAGGTGTCTTTGCTGACTGTAAGACACTACCTGGGGCTGCTCGGAGTGGGAGGGTACAGAAACTCTTGCCCTAATTCAAGCCTTTAATTGGGATCAGAGAGTTTGAACACATGAGGGTTTAGGTGGCAGAATGACAAACAGCCTTGTGCATTGCAAACATTTCTGTTGGAACTCCCTAAAATTATTTCCCAACAATAAATAATATATATTGATAACCTGTAATAGAAAAGTCGGTTGTTTAATTTATCCCACATGGAAAGAAAATGTAAAAGAAGAGAAAGGAGGGAAGCAATGACTGCTCTCATTAATATTAAAAGACAGAGAGACAAATCCTCCCTGTTCCCATCTGGAACCACAGTCTTAGCAAGCAAAACCTTTTCCACTGCAGGAACGAATTACCCAGCAATAGCAGCCTCACGCCCTCAGCCAAAGCCAGCGCAGTAACAGAGCCCCCGTGTCCCCTCTCTTGTGCCACTGGTGCTCTGTAAAGTGGTGCACGAACAGGACCTGGGATTGCAGTTAATGCCTCCTGCTTTTGCTCAGAGAGACACTTCCCTTCAGCTCGGGGTGCTCGATGCCGACAAAAAGCATCGGTGGGGTTTGGGAAGCAGGACAGTTTTAGGAAGAGGAGCCTCTACTCTGAAATGTTTGCAATTGGGAAAGCTCAGCCATGGTGGGGCAGAGAGGGAGTATGAACACAGCGGCCAAGGGCAATCGTGCCGTGTCAGCGAGGAGATGGAAGCGGAAAAGGGAACGTAGCGATCCCTCTGCAAGGCGACAGCGGATCGCAGTGGAGCTCACGGCACCTCTCAGCTGGGCGCGACTGGCTATTCATGACGTTAGGTGGGAACGGGCTCCTTTCTTTCCCCCTCCACCCTTCTCCACTCCAGACAGATTTATTAAGCAGGGGCTGCTTTAAACTAATAATATCAGAACTCCCATGGCTCTTGAATTTGACAACTGGCCCAACGACCTTGGTGAGTTTGCAGCATCCCGGAGCATTTCAATCTCTATAAATCAAAGCACTTCTGGAATTAAATCAGCCTTTGTTCCAGGGCTTCTCCTGTCTCTTCTACTCACATTTTCCTTTTGCTGTCGTTACCTGATATCTGTGGGGCGGATATTCCCCTATTCTTGCTAATATCCCTACCACAAAGGGAACGGAGCCTGCTCTGGGAGCCTGCCCCAACTGCGGGAGCGAATCCCCAGGCTTTGCATGATGCGACGAGGCTGCTCCGACACCCCTTAAAGCAAAGAGCCCACAGCCTCACACTTCCGCAATTGCTCATTTGGGTTGCAGGCACCTCGAGTGCCGGGTTCAGGTTTGGGCCCCTCACTACAGGAAGGACATTGAGGGGCTGGAGCGCGTCCAGAGAAGGGACTGGGGAGGGGCTGGAGAACAAGCCCTACAAGGAGCGACTGAGGGAGCTGGGGGTGTTCAGCCTGGAGAAGAGGAGGCTGAGGGGAGACCCCATCACTGCCTACAACTGCCTGAAAGGAGGCTGTGACGGGGTGGGGGCTGGGCTCTGCTCACAAGGGACACGGAATAGGACAAGAAGAAATGGCCTCAGGTTGCACCAGGGCAGGTTCAGATTGGACATCAGGAAAAATTTCTTCACCAAAGGGGTTCCCAGGGATTGGCACAGCTGCCCAGGGAGGTGGTGGAGTCGCCATCCCTGGAGGGGTTTAAAAGATGGGTGGATGAGTTTCTTAGGGACAGGGTTTAGTATTGGACAGGTACTGTTGGACTCAATGATCTCAGAGGTCTTTTCCAACCAGATGATTCTATGACATATCAAATGCAAGAGATAAGCATGGGAACCCGCTATGGCGCTTACGCAGCCTTGCTCCCCCCTTGCTGCCTCATTTTCAAGTTCCCTGTGCGTGTAATCCTTCAGCCAGCACAGGCAGGCGTAACTCAAGGCCAGGCAGATGCAGGCCCCCCCGGAAACGCCGCCGTCCCGCAAGCAGCAGGACAGCTCGGAGCGGGTCACTGCTCTCCCGTGGTCCAGCTCCTCCCCGGGTCCCGTGGAGCCAGCGGCCGTGGGGAAGCAGACTGGCTGGCTGCCCGCTCTCGCCGGCGAGCCCTAGCAGGGAAATGAAGCTATTTTTAAAGAGGAACCTCTGCTAAGTCAAACTGCAGAGAAAAGGAGGTCGAACCTCATTATCAGACCCCCCCCCCCGCCCTGCAACCCACACAGGACGGGAAGCAGTGAGGAAGAAATGCCATGCAGATCGTCGAGATTTTTACTGTGCTGGCCCCAAATGTGTTATAATAATCAATATCAGATGATCAATAACAGCAAGCCCCCGCCGCCGGGATCATCCGTGCAAAGCAGGGGGTGGGAGCTGTGGCTTTATCTCAGGGCTCTGTCTAAATAAATCACGAGTCATGATACCGTGTTATAGAAAAAATATGTTCCAAGCCAATGGTTTCAGCGCCACAGAAATCAAGTCTGCCACTACCATTTCTCTTGACAATATAAAACATTAACTTGTTCACTTCTGCGAGTAAATACGCCCGTGTAATGCCCTCCCTTGAATTTAACAACAGGAATAAACGATACCTACAGCAGGAGATCTGTTTTTAGCAAAGTAGCAATGAGGCAGTGTCAAGGCACGGCAGAACACCACAATAACTATTTTATACACCGCAATAACTACCTACACAATGCGAGCCATTTTAGCACAGCAGACTGCAACAAATAGAGTGGCTTTTCTCTCCACATATGCTTCCATATCATTTAATTATTGGGGAATATATATAGAGATAGAATTTTTATTTTTAATTCCTTGTGTCTGTGCACACACACACACACAGAGGCACAAAACCGAGAAACTAAATTCCAGCCGAAAACTTTTATTGAGCTCCAAGCGCTCGCCTGTTATTCATAACCCAGTTTCCTCTCTCACAAAGAGACCTTTTGCATGGTTTGGGTTTTTTTTTTTTTGAAATGTGTGTGTGTGTTTTTTTTCTCCTCCTGCCTCGCTAACAGCTGCTCGCAGTGTTGTATCCTGAGTGATGATGAGGTTCTGAAAGTGTTTTTTTGGAACAGATGGCCAGGAGAGAGCTGGGGAATGTGCCAGCAGCGAGCTGGGGAATGCGCCAAGTCCTGCAGTGACTGAGTACTCCGGGTTCCAGCTCGCGTGCCTTTCCCTTGCCCTCTGCCCCAAGTGGCGCCAGCAGGACTTCCCAGCTCGCGCTCCGAACATCTGGAGTCTGCGACTGCCAGAAGAGCTGGGACGGGGGGAGGATGAAGCAAAAAAAATCCCTCAGCCATCCCTCCGTGCTCCGGCTTCACTCCCGGGGCCGCGGCGATGCTGCTGCCTAGCACGGGGTTAACCGAGAGCAGAGAGGGAAGGGGAACCACACAAAAATGACCTTTGCCATGGGAGTTTGGGGTTGGTTTTTAGCGCTCGGGGGGTGCTGGGTGTACGCTACAGGGTACTTTTTGGCAGTCGGATCCTGCTCGTGTAGAACCAAGGCCTGTGCTGCCCCAAGGGGGGACGTTGCCCTTCTACACCTGGAGGACAGATTCTGTGGGGCTGGAGGATGGCGGGGCTGTGGTGCACAGCTCTGCACCCACAAAGCCACCACCCCGCGGGCCCTGTGTACAGCCTGAGAGGAGGCTGTGACGGGGTGGGGGCTGGGCTCTGCTCACAAGGGACAGGGGATGGGATGAGAGGGAATGGCCACAAGTTGTGCCAGGGGAGGTTTAGACTGGACATTGGAAGAATTTCTTCACTGGAAGGGTGCTCAGGCCCTGGCACAGCTGCCCAGGGAGGGGGTGGAGTCGCCATCCCTGGAGGGGTTTAACAGACGGGTGGATGAGTTTCTGAGGGACAGGGTTTAGTAGAGGACAGGTATGGCTGGACTTTTCCAACCAGATGATTCTGTGAAGTCCCCGAGCCATCGTGCTGCCTTTCTGCAGGGCTCTGGGGGGAAAAGCTACAAAAAGAGACTGTGCAAACAACAGGCTGGACCCAAAACCCTATGAAATCCACATGAGGCTTTCAGCCAGCCTCTGGCCACTCAGGATTGTGTCCCAGGCAGAAACCACGGAAGAGGAAACTTGGATTCCCTTTTCTGATCCAGCTCCGTTTGCTCAGTGCTGCCAGAGGATGCTCCTGGCTGGAGCCAAGGGCAGATCCCCCTCTTTCCCCAGGACGTTAGCGAGGCCCCAGCAGGACTCAGCAGTCTGCGGAGGGTGGCGCAACCCAGCTCTCCAACGTGACTCTTGTGTGCACGGTGAAGGGCAAGGCTTAATCCAGATTACTTGCATAACCAAGCTTTACCAAATGAAGACTATCACCAGAATTCACCACCCCTCCATGCAGCTCTTTTTTTTTAAAGGACAAGGCTTTTGAAGCCCTTCAGTTACCCCCTTGGCCTATTATAAATGAGATCCCACATCCCCAGACACCCTTGGTCAAAGCTCAACTGCAATGATCACCACATAACTCCAGTCAGGACTGCAAAGGGGATTTTTTTTTTCTAACCAAGTTTGAAAGCCTAAAGCCAACTTTTCTAATTAATGGAGCGGGAAGCGGGGAAAAAAGCCACCCCGTTACATTTCCTATTGCAACAGCAAAGTTTGAACAACAACCTAATATTAGGGGACAGCAGATAATTCACCCTCAAAAACAAAGCAAAAGGCAACGCACAATCCAGCAAACACAACATCTGGAGCCCCTGCCTGCCAAAACAAACTCTAACCAGCTACTTTTTTGTGTGAAAAGCTCATGGTGCCACAGCACATTGCAATCAGAGAGCCGCGAGAGCGAGCGATAGAGGCAGAGACACAATAAAACGGAGATGACAGGAGATAAGGGTGCTGTGGACCCACCAGTACAGCTGGAGGAGCACAGGTCCATGTTTGGGCTTGCTGTGATTTTTTTTTAAGAGAGAATAAAAAAAAGGAAACCCAAAACCATGACCAACAAAAATATAACAACCACCCCAAAGTCGATAATTCAGAGGAAATGCTCAGCGAGCAGTGGTTTTAGAGACCTGATTAAAACCACACACAGCTTACAAAAACGTGCCGATTTCAAAAGTAATGAGGGCACAATGATTTTGGGCCAAGCCATTGTATCCTCATCCAGCCGCCCATGCGAGACCCCCCAGGAGCGACATCCCTTCACACCACCTGACATCCAGAGCTTGGATCTTCCCTACACAGCCATCCCAGATCTGTCATTTCCCTCCGACAACTGCATTTCCCTCCCTTGTGCTCACAATGCCATTGATTTGCTTGCTCAAGGAGAAAGGGAGTTACCAAAAGTCCTCCCAACCCAGGCTTTGCATCCCTATTCCCATCTACTGGGAAGTACTGGTGTTACTTAGTGGTACCTACTGGTTTTGGTTTCACCACCAGTTGAATGTGCTTTTGCCGTCATCTGAGCAAATACTGCTGGAAACAAAATGTTACCTCTCAGCCTGAATTCCACTATCAGCTCCTGAATCCACAGGCTTTTGGGCTGTCCTAAACTTGGACTTTCCCAAAGAGCAGAAATGCATTTGCAGGACACTTTGCAGAAAGAAAAGCGAGGCAGTGCGGGGACCAAGACCCTGTCTCAGGTACAAAGTCCAGCTTTTTTCTTGGAGAGGGCCACTGGAGAAGGGTTAGTGTGGATGTCCTTCAAAAATGTGCCAAAAGGCTGATTTTCTCCTAGTGATGCTGTTTCTGTGGATCAGCAGAGACGCACTGGGAGGTGGGATGCGCTGATGCCCCGTGAGAGTTTCATTGTTCATGTGCTCTCCTTGGGCTCGGGACTCCTCCGTGCATCCACTCTGAAGCGAACATTAGAGAACAAAAAGCCATAAATGGAAGGCTTTTAATTCTTAATTTATTTTTTTAATTAAGAGTGGGCCCATCCCCAGCCCTCAGATGTGAATACCCTGGGATTTGGAGCCATTTGAAATCTGGCTCTGCATTGTCTGTCTTTAAGCTCGCGTTGGTTTACATTAAGCCAAGACAGTGGGTCTCAAGTCTATCGGTACCCAAAGCCTCAACACCAGCCCAGCAATCTTCTCAAGCTCCCAGAAGGGATGTTCATCTTCTTCTATGACTTGGGGAGGGGACCAGCGACTTGGGAAGGGGACCCACAACTCAACTAGCAACGTACTGAACTCCCAAAAAGGATGCTCATCCCATTCTATGTCCCCATCTCGACTTGGGGAGGAGACGCAAGACCCAACTCTCACCTCACCCTAGGGTTGGTGGCATTACACCAGTGTCCCTGGGACACCACCACCTGTGGCACAACAGACCCCACAATGAACCCCCAATTTTATGCTGTGCCCAGAAGCTCCCCCAACACCTCCCAGTTTCAGCTAATGCTGTCGGATATGGGTGAGCAGTGCCGCGTCGCCACCTGGCACCGTTGTTCCGGGGGCATAAATACAGCCCAGGACAGCAAGAGGAAGCGACAGAGAGTGTGCTATTGTGTTTATTTATAAACTGAATTTCTGCAGGATGATTTGTTGGGCTAAAGAGGAGGAAAATAGAGGAAACCTGCCCGAATGAGAGAGGCAGATCTTAACGACACCGGGGAAGGAGCCTGCTCCCCGGCTTAGCTGCCCATTCATCCATTAAAGTCCTCATGATTTATTATCCCGCCTGACAAGCGAGCCCAGAAAGCAGGGGGAAGTTCAATTCAAGTTTACAAAACTCTTTTTGTCATAAAAG
Source organism: Neomorphus geoffroyi (assembly GCA_033558235.1). NCBI lineage: Eukaryota > Metazoa > Chordata > Aves > Cuculiformes > Neomorphidae > Neomorphus > Neomorphus geoffroyi. The sequence goes on along the minus strand of JAUMJM010000092.1, from coordinate 1,964,270 downwards.
CCTGAACAAAGACATCAATCTCTCCTTTAATTCACCCATGTCACTCTCTGAGAGGAAAACTGGCAGAACGCTCTGATTCTTCCTCCCGCCGCTTGACGATGATTTCACCTAATTGGTTCAGTGTTAAGTAACCTAAAGGAATGCAAGGCGTAATTAGATTTAATGTTGTTTCCTCAAGATACCCACATGTCCTTCAGGTCATACATCTTACTAATGTGTTTATACATACAATGTCTCCATTAGCTACTTTTTTTTGTTGTCGGGTGATTTTTCTCGGAGATAAGTGTTAGATTAAACAAAACAGTAAACACAGGCGAACGACCGTGTTTTTATGGGCTCCAAAAGGCAACTGGAGGTTGGTTTGGTTTAACAAATAACAGCCCCAAGATGACTCCAATAGGATCACGCTCACGTTAAAACACACACGATGGGCAACTAACAAGAGGAAGAGCCCAGCGCGAAGGACGGGAAGGAGAGAAAAGCTTTTGATTAGAGAGGAATGCGGTTATTACAAGATCAGACGGATGGAGGAGAAAAAGTGAGAGAGAAAGGCAAGGGATAAAAAAATCAGGAAATTTTCAAGAGGCTGAGAAAGGAAGGAAATCGCCTTGGGTTTTTTCTTTTCTTTTTCCCTTTTTTCCCCACTTTTGTGACTTTTACCGTTATTTGAGGGGCGAGGGAGGGGAGGCTGTAACATACCTTCCTTTTTTTAGATCTTCCTTCTGCTTGTAAGGTCCTAGTGCACTGCTCCACACATTCAGAGAAGCTCATGTTACTGTGGTCAGCGCTGTAATCCAGGTCTGCTAGTCTGGCCAGGGAAAGGATATAGTTACAGGCTATTCTCAAGATGGCCAGTTTGGACAACTTTTGACCATAAGAATAGCAGGGAACCTAGAAAGGGTAACAGGGAAAAAAAATTCAAAATTAGGCCAGATAAACAAAATATCTTGCTTGAAGCATGACAAAACAACTGCAGGTTATTTTCTTAGCAGTTTTTAACACAAATAGGAGCTCTAGCGATAAAAGGCCATATGGTCCCAACAGGTTTTTAAGTAGAACTTCCCCACTGATCTCCATGGGGATGAAAGCAGCAAGAAGCCTCTTGATTTCAGCAGGGCAGTTCTGCCTAAAACACGATGCCAGGACATGGCCCGAGACATCTGCCTGCCACTCAGTTCAGTTCTCAGAGGCCCTGTTTTTCTCCACAACCTGCAGCCCCCATGCCACCCAGTTGGTCTTCCCAAGTAACTTAATCCATGCAAGTAGCTCTAATGCCATCGCAGGTCTTGCAGAATAAGAGTGGTATGAGCAAATATATTGCAACCCAGTGGTTTTGAGCCCAAACAACATTGATTGTGAAATCCATGCAAAACCAAGATGCTGTTGTAGAAACACAACCTGGAGGCAGTAATTCCTACCTGCCAAAACACCCCATCACAGCATGTCACCTCCCAGAAGAGACTAAACCAGAGCCTGGTTCGGGGCCCTGGCCGTATCTTAGGCAATTCATTTCTTTAGTCTTGAAGATTTCTAGTGTAACGTGAAACATTCTAACAATTCAAACTAAGCAGCATGTGTCTGAGTAACTGAACAGTGCATATTTCCTGCTGCAGAAGGTTTGATCGCTTGCCGATTGCTATCCAGCAAAACACTACATGTGCACTCAATTTTAGGCACACAACTTTGATACGTCCAGCTTAACGAGAGATCTTCTGAGTTCGATAGGTTTGGGGCTCCGTTTGCTAGTTTGCAAAATTGCTAAAGGTCATTGAGTCTTTAATGCACAAGAGTCTACTGCCTACAGGAAACTGGAGCTGGGCATTTATACGAAATCCATCCTAGCCACTCGGACCCTCTGTCCGCCTGTCAATCTAAGTTTTCATCCTACATCAACCACTGGAATGCCACAAGGTCCCTCTGTACCAGTCTCCATCCTCCTCATCCCTTTAGGATGCCACACTCTGCCTAGGGTTGGAGATGTTTTAATGCTTCTTGACATGCTCATGCCTTGGCTTCACTTTCTCTGCAGAGGTCCAAAGCCAGGCTCATCCCTGGAATGATGTCTCTTACTTTACACAAGGTTCACCTCCTCGACGAACCCCACATGCAGTTGCCAAGGGAGGAACAGAGCAGCTCAGGTACATATAGTATTTCCCCAAGTATTCCGCCAGGCTCCAACTAACACCAGATCCACGACCTCAGCGAGACGTGTCTCCACCTGATTTAGTAGCCCGTGATAGATCTTTTTGTCCATGAATTTGGCAGTCAAGGAAAAGGCAAGGCTACGTATTGTCTCCATCGCTCCAAAGCAAATGACAAGGGGAACTGGAAAATGCCTGGAGTTTGGTGGCACAAAGGACCTCTTTTTGCCTGACAAAATCTCTCTAAAAGCTTGCTGTCAGCTCTTTGCCAGTATTATGCACTCGCTGACAGTGCTCGCCCCCAGACCATAATACCTGGCCCCCAAAGGCAATAAGTCGAGAGCTACTTAGGAACCAAGAGCTTAAGGCAGCAGAAACACCCAAGGCTCTTTCAACGCCCATGTGACCCCAGATCAAACAGCAGCGCCCAAGACCAAAGCAAGATGGAAACTAAAATGGAAAGATTCAGTGAAATGTGGGAATCATTTCAGAATTAGAGCAAGAAGGAAGTTAAATTGAGTGAAAGGAAAATAGACCATGAAATCCTTGAGGCTGACGCACAGACGCTGCCCAGTTACAACACAAGAAGGCAGGCTAATGTCTTGTTTCCTCATCTGTTTTGCTCTCTTTCTTTTGTGTTTTGTTTTTATTTAAAAAAAAAAAAAGAAGAGGCAAAATAAAAAACAATTTTGTAGGACATGTTTGCTATGAATTCCAAGAAAGATCTCACTGCTAACGCAGTTCACAAAACCCTCGACTGGGATTACACAACGCTTCCCCACAGGCTGCAGCAAAGTTCAAACTGTGGCTGCCCCTTACCTACAGGGGAAGAGGTTCACCTCATGCAGCTCAGACACCTCCATGATGGGTGCGGGGCACCAACATTAGGAGATAAGAGTTTTTGCCATGGTAACAGTGTTAGAATAACTGTTTTGTAGGAAACCTCCCTGTCTTGGCTCGGCTCCTGCCATTTTAATGTTTCCTTTTGAATTAAACATGGGAAATTGAGAGAGGAATGAGCCACTTAGTTCAGATACAGATCCAAAGCTACCCCAAACACTGAAGGGGAACAAAAATAACTTTAGTTTTATCCCTTTCTTAACATAAAGCAGCAAGGAAAACGGGACAGATTTGCACAAGCTTGACTGAAGGGTATTGTTGACACATCTGAATGCCCAGAAATCTTCAAAATCCAACCCAAAACAGAGAGAGGGTCTTAGAAACAGGAAAAATGCCTGATGCTGGTGCGGCTGCAGAGGTGGAACCCTCGTAGCTCTCATGGGGATCTGTGCTACTCAGATTTTCGTTAGGATGTAATGTGAACAGGCATCCATCAGGATCCTGGTGAGCACCAAGTCCTTTCCTTCTGCCACCTTCTTTTCAACACACCTGAGTAAAAGAGACGCCAGTGCTTTGGTGGGAAAGTTGTGAAGACGGGAGCTGAACAAGTCTGCTCAGAGCCAGGGGGGAACCAGGGGAGAGCTCAAGTTCCCGTGCAGTTAAAGAAAATATTTCCCTTATCAGACCTCACTGATTTCTGCCGAGCGGCAGCGCAGCTCACCATCCTGCCTGCAATATTTGCAGTGATTAAAAGGAATTAGGAAGGAACTGCAACTGAAATTTCACACTGATCTGAAGGAATGCAGCTGTCTGCTAGAAAGGAAAGGATACCGGCACCATCCTTGGCTTTGGGAGATCAGCATGTCAGTGGGCTGGGACCAGCAGGAACCAGAGCTACAGCCAGAGGATGTTTGTTGGTTCCGCTGCAAAGGGTTCTGTGGAGTCTCATGGGTCTTATCAGCGATCCGCAGGCTGGCAGGGGCTGAGGCAATGCAAGATGCAAGCTCTCAAGACCCATTCCTGTGCAGAAGAGTCCTTCTTTGGCAGGAAGACAGGACGGGATGTGGCCTAATAGGTCTCTTCCATCCTTGACGTCTGCAACTCAGAGGCAGTGCCCTTGGATGACCGAAGATGCTCCCTCTGAAGTCTGTGAGAATTCTGCACTGCACTTGAGCAGTGCAGTGCTCAGCCCCCAGCCAGCCCTCTGGGGGAAGGCAGAACTCTGCTGCAGCTCCACGGAGATTCACTGTCATCCACCAAAGACACAGTCTTGGAGTTGATTCCCAGCCAGGGCACAGGAGAAGAGCCTGCAGGATGAGGCTGGGGAACAACTAGAGAAAGAGATGGATGAGAGGTACAACGACCACTCCTGCCACATGAGGGTGCAGGGTCTGCAGGGAACTGCCAGGAGCATTCCATGGACTTCAGGAGCATTAAGCCAGTTCACACCAGTGAGCTTCTGGCCAGGTAGCTTTGTCCTTATCAATAAGACACAATTTCTATAAACATTCTCTGGAGTTGTACAGATAACATCTGTAAAGCTAAGTCCACTCTGCTTCTATGTGGGAAGAAAGCAGGGTGTCTGGTGCTGGGCATCCAGACCTCTCTGTTACTGAGCTAGCAACGGGACATAGAGCACCTACTTGCACAGAACCCCCCCCCACGATGGTCATACAGGGCAGAACTGGGCCCCGTGGGTACAGCAGAGAAGACAGGATGGGTCCAAGGCAGAGAAACATCTATGTTTGCAATGCAGTGAAGCTAAGCCCTCCTGACAGCTAGCTCCTCCACAACATGCCATAATAAGCTGCTGAATTTACCTGTCTGATAATTCATCTGCTTTATTTTTATGCTGGGAGTTAAAAACCATCAGGATCCCCCGCCCTTGGGAGAGCATTTGGCTGCCTCTTCCCCACACCTGACCATGAGTGCAACTGCATCGTCTCATTGTCTGTACCACACCTCCTGCCAAATACCTTTCCAGAAGGTTCATATAAATGTCTAGTGCTTAATAGTTTTGGCTTTCATACATCTGTCCTTCCACCCTGAGGCGAGTCAGACATCTCCCGGGGTTAAGGCACCTTGGGGGAAAGGTGGCAGGTTGGGGCAGCAGGACTGCTGGTGTTTCTTGCTCGTCAGTCCTAAGCACAGGAGAAACCTCTCTCTCACCAGCCCAAAGCATCTCCAGCGCTGGTGTCTGCAGAGCCACCGAGAGGAGGAAGAGAGAAGTTGTGGATGCCCCCATTGTTGGAAGCTTTCAAGGCCAGGTTGGATGGGGATCTGAGCAACTTGATCCAGCGAAAGCTGTCCCTGCCGCTATCAGGGGGTTGGAACTGGATAGTCTTTAAGGGTCCTTTCCAACCCAAAGCATTCTGTGATTCTATAAGCAACAGCCTTAACAAGCTGAAGGCCTTGCCCAGAAGATCACTGCTTGTTTTCAAGATATGTTATGTTGTGCAGCATGTCTGGGGAGGGTTTGGAGCCCGCCTTTTTCTTTCCACCCAGTTCCAGGGGGTGGGGTAGGTCAACACATATGGGTCCTCGTGCTTCTCGGGAGACCCGCTTGTTGATGGGCTAGTTGGCACATTCAGATTCTCCAGCAAGAGACTTGGCTTCCCTACCTTGCTCTTGACACCTACATGCCCTGAGTCCTCCTAACATCTCGGGTGGGACGACGACAATTTATACAGCTGTATGATGGAAAGGTTTGCCAGCATTGCAGGGACATCCTCTCAGTGTCCTGCCAGACCCCTTTGGTGCAGCTGGTTACCAGTGGATGGATGTGGTGACTGCAGTAATTGCACCCTGGACATAGACAGCTTGCATGGAGTGCCTGAACACAGGACCCAGACGAAGAATGGTGTGTGGTTCAAAGCCACCAAGCAAATTGCAGCTACCAGACAGGCTGCCTGCAAGAGTATTCTGGCATGCAGCAGCAGAGCCTGCTGCGGTGCCCTGGTCCCCAGATTCCCCTGCCCATGGCACAGCAACGGCCAGCTTCCACTCATGCCATTGGTCCTCACTATGCTGAACTTCTCTTGTCCAAGGCGAACAACCCCAGCTCTCTCAGCCTTTCCTCACAGGAGAGGTGTTCCATCCCTCTGATCGTTTTTGTGGCCTCCTCTGGACCTGCTTCAACAGGTCCACGTCCTTCTTGTGCTGAAGACTTCAGAGCTGAATGCAGTACTGCAGGTGAGGTCAGCAGAGTGGAGTTAGAGGGGCAGAATAGCCTCCTTTGACCCCTTGCGGGTGGTACTGTGTCAGATGCTCCGCAGAGCTCTATTCCAGCCAGGGATGGGCAGCTATTTCATACCATGGGCGTGGGAGGCTTTTGTTTCTCTGCCACCAGACTGCAACGGTGGGGACTGGGCAGCCCTATGGCAGCAAAGCACTCACAGCAGCTTGAAAGAAAGCCTCGTCCCTGCCTCACCACAAGCAGCGAAGCATCCAGCCGGGCACCAAACCTAGCTTAAAAATGCCAACAAGAACAAAAGCAGCATCGCTCAGGCAGGAACACGAGCCCCGACCCAGGCGCCTTTGCCTCTCGGGTGGGTCCACTCAGTCAAATAACCCAGCTCCCGGTTCCCTCCCAGCTTCTGGCTCCCCCATCGCTCGCATTGCAGAAACATGAGTTCACTCCTTGGAGCGAATGAATTGGCTCCCTCCAAACAAAACCTAGGTGTGGTGCTGGGTGAGTTCACCCTGGGGATCTCTTCCAAACGGCAGTCTGGGGAACGCTGCCCCAGGCCTGGCTCCGCTCCGTTTTGGACAGTCCTCCTGCACTATCTCTGGACTTTTTGTACCCTCAAAGCCTCCCGCACATCCTCAGGGCACGCAACACACGTTCAAAATCATGCATGAAAAATATCACATTGCTGGGCTGCACCAACGGTCTTGCCTTATCGGCAGCTCTTTGAGCCAACCTCCCAAAACAACGACTACAGAGGACTACTAGGATACCACAGGGCAAATCCCAGGGCCCTTTGGCATGAGAAACCTCCTCCAGAAGGGGTTACCCTCAAGCATTAGAGTGGGAAAACACTTTCTTGAGCGACAGTTTAGTAGTGGTCATCTCCATCTCTGCGATCTAATGGGTCCAGTTCATCTGGGGAAGAGGAGAACAAGGTCCAGTGCTAATGACATTACACCAGCCCCAGCTTGGCTTTGGTGATTCTTTAGTCATTGGCCACTGCTGGACACCATGAGGTTTTCCACTCCCTTGCTACTACTGCTTGGACTCAGAAGCTGCCCTGAGCCCCTGGCCAGCTGCAAGGAGCACAACTCTCCAACAGCACATGTGTGGCTCTGCTTGCATCTCTGCATCCCTGCATCCCACAGGAGACAGCAGAAACAGGGACCACAGCGGGATAGATCACTTTGTGAGCACACGTGGCGTGGACCAAAAGGGAAGCAGGTCAGGAACAAAGAGCCTGGCTGGGGGGTGGGGGGGGCCTCTGCTATAAGGTACCATGAAGTGTCCCACCTCCCCACCACGGGGACTGCAGCCCAGAGAGGAATTTGAGAGCGGATTAAGGCAGTGAGTGGAGGCTGGATTCAAAGCCTGCCAGAGAAAAGCAGACTCTTTCCTCTGATTTCAGTGGGAGTCCTAAGAAAACACAGAGGTTAACTCGGGGTGGCTGCAGCAGGCAGAGCAAATACCTCTGGACAGGAGCAGGATTTGTAGCAGAGGATAAAATCAGTTAGACAGCAAGCAGCCAACGGCGCAAAAAAGCCCCATTCTTGGTGAAACACAGTCATTGTTTTCAGGATTTTTGTCCTTTTGTCTGGTTTCTCCCTTATTTTCTCTTCCCTTGCATAGCTTCAGGCCAGTATTTTGTCATCTTCTTTAGCTGTTAAACCACAGCGTGGCCCCACTCTGCCCCAACCAGGCTCTAAATAACCATAAGCGTCACCCAGACTGGCTGAAACCACTGAGATGCTCCAGTTAATGCTGTGCTGCTCAACGACAACGATGTGCCGCGGTGGCACCACGTGTTGCAAGCAACGTGGAGGTTGCTCTGGTTCCCCAGAAGTCCAGTGGCATTTTCACAACTGTCATGTGGAGCAGGACCAAATGCCCCTGTCCAGCTCACCTCCAGCAAGTCCAACAGGCGGTTGAACTGTCTTCAGGAGATGGGTTTTAAGGCATCTTAGGGTCTCCCGCTGGTGGGATCAGGGAGGGGCAAATCACTGGGAACAGGGCTGGGAGAGGTCAGCAGGTGGTGGAGGAAAGCTCTCAGCCTCCCCACCCCACAGTAAGGACCATGCCAGTGACACTGGTCAAAACCAGCATCCTGCCTGCTGAGGTGACAAACCACAGCTGCCTTTGGGATGACAAGTGAAGAGGGCGAGTACGTAATGATGCACCCCAAGAACAGTCTCAGTCTCCAGCAGCTTCTGGCTAAGGCACTGCCCAAGCCACAGGTTCTGCCTGCATTTAGTGCCTTCAGACCCCTGCAGCCAGCTTGCCCCCATGCCACCCCACGGCAACGCAACCTCCTCCCACAGTCTTGATGCTGCTGCTCCTGATGTCCCCCTGTGCTCCCCACAGGAGCCAACAGGGTCTTTTCTGCACTGATTTAACAACAACCCACAGCAGCCATGTGCATGGCGGCAGCAAAAAGTGAAAGGATGCTAGTGGGGGGAAAAGCCCCTCCACTCCAGCAGCTAAAAAGCCCTATAAAACCTTAAAACAGCTCAGGAACCCACATGAGTGCGAGAGCGAGGCTGTCAGCTGCTCAAGCAGAGAGCGCCCTGGTAATGCAGTGGTGAAAAGATTTAGGAAAACGCCAATATACTTCAAGGGAAAAATAAATGTCTGTGGACACATTTGCTCCCGGCGCAGACTCTAGCTCGCTGTGGCTCAATGCGCTGCTTTCTTGAGGAGAAGCTGGACAGCAGTGCTCCAGAGAGAAACCAGATGTGCAAGCCTAGGCAGGCTCCAGATCAGGAAGGCTTGCTATGGTTGTCTCCGTCCATCGAGGGAGGGTTTGCTGCCACCTTAGGGTCTGTCAGCACAGCTGAGAAGCTCAATCACAACTCCTGTGAGTGCATTAGACTGGTGAGAGTTGGTTTACTTGGGTGCCTGCGGCAGCCCAACAGTGGAAAGCACTATCTCCTCCTGGCCAACGTCTTCAAGAGCAAAGCTGGTGGCTAAGTCCATGCTGTTATACACGTTACGATGGTTGTTTCACACTCAGGATATGCTGGAGTGACACACTCCTGCTGCCAAAAAGAATTTGTAGACAAAAAAAAAACAGAGCCAGCATTGCTGGCAACCATGGCCTGGAGCAGATAGCAGTTGTTCTGAAGATGTGCGGTGCTGTTGTTACACCTTGTCTCCTCCAAACGGCTGCACTGCTTCATGAACTGGAACATCCACCAGCACAAGGGCACTTCAGATGGAGAGGGCAGATGATCTTGGGTTCTTGTGTACTCAGTGCTGCACCTCTGTCTGCATGAGAGATGTCTGGGTTTGTTGACCACCCACAACAAGATGGACAGGGAGAGGAAAAGCATGGAAGTGACAACCCGTCATGTCACTTACAAGGGGTCCTGGAGTAGCTGGGATAGAGCAAGAACCCACTGACCAGCGCCGTCCAGGGCATCAGAGGGCAAGAGACCAGTGGTCTGGACAGGAGCTGGACAGGAACAGCACCCAGAAGGGACACCCAGAAAGGCAGCAGCAGAGGGAGAACAAAGTAGAGCAGAAGTATCTCCACCATCTCCAAGTGTTTTAGAGCAGGTGAGTGTTTTCCACGGGCAGCTTCGCTGTTAACCTCAGGAGGCCACTGTCAGTGGAAGGATCACTTGCACAAATGATGCTTGGGGGACTGACGGGGGAAATCTCTTCCAGATTGAGCAGCTGAAGATGACAAGTATCAAACTAGAGGGAAGGAGCTGTATCTCAGGAGCATCTACTTTTCAGTCCCACTTTAGTGTTATGGTCCTACGGTGAAGGCAGCAGGTCAATGCAGAAACAGGGAGAGAGATCTTCAACTCTAGTGGCCACGGCATCAAGGGGCAAGCACAACGGCAATGACACATCTCTCCCAACAGCAGGCAGCTTCCCAGAGCTGGCAGTTGCCTGTCCACCTTCCAGCCCTTCGGGGGCCCTGGCCTCAGAGGCGAGCTGGGGACAGCTGAGTGCTCAGGGACACAGCTGGATTAGCCTCTCCTTGTGTGAAACGACTGTGGTCGGCTCTTCCTTCACCAAGAACTGGGGGGTAAAAAAGAACCCAGCCCTTCCTGCCATCTGGTGAGTGAGCTGACACAACCAAAACATGTGTGCCATATGTACACAGCTGCAGCGCGCAGGGCTGCCGCTGTCAGCCCATCTGCCCAGCACACTGCGTGCCAGTCGCTTGCCCACGGGTGGGCTGCTGAGACAGCGAGGGTGTCCTGCAGAGAAGCATGGCATCCCCTTCCTCCTCCTCCCCAGGCATGGAGGAACTCCCTATGGTGTGGCCGCACCGGGCCTGATCCGGCAAGCACTGGGGTTTTAGCTCCTGCATGCCAGCTAGGATGGGCATCTCCAGCTCTGCACATCCAGAGTGGGCAAGGGGACAACACTGGTGTGGGTGCCAGGTACTGGTGGCTGAGCAGAGCTCCTGCTTCCAGCAGCTCCACACCCAGCACCCAATCCCACGGCAAGGGAGCGCAGGGCTGGCTGTGTGCAAGCAGGGCACTCACCCACACTCCTCATCCACCCATCCGCAGGGATGTATCGGTTTCAGTGCCTCAGGAAAAGTCTCCCAGCTGCTTAAGAGCCTGATATGTGATGACATGGAGGGGACAGAGGAATAACTGAGGAACAAGAAGTAAACCGAGGTTTGTGGCTGACAGGATTGCCTCCTGCACGGGGTGAAGGCGCTTTGTACGCTTGGGGATGCAAAAAGACTGCGCTTACTTGAGGCAAGAGAAAGCCTCCCTGCTGTGTTTACCTCTACAAACGCATCTCTCCATGCTCCCGCTTCCCGGCCTCACCGACCAAGACGTGCCAGAAAGCAATGTCCTCTCTTCTGATCTAAAGTGCTCCTCAAAACCCTCGCCGCCGGCACCGGTTGTGAATGATTTGAGTGACAAGGCAGCGCCGCGCGTATGTGCAATGAAGCTGACTGTCACCTGATGTCATGTATGGCACCAAGCACGCCGTTGGCAGCCCAACAAGAAATTAATCCAAATGTCATCCAATGATGGTCGGGACAGCCAGCCCACCCCTCAGCAAATTGCTAGGAAAACCTCGCAGCAAACATTTCCCGGAGAATGCTTTCTTTCTCTCTACAGAGTGAACAGAGCTCTGCGTATACGTTCCCACGCTGACCCTAGAGACCAACTTTCATGGGAGGAGAGGACAGCAACTTGTTCTCCAGGCTCTCTGGGCTCCCAGCTGAGTCCAGGACTGAAATAATTTATGGAGACAGGGCCAAGGCCAGGAATCTGAGGCTTTCCAAGAGTTGCCCATTTCCCCAAAGAGTGCAGCTTTAATTTGTTGCTTGCCTGACTTCTGCTTGAGGCTCAGCCTAGAACAAGATTGCCAGCGATCTGGGAAATCACTGCTACTTCCCCTTGCGGTTTTGGTGGTGGAGATGTCTGTCCACGGAGAATCAGACTGATGCTTCCAAACGCATTTCACACAGTCGCCAAACAACTGAGAGATGGAAGCAGCTTATAGAAACAAAATATATCAAGTCTGGAGTTTGCACTTACAAGGGGCAGCCTCTCAGGACCAGGGGACAGCATCCAGCACACACTGGACTACTGTGATTATAACAGAAGCTGTCAAATCCCACTACTGACTGATTAAGAAGGCTCTAGTTTAGATGTCCATCAGTAATTCTCTCCTGACATACAGCCCTGGCCCCAGCCTGCACTTCCTACTGAGGTCAGCGGTGGGAGTCGGTTTGCAGAAGTGGGTGATGGGGAAAGATTGACTTTTGGGGAGCAGCTACCCAACACACCGCGGTCATTGAGAAAAGCTGCAGGAATTATGCAGGACATGAGAAGAGAGCTTCTCTTAAGCAGGAAACAGGATTGAGTCCTAAAGCAAGCACACCTTGGGAATGGCTAGGATAAGTAAAATCTGAAAGATGGTAGCCAAAAGCCTGGGTGTATAAGTCACCCTGCAAGAGAGTGTGCTGCTCCCACTGGGCTGGAGGGATCATTGTGGGAGAGGTGATGCTCAGCATCGCCTATCATCAGGCTCACCTGCAGCTCAACCCCCTCCAAGCCCTGTGCATCTCCACCTTCCTGTGCACCTGGAATCGTCCCATCAGCATTTACTGGAAAGGCAGAAAAGCCCAGAGAGCACAGTGCGGCAGCACCTCTCTATCAGTGAGCTGCTACACGGTGCCTACACACCCAAAGTAGTAAGGGTCAGGGCACCTGATGGGAGAACCTTGCTGACTTCATGATCTCTCCTCACCTTCCACATGTTGAGGAGGTGATGAAGGGATTTTGTCCAAAACATCTCTTAACTTTCAGCAGCTCCACAGTGCCAGTGAGAACACATCTACTACCCTTCACAAAAGACCACAAGGACTTTCAAAACCTCTCAACAAGAAAGCTCGGCTCTGTACACACTTCAAGCAAACACTAGAGTAAAACCCATGGGACTACAACCAGCAGGGGACCACAACCTAAATCAGCTATCCCTGGCAGACATGGGGCACGCTGAAAGTTTCAGGTGGCTGCAGGAACCCCAAGGGACTCGAGGGGTCAGGAAGGCTGCAGAGAGGTCACTGGGAGCATGCTGATGCCCACATTCCCAGTGCTCCCTTTGGGGTAACCCACTCCAGCAGCAGAGTCAGCAAGCACACGTGCTTTTAGGACAGGAGCATCCCTCCTACCCACAGCTTGGCCAAGTGTCTCCTCCCATGCTCTGTTTTCACTCGGAGGGCTTTTCTGGTTTCATTTCAGTGTCGTCGTCCCCCCCCCCAAAAAAAATCCTAAAGTTTCTAACTGCGAGCAAATGAAAAGCACTTATTTCTGTCTCTTGATTGTTAGCATAGCTCTAGGGTTGGTACTTCCAGGCATTTTGAACTGACTTCCCCTCCTGTCAGGCATCCACCCCAGGCTCCTGCCTTCAGCCTCCACTGGATTCAGGCGCAGGGCTGAGTGGGCGCTGTCCCTGTGCCCTGCGCACCCATCAGCACCTGAAAGGGACAGCAGCAGGTGGCTCTGGGGGGAGAGGAATATGCAAAGCGATGTCTGCCCTGGCTCCCTGCAGAGCCTACACGAAAGCTGGGGACTTTTTACAAGAGTCTGTAGTGACAGGACGAGGGGGAATGGCTTTAAATTGGAAGGGGAAGATTTAGGTGATACATTAGGAAGAATTTCTTCACAATGACGGTGGGGAGGCCTTGGCAAAAGGTGCCCAGGGAAGCTGTGGCTGCCCCATCCCTGGAGGAGTTGAAGGCCAGGTTGGATGGGGTCTTGAGCAGCCTGGTCTGGTGGGAGGTGCCCTGCCCATGGCAGGGGGTGGCACTGGATGATCTTTAAGGTCCCTTCTAACCCAAACCATTCTATGATTCTAAGATTTAAAGAATCACAGAATGACCTGAGTTGGAAGGGACCTACAAGGATTATCAAGTCCAACTCCTGTCCCTGCATGGGACAACCCCAACATTCCCACCGTGTGACTGAGGGCACTGGCCAAATGCTTCTTGTATATTGTCAGCCTTGGCACCACGACTGCTGCCCTGGGGAGCTGTTCCAGTGCTCCACCACCTGCTGGGGGAAGAACCTTTTCCTAATGCCCAACCTCCCCTGGCACAGCTTCCTGCCATTCCCTCGGGTCCTGTCATTGGACACCTGCGAGAAGAGGTCAGCACCTGCTCCTTCTCCTCCCCTTGTAAGAAAACAGTAAACTGCTATGAAGTCTGTCTACAACTGCCTGAAAGGAGGTTGTGGTGAGGCGGGTCCTCTTCTCTTCTCACAAGTAACAAGTGATAAGACAAGAGGCAGTGGTCTCAAGTTGCACCAGAGGAGGTTCAGACCAGACATCAGGAAAAATTTCTTCACCAAAAGGGTTCTCAGGCCCTGACACAGCTGCCCAGGGAGGTGGCTGAGTCACCACCCCTGGAGGGGTTTGAAGGATCGGTAGATGAAGTGCTTGGGGATATGATTTAGTTGTGGACAGCTACAGATGGACTTGATGATCTCAAAGCTATTTTTCAACCAAGCAATTCCATGATTCTATGAGGCTCCCCTCAGTCTCCTCCTCCCCAGGCTGAACACGCCAAGTGTCTTCATTGAATCATAGCATCACGGAATTGCTTGGTTGGAAAAGACCTCCAACTGTACCTGTCCACTACGAAACCACGTCCCTGGGAAACCCATCTACCTGCCTTTAAACCCCTCCAGGCATGGGGATTCAACCCCCTCCCCGGGCAGCTGTGCCAGTGCCTGAGCACCCTTCCAGTGAAGAAACTTTTAACGCCGCGGTGCCAGGCCTGACAACACCCAGGAAGCCTTTGGCCAAAGCCCTCAGTGCCACGGGGGGAGTGTTGGGGTGTCCTGTGCAGGGACGGGAGCTGCACTCCATGGTCCTTGTGGGTCCCTTCCAACTCGGGTCATTCTGTGATTCTATGATCTGAACCTCCCCTGGCACAACTCGTGCCCATTTCCTCTCGTCCCATCGCTGTCACCTGTGAGCAGAGCCCAGCACCCACCCCGTCACAGCCTCCTTTCCAGGAGCTGCAGCGAGCGATGAGGTCTCCCCTCAGCCTCCTCCTCTCCAGGGTGAACACCCCCAGCTCCCTCAGCCGCCCCAGTCCTTCCCCAGTCCCGCTCCCGTCCCCAGCCCCGCACCAGCCCCTCAAGGTCCTTCTTGGAGCGCTGGGCCCGAACTGACCGCGGGGTTCGGGGTGCGGCCTCCCCAGCGCCGAGCGCAGGGGCCGATCCCTGCCCTGCCCTGCCCCTGCTGCCCCCCCAGGGCTGCTCCAAGCCGGGACGCTGGGGGCCTCCTGGGCCACCTGGGCCACCGCCGGCTGCCGCTGCGCCGCGGCCACCCCGCCCCCGCCCCTCCCCTCCCCTCCCGCCGCGCCCCGGCCCCTCCCGCCGCGCCCCCGCCGCGCGGTACCTGCTTGCGCAGCGCCTCGAAGGCGGCGCTGATGGTGTGGACGCGGGTCCTCTCGCGGGCGTTGGCGAGCAGCCGCCGCGTCTGCTGCAGCGCTTTGATCTCGGCCGGCACGGCGGACGCCTCGCCCGGCCCCGGCCGCGGGCGCGGGGAAGCGGCGGCGGGAGGCGGCGGCTGCGGGCGGGCGGCGGGGGGCGGCGGCGGCGGCGCCGCGCCGGGCGGGGGGAAGGCGCTGCGCGGCTCCCAGGCGGGCGGCGGCGGCGGCGGGGGAGGCGGCGGCGGGGGAGGCGGGGGGACGGCGCGGAGCCCCGCGCGCCTCCCGCTCAGCACTTTGAGCTCCACGCGGAAAGTTTTGCAGCCGTGCTTGCGGCGCAGGCGGCGCAGCCCCCCGAGCTCAGCGGCGCAGAGCGGCGGCCAGGGCTCGCCCTCGGCCAGCGGCGCGCTCCGCATGGCGCGGGGACCACCGGCTGCTCCGCCGTGCCGCTGCCCGGGCTGCCGGGGCCGCTGCCGGAGGTGCTGCCGGGGCCGCTGCTGGGGCTCCCGGTGCCGCTCCTGGAGCTGCCGGAGCTGCCGGTGGTGCTGCCGCTGGTGCTGCCGGTGCCGCTGCTGGTTTTGGTGCTGGTGCTGCTGGAGCTGCAGCTGCTGGTGTTGGTGGTGTTGGTGCTGGAGCCGCAGCTGCTGCTGGTGGTGCTGGAGCTGTTGGTATCGGCGCTGGTGCTGCTGCTGCCCATCTGCACCCGCTCGCTGCCCCGGCACCCTCTGTCCGTCTGTCCTGCCGGCAGCCCTGCCTCCCCGCGCCGGCAGCCGGCCCGCCGCGCAGATGAGCGGCTTTAAAGAAACAGGAAGGCTGGCTTTTTTTTTTTTTTTCTCTTCCCAAAACAGCTGTGCTGCCAATCTCCTTTGTTCATCCCCCCCCGCTTCCCTTCCCTCCCGCCCCACTCCCACTTTCTTCTTTAATCTCGCTCTTCGGCGACTGAAGAGAGATCCTGCCCCCTCCCCGACCCCCCCTCTCCTTGCCTCCCGAGGGAAATGCGTGATTTGCTTCGGTTTCCCTCTGCCCTCATCCCGCTTCCCCGCTCCTATCACGCTTTCCCCTCATTTAGCTCCTCATTTGCGAAGGGTGGGGGGTGGGGGTGCCTGACTTCTCGCTGCCTTCCTAAAGGCACCTCGACAGCATGGGGGGCAGGGGAGGCACCCGACACCTCGCACTTCTCCCTCCCGTCACAGCTTCGCTTTTCGCAGCTCCCTGAAGCCTCTGGTTGCTTCTTCAGTACCGGCTTCGGATCCGCGCGGAAGGATTATCCCGCAGCAAAAGGCTGCCCCGTTTTTCCCAGGGATAACAAGGGAGGCTGGACCTTCTGCTGGCACCCCAAGCCCCTGGCACCCCAAACCCCTGACTCGCCTACCCCGGCCACCCGAGTGGAGCAGCCCCAGCGCAGCAGAGCCAGGGGGCTCCGCAGGGCAGGCGGCAGGGGATGGAGAGGTGCCCGAGGTCAGGGTCACAGCTACGGCACAGCTGGGAATAAACTGCGGTTCATGGGACTGCGGGAAAATTCAGGGTGGAAGGAATCTCCTTAAGAAGGACATGGAGCTGTTGGAGCTGGGCCAGAAGAGGGCATGGAGATGATCCGAGGGCTGGAGCCCCTCTGCTGTGAGCACAGGCTGGGAGAGTTGGGGTTGTTCAGCCTGGAGAGGAGAAGGCTCTGGGAAGACCTTAGAGCAGCTCCCAGTGCTGAAAGGGCTCCAGGGAAGCTGGGGAGGGGATTTCTACAAGGGGTTGTAGTGATAGGATGAGGGGGGATGGCTTTAAACTGGAAGGGGAAGATTGAGATTGGACACGAGGAAGAAATTCTTCACGAGGGTGGGGAGGCCCTGGCCCAGGTTGCCCAGAGCAGTGGTGGCTGCCCCATCCCTGGAGGTGTTCAAGGCCAGGTTGGATGGGGCTTGCAGCCCCCTGATCCAGTGAGAGGTGTCCTTGCCCGTGGCAGGGGGTGGCACTGGATGGGCTTTGAGGTCCCTTCCAACCCAAACCATTCTATGATTCTAGGATTTTATGTTTTTTAAAAGTATCTGTTATTTGGGCACCTGGCTTCTGTTTTCAAGTCACCTAAAACCCCTGTAGACATTGAGAATCAATGGGGTGTAAGTTGTGAGATGCTTGATTTCACTGCAGAGAAAGGGATGTTGATTCCTAACCCTCCTCCTCCTCCCATGCCTAGTCAACCTAGCAGCCATTGGCACCGTGTGGAGTGAGCAGGGGAAGCTTCTACTCATCTAATCGAGGTCCATGAAACAAGACAAGTTCTGCCTGGTGGATAATGTCCTCTGCTTCATTCTACTTAGCCAGGCTGCCCCAGAGCAGACATAGGAAGGGCTTCTTGAAGCGGAGAAATGAGAAGTCCTGGAAATAGTACTACAGAAGAGATGCTGAGTCCTGGTTCAGCACCATCGCTATAAAAGCCCTGCTGTCTCCTCCATTAAATCCTCTGCCTGAGGTGCTGCTGCAGTTTGGTTGGCTTTTGCAGAAGAGCTTTATGTGAGTCAACTGAACTCAGAAGTGTCTGACCTTCCAGTGTGGGCAGCATCCCCCCCATCCCTGTGATGGTGCTGGCAAACTGCTCCGATACCCTCAGCTAGAGCCTGTCAATTATTGCCACTAATGCCAGGGCTTGCCCTCATGACCATTTTCTCTATCTTTCTTCTCTGGGTTCCTCTAACTCTCAAAGGTGAGAGCCAACAAAGGGAGGTTTGATTGATCCGATTTCTCCCAAGTGTCCCAGTGAGTGGCAGTGGCACAAGCCCTTCCTGCAGGGTCTTCCTTTCAGTGGAAACACTTGGTTTCTCTTTTCCCAAGAGAAGGAGGATTAAACTGAAGATCTTGGTCAAAGATCGGCCATTAAATTTTGTCTACCCAAAATCCCCTTGCTGTTCCAGCTTGACTCCATGGCCCAAATCTGTTTGGGGAGTAAACAGATGAAGTCATTAAAACCAATGGAATTTGCAGCCATTTGCACCATTTGTTTTTCACGTCTCGCCCTTAAGGCGCGTGCATTTTCTGGGTGCTGGTTATGTAGCTGCTCCCTTGGCGGTGGATGCATTACGGAGTGCTTCCAAGAAGAAACCTAAACCTGAGCGAGTGGCCCTAGTCACATAACTGCCTGTCAGACCTTCCCCTTCTCTCATTTTAGTATCCTTGTGGTTATGAGAATCGCAGGAGAGCTGGGGAGGCCCAAATCAGGGCTGGGTCATGATGCTCCTTGTCCCTCGGGGTGACACACCACGTGGTGCGTGAAGCTCATCCCTGTCTGTGCCCTGTTGGCAGAGGGTACAGCAGCAAGGGCTGCCGACCAGGCAGCACAGACAAATCTGCACCAGGTGCACTAACCTGCTTTCTCTCGGCTCGTTAAAGCAGTGCAAGCTGTGTGCAGACTCTCTTGTTATCATCCAGTTGGGTTGCTCCTGCGTACCTTAAAGGTGGTTGAAATTAAAGCTTGCCTGAGACTAAACTGAAGGGAGAGAGATTTAAACGGCAATGAAAGGGTCTGTGCGACCTCTCCTGCCAGCTTCTGTGACTTAGCTGACAGTTGCTCTTGAAATTAAACAAGTTTGAGTTTCTTGCAGACTGAACCCTGCCCTTCAGCTCAGAGCCATTGGCATGCTTGCCATGTGCATTGGAGATCATAGAACCATAGCGTGGTTTGGGTGGGAAGGGATCTTTAAGATCATCCAGTGCCACCCTCTGCCACAGGCAGGGACACCTCCCACCAGACCAGGCTGCTCAAGCCCCATCCAGCCTGGCCTTGAACACCTCCAGGGATGGGGCAGCCACAGCTTCCCTGGGCAACCTGGGCCAGGGCCTCCCCACCCTCAGCATGAAGAATTTCTTCCTAATGTCTAATCTAAATCTCCCCCTTCCAATTTAAAGCCATTTCCCCTCATCCTGTCACTACCAACCCTTATAAAAAGCTGCTCCCCAGCTTTCCTGGAGCCCTTTCAGTACTGGGAGGCTGCTGTGAGCAATGCCTGAGCTCACAGAAACAGCTTTGCCTCTGGAAATCAAAGCAGCTGTAGAAGTGTTAACCTCTCATCCCAGCGTTCTCTGGCACTGCCTTACTCAAAGTCATGGATTAACTTCATCCAATTGATTGAGCTCTCCCTGACACTTGGCACCGCGTCCTGAACCAGTCCCTGCCTCCTGCGAGTGGGTGAACCACCTCATCCGGCAGCTCTCCGCTCTGCTAAACGTTGATGTGGTTAAAGAAGTGACCGTGAAACTCTAGAATGTGTCTTCAGATAATGTATTCTTTTAAAAATTAGAAGTAGAAAGAAAAAGGAGATGGAAACAACACAGTATGTGGTGAGATTTAGCAGTAGGTGCAGTTTGGGGTGTTTGAAAAGCTTGTTTTCAGTGCCCAGGATGGGTGATGGGGAAAGACGTACTGCGGGTGTGTGCCAGGGAGCCCGAAGGACAGGACATCTTCCCCAGGAAAGCACCCTCAGCGTTTCTGAAAGGCGATTCAGTTGGTGACAGCTTTGTACTCTCTGAAAACCAGAACATGCTTCCAAATCCTGTGAAAAACCAGAGCTGTGCACTTGTTAAAAAGGAACGTCTACTCTCGTGTACATTTTCCAGCATCCTTCTTAGGCAGGAGGAATGATATTAAAATGCTGTTAAAGAGCAAAACCAGAAGCCTGATTGCAATTGGCGTGCTGAGTATGTCGATGTGAAGTTGAGTCATCAAAGCGAGATGGAGATGCGGCCTTAGTCCTCCTTCTTTTAACGTTGAAACGTGTCGTGTATTCTGACATTATCATTAACAGTTTGACAGCATTTGAGCAGCCGTCTTTCTTGGGAGGTTACAGACTCTCAATATGTTTTTTGAAGTGTGCAAGATATAAGAAAGGAGAAGGAGAGAATGTTTTTTTGTTGCAATAAAAATTCCATCAGGAGCACATTCTTTTATTATGAAGTATTTAAACAACGAAAAAAAAAAGAAATAAAAAAAAAAAAGGCTTGGCAGGCTGAAAGTTTGTCCAGTCCTGAATCTGGAAAAAAAAAAGAAAAACAAAAGGAAAAAAAAAAAATCCACTGTTTTTATAGTTCTATGAAAAATAGATCTTAAAAATCAGCAATTTGAGAATATAGGCAGGAGAGGAGAGAAAAAGTGAGAGAAGGCTACTGAAACACATCTGTTATTAGTGAAGAGAAGAGAAATTTCTCCAGCATTAGAAAAACCCTGTAGCATTTCTGGATACCCATAAAATGTACAGTGGGAGTTGCAAGAAACCATGAAGTTGGTGGTCTCTCATTAGTGGGGGTTTTTAAGCTATTTGGAGACTTGGCAAATGTGCACGGGCAGGATTACAGGATAGTCCTCGGGATAATATGAGGAATGATAGTGAAATGGAGTAAGAAATGAGAGTTATTCACACCCAATGTACAGTGGAGTCGTATCTCATTAACTTAAAACGATCTTTCTCTTTAAATGCGTGTTTTGTACGTGACACGGTCAATACGCACTCAGAGGGGAAAGGGCTTCTGATGGTCTGCAGCTTCGTTTTATTGTCTGAGGCTGAATGATGACATTTAATCTCTCCTCTCCTTAAAGAGGGGCTGTAACAGTGATCTGAGGTCTGGCAGATAGGTTTTGTCAGTGTATCTGAGCACAGAGCAGAGGGTGAGATGCTCGTGGCCCATTCCTGTCTCCATGAGGTGGACACTGCTGCTGCCAGTGGCTTTCTCGTCCATCAGAAACAAGTGCACTGATCTCCAGAGGTGGAGCAGAAGATGGTTGTGATAACAGCTGTGTAGTTACGCTGAACATAACAATCTTTGCAGTGCATTACCTATGGAATAATAGAGGCTGCACTGCTTGAATCCTATGAAAGGGTGACTTTTTTTAAAAATACATATTATGGTTTAAGCTGTGGACTTGATGCAGGAGTTATTGTATGAATTTATCTGATGCTGAAAGCTGGGCTAATCACTCGCAGAGGATGCCCCTGACCTTAATGCCTTTGAATCCCAATCAGTTACCTAACTTTCTGAAATACCAATGTGTGTCTTGTTGGAAGCCGCTGGGTGCTTTGTAGTCGTGCAGATCAGTTTGGCTCAGAGGATCATAGAATCATGAGGTTGATGCACTGTGCTGCAGTGGTTGAGAGGCTTTATTTTATAAGAAAGTTTTCTGCATCAGTCAGACCGAGGCATCAGTGCCTTCCCTGCTAAGCCAAGATGAGAGATGTGTCTCTCCTCACCTGCCAGGAGGCTTAGCCACACCGTAGCAGCTTATAAAGTGACCCTGGAGCCATCAAGGGCAAGAACATTTGTTCCATTGACTTCAGCAAGAGTAGATATTTGGTCCTGCACTTCAGGGATGTGAGATGTATGGGAGGTTGAATAGCTGGGTAAGGACATGAAAAACCTCAGCTCCCTCCATCTGTGGGCCAATTCACTGATTTATGCACAGTTGCACTGGCAGCTGGTCTGGCTTCAGCCTGATCTGACCTCATCCATCACTGAAACCAGTAAAACCCCTCTCATGTGTTTGTTTAGGACCTGTTTGAGGCTGAGAGGTTGTTCCTGTGGTCAGGAGAGGGGCTGTGTGTGGAGATGGATGTGAGATGCAATCCCAGATCTGCCAACACTTCTCTTACGGGTTGTTGTCTATAGTGCTCCTGCGCTCCTGTGGGTCCTGGCAAGCAGCAGTACCACGTTCTTCCTCGCCCCAGCCCACCTCCTCACTGTGGTCCCTGTGCCCTGCAGCGCCAACATGATGCCCAGTACCAGCATTAGCTCAAACTCTTCCTCCTTTGGCTTGACAAGGCGGTGAAAGCTGATGGGTGCCGTATTTTCTAGGCTTTTCAAACAGTCACTGTTTCCATCTAGACAAGATACACGGCCTCACACAAGCAGCCTGAGGCTTCCCTCTGCCTTAGTTTCCCCGTAAGCGCTGAGTAAGCATCCTTTGGGCTTTGCTGATGTTCCTGTTTGAGGTTCAGGTCTCAGCCTGTCTCCCTACAGCACTGCTTGTTCTCTCTGGTCAGTGAGAGCAAACTCCTCCCTTTGCAGCTGTCCACCCCATCAGACAATATTCCTGGTCAACAGGAGGATGAGAGGCTGAGATGACCTTGGATAAAACTATCTTCAGGCACAGTTTATGCTTCGTGACAAATGCCATGGCAAGAACAGAGCGTTAAAAATCCTCGTGGAGAAATTGAGGCAGAAAAGAAACAAAAGGATGAGGTGTGAAGATGCTCAAGTCGTTCACTTAGCATTCTTTGGCTCTAGAAAAAGGAAAATGGACCTTAAATAGAACCTAGGTGCAGGATAATCTCTTTTTTGGTTGAAACCTATGTATTTTGGATGGAAGTTTACTTTTGTGGGTGAGGGCAAAGCAAGCACTCGTCTGCCAGGTTTTTTCACTGACGGCTGTTGAATGTGGTTTGTAAGGTCCCAAGAATTCCCAGCGACTCTTAGTGGTTAGGGTAGAGAGCGTGCAATTAGAAGCACATTTATCATAAACTCTCTAGTCAGATGCTCCAGGCGTAAAGGCATTCTAATGGTGAAAAGGGAAGAATACAACCACTGGGAACTTAATTCACATGAGCTAAGTACCCACATCTTTAGTGGACAGTCACCGCGGTGGTGAAGAAGTCAAGGTTTTGGGAAGGGAGATGATTCGCAGAGAGGCTCATTTTCATGAAGGAGGTCTCACCTGCTAAAATTCATTGTTTTCTTCTTTAACCACTCATCCCAAGGGCTGAATTTATTATTCCAGTAGATCAATAGTGTAATAGTGTAGGGACAAAAAGTCCTTTCTGTTTGTTTTGAACTCGCTGCCCGATCACTTTGTTAGTCGGTCTCTGGCCTTTGACTTTCAGAGACACAATTATTTCCTGCGCATCTTCTCCAAGCAACTCACGACTTCACAGATCGCCCCCAGCTCCCTTCTGGTTTTGTTTCACCCACAGTGAGGAGCTTCAGCCTATTTTGGCTCTTCTCATCTGGAAACTGTTCCTCGTCTCTGGTCCTTGTTGCCCTTTCCCACCTGTCATAGTTCTGCTCTACCCTATATGAGATCGGTGCACTGAAATATATTCTTTATATTGCTCTGAAATCTTTTCCTACTAGTTTTTAATTTTCTCTTTGCCTTTTGAATCCTCATAGAGCACTAAGTTCTTATTTTTTGGAAACCATCTGCAGGAGCTGAAGGATCTTCTTCCCCACAGCAGTAGCTCATTCAGTTCGTGTATTCTTAGGACTGGGGTGTTTTTTCTCATTACCTATATTACTCTGATTTTTGTCTTCCATTTTATTGCACGGTCACTTAGCATTGTAAGACCTTCAGAATTTCTTTACTTTGGAATGGTTTAGATGGTTTGGTATTGTCAGAAAAAGTCTTCACTCTGTTTTTCACTTCTTATGCCTTTTCTAGAATAGATGTGCAAATCGGCTGCCTTTGTTGTTTATTCCTTGTTTGGTCTCCTAGCTTTAACCAGTTGTTGAGCTACAAGAGGACCTTCTCCCTTGTTCAAGAACAGCTTAATTTTATCATAGGTTCTCCCATGTGGAAATCCAAGTGGTCAATATTACTCAGCTCCGCATCCCCCCAAACTCAGTGACAGTCTCAAAGACACAATATGTGAGACACAATTTCTACCTATAAATGCAATATTTGACTCTTCCCATTACTCCTTGCTCCCTGATGAGTCTGTATTTTTTTTTTTAGAATATTTATCCGTTTGCCTTATACAGAGCCACACTTGTCTGTGTTTATTTCTTCAAGAGCCATCCCTGGCAACTGCTATTTCATTTTGCATCCCATTTACTGCTTCTATTCCTTTGCCATAGGCCGCTATAAACAGCAGGTTGGCTCTGCACTGATGATGGCCATATAGCAATTTCCTCTTTGGATTTCCGTAGAGCTCTTGGGTGAATACCACCTGGTCTTTCAGATTTGTCTTAGTCACTTTATCAGTTTGTTTGAAAATCTTCTCTACTGATGCTTCAATTTGAGGTATCTCTTCAGACGTGCTCCCAAAAAGGGCAGTGTGAGGTGCATTCGGAGTATTTATTTGACTTTGCTATCATGAGACAGCATGTCTTGAATGTTTATCTCTCACACATTGATCGTCTGTTAGTCTGACCGGCTGTCTGGCAAACTGCTTACTTTGGAAGTGTTTGGATCAGTTTTTATTATTAGAGCTTTTTATTTTAGAGCTTTAGGAAATGGTCCTTCAGAATGTTTTTTCATAGTTTTATATTGCTTCTAGCATTGGCTTACCTGTGTGTTTGGTTTTCCTCTATTCCCTTTTTTAACTTTATTCCCATATTTTACTTCTAATTCTGTTGTTTCACAGTTTCAGGGTTTTAGGGGTCCTTTTAAAACCTTGGGATTTTTATTTTTTTGGAGAGATGATATCTATTCACATTTAGAACTGAAAATGTACTTTAAAAACAAACTCTGTAAGTCCTGAAATAATTTTACTCCTAACTTTCCCTTTCAACTTCCTTTCAGTAGAACTCTCCGGTTTTGTGTCACTGCCTCTCAGTATCCTACAAATAGAGAGAAAGCCCCTGTATTTAACGTATGAAAACTGTGACCGGTAACCTAGACATTTGTTTGCAGCAGGACTTGTACTGGTAGCAGTACTAGACTGTAAATGTCTTTCTAGGCTTGATATAATATAAAATATGACACCTGCCAAGATTCAAGCCAGTTCTGCAATACGGTTTCTCTGCCTTAGCTTCATAATTTGTTTCACAGCACATAAATGAATGCTCTGTGGACATTATCAGCTTTCTAACAGTTTGGTCTGGGAAGTTCTTACTTCTACACGGATTGGGGGTTGGTGAACAGCAGAGCAAAAAAAAAAGCAGGGAAAGAGAAATTAGTGAGGAGCTGAAGTGCAGCAGATGAGTTGTGCTAGAGCTCAGAGTCTCTCTATAAAGCCCACAATGTTGGAGCTGCTGAATAAGTGACCAAAATTTGTTTCTCAAATGTCAAATATGCAGCTGCCTTAGAGTGGGAGTTCTCCTTCGGGATTGGGGTTGGGAATCCTGCTGTCTTGGGTGTGAGTTGTTCAGTGCTGAGAACTGGACACATCCACCCATCTGGGTGACATGGGGACAATGCGGAGGGGTTGATTCTTAATTGCTGTGTCTGTAATTTGCTACTTTCCTCCTCGGCTCAGCGTAGGAGCGACGGTCTGATAGATTCATTGGCTTGTTGGTTATTGTTGAGTTTGCTCCTGTGATGTGGATCAGGGACCAGGGCTCAAGCACAGCAGAGATAAGGCTTAGGAAGCACAACCACAGCCCAAAAAGACGGTGAGGAGCAGAGAGCAATGAGGATGGCTCCTTGAATGACAGTCATAGGTTGGGGCAGACCTCCAGCTAAATCTACAAGAAAACTCCCACGTGCTTGGGCATATTTTGTTTGGGGTTTGTTTATTTTCTTTTTTTTTTTCTGGCTGTAGAATACAAAATTCAGGCAGAAGTCAGCACTGGTATAGAAAATGTACCAGGTTACAGCCAGAGAACACAGGAGAGACAGCGATGCAGAGACTGCAGCTCCTATGAATACCTTCGAAAATCAGCTGTGAGTTGCCCCAGCAGTACTTGACTGCATTTGTGAAGCGTATTGGTACTCATGGTATCAGTAATGTTGCTCAAAGCAAAATTAGCAGTGTAAGAGCCTGAGTGTGATTAGACCAACCTTTTCCTCGGTGTCCACGTGTTTTCTTGGAACGCGTTCACTGCTGGTTGAGTGCTTGTTCAAAGGAAGAGCGTCTTCCAGCAAAGTTGTAAAAACCACATTTCTAAATAAAGTCTTGCACTTTTAGGCATGATCCAAACTCATCTTTCCATTGATTTTCAGAGGCTTTTGGATTAAGCCTCATATGCAGATTTGCCAGTGCTCACAGATGAAAAACAGCAAAGAGTAAGAAGTGCCAGATGGTGTTAAGTGAAATTTATTGGGTTTGGAGGTAACACAGAAACCCCAAGCTGAACGGACCCGGAAATTCTGGCTGCTGAAGTGTGATTCCCCATCTGTGCTCAGCATCAAGGTGGCTCAAATAAAGGTCAGGGACCCACATTACCGTTCTCTGTTCCACTGGTGGCTTATAAAGTATTTTAGGATGCATTGAGTGGGCTGTGTAGGAACAGACTGACTCGTTTAGCAGATGTCACCGCTAGAAGAATGTCTGCCACGATCTGGTGTCTTGTCCTTTGATAGCTGTTCAAAGAGCAGGCAGGAAATTGCACTGCTGAAAAATAAATTGGATATTAACACAACAGAAAGAGCTGATAGTGTTTCTCTTTGTGGTCCTGGGCTGAGTTGACTGGGAACCTAACCTCAGGCACACTGAAACGGGAGCCTATTGAAATACGTAGTGCGGACCCAAGTCCAGTTTTCACGTGGACACTTTCAGTCTTGTGCTTTGCACCCACCTTTCAGCAGAGGCAAACACGATGCACAGTCAAACCAGACACTGAGCCCCTTTAATTTTAGCCTTCACCCTAACTTACAACCAGTGTCCTGCTGCCGATCGCTCCTACTGACATTCACAGCTTTCAAATCTGCGAGGACACAACTTGATAACTATTAAACCTGATCACAATTAAGGTGGAAATGGGATGGGAGGAAAGGCATAGAGCCATTTGGAGGATCTATTTCCAAGTCTACCTGGAAGAGAGGGAGAAAAGATTTCTCCTTGGAAAGGTCCACGTGACTGTTCTAACTGATATTTAAAATGGTTAATGTGCACTGAACCAAGCAAAGCAAGAGCATCAGCATTTCCAGGGCTGTTCCAAAATGTTTACCTCTCAAATGTTTTCTGACAGAAAATGCCATTACGGATTAAAGAAACTTTTTTTGAGAAGTGTCTGTTTTCAGCATGAAATTTCAGATGTTTACTGAAGTTTTCAGCTAAAAGCAGAAAGTTTATGTTCAGCTATTTCTATTTTTTTACATAAAAGTTAGATTTTTTTGTCCAAGGAGAAGAAAACTCCACTTTAAGACCAGTTGTAGTCCATTCACTCTTCCAGATAGACAAGAGCCCGAAGGATGTCATTTTCAAGTGTGAAGCTCGCTGTGAACGCTGGAAACCCTTAGCGGGGTCCTGGCTGGCGAGGTTTGACTCATGCCTGTTGCGTGGCTTTGCTCCCGGCCGTAGGAGCGTCAAAAGAAAAGCAGCTCCTGCATGAAACCTCCAATAGCAATTCCTGAAAAGGTCTTAAAACTTCTCAGGGCTGAAATTATGCACACAGATTAAATGTGTGACTGCCTTCAGTGCAAAACCTTTGCACTCATGAAGGCTTTTGGGTGTTTCCCTTTCCTGGCATGGTAGTTGTTGCCTACCAGAGCGTAGCATTGTAGCCTCCCGTCCAGCGCTGGCCACGTGTACCAAGTTGAAATGATCGATGAACCACAGAGCAGGACGTCTCGAGCAGGCAGGACGCTGGGTTTATTCGTGCTACGTGGCGAATGGTTGTGTTACCGTCTGAGCAGGAAACAGGGCTGGTTGAGCGACTCCTATAGCTGCTGGTGGAGCTTGGATGGGACTTCCCAGTTTGCCTGGCTGTTCCGTCTGTCACAAATGCTGGGTGCTTGCTGGTGCTCATGCTCAGCCAGTTCATCCTCGTCAGTGCCAGCTCTCATGAGAGCTGGATGAGACAGAAAATTAGCTTGGCAAGGTTGGTACTGGAGGAATTTGAGAGTCTCTTTGTCCTTGGTGAGAGGGGTTTGTGCAAAATACAAGGACATGCAGCGTCTGTGGGGAAGGAGGAACCTAGATCTGCAAAGAAAAGGAGTGTTTTGCGCGTCTGCAAAGTGCACTGGTGGATATGGGAGTGTTCTTTGTGACTGCTCAGTAGAAAAACTGCTGAGGCATCTCAGGACTTTAAGTTCCTTCAGGTAGTACGCGATTCTTGCTGGAACTGTGCCTCCAGCTGTGAGGTTTAGCAGCTGAGAAACGCCTGAGAGAATGACTGCTCCTTTCTCCTGTAACCTCTCCTACCTTCTGACATCGACCATCCCACAGAGTTGCACCCAAATGTGGGGTCCCAAACATGGGATGACACTCAGGGACAGCATTTGTTGGGTTCCATGAACAATCTTGCTCGCTCCTCAGGAGGAATTACCCTTTTTTCCATCAGAAGATCTTGGATCTTCACACCATGAAGCAGTCTCAGCAGTGAAGAACTTGTTTATCCACAAGCACAGAGCCATTCTGAACAAACTGACTTACAAGGTAGTGGCTGTCACTACTGAAAGCCTCAGAATAAAAAGGAGACGCTTAATTTGTCCTCCTGGGGCTGCCACGTAGCTGTTTTGCTGCTGAACTCCCATGTGTTTTGGAGGAACCCTCCCTCGTGCTCCTGCTCCGGAGGCTGAGAAGGTGGCACCACTTGGCTCCGCGGCATGCAATTGTCTTTGCCACTGATGTGTTGATTCTCGGGGTGGGGGCAGCTGGTAGAAGTGATGTGGGAAGCTCAGACCTGAAGCCACCATCCCAGCTTGCCAGAATGCACCATTCAATCAGCTGATTTGACAGGCTGTGGCCAGCTGTGAGCACCCATGGAACGGGAGAACTCTCTCCCCTTCTGCCTCTGTGCAGCCACATGGGGCCGGATCCCAGCCCGGTGCCACGCAGTGGTTTTACACCAAGGCTATTCACTCTTTTCAAAACTAAGCTAAAATTTATTGGTTTGCTTTGGTTTGATTTGGGTTTGGGGTTTTTTTGTTGTTTTTTTTTTCCTCAATGATGCCTCAACCAAAGTTTCTTGAAGATATTAAGCACCTTTTCAGAGAGGCCAAGAACATCTCTTGCTGTTTCTGAGTATTTACCAAGAGATTCCTCTCCGTCCAAGCCCACCCCAGCCACACAGGGCGAGAGGGGCAGAAAGAACAAGAATCTGCATACAGCGGGAACTCCTCCTTTCACGTAGGGGACCTTTACTTCCTGGCACTTGTCGGTCTGTGCCCAGATGTCCTGTGCCCACTGAAGATGATGTTGGGCTGCCACAGTTGGCTATAGGTGAGCTAAAGCTGTCAGACCTGGGTTTGGTTTCTGTTGGGTGATCCTTCTGGCAGGAGGAACCTGCTGAGAAGATGATTTTGTTTAGATTACACTAGCTTTCCTAAGTGCAAGCTCCTTCAGCAAAACCGAAGATGGTATCTGGCAAGCAGAACCTTTGGTTGATTCTCTCACCTCATTTCCCTTTTTAGGTGGAAATAAAGTGCTGTTTCTTTTTTTTTCTCAATTACTGAGACGAAAGACAGCCTTTCCTAATGCCAGGCTGTAAAGGTGGTAAGGCTTGACACCGGCAAAACACACAAATAACCCAGCAGGCTGTGGACACCAAAACACAGAAAAGTCTCTCGAGGTGTAGAATAACCACAATTGGCACATGACTTACTGATCACACCCGTCATATGATCAACCCTTAGCTAGTTATAAATGTTATATTAGAAGTATTAGTGAAACCAGATGGGTTGCAACCAGTCCAGAATGTGGTGAGCCCGCAGCCTGAAATAAAGCGGGAAGAAGCACAATGATTTGGCATTAAAAATCATCTTTGTGCTAGAACCAAGTACTGATGAGGAAAAGAGGAGAAGTCTCAGAGCCGGCCGTGTTGCGCACATGATGCCTGGGAAATAATTTTTCTGTGTTCCAAGACAACAAAATCTGTTTCCTAAGAGTCTGCAGTCCATGTTGGATATTTCATCCCAATGCTGACTAGTTAATTAGTCAGATTCTGCTCATTTTGGGTCAGGAGTGAAAGAGAAGAGAGAATGTGAAGGTCATCACCCATTGCATGTTCCTTCTGAAGGGGCTGGGCACGGCAGGACTTCTCTCTGGTTGTGCAAGTGTTGTACAGCGCTGCTGCTTGGGCTGGGGCAGAGGGAGGGAGGAAAGAGGTAAATGCAGCTTTCTCCATCAGTGCCTCCTTCCCCTCAGATGCTGTTCCGCACACTGGAGAAGGTTTTAGTCCCCTGCTACTCAGTGCCTGCAGCAGCTCTTGCCTCTGGGTGCCTCCGGTGTTTCTGAGGGACAGGGTTTAGTAAGGGGACAGGCATGGTTGGACTCGATGAGCTCAGAGGTCTTTTCCAACCAGATGGTCCTATGATTTTATATGTCCTCAAATGTGCCCCAGTGACTTTGCATCTTGTGTTGGTCCTCCCCACGTTAGCCTCTCTCACAGAAGTCTGTGCTGGTCTCATCTCCACTCAGAGGACCCCAAACATTCATTAACTGCACCAGGTGACTCTTAGAGCCCCATCGGCCTCCAGAGGTTGGCCCAGGAGCACCAGGAGTGCTGGGCATCCCATGAGCAGCGGCACAGGGTGGCAGGACATGGTGGAGCTGGGCTGGCTGCACGCTGTGGAGCGAATATTAGGGGCATGAGATTTGCATCAGCCCTGGCTGCAGAAGAGCCCTGGAGTTGTCAGCGGGACAGCTGATTTATCGCCTTGCTCAGGAACGGAGCAGTCAGTGATACGGCATCAGAGTGCTGTCGCCGGCTGTTAATAGCTGGGCAGCTTAGGGTTGCGCAGGTGCACCCCAAGCCCTGTGTGACAACCCACAGCCCGCACAGCTGAAAAAATATGTTTGGCATCTGGCACTGTCCTTGCGTCTGGGCCTCTGGGCTGGCACGCCAGCCCTGCACAGCCGGTGCCTCCCCTGCATGGCCGGAGCTGGATCCTTACACAAACACACGGAGGCGGCTGGAGGGGAGCTGTGCCAGGGACGGATTTGGCCCTGTCGTGCGAAGCAGCTCTCAGTCGTGCCTCCAGCCTTGTCTGCGAGGTCTTCACCAATCTCACCCGTGCCGACATCTCGCCTCCTTCCAGCTTCCTTCCCCCAGCCAAACTGTACGTCACCATCCTCTCCCACCTGGTCTTCTGGAGGCGCCGTGCTCTCCAGCTTCGGTCCCCAGGTGCGTCCCTCTGTCTGCTCTTGTCCCCCTCCTGTTCTACTGAAAGGCTCACGGAGATGCCCGGGCTTGGAGGTTTGTCAGGAGCCGATGGCACCTGTCCTGCTCAGGTCGTCATGCGGAAATTACCTGGCAGCTTTTAATTGGCCTGTACTGCACGACTGAGCTCCTGGGTTAGATGGCCTTAGGCCACACGCGTGCTTTGGGTGGGTTTTCGGGGCTGTGTGCATTTGCAGCAACACGTGGGTACAAATTACTAATAATAGGGAAGCATATGCTGGGTCTGTGTCCACTCATTTCTGTCCCAAAAAGGAACGGGCTCTCTCCAAGAGCCCTAACCTTGTCTTGAAGGCCAGGACAACATGCTTTGCCGATGAGGTGGCCTGAATTTCATCACCCGCGTATCTCTTTTGGTTCTTGGCAGACGTGAGAGCCCGTTACTTATAATACTACTTACCTCTTTAAAAGGGCTCTTCATCCCGAAGAGCTTTAAAAAGAAGCCAAGATCATTATTTCCATGTTCCAGGTGGTGACACTGAGGTACAGGAAGCAAACCCAATTTCCCCAAGTCACACAGCAGTGCTGAGATAGAAACAGGGAAAAGCTCGGTCCTGCCCATCTGTGGTGGCCTCCCTGCCTTGGGCTGCAGCCCTGGAGCTCAGCGTTGGGTAGGAGAGCTCACCGCAACGTTTGTCCTTTGGAGTGATCGAGTGTGGCCGCATTTTCTTTCCTTGTTGTCTGTCAGTGCTCCCCTTGAACCACACCAAAGGAGTTCCTGGGAAGGAGGAGGCGCTTGTGGGCAGGGGATGAGACGTCCTGGTTGAATGGACAACTACAGCATCTAGAACGGCTGGATGAGCTGGGTACTCTGATGTGATCCTTTTTACATGGAAAATGTTTTTTCCCCAATACCTTGCTAGGATTTTGAGTATTTTATTAAATAATGGTTAAAGATTACAATAAACCCAAATAATTTTCCCAGTTTTGCCATGCCTGTACTTTGCGACAGAGTCTCTTCCTGCCCTAAAGACTAAAAAAAGCATAGCAAGTTAAAAAAAAGATTGCAATATCCATCTTGCAGTAGAAGCATCTGGGGCAGGGGGATTCTTCTCAGGATGACACAAGAAACTGGCGACTGA
Organism: Neomorphus geoffroyi; assembly: GCA_033558235.1. NCBI lineage: Eukaryota > Metazoa > Chordata > Aves > Cuculiformes > Neomorphidae > Neomorphus > Neomorphus geoffroyi. The sequence goes on along the minus strand of JAUMJM010000092.1, from coordinate 1,932,125 downwards.
CCTGGGAATGTAATCCATTTTAACTAAAGCCCTTGTCCAGTGATTTAACGACAAGCTCTCGTTCCAACTATACATTCTTTAAGATGAAGAAGGGTGCAGAAAAGGAGAGTGATGGAGAGCTGGGATGCTGAGTGCATTTTGGTCCGTTCTCTCCCGTAGCCAGATCAAGATCCAAAACCAGGAGGACAATGTAAAAAGAAAGGAGCCGATGGAGAGGCAGGAATGTTTGAGCTAAAGCTGTCTTTGAACGAGCAATGGCTGTGAAAACCAGGAGTGGAAAATAATCCTTGCATTTCAGGTGGGGAGTTACGTCTCACATCAAATCTTGAGCTGAAGTTGCTGTTCAAAGCCTGATGGTCTCCAGACGCGTGTGGGCTGGTGGCTGTGTCACCAGGTACTATGAAACAACAGTGCAAGGATAGTTGCCAGATCAGGGAACAACAGGATAACCCAGGTACAGAACACACTTAATGAGACCCTCAGGGATTCCCACCTGCCGGTCATGGGCATCTGCCTCCAAAAATCTATAGGTTGTCTCTGATTTCTTCATGGATTGATCAGATTTCCCTACACAGATCTCCTCTGTCTGTCTGCAGTCTCCCTTTGCCCTGTGGAGCAGTGACGTTGTGGTGGAAGGTGGCTGGTGATGGGTGTCACCGTGTTTAACCATGGAAATGCTTCTGGATGGTGTTGAACTCTGTGAGTTTGGAGTTGCAGACACACCTTTGCCCCTGGGTTTGCTTTCGCGAGAGCTCTCCTCCCACTCACCCATCAGATTTTACCCGTATGGATGGAGAAGGCAGCAATAAGGGCAGTTTTATTGCTCCTTTTTACCTCTGGACAAGTGCAACCGTTGACATCAGCCCTTCATGGCCGCAGGCTGCACCAGGGGAGGTTCAGACTGGACATTAGGAAGAATTTCTTCACTGAAAGGGTGGTCAGGGATTGGCACAGCTGCCCAGGGAGGGGGTGGAGTCGCCATCCCTGGAGGGGTTTAAAAGATGGGTAGATGAGTTTGAGGGACAGGGTTTAGTGGGAGACAGGCACAGCTGGACTCGGTGATCTCAGAGGTCTCTTCCAACCTTATGATTCTGTGATTCTATGATTCTATGCCTCACGTGCTGGTGACTGTGCTGTGTTCGTCTGCTGGCCAAACACTGATTTCCCTCGTTAGCAAATTCCTAACACTGGTGGTTGCTGTGAGCTGGGCCACCAGCTTGCTCAGAGCCTCTCCTGCCGGGACACCCTCCCTCCCTCCCTGGGTTATTTGGGCTCTCTGTGCAACCTGGCATTCTGCACAAATGATACAGCAATGAGAAACTACAGATGTGCATATAAAAACGCCTGTTTGGGTCGTTGCCTCCTCCTGTGCTGTGGGGAATTAATGAACATTTTTCATCAGGGGAAATTTTTCTTTTTCTCTTCTACCAGCTTTCTCCTGAAAGCAAATTAGCCTTGAAAAAACCCTGATTGCCTCCCTAAAATACAAACAAAAGTCTCATCTCTAGTGCTTGATAATTGTTACTGTAGGAAAAATATTCTTATTTGCTGCAGGGTATTTTCAGAGGCATCGCCGCTTGCTGTCCCAGCCCACTGCCCCATCCTTTCCCTGGCGTTACCCACTGCCCTGGCAGACCCAGCACAGTTCTGCATCTTACGAGGAGAGACTGAGGGACCTGGGGGTGTTCAGCCTGGAGAAGAGGAGGCTGAGGGGAGACCTCATCCCTGTCTGCAACTGCCTGAAAGGAGGTTGTGATGGGGTGGGGGCTGGGCTCTGCTCACAAGTGACAGCGATGGGACGAGAGGGAATGGCCACAAGTTGTGCCAGGGGAGGTTTAGGCTGGACATCAGGAAAAGAGCGGTGAAGCCCTGGCAGAGGCTGCCCAGGGCAGTGGTGGAGTCTCCACCCCTGGAGATGTTCAACAAACTTGTAGATGTGGCATTTCAGGACAGGGTTCAGCAGGCACGGTGGGGTTGGGCTGATGGTTGGACTGGGTGAGCTTAGAGGTCTTTTCCAACCTTGGTGATTCCATGATTCTGTATCTTCTGCCCTGTGGGTGGAGGCAGCAGCAGGCAGGATACAGCCTCGTCCATCGAAACACAACTTCTGCCAGATGCCACCACTGCGCAGCCGAGAAGACCGCAGGGGTATTCCTGCAGGAACGTGCCTTTCAGAAATGCCATTCTCCAGCTCCCCAGCCCCAAAACTGCTGGGGCTCTGTTTGCCTGGGGCCGGGGGGGGGGAAGAAAAAAAAGAGGGGAAAAAAAAGCGCAACATACACACACGAGGAAAAAAAAAATCTGAAGGCATCCAGTTGCTCCTGGGCAAATTGCCAGTGATTGAGTGACCTGCTGCTTCCCCAATATTGCATTCCGCTGGCATGTCTTTAGCCCTGGCTGACGCCAGCCATCTAACTCACCCCCAAAGCAAACATTTCCAGTTGGCACTGCTGCCTTGTTTTTCTGAAGAACCGATTCATGCCTCCCTTAAAAAGTTTTACTATATCCATTTTTTTTTCTCTTTTTTTTTTTTTCTGGTGCATGGAGCCACCGGGGAACGGCTGCCGCTTCAGGGATTTCTCCTTAAAATAATAATAAAAAAAAAAGATAGAGAAGGGGGGATTTTTTTCCACCTCTCTTTTTAGCGAGCATGATAAATCCATTCAGAGCGCTCCTTGTGCGCGAGTGTGGAAACCTTCTGCTAAAAGAGTTATTCTGTTCTCATTCACAGATAATTGCTCCCCGAGGGGCCGCGGAGAGAGCGAGGAGGAGAGACTGATAATCCGGGAGGACATGGATACAAATATCAGGCTGTGGCGCTGAGTGCCTGCTTAATTTATTGGGAACGAGCTGTTACTCAGCGCTTTGCAGGATTAGACCCGCTGTGATTCTGTTATTTAAGGAGAGACAGAGTCGAACAACAACAACAACCCACCCGGGGCCGTTGTGGAGACGGACAGTGTTGGAGAGGAGCACATGCTGGGTTATTTTTTATGCTATGGAAAGAATGAGCTTTTAGGACACAAAGTCCTCAGGGCTGGTGAGGGGGTGTCGGGAGGGGAGCGAGGGGACAGCCTGGCTCCACGTTGGCCGCCCTGACGTCCAGACCCAGGTTACCCAGCTGGGATGGTGTCTGGCAGCAGGGGAACTCCCCTGAAAAGGGCACGGCTTTGTGGACAGACAGCACTGCCAGCATCCTTGTCACCTGGCAGCACTCGGGTCATCTGGGTGGGTGATGGTCCGGACCACCACCAGTGCCCAGCAGCTCCTGCTCAGTCCTCAGAGTGCTGGGTTTTTATTGATTATACCTGATTTTGTAGTGCACCAGCCCCACATCTGAAGGGCTGTTCTTACCCAGGACTTCACATAAAAATGAGAATTCAGCCTCTTGCCCTCTCCAAATCTTCCCAGGATTCATCCTGCATCCCCAAAATGGGAGTAAGTCACTCATCAAGAAACTTGAACAGTGTTGAGGAAGGTCCCTTCCCTTCCCTTCCCTTCCCTTCCCTTCCCTTCCCTTCCCTTCCCTTCCCTTCCCTTCCCTTCCCTTCCCTTCCCTTCCCTTCCCTTCCCTTCCCTTCCCTTCCCTTCCCTTCCCTTCCCTTCCCTTCCCTTCCCTTCCCTTCCCTTCCCTTCCCTTCCCTTCCCTTCCCTTCCCTTCCCTTCCCTTCCCTTCCCTTCCCTTCCCTTCCCTTCTCCTCTCTCTGGTGCCCTGGGATGGCCCTGGAGGGGATGGCAGGAAGATGCCAGGGGAGGGTTAGGTTGGCCACTGGGAAGAGGTTCTTCCCCCAGCGGGTGGGGGAGCCCTGGAACAGCTCCCCAGGGCAGCAGTGCCGGCACCCAGTGTGCCAGCACTGCAGAAGCCTTTGGCCAATGCCCTCAGTGCCCCGGGGGGAGTGTTGGGAGGGTCTTGGGCAGGGACAGCAGCTGCACTCCATGGTCCTTGTGGGTCCCTTCCACCTCGGGTCATTCTGTGAATCCATGATTCTTGTCTTGAGGGAGCTCTTCTTTCATTCTGAAATCCTTGTGAATTATCTAAATTTTCACTGACCATTCAAAAAAAAAAAACCAACCCAAAACCTCTCTGTGAAGCCAAGGGCTTGGAAAGAAGCGATTGGACCTTCAGGGCCAAGTGAAAGTTGCAGGGACATTAAAATATAGGAGGCTTCTCCACACAAGATTTCATAGAATCATGGAATCATAGAGCGGTTTGGGTTGGAAAGGACCAATGGGCTTTGAAGCCCATCCAGTCCCACCCCCTGCCATGGGCAGGGACACCTCCCACTGGGTCAGGGGGCTCCAAGCCCCATCCAACCTGGCCTTGAACACCTCCAGGGATGGGGCAGCCACCACTGCTCTGGGCAGCCTGGGCCAGGGCCTCCCCACCCTCATGGTGAAGAATCTCTTCCCAATGTCTCCCCTCAATCTCCCCCCGTGTTGGATAAGGACAATATTTGTTGAAAATGGCTGTGGCAATAAGAGAACCCAGAATCATTTTAGGGCTTCTCCACATCTCAAGTTATTTCAGGAGAGAAAAGATTTTGTTGCGGCAGGATCTGAGAACTTCAGTGATGCAGGAATAAATGATCAGTTTAAATACCCAATAATAAATTCTCTTGAATTTATTATTGGGTAGGATTACCGGCAACTTTCAATCTGGAGGTTGCAACCCTCAATCAAGGATATCATCCTAGGGAAATTTTCCCTCTGAAGATCAATAATTGCTTCCCTCCTCCTGCCTTTGTGGATTAGGGAGTCTTTTTTGGCCCAAACAACCCCGTGCCCGTTTCGTAGTAGCAGCTAGAAGAAAAACTGACAGCTATGAGGTAGTAAAGACAAATGGTGGAAGGGAGAGACTTAGGAAAGTGGGTCTCAGGCTGTGCTTGTGAGGAGTGATGACAGCAAACCCGTTTCTCCAGCAGAATGAAACCTGCAGGGGAATACTTTGCTCTTTCAGACTGCTAATGTAAATAAAAGGCTCACGGAGGGACGCTGGTAGGTTAACAATCAATTAAAAGCAAATTTCCCCCCCCATGTGATGCTGGAAGGCTGTGGGTGATATAAAATGAGGCAGGGATGAGGCACTATGTGAGTTTCTTGAGTGGTGCAAAGACTTTAAGCAGGTTACTTAGCTGGGAATAAGTAAAGGGTTTCCTTTTAGGTTTGCAGTTTCACCCTTACAGGGGCTTTAGAGATGCATTTAAACTCACGCAAACAATTGATTCAATTTCAGCTAAAAGAAAAATGATGAGAACGTTTCCATTGATCTTGTGAAAAGTCCTAAGCTACCAGCCTACTGCGATCTGACCGCGTCTTTTCAATGTCTCCATGCTGCTAAAAACTCAAAATGCAACTTCGGTTCCCTGGCAATGTCATTCTTTAGTTGTTATCTGTTTAGGTGTTTTAGCGATGATGTTGTAATTGCATGATGTCACATCTGAATTCTTCAAACTGTTTCCACCTGGTTTAAATGCCCTCATCAAGCCGGAGCAGAATGGGATCACGTATCATCAACCAAACTGAGGTTAAATATATGAGAAGCGATTGCGTTCAGTCGGTGATATCAGAAGCATGCGAGTGCAGGGCTCATGACATCTGCCTGAATTTCCATGTTGTCCGAGCCACGGTTTTTATTCTACGTGCTCTTCAGTGGCGTTCCTGGTGGGATGAAGCACGACACGGTCAATGGCCACACCCCGGTGTTTCCATCCGTGCTGCTGGCTGGTGCATGAACACCTGGCAGCTACACCACGTCTAGGAAGAAGGGGCTGCAGGAGACATGCCCGTTGCACGCTTGGCCCCATCATGCCTGATCTGACCTGCCCACGCGTATGGGAGCTGTGGTCTGGGGGGTCCACGGGCTGAGCCTACAGCCCCGTGGGATGGGGGAGCTGTGGCCAGAGGAGGCACCAGCCCACGCTGCGCAGGACAAGGTGAGGCGAAGCCCTTGCTCCCTGATGCCTGGGGAAGCTGCTCTCCTGTTAGAATCATAGAATCACAGAATCATAAGGTTGGAAGAGACCTCTGAGATCACCGAGTCCAACCGTGCCTGTCTCTCCACTAAACCCTGTCCCTAAGGAACTCATCTACCCGGCTTTTAAACCCCTCCAGGGATGGCGACTCCACCCCCTCCCTGGGCAGCTGTGCCAATCTCTGACCAAATCCTTCCCAATGCCCAGTCTAAACCTCCCCTGGCACAACTCGTGCCCATTCCCTCTCGTCCCATTGCTGTCACTTGTGAGCAGAGCCCAGCCCCCACCCCGTCACAGCCTCCTTTCAGGCAGTTGCAGACAGGGATGAGGTCTCCCCTCAGCCTCCTCTCCAGGCTGAACACCCCCAGCTCCCTCAGCCGCTCCTCGCAGGACTTGTTCTCCAGCCCCTCCCCAGCCCCACTGATTGCAGCTGCCTGGCAGACAGGAGGAGGAGGGGTGCTGGCTGCCAACTGCATCTCTGGGGTGCCCCCACGGCAGCCCTGCACCCCCCTGGCTGCAGCTGCTCCAGCTGTCGGGCAGCAGTTGGTGTCTGCGGCTCGGCAGCCGCCTGCGTGCTGTCCCGCGTGCACCGTGCTGGCCCCCGCACTGGCACAGCTGGGCAGCATCTCTCAAGGCGCCAACGTGGTGAATGTGTTGATGTGGCACCTGTCTGCAAAATACACCTGGCCTCCCTCTGGGCAGCTGAGGCTTGGCCAGCGGGCAGCACGGGCAGCCTCGCAGGTGAGCGCTCAGGGAGGGAAAAATGCCCCGTCTCATCCGTGTTGTGCTGCCAGCACCTGTGTGCTTGACACTGCCCACATCCTTGGGGCGACTGGAGGAGAAGGACCCAACTGTGGGTTTCTCTGCAAGAGCCTGTCCTGGCGCGGCACAGCTGCTGGTGGCAGAATGGCCCCTTGCTGCCAATGCCAAGGCCGCCTCTGAGATGCAGAAGCGCTGCCCAGCAGTGCGTGGGCAAAGACCAACCATCCTTTCCCTGTCTGGACATCACGGGACGCATGCCCAGTCTTACCCTGCTGGCACCAGCTACGATGTGGCCCTCTGCTCTTCATCAAGTCTCTCGCTGACTGCAAAGCTGCTCTGGTGTCTCCCTAAACCCTTATCATCCAGCAACTGCTGCACCCAAAATTGCTATGGTTGTTAGCAGCTTCGGCATTGTCCAACTCCCTACTCCGCTTCCTAAGTGTCTTTTGTATCTGGTGGTTGCCAAGGGGTGTTTCTTTACTTTGGGCAGGTCAAAAGCCTCTTCCAAACATGCCGAGGTCAAGGCCTGAACTGTGGTTTGAACCTTGTGGCTGAGACCCGTGATTGGCGCTGACCATAAATGCTTTTAATGCCCAGCACTTCCACACTTCCCTGGGCAGCACAGAAATAGCATCATAACACTCCTAAAGCTTAGGGACAGGAGTTCAAATAAAAAATACACTTTAAAAAAAAAAAAATATATATATGTCCCTGTTTTTGAGAGCAGTCTCATGATCTGGGGAGCCCGACTCAAGCGTCTGACAGCTTTCTTCTGGCAGTAACAAACAACTTCTCGTCACCCAACAAGGAAGAGTGATGGGCAGTGTCAGCAGCCCTTCTCAAGCACTGCTGAGAATAAAGATGCTTGATGCAGCTCACGCTGTTACAGCCTACAAAAATAAATGGTACATGGGGAGAACTGACGGGGATGCAGCCCCGGAGCCGGCTCTCCAGCACCATCTAGTGCTCTGAAAGTCCCGTTTCTGACATAACGCTGAGATTTAATCATCCCATAGATCCATACCATCGGCAGCTTCGAGCACCGTGATGCAGAACCACGAAGGGATGTATTTCTTGGGATGTATTACATGAAAGAGGGAGCATTAAATTGAGTTAAGTGTTGGTCATGAACCTAGCTAATAAAATGTGGCATATATATTGCAGACAGTGCAGCTCTGTGATTTATACCAGCTGGGATTTGAAAGCAAGAATCTGTATTATTAAAGTACGTGTTCAATCATTTCAGAAAATCAGAATGGATTCATAAATTTAGATGTCAGGGGCCGGGCCTGAACAACCCCGACCCACTTAAAATCTGTTCTCCTTTTCCTCAGCACATTGCCATTTCTTCTCTAAACATCGCTGTCACTCTCCAAACGTTCCCTGCCTTAACTTCCATCATTCCTATTTTTGCATGACTCCCTTCGAAGCGGATGAGATTCGTCCCCAGAGGAGAATCACACTTGCAAGAAACAGAAAAGGAAATCGTATGAGCAGCCATCAACACCACCAGCAGCTGAGGGGAGAGCTGCGCTGAGTCTGGGTGTTAAATTGGGGACAAACAACTACAGCAAGGACGCTGGCTGTTTATTTAAGAGCCCAAGACTCAAACAAGGTTTGTCAGACACCCTCTCAGCAGCCAGTGAGACCCACAGCAAGTCTGGGGCCAAGTTTTGAGTGTCAGGAACAGAGAACCAGGGCATTATGCTATTATTTAAATATTGTATTTCCTTACTTGTCTGTTAGAGAAGGTTGTGTGGAGCTGTTGTTGAGTTATCAACTAAACTTGTAATATTTTCTATATGGTTTTATACCTGACTGTGTACTTTAGCTCAGTGTTTACAGGACTTGTCAAACTCTGATGGAGGAGATATTTTATAGAAACAGATAGAGATGATCTTCGAAGCCCCTTCCAACCAAAACCATTCTATGATTCTATGATAACTTCTCAGTATTTTCCCGATATCTTCTTTACAGAATGTGATAAAACAGTTAATAAGGAGACGGTGCCAACGGTTCTTATAACAAACCTTGTCAGATGTCAGGTTTTCTTCCCTGAGATTCCTTGCGGTAATGAAAGTTACCGATAGCCAATGTCAGGTCAAGTTTGTCTGCTGTTTCCCTGTGTTGAGCTGGTCTTTATTTCTCCTCTGTCACCACGAGTAAGCCAAACCAAGAGACTCAGAAGGTACATGCTTTACTCATTAAGCTATTATAGTCCTAATCAGTGAGCTGGTTCAGCTCAGCTGCATTCAGTTCCCAGACTTTTGTTTATACATTCATTTTTTCAGGGTCAACGGCAGCAAAGTTTTGGCTGGAAAGTTGTGAGTGAAAGTTATTAAGGCTTCATGAAATTTCAACACAAAGGAAAATCAACCTCCAGGACAGCCCCAGCAGCCTGCTGCACAGTTTGTGCCAGCGCCGCAGGTTGCAGGAGGACAAGGAGCCTCTACTTGGGATGTAGCCGACAATTTTTGGCATGCGAAGGGGAACAGGGCACTACGCCTCCGTATGGCCTTCCCATCACCAGTGCTGCCGAAAGCCTCTCTTGGTGTAAAACGCTCCTGAGCCAAGCTGACAGAAGGAAAAAGGAGGGGAAGAAGAAAGCAAGATGTGCAGGTTCCTCTCTAATCCTCCCACCGTGGGCTAGCAGTGTTTTGTAAAAGGTAGGAGAGAGCACAGGGGGCTCGTTAGCAAAGTCCTATGGATCTATGAAGTCAGGTAGCACGTAAGGTGCCAAAATTGTTTGTACAGACCCGCCTGGTTGTGAAGAAGAAACGGTGACGGGCTCAGCACGTGGTATCTTTTAAACTAAATGGAACAAAATGCATGAAAATGTACTGATGAGGGAGAAGTCAGAGACAAGGAGCACGCGGCTGCAAGAGCACATTTCTGGCTCGTGTTCGACTTGGTGCACATCAGCACCCCCAGCTCCCTTTCGCTGAGCTGCTTCCCAGCTGGATGGCCCCAGCATGTACTGGTGCCTGGGGTTATTCCTCCCCAGCTGCAGGACTTTGCATTCCCCCTGGTAGAACTCCATGAGGTTCCTGGTGGCCCAGTTCTTCAGCTTGTTGAGGTCTCTCTGGGAGGCAGCTCAACCCTCTGGCCTATCAACCACCCTCCCCAGGTTCGTGTCGCCTGCAAACTCACTGAGGGCACGCTCTGCCTCATCATCCAGATCATCAATGAAGATGTAAATAGGACTGGACCCAGTGTTGACCTCTGGGGTCAAGATTTATCAGCCTCCAATTAGACCCCCTGCCACTGCAGTGCTGTGTGCTGTGCCCAGCCTCACTGCCAGTTCTCAGTCCACCTCACAGCCTGCTCAGCCAGCCCGTATGTGACCATCTTGACTATGAGAACCTCACGGGAGACGGTGTCAAAGACCTCACTGAAGCCCAGGCAGACAATACCCACTGCTAATGCTCGTGAAATAATGCTTTCTTCTCTTGGGAGGATCTTTAAAAAATCTGCCAGGGCTTTGATCTACACTAGATCTACACTAGGTGTGGTTTAAGAGAACTCCAGTGATGTGAGGAACGTATGCAATTGCAGAAAAGTGTCACCAGAATTCCCCAACAGAAAACAAAATAAGAACATTTCCAGTCTGCATCTACACCCTATCAAGGCAAGTTGTTTGTACTAACACACATCTACGTGTAATGGAGCTCACGCTTGCTGGAAAAGATGCAAATACATTCTCAGTTTATGAGGTTCGATCCTCCTGGTGTAATGCAAGAATTCTCATTGAAGATCTGGGGCTCAGAATTGTTTTCCTTGTGCCTGCTTCTTCAGACAGAGAAGGGGCATTGCCCTGGGAGGGACTCCTCCACATGCTGAGGTTGCTTAGTTCATTTAAAGAACAATCCCAAAATGTCAATTTAAAAAAGCCCCAAACCAACATTCCTTTGAATCAAAATAATTTAATTCTCACTTACTGGAAAAATCATTCGTTGTAAACTGTTTATTTCAGGCTCCACTTTAGCAATATGCGTCACAAAAAAAATGTGAAAAACTTGCCAAAAAATGAAAATCAAATATGTTTAAAACCTCTTTTTATTCTTGTCGTGTTCATCTCTAATTCAATGTCCTCTTTTCTTTTAAAATGTGTGCTAAACCTACATTTTTATTGCATTCAGAGTTGCAGGATAGAGCGGATCAGGTAGAAAATTTTACAGCTACAGTCCTGACCTTGGCTAAAAAAACTTAAGTCTGAATCCAGACAAAAACATCTCAATAGCTGCAGGGTTTGGGTTTTCTTGAAATAGCAGGTGGCTGTTCAGATAAGAAGTGCCGGTTCTGCCCATGACACAGACAGGAACCAGGTGCGAGGTGCAGATCTGCACTGGGACTTCCTGAAAATTTGGGAGTCTGCAGCCAAAATGCTTCTTGGATCTGATCACCGCTGCACTTCCCAGTATAATTATTATATTATAGCGCGTCAACAGAAAACATGGTCTAAAAACATGCTTACTTTAATATGTCAGTGAGAATTGTGCTAATGAACAATTAATAGGTTAATAGTGCCGTGGTTTGGATACTCTTGGCCTTCAAAGAAGACCAGTGCTGTTGCTGTCCCGTGCGTTACTGGAGTCACAGAATCACAGAATGGTTGAGGTTGGAGGCAGCTTTTGAAATCAAGTCCAACCTTGAGATTTAGTCCAAGCCTGCTCAGGTAGGGTTATCAAGAGAGGGTTGTTCAGGGCTGTGTCCAGCGTGCTTTGGAATTATCTCCTCAGCATTGCTGGGCAACCTGTTCCGGGGTAACATTTTCACATGTTTTAATTTGTTCCCCGTGCCTCTTGTCCTGTCAGTGGGTGCCACTGAGGAGAGTCTGACTCCCTCATCGTTATTCACTTCTATCACATAGCTGAACACATTGATAAGATCCCCTTTGAGCCTTCTCCTCTCCGGGCTGAAGAAACCCAGCTCTTACAGTCGCTCTTGGTATGAGAGATGCTCCAACCCCTTAATTATCTCCGTGGCCCTGTGCTGGAGTCGCCTCAGTGCGTCTGTGTCTCTCTTGTGCTGGGGAGCCCAGAACTCGGGTACGGCCTCACCAGTACTGAGCAGAGTGGAAGGGTCACCTTCTTTGCCTAAAGCTACCCAGGATACTGATGACCACCTGTCTGCCAGGGAACATTGCTCACGGTCAACTTGTTGTCCTCCAGAACCTCAAGGTTCTTCTCAGCAAAGCTGTTTTACAGCCTGACATCCCCCAGCGCGCACTGGGTCATTTCTCCCCAGACATAGGATGTGGAACTTCCCTTCTTCAATTTCAAGACATTCCTCTCTGCACAGTTATCCAGCTTGTCGAGGTTCCTCTGAATGTCAACATGATCATCTGGTGCCAGCCACTCCTCCCAGTTTTTTATCATCTGTGAACCTGCTGACGATGCACTCTGTTCCATCGTCCAAGTCATTAATGGAGTTGTTAGGCAGTAACAGACCCATGAACAGAGCCCTGGGATACCCTTGTAGTAACTTCCTTCCAACTTGACTCTATGGCACTGATCACAACCCTCTGTGGTGGGTCAACCAGTTTTTAATCCAGTTTACTGTCCACTTAGCCAACCCACACTTAGTCATCTTGTCTTTGGTGATGTTATGGGAGACAGTGACCAAGGCTTTACCAGTCGAGGTAAACGACGTCCACCGCTCTCCCCTCATCCACCAAGCGAGTCACCTCTTTGTAACAGGCAATGGGGTTGGTCAAGCTTGAATTCCTCTTTGTAAACCCTTGCTGACTACTCCTGCTCACTCCTGCTCACTCCATCCACCACATTTTGAAGCTAACGTGCAGGGGAGAGAAAAGCGGTCATGCTAGTGGAAGAATTGTGGAAATGTAAACTCTCACTTGTGGTTTTTCGATAAATACTGTGACAGTAGGAAAGACACAAAACAAGCCGTGTGGTACAGATGGGCCACTGAGGAGCCTCATGCACAGTCCCACTTCTGCAAGAAGCTAACGTAAGGAAACTTTTTGTTTAAGGAAAGCCTTACAGAGCAGGAAAATGAGAGTAACTTATTGCTGAAAATCTGGGTTGAGCTGTGGACTCCCGTGGACGTATGCATCTTAGTGCATTCCTTGTCCCGGCAAGGGCTTCAGATACTGGTGGGCTGCTGGATTCCCCTGCTGTCAGAACCAAACATGGATTAACACCGAACCACTGCACGGGCAGCTCAGTCTCCTACTGAACTTGAATTATTTCATCGCTGTGTTTGCTTCAGTCCCATCACCCCAACTAAACGTTGATTTGCATGCAAAGAACATCTTAGTTATCATTCTTCCAGGACTCATCCAACATATTTAATTAAGATAAATGCTTAGAGATGTAAACTTTCTGGTATCCAGTGCCCCTTGCGTACGGGAAAATCAACTCCGTTACCTGTCAGTGAGAAGGAAGAAGTAAGATCATGAGCAGCTGAAAAACCTACGGAGGGGTTCTCAGCTGGTGTAAGTTTGGCTTCCTCCTGTATTTTTACAACTTATTTTTTATTAAATAACGAGACCTCAGCTGTGGTCCAAGGAGCTCCTCTTGATAAATGAATCATCTGTTTTCCACTTCAAATACTCACTAGAGAAATCAGATGTTGTCTGATTAAGCTGGAGCATACATTGTTTCTTGGAGCAGACAAGACGTTACCAGTCTTAGTGGGACTGCAGATATTTGTGTTGTTGAAGATGTAGTTATTGCCTGAGGTTATGCAAATGCCTCATCTGCACCAGAAATTAGCTGTTGGTATAATCCAGATGGCTGATCAGAGCCTAAATGAGGTTTCCAAGAGGCCTGTATTTATAAAATATATCACAAAAAATCACCGAAGATTAAAAGTAAACAAATAGTGGATCAGTTCTGACAAAAATCTTGCTGTAACATTGGATCAGTCATTTATTACCCCAAATTCATAGCTCTGCATCACTGAACGAAGCAGTCATAACCCATCCTTCAACCTCTGCCTCCAGATGGCTTTCCATTGCCTCAAGTGTATTTAAAGAGTTTGTCTGAGAAAATGGAAAAGTAGAACATGCCTGACTCATAGCAAGGGCTTTCCAGAAATGGCCAACACCTCTGTTATGGAAAAATTCACATCCCTGGAGAAGGACTTCCAAACCCTTTCAACAGAACTTTATCCATCTGAGATAAGCTAACTTGTGCAATTGGGCAAAAGTACTACAAATTTATACCACTTATTTAAAATAGTCTTTTCTTTACATTGGTAATATATTATTTTAGATTTCCTCTCACTTCTGTACATCTGACCTTTACAAAATCGCATTTGTGGGTCTGATTTTACATTTGCTGAAAACCAGACATTTGAATTTGCCTCTGGACAATTGGAGCAGCTTTCCTTTGGGTTCCTAAGGCAAATACCTGGCTATCCGATTTCAGGCAGCACTTTGCACATCTGATTCATCTGACTCATCTTGAGATTCAGATGAATGAAGGAGTCTTTCTGGTTTTGACACCCTTTGGAGCTGGTTCACACACACAAACACTGGAGAAACATTCAAGTTATCTCCAAAACATTCAAGTTACCCCCTAAAACAATTGAAATGTGCTCTCAGCGCATAGATTTTTTTTTTAAAAAGGAGTTGTTCAGCATCGAGCTACGGCTCCAATTTGAAGCTCTGAGCTATAAGGCACACCTGCTGCAGCATCTGAAGAGGGGAGGGATTCCTGTGGTGCATGCTAGGCAGACAGGTAATTTATTAACACCTATGAAAAGTAACCCTCTGAAGTCTGTTCAGTGACTGCTGATTTCCCTTTCTGCCCCATTCTGTTGATGGCCACATCACCTTTATGGAGTTGTTGGACATTTTGACTTCAAAAGCAGGGCCAAACTGTGCTCAGCTCAGGAGGGGAAGGGGGGGACCTTCCACAGGTTCACAAAACCTGGAAATAAATGGGGCACGTAGGGCAGGACAACTGTCTGCAACTGCCTGAGAGGAGGCTGTGACGGGGTGGGGGCTGGGCTCTGCTCACAGGTGACAGCGATGGGACGAGAGGGAATGGCCACAAGTTGTGCCAGGGGAGGTTCAGACTGGACATCGGGAAGAATTTCTTCACTGAGAGGGTGGTCAGGGATTGGCACAGCTGCCCAGGGAGGGGGCGGAGTCGCCATCCCTGGGGGTGTCTAAAAAAAGTGTGGATGAGTTCCTTAGGGAGAAGACGGGCACGGTTGGACTCGGTGATCTCAGAGGTCTCTTCCAACCTCGTGATTCTATGATTCTATTCTAACTTGTTTTCTCAAGTGTTTTTGCATGGTGACCTGCATGCTTATTCCCCTCTTAACTGCCTGCTCTCCTGCCTGCTCTGCAGGGCAGCTCACCGGACCTCGTATCGGTTCACATGAAACTAATGAAATCGTGGCATAATATTTTCCATACCTCGCATTGTGTCCTTGCTACAGTCAGTTCCGTGTTGCTTGTAAAATATTTGCTTCGCCTCTTTGAAGGGGAGGAGTGGGGCTGGAGAGGGAGTCCCTTCCGTGGCCTGATTTATATGTCAAATACAGAACAAAAATGAAACATGTGGCTGATTGCCTACAGAATTTTATGTCAGGTGTAGAAGCCAGTGGCCTCGCTCACAAATCACGCTGCTCATTTGTAACCGTTGCAACGGATTTATAAGATTCATAACTGGGTTATTGAGCCATGTCATCAGCGTAAGCGTTTCCTTCTTAATAAAAGTACTGCTAAACTGAGAGAGGGTTTGTAAAGCAATTGCCAGTAACTGTTTTGATGGGAGGAGGGAAATACCTTATTGTTTGTGATTTGTTGAAACAAAATGCTTCTGAAAGTCCTGGGCCCCTCCCTGAGCTCCCGCTGCCTAATTTCTTCTCTAGGGACCTGCAAAACAAGCTCCTTATTCATAGAAGTGAGATGATGCTGTAAGGATGATGTTTCCGTTGGTGATTCATGTGATTTACTCAGTATGTTTGATTCATCCGTGAAGAAAAACAGCCCCTGGCTGAGGGATAGATGCTTATGGGGATTTGACATTTGATTTCAGCTGGGTTATACAGGGTTACGAACAGGGATGGTTTTTCTCTATATAACAACTTCCCCCAGGGCAGGAAACCAAACTAATGCCCTAAAATTCCGTCTCCAGTCTGTATTTGCAAAGGAAAAGGGGCATTTCTTTGAGGTTCCAATTGGCCTCTGAAATTCCTCTCCTGAAGGCTTGTGTTACGTTTCAGGGTGTTAAACTGATGGCACTTTCTGAAAGGGGAAGGACGTTGTTGCTTTGATGGAGCCTCAGGGACAGTTGTTTCAAGATGCCTTAGGGTGGAAGATGCCTTCTAAGTACATGTTGGCTACAAGTGGGATTCTCCAGCCAAAGTGTGGTCCTTCATAGATTTTGGGAAACAAGAGTTAACTGAGACACCCAGGAGTGTCTCCAAAAGGGATCCAGGGGGTCCTCTGACCCCAAGCTCAGAGTCAGATAACGCTGCTCGTAAACTGGAACTTCCTAGTTCAGATTCATAACAGGGAACTTCGAATTCCCAGGTCTGAGCACCCACAGCTGCAACTTTATGCTGAAGTTTCACCATCATTTGTCGCCTCTAATATCTTATTTTTTCATTAAAATTTACAAATATGCCTAATATCAAGAACACCTCCAATCTTTTAATACAAAGGGTTATCAGGCTCTGGAAGAGTCTGCCCAGGGAAGTGGTTGGGTCACCATCCCTGCAGGCTTTTAAAAGACGTGGACTTAGGGACATGGTTTAGTGATGGAGTTGGCAGTATTAGTTCATGGTTGGACTTGATGTTCTTAAAGGTCTTTTTCCACCTAAACAATTCTGTGATTCTGTAAAAGTGCCGTTTCTTTTTTTTCCCCCTTCTTTTTAATAATTTGATGTGTGAAGACCCTTATAATTACAAATCACAGAATCATGGAATGGTTTGGATTGGAAGGGAGCTTTAAAGGTCATCCAGCCTAACTCCTTCTGCAATAATAGCCCCCTGGCACCAGGGGTTGCTCCAACCCAGGCGCAGGACCTTTCACTTGGGCTTGTTGAACCCCACAGGCCCACTTCTCAGTCTTGCCTAGGTCCCTCCGGATGCCATCCCACCCATCAGGCACATCAACTGCGCCACTCATGTTGGTCTTGTCTGCAAACTTGCTGGGGGTGCACACAATCCGGCTGCCGGTGTCATCGACGAAGATGTTAAACAGCACTGGTCCCAGTACGGACCCCTGAGGGACACCACCTGTCACTGATCTCTATCTGGACATTGAACTTTTCAAATATCATGGAGAGTGGCTTGGCAACCACATCATGCAGTTCTCTCAGGACTCGGGAAGTCCTCTCCTCAGGTCCCACAGACTTGCGTATCTTCAAGTTCTTCAAGTGGACATTTGTAGCCAAAAATGACTACAAAGACCTGGATCTGCAGTGACTTTTAGGCCTGTTTTATGGAAGCTTTTAAGAAAATGTTCCCCAAGTACTGTATTTAAATCTTATTCAATTATTTTTATTTGTGAGAAATGAGAGAACCTTCTCTGCAGGGCTCTGTTAGATAATTAAAACCAAAACTAGAGTCAGATTTCATTGTAGCACAGCATACCTGTACAGCAAAGGAGAAGGAAACAAAACTTCACTCTTCATGGGCTGAGTTTCTGTGTTTACAAAAAAATTTCAGTATATTTAGTAAAACAGCCAAAAGTGATCATACTAGGAGTAGGTGTAGGTGTTGGGTCATAGGTTGGACTCGATGATCTCAAAGGTCTTTTCCAACCTTACGATACTGTGATACTGTGATAATCTTTCAACGGAAAATTTAAAATTGTTTCAATTATTTTAATTTAATATTTTTTTTCTTTGGAAGTGATTTGTTTGCCTTTTTATTTGCTAGGAATATGCACAGGACCATGGTAGCCTCTCTGGCTGGGTTAAACAGTTGCACTGGGGGTGGAGAGAGGAAAAGCAAAAACTGGTTGGGCAGATACAGAGAGAAACGTGCTCCTAACGCTCCTGTTACAATTATTGCAACGAGCAAGGCAAGAAGGAAAGTTTGGCCAGGTGAGGGGAATGAACACCCTGATATCTGTGCTACTCTGGAGCTGAATTGGGCAAGATGATGTAGAACCAAGAATCCGAAGCCAACATTCATCTTTCCCTAATTTCAGCTCCATTTAAACTGCAGCAATGCACTATTTTTAAAAACACATTCTACATTTTCTTCTGTGCTTCACTGTTTGTAAAACATCCTAAGAAACTAGTTTGATTCTTTTTTCAAAAAACAAAAATAAGAAAAATAAGAAAATGTATCCCTACTGGATTTTTCCTCGTCCATTTGGCAAACTTTACTTTTCCGCCCTGCTGTTTCCTATGGAGCTACAGCCAGAGTGGTTTTCCGGCTTGTTGATTTCTTTCTGCCATAATTCTTAGCATTGTCCATAAATATCAGTTCTGCTCTGGGGATTTGGGACAATTCATCCTGCATTCGCTGCTGGTTGTATGTCCTGAGGAAAAACCAGAGTGAACTCATGGCCAGAGGAGGATCTGCATCCTACACTTGGTCTCTTTGCTTATTATATGTTAGTAATAAAATGCCGGGCACTGTTCCCTTCCATTTTCACCAGTTCTGTGTCTACTGCTTCGTGATCTCCTTGGAGGCTTCTGCCCTGAGATCAACACAAACTTGAGAGAATCGGTGCTGGCGAGAAGGTGCACAGGTGCCTGCCAAGAGGGAAGAGGTCACAGAGGTCTCCAGAACTTGGACATCACAGAGCACAACTACAAAGGAGAGAAGGCAATGGAAGTCCTCCCTCATCTTACTGTGAAAGCCTTTGATATTCATCACTCAACTTCCTTTTGCTCTTCTTGGTGTTAGCAGAGAGACGACCTGAGCTTTTTGGGAGAGAAGGATTTCACTTTGCCTTCACGGTGAATCGTCTACCAGCTCATGGTGTGATGTGTGTGTATCCTCGTTTTAAATGGTTTTCCACAGGTAGAAGGCCTGAGTGGTTTTGGTTTTTAACTGATTGTTTAGCTGATGGAGTTTATATTCTTGTAATAATCTGGAAAAGGGGCTACGTTACATGCGAGCACAGATTGGGAAATAAAAATATCAGTCCAAAAGAGACATGAAATGCTCGTGGCACCCTCAGGAGCATCGGGATGCGGGCGTTCATTGCAGGATGTGTTACCTGAATTACGCGTACAGGCTGTGGTTTGCAGGCTGCCGTGTTACCAACTCTCCAAACAGAGGAACTGTAAATCCAGGCTCCTTTCCGTGCCCCTTGTCTCCTTTCTGGCACGTGGCCATTTGTGATCACTCACATTTTGAAGAGTCAAGGACCAGCTTTTGTTTACCACTTTGCGTGGTCTCTCTGAACACCAAGGCCACCACAGCCTACCCCAAAGAGCTCCTTCCCGTGGCCTCTCTGCTGCTCCTGAATGCAAGTGCCTGCTGCTCAGCAAAGGTCCACACGAAGGACACACCTAAGAAGCACAAAATCTTCACTTTATGTTGTTGTCATCCACAGGACGTGCCAGGAATGAGAAGTGGAGGTGGCGCAGAGATGATGGTGACGTTCAGGTGTGGAGTCTCCCTCCACCAGGCAGGCTGGGCAGGCCTGCGGCAGCGGAGGGATGCGCCGGAGGTGGAAGGCAGCACAATGCATGGCAGAAGGGTGGCAACCTCCATCCCAAAGGCTGTTTAAATAGTAACATAATGAAGTGATAATTTATGACCCAGTTCTCCCCTGTCTTGCACCTTGTGTGGTCCTCTGCTGCCAGACACTGTTCGAGCCGAATTCCCCTCTCTCACTGTTAACAGCTTCCCAGTGTGTGAGAGCACAGATTTATCGCGGGGGAAATCGCCTTTTAACTGCCCAGCTGGCATCCCTGTAGGCCCTCCCAAGGTTTTGGAGCAGTGTTGCTCCACAGAGATGGGTTCTGTATCAATTTCAGTTTTATATATTTTATTAGAGCTGTTAAATAAACTAACCTAAAACCAAGAAAACATCTCTGAAACTAGGTTTTTTATTAATAAAATGCTGAACTAACCCAACAATAGAGCACTTGAAATATCAAATGGACTGGCTGGGACGTGGCAGTTTCAGTGCTGCGTTGAAGCTGAATTATCAGTTGTACTAGAAGTGTAGTCAACTCTTTTGTAAATGTTAAGAGGGAATCTAAAAAGATAGGTAACTGTAAATTGTTAGGAGTTTTACCACCGTCACTCAAACACCTTTTAAACAACTCCAATTAAATAGCTTAAATATCCCTTATCTGAACCACAGCACAAGAAACATTTCCATATCTTTCGGTTCCAACATTCAGTCTTAAATTTCTCTCTCTCTCATATAATTCAGACATTAATGGAACATTATAGGACTGGCATTTAGGATTTCAATGACAGTTCAAAATTTGGGGACTTCTAAACTCACGACATGTTTCACTGAGGGCCTTTGTTGTGTTTTTGGAATTTTGGGGCCTGGAGGACTTTTCTATGTGATCTTCTCCAGTGGAAGTTTAAGGGGTGCACCCATCCCCCCATGCACAAAGTCGCTTTCTGTCACCTTAGAGCTGAATGGGATCAGAGAACAATTTGGGCAGAAAAACTAGAAACATGGAAAACAGGTTGCTGAAAATGCTGAAAGCCTCAAAAATTCATCCTCTGTTATGGCCTCCCCCACTCCTCCTGCTCTCACAGTGGTGCTCCTGGAGCTGCTGACAAGTTGGTGGTTGATGGTGGTGATGGCAATTCTTTACTTGGCCAAGAGCTCCTCACCATCAGGTCATCTTTGGACATAGTACAACACCGCTAAGAGATGTCCAGAGCAGCAGCATTCTATCAGGTGGGACTTCTAGCCATGTCAGGGCTTCTAAAAACCCATTATTTCTATTTTCTCTGCTATGCAGCATACATTGGTGAAGTTTTGGGACATATCTTGTACACTGGAGCCCTGCAGCTTCCTCCGGTCAAATCTGAATTAGGTCACTGTTGGTCATCACTAAGTAGGAAAAGTCCTGCACAGGCCAAGAATTTTTAAAACATCTAGCATTTTGCATAGCAGAAATTATTGCTAGGTTTTCTTCCCAGTAAATAAACAAACAAACAATGAAACTCAATATCTTGGGACATCAGGTCACTTCAGAGTAATTTTCCATGGCCTTATTTGAGTTACTAGTCCTAAGTTTTCTGAGAAGTTATTAAAACCTTCCCTAAGCAAGATGAAGAGGAAAATCCCAGCCCAGGTGAATCGGCTGCTCCAGACTCCATCCATCAGCAAAATCAAAATAAATCCACGCTTGCAGGAAAGCTCAGCATCGTCCATGGCTTCTGAGAGCTGACAGAAAGGCTGATCCTGGTGGTGACAGGGCAATCACCACAACCTCCCTGTTTCTGGGCAGGCAGCTCGTTGTCAACGATGTGAACGGTGAAATGCTGTGAAAAAGAATAATCAGGACTAGGTTTACCTGAAATATAACCTTTAAAATGATCGAGGGTAGGGGAAAAATACATGTCCAAAAAAATCAACATTCTAAACGCAAGCCATTAGTTTAGGTGCCTAATTAGGAGCTTGATTAGGAGCCATAGTTTATTAAAGCTCCTGGTGCAACTTCTATGCTTCTGTGTAGGGAGGGACCTACCAGGAGTGGGGAGAAGCTCCAAGCACTTAGCGCCATGGGGCACTATGTACTCAGACCACACAATGACTCTGCTTCTTCTCTCTGCTTCCCTTCCCATCTCTTCACCCCACTGCTGGTGTCCAGATGCGTCCTGCCTTTCCTCAGCACCCACAAACTATTTCTTCTTTCATGAGCTGCCCCTCATTCAACACAACTCCCTGTGCTGCTGTTCTCTATTTTATTTTAGCCATTGTACAAAGTCTGTTTAGAGGATGGGCTCGTGACAGTAACACAAGCCAGGACATGCCTGAAGAAATCCTCCTAACCGGTGAAGAAATAACTGTGGGACTACGAGCTCTGCTGGTATTCACTGTACATCATCCCGTGGGCTCCTTGCTTCACACACTGGCTCCAGGCTGCGCTACCCCCACCGCGTGCTGTATGAGTTGCATGTGGTGGTAGCGCTTGGGAGCTACTGGCAGGTGTGTCTGTGTCAAAACCCAACTATCGTATCATTTCTCTTGGTTCTTCCCTCGCCCAGGCACTATGTTTAGGTTCTGCAATGACCTGGATATCTAGGTGGGACATCAGAAGTAGACCAAACCTCCTGGAACTGGGAAGGTGACCTGAGGCTGGATTAATCATGGATAGGATCAGGACCAGGAAGAACCTGTCACGTAAGATGGGACTGCTTGATTTGGCTTGTTTAGTTTAGCAAAACAAGATCTCAAGGGAGGATGTGATGGCTGTCTATAAATACACTGGTAGAGAAAAGAGTTATTTCAGCCTAAGGACAGTGCTGGCACAAGAACAAATGGGCATGAAGTGGCCATGAATAAATATAGGTTACAAATTGGGGAAGGTTGTTAGCAATTGGTGTAAAGAGCTCCCTCCTAAGCAGGAGGGAAGAAAACAGGTGTAAAGGATGGAGAGTGGTTGATTTATAGAAGGGTTTTTATGATGCTTTTGCTTAGGATTGCAAGTGCCAGCGACATGGGGTCCTTGCAGTCCCGTATCTCAGTGCCCACTGGTTGGGATGCTGCCAGAGGTGCAGCAGCCAGGCTGAAATGAAGTGCAAGTATTTCTTTTTCAGATTTTCAAGGCCAAACCAGAATCTAGTATCCAGGTTATCTGACCTCCCCTCACCACAGGTGATACCTATATGAAATTCAGTGTTTCTGTTATGAACATGTCCTTACTTCAAGCAAAGATACAAAATGATGGGGAATTCACCTGTCTTTGGGGTCTTATTCATGAGGGCGCACCCACAAACCAGGCTACGCACTATGGGACAGCAAGGAACACGTGGCACAAAGTCCCCTCCTGCACCACCGTGCTCTGGAGTGGTCTTTGTGACACGTACTGTGGTGTCTCCTGTGAAATATAAGGACTCGGGGACTAAGAGAGGATAAACAGCCGCTTGCTGGTACTTCCTTTGCTGATGTCCACCAGTTCAGATAGAGCTGCCAGGAGTGGTGCTGAGCCAGGTGCAGGATCACTCTCACACAGTGCCTGCTGCGCAAGAGGCAGGGTTAAGGTCTGTTACCTCCCACAGCTGCTTCTGCGGTGGCTCCGCGCCACGGCTAAAGGAAGGGCAGGCTGAGCAGGAATAAACCAGGCAGCTATTTTTTGCAGATGTTTTATCAGGCACTGTTTTCGGCAGCCGAGGGCTGTTCCTGGCTGCTCGGACCGTGACTCATGGGGATGGGTTGCAATCAGCACAGTGATGGTTTTGTCGCTGCAGATGGGGAGTTCAGGAAAATACTTGGGACTTTTTTTAGTCATCCAGCCCTGGAGATGAGACTGTGTTGAAGCATGGGAGATGTAGTACAGATTTAGGAAGCCATGGAGGTGTTTGCCAGGCTTGAGCTCTGTGCCTCTTCCAGGACAGGGCATGCAAACCTGCTTGGTATCTCTCTGACAATGGCTCAGTCTCTGCCCGCAGCACGGCCACTACCAGTCTCCAGCCCCAGTTGTTCCTTGGTCACAGCAGGAAGTTTATGGGTGTGGACTGTGCCAAGACATTAAAGCATGTAGGAATTGCTGTCATTTTCTCCTCACAGGGATTTCTCAGAGATGCTAGAAGAAGCTATTGCTTGGGAATGTCCCCCAGCCTGGGCAATGGCCATTTCAGCAGGAATGCCACATCTCCATGCTGCAAAGACGACTCAAAACTGATGTGACAACAGTCAGATTGCACTTCTTCTGGCCAAAATAAGCCAGGGAATGCCTTATGTCACCAAAAGACAGGGACAGAGTTGTGATTTTTCTAGGCATTTTGGAGCAGGATTAGATTTTCACTGCTTTCTATGCATCCTTCCACAGAAAGCTGTGAGGAAGATGCTGATCTCGTGTTTCTGAAAGACAGAGAGATGAGAAGTGATGCTGTGTGCTAGTCATGCCTGTTCCCCATATGTTTCCTTTTGAGGTAACAGCTTTGTGGAGAAATCTATGCAGTACTAAGGGAGATGCTGGTGTATGGCTTTGGGCAGATGTATTGTGGACAGGTGAAGAAATGCCCCACATGATGACAGGAAGGTCAGGAGTGCATCATGCCTCTGCTTTGAAATGTGCTGAAGCAAAAAAGACAGTTTCTGATTTACTAGAAGCCAATACCGTGGGAGGATGTAAAATTTTAGCAGTGTTAGACAGCACCTTGATGATATCTTTTCCCATATGAGTTGCACAAAATGAATGTCTTAGTGTTGATTAAAAAAAAAAAAAGGGGAGAAAATGCACTGAATCTTAAAAATAAAACCCAAATGATATAAATAAGGTTATTGTGGGTCTGACTATGGAACAATGCCCTTGTAGTCACCTGGTATAATCACATCATTGAAGCCATGAGCAGAATGGTTCTCCATTTCCATTTCCACTGGGGGTGAATGCTGCGAAAATCCTCAGACTATCTTGAGCAAAGATGTTGGTCTCTTCAAAGAGTGTTCTCTGCATTTTCCAGGAGACTAGAACAGCAGGAAATACTCTGCCCAGCAGCAAGCCTTTCACTGCTATGCTCCATCTCTGAATTGCCTTAATTTTACATTTGCAAAATTACCTGTACCTTTTTGAATATCTCAGTGTGCTCCAGGAAATGCTGTCCTGAAGGCCATTTCTTGGAAGGGCTGTGGTTTTCTCATCTCTTGCCCTCTCAGCTTCACTCAGAGACCCAAGTCACCCTCTTTACAGGTGGTGGTTCTCCTGTTTGTGTCAGCCAAGGTGTGGAAGATGTTCAAGAGAGTCAGTGCACAACTGCTTCTGTTCCCAACCCTTATCTTAAGGCCAAGTGTGAAGGAAAGATTGTATTTCTTCAGCTTGTGAATGCTGTTCCCATATTAACCTCGTACTCTGAGGTTCCTTTTGAGATGTTAAGAAGCTTTCCAAATCTCCTTCTAGAAATACTCATCTCTATAGAGAAGGAGCAGGGCAAGAAGAGGCAGTGCTCTGGAGGGATGCGTGTGTAAGCGTAGAGGGAGACGGTGACTGGAAAGTTTACACAGCCTCATTGCTAGTGGAGCTCAACATGAAGAAGTTCTCCTTGCCCACAAGAATTTAAATGAGGAGAAGATATCCTGCCAGAATAACCTGGGGTAAAGATGAACACCCAAGTGCAACAGCCAGTGCCAAGCCAAGCAGTGTGGGGTAGCAGTCAAGTACTCGCCAGCGGCCAGAGCACTGGGAGTCCATCCACAGCAACCCAACAGGAACAAGCTCTGCACAAAATAAAGTACCGTGTGATCCAAGAAGGCTTAACTACAGAGCCAGGTGACCTGGGTGAAAAGCAGGTTGTGTGCATAAGGCATTTTAGCACAAACCAGCTGCGGCTGGTTTTGATATTACTTCCTAGGACCCTTCACAGCGAGGCAGTAGTTGAATAATTCAGCAAAAGCTCCAATGCTTCTCACAAAACAGAAATCAACTGTCACTGGGTATTAATGGAGTGAGAAAAGTAATTAGGTCTAATTTCAGATGTCTCAGCCAATTAAATAACAGAGTGAGAAAAGCTGTATAATTCAGTTCTGCTCATCAAAAATAAAATTGTCAAATTGTTCACATTTACAAATCTCATGCTGAGACCCTGGAAGGCTTAAGCAGGGTTTGTTTGGGAAAATACGCAAGTTCTGCACAAGACGTCAAGACCGAGTGCACCTCATGTTTTTCTGGTTCATAAAACTTGGATCTTGTAGATTTAAAAGCTTCAAAGCTCAGCTCTGCCCTCAGACATTCCCAAGAAACCAAGCTGAGCCTGGCCAAACCGAGAGCTGTGACCGGGTCTGAGGAGAAGTGCTCAATTCATAAATGTGAAATCCTCTCCCCAAAAGGCAAGTGCGTGTGCTCAGCCTGCCAGACAGCACATCCCAAGTAGTCACTTGCCCGAGTCAAGATTTACAATAACAGCGATCACAACTGCAGAGGTAGAACCTGTGAGCTCCATTTGCAGTTGTGCCACTTCATTTGGTAGAGATATGCAGGAGTCAAGCTCATGTAATTAAGGCTACAAACTGGCTCCTAGACTTCAGCTCTCCCTGACGTACGTGCTGGAGCTGGGCCAGCCTTGCTGCAGTCTTGGGTATCATTTTGGCCAGCCAGACACTGCTGCTTCCTCGTGTAATGTCTGCATGAAAACATCTTTGATGACACAGAAGTCACTACTGCAGGAGACAAGGTCCAAGGTGCAAATCTGCAATGGAAAGCGTCAAAAGTCGAGGAGCACAGGATTTGAGTGTGACAAAGATAGATGCTCTCTACAGCCTTCAAAGAGAGAGACAGTCTCTATAGCCAGCAGCTCCTGGGGTCTGTTGCCCTGAATAACTGACAGGCTGGCTAATGGGGGGTTTCAATATGAGCCTGGACCAAGTGTCAGATCCACACCCCTTGATCTATTGAAAGACCCATGCTCAGGGCAGAACCACCTGCAACTGGCCAAGCCAATGGAGATTTTATACTCAATAACAGAACTTGTCTTCCTTTGGCTGCGTGAAGGGTGTGCATGTTGGGGTTTTACAGCTACTCAAGCAAAAATCTGCATGGTAACATCAGAACACTATTCATTCTGTTGAAAGTCAGAGGAGAAGTGGGAGGAACAGGGTATGGAGGAGAAGAGGTGGAACTTGGATGTGTTGCTACTCCAGTTTTTTCGTCTTGGCTTTAAGACTCCTCTTCCAGGAATGCACGTGTACAGTTGGTTTTATAAAACCAAATAATTTGCACCACACCTTTCTTGCTGGCCTGTGTGGTGACAGGTCATGCTGAGACTCTAACGGGGTCACCCAGAGGCATCAGTTGTGGGAGCCTCACCTCTGCCTGCCAGGCAATAAATGAAGGCCGCTAAAC
Source organism: Neomorphus geoffroyi (assembly GCA_033558235.1). Classification (NCBI taxonomy): domain Eukaryota; kingdom Metazoa; phylum Chordata; class Aves; order Cuculiformes; family Neomorphidae; genus Neomorphus; species Neomorphus geoffroyi. The sequence goes on along the minus strand of JAUMJM010000092.1, from coordinate 1,905,465 downwards.
AAATGTCAGATTCACCCCTGGGGACTCATTGGATGAAGACAACTTATAGCCACTGCTGACCTGTGTGGGATTTGAATCGGTGACCCAGACATGAAAGGCTTTCTGTCCTAGTGCCAGTTCTTTAACTTGCTCTGCTGCAACAATAAATATCCTCCCAATCTCTCGGAACTACCAGCAATTATAGCCTTAAAATAAACTTATAGCACAGGCTAGTGATTACCAAATGTTTCTTATTGTTTCCCCTCTGGGAGATGTGTATCCCTCAGGAAATGAGTTTCTAATTAGATAGGAGAAGCAGGGCAGCAACAATAGTGTGGGAAAGCTAAATTAATAAAAGCTTCTAGGTACACTCTGACCAAGCTATAGAGAGAGCTGACAAACTAGGAAATGTAACTGTACCAGAGTCTTTGTCTCTTCTTGGGAGATGCCGACATCAGTTGTGGCAGAAGAGATGTGAGTAGAGGAAGGGAGGATAGAAATAAAGATGCTACTAATGACCTCAGAAAATGTTGCACAGAGCAGCCCATAGGAACACTTCAGCCTGCAAATCCCAGACCACCTGAAGTTACTGACAGCACCCTATGCAGGACTTCAGCTACTAATACTTTGGGCAGGTTAATAAAATAGGTGTGCACCCTCTGTCCCCCTGAGGTGTTAACCCAGCTCAGTTCAGAGTCCAGTATTCCTTTAAAATACACAATTTTAGGGGGTCTGGATCCAGTTCAAGCCAGTGCCCTACCCACTATGAAAAGCTGGAGCTGAAGCACCCTCTTGGCACTGTATGGCTCAAAGAGACCACGATCCGTGAGGCTGGAAAAAGCCTCTTAGACTTAAACAGATATGACTATTCATCACACTAGCTGGAATCATCCTGCCCGGTTTTGTTTCTGTGTATATGGCTTATAAACCTTAGGAATGCAAGCAGTCCCTTGGAATACATCTCAAATGTCATCCGGGCAAGTGGTACCCAGAGCAGAAAATTTGGTACAAACACACTCAGTCCCTCTGGAAGACAACGTCAGAGACTACACCCGCAGTCAGGTGCTGTTCTGAGGTCTGTTCCTGCTGAAGACCAAAATCTTCAACCTACATCTTTCTAGGCAAAATGAGGGTCATCCTTGCTCAGAAACTGTCTCTCTGCGTTTGAACAGCTTTGCTGTGAGGGAGCTGGGGGTGTTTAACTTAGGGAGGAGGAGGCTGAGGGGAGACCTCACCACTGTCTACAACTGCCTGAAAGGAGGGTGTTGTGAGGTGGGTGTTGCAGGGATCCCAAAACTACTCATACTAAAATCAAGAAAGATAAAATTAACTTTAGTCTCTTGGAACCAAAGCCACAGGATCTCAACCTGTCAAAGCTGCTCTTAGGATAACTAAACACTTTGTTCTTTGGATTAAACTCACCATTTTGATCAAACCCTCAGTTAAACCCTGCGGTCATTACACGTGTAATAAATCAGTACTCACCTTAAGCTCCCAATCTACACATTTATGTTGTTCTTTTACTGTGCAATTTGCCAGATAAGGCTTTATCCTTGAGAAAAATAGTAAGGAGGGTCCCCACCTCTCCTGGTGGCACCAAACTGTATCACTTAGTGATTCCCATCAGGTTATTAATTGAATCTGAAATGGTGGTGCCAGCAACACATGTTGAAATGGCACCAGTCTAGGCTGTGGAACACAAATTGGAAAAACACTGTAAAGAAATACTGAAAAATGCCTGCTGTGTTGGTTTGTGGGTTTTTTTAATGTCCTCTTGACTTGTGGTCCATATAAAGTGTACCAATAATAACTCAAACTTACTTGCAATTGTTTTTTCTCCCTTCATATTTTCTGTTTATTGATTATTAACATGATGCACGGAGTACAAAAGGGCAAGCTGTAACTCTAGACAGCAGTGGCACCTCAAGGTCTCTTCCTGGTAGATTATTCATATAGATCATATCATAGAATCATTGAATGGTTTAGGCTGGAAGGGACCTTGAAGGGACCTTGAGCACCTCTGGGGATGGGGCAGCCACCACTTCTCTGGGCAACCTGGGCCAGGGCCTCCCCACCCTCATTTAAATGATAACACATCCCATGTACATGTCCCCTTTCATCTCCACCTTGCAGTGTGAATCAGCTGCCGTTCTTGCTGTCTAATACCACCGCTGCATCAGGACTGCACCTGACAGAGCAGGGCTTGGACCATCCATCTTTGATTTCCTGCCTTTATCACGCTGGTCTTTTAACCCTGTGAGTGCTGTCTGTGCAGCGTTGCCTCTGGTGCAGGTCACATACCGAGGTTTTGTTTACCAAGATGAGACAGTGGCAGATCTTTCACAAGATAGTACTAACGCCACCATTTACCACGCTGGCCTCTATTGCCCCCTTGTTCCATTTCATATCACATGCTATGTATCTACCTATTGTTTCTTCCATGTTAAGACTGTCAGCTTCTTGGACGAGGACCACTTTTATTCTGCATTTGTAAAGCACACTAAACCAGAGCAAATAGCAAAATATCTGACCAACATGATGGAAATTGACAACATCTTGAATTTTCTTTTTGTTCCGTTCATTCTGGTCTGAGCGTCACATAATCCTGGGCTGTAAAAGGTAGCAGTTCTTAGAAGGACCCACCTCCTTGAACCGTTTCGCCCTCTTGTTAACAATTTCCATCTCATTTCCTATTTCCGGCTCTAACTCCTGCCGATAATGCTCCTCAGCTAATATTGAAACCAAGAGGGAAAAATATATGAATAGTAGACATCCGATCCAAGCTTTGTGTGGAGAGTTCAGGGATGGAATGTTCTTGAGAACAAGAGGGGTTTTTAAATAGCAAAAGATTGCTCGTTTAGGAAAAAAAATCATGGTGACACCTACATTCGGTACTGCTGACATTTGTTCCCACAGTGTTCTTAGGTTAAGTTTAACATCTTCTTGAGGATATATTTTTCCTTTTTTACGATTGAGAGGTTCTCCTTGCAGAGCGCGTCCATATGATAGGTTACTACATGACTGCAGGTCATATAGATGTTGTCACGTCAGCTTTGAAGTCCAAACTTGCAAATCCCATAACAGTCGCTGTTATGGGATTTGATGTTGCAGGTAACGCTGTCTTTTGGTTGGCAATATTGGCTTGATGTCCCCTTACCTCCTACCCTGGCTTCTCAATCTCCTGCCGTGCATCAGTTGTGACAGGAGTGTTTTGTGAGTCACATCCAGCCCCCTCCAGTCAGAAAATGTCTTTTTCCTGCACACCTGAAACAGTTCTTGAGGCACAGATGGTGTGCTGAAGTAGTGAGCATTGTGTAAGTGCATGGGGCAGACCCATCTTACCCTGGTATTGCAGCTGGAGATAATCCAAAATGATCTGGCCATTTCTGGATGAGTTGCCATGTGCTCTTTTGCAGAAGAGATACAGCAAATTATTTATATAGTGATGAGTACTCAGGCAAGAGGTGAGTATGGGAAGTCCTCCTTGAGCAGTGATCATGTGATGGTCTCTCTGTTGGAGCAGTTTTATAATCTAACCTACACTGGAAATACATCAAAGAGGCACTGGCTATGAAAGGCAGGAAGGGAGAGGTCTGATGAACAGCAGCTCCACTGGTGGGCTGAGCGGAGCCAAGGAATGTCCTCCAGCACTGCAACTCAATTGTGCTGCTATATTCTCAATCCCTGGCCAGTGAATGCAGACAGCCTGGGAGCTGGGGAGGGCTCAGGGCTGATCCCCGTGGCAGCTTGGATGTGGTCACCCTGCTTGGGAGGACAGCAGTATGGACACGGGCGGGTGCACTGGTGCAGACCTGAGGCTCCTCTCTCTCTAACCATGCAGGTGTCTGTCCTTCTGAGCCCCTGGCAGCAGAGGGAGGATGGCAAAACCTTCCCTGGATCCCATGGTGCAAGAAGGAAAAGCTGGCTGGAGCGTTGAAGGATGGGGCAGTAGAAGAAGGAATTGCAGCTATGCCTGTGAGAAAGAAAAAGAAACCGGAGCTCCCCTGCTGCTTTGAGAAGGGCATGGGATGCTCCAACTGAAGAGCAATTGTTTTTTTTGACAATCTTCCCCAGAAGACCAGCAGCTGGGGAGGCCCACGTAATTCCAGCGGGAGCTGCGGGACAGGAGCTGTGCAGCTCACCAGTGGGGCTGGAGGAGCTCAGAGAGGCTTGTGGATGAGCCTGCACTTTCTCAAAGGCTTCTGGAGGCCGACGGAGCTGGATGGGAGAAGTACCAGGGAAGAACTGCCAGCTGGAACAGCCCCTCTCCGTACTGCCTGGCTCACGCTGGGCCCTGCATCCTGGCTCCCTGCTGGCAGTTTCCACCCTCTGTGTAGGTTGTCCTCTAGGAGAGGGCATCGCCAGGACCCTTTGCACTGCCAAAAGTCCAGAAGCAACAGTGCTGGCAGGGCCAAATACAGATTTTTTTCCAGTTCTGCTTGCATGGGCTAAAGCGATCAGCCTCTGCCTTTCCAACGTCCTCGCAGATGCCTCCGGCTGTGAGTGTCCCCGTGAAGCAAGAGTGGGGATAGGAAATGAAAACACTTATTTTCTTGGAGCCTGAACAACAACAAAAAGGACAAGGAAGAAAAAAAGAGCCTCCTGGAAACAGGATCTCAAGGAGGAGGATCTCCAAGCCTTGCCCAAATACAGGGAAAAAAATAGACTGAGATTGCCCGATATGGAGCAACCCTGACTCACCGGGTGATGGTGTGGGGAGCACAAGATTTGTTGCTGGCCCATCTGATGGAAAGCTGAAGAGCAGCCAACATGGATGAGAAAGGCGAAGCCTAAGGCTGGGCTCTGAAATATAATTTTGGACACCTGAGAAAGCAAGCAGCTTCTCAAAAACACCCTTCCTTCAGCGGGTGCTGGCAGTGCTGGCTACAAAACTCCTTCCAGGCAGAGTACACTTTTTATTGCCATCAGAAAATGCTAATTCATTACAATGGAAACACTCTGCAGGGCTGTATCGCCTCCGTGATGCTGTGAGAGAAGCCAGGCTGTTTTCTTGCCCAAGTCCTTGGCCCCTCACAGCCCGCCCTGGCAGGATGCTGCAGTCCTGCATTCTCCAGTTTAAGCTTCACTCCATCCCAGTACCCCCACTTGTTTGATGGCCAAGCTCCCACCAACCTGTGAAGGTGAAGCAGTAGTGTAGTTTTCTGCTTCCTGACCTGATAATTTTTTAGTTCAGATGTCAGAGTAGCTTTTCTGTCTAATTGTGCAACTTTTGGGATGTCAAGCAGTGATTAATTTTGTTCCAGTCTTCAGAGGCTGTTCCGGGAGATGCTGGATCAGGACTGCCCACTCTCATACTAGAAGCTTCTCCATTTCCAGGCAAATGGTATTTCAGTGGTGTCTGGTGGGAAGTTACTAAAATACCTTAATCTAAGGAAATATTTTGATGAAATTGTCTTTGGAGAGGGAGTACTAAGCTTTTGACTTGCAGTTTTCACAAAATACGTGGTTCTGTGCACAAGCTGCCTGTCTTGGGCCACCAGTGGGGGAAAACCAGAGCGTTTTTGCTTCAGAAAGGATATAGTTTGGTTGCTTCAAACCATTTTTTTCCCTGTAAGGGACAGGATATCTGGGCCAAGGACTTGTAGGTAAAACCTATTTTGCCCTTTGCAAAGCTACAGAGCAGGTAACTCATGCTCAAAAATTGCCTCTCTGCAGCATTTACAAATGGAAGTAGTCTTCTGCTTAAAATGCCCCAACCTTGATCTTCCTGCAGACCCGAAAAGCCTGAGCAATTGAAAACCTATTTTGGCTGAAATTCAGAGCACTCCTGTTCAACATCACTTCTCTTAATAAATAAACACCATTAACATCTGGTGAGAAATCCCCAGGCTGAGCACATTGTGGCTGCAGCACTGTGCTTGCTTGAGCTGAACCCAGCTTGATCCAAAAGTGGAGGAGTCTGAGCTGAGCCAAGTGTAAAAAGGGGAGAAAATAGCAAATGGAAAAATTAATTATACGTTAAAACCCCCCAACACTCCAGCTTCCATCATCTCAAGGGTTCACAACTGGCAGGGAGTCTTCAATAAACTAATTAGCGGCCACGGCAAATTGTGGAGGAGTCTGTAAGTTGTTGTAGTTGAACAGAAGTCAACAGTGCCTGCTTTACAGTAGCCAAGACTCTTGCTCATAATTTTTCACTGCACAATTCTATAAATAGTGGGAGTTATTTACCCTGTCTCTGTTAAGATATTGCTCGTTTTGAATGAGGTTTTCCTTTAGGGCTTAAATTTTGACAATTTTCTGTTTCATATATATAAAAGTAAAATATTATATGGTTATGTTATAAACATATACATAAAAATAAAGTTACTCAGAGCCTTAAATTAGCTATGAGAGTGCAAACACCACCTATGATTTAAGAATTTAATTTGTTGCTTCTCAGAGGGGTGCAGCAGGAGGTCAAGATCTTTGGGTTGTGTGGCACAGCACAGCGATGCTCAGGAGCATAAATAAACTGCCTGGATCTCCTTAAGCAACATTTCACTCTGAATAATCCCAGTGCTTTAGCTCCCACTAGAACATTAGTTTTAGTTCCACTTTGCTTTATTGCTGCCATGCTTAATTGATTCAGCACCAAGATGGAACTGCATAATGAGGCTGCTTAAGTGTAATGAAACCCTCACATTGTCAAAAATGAATGTTTTGTCGGCACATTCTGGAAAGATTGCTAATTAAACACTTCAAAACTGTTAGATATGTGCAGATTCAGGCATTTATGAAGCTACAGAACTGGAGGACTAATATTTCCTTTCTCATCCAGGGCTTCTCCAAATAATTCCTTTTTAATACAAATTTCAGGGAGCTTTTTTTCAAACACACAGCTATGAAATATCTCTAATTGGAAATGGTTATTACTGAGAGACACTTGTTTGTACCATGTAGGTTGATATTAGGTTCCTGGTTGCCTCCTGACAAGCCTCTGAAGGCTGCTGCTTGTTTTATTTTGGTAGCAGAGCTCAGCAGGAGGCTGCTGGATGCCCCGTGCCAACGGCCCCTTTGCTGGCCAGGCGGCTGCGTTTGGAGTGGGAGACCCGAACTAAACAGCTCAGTATCGATGTGTTTTTATCCTTGCTGAGTGCCTACCGAAAAGGAGTGGAAAATGCCGTTTCTATGGAAAAATAAACCTGAATAGCCCCGTTCCTCTTTTGCAGCCCCAAAGACGCAGCCAGCGCAAATGCGGGTTTCTCCACCAGGTGGTACTGTTAAGCTGTTATTGGGGAAGATCTGCTTGCTGCATCCCAAGCCCATCCAGAGATCCGGGGCTTCCCAAAGCTGCCCGCTCTTGGTGTGCTCGGGTGGGGCTGCAGCCCCTGTGAACTGCGCGGCACCAGCCGAGTGGGTGCATTCCTGCTCCGGGTCCCTTCTCACGGCACATCAAGCAGCATTTCTTTTTCCCCATCACTAGTGAAATGAACAGGCTGGGATCTTCCAGTGAGACCGCACTCGCAGCACGGGTTTGAGAGCACTGCTTTATGAAGATATAAAATCATCTGGTTGGAAAAGACCTCTGAGATCATCGAGTCCAACCACCCCTGCCCACTCACTAAACCCTGTCCCTCAGGAACTCATCTGCTATGTGAGCAGTGTGCTCCCCTGGCACTGCCCTGGGGAAAACGCATTTGCTCCAGTACCTCCACAGACACAGCAGGGCCTTACTGCCCGTCTGTGCTCCTGATGTGATGTGTTCTCTGGGTGACCTGCACAGCGCGTTGGGGCTCTGCCTGCAGCGACAGGAGGGGACACAGAGACCAGTCTCCCCTGCAGGGCTGACGTCTGTCCATACATTGTGCGAGCTCTGAGTTTGTCCCATGCAAGCACAGGAGCTGGACTTCATTATCCTTGTGGGGCCCTTCCACCTCAGGTCATTCTATGATATTTTCATACCTAGAATTCCTTGCACCTAGAAGTGTCATCCAGGAGACTCCTGAAGGTGTACCTGTGTAGAGACTGACTGTACTTCTATTGTTACCTTAAATATCTACGGATCCTACTTGTGTAGCGTCAAATACCCTCTGACCCTACTTGTATTGTTGGCCTTAACACCTTCTTAAGCGCTGTGGCTGCTGCCGCTGCGGAGCGGGAGGAGGTGCTGCCCCCTCACCCCCGGCTGTCCAGAGGCACCCAGAGGGCTCAGCCAGAGGAGATCCTGCCCGAGTCTGCTGAACCCCCAGTGACCCTGGCGCCGCCAACCCCAATTCCAGAACTTTCCCCGAGGAGCCTCTGCGCAGGCCCCGATTCGAGAACTTTCCCAGCGAGACCCACCCCGCCCCCCATGCAAATGGCGGGGGCAGGGCCTTGTTCTATAAATAGAGCCCGCCAGGAGGGCAGGGGCCGCACCTCGTACTCCATGGAGCTGCCCGGAGGGATGGCGGGACCACCAGCTCCTGGACACTCCCTTTTCCAGAGCCCCGTGGAACGGTGACTATTGCCCTCAGTCCCCTCGGGCCCCCATCCCTCTCTCTCTGTGCCGTTCCTCCGTTTCCCGGGGCACCGCTGCGCATGGATCGCATCCGAGTTGTGCTGCTCTGTACGGCTGCCGGGAGGGGGTCCAGTCGGGGGCTGAACGGACTGGGATCTGCTTTTGTAACTTCTGGGAAGCTGGAGCGCAGAGTGCACCCGAGTATTTGATTCGACATGTTGGATGTGCCCAAAATATTGATTTGTTGTTTCGGCTGTGCCCCAGATGAGCGGTGTTTGGATTTACCCCGGGGGATTTGTCGTCTCCAGTTCGCCGTGCAGACTTCAAAGGACCCTTCCCTCCCCGGCTGAGCCGGTCTGGGGGAGCGGGCCCTGGCACCCAGTACTGGCACGGCGGCTGGGACTGGTCTGTGGTGAGCGCTCACAGCCCAGAACGCCCCCGTGTCCTGGGCTGCCACCAAAGCAGCGGGACCAGCAGGGCCGGGAGAGGCTTCTGCCCCTCTGCTCCGCTCTGAGAGACCCCACTTGGAGTGCTGTGTCCAGCTCTGGAATCCCCAACATAAAAAGGAGGTGCAACTGTTTGAGCAGGTCCAGAGGAGGCCACGGAGATGATGTGAGGGCTGGAGCCCCTCTGCTGTGAGCACAGGCTGGGAGAGTTGGGGTTCAGCCTGGAGAAGAGAAGGCTCTGGGGAGACCTTAGAGCAGCTCCCAGTGCTGAAAGGACTCCAGGAAAGCTGGAGAGGGGCCAGGAGTGATAGGTCAAAGAGGAACAGCTTTACATTGGAAGGGGGAAGATTTAGATTTGACATTAGGAAGAAATCCTTCACAATGAGGGTGGGGAGGCCCTGGCCCAGGTTGCCCAGGGAAGCTGTGGCTGCCCCATCCCTGGAGGTGTTCAAGGCCAGGTTGGATGGGGCCTTGAGCAGCCTGGTCTGGTGGGAGGTGTCCCTGCCCATGGCAGGGGGGATTGGAACTGGATGATCTTTAAGGTCCCTTCCATTCCAACCCCTACTATGATTCCAAGAGATAGACACGGGGCACGTTCCAGGCTTACATGAAAGCCAGGGGTAATTGGGAAACATCCACTTGCACAGTAATTCTGTCACATTGCAGAGATGTCAGCTTTAGTGCTGGTTTTGCTCATTCAGAAGGGGGGAGAGGTGCGTGGAGATGCAGCTACCTGACTGCTGTGAGCTATTAAAATGCTGTAGGAGCAATGCAAGCATTAACACGCTGCAGACTCTAGTATCCCCTTAAAATCTGAGGATTCTCTGGTAGGTACTGAGCCTTTCACTTCCATAAGGAAATTGCAGCAGGATACTCCATCCATTGGGATTATTTATAGACTTGCCCACGTAAGCATGATTAATATTCTTTATGTGCTTGATTAACCATGAACTTCGATGTGTCTGAGCAAGCACGGCCCTTACCTACTGCTGACTTTCCACACGTGCCCTTCGAGCACTCCTCTAGTCCATGGCTTTTCTTCTTAGAGAAAGCTGTTTGCATGTGCTGCGACAGGCTGGCTGGCAGGGGTTTTGCTTTGAGACTTGTGTGCTTTATAGAGCTGAAGGTCATGGGCCACAGATGAGGAAAAGACACAAACTTAACGTGCTTTCCAAGGCAAAACTAGCCGGTTGGCAGAATTTGGCCAGCTGGAGTATCAGCAGCAGCTGCTTTTGCAGAGATGCAGCTCTGAGAAGACTGTTTTTTGATCCATTCACTGTCGTGCGATGTTCATGCCATTGTCACATACACAAGTGCCATCAGCATCCTTGCACAGGCCGTGTGAAGGGCTTTGACCAACAAGACCTGCTGTAAAGCACTTCAGGTGAGCTGCTCTTAAGTTTGGCCAAGTGGTGGCGTAACATGCTAGGTTACCAATAGGATCCAGATGCCATAATGTCAATTTATATGAGGAGCTGAAGTGATAGGTTTTAACTTCATGTTATTAGCCAGGCAAATTAAAGGAGCTGCCTACAAAGTCCAGTGGGCCTTGTCTATAAAGCATCAAGGATGATCTTGCATCCTTCAAACAATGGATGATGCAAAGAGAGTCTGTCCCGTTATTCCGCCCCGCCCCCCCCTTTGCCAAACAAGCACTGTAAGATTTAGGTTGGTGAATTAACAGAGAGGGGAATAAAATCTCTTCTAGTCTATTGAGAGTCCCCAGATTGATAATTTTTCCTGCTGCCTTGGGAAGTGGTGCTAATCTGCAAACAAGACATCTGTTGCTGCTTGGGTCTGAATACTAAATTTTTGCCATCGGCACTCTCTGTGTGACCCTCTGTGATGTTGGACTGTGGAGGGAGGAGAGAAGGGGCTGCTGCGTGGGGAGATGTGAAGGCAAAAGGGACCGTTGGTGAAGGAGCAGCAACGATTCCTGGGAACGCATTTCCTTATGCCAGTGTGTAGATGGAAAAAACTTTATTTCCTCTTTAGGGTTTGTCAGATCACAGTGCATCCGAAGTTGATCCGATTTTTTTTTTTTTCTTTAAATGGAGCATCGTGCTAAACTTGCTGAGCCTTTACTCTGTTTCTGCACGGGGCACTTCTCCACTTGGAAGTGGAGCGGGGATGCCTGCAGGAAGGCAGTTTTTGAAGGCTGAGACTCGTGTGGCAGAAAGATCACAGCAGGAGGCAGCCCAGTGTCATTTATAACTGCCCATTCCTGCTTCCTCTCAATTTAATTTCTTCCTGGCTTAATTTGCTGGTGCCCTGTCCATAACCTCACTTTTCCCCAGTGCCTTTTCTCTGTGCTTGGTGCTCTGGCTGCATCTCCTTGGCTGCATTTGTGGACCTGTGGAACGAGTTTCACAAGTTTCCGGCTGTGTAATGTTGATGTGCCAAAGGGATTTGGTTCCCACATATCGATACTGGTGTTGCAAGTGGTGGGGTCATGAGGTGTTTTTTTTTTTTTTTTTCTTTGGAACTCTTTTGTACCAATTCTTTTGCTCTCCTCTTAAATTTCTGTCTTTTGTGAACATTGTTTTGGTAATATCTGCCTGCAGTAATTCTCAATGTAATAACATTTGTGTGTCTTTGGTTCAAGCCCTTCTTAGGGCTTAAACAGGACCGAAAGATTCCTCACAGCTGAAATGTTCCTTTTCAGGCAAAGAGTTTATCATGCCTTCCTTTTACTGTGCCTTTCCCCCCAGATATAACAGGTGATTCATATCCTCCCTTTTATCCTTTCTTTCTTACTTTTCTTAAAAATGGAAAAGAGAGTCAGTGTTTCTTCAGTGCAATTGCACAACAGAGGGAAGCATTACCAGCGTCTCATTTGGCTTTCATTGCTCAGAACGTTGTGCAAAGCCCCAACAGGCTGTATGTCATGCACATCTCTGCTTTAAATCTGATTACTGGGGTTTGGTAACAAATGCACCCACGCATCTCTATTGAATAGCATGTAAATAAGAGCCACTGATAGTTTCTAAATAAATATGTTGTTTAAAGGCGTTTTCTGCCTGTCTGATCTGAACAAAGATGCCCAGCAGTGGGAGAAATAAAGCTTGGTATTTCAGCCTGATGCTCTGAAGAAACCAAGCCATGTGGGAGTAATATTTGCTGTGAAGTACTTCTCTTGTTGTTTGTGAGCCTTTCTTTGAGCTGCAGTGCTTGAGAATAGACAACTGAATGAAATCAACCTCAAAACCCTGCCTTTCTGCTGTGAAGATGTAGGATAGAGGATGCTGATGGTGACAAGGAGCACTTTTGTAAATCTGATTTTGTGTACAATCTGCTACTCTGCAGCAAAGAAACCTTTTTTACCTGGCTTGACTGGGCAAACGTGATCACTGCTGCATCTTTGCCAGTGGGTTGAGATGAGGAGCTTGTTTGGGGCTATGCTGGCCTTGAGCTGGTGATGTGTGGGAAGGATGAAGGATAAAGGAGGTGTGGGGAAGGAAGTTTTATAAAGATTCCTAGTACTTGGCAGGCTCATAGGTGCATTGACCAGCACAGGATGGCAGCTCACTGCCCAGAAATAATGAGATTATTTTGAAATGAATAGGCAATAGGAAATGTAGGCGCTTGGAGCAGGAGTCTGCAAGTGCACCTATGTTCTATAATTCCTTATAATTTTTAGGAACTAGTTATCCTGCAGAATTGTCCACTGCCTTCACTGAAAAAAACCCTCCAACATTGGTATGGTAAAAAAGACTTTAAATGAGAGAAGGAGCCCACCCATGGTTTATTAGGAAGTGTGCCTATATCCTGCTTTCAGAAATGTTCTCCATCCCTCAAAAATCATACGCCTGATTTTTAATTTTTCCTGATCTCCTGTTTAAGCCAAACAGTTTCAACGTTTGAGCTTTACAGATCACTTGCATCAATCTGTATCTATCGATACAAGAGTTATCAATCAACCAGCTCTATAATCTGTACGTACTATGTATGCATATATGTCATCCATCGAGACTGTTTCCTGTAGCTAGACGCTTGAAAGCTCGGTTTATTTTACGAAGAGGTGAGTTTGCAGTGAAAGAATCTGACTGAGCCCTAGGGAGAGCAGGAAGTTTAATCTTTGAGTGCAGACTGTGCCCTCCCAGTGCAGGGATGTGTCACCCCTCTGCAATGCTGTAGCCTATAACGCTATAGCATTCATCACTGTCTGTCCCACCACCATCCTCGTGGCTGTAATTGTAATTGTTGCTTTTCCTGTTTGGTTTTTTTTTTCTTTACTGCCCATCTCCCTCACAGTCTCCTGGCTGCTGTCCCATGTCCAACAGTGAAGGTGCCACCAGGGACTGAGGCATCACGTGCTGGAGGCCTGGTTTTGCTTAAGTGTCCTTTGAGGGTCTAAAGGCCTCTCTTGTGGAGATGGGAAAATGCCATTTCCCTGCTGTAGGAGGTGTTACAAGAACTGGTTGTTGAAAGGTGGTGAGCTAAAGGACCATGCAGTAGTGCCCAGGGCAGCAGGAGCTCTCCTTTGGTGTCACAAACCCTCTGCTCAGCTCTTTTTTGAGAAATGCTTCAAGGTTCACAGTGTATTTTGTGTAAAGCGATTTAGAACAACTGTTCTGCAGTTTTGAAAAATAAGTGCTATCATGTGAGGAGCTCCGTGCCTCATTTTGGGGATTGATATCTTGCTTGTGTCTAAGGAAAGCTAGAGAAAAATGTACCTTCAACCCAGATCAAACCAAATGTTTTCAGCTTGATGGCCAAACCGACAGATTAATTATTCTCAGTCCTACTTATGCACTGAAAACAGACTTATTTTTTTCCCTTGTAAACTAAAGCCCTTAACTGAGAGATGTGTGTGTTTTCCAAGAGTCGAACAGCCTGATTGCACGTACCCTATGTGTGAGCTGTGGTTAGCTGGATGAGACCCATGATTTTTCTCATGGTCACAGCTGGTATGTGTTCTTGCATGTAGCAATTTCAAAATTGAGTTCCTACAAAAACTTGTGCAACGCACTCTTCTCAGTGTATTATACAGGCCAACTTTGCAACAATAATTAAAAAAAAATAACTAGGGAATTAAGCATTATATGCAGATTGCTCACTGGAGGTGACTAACTGGCCTGATGATCCCTCTCCTTTGGGCCCCAGCTGTCTGAATGGAGACATTGCAGACTATGTAAGCAGTAGCTGGAGAGGAGAAGGGTACTGGCTGGGGGAGGTAATTGAATTTTCCAAAAGCTTCGTGGCAGTGGCTAAGCTGAATATGATACTGGTTTTGAGCAAATCTCCTACTATTACAACTAGAGGGCAAAACTAGATCGGTGTAAATAGGCATTAGAAAGAGTTGCTTTGGGCCAAGGCAGCATATGGTGGGACTGTGCTGCTGCAGGAGGTTGTGGAGACAGCGTCGGCAGCTCTGAGGAGGCTTTGGAGAAATTTACTGACAGTAAAAGGAATCGGTCCTCGCTGATGTGCAGGGTGACAAGCACTGGCTGGAAATGTGGAATATATTTCCTTTAAGTATTTGTACAGTTAAAGCTTGAATATTTGTGGAGTAGGGACCTCAAACGAAGGTGAATTTGCCCAAGCTGAATTAATTTGCAGCCTACAAGGAAAATGCGTGTGGAAAACCTCCTGGAGCTGACCGACCCGTTAGCTGACACTCCACAAATGGAATCTTCAACCTGCTCGTGGCCATGGCACAGCCTGCTGTGCTGGAGCCACGTCTGTCAGGACTTGGCTGCATCGGGTTCAGCCTCTGGGCTCGCTGCAGCAGAGCGTTGTGTGTGCTGGGGTCTTGGCTGGGCTCTCCTGTCCCTTTTTTGGTTGGAAAAGAGGCTTGCAGAGCACAGGGAAGTGGTCTAATGTAAGGGGCTGCTGCTGGGGGTTTGTTTCTGCTCTTGCTAACCCGTGCTCTAAGGTGCAGGCTGTGGGAAAACTATCCTTCCCCTTGCCTGTCAAAACCCAGCACCAGAGCCATGGGAGAAAGAACAGAGCCTATTTTTCATCTGGCTGGGGTTATTTTGGTGTGGCACGGTGCTCCGTTGTTCTTCCCCGAGCGCTGCCTACGCAAGTGTGAGTGAGCTGTGGGGTGAAGCTGGGGTGAATAGACCTGAGTCTGTTCTTAAATAGCTGCAGAAAATTCCTTTGGAGGTGTTATGTGTACACAGAGGCTATTGCAGGCTTCCCGAGGGCTGTTACACCTACCCTCCTTGATGAATCCGTGGGGTTTTGCACACTGGATTATTACAGGGTGCCCTTTTAGCCCCTTCTAACACAAAACCATTTGCATTTGTTCTCCCTCTGGAGAACAGGAGGGAAAGAACAGTGAGATATTCAGGGACTTAAAACCCCTGCACTTAACAAAAATGAAATGGGATCTCATGCCAACTGTGTGATTTGCACTCTCCTTGCTTTGTGCGCCACTTTGGGGCTCTCCCCCCACTCTCCTTTAGGTGATTAATTCCACCTCCTGCTAAATGAGTTTACAATTAAAATGGACTTATTTGTAGCAGCCACTGAATTTTCACTTTTTTTTTGTAAATATATAATTGAAAACACACCCCAAACTCAAGCTGCCTGTAAGTATTAATTTTCATTTCCACAGAATGCTCCGTCTCCGGGGCAAGGAAGGAAATTCCAGAGAGTTAGCCAAGACAATCAGGGTTAATGTGCTCTTTGAAAAATGTGGTGCAAGCAGGACCCTTGCCTTTTCATCCAAAGGTCAGGCTGCTGCTAGGACAGTGGTCTGGGCGCAGCAGGGCGAGGGCCTGGTGTGCTTCGCCCAGCGTGGTTTGGGAAGGTCGTAGTCCTTGTGCAGCAGCCATAGGAATGGTGATGCGATTTTTCAGAAAGGCTGTGGATCACTTGAGGGGAACACCTGCTCCTTCACAGAGGAGCAAAGGCCTTTTTCAGTTGGGAGTGATGCAGGACTTGCAGCACGAGTGCATGATAAGACTTGAGGCTGGTGCTTTTTTCGTTGCCCCTGCCTTGACATCCAAAAGAGCAAGGGTTGACCATTTGGGTGAAACCATATTCAGCCCAGTTTGAGTCACTTCAGCATAGGAAACAGACATGAAAAGAATGTTAAACCAGACAGCACGGCCTTACCAACTCACTTATTTAAGCACTGGTCTAGATAGCCCAATGAACACTCATTTAACAATGACCAAGGGCATCTCCACAGCCTAGATGCTGGCAGGGCTGACTTTCTGGCTCTTCATTCCATGGTGCACGTGGGTCCATCTTGCTTTGGAGCTAAGTTGTCTAAAAAAACTCATCCATGTGCACTACAGACTTCTTTCCACAAATCTGCTCTTGTAGTGTCCTATGTACAATTAGTGCCTTCTCTCCCTCTGTCCCTGTCATGCTGATGAGATCATCTCTCCACCTGGAGACGACACTAAAATTTCTAATTTGAGGAACACTAAGGCTTATTTAAAATTAAATTTCAATAAATATCTTTAATGAAGAGAGACCCACTCTTCCTTCCCACAACTGCTTTGGGCTTGGAAGCCTAAACACAAATGTGTTTTTGTGCATTGGTATAAAACCCTCAAAGTGAGACTAACTTGTTCTGTTCTTCCACCTCTTCAGTTAATTAAATTTGGTTTGTGTGTTTTTTAGTTCTCGCTCCATTTCTCGGCTGGCTCCTGTCTCCCCGTTGGAAATGGGCAGGAACACTCAGTTCTACTTGTGCGATAAGTTTCATGGTCATTCACCCAAATTCCTCTCCTCCTCCCATTCCCAATAGCTGAACTGCAGAGGAGTGCCAGGGTTTTAAGAGCATTTTCAACTTCACGGCAAGAATTCAAGCCAGCAGCGCAGGGCTTGAGCTACAGTAGTGAGGGTCATCTTTTCCTCCCTTCTTTATACCTTCTGTTAACAATAAAGTTAAGTGGGTTTGGGCAATATACTAAATATTTTTTTCATGATGAAAAACCTGCAGCAATATTTAGTCTGAGATTTATCACAACTGCTTTTCTCTGGGGTGGCAGCACTTTGGAAAGCACACCCTGCACTGGTAACACCATGCAGGACAGTTCTGGGAAGATGTCCATCAGTGCTAATGCCTACCTGTATGTACTCCGCTGTCCCCTGTTCTCTGGACAAAGAATGGTTTTAGTGGACAAGGACTGCTACTAGAGCCTTCCAAAGTATGTTTTTTCTCCTTGCAGTCTGGCTTTTGGACAGCACTATGGGCCCAGGAACGCAGTGCTCTAGGTAAGCTGTGGCTCATCAGCAGGTTTCTCCCTTGACCTTAAATATCATTATCTGCACATGAGACTGTGGCATTTAGTGCAGCTGGGCAACCTCTCCTTATGTGTGAAATGCAGCCGTTGTTTCTAGGTCCAGAGGCTAACCTCTGGAGATGGAAACAAGAGGCAGTTGCTATTTGGCAGGGTCACGTGCAAAAAGTCTGTTTTCCTGTATGCTTTCTGGAGGTGACGTTGCTATCGATACAACAGGTAAAGCTGGTTTTATACAGTTGCTGTGAGACTGGTCTGATGGCTTGATAATTAATAATCAAATTTAGAAATACTCCTTGTCACTGGGAGAATTGGGAAGCACCTGTTTGTTGCCGTGGCTTTTAAATATATTCCTAAGGGAACCAGACTCTGGTCTCTCAACCCCAAATAGCGTCTTGGAATCATAGAATGGTTTGAGTTGGAAAAGACCTTAAACATCACCCAGTCCCACCCCCTGCCATGGGCAGGGACACCTCCCACTGGACCAGAGGGCTCAGAGACCCATCCAGCCTGGCCTTGGACACCTCCAGGGATGGGGCATTCACAACCTCACTGGGCAACCCAGGACAGGGCCTTCCCACCCTCATCATGAAGAATTTCTTCTTAATGTCTAATCTAAATCTCCTCTCCTTCCAGTTTAAAGCCGTTCCCCCTCGTCCTGTCACTCCGGGCCCTTGTAAAAAGTCCCTCCCCAGCTTTCCTGGAACCCCTTCAGGAACTGGAAAGCTGCTATGAGGTGCCCCCCAGCCTTCTCCAGAGAAGATCTAACCCTCTGTAGCCTGTATGCTTTCGGATTCCTCCTGGTAGAAAATTACTTTATGACTTAGGAAAAAATGTATCAGTTGAGTCCCTGCACAGCATAGAAAAACTCTAATGGCGTCAGAGTGGTGGCTCCAGGGAAGTTAATTATAGCAGGTTTATTATTTTTTCTACCTTTGCAGCAGCAGATTTGAACAGAAGTCTGGGGTATTGCTTTGACAGTGCTGAATAGTAGAACTTCATTCCTTTTAGGTCTTTAGACATAGCCAATCAATCTAACAAAATGCATATTTATATTACATGCCAAAAAATGATTATGTTTAATACTGAACTTTTTGTGTCAAGAAAAAAAAAATCCAGGTTAGAAAAAGAGCAGTTCAACTTTATAAAGTTGTCATTTATGTAGAGCCAGGCCAGGAAACTGTGCTATGGGTAGGGTCAAACTAAATAGGACAAGAAAAAAGAGAAATGCAGTTAGTGCCCTTGTTCTGGTCCTTTGTACTGGGGAATCCAGCCTAGTTTAAGGATGAGTCTTCTTTTAAGCCCTTTGTCCTCATGACTGCACCAAGGTCTTTGTGGACCAGCGTTAACAAATCCGACACAGATCTTTGAAAAAAGCCCATTTGTATTTGGTCAGTCTGTAGGTTTATTCTGTTCAGATTCCAACTGTGCAAATCTTGCCGTGGAAAAAGGGCCTCCCTGTGAGAAATGACATTCACCACCGTGAGAGTCGTCCTGTTCAGAAATCCCCTTCAGCTGACCGGCAATCCCCCTCCCCCGGCCCTTTCCTCTAAAACACTAAAAATTGAGGCAGATAACCCAAACTTAAATAGAAGACTTAACAAACTGCTATAAGAGTTTCGTGACAGCTGAATTTTGCAAAAATCAAGTATTACCACTGTTCACAGGCTGGGGGTATAGATCAAGAGCAGGAATCATCTCACAGCCCCAGCGTGCTGGTCAAGGAAAAATATATTTGTGTTATACTTAAAATACAAAAAATACTTTGCAAATAATGTGTATTTCTACCACCGCACTGTGGCTTTGCTGATTGAAAGCTGTAAAGGAGGCAAAGTCTGCAAGGAGTTGGCTGTACCTATTGTTCTCCAAACTGGTTGAGATGAGAAAAAAGAAATTTTGTGACTTGCTCTGAACAGCTCCCAGGGACTGAGGCTGGGGGAGCTGGTCCCAGGTTGGACTCATGGGGCTGGATCCAACAAGCCTCAGCAGGGGTGCGCAGCGATCGGCGAGGGACAGCTGTGTGTCTCCATGCTTCCCTGTGCCCCACGGCTGCAGCTGTTGAAGGAGGAAATGATCCGGAGTTGGTGGAGGGGGCTGAGTAGATTAAGTAAACCTCCCCTCCCCAATGTAGGGACTGGGGGCTCCCACCTCCCCCTCACTTGTTCAGTGAAAAATACTTATGGCCATTTGTTATTCCCCTGTTGCACGCTTGCCTGTCGGTCGTTGTAATTGGGACTAACATTCAGCTGGTAAACTCGATTTTCTTCCTAGCTTATGGTTTTGGTGATGAGTCCTGCAAATGCTGGGCTGAAGCTTTTATGCTGCACCCATGAAACCCAAGCCATAGACTAGACCTTTACGTTGCTGTGGGTGTAGACTTTCCCTGGGTTTGGGTCGGAATGGTGAAGGCCTCATCACCCTGTTTAGCAGTCGTTCAGTAGGAGGGTTTCCTAAAGGGCTTTTCAGACCGGTGGATTTTTCCTTTCCCTGTCCAGTTTGCTGATTTTTCTCTTCGCCCAGGGCAGCTGTATCTTCCCTGCTCTTGCTCACACCATTCTTCCCTCTATCGTCTCCAAACCAAACCATCGTCTCCACTGTCAGAGTTGGAGGGTTTGGCATGGATTGCGTTGAACTGCGACTCTGGCCATAGCTTTTCCCTTCTCTGCCTTCTGCTGAGACCTCTTCAGCTGCCTCATTTAGTAGCTCATTGTGCCCTCTTCACTGTTACCCAGGACCCGAGCCATGCAGTAGCCGATGAGGTGTGTGTTGTCGGGATTGCCGTCATCGCGCCTGCCCCAGTTGGGCTGGCAAGGAACAGAGTACGGCACGTACTGAAACTTGCGTCTTTCTAGAAACTGAGCTGTGGAAATCAACTTGTAAATTGTTTTCTCCTTTCTGCCACTGCTTCTGTATTTAATCTCAGCAAAGCCTTCCTCCTCTTTTCGTCTCACCCTTCCATTTGGTCCAGCTTCCTGCTGCTCTGGATCTTTTAAGTGTTCAGATGAAGGTTCACCTTTGGCTTTCCAAGTCTAAAGCTGGGTTAGCTCCAGGGACAACAAAGCTAATCAGCTGGAAATGACTCTGGTGTAGCCAAGCCCAGGATCTGGCCGTGTGTCACTGTGAATTGGTTTGACCTCTTGCGGAGCACATTTAAACCAGTGTATATTAGAAATAATCCCCACCAAAATGTCACTAGTGTAGAACCCTGTAAAACTGATGTCACGATAGCATTGCCCTCATATTTTTGATGCAGCCTTCAACGTAACCTGGGTTCCTTTGCTGTTTGTCCATGTGATATTGTAATAGTTTTGGGTTTAGTGTCCCTTTGCTACAGCATAAGACTAGCAGATTTCTGTGGGATCTAAAGCTAATACATGGTCTTCACCTTTTAAGATTTAACTGGCTCCAGGCAGTTTGCTGGTGGTTTTCTGTAGGAGCAGAATGTGTTTTCACAAAATTAACTCCAAGGCTCATGAATCTGTAGGAACTTGGAGTCAGACCCAGACTTTCATTGCAGACCTATGGAAAATAAAAATATCCCTTTCCCACCTCTTAGCACGCTTCTGGGTTCTCAGGATATCAATGTACCAGCATCACCCTAAAGAAAAGTGTGCTTGTGGCAAACGAAGATTTTTTGAAATCAATGGAGCTGCAGCCTTGAGAAGGGGCTGAAATGCTGGATTTGTGGTCCTCAAAACATTCCAGGATTTCTTGTCTCACTTCTGGGGCATTCTCATGGCAATCCTGCAGTTTTAATGACATCAGCAGGTTTTTACTGGAAGACGGTTGGTCTCCAGTTTGGGATGAGTAGATAAATCCCTCCAAGTAGAGAAAACCCAGAGTCTGAGCAACGATGAAGTTGTTGAAGTGTGAATCAGTCCTGAAGTTATAGGTGGAGTTTCTGCTGGGCATATTTCCTTTTCATAATGTGTAATGAAGCAACCACAGACTACAAAAATCACACCAAAATCTCCCTTCTAAAAAACAAGGATCAGATGATGGCAAGAGCTGTATCAAATCTCTGAATCAGCAATTCCTTCTTTAATGTTCTCTTTCTTTCCTGTTGTCCTCAAACGTGGTCCTCTTAAAACCTACTCTGTGTTGCTTAAAAGTCTGCTCGCAATTTTTGGGCTCTTCTGTTTCTCTTGCCTTGGCTCATTGCTCTGAGACACCCGCGGCTGGCTCAGTGTCAGCATTCACACAGCGGCTGAAGGATGGCAGCAGAGGTGAAGGTCAGCAGCCTTGAGGAATAAAACAGAAGGGTGAGAGGGGGAAGCAAACTTCTAAATTAAGGGACATTTGGAAACAATTTCCTTAGTGCTTTGCTATGTGGCAGATGCAATGGAGTTCCCCATGGCTGTACGCGACCCACCAAGCACCTGCTGAGCTCTTCAGAGGTCCCACGGAGCAGGATGCGCTTTATCATGAAGTCAGACTGAAGGAGCTGCTGGGTTTGGGGCACCGACAATGAATGTAGTGTCATCAACACGGATAGACTTGCCAGATTCAGCAGAAAAGGTTATTAGGGCCATATCTTAAACAAAGCTGCAGCTTAGTGATCTGAAATCATTAATCAGGCTAATTGCGGCTCATATTTATTGGCCTGTAGCTGCTGTGTAGCCACGAACAGCTGAATACACTGAACTTATCAGTTGAGTAATTGTCTCTGATAAATGAATTGCCTTCAAAAGAAAACAAGTGATGCCAGCAATCCGTCATCAAAATGTCTGAGGGAAACCACTGGATGTGTTCGGTTCATACAGGCACAATCCCACTTCGTGTTAAATAAAGAGCAAGGGCAAATTCCTACAAGGCCCTAAATCCTGTGCTTACCCCTTGAGGTCATGCAGCTTTTCGTGCATGCAATGAATTCCTTTCCAGAAAGGACAAACACATGTATATGGGGTTTTTTTATATCTGTGTGTCTCTGACACTGCCCTTGTCACCTGCTTTCTTTAATGCTTTTCTCGCTGTATCGTCAATCCCACAAACGCAACAGGGCTTTGGCCAAGGCAAGTAAACTCATAGGATGAGAGTCCTGGATTTAGAGAGGTGATGGCACAGGTTTCCCAGCTCTCTGCTCTTCTTCACAGTGATTTCTCTTGGATGTCTGATTCAGCCTCAGAATGAAACAGGAATTTCACAACTATAAATTCTGACTGTCCTTATGAGCGTAAGAAGGTTTCCTGAGTAATAAAATGTGATACTGCAGGCAAATGTTAGGAAAAGTAGGGATTTGACTTAGAAAAAGGGATGATAAAGACGATGCTGTTACCTCCTAAAGCTGGGGAGTCCAAACCTAAGTATAGCTCTATCTTGCCCCATAAAACTGCAGCAGAGCTGGTAGCAGCCTTGCTGAAAGGAAAGAGCAAGGCGACTGGGCAGTTTTCTTTGCAAATGACCACATGAACCATGTGTATGAGAAAAGAAACAACTGGAAAAAGAAGGCGCACATACCTGCTTGCAAAGAAAAGCCTGATTGTGCTGTGAGCACACTGGAGGAAATTGTTGAAGAACAGTTCATCCATGTAAAAATATGACCCGCATGAGGCTGCCAAGCCTAGTTAGAGCTGAGTGGATTGGTTGTCTAAATGCAGGTCAGACACATTATTGGTGCCTAGGGGCAGCTTTCAGTTACACACACCATTTTTTCCTCCATAATTTATAAAACTTATGGACAGCAGGATACAGGCAAATGGCTCATTGGGGTCCCAGTTATTCCTTCCTCTTTCAGATTCCTTGGCGTCCTTATGGAAATGCCCGTGCTATCGCCGTGTTTATCTTTAGACTTGGAGCAGTTCTACTTAGCAGATCCAGGTCTAGGCTGGAGGAGAGTCCTTTCTGCAAGAGAAATCACCTTTACGTTACCCTTTTTTGGTCCTTCAGTAATAGAGCAAATGGCAGCTTATTCTGGTGGGTTTTAATGCCTTTATTTAGCAGGAAGATGTTGTAGGTTTGTCAGGCTGTTTTGCAGTGATGTTTCTATCATCTACTCTGACTTCCCAGATAACTCAGAGCTCATTTCTGCAACAAGGCCAGAACGTCTGTTAGCACCATAGCTTCTTCAGCTGCAGCCGTGATGTGAGAATTTCAAAAGACAGAGAGGCCCCCGAACTTCTACACAGTCCGTTTCAAACAAATGTTTTTTAAGATTAGCAATCAATATTTTATTGCTGTCCTAATTGTAAAGTAGCTCAAGTGAAAGGAAAAGCCATGCTGCCACCCTTCTGTTTGCTTAATTTCTGTTTTATAGAGAAAAACAGTTTACAGCTATGGGTTAAGAGTCAGGACTCCTGGGTTTTTTTCCCAACTTAGCTACTGGCTCATGTTACGTTTGGCAAGTCGTTTAACATCTTTGCTTGGCTTTTTCTTCCGTAAGAGAGATGGAATAATACTTCAGTGGCTTAATTAACTAAACCTTGTAAAGTACTCTGAGATCTTTGGATGAAATTGTTCGAAATGGTGCTAAAATATTATAATAGTAGAAACATGGTAGCAAAGCACCACCTTTACCAAGTGAGAAAAATCTGCAATGCAGTGAAGATCCTGAGAAGGCTTAGGAGGGAGGAGCCTGAAATGCCTGCCTATTCTGCCAAGGAATATCTTGCCTTGATGAGTGATGGATGTCATGTTTTTGGAGGCAGAGAGCAATGCTTTTTAACCTAGAGGGCAGCTTGGAAGAGTAGGACTGGGCTGCAAGTCCTTCAGCTTAGGTTCAACAGCGCAAAAAATGCATCTAGTAGTACAAGAGCAGGGCAGATCTGTGTGCTTTGGCTGTTCCTTTTCCAAGGAAATCTTTGGGATAAACTGCTGTCCTTTTCTATTTTTGCAACTCTTCTGAAGTCGATGGGGGAGCTTACGCTTAACTAACATCTCCTTGTTCCTGCAGAGAGCCCCGACAGTTTCAGCGCAACCTACAGGCAAAGGTGCCGGATGGAAACAAGGGTGTTGGGGCTCCTGTGCTGGTCCATAAACCATCCCCATTGTGTTTCATCAGTCATCAGGATGGAGAAGTTAATAAATGGTCTGTATCGCCTCGGCTCTCAGCCGGGTCTGTGGGTGATGGATTGCAGATGTAGGAGCTCCTCCCAAGCCGTGTGCAGCCTCACCCTGTGTGCAGTGTGAGGCACTCCAGAGTTAGCGTGGTTTCGGGGGAGTGACCCGTGCTGTGCTGCTCCCTCGCATCCATATTGCCTTGGACCTGGAAGGAAAAAGGAGGCTGTGAGTCTTCTAGCGGTGTTTATGTGCTCCTGAGAAGTTCCAGTATCCCAGGCAGGATTGGGACCCTATCAGATGGGCAGAGGGGAAGGCTGAGTGTGTGCTTCCCATGGCTTAATTTTTAATTTAGACAAACTGGCTTGCAGCAAGGAGGGAGTGAAACAACCCAGAGGGAAGAGCGGGGAGAGGGTCGGAACTGCGAGGCATGTGGTTTCACAGGCTTTCTGGGTGCACAGGCACAGGGTGTTGAAATGTTTAAAGGGATTCAAGATAAATAAATCTCACCCAGGCCCTGTCTCAGCAATGCCTGTTAGCGTAACTCGGCGTTGGAGCAGAAAGTAACCCACTGTTTTTAAGGAGAGTGACTCGAAATGGGTTAATCCATCACCCACTTCTCCCCCCCTTGCTCTCACCCTGCTCTGTCTGGGATAATTTCTAATCAGTGCCTGTGTCCAGACATCGTCTCAGCAGCTGGCTCTGATGCAACGGTGCAGCAACCTCTCCAGCCCTTGCCAAATGCAAACCCCATCCATGCTTTAGTTACTGCAGGAGCCAACCTCAGGCTCTGCAAGCCAGCCCTGCCCCTCAGTGGGACTGTGCTTGGCCACCACTCATCCCTAGCACTGCTGGGGAACCTGGCCCTCTTGCTTTTCCTGATGCCCACCAGCAGCAAGGGAGCTGCAGCCTGACCCAGTGCCCTGTCGCTGATGAGCTGTCTGCATTTCAGAAGTTGGACAGGCTTGGTGCTGGCGGCAAGTGGAGGGGTGGGAGGTGTTTCTGGTTTCCCACTCCACGCTCCTTTCGGCAGCGTCAAGTGTTGCATAAGCACAAGCGTGTATTCTATATTAGTATCAAGGCAGACCTGCCTTTTGGATGTGATTTCTCCAGAACTTGCCCAGTTTCCCTTAGTTCATGTGGTCCTTCTTCAGTCTCGAGGTGCTGCTGCCTCCTGCAAGGTTTCCAGCCTGGCTTGGCGTAGACTGGCATGTACAGCAGGAAGGGACTGTTACAGATGAGTGCATGCAAGAAAGCAAAGGAGCAGAGATGTAATGAGGAACCACTAGTTTTATGAGAGTTTTCCATCTCTCCCTGCTTGACTTTCTCCCTGGGACAGGGGACAGGAATGGAGGTACAGCTTTTTTCCATGTGACTTGTTAAGCAGCAAGAAGTGCAAAAGAATGGCCTCTGGGGCTCTGGAAATAGGTGGTTTGTTACGGTTAAAGTCATGAATATAAAGGAAACATTTGGGGGAGCAAAGGGGTTGCATTTCCATGCTCGTGCAGCCTGCTTTCCAGGGTCCATTGAGTGCATCTCCCAAAAATATCACGACTCTCCAACTCAAATATTCTGTGGACCACAGTGTATCTCCATGGGGAAAGAATACAACACAGGTCTAACAGTTTTTCCTTCTCTGACTGAGGAAGGATTGTCTGGGTACTTTTCTTGAATGTCTTCCTGTAATTTAAGAAGGAATTAAGCAGAAACCTTCAAACCCCGTTTCAGATTGCCACCAAACAGTCCCCATCTAATGATCTAGTTCAGCTTTGAACCATCAGTGTCCTCTGGGTCTCCTGGTACATGGCAGATCAGGTATATTTCACTTGGTCATGCCTTAGGACAGGGATGCATTTCTCTGTTCGCACACCCATTGCTCTGCTCTGTCACCTCTGTGCTGTGAGGTCCTTTTCCTGCATTATGCGTAGGACTGGCCCGTCCTCCCCTGGAAGTAACCCACTGTGCTTCCAAATCGTTAGTCACCTCCTGGTCCTGCCCTCCCGTGGCTCTGAATGCCGCGACGTGAGTCATTCCCCAGTTTTCTTGGCAGACTCCTGAGGAGGAGCAGTTCAGGCTGCGTTGCTGCTGAGGGTGTCATATGATTGAAAGACTGTCGAGAGACTCTCTGCAAGTCAGAAAAGGAGAAACAGCCTTTCCCCGTGGGTGCTCTGCTTCATTAGTCACTTCCCTTCGTGCATGGTTTGTTGACAGGGCTGGACTTTTTCCAGCACCCATACTGGGTGGACGTAGGCTTTAGTGCGGAATAACACTGTTAGACCTGGCTCCAAAAGGTGCCGGGGCAGGGGGAGCATACCTGAAGTGTCATTTCTCCTCTGCTCTGCTGTAAAACAGTGCCTCAGGAGAAGACCTTCTCCTCCCTCTGCAAAATACCTGGCAAAGCCACAGGCTTTTCTTGGTGTAAGCTTGCATTGCACTGTCAGCACTTTGGGCAGATCCATAGCCCAAAATTCAACGCAGGGAGATGTCAGTTTGTCCACTGTTGGTGCCATGTGGATAATAACATCCCTCAAACAATTCAGTGTTGCCCTCAGGTGTGTCATGGTACACCCACAGCATCATTTGCTTGATGCTAAAGCTGCTGTAAACCTAGAGTGGAAGAGGATGGTGGGGTGATTGGGGGGCTCACATCTGGCACAGCCCTCCTTTGGAGTTGTGTGATAGTGGCACCCTGGAAGTCCTTTGGAGTCTGCGAAGCACTAGCTGGACTTTTCAGTTTAGAGCATATTTATTAGGCAAAACCCCGAGATGGACCAGTTTGTTGCAAACCTGAGGAATAAAAGTCCGGAAAGGCCTAAGGGTGGTGGCTCATGGAGGCAACTGGATGGCTTCTCGCATGCAGAAATCACAGTGGTCCAGGACGTTTCGTGGAATGACTTCTCTTTCTTCCCTTTTTTTTCTGATTGGTTATGTTAACTACAAGACAAAGATGGAGCCTGTACCCTAGGCCGGTGTGTGTGTACCTAAATATGTATGTGCGTCCCCGTGCATTTACGTTTTGTTCACAAAGGGAAGCAATCTGCACAACAGACAAGCAAAGCAAACCTTAAGTGACAATTCCCAGCAAGGCAGGAGGGAGGAAGGGGTGCCCCAACCCAGGGCTGAGCTGTGTGTTGGAGGTGAGGAAGAGGAGTTGGGGCAGATGCATTTCTGCCTGACACTGGAGGGGTTTGCGCTCTGCAGGGAAGGCTCAGCTTAGGTCTGTGGTTGGCCTCTGTTGGCCAACTCTGGTTGGTCAACGTAAGGAGGATGGCGTGGGAGATCTGCCCTGCCATACAGTCAGTAACCTTGCTGAGCTGAAACTACTGTTTTCTGTGTGGTGCCTATTTTTTGCAGCGCCTGAGCGGCTGACATAGGGTCCAGGGTGCATTTATAACTCTTCACAAAGAATATTCTCAGGGTTTATTTTTGCATTTCAATCCAACCTCAAGTAATTGGATTAAAAAAGGAAGGTAGATTTGGTCGGCAAAGGTACCCAAGAAGTCTCTTGCAAGACCAGGGCTTGAAACGAAGCCCCTTCTCAGTGCCACACATTGGGAATCATCCTTCTTGCCTCATTGGAGTTCATGAAAGTGGTCCAGTGCACAGTTTTCAAGCAAAGGCCTCTAACTTTACGTGCTGGGAGGAGTCCTGTTGCTTTTAAGAGGAAGTTCAGACAATGAGAACCACTTGGTGTTTGATGTCCAGCCAAGGTATCTCCCTGCAGGATCATTGCCTGTGTTTGTAAATTAAATGTGCAGGACATGGAAGGGTTACTGCTCTGCTCTCCATCTGACCTCTCACGGGCATAGTGTCAGTGCTGAGTGTAAATAACTTTGTCCCATGAGCAGAGTTTACTTTTCGTTGGGTCCTACAGTAATATTATTCTAAGAACTATCTCAGCTTTCTTGCACTTTCTCTTGTTGTTCACACAGATCAGAACCAGGTTGCCTTTAGGAAGCTGAATTTTTTTAAGATAAGGAGGTTTATTTTGGCTTAATCTCTGTGCCCACTTATCACTTTGTTTGAATGCAGACTGTTGTTTCTGAAGTGAGAAGAACATTTCAATAACGACATGACCATTATGTCTTCAGTCGCCTTTTCTTTTTCCACTTGGGTGTTTTTGTTTCTCCACCAAGGCAAGCTCACTATTTCTCACATAAATCAACAGATGAAATGCACCCAGGGGAGCTGAAAAAAAGCCAGGGCCGTGTCCTTGAGCCCTTGATCAGCCCAAATTCTCTCTGCTGTCAATGGGAATCGGACAACGTGAGGAGATCAGGCATCTAGTGAGAATAAAATCCCCTAGTGAAAATTAAGTCAGTAAATCCCAGGTCAGAGGCATCCGAAGACTGACAACAAACAAATATGGTATCTGTCTTTAAGAAAACCACGAAATCTGGTCTTGGCTTCTTCTGCGTTATTGGCTTGCTGTCTGTTTTGGGGAAGTGTCCAGACTTCACACAGTGTTGAAGGAGTTTGTATAGCAACATTTGGCAGAAGGGCATCCAATAGCAGGCAAACACCATAGGCATATTAAAAACAGATTGTGCCAAATAAATGTATACTCGCCTTCCTGATTTGTGCAAATCCAGCACAGCCATAACTTATTTGGGATTCAGTAGGGTATTTGATATTGTGCTGTGCTAGAAACTAGATAAAAATACCGTGTGGATAAAAATACACTCGCTCAGACTATTTATTATCCAGGAGCAGAGAGCTGTTGCTATTGGTGACCTCTCCATGGCACTGTAGGGTGCCAAGGAGGTCAGTAGTGGAGATGGACTCTGATTTCATGCCTTCAAGACCAGGCCAGTTCCCAGTCATCTGGGGACTTGCTCCTCTTGGTCCCAGGGGATATTAGGGAGATCTGTGATGCTTGCAGCAAGAGCCAGTTGCTGACCCCTCTGGACACAGGAATGCTGAGAGCAGGGAGCACCTCCAGGGGTGGGGAATGGGGGGCTGGTGACAGGGGCCCCTCTGCCACAGGCCAAGGGGTCCTGCAAAATCCAGGTGTGTTCATCAGTCCTGATGGCCTGGCAGAAAGCTTTAACTGTCAGTTTGTGGTGCCAAAAGTAGGGGAGGACTGAGCCAAACTGGAGTGGAGAGGAGGAAAACTTGTGGCAGCAATGAGCGAACAGCAACCCAGAAGCAGATCTGGGGAAAAAATGAGTTCAAATAAGGTTTGAAAGTTACAGGAAATAATAAAATAAATATAAGTTCAAATTGCTCCTCTTGGAAGCCCAACTCCACAGCCCTGAAAGACCCCATACTGAATATCATAATGAGTCTTGGCCTGTGCAGTCTAAGAAATATAGGCATAGAAATGATCAAAAGAAATATGTTGCAAGGTTTAAAAGCTGATATATAAGGAGGACTGATATTTGGTACGCTTGCAGGCAGGAAGAGCACTTCAGATTTTATTACTAACGTTCGAGCAGTGATGCAACTGTAAGGAGAGACTTACTCACTCTGGAAGACGGCTAGATAACAGCAGAGGTCAGATGCTAGCAAACCTTATGCCTTGCCATGAGCTGATTATATGCTTCAGTTTTCCTTTCAACCCACTGAGCCTCCTGTAGGTCCAAAATACTTCTGCTGTTGGTGATCCGGATGTAAGTGTAAGCGTAAGCTTGGTCTCACTGAGTGTATTCCTGCTTTCCATGTAATACATAGAGACATTGCGAGCTGCTGGACTGCAGTGTGGTGCAAGCCAAGCTCCTGAGTGCTCGTCTGCCAGATCACGGAGGGTACAGACCTACTGAATTACTTCAAAATCTGGACATGTTCCCGTATCTCCTGTTGATGACAGGCTTGTGCAAGGCATGTTAGGAAGTGAGGGCAGATTGTAAGTGGGCAGACTAGGCTGAAGTCATCTAAGTCTTGTAAAACCCTCTGTCTCTGCTTCTCCCGCCTTAGTTAAGAGAAGTATAAAATGATACCTCGGCGCTGGCTGGTACCTGTGTGTAACATCGTCAGGCTGCTTTCATAATGATCCTGATTCACTTGAAATTTCAGAGCACTGTAACAGGATGTTTTGAGACTAAGCGCATTTGCAGCGCTCATTCCAGCCAAATAATTAAATATTACTAGGATGGCAAATGCTTGCAGCCGCCAGTCTGTCAGGTCCCATACCCTGCGGTGTCTGAAATGCACCGGCTCTTTCCCCTTCCTTGGAACAAGAGATGATTTCATCCTTTCATCCCATCCATCATGACATGCCAGCTTCTTGGTGGGGATCGCTGTGCACCTCATTCATCCAGCTCCTCATTCATCCAGTACTGTTGATGACAATCCCTAGCACGGATCTTCCCTGAAGCTGTGTTTGTTTAACCAGTATTTAGTGAAATCGTTGTTTCTAATTTGTCTGTCTAATCTTTACCTAATTAGCTCCTTTTGAATCCATCATCCTGCACACCTACTTCTGTGAAATGATCCTGGTAGGTGGAGAAATGTTGCTGTTGAAATCAAGGGAGCTATGTTGGTACAAGCAAACTCAAAATTGGGCGTGATGTGGCAGTACTGGAAATTGCTCTACTTTCAAGGGCCATGTTTTAAAACTTGGATTATAAGCCATGCTGCTGAAAACAACAGGATTTGTCAGTTAATTTCTTTGCATCAAGTCTAGGCTTGCGCATTCAGACCAGTTACTTCTCCACGAAGAGCTCTTTCCAAGATCACATATCCCTTTACAATTGTGTATCTTCATTTTTCTGCAGCAAAGGGTGGGTTGGGAACATCCAGTTCCTCATACTCATGATCCAGATGAGTAATTGGCAGCTGTTCCAAACATGTGTCCTCATGCATTTATGGATATTTATGATCATCCTTAGTAGAGAGATGAACACATTTTGACTCTGAGGACGCTGCTAACTCTACTTTCTTTTTTGCTGTCCTGTGGCTTTGTTCATCACCTACAGGTGGTTCACAGCCATACAGCTGGCCAAATGGATATAGCGGTGTCTCAGTGTCACACTAAAGAGATATGCTGAAAGGACATTTCTCCTGGAGGCAAGAACAGCAGGCGTGGCAGACTGGTGCTCTGTTTCGCAGCTCCTGTGTCCCTGTGATCCTCCCAGACTCTGCCTTGTTCTCGCAGTCCATTTCCGTAGGTAATGCTGTTACACCGCAACAGCCAAGCTGCCCCCACGTCTCCAGATCTCACTTCTTGAAGGCATGAGAGAAAAGACTTTATTCTGTGGTGGAGGCTAAGCAGGGCTTCAGGAGACGGAGTCCACAGTCTTTAACCAGAAGATGGCACAATGTAACCGTTGTATGAACCTGGCTGTTCTGGCGGCCCTTCAGAGAGCTCTCCCTAAATAAAAGAGTGGAGAGTTGCTAAGAGAGGTGAACAAGAGAGTTGCTAAGAGAGAGGTGCCAGACACTCTCCAAGGGAGCATGGTGACTCTCAGGTGATGGGTTCTGCATTGCACATCAAGCATCTCTCTTCCTGGGGTCTTCTTGTGCTTCCTGCAGATGAGTCCAAGCCAGTGCGTGCATGCGCCTGCTCGCTCTCCCCTATGCGTTGGTGTGCACGTGTGGGTGAGTGCACGCGTGGGTGAGTGTATTGCATGGACATCCACGCGCCTGCGTGATTTCCATAGGGTTACATCCGCTTCCAGCAGGCCTGAATTTGGCAGGCGTGCTGGACAGCCAGCAGCCCACCTGTTTAATTATCCCCTTGGCCCCCGGCAAATCCCAAACCCTCCAACAGATGCACGTGAGACCCCAGGAACTAATGTATTAGGGACCCTGAGCTGTCATCGCCAGCTCAGGGTTGCGGTCTCCCCGCCTGTGCGATGCACACCTGGGCTTGCTGGCAGCATGGGGTCCCAGGTGTTCCCATGCTTGCATTCCTCTGCTCTCCTTCCTCTGGGCTTTGGGGACTTTCTGCCCGCGTTCGTGTGGCTCCTGTGGACTCTTAGCCTAGCTGTGGCCTCTACACCTTGTAACAAAACTGCTTGTGTTGTGTTGGTGCTGAGTTCAGGAGCCAAAGGGTGGCTGGAGAAGAGCAACCTGGCTGTAGATAAGTGTCTCCACTGCTGTGGGTAACTCAGTTGCTCTAGAGGGGCCCCATGGATGGTGTCAGCCTGCTCTTGGGAAGACTGAAATCCAAAGCTCCTTTTACAAATGAGAAACTGGGCCCCGTAACAAAATATGGGCCCGGGCACGTAGAAGATGAATGCAGCCAAGAGCTGGAGTCCTCCCTCTGCTCCTCGAGCAGCGTTAGCTGTGTCTGTAGGCAAGTGTGTAGCTTTAAAGTGGCAAACACAACTACCCTCATCGTGCCTCTGGCCAAATTCTTGGGCACATTGTGTTGCCTGAGCAGCTGGGACATGTAAAGCCCTCTGAGAGTCTTGCATGAACAGGCCCGTAGGAGCGCAGAGTGCTGTGGTGCTGAGGATGGATTATTTTAAAGGCAGGGCCCAATTAATGCTGGTGATGGTGATGGTGTGACAAGCAGAAGCTTAACAACAGATCTGAGAGACGTAGCTGCACCAGGGTGAATAAGTAAGCAAAGATCAGATACTCCTACAACTTCCTTCATCTTTTAGTTCGGTGCAGACATCAAAAGTCGCACCACTGGGTATCAATGTAAGAAGTGTGTCCCAGAGTTTTTGTGTCTGTTTCCAAGGACAGAATTGGTTCATAAGGTTTCTTTGATTGGCATTGATATTTTTCATTTCACTTTTGCATCCTACTCAAACAAAACCCCTTTGCCTACCTAGGAAGATACAAGTCCAAGAAAACTGTGGTGGCAAAGAAAGCTTAAGAAAAGTAAAAACGCTTGCTTGTGTTGTTTCTTGTTTTGGTGAAATCTGCTCTTTGGTGTACTTGATAATATTTGCATTAAATTATCCTCCTCTGAACAGAAATTGTTGGGACTAATTTAGGTTTCAGGGCACAAATCCAGCCTCAGAAGACTATAATAACATGGCAGCTCTTTGCCATTGAATTACATGTTAAATGTCTTACAGTGGAACTCTAATTACATGCTCACTCCAAGCATTGACAAGTAAACAGGATTATAACAGTCTCTGGAACTGATGTTTGCATGAATTCTTGAAGAGAAAAGAGAGGCTTGAGGACACATATGGGGTTTATTTTCTGGCTGAAAGCGTATCATTGTTATTTATTATTCACACACTACTGCTATACACGGCAAAACAGAGGCCGTGCAGCATTTACCAGCTAGGAGGGAGACATGGATAAGAAAAGAAGATACGAATGTTAATGTTGGCATTTTCAATGCTTCCTTTAGCTATGAAGGGGAGGAGATAATGAGGATAATCAGGACAAAAATTAAGGTAGCTCTGAAATGCACTGTGAGAATGACGGATGTGCCAACACAGAGTGCCTTCCAGTGGTGATCAATACCCATCCTAGCAGTTCTGGAGGACTCTATGCAGAGCTTCTTAACTGCTTTTCCTTTTGTCCCTAGCACTTCTGGGTCTCACAGGACTTACCTGAGTGTGGGACGTTGCCAAGGACTTTCAGCCTGGCCCTGGATATCCTGTAGTTCTGTTTGCATGGCATTAGGTGTAAGGAGGAAAGTGGTGGCGTGCTGCGTCTGATGGAGCTCAGAGGGGTAGCTCTGCATCACCAGGAAGGTTTAGCAGCAGAGGGATAAGCCACGCATCACTGAGACTTGTCAGCATTTATTTCTCCCTTGAGGGAGGGGGCTGGTAAACCAAGGTAGTTCCTGATAGCCTAGACAAACACGCGGTCTCCTAGGCTGTGTTCAGGACTAACTGGGATGAGGAGATAAATTCCTGGCAAAGCTGAGAAGAAGTATCTGCAAAGCTTCTGTAAACATGATACTAACTCAAGCAACATGTCACGACGATGGGAGGGGAAGGGGAAGATGCTGGGAGTGCCACGTGCTCATGTAGGTGTTTGGATCAGGCACTAGAAACCAAAGCAGTGCATGTCCCACAGCGTCTTTGTGAGAGTTTCTGTCTCCAACAGGTTGAACAACAGCTCCAGGCCCAGATGCTCCTGAGCTTTGGAAAAATCTGTACTCAGAGCTGAGTTCTGTGGCTGCAGCTAATCTCTGACCAGTATTTTGTCAGCCTTAGCCCACATGCTCACATCTGCTCTGTATGCAAACTCCTCTCGTTAGGGGATGATGGAGTAAGCTGCTTGCCCTACACCTACTGCATCGTTAAGAGACACTTTCACGCCATGTGTCCTGCACTCTGTGGTGGCATCCAAGGCTTCACACAGGCATTCGCACTTCCAGCTCGCAAGAGTGGTGGCATGACTTGCTATAAATCAGGAGCCTGCATGCAATTTACTTCTGAACTGGCAGCGAGAGGAAAAAGGTTGGCACCTGGCTTATGGATGCTCTGTGCGGAGGCTTGGGTATGTCCTTGGTGGCAAACCTTCCTCCAGTGAAAGTCCTTTCTCTGGAACTGTGAGATCTCTCCTGCAGTGTGTGTGTTGCAGGCAGACTTGTTTGGGAAGGACTGGGAGTCCCAGAGCTGCAGCTGACTGGGAGAGCTCATCCAAGCGACTGAACTTGCCAATGCATCTTACTTCTCCATCCAGCCAAGGTGCTTACAGATCAGTGGCGCAGGAGGCTTTGCTGGTGTTTAATTTATGCATGCTAGTAAGCTGCTTAGAGATGCATGAGTGAGCAGACTAATGTGTATCCATCTGGCAACCAAACAGCTTCTTACACAAGCCTAAGGACTGAGGACCGCAGCACTAGCTCTGCTGGTGTCCTGGCACACGCAGAGATGACCCTGGGTCTGTGCAGAAAACAGGCATAGAAGGCTGGTGACATTACAGTGTTACACGTATGGTATTTCAGCTTGCAGTTCCAAGTGTCTCCACCCCCTTATGTCTTTACCAGTTGTCCCAGAAAAAAAGGAGTTTTTGATTCGGCTGCCTTTTGCACACCTGAGATTGTTTTAAAACCATCTTGATTGGGAAAACAGAGGTAAATGTCTAAAGTATGTGGTTTATTCCTAGAAACATCTGAGCCGTGCCAGCCTTCAAGTTTGTGTTTAACTTCTAGCATCATGTTTTGTTAGGGCTATAATACCATGTTGTCCCGCTTATCCAAGTCCATGGTGCTCATGCGTGGGACTCCAGTGACCTCAGTTAGAAAACCAGTTTGAGACCTGGCTGTGCCCTGGGTGGACACCTGCAGAATCACATTTGCAAACTGTTCTCCGGCACAGGCACAGTAGACCTTCCTGCACAGTGCAGCGGGGCCTTTGCTTCCATTTAAATCCACCGTATCAGCGTGAAGAGTGGTACTAAATGGGCCTAAAGTGATGGGAAGAGCACAGCGCTTCCGTCAAGGATGTGCTCTTATTCTGCTTCCTGAAGGAAACACAAAGACAGAAGAAGCAAACCAACCTGCCAAGAGTTGAATATGGGAAGGGATCAGTTTATTTCACTGGATGCAAGAAGGCAAGGTCAGTTTTTAGGTTCTCATCCCCAGGTGGGGAAGATCAAGAGAAAATCTCATAAAGCCATTAGCAGATGGCAAAACTCTCAGCCCAAGAGTGAAATATGTATTTCCAGGCCTGCTGGAGGACCACTCTGTCAGAGTCCATTAATATAATAAACTGAAACTCTGCCTTCAAAGTGACTTGTCAGAAATGGCAGTAGGCTAACCTTTACCCCACTTGGAGTTTTGTGTTGCTTTTGAGTTACGCGCAAGGTTTTACTCAGATCTGATAAAGATGTTTTAACTATTCAGACCCAGCACACCTCTGAGAGCTGTGCAAGAAGTACTATTAATAATTAAGCTGTTCTTGCACGTGCCATGTTAGCCTTCCTGGGTGGTATCTTCAGAAGGGCATGGACCTATGCTTAATGAAAGTAATTATACAAGGATATAGATGCTAGCAATAGGGTTTCCCTACTCAAAAAGAAAGGTCATCGTATTTTTATCTTACAGACACTAGCTCATATGCCCTCCTGGTGCATATGCTATTGGCAAGCCGTTTTTCATGGCCAAAACTTTGTGTTTGTGCTGGAGGATGCTGCTCTTTCCTACCCTCCTACATTTCAAGCCACGCAGTCCCTACTCCCTGTGCCCAGATTTCTACCAGCTCATCTTGAAGCACTCTCCAGAGGGCCTCTCATGAGGCATAGTTTGCTCTGTTCCTTGGGGATGTTGTCAACATGAGTGTGCCCTGCAACTTTGCTGGGAAAATACGATTTGGGAGTAAATCCAAGATGTAAGCAAAGAATGACTGTAGGGCTGGTTGATTCTGAGAGGACTGTAAGGCTGGGCAGGAACCCTTAGCTGGTGAAAGCATAACTCTGTGATGGACCATCGCCTTCCACTAATGCCCCTCTGCCCTGCGCGATGGGATTCGTAGAGCTGTGTGCCCTGCCAGAGCACACTAAAGGCATGGCTCTCCCCACCTGGAGTCACGGCCAGAGAGTTGGAAATGCTGACCTGCAGTTTTAATCCTGTTTTTGCTTTTGAATCCCTTCTGAAATGGAGCCTTGGGGAGCCGTTCATGCAGATGAGTTTGGTGTCTGCAAGCCCAGGTCCCTCACCTCAGTGATGGATCACACACCAGATTCACACTTAACTCCACTTTGTTGGAAAATATGGCTGTGTTTATGCACCTTGGATTATTCAGATTGATCATCCTCATAATTCTGCATGTCTTTGAAATGCATTCATTTTTAGCACAATGCCTGGCCTGGATTTCCTTGTCTAAGGCTCAGGATGTAGTATTCCTTTAAGAATTCTTTTGCACCATATAACTTTACAGTATCTATAATTCCTTCTGCCCGTTTATTCACTTTAAGTGCTACACTCACGTAGGAGTGCTTGTGTCTGTAATCTGGGTATCTCAATTAATGGTCACATCAGGACCCCAAAACATTCAAAAGTTCATCTCCTTTTCTTATTAGCAAATGACTTATGGAGAAAACTTTTGGGGTCTGGTTAGGATCATGACTATGAAATTGCATATATTTAGTCTTTCTGCACTTGTATGTCTGTTTTCAACTGAAATGATGATCCCTATTCCCTTGTTAGCAGAGAAGAGGTAATACATCCATAAAGCCGAGCCAACATGTAACTACATTATATGTTGTCAACCCCCCCCTTTGTTAAAACTCTGACATTACAGTCACTGTAGGAATGAGGAAAAGAAGAGACTTCATTTTTGGCTCCCATAGTCACTGTCCTGGTTTCCCATGGGAAGGACTCTCACACCTTGCAAATGCAGAGAATTTCCTCTGCAGCTGATGAGAAACAGAAGTCCCCAAGTCATTCACAATGTACTTTTTCTGACGCCGCTGCATGAAAATGAGGATGTTGGCTCTGAAATGCACCTCCACATACACTTTACCCCACTTGCGTATTTACTGCTTATGTATTCGGATGAGAGTTGATTGTAAAGTCTTTTCCTGTACTCTCTGCAAGCCAACCCTGCAGAAGGATGAAGACAGATCAGGATCTGTCTTCATACAGGTATAAAACCAACCTGAATCAGACCCTGGGCTTGCAAAAGCTCTTCTTTTCTTGCTGTGGCCCCGGAGAGCTGAACCTTCTAAGACCCCTTTAAAGGGACTTTACACCCTGCTTCTCCTGCAGGGCTCGTGGGGGTGCAAAGCAGTGGTGAGCATGGGGAGAATGCGGTGAGCTTCCTATCATGGAATCACAGAACAGCCAGTGGAGCAAGGCAGATAAATTTACTGTACGTCTGGGCTGATTTATGCCATCGGTTCACCACTCCAGAAGGGGGAATTGGTGTGCTGAGGCTGCCAGCAAGCGTCAAATCTTCCCAGCCTTCTCCTGCCCTGGGACACTGCGCTGCTGGCCTGGGCAGGAGCTGCTGGCTACTCTCGTAGGACCCCCTGTGCTAGGAAAATTCCATTACTGCTTTCAAACATGCTCCTGGCTTTGCTGGAGCAGTATGAAAGGAAAAGGGGAGGTGAAACTAAGGACTTGACCCCCCAGGCCAGGTTGAACTGCAGGGCTGGCAGTGAGGAAAAAATAATATTTCTGTTGCTGATCAGCTTTAGTCTGGAATCAGTGAGGAATTACCTAGAGCTAACCCAGCGCTCTCTGTGCTCCTCTTACGAAATGTGCATGGATCATTCAAAAATTGGGCTTCTTCCCCAGTGCAAGCCTGGCTGTTACTGACATCTTGCTTCATTTTTTTTCTGTTACATCGTCCCTTTCTTTTGGTACTGTTTCTAGTGTGGATTTGTGGACACCCCCAGAGCATCCTCTGCTCCCCTCTGGGTTTTGTTTGGTTCTCTTTCTTGCAGAGATAAACATCTGTGTTCAGATTTGAGCAAGGGCACTGTTTTCTCTTTGATTTAGCACGGCCAGGAGTTATTCCATTATACTCTGACTTGTCTATTTACTCTTTAAAGCATGTTCCTTTTATTTACTCCTCCAGAGCTGCCTCTTTAATCCAATCTCTTTTCCACTGAATTACACTGGCACAATAACCCAGGCCAAACAGGTTCAGCCTGGGTCACGGGTGGCAGCGGAAGGGGCAATATTCTTGTCACTTAATAACTCTAGTATTAAAAAATACATAGTATTCACTGGAACTGGTGAGTTTTGTAGTTAAACAGGGAGATGCTATTCCCAGTCAGTGTTTGCAATGGTTTTGCAGTACCTATCCCTGTGAAACCCAAGGAAATGACCTGAAAATGAGGGTGGAGTAGAGTTTGTTTTTGCCAGGAGCCTGAGGTTTGACAAAAACCCTGGTAAATGTGTGGTGCCTGGTCGGTTGGATGTGGGACCTCTTAGAGAAGGCAGGTCCCAAATGCAGTCGTGGCTCAGAGCCACACTAAAACCCCGAGATCACCTTCGGTTGCTGGAACTCGCAGTTGTGTATAACGTGAACAAAGGCACCTCGGAGAGCAGACCCTTGGGCTCAGAGCCAGCGCTGCCGAGGGGGCTGCACTTGGTATCACCAACATCTTTCTTCCCTCTGGCCTTGGGTTACAAACCATGTAGGAGCTGAGGACACCCTCATATGTACTTACGGCACATTTCTGCTCTTTCACTGTTGCGCTGTTTCTACCTCATGTTGCAAGATTTTTATGTTCTTTGTTACTCTTTGTGAGTACCAGATTGTTGTGTTCTCCATTATTAACATTATATCTTGATTACTCCCTTGAGTAAACAAACACCTGCACTTTGCAGAAACGTAAGAGGGTAAGTTCTCCGGCCCATGGAGGTTAAGTTCGTCTTTATTTCTGTGAAATATGGTTTACTCTGCAGCCATTTCTCTGGCGAGATGTGTTGTCACCTTCTAGCTGCCCTGCATACATCTCCTGCCCACCAGGACACCGGCCAGCTCTGCTCTGCTCCTGTTGTTTTGGAAACCCAGAGCTGTGAGTTTCGTAAAGGCTGGGTTAAGTAAGCAACAGATCTATCTTCGTCTAAAGATAAAAGTGTTTGGCAGTAAACGCTGGCAGCTCCTTGCATGTTTCCAGGGCTCCTTAGAGTGCTCTCTACTCTTCCCTTCGCATGGGGACGGCTGTGGGGTGACTGCCCAGCCAAAGGGACTGTCTCGAAGTACCCCAGCCCAAGCAGATTAAACCTGCTTATGCCTTGGAGGGTGGGACAGTGGCACTGCCAGCTCCCACCCTCATGCGTCACATCCCATGGATTTTCTAGCCATCTTCCTTGGGCTGTGGGCAAGTGGGCAGCGCCCCTCAGGTCCATCCAGATGTGTCCTCCTGGTGCAAGTGTCCTCCCCTTCAGCCTTGCCCTGAGCCTGCAGCCACCCTGCCAGTGCTGCTGGATGAAATGGTGGGCACAGCACCAGGACAAGGAGAGTCTTGATGAACACTTGAGCAGCTGGAAGTCCAGGAGTTTTCCCCTAAGCTCAAGGGAAATCTCTCTGGAGATACCTCCCTCTTCACAGCCCCCATGCCCATGGGAGCCCATCTCTGGAGCCAGGCAGTTCTTGGGCAGCTCATCCCCCAGCACAAACAATGTCAAGGCTGTGGTGGCAGTTGCATGGGCTGAGAGCTGGGTACAAGCCAGCACTTCATCTGAAGTGTTTGCTTCAGGAAAAATGCATCTGCAAGAGGAGTGTCCTAGAGGGAAAGCCTTGAGGGGGTCAGTGTGTCCTCCGTCTGAAATTTGTTCTGCAGCAGAGCAGCCCAGCCTGGCTGGATCTGCACTTGGGGGAATTGAGGAGAGCTTCTCAGTAAAACCTGAGCAAAACCAAGCTCTTGCCAGCCCAGGCAGGAAGGAGCAAGAGGCTTCCCAGCGCCCAGGGCTCCTCTGTGGAAGCACAGCGTGGTGCTGAGCTCCCTCTGCCACACTCCAGAGACAAATCCCCATCCACAACGGCTGACTCCACCCCAGGGCTCACTTGGGAAGCGGGCAGCAAAAGCCTCCCACCCCATTTCTCAGCAAGCATCCCATTCCGGCCTCTCCTATTATTTTTATTTGCATACAGATAGAGAAAAAGAAAAGAGATTTCCTATGAGGATTGGATCCGTATGGTTTTACACGAGAGTAAACAAGGCATAGCTGTCAGCTATGTGGTTAACATATTTTTGGTGGTGTTCCCATCCAGAAAATGCAGCTGCATTATATTCCTGATAAAGTGGAACTAATGTTGGGCTTCAGCAAGAATGTTAATAAATGAAAGACATTTCAAACAACACCAATTGAAGCAAAGCGTCATTCCCTCCCGCTCCCCCAAAAAAAGGCTTTACGTATTTCTGCAGAGTTGCAAAAATTCTGACACCTGACCTGGAAATCAGGAAATTGCTGCTTCTGGTTGCAACCCTATGAATCTGAAGTGGCTTTATTGGTTTCAGGGGGTCAGTGGGATCAGGGGCTGTGCTCCTGCGTGCACCCTGCTTTGTTATAGGTCCCTCCTCCAGATAATCCAGTTTCTGTTCCTTACGGAGACCCAGCCAGAAAGGGGGAGGCTGTGCTGGTACCAGCTGACCTCAGCCAGTGCCCCTGACATGCTGCGTGTGGCTGTTGCCCAATACCCGACTGCTGACAGTTAAAACACAAACACATAGTCATATTTTTGGATGAAACTATACAAACATTTCAAAACAGTTTATGCACGCAGATTTGTGTGTTATCAGCGAGCACCACACATGCTCATGGAATTTATGGAAAATGCTGAGAGATTTGAAAGGAAATACTTTGGGAAGTTGTCTTATTTTTCTGAACATAAATCCCGAAACAGTTTCCCTTAACATTCCTTATGTCTGTGCAGCAATTAATATTTGACATTTCTGTTTTTCACTCTGTCTGTTGATCTTGGGCTTTTTTTTTTTCCCCTGGTTGTTTTTCACATCCCTCCTTTCATGCTTGCTACATCTATTTGCTAAACCCATTGTCGATGTGTACAGTCAGACTTCCCTGCACAGGAAGATGATTTGAGGGAGCAGTGAGAAGAGATTTAGGCCTTCAAAATTGTGGTTCCCTCCCCGGATGAGATATTCAGATTCAGGGATGCCTATTCAGAGTTTTCAGTTCAGTCTACCTGGACTGAATAGTTGCTGCACAGATTAGTCCACGGGCCTCATTAGGGTTTTTTTCTCACTTCCAGTGGCTCCGGTGGGATTATTCTTGCACTAGCCAGATGTAAAAGGAAAGCAAAATCAAATCCTCCATACATCAGTGTCAGACTGACTCCAAGAAACCAGTGTTGAGTGATATAAAGGATAAGGGGCCTGAAGAAGGATGTGTTTATGGAGAACATTTGGAAACTTTAACTACTTGTAGTTTGAGCAAACGGTGAGTT
Source organism: Neomorphus geoffroyi (assembly GCA_033558235.1). NCBI lineage: Eukaryota > Metazoa > Chordata > Aves > Cuculiformes > Neomorphidae > Neomorphus > Neomorphus geoffroyi. The sequence goes on along the minus strand of JAUMJM010000092.1, from coordinate 1,863,668 downwards.
AAGTGAACTGCCTGCAAACATTTACAAGTGGAAAAAAGTACAGAGAATAAGCAAATTCCTTGAGGTGATGCAAATGGGGATGAGAAAGAGGGATGAGATACAGTTAAAGAAAGCAGAAGTAGCATAGCTCTTTCAAACTAATGGCAACCTAGTCTGCCATAAGCTTTTTATACCATATTGCTCATCCAGATATCTGAGCACCTTCTGGGAGTATGGAAACGGTGTGCTGAGTGCCAGCTGTGGTTCATTCCGACTAAAGCAGCCATGGTGGTGGTGTTGGTTGGAAGGAAAGCAAATCTCATTGGGAAAGGTAATGACTTTTCTTAGATCTACTGAGAGAAGCCAGAGAAAAAGGCAGATGAGGTCTGGGACTTGTGCGTCCAAAAACACCTCTGTGTTCTTCCGCCTGTATTGTTTGATCTGAAACCTTCCCTTGCGCCTGCCTTTCCTGCGAGTAAGGAGAATTTTGCCTGGATTGGGATGTTATTTACTAGGATCATCTTTTAGAGCAGAGAAGGCTGTTTGGAGCTGTCACCCAGGGAATACTGGTCCATACTTCTTGGGGCTGCCCTGGGGTACTCTTCCTCCCTTTGTACAGGTGAGCTTTGCTCTGAGAGGGCAGTTCAGCTTTAGCCTGGAGGAGGGGGTTGTCCTGTGCTGTAATACCTTCTGCAGACCTCAGCTAAGCTGCTGAGCCGTGTGTCCTGGTCACTGAGACCTTGAACTTCACTTGGCAGCGTGAGAACTACGCTTCCCTGGGAAGGCAGCATGAGGGACTCATGCTGCTGCTGAAATGTGTCCTCCTGGGCTGGGCTGGCTGGTGTTCCCTGAGCGCTGCCCGTACCCTGCTCAGGGCTGTCACATTTCCCCAGTGCCAGGGAGCGCTGACACAGCGTGCCTAACCTGGCCAAGAGAGATAGGGTCTCCCGGCCAACTGGGGATGGTGGAAAGCATTTCCTGCAGATACCGTCATGTGCAAATTTAGCATCAATGAGAAATCCAAGCACGTTCTCCAGGCACAGCGAGACTGGCCAGCATGTGTGACTGGTCCTCGGGGGAAAGGCTGGGAACCCTCTCCTGGTGGCGAAGGGATCATTCGTGTCTGCAAAAAGCATTGAGAGCCCCAGTGGAAGGGCCACAGGGCAGTGGGACCTCCCAGCATCCCACACAGGACTCAAGGATTGCTTGAAAGGATGTTTAACCCCAATTTACCATCTTCTCTGTCGACAATGGTGTTAGTGCTTCATCTAGAAAAGTTAATCTTATGCATAAGGTGGACAGTTAATTTCTTTGTGATACTGCTTGGATCAAAGCATAGTCCATGTGGGGAGAAGTGTTGTCGTTTTTTATTAAGAAAAAAAATACAGATTTCAGGACCATATCATGGTCATGTTTCCATCTGCCCATGCCTCCTCTCTGAACACTACCTAGGTTATATAGGTCTCAGTGACCCCAGTGAGGGGAGATGGTGATTCAGCTCTTATAAAACACCACTTTCTCTGAAAAAACACATTTTTAGCCTTAACTTTAGACCCAAATGGATCAGAACAGTGACTCTGGTGGTGTACAAATGGAGAGATGTGCGTTGTGCTCCTTGTCTGCCCCTGTTGGGACATTTTCTGTGCTGTCTTATCATGCGCCAAGTACTTTATCAAAACCGGTGCACCCAGGCACATCTGCCCCGTTAACCATGTCGCTTACCTTTCCCACGTCCAGAGTGATCCCCCCAGCCAGGCATCCTAGGCGGATGCTCGCTTTGACCCTGGGTGGCTGCTCCCCCCGGTAACCCGAGGAGGGCGGCACAAATGGGGCGGCGGATGGAGGGAATGTGCCTAATCCTGGCCGTGCCCTTCCATCACCTTCACGTGCTCCGTCAGCTGCACCCAGGCACCCAGCCCTGCGCACCCTCTGCCCCTCTGGCATGTCCCTGTGGACCAGTGCCATGGGGCCTCGTGCTTCTGCAAGGCACCGTTGCCAACCCAAGTTGCTTGGATGGCCTCTGCCCCCCTCCCGGGATGCTGGGTGTGATGGGAAAATTCGGCCGCGTGGCTGCTACGTGCAGTTTGGGAAAATCGTTGAAGCACGTTGGGAGTCACAGCCTGGAGGTGCTGTGTCTCCCGCATCGTCTGTAAGGGGAAAAGAAAAGGCAAAAATATCAAGATGGAAAGGACAAAAAGGGGAAAAATGGAGTTCTGTGCCGATGCAGGTGAGTAGCTCCTGGGAGAAAAGAGGGAAGAAAGCTGGAAAAGGACCAAGCCGTGGTTTTGGAGACATGAGGAAAATAATCCTGGGGCTGGAGGTTCACTAGACCATCACAGCTATACAAAATGTGGAAAGCCATGGTCTGGAAACAGGACTTTGGGGAGAACTGGGATGCAAATGGCCTCTTAGCCTACTTCTCAGCCCACGTGGAGCCATGTACTTCGTTGCTTAGCGTTCGGGTTGGTTTGTCAGCTCCAGAAAGCCGTTTTCCCACAGCCCTGTCTCAGGACTGTGGGGTGCAGAAGCAAACCGGGGCTGTTGACTTGCAGACTACTCAATCATCCTGCAAATTACAGCCAGCCTAGAAAAGAACGCAACTCTGCATGTTTCCTTATTTAGGTAGAAGTGTCGGGAAAATTAGATTTTATTTCTGATAAACCAGGAGCCGTTTCAGGAATATTAATTATTTTTGTTGTATCAATGTTTTACATTTATTCCTCCGCTGCTCTGTTGGGAATGAGATGGATGAAGTCAACAGCACGGTTTCAGACTGTCTTTCAGGCACTCCCAAGCCCCTGCAAAAAAATAATAATCGTGCAGACATTTTGGAGTCAGTAGGGGTTGTTTTCTGGTTATTTTAGCCTGGGGTATGGAAGCTGTGGGCTCCGTTCCCTGCCCCGTGTAATCCCTTTGCAACATCACTTGGAGCCAGATGCTTAAGAAGTTTCTCGATGTCTAATGACAGAGGCTTAAGGGGGATCTGAAGGTGTTTAGGCACCTGGATGTTTTTTAGAATCTTGTGTACCACCTCTGTAATCCTCCATCTCCCAGAACTTGCCACAGGTGAAAGGCCTCAGCTGGGATTTTGCTGCTTTATAGGTGTGTTGGGAGGAGGAATACGCACAGTCTGGGATACGTTGGAGCCCACAAAGGCATAGGTGGGATTTTTTAGTCGGAAGTGAGGATGGAAGAAGTGGATCCGTCAGAGGATTTTTTTCTTCTGTGTTCAACATGAATTGGCTGCTTCATGCTTGTCTTGGGCACAGCCTGGGTTGGGAGAAGGTCCCTTCTTCCAAGCAGGAGCTGATTTAAGCCCAGAGAGAGTTCAGCCGTGTCTCTAGGCGGGCTGTGATGAGAAAGCTGCGGTGAAGCTGGGAACTAAATCTCGGTCTCACTGCATGACCCAGAAAAATGAGATGATAAGTAGAAGCTATTTGGTTGGGCCCCTCTAACCTGGTGGGAAACTCACCCGTGATGGGCAGACATTCCACACCTGAGCCAGAGCTGAGGCTGCTTTGGACTTCGGTCTGAATGGGAATAGGCGGTCATGTAAATAGTTTTGGGGCTGGGTATTAGGTGGTGATGTCCTTGAGACAAAGCCCTTGACTCCTTTGTAATGAAATGGCTGAGAAATGTTACAAAGACGTGTCTTGCACATCATCCCTTGAGATGTAGCGTGTGGTTGAGCTCTCCTTCTGGCACAAGTTGGAGTGATTTTATCAAAGTCCGTGGCATGAATATGACCATGTAGGTCAAGTCCGGAAGGTTTGCCTCAGTCAACACTTACTTTGAAGTCAATGAGGCTGAAGGTATTGCCTGATAGTAGGAGTAATCCATCTGGGATTTCTCAGATGAATGAACTTTAATAATAAAAATGATGATATAAATATGTAAAATATAAAAACAGTATTGCCAGCTGCTTTGTTTGTTTCTGGTTCATGGCCTTTATATGTTTAGTCTTGAATGCTTTTCACATAGATTTTGTATATCAAGATTTAATGCTGTCAGGAACCACTGAGTAAAAATATTTTGTATATATATAATAATTACAATAGAGGGTGTGATTTCATAATCCTAACCAAACAGATATGATGGATGTTCAGACTACTTGGCTTGGGTTTAGGGGTTCTCCTGATGCCTATCACACCGAATTACTATTGAGACAGCTTTGTTTTCAAGGAGGCCTTCATGCTGGAGCATATCAAATAAGAGCTCTAATAAACAATAACATCGATATTAACCTCTCACTGGAGAGAGGCAGCTTTTTTTTCTTGTCATTTGTTTAGTCTATTTGGTGAATTTTGCCAGGTTGATTTTAGTCCTGTGCCGAGAGTAACTTGCTGTAGGAGTGGGTGCATCGGCCTAGTCCTGTTTAAAAGGGAATAATAAATAATGGTAGCAGTTCATCTGAGGAGCAGACATCTCCGCGCTTCGCTTTCCAGTTGGTTTAGTTTAGTTCAGTGTTTTTCTGGCACGCTTTGCGTCGAAGCCAAGAGCTCAAACCAGCATCACTAGGGCGGGACGTCGCCCACCCAGACGCGTCCCCGCGGCTGTGGGGACCCCGGTGTCTCCCTCGCTGCCCCCGCGCTGGGTGCCCACGGGTGGGCTCTCTCCGTGCCTGCCCTGTTGTGGCGTTCTCTGTGCTGCTGCTGGAGGAAGGGCTGGAGAGCGAGCCCTGCGAGGAGAGGAGGAGGGAGCTGGGGGTGTTCAGCCTGGAGAAGAGGAGGCTGAGGGGAGACCTCGTCCGTGTCACAACTGCCTGAGAGGAAGCTGTGACGGGGTGGGGGCTGGGCTCTGCTCACAAGTGACAGCGATGGGACGAGAGGGAATGGGCACGAGTTGTGGCAGGGGAGGTTCAGACGGGACATCAGGAAAAATGCCCTCACCAAAGGGGCGGCCGGGGTCTGGCACAGCTGCCGGGGGGGGGCGGAGTGCCCGTCCCCGGCGGGGCACATGGGGTGCTGGGGATGTGGTTTGGCAGGGACCGGGGCGGTTGGGCTCGATGGCCTCGGAGGTCTCTTCCAGCCCGGCGGTGCTGCGATGCCATTCCCGCTCTGCCAGGAGCGACCAGCCCGCAAACCAGGGGGTGCTTTGCCAGGGATGGGGCGTGGGGAGCGGGGGGGGGCTCTGCCTGCGGGGTCTGCAGGGCCCTCGTGCCCTGGGGGTGCCGGGGGGGGGACCCGGGCACCGCTGCCCGGGGGCTGCGACGCGCACCGAGGGAGGGCGGGGGCGGCCGCAGCGCCGCCGTTCTCCTCCCCCCCGCAAAGGGTTAAAGGGGAGCGGAGCGGGGAGGGCGGGGGCTCCCGGGGATTGGTGCGAAGTTGGGAGCGGGGCGGCACCGCGCGGCGGCTCTGCCCCCGCAGCCACAAAGCCCTGCAGGGAAAGTTGCTTTATCGCTCGTTTCTCTCGCCCCCTCTCCCCCCCCCGCCCCCAGCCCCTTCCCCTCCCCTTCCCCAGCCCCTTTCCCCTCCTCCCCTCCTCCTTAAACGGGATTCGGGCTGGGCGAGCTGCGGGGCGGCATCACCGGGCATCCCGCGGCTGCCGAGCCCCGGCGGCGCTGGCAGGTCCCCCCCCTCCCCCCCGCACACACACACACGCTCAGCCCGACCCGGAAAGCTGGAAAAAACAGTTTACAAGGTTCCCCCCTCCGGTTTTGTTTTTTTTTTTTTTTTCCCCTTTAGCGTCTTCCCCCTCCGTGGCTGCTTAGTGGGAAAAATAAAAAGTCGCCCCTGAGCTAAGAGGGGGGGTTGGGAAAAAGCCGTGAGCGGGCTCGGTGGGGAGGGCGCCCCCAGAGCAGCCCGCAGCGCCCCCAGCCCCGCCGGGGGGATGAGGTAGAGGCAGAGAGCGCAGCCGGGGCGGCGGAGGGGATGAGGCGGCGAGCGGCGGGGATGGGCACACGGTGCTAAAGCCCCGGCACAGCCAAGGTAAGTGCCCACCCCCCCACAGCAGCCCCTCCATCCCGACTGGGAGACCCCCGCCCCCCCTCCCCCGGTCACCGCTGGGGTGGGGACACACCGAGGCACAGCTGGGAGCCGCCGGGGATGCCCCGAAGCCTCAGCCCCCCCAGCCTCCCGTTCCCGTTCCCTGCTGCCAGTGTCCCGTTAGCGGCTGAGAACCCCCTCCTGCCGCCCCCCGCCCTGGCACCCCTCTCCTCTCCCCTCCCCGAGCTGGGAAGCCAGCAGCGAGGCGCCCGCTTGGCTTCGCTGGATGCTGCCCGGGTTGTTGTGTGTCCCGGGGGCACGGAGCGTTTACACCGGGGAGTTTACAAGGGTGAGGAATTCAGGTGGCGTTTAGAGAGTGAGAGGGTTTGGGTTGGTTTTTTTTTTTCGGGGGAGAACAAGGTGTAATTAATGTAAAGCCGCTCTCCCCGCGGGTTTGCGCGTGGCAGCGAGGGCAGCTTGGAGCCGCGGGGAGAAGCGCGGTGGGGCTTCGGGACGCTCCTCTGGAGCTCTCGGAGCGAGCGGGGTTCGGGGGAACACGGGAGAAATCCGTGCCGGGCAGAGAGGTTCCGGAGGGAGGGAACCCAGAGCCTCTGCGAGGGGCACTGAGGCAGCAACACCAAGTTTTCTGGGCTGCTGATGGCAGAGGGAGGTAACGTTCCTCCCCCTTCCCCGAGTTCCTCCACGAATTGTTAACCTGAAATCTTGTTTTATGGCCACTTGCTAGCGTTTTGTTTGCCTTCCAGACTGGTTCTGGACACGATACCAAAGAATTATGCATTAACTGTAAACTTAGAGGAGCTTACTGACCTCAGTGGGTTCTTGATTTATATCAGGCTAAAGCAGAGAGGAGGGCAAAGTTTTACTTTCTCAGCGCCAAGGAATGAATTACAAGTACGTTGCTCTTTCATCTGCTGTTTCTGCTCTTAAGTCTTTGCAATGGGTTTTAAAACTCTGCAAAGTTCTGGGTCGTTTGTTTGTTTGGTTTTCCCCAGTAATTGTTTTGCTGTCCTTTTTCCTGCCTCCAGGTCTGAGAGGACGGTAGCTTGTGCGATACGGAGCGATCTGGTTTTCAAAATGGAATTGCAGCTTGCTCTCCTTTTCGCGGGGATTGTTGCATTTTCGGACTCGGCAAGAGGTAAGGAGACCGTGCTTGCTGCGAACTCTGCGATTTGCACTCTTCCCTCTGCTCCGCTGACACGCGTGGTGCCCTCAGAGGGACCCCGTAAGGCAGTTGCGGACTCTTCTCCTGCGCGTTCCTTATGTGTGCAGGGGTGCAGGCTTGTGCCCGTGTGTGGTGGCTCCTTACCTGTGTGTTTCCAGGCCATCGTTTGGATGGAGCGTGACTCCTCCAGGTTTGCTGAGGTCTCTTAGGCACAGGTGAACTTCCAGGGGCTTTCCTTGTGCATGTGTAAAAATACACAGACAATTTTAAAGAAAAGCAACTGCATTCCTCTGCGGATCAGAAATACCTCTCCCCTCCTGTAATCCCTCCAGCCTCTGCCCTGTATGTTCCCACTAGCAAACTAAACAAACACATCCATTAACTTCGTCGGTGACAGACAAATGACAGTTCCCAACAGCGAGAGCGTATTTTAACGCTGGGGCTTCAGCAGTTGATTGGATTTCAATAAACAGGTTATCTGACCAGAGACAAATTGAAATACACGGGCCTGGGACTGACAGAGGGGAGTTGGAGAACAAGAAGTTTTATGGCAAGGTGTTTTAAGCAAAGCTGTAGGACCAGGGTGGAGGGAGTGGTGGCTTTTCTTTCTCTCTGGCCTGTGTTGTACCTTGGTGGGTGCTGTCCTTGGAAAGCCTGAGTGAGAAACTGTGCTTTCAGCTCCCCCAGCTCTGCTCACAAAGGAGGGGCTGCATTGTTCCAGGAGAATAGGGGTATGGCTTTAGGATGCAGATTGCTCCAGCTGCAATTCCCAACAGTATCGGAGTTGCCTGAACTGGTGAAAGAACTTTTAAATCACCCATTGCCACGGAGTTGTGAATTAAAAGGTTTAAACTTGCCCTTAGCTTGGGCCGTAACTTGCCAAAAATAAACCTTGGGGATGAGGGTGGAAAGGAGGGGGGAGTGTTACTCTAAAAGCCCAAACTTTGGTTAATGCATTGCTTTTTTTCTTCTTGGCATTGGCTCCCAAGCAAATATTTCATGGAGGCAAAAGCACTATAAAATGATTTGGCTGGAAGCTGAATCAAAAAGAAAACAGAGTATAGACTATAAGTCCTGCAAGTCTGAATTCCAGGCGAGCTTTACAATGGAGACTCAGTTTAAGTTGTAGGCAATAGGCAGCAGTGTCTGAATTAAAATGACCTCATGGATGAATATTATTGGAATGGACCTGAGAAGTTAGTGGAGTTCCGGAAAAGATCTGAAGTGGGCAGGAGAAGACAAAAAGATTTTTGTCTGTGTTGTGAGCCGTGTATCGTCTGCGTTACTGCCTGACCCTGTTTAAATTTGATTTGCACTTGTCTTGCTTGTATTCTTTTATTGCCCCTGGAAAATAAAGTGCTGGAGGCTGTTGTTATGTGAAGAAGTGACGGAAAATTAACAGTGCTAATTTCAGAATTGTTTTTCCTTTGGAAGGGTCTTTTTAATGTAACTTTGATAGGACCATATTGGTAATTGGGTTACTTGAACTCTTCAGAGCTGGAAATATCTGTCCTGCAAGTGGATGGAGAAACAGTCCTGGTTATTCAAAATGATGCAGGAATAGAGTTTAAAAACTAACGCTAAACCTATGCAAAATGTCATTCATTCATGTACTGATACCAACAGAGAGAAAGTAAAGGAAAAAAATAAAAAGATGTCATTGCTGTAAAAATACAGACAAAATCCTAACATTTAAATCGTGCTTTGGACCTCCTTAAGGTTGAGAGTTTTTTTGATAGTGGAGGACGTAGGTGGAAGACCGAACTTGTAAGTGAGCAGAGGTAAGAGGCTCTTGAGCATGTTGCAGCCTTTTTTTGTGCTGTTGAATATCCTCAGTTGGTAGATGTTTACATTGGGATAATTGTAGAGTCTTAGAAAAATGTATCCAATTGTTAATGTGCCTGCAGATTTTTTCTGAATGTATCACATGGTGGGTTTGACTGCTGGAGATGTATAAATGTTACCTGTTTCAGTGGCTTGGGTTTTATAGACGGTCCTTTGGCCAAATCTCAGTCTGAGGTCGTGAGGCTTTACTCCAGAGGAAGAAAGGCTCTTTGTTTTGGCCAAATAGCATTTAATATCTGTATCCTCATTGCAAATTAAACATGTGTGGCCCAAAGTGTGCCAATGCACAAGTCTGAGGTGCCAGAAGTTAAATAGGTGCTTGCTGGCGTGCAATCAAGGGAGGAAGGGGACTGAGGAGGCTTGGTGTGAAAGTGCCGGTCCTTCTCTTGTGCTCATATTAGGCAGAAGCAGCTTATGCTGGCGTTCGGTGTTCATGTGGAGCTGGTTGGTTGCGTGCCCCGTGTGCAGGGAAGGGCTGTGCCGTAGTGCATTTGCACAAGGGGGCAGAGTTAAGTTGCCCACGCACTCCGGCTTTGATATTTCCTGACAGTTGAGTGCTCAGCTGCAATCTTGCGTTAAATGTTGTGTTGCGTTATTTCTACACCTTTATTTAGGTGATGCCTTTTAAAGTGAAGGGTCTCACAAGGATGCTCGGTTGGGCTAATGGGCCAACGTTTCCTTCCCCAAGCAAATGGGGGCATTTTTCCAGGTTCTGAGCTGTGCATGCTGGCTCTGTCCCTTCCTGTGGCCCAACGTGTCACATCTCTGAGGTACAGAACACTGCAAAAAAATCCTCGTTATCTTGGGAAACTAAGATAAACTCTTAAGAAAGAGGCGATATGTTCAAGGTGCCTGCACAAAGCAGACAGTGGGTCTGATTTTAGAGGTTCAGGTGCAGAACTCGCTGCATCTGGAGGGATGAAGGATGAGGTAGCTCTGGCTAAGCTTGAACCAATGTTTCTGGGGTGAAATTTAAAGACTTTGGCTAAGGGCTTGTCTACGCTTGCAACTGCACTGGAATAACACTTCCAAAAAACGTAATCTGGAATAATTCCCCCAGTGACCAGTCTTATGCTGGGCTAAGGGTCTCCTGGTGGGAGCCTGTGTCAAAAAAATCTTCCTTGGGAGCTATTTTGCTGAATTCCCAAGCCCCTTCTTTCCCTGGTGGGTGAAGACAGGAACTTCCGTGTGCACTCAATCCACTTGTTGAGAACAAAACCGGTGTGCCGTGGTTTCCCAAGAGGGACGATGCCTTCCGGCTGACAGCCAAGGCGTAGGATGGCAGCCTCAGCCTGGTTGCCAGCTGCACCGGATAGTGTCAGCCCTGAACCTGGGATAATAGTGGAGGTCCGGTGGCTCATCCCTCGTGTCACTCCATTCCTGTTCCCTCCAAGCAGCCCTTTACTGGGCATGAAAGTCCTCAGTGCCCTGCCCTGGCCCTCCTCCGCGGGGACGAATGCCATCTTGGGTCACTAACCTTTAGTGACTATGTCCTGCAGCAATGTAGCTCCTACCACTCCACACCTCCGGTCGGATACAGGTAATACAATCTGATATTTTCCTGCCTATATTATCTCAGTGACACACAACGCAATATTTGTTCCAAATCTGTCAAGTTGCCATCCTATTCGCGTGGGTGACCGTATATGGTAACGTTGGGATGTGCTTGGCTTGGTCCCGTGGCTTAAGCAAGATTTCGTATGGTATGTTTAGAAGTTTTTGGTAAGAGCAGTAGCAACCCTCTGTTGGCGAGTAAACTGATATTCTGCTGGAAACTAATTAGTTTGGATGTTGATTTCATTTTCGGTGCATTGCGTAGGGAGGGGAAGAGCGGGACCTTAATTGCTTTCTGTTCTGGCACTTCTCTTTGCGACGCTTGGCTTCCAAAACTGGTTGATGCCTGTTTTACAGGGAATTTGCTGATGGGACCATCTCACAATTCAATGGTTTTGCGCAGAAATAATGCTATGTGCCATTTTTGTGCTTGTGAATATTGGAGAAAGGGAAATAGGATGCTAGAAGGCTTTTTTTAATTTCTTGAGAGAGGAGTTCTTCATTCTAGGGAACATATCTACCATTTCTTAACTTTGGGGTTCACAAGAGTGAGTGGTAATAAATGTGGAAAAGATAAATAATGATAATAAAAGAGGGATATAGTTGTTGGCTTTTGTTTTGCTCCTTTATTTTTGTTGAATGGTTGTTACCAGATACAACGATCAGGTCATTTCTTACTTGTGACAGAGAAGCATGTTCAGATCTACAGCCTGATTCAGATTTTATGTAACCGACTGCACGTCTTCTGGTTAAGTTTGGGGCATTTTTTGGGTCATGCTCTTGGGGAACTTGCTCGTGAGTAATCTGTCGGCATGACTTATACCCACAGTCAACATGGCGATCTAAGAAAATCTGGGTTATTTTTTTTAAACCCTGGTTCCTCCCTCCTTCTGAGGCTGCTGGCTGCTTTAAATTGCCGCTGAGTTTAAACATAAAATACAGTGTGCGTCATACTGGAAAATTAGGGTTGATTTTATTTTTTTTTTATTAGGAATATTACAAAATGTGACAAATTGCTCAAATATGTTTAGGTTTTCCTTAAAGTTTTTATAACTTTGTTTTCCATGTCCATGTGTTTCTTTGACCTTCATTAAAAGACGCAAGCAGCAAATTAAAATACATCTTTTCTGTGATGAACTTGTGCATAGTAAAGGCTCGACTCCTAAGTCAGACTTAGCCACAGGAGAAACTTCCGTGTGCCGTGAGGTGGGACTTGAGAAAATATGGGAAAAAGGTTCTTTGAGGAACAAAATGTGATTCAAGAAGAAAAGAAGCAAAAGTGATATTTGCTAGCAAGTAAGACCCTGCTTTTCAAGGTTTGGAACCATCGGTACTGATTTATCGACTAAAGATGAAGGCTGTCATCTGGCACGACTTGGCTGGCAGAGCCGTTCTTTTCCAGTACCGTGTCGAGCTCTCTTCCAGTTCCTTTTCGAGCGGCTGCCTTGCCACAAGCGACGCTGATACGTCTGAGTGCGGAATACTCATTTTAGAATAGGGTGTATGCAACAGAGGTGGCCACTGGCCGTGCGGTTTTGGATTAATTGTTGGAGGAGATACAAATTTCCACTGAAAGTGGAAAATAACGCAGAGTTCCTCTTGTGCTTAATTCAATTTTTTTTTTTAAAAAAACCCAACAAACCCAAACAACCATTAATCATAGCTTTGTGTGATCAGTGAGAGTGGAATCAACACAGCTTTCTGATTTTCCTGAGATGTGAAATTCCTGCTTGTGTCTACGGTGACTTGTAAAACTATGCTGTTTAAAGAGTTTGTGCAAGTGTGTCGTGGTATTACAGGAGTTGGTGGAAATGCTCCTTCTTCCCCTTTCTTTCCTTGAATTGTTCATTTTGTCTTGCTTCAAGAAGTGTCTCTTGTTTGACCTCTTCCAGTGTTTTCTGGTGGGCTGCTCAAACTGAAATACATTTGTTCTTGTTTTGAACTTTTAATTTGGGTATCTATTTCTCGTTCTCTATGATCAGTCTTGACTTGGAGCTTTCTCTAATATTAGTGACCCCATACGTATTTAGCTGTGTAGACCTGTCCTAATCTTTTGCACCGAGATTGAACATTTTGGGTTGTATAAGTGACTTTATTTTTTTTTTTTTTAAGAATAGAGCCAGTGTTATCGTAGAAGTTGCAAACACCACTGTCTGTTGCAAGTCTGTTGAGTCTGGTGCTCATTCTTAGTAACTGTGGTGCTAAGGTAGAAGAAAGATATTTCGAAAGTAAGCTGGAACGATCTAATCCTGCTGGCCTGATGTTGTATGAGATATGGAGGTGCAGCCATGCCATTTTTAACAGGTTAGGACCTAATTCAAAGCCCGTGAGTGTTGGTGCAATGACTCCTACTAACTTCCGTGGGCTTTGGATGCGTCTGTGACTTACACAGAGTGTCTGTGATATCAGCCTCCGTACGGATCCCTCACATATGACAGCAGAAGAGATGTGGGCTAAGCGTGGCATTTTGGGTCCTGCCATTTGCCTGCTCAACCAGATAGGTTGGATTCATGGGTTTTTGTTTTGTTTTTTTATTAATTCTAAAAACTCTTTGCTTCTGCCTGCGGTGAGCTCTGCCTGCTGGCTGGAGTGTGCGCTGCTGGGGCTGAAAGCAACTTGAAAATTCATTGCTTTATGTTTGGGTTGCCACAGAGGGGTTTAGCCCCAAAGAAAGAGTGCTATTCTGTGGGCAGTGTTGCTGGCTGTGGAGGGGTTGCAGACTGGCCTGAGTGTTATTTAACAAGTTAATGTATGCATTTGCTACTGAATCTATTCATGTCTCTGTTTTTTTTTTTTCCTCTTCCGAGTCAAATAAACACGGGCTGCGTGGAGTTTGGTTGGTTGCCCTGATTACACAGTCTCACCATTGTATCGCGGCAGAAACGCAGTATCCAGCAGTGCTGTGAATAACCCAACGTTTTTATTTCTTCCCAAACATTCCAATTTTCAGGAAGAAATTCAGCCAATAACTCCAGGCTACTTCTTCCATTAAGTGTTCAAACTTAATTTTGAGCTTCACTAAGGGAAGAAAAATGTAAATTGAGAACAGAGGCTTCTTAGGGCAGGTTAATGTTTCTCAGGACTGCTCCACCTCTATTCTCAGCCTCTCTGTGAGTGGCTTCTAGCTTGATGGGACCCAAAATCATTTCTCCTTATGCCTGGTAAGTTTATTTCATGAAAGATTTACAGTCTTGGGTATTCTGTCAAGCGGCTGAGAAGTAAGTAATGCGAGAGGTGTCATACCCCAGATGCCACTTGGTTGTGTTGACTTTGGTGGGTATTTTAGGAGCTGTCAGTATTTGTGCATGTTTGTTAGATTAAAAACACAGGAGCAACAGACAAATGCAGAAATGCAGACTTAATTTGTGCAACAGGCATTTTTTCAAAATTCACATCCTTGCTGGGTTCACTCGTGTGTGTGCACTGAACTCCTCACTCTAAGGGTTCGGCACTGAAGTTGTGAAGACTCTTCATGGCAATTGTAGCTCTGCCCAGAACAAGGTGTTTGGGAGAGGGGAAAAACCTGGAGGAGAACATGGAGGGAAATGTAAGCATTAGAAGAGAAAACTTAGGCTGGACTAATGTACTGCTGCTCTTGAGGCCCCGCGCGGCCGAGCCTTCAAGAGGATCATGAGTGTGTGCTCTGAAGAGGATGCTGGGATGCAGCTTTTTCAAATCTGTGCTCTATTTCTTTTCACCTGTGTCGTTAGGTGTAGGTGTGATGCTTAATTGGCTTTTGACCGATGTGGGACTCTCACTAGAAGTGTTCTGTTATGAAATGAAGGTGTGTGAGTTGGAGTGGCTGAGGAAGCTGTTTTTCTCAGTAGTTGCTCTCACCTCAGCAGATCTGTTAACCCTGGTTAAGCAATGACGAGTGTCAGAGGAGTTACAGGTGTGTGACCTGCATGTCAGGGATGGAGGGGTTAATGAATAATGGAGTGAACCTCTGGACATGGTGGAATTTCTCTCCAGGGATACTGCAGACTGTCTGTGGAAGGAGCAACGCTTGTTTGGCATCGACCACTCGATATAAAACTGTTGACTAAAATCCTTCAGAGGGTGGATGCCCTTCTGAAGGAGGATGCCGTGAGCCGTTCTGCTCTTCTGGCTGGATCAATACGTTTCAGGAGATTAACACAACGTTTGGGTGGCAATCAGTGTTTCTTTAGCCAGACAAGTGATATTGGGAAGTGTTTAATGTATATCGGGCAGTTTAAAGTGGGAAACTGGGAGAAGAGTTGCCAGCTCCACCAGCGTATGGAGATCGGGCTGTGTGCTCTGATAAGTTGTTTAATATTGTAATATTCAGGGTATTGCTCTCCGTGACAAAGGCGATGGTCCCTTTAGGCTCAATGAGTTGTGGCTGAGTAGCTGGGAATAGGATTTAAATCTGTAATCATGCAAGAGAGGAGCAGTTGAGGCCTCGTACGACCAGGTTGGGTTTCAGCTCTGTACAGGGTGGCACCAAGCCATGGGAGGGTTCATCGTCATCTGCAGTGGTTAATATAAAACTCGATTAACAGATGAGAGCTGATGAGTATCTTTCCTCCCCCTGGTATTCCCAACCAATCAGAAATGCAGTTTTGCTGGGGTTAATTTTGTTAAGGGCTAATGAGAGTGGAGCTTTCAACTTAATCAGAGCCGGGAGAGGTGTTTGCTTTTCCTTGACAAGTCTGATTGACAAGGAATCATAAACCTATTAGGGAGATATTTGCATATGCAAGGGGACTGGCTTTGGACTAATTGCCGGATTTGTTATCCGAAGATGTTTGCCACTGCTCTCAGCACACATCTGTTGTTTCTGGGATACAAAGAGACACAAAGAAGTGGTAGAGGCTAAGCTGAAGCATTTTGCTCGGGAGTAGAGAAACCCTGAGGTGGGGTGATGGGTCAGTGTTTTATCTAGACCAGAGCAAGGTTCTGCTATCGCTGGGGCAGATTGCTTTTCCTGATTCCCTGCTTGCTCAAACAGGGCTGGAATAGACATTTGGATGATTTCAAGCAGTATTTTGTGACAGTGCTATATACAGGATTAATCCTGGCATTGGAAGTTCATTGGAAACACCAGACTAGTCCTTTGCAACTGGTAAAGTAGCCTCAGGATATTTAATTTGAAGCTCATTTGAGGGCTCTTTTCCTGTGAGTCCCTGTGTTGGGAGTACGATTGTAGATTCACAGGGATGGGAATCTGTCCCTTTTCCCCACATTTTATCCCAAGGAAGAAAACTGCAAGGTGCTACTTGAAAGTAGTGACAGCAAAAGACCTGTATATTTATAATAATTAGTATTATTTATTGAGAGTTTCTAGTGGAAAAAAAAATATTAGAGAGACCCAAAAATTGCTGCTCAGTGTAGGCAGTGCTCCCTTCTAGCGTTGGGAGAAAAAGCTTGTCTTTCTGAAGACCACAGACTAGCTAAGTGGAGTTTGAGGCTTATTTTTCTTTTATCCTAGAAAATCCAATAAATCCAGTAAATTCTTTCAGTGTGGTCTTCCAAGAGTGTTTCAACTTCGTCTGACTCGCAGATTATTTGAGTGCCATTATAGACTGGGGGTCAAGCAAGTTAATTCCCAGAACAGTATGCTGCCCTGTTTTCAAACTGTGCTAATCAGGGGTTTGAGTCAAAGCGTGGTGGTTTGGTTGGTGAAATTATTTTCCTGTTAGAAAATTACAAATAGGCTCTGACTATTTGTACTGGGTGATGCGGAGCTCGTGTCACGTGTGGAGCAAAGCGCCCAGGGATGTACTTGCTGTGGATCAAGGCACCTGTGAGGGCTCTTTGGGCTCATGAAAAGAGGCTGAAACCTTACAAAATAAAAGAAAGAAATGGTTAGTCACATTTATACCTCCAGCAGGGCCCGGGGGGGCTGCGTGGAGCCCATCCCAGCTGTAACGGGAACGTCCTTTCCCGAAGGAGACATTCGGTGGAGTTATTTGGTTACCTCTCCCCCTCACCTTTTTGTAATTGACTCTTGTTTACTTTTTCCTCCTCCTTTCCCAAAGTTTATTACCGGTGTTTAGGCAGAGGAAATGAATTAACATAATTTACTGGGTTTTAGAACAAGACACATTCCCTGCGTGTACGTGTGCACACGCTCCCAGTCCCCCCAGCGCTGCGCAGGAGCCTGTTTACAGAGTCTGGCTCCATTTAGGGAGAACAATACCCCGATTATGGAGGGCAGCCTTTTATTCCCAGAATCCAGAAGGAACCATTCTCTTCAAGCAGCTCCTGCCCCTTGAACGTACAGGCGGTGTGAGGAAAGGGGGAACAAAACTCTTGTGGACACAAACCAGCAGCATTGTTCTCTGCGGAAGCTGCTTTAGGGGTGGGGATGAGCAAGGATCCTGGAACAAACCAAGCACCAAGGTTAAGATGTATCGGTGTGCAGAGAGATGTGGTGGTTTCCGATTTGATTTCCAAGGAACAGCGCTGAGACTCCATGGGGAATTATTTGGTGCTTCCTGAACTGGGAAGGTGGTGGGGAAAAAAGTGGTAACTGAGCCTCCAAGTGGTTTTGGATGGTGTGAGTTAGGTTGAAAGGTGCTGTTATGTATGAAATGCTGATCATTTCTAATTGGAGTCGTGCGCCTGTGCCTGGTAGGTAATGCTGGAGCCATGTTATATGGAGCATTTGCTTCACATGGTGTTGGGAAAGGTCAAGCACTTGGATTTCTGTTCTGCAAAGGTGGGTCATTAGCAGCACAAACAGGACTCCCGTTCTTCCGCCTCACTGCAGCGGTTTGGATCCTGGCAGTGAAAGCTTCTCAGTTGTGATCTCATGACAGCTGAAGATGACTGAAGTTGACCCCACCACTATCTTGCCCTTGTCCTGCTCTGCTCTTGTAGCTCCTTTGTGCCAGCGTGAGAGCTCTTCCGACCTCGCTGTTGGGCGTTCTGGGGAGATAACCTGGGCAAGAAGCCAACCTGGGAAAAAATGTGATGGGTTAAATTGTTATAGGAGCAAGACCTGAGCTCGGGGGATATCACAGTGTGACCACAGGCAGCAAGTGTCTTCCTTGCCTACTTACAGAAAGGCTTAGTACTTTCCAGGACTGAACATTTACGTGATCATCCATAAAATGGCCCTTTAGGGACTGAAAATAAAGCAGAGCCACGCTGCAAAAGGCAGCACTGCCCAGGAGTAGTGAATGTAAAGACCGGAAAAATCAGATTGAATCCTGTGTCCTCCACTGGTGGAGCGCATCGGAGAAGGTGTGCGTTACCCTGCTAGAAACTTCTCATCCACAAGTGGTTTGGGCTGTACTGGACAGGCGGTAATTATTCCCCAGTGACTTTTTCACTCGGTTCAGCTCAGTCGGACAGCAGCACATCCCTTTTTGTATTGGGAGATTTAAGTTGCGCCAGGGCAGGTTCGGACTGGACGTCAGGAAGAATTTCTTCACTGAGAGAGTGGTCAGGGGTTGGCACAGCTGCCCAGGGAGGGGGTGGAGTCGCCATCCCTGGGGGGGTTTAAAAGATGGGTAGTTGAGTTCCTTAGGGGGACAGGGTTTAGTGGGAGACAGGCATGGCTGGACTTGGTGATCTCAGAGGTCTTTTCCAACCTTATGATTCTGTGATTCCAGCTTTCACACTCTGTCACTCAGTTTTCTGTTTGCCTCAGCGTTCCCATGAAATCTGGAGTGCTTTATAGGGCAATGGGAATATCCTTTCCCCTCTCCTCCACTTTTGGCTTCTGGGGGGAGAGCAGGAGCTGCAGAACAGTAAGTTAATGCCGCTGGTGTTTTCTTGCACTCCTGTGGCATTGTCTGCTGCAAAGAAGGAGCTGCTTTGGCAGGAGCGGAGCCAGCAGCAGACGGGCTGCGACCAGCAGTGCTGGTGAGCGAGCTCCCTCTGGCCCGCAGGGTGCGTCAACCCCACTGTCAATGGGAACGTGGCGTGGCACCCAGGCCTGGGAGGGAGCCAGGTTCCCCCCGAGCCTTGACTTCACCTCTACGTGGATTTCTGACTACTGACACCACTTCAGGGGGTTGCAAAAATAAGGCAGAGAAAACAACTTGTGCAAAATACTCCCTGCGGGTGAAAATATTTTTGCAGGGGAACAGAGCCAGTAAGCAAACAGGTAAAGCCCCACGGCTGCATCAACAAGGCTTTTAGGGGTTTTCTGGAGGGGAGGTGGGTGAGTTCTGGCCGGGGATGACTGACGTGTGTCTAACGTGAAGAACTGTGACCCAGCGTCCTGGAGGAACTGTGGCTTTTGCTTGCCTGTTGCCACGTTTTGCTGTAGGAAGGGGAAGGTCCCAGTGCGTGTCCCAGTGCCCAGCTGGGGGCTGCTGGGGCCACTCCAGCACTTGCACGAAAATCAGAGCTTGGTGCAAAGTAACTGTGATTATCCCGAGGTAGGAGGGATGTGGAGGGTTTTTTAAATATTGTTTAGAATCTACCAGGTCTTCTCAGGCCTGGATGATGCAGGAGGGGCAAACACCGGTTCCCATAGTGGCTTGAGGACCGCAGTGAGGGCAATAGGACCCACTCCAGAGTCCATCCCCACGTCTGTCTCGCCGCGATGGCTTTCTGCTGTGATCGTGAGGGTGGGCGGTGATCTGCGGAAAAATGTGGATCTTGGCAGCAGTCCCTGGTTCAAGATACCTGGGAAACACCAAGCTGGGAGGTTGAAAATACATCTTGGGAGGGGATTCTTTCTCCAGAAGGAAAAACAGCATCAAACTTTCACGGAGACAAATGTTTGAAAGAAATAACTGTGCAATGTAGGGTTGAAAGGGAACAGCTTAGTTATCAAACAGCAGAGAGGAACGAGCCTGAAGGAATTTTAGTAGCCTCTTGATTGGATCTTTCTCTTTGTGGGCTTGCTGGCGCTTTCCCTTTTACCAGTGTAAATGCAGTGCAGGTACTGTTCTAAATAAAAACAGATCCAACCAGCAAACCCAGTAACTTGTCTGAGGAAGATGAAAAATGCACCTAAGTAATTGAATGAACCTTGTGCTTTAAGTATTCCAGCCTTAAAAGTGGAGCAGGGTCTTCTGTCTGTGTTGGAGGGTATTTTGCTACAAGAAAGAGATATTAAGGCAGAACTGGGGGAGGACTGCAAGGACTAAAGTATTTAATTTTGCTCTGGGAGAGCAGGTCAGCAAAGGACCAACAGTTTTAGTTGATGCAGCAAAAGGCGAAGTTGTTAGAGCTGGTGTGATTTTGTTTTGTTGTTGTTGGTATGGGTGTTGGTGCCTGGAAGTCCTAATGGTTCTTTTAAGGGCTATCAATCCCAGAATGAGCAACAGTCAGTGTTAAGTGCAAGCTACTGACAACTCTTTGTGTAGAGACTTTGTTTTACTGTGACAAAGGCTGCCTCCGAAAACCAGACACGTTTGTCAGCTGGGTTTTATTTTACCCATGTAGGCCTGAGAAAGGTGAGATGTGATATTTGCATGTAGCGCCCCGTGCAAAGTAGGCGTTGTCCTGATAAGGATTTCTTGCTGCTGCTACAATACGGACCCACGCGGTCGATAATTTCATGCCTAAACCCTGGGCCAGTGCCCAAGGTGAAGCAGGTGCACAGGTATCGTTTGTGTAGGGACTGAAGGGTTTGTGCTACTCGTGGTTCGCATGTGTGAATCACAGACCTGGTCCTCCCCTCTCTGCTGGGTACAAACTTCATCATTGACTCTGGGGAAAGCCAGGCATTGCACTGTGTTTTATTATTGGTGGAAATGACCATCAGCAGTCCTTGGATGTAAAAAAAATAACCAAAGAAATAAAATTACAGGTTGCTGAAGTAGCAGCAAGGTGATTTCCTGTGCGTTAACATGGTCTGCCTTCTCCCAGGTGTTGCTTCACATCCCACTGGGGCTCATCATGGGTTGCTGTTCCCTCCTGGAAGGGTGCAAAGAAAAGCCAACCTAAAATCCTGGGGAGGGGAAGAGTGTTAAGAAAGGCAAATTTTCACTCTGGCACAGGAAAAAGAGGTTCCTCCAAAGGATTTCTTTTTGCTTGGAAAGGCTTGTGGTGGTTGTTGAAAGGGCATTTCAGTGGAAGAGAGCCAAGCAGCCTCAGGCAGAACCAACACCCTCAATTGAGAAAGATTTTTTTTTTCATACAGCAGTGCTGTTAAGAAGTAATTAAAGTCAAATAAAACAAGGAAAATAATGTATGACACATCTATTTGAATTCATCCTGGTTTGAATCCACCGAAACCCGTGTAGCACAACACTGGAGACACGCAAGGGGAAGTACAGACCCGAGTGTTTCAGTGTACTTTTGCAACTACAGAAGTTTCTGATCTCAGACACCATTTTTGTCAAGTGTTTAAGCACGTACTTTTGAGCACTTGTGGATTGCTTGTATTCAAGGAAACGCTTGCTGAGGACCGGTCACAAATAAGTCGGTTACACTTATTTGAAATATGGAGACCCTAAGCATAGACTGGAGTGGTAGCAATTGTTTTGCAAGGATTCTGACACTGGGTGGGTTTTTTTTTTTCCCCTTAATATTGTTTTACTGGGCTTAAGGAAACTGTGAAATAACTCAGTTTTCAGTTGAAGAAAAAAGAAACTAACCCACCAGGTTTCAGCCTTGGTGATTCTGGAGATGAGACAGAAAATGCAAGTTGTGTGCACGAAACTTGTTGGTTGACTTAGACACCAGAAGGGAAATAAAATAATAACTGAAGCAAGTCTTGTGTGACTCCTCTAAACCACTCCTTTTATCTTGGAGTCTGCGTTGTGAGTTTGGGTGTTCGTTAAGTGCTGTTGTGCGAGGGATTGAGCCTCATCTTGCAGCCCTCCCTCCACACTTGTGTTTCCCTTTGCTTTATTCATCTGCCTCCCCTGCAGTTTTGGGGTCCAGATGGGTCACTTCAGTTTTTGGTAGCTTTTGAGGAAGATTTGTGAGGGCTCTCTGGGGGAGAGAGAGTCGGGTCAGAGGCAGAAACACACTCTCTACTGGAGATGTTTATAATGTCAGGGCAGCTCCTCAGGGAGTGTCCGCCTGTCTGTCCTTCCTTCTAGGGTTGACAAGAGGCAGATGGCTTCCCCCCAGCCGTTCCCTCGACCACGTTACAAAGGAGATGCTGAAAAGCAGCCCTTGGCCTTGAAACAGATCTTCTCTCTCTAGCTTGTTCTACTCATCAATTAATGTCGAGCAAAGGTGTTTTATAACTATTTTATAACTTTTTCAAGAGTGGGACCCTCACACCTTTGCAAAAAGCCGAGCTCCTGTGTGGGGCAGTTGCCAAAAATCAGTGCACAGCGAGTTATGTGCGAGAAAGTGCTCCTCACCATTCAAGTTCTTCCGTGGAGAAATTATCCCCACAGAGCATCTTTGTTGTAAGTGGGGGTGGGGAAAAAGCGTTGCAGAATGGTGTGGATTGGAAGGGATCGTAGAATCACCCAAGCTGGAAGGGACCCAAGAGGATCATCGAGTCCAACTCCTGATCTTGAAGCCCATCCAGTCCCACCCCCTGCCACGGGCAGGGACACCTCCCACTGGATCAGGGGGCTACAAGCCCCATCCAACCTGGCCTTGAACACCTCCAGGGATGGGGCAGCCACCACTGCTCTGGCCAACCTGGGCCAGGGCCTCCCCTCCCTCACAGGAATGAGGTTTTTTTCCTAATATCTAATCTAAACTTCCCCCTTTCAGCTTAAACCCCTGACTCCTCGTCCTCTCCATGTACTCCTTGATAAAGAGCCCCTCCCCAGCTTTCCTGTAGCCCCTTTGAGGGGGAAGGCTGCTGGGGACAATCAGGACAGTGATGCTTAACGCCAGTGCTGGACATGATGTTCTGTCTTCTTCCATTTCTGATGCACTTTTAAACCCGTTACCGAGTGCTGGTGGCTTTGCCTGGACTCCATTGGTCCCTAAGGACAGCACGTGGCATTTTAAGTAATTATTCACCCTCATAGCTCTTGGCCTGTGCAATGGGTGTGGATTGTCAGGAGTGAAGTGTGAGAAATAATTAAACCCCATTGTAGCAGCGCATTTCCTGACGGAGAATGGCGAGATGATGGCAGAGAGGCTTTCAGGCCATCTCCTACCACCTCACTCTGTCCTTTCCTACTGATTTCCAGCAGTTCGGCTCTGTGTTTTCTTAGGAACCAGCTTCCACCCAAAGGCTACTGAATCGTACTGAAATGCTGTTTTCTGTTGGAGCTGATAAAGCAGCAGCAAAGATAACACAGGGTATTGAGACTTCTTGGGTTTTTGTCTTTATTTGGAATTTCTAGCACATATTTGACACGCACTGAGAACTGTCTAGAGACTTAGGGGTTGGTGTGTTCCCCCCCTCCCTTCTCTCTGACTTTGCTCCCTAAATGCTTTTAGGGTGGTGTGTGAGAGAAAAAAAGATACTAATGGAGCTGGTGAATTAGCTGTGTTTACTGAAGGGGGCAGGGGAGGGGGCAGCTGGGGCTGCACAACAAAGAAGACTTTGGGCTCTGCGTGTTTGATGGCTTCAGTTGGAAAATACTCTGCTCAGCCAAAGGGGGTGAGGAGCAGCACAGCTCCCCTAAACATCTGGACACCGGGCAAAAATGTGTCACAGCGGAGGAAAGCTGGTGATTAGTTGTCTTTTCAGCTTGCCCCTACTCCAGCTCCCCTTTTCCAGGAGTGTTATCCCCGTTTGGGCTCCTGGCTTTTGTTAACTTGCAAGGGAATGTTTACACTTTGCTTATGTTAACCAGAAAGGAAACTTTTCCAGCCAAAAATTGGTTTACCTGCTGATGTTAACGACTTTGCTACAGAGAGCCTGGTGAGTGAGGCAGATGTGGATGGAAAACATAGCCCATGCCCTTACACAAAGTTGTTTTCTGTCGCCCTTGAAATGTCAGATTAGCACCTATTTTCGCTCTAAGCAAGCCCTGAGTGAGGTAAGGTGTCCTCCCGTGTTCGCGTCTTTGCTGTGACCCTGTGGTGTCCCCAACGTGCCCTCTGTCTGATGGATTTCTGTGGGCAAGATGAGGACGGAGGTCTGGCTGGAAATCCCACAAAAAGAAGGGGAAGAAATAAAGTCATGGCACAGCCCTGCAGCACTGGATTTTATATACCTGGCTGCTGCTTGTGGCACCCTCAGGTGGTTTTCACAAAGCGTGCTGTTATTCACTGGTATTTAGTATTCATTGTTTTCTCAGCAGTGTTTCAGTGTGGCTGGAATTACGACGCCAAACATCAAGCCTTATTTTCAAGTTTCAGTGCAATTTGTGGGCATGCTTTAATTAAGCTTCACGGCACTGCTTGGAGGAACACGCTTTATGCCTTCGGTATTATCGCAGGCAGCCTCACAGAGAGGGTCAGGAGCCGTATGGGAACACAGTGTTTTTGTTACGCGCTTCTGCCTAGCAAATCTTTCTTGCTCTTTAATCTAACCTGTCACATATGAAATTAATTTCAAACATGCATTTGCTCACAAAGTAGCGTTCTTTGCACCAGAAATCCATAACAGTAGAAGAAACCATGGCCAGATGTCTATATTTATAGAAAACTGGCACGTTCTGTCTGGTGATGACAGAATATTTCAGTGTATTTATGAAGTGCTCATGTTTTTAGAAATACAGAAATCCAGTCAATATCAGTAGAACTATTCATCAGACATCTTGCTGTTTTTTAAATTCTAACCAACAGAAAATGTTTCTTTAGTTGATGTAGTACCAAAAAACCTCACCTTCCCTACCCCTCTGTCACCACTGTATTTTTTTTTTTTCTAGCTTCACAAACCTCTTCATTTTAGAGGAGCATCTCTGGGTTTAAAACAGTACTAGGATCTCATGAAACTGTGTAGTTCTACATCAGACGTTACTTGAGATAGAACTGTGCATAAAGCTGAAAGAACAATTTCCACTCTAGGAGTGGACCCTGCAACATTTTTCAGGTTTTGGAGTGAGTATTTTCTTTTTTTGCTAAGCTGTGCCTTGTTTGGGTTGTTACCACGCAAAGGGTCTCACATTTGGATCTAATCACATTGGGAGTTAAATTTGGATCAGGTCAGGGGTGGTGCTGGAGCCCTGGCACGGCTGGTGGTTGAAGTGTGGATCCCGCCAGAAGTAGCATCCTCAGGACAGTTCAGTTCTGCTCCAAACTTTCCGCGTTAACAGCTAGATTGAGCCTCTCACTGTCAACGTTTTTGCTTGCATACCTGGTGAAGACATCGGAGAGTTTTCCAAATTAGAATTTGCCGGGAGATCCCTGCAGTTCTTCATCGGAAGGTGCTGTTAGAGGCCAGGGCTGTGTACTTGGCAGTACATAAATTTAAGGGATTTAGGTGCCCTTATGTATTACGGTAACGAATGAGGAGCCGTACAGAAACAGAAGCGAAAGGGGCTCCTTGTGGGATTTGCTATTGGAACACAATTGCTAATCTGTGCAATCTACAAATCAAGTTAATTGGGTTTGCTCAGGCTGTTGCTCACACGATTCCTGAGCACAGTAGCTTGAAGGCAGTGGGGGTTTGGCCTCTCAGTCTTTGCTGCGTATTTGTTTTTACAGAAAATGCCTTTGATATATGCAAGTTATATTTCCGTGCATTACAATTGATAGATTCCTCCCCCATATCCTGTGACAGCCTTCCCTGGAGACAGACAGTCTGTGTTGTTTTAGTGAGATGAAGAAAGATTAACGGGAAAGGTTTTGTGAGTGTTTGCAAAGACTTTGAGCAAAAGGGAAAGGTTTAGATTGGGGATTTAGTGAGATGGAAAAAGCGTTTCTGAAAACTGCTGCCTGCGCTGCGGTGTCCCCCTCGGGCTCCCCTCTCAAGCGGGCAGCAGTCTGCGAGCAGCACCAGGACAGCCCCGATGGACCTTGAGGCTGTGAGGCTGGCATGCACCTGGCTTCCTCTGCCAGGTGCTCAGGTAGGACCGACTCCCCTGCCTCTGCAGGTCTGCAAAGTATTTCTGAGCCAGCTGTGCATTGGGTCTCTGGGTGGGCAAGGAGCCTCCACGCTGCTGGGGAGTGTGAAAAGGTGTGTACACATGGGAAAGGTGCTCCAGGTACCCCCTTTATCCCCTCCACGGGAGCTCACCCTGCCAGGCACAGGAGTGCTGTCGTGCTGCGTGAAGCTGAGGCACCGAGAGAGACGTTCAGCTCTTAGATTAAGTCATCTGTGTGTTGGTGTCTGAGCTGCCCTCAGAGTCGATGGAGACGTTAGTAAGTAGGGCGTTGAGCTAGTATCGAGCGGCACACCGTAAGGGGAGGCAGATACCTAAGTTTAGGTGAATCCCAGAGCTGAGTCCTGGCCATGTTCGGTTCCTGGCATAGTTAATGGTGATGCTGTGTATGGTTACTGCTCCTCTGGCTGCATGCAGTGCCAGGAATTAAAGCCACCGAGTAATTCACAGGCAAGTTCCCATTGAGCTTTTTATCCTGAGTTTGAGCCTGGACACTCTGCTCACTCCTGAGTGACTTGATCCCCTCAGCCAAGGTTAGGCCACTCTTACACGGAGCCCCCAGCTCCTCCCTGGTGCCAGTGCCTGAGGGTACGCTGCAGTTCACATTGTCTGGACAAACACCCGAGGACAGACCCATGGTGCTGCCCCATGGTGCATACGGGCTGCTGTCGGCAAAGGAGCTGTGTCTGGGAGCCGCACGCGCAGGCTAATTGCTCCTAAGTGTGTGATTGCCTGTGTATTTGAGGGAAGGGGGGGTATTTCTTCCCCTTGGTGATCAATTGATACCCCAGAATGGGAAGGATTAATGGCCTTTAGGGCTTTCTCATCACCGTGCTGGAGTGAGCGGAGCAAGCAGGAGGGGCTCGAAGGTCTGACCTGAAAACTTGTGTGGTGGTTTCTTTGCAAAGCATGGACAGGACTTACAGTAAATCAGTAAATCAGGTTCAGGCTGTGCTCTTCGCCGAAAACAACATCATTTCATAGTGACCCTGAAAACATCACTGTTTGTTTTTTTTAAAGTGTCCTCGCAGAGATATTGTAGCTGGATCTGGGAGGAGGAGTTGCAGGGGTGAATCGGGAACTGGAAGCAAAACTTCCCAAGTTAGTGCTGCGGATCCTGCCCTTGCTGACAAGGCTGGTGACGCACACAGAGGACTTTGTGGCCTTCCCTACGGCTACGTAATAGGGTTAATACAGCAGCTCGTGCTTCATGTGAACCAGGAAAGAGGGACATGATGGCCTGGAGCCCCACTGCCCGAATCATGGCAACAGTTGAAAAAGCCACCAGTAAAGGGTTCTCTGTGCGGAGCCTTGATGGTCCCTCTGGCAGTGTGAAGGAGATAAGCTTGTGTGGCCCCTGCTGTGCCACAGATTTGTTTGGCCCAATCTATTTACCTGTATGAGTCCAAGATGCTTCGTGCCCTAAAAACACCTTATCCTCCTGTAAAGGGGGATGAGGGACCCCTCAGGTGCCTACACTGTGTGTGTCTGAAGTTAGACGTGAAGGAGTCCTCATGGAATCTGGTCTTGAACACATCCTGGTGTAAATCAGGAATGGCTTCTTTGAAGTGGAAAAGGAAAGGCTAATTTAAAGCCAATAAACGTGAATGTAGCCTCAGGCTTCAGTGAGTGTTAGAAGGATTAATATGTGAGCCAATCCATTTCCTTACACAGGCAAAACTTTTCCTTATGGCATGAAATTCAGCTCGTTGCAGAAGGCTTAGGTACCACCAAACCCTTCTCTTAAGGGCTTGCATGGGAGGCCGAAAGTTTATAGACATGATGCTGCCTGCCTGTCTGCACACAGAGAAGCTTCCTGGTGAATGAATCCATCACCCAGGATTGTTGATTTAACACCTTTCTTCTACCTCTGGAAGAAGCTTCCTTCCAGGTCTTCAATCTGTGTTATCTTCAGCTCCCCTGGTGTAATTGGGGATTTGGGGATTAGAGGAGGGGAGGCGAATTCACCACTGCTTTTCTGCATTTTTGGAATGTGAGGGAAGAGGCTGGGGGTGGAAGAGTTCTTGTCTGTGCAGTTTATTGCTGTGTCTTTGGTAGAGTTTTATTGCTTTGTTAAAAGACGTTGAGCCGTATGATTTATTAGCAGTGCCACGAAGACTGTATTAATGATTATTTCACATTCCATGAGACTTTAGTGCGTCCTGCCCGTGGTAAGGTCAGTATGAAGGAGCATTTGACATAGCACTGCTTTACTTACAATAACAACTGATAACGAACCTAGAAAATAAGTCCCTCTGAGTGCAGGGTGCGTTATCTTGGAGCAGATATCAACACAGCCTTCCAGAGAGAACTGTTGACCCTTTGCTGCGGTTGTCACATCTCTAAGAAGTGCTGTGGCGAATCCTCAGCACGCACACACTTGAAAGTGCTTTTACTTCCTTAAGGAGCAGCCGGCCCGCCGTTGGCAATTACTCCTGGCTAATGCGGTATCGCCTGCTGGCCGTGTGACATCCATGGGGTTTGGTTGGGAATGACCATGCTCTGTTGACGTGAAAAAGAGCTTGTAAAGATTCGTTTTTCTTTTTCAGGCATGTCCTCTAGTAAAAAGTCAACAGGGCCCACTTCGTGCCTTCTGAAGCGATGGGATAAATCCCCAAGCCAGGCATAGTTAGTCTTACATTCACTCCTAAAGTGGTTTGTGGTTCCTTGACTATTTCTGTTGCACGTTCCCTGCAAAAGCATGGGTGTGTTTTGACTGCAGCTTTCACGCTGCTGGACGCTGCAGCAGCTGAAGCTTTAAGAAAAGCAGTTATTGGAATTCTCTTCACAATATGAAAAACCCCATTTATTGAGCAAAGAGCTCTATTTGAGGTGGTTGCCATCCAGCGCAGCGGACCGGTGTCCTGGGTCTGTATTTGAGCTGGCAGATGTGATTAGGCTACCTTGGAGTGACAGGCTGTCCCTTGCCTTCGTAGTACTTGTACTGGTGGAGATAAGACAGCAGTCGCATCCTCTGCGAGCTCTCCCCGGCTTCCAAAGCGGATTTTACAATGTTTTGTTTATTTTTGACAGGCTGATACTGGCCAAGCAGAGCCATTCCGTGTCTGTTATTCATGGGGAGAAATGCCTGATTAGGGCTCCTCTTCCTGTAAGCGCCAGAGAAGCTGATGCCATGGATCCTCTTCCAGAGATAAGATTAAGAATATTGAAATCGGCACGCTTCTGGCAGTTTGACTGGCTTAGGGCGGGGACTGCAGGTTTTGGTGATGCTGAGGTATTTCTCACAAGTTTTCCTGTACCGTTTGTCGAGCGCCAGTCACTGGTGGGTGCTGGGGGCACAGAACTCACCTAATTGAGATGGATTTTCTTCTTTCCCGTTGTTGCGTTTGCTGGCAGTGGCTGCACTGGTCGCTGCTGCGAAGGGAGTGAGTCACTCGTTTGTTTGAAGCCGTGAAGAAAGGTTCTGCATGTTCCCATTGATATTAAACACGAAACTGTGATGCTGGTGGTTTCCTTTTCTCTTTCTTTCAGTGTATTTGGTTTTCATATCAGGGAGGTCAGGAATTCACATTTGCTGCCTCAGAGGAGGAAGGGATCATGTAGTCTTTAGCTCTTTTTGGCTGCCCATCCCAAAGTGCTGGCACCGAAGCATCGCAGAGCCTGTCAGATGGGGATATTTTCAGCTGCTGTTTTTCTGGGGAACCTGCCTGAGCTTTTCAGCCTCGTGGGTCAATTTAGCTTCATTTTTTTTTTTTTTGAAGTCACTGACCAGTGTAATCTGGGAAAGGTGTTACAGTTTGAGGGACGCAAAGCTCGGTGCATAACATTGGAGTGGCTGGTATGTCCTGCCTGGCATGGAGCTGGGAGCTTCATCTGCTTAGTCTCTTCTAGGGGCTCAAACTGGTGTTCAATTAAACCCATTCTAGCATCTCTCTGTATGGTTATTGCCCTGTGGGCAAGTGAAGGATAGAGAGGACTACCTGCCATCTGGGAAAATCTGCTTTCAATAATCAGGAAACTTAATTTCCCAGTTTTTTCTTAACAGATCCCACTAGCTTTACCCCAATGGGTTTTGCCTCTTAGCAAAATGCTGAAGTCATTCCCCTGGTGTAGAACTGGTCCATGAGAAAGCCGCTTTTCCCAGCCCCCAGGTGATGTGACTCACGGCACCCTCCTGTGTTTCACTCCCCGCAGGTAAACTTTCTGAAGACAGAGTAGCTGCTTGGTCATGTGTGTGGATTTAAAATAAATTATAAATCTCAGCCAATGTCTTGTAAGGACTTCTGTGGGTTGCGGGTCCTGCTGAGAGCTGGAGCAGCAGCCTTCACTCTCCAAGTTAAACCCGACCCGCAAGAGGCACATCTCCACCTGGCACCGGTGACACCCCGTGGTTCCCCCATCCTTTTTACTTTTGTTGGATGTGTGATTAAAAAAGCAAAATCGTCCTGTCCTCACCCCCACAGAGCCCAAATGTGGAACTGGCGCTCTATGGTTGATGCAAACCCAGCTTTTTAAAGGAGAAAATGCATCAGATGGCATCAGGAAAAATTTCTCCACTGAAAGGGTGGTCAGGCCGTGGGAGGGGGTGGAGTCGCCATCCCTGCAGGGGTTTGACAGACGGGTGGATGAGTTCCTGAGGGACAGGGTTTAGTAGCAGACAGGTACGGTTGGACTCGATCTCAGAGGTCTTTTCCAGGCAGATGATCCTATGATTCTATGAAAATTTGTCTGAAATAGATTGAAAGTGATGTGAAAGCCATGCTCTTCGAGGAACAACAGGAACCCATTTTGCCCTCCTGGTTCTGGAGGGGGTTTTGTCTTGTGCAAAGCGTGTTTCCCTCTCGGCCCCCTCCCCTCCGCCGGAGCTGCAAGTCTGCTTTTGTTAGGCTGCTGTCGTGGAGCTAAATCCTGGAAACGTAATTTATTCAAAGTGTTCCGCACGCATGTAAATGGGCAAAACTTATTGACAGCTGAGTTAAAGTATCTTTCTTCCACGTAACAAGGCACTTCTGCTGAATCTTTCAACCGCTGGCTTTGTTCTTCAGATGAGTGAAAAGAGCTTAGAGGAGAGGAAGAGGCAGGCAGGGAAAATGCCTCTGGTGTGTTGTGCGTCTGCCCAGTTGCAGACTTGCACACGTACAGCATGGTGGCACCTCTGCCCGCACGCACGTCCCCATCCGTGTAGGAAGGAGTGCGCACGACTCCCACACCCGGGCTCCGTGCACGAAGAGGTGCTGCAGGCGTGGGCACGCCGTGGGCACAGTCCTGGGCAGAGGTCCAAGGCGCCGTGTGTAAAATAACAGTCCCTGAAAGGCTCTTGGTGTTCAGGTGTTAAATTCCAATTGCACAGCAAATTCAGCTGCACTTTCTGCTGCTGAAGCACTGCGCTCTCCTGCTCCGTACGAGGCCCTGAATTAGCTTATTAAAATCAAGTGGGGAGAGGGAACGGTGAGCAAAGAAGTGAACTCACCACATTTCTGAGGTCATTGCTGGTAGAGTTTCCTCACTCCGTCCCATGAAAAGGTTTTTAAGTATTCATTGGAAATCTCCCATGGATTTAACTTCTTCCTTTGTTTTGCTTTGCAGTAAAAGCTTGATTGAAAGTGGCTGTGGCAGCAGTAATGCCTGGCTGAGTTTGGAGAAAACAAGCTCTAGACCCATTTAGACATTTCATTTGAAAGCGGCTCCCATTATCTCCTGGTAGGGGCTGTGGTTAGTAAGTACAGGCTGAAGGCGTGTGTGTGTGCGCGCGCGCATCCGTTATGACTTCTTCATCAATTTTATTTTTTTAATCACTGTTTTTCAGGAAGAGGTGGGATAATTTTTTTTTTAATCTAGGTAATTAATGTCTGATAAACCTGAACAGAGACTTTAGGGATAAACATTGATGGAGGATCCTAGCAGTATTAGCCACTTGATTCCAGGGTTAAAATACAATTTATTCTACTCTATCCATCTTCTAAAATTTCTCCAGCTTCTCATGAAAGAAAACTAAAGGAAATTTTGGATTTTTCTCCCTCTTAAATTTTTGGAGGGAGACAAAGTTTTAAAAACTAGAATTACGTGCTGAAATTTAAAGCATCAATTAGTGTAACCTGATCAAATATATTTCATGTTTTATTAAGTCCTTGTTTTCTGGTGAGGCTTTGAGGAGAGGAGTGATTCTGCGTGGGCCCCGGCAGCGCAGCCCCACTGAATTCAGTGGTACTGGGTGAGGATTTTGAGTTTGGCTCAGTGAAAGTGGAGTAGGTCAATGCATGAAATGGGGTGTTAATTTATTTAAGGACACGGCTGGAAATGTTTTGTCTCAACCCCAGAGCAGGTACGGCACATGGAGTCAGTGGTTGCCTCTGCAGCGTATCTTAAGCAGGGAATTGCACGAGGGGAATTCTGCTGTAGCAGCTCTTGCCTGAAGCGTGCTCTCTGCCTTGGGACAAAGAACTATTTGTCAGTAGAGGCTGTCTCATATAAAAATCATATTTTTGAGTGAGTTTTGGAGGCCCTTCCCTCCCCACGGCCTTTCCTGCTGCTGGCTGCCTGCTGCCTTCTAACACCTCTGCCTGCACTGGACCAGTTGGACTCGTAACATGACTGAAAACTAATGCGGCAAAACATTTTCTGCTGGATTAATGACCTGAACCTTCCTTCTCACCACATGGTTACCTAGAGAGTGACCGCACTGAGGAGGCGAAAGAGTCGGTTTGATATTTGCTTCAGTGTTGCTTTGAACTTAGATCTCTCCTGGTGCTGGTACGGGTTGCTTGGTTTCATCTTGGCAATTTGAGCCTAAGTTTGGAAGAGCTTGGGTTTAGGTTTGAGTTCTTCATGGAAGTGAGAGTTCTGATTCTGTGGTGCCATGCGCTTTCTAATTTTGTTGGGCTAATGATAACAAAATGTCACTTTCACTTCAGGTTGATAGGAGGAAACAGATCCTAGAAGTACCCTTTTTTGTGAGGGTTTTCCCTGGCTGCTGGAGGAATGTTGGGAAGGCTCTGTGTTGGGAAGAGAGCTATGCTAGAAGTAAACTGAAGTGTGGAGGGAAGTGCAGTGAGTCTGCACTCCACTTCCAGAGTCTGAGGAGGAGGAAGGCAAATCCTATGAACCCCAAGAGAATTTCAGTCCATCGTTGTAGGTTCTCCTCATGGATCATCCTTGCCTTGGGCAAAGAAGATGGGATCAGGGCCATGTTAGGCCTTGTTCACCACTCACACAAAAGTTTCTCAAGTTGGAGGCTACCTTTGAATAAGGTAAGGAATTCAGCTTGCTGGACGAAGCAGGGAGCATTTAGAAGGGTCAACAGGCAAGAAGGACCTCCAAACTCTCTAGGATGGATGTTAGTCCTACCCCATGATGGGCAAGAAGATGGTTGACTTCTGTCCTATGAGTCAGTCTTTGGGACCCCTTCAAGGTGAGACTTCTGGGTTGACCAAGCAATGTGCCCTGAGGATTAATTTTAAATTAGCCAAGACCAAATTACGCAGTGGAGCCTCATTATAGGGGCTGCGTTGGTGCTGTCAGGCTTGGACAGGGCCTCCCTGAGGCTGCACTGACTTGTGTCAGCTTTATGAGCGCAGCCATGAAATTAACCATTTAACCATGTAATGACTTTTTATTTTATTTAATCTTCCAAAAATGCTATTTATGCAAAAGCATGAGGAGTGCTGGGGTTTCTAATGCAGCATTTCTTTGGCTCGTTTCCTGCCCAGCTGTTGTCCTCTCCGGCCCCCTGTCCCCTGGCCGAGCAGTGATGTGGTCTGCAGCTGGGCGGAGGTCACACCTGCAGCCCTGCGGTGACCACCTCCGCCCGCTCTGCTCCTCAGGGAGCCGGGGCCAACCGTAGCCAGCAACTGTCCATCTTCTGGCTTAGCCAGCCCTCATACCCCACGTTGGCCCAGCTGCTGTCACGGCCACTGGGAGCTTTATCTCTGGACCTGGTGTCTGATGAGGCTGTCACGGGGCAGGAGCACTTACTGGAAAATGATTTATACTAATTAGGTGGCTTGGAGGTTCCTTGTGGAACAGTAGGAGGAAAGGCACAGGGGTCAGTTGTCTTTATTCTCCAAAAAGCCATCATCACCTGATAAAGATTCAACTGCCTTAGGTTTTGAAGAGGATATTTCATGCTGCTTCAGCCAAAGCGGGAGTGAAGACTTCAATCTTGTGACCTTTGTTCTCTAAAGAGCGTGTCAAGTTTTGGCTGTGCTGCTGGCCTTGACTTTTTAATTGTTGAAGAGGATGTGAGATCAGCCCCCAGCCTTTGTGCTGGAGCTTACCCGGTGAGAGAGGGGAAGTGCTGTGCTTCTCTGCACACCGCTGCCACGATTTAATTTGAAAAAACAATAATCAGCCCCTCCCCAATAATGAGCTACCCCTTAACAACAGTTATCAAAAGAAAATAAGAAAAAGATAACTATTAGGAATAGGAAACCTGATCAATAACTCTGTTTTCATGCAGATTGTTACACCATGATGTAACAGGGAGTTACCCTTAATTTGTCTTGATTTTCGCATAAATTTCGTCCCCATATGATGGGCCAAAACCCCAGTGGTTTCCTCAGTGATTGCATGTGCTTGTAAGGTATTGGAACTTGGCCTGACAAGGCTGCCTAATCCCTCCTCGTGTCTCAGGACTAGTTCTTACCCTGTTGGGATCCAGCTGAAGCTGAAGCATCAAGTTCTGCAGAAGGAGGACACTGCACAGTGGGTTTGGGAGCGGCCGGCATGGCTGCCTTTGGCAGGATTTGGGGAAAAGGACCTTTTTCCATGAGCAGATCAATAATGAGCTCTGTGAAGCATTTCTCTTACCTCACTGCCTGCCTGGTCCTTGGAAGGTGCCTACCCATGCTCCACTGTCTTTTCTAGACACCACAAATGATTTATGGCCCTTTTATGCCTCTTTAGCCCTTTTGCTTAATGTAAAAGTATGATACAAAATTTCTGTGCTTGTCTACAGAAGAGAGTCAGGCCTAGGAGGTGCTTTCTCCTTTCTCCCTCTGCGCAGTAACCCTCCTACTCTTGGTGGTGGGCAGTCATGTTTTGACTGACCTTGCCAAGGAGAGTCCTCAAAGCGTTGACTAGTTGCTGTCTTGATTTCAGGGTTGCTGAGATATGTGCTGTGGGGAACAGCACTCAGGAACTGTCTGTTTTGTTGAGAAATGTCTCCTTCCAACCTTGCTGCTCACGTGGGTTATGTGATTCCAAGCTGGCCTGGAGCCTAGAAGTGAACTCATGGGCCTCAAGGATTAATAAGTGCTGCAGCGTTTCAACCAGCCCAGCCAAACATTGTGTGTGTGCGTGTGTGTGAAAGCACTTGCCAGTGGAGCAGCTATCTGGAACGATAACCCACCTGGCCTACTTCCATTCAGTAGTGATAGCAGCTGCAGTTCTCTGGTCCCATCATAAAACCCCAGCCAAGCAAAGGTATTTCCTCCTGAAAACAGCCTGGTTTGAACTGCACGAGGGTCACCTGTAGGTACGAGTAGGACAAGCCTCTCTCAAACTCAGCTTTGTGTGAGAAGCAAAGGAACTGCTGGGAAAGCCGAGGTCTGCATTGGTACCTCGACATCAGGGAGATGTGTCCCAGGTGATCAATACATCTCTGAGGTCAGCTCCCCTCGTTCCTCCTCCAGCTGCCGCCAACTTCGCAAGGGTCATGGCAGGGGGGTTGAAGACAGTGATGTGCTTGTGATGGATTTGGAGGTTGTCTAAGCAAAGCCTCTAACCCCTGGGCTGGAAACACTCTGTTATTTTATACATGTACTGTGTGCTCCTCTAATTGGCTCTGGAGATGCCAGGCTGGCTCCTTTGAGAACCCAAGGAACTTGTAAAGGTGTTGAGTGATTCTAGTATGAGCTGAAAGGAGCTGTGGGGGCTTCACAAGCCCATTAGGAGTGAAAAGCCTGTCTTATGGTACCAAAGCAGATTTCTATCTGGCTGGAGTCCAAGAATGAGGCAGGAGAGAAAGGCAAGTTTATGCATTTGCATTTTCCAAACATCTCTTAGGGCGTCAGGTCATAGGGTTGATTGAAGGCTTTGATTCAGGGTCATCCTTATTTTACAGTGTGTGCACTCATTGCTCAATTGCTCTCTGAAGAGCCTGTCAAACGGCATCTTTGCGGAGAGTATGCTGGGGTGTGGGCTAGGAGACCTGGTGTGGGAAACATCTGACCTGCTTTAAGTGCCTGCATTATCAGGAGATGAACAGTCTTTCTACGCTTGTGGTACCGGGAGCTGAAGGGAACTCGATTGAATGTAGACAGCTGCATTGGGAAAATCTAGGCTATTATTTGGTTTCCCAAATAGATAACTGCTACCTGGCAGCTCTTGCCCTGCAAGAGTGTAGGTGCAGTGTCCTATCTGCCATCTCCATATGGATGGAGCAGCACCTCATGGTGCCCTAGGCATCCTATATTTGAAATGACCCAAGGCCCTGTCTCCTGTCCCAGTGTCTGCCCACGGCTCTGCTGCTGGTTTGTCCTGGTATGGTGACAATTCCCTTTGTAATTTTTTTTGTGAGCCTTAGAATATTTCCTTCTTTTGTGACCATTTTCAAAAACAAGGAATTGGGATTAGATGAAAATCCGTGACTTCCTATTTTTATGTATATTTTAGACCTAAAGTAAGATTTTTCTCCAGAAAAGCTGTGTAAACTTGCTCGATTACATTCAGCAACACCAAAATCCGTCAGCCAAGAAGGCAGTATTGAGAAACCCACTGATCCAGTGGGTTTTGGACCGGTGTAAATTAGCGTACTCGGCTGTGGCTTCAGTGCCCTGCATCTGTAGCCACGACCCTGATTGGCATGGGGATCGTGGTGGAGCAGGGCACCACCTGCCTCCGAGCATCTCTCGCAGAGCTCTCAGAGGCAGAGGCTGCTTCTGAAAACCTTTGAGCACAGCCTCTCCGAGACTTGCCCGCTCAGTGTGATACACTTAAAAAACACAGTGAAAAGGCTGGAAAACGTTGTTGTTAAATAGATCTCCAGAATTTCCCATTTACCAGGTCCAGCCTGCCCTGGCAAGCCTTGAGCTGTTTTAACTGTCCTCTCCCAGCTTCCTGACAGAGGGTGCGCACCGCTTCCCAGAGGGACTTCTGCCAGTGCCAGGAAAGGAGACAGTGTTGCTTTGCTCAGGGTTGTCCTTGTGCTTTTTACTCCCTCTTGTTACTGAGATAAGGAGTCTGTGAAAGACTGTGCAAAGCACCATGTCAGTGTAATCACTGGATGAGGGAGAAACTAGATATGCCCTGTTAGTGCAGTCACAGTCCGAGCATGAAATTAAGTGGAGGTGGGGGTGGATGCGACAGGGAGAAATGCTGTCCGTCTCTCGGCCGTGTAGCTGGGAGTCTGCAGAAGGGGGCACTGAGCCTGTGTCCTTGCAGAAAGCCTCTTGGAGCTGGCAGACCAGGGCTGCTGTGTCTTGCAATTATTGCACACAATAACCCAAAGTGGGTCACGCTGCAGTTCTGTGTGACGGTATTAAATGGCACGTTGGGAGAGCGTGCGTGCCGGTTACAGCTGGTGAGGAATCCCATCGCTTTAAAAGGGGTGAAAAAGAAGAAGTGAGAAGGAAAAGATTTTCTTTGTGCCTTGAGGGATGAGGGTAGTATTTTCCCTGTTGCCCCAGAGATGAGTGGAGAGTTACACTCACTCAGTCCAAACATCAGAGCCGCAGGCTGCATGTTGACATGAGATTTAATGCGACCTGTCTGCCTAAATTCTCCTGGAAACCATGAGGCTGTGTTGGTGAATTCTTCCCAGCCACAGGATTTTCTGTTGGTGGGGTCTAGTAAAATTAATTGTCTTTTCGACTGTGGAAGTTAAAGGAAAAATTCCTTAGAGGAGAATATGATTCAAGACCTCCCTTGCAACTGGAGAAGAAACCTTTCTTGAGACACTAATTTTGCTATCAAGTCTGACTCTTTCCATTTTGTGCAGTGATTTTAACGTGCTCTTTAAGCTTAGAAATTGAAAGTGATGTAAACTTTAGCACTCCTGACAACATGTAACTTTCACTAGGTGTTACAGATACAACAGTTGTTTCTGATATGCAATTACATGGAGCACCCTCGGCTGTGCTGTCCCAGTCTCTGCTGATTCATTATCCTGCTTGTGTTTGTGTACAGGGGAAAAAGCACTTTCCATCTCTTTCAGAATGAACAAATTAAGTGGAATACTTTTTCTGCATCTTTTTGCCTTAAAAGAAAGGATGGTTTTAGCCCACTCTCTGAGCTGTCTGCCTGCTACCTTACTGGCGGCTGTCCTGCTGATATGCATGAGTATCGCACCTTGTACTGGATAGGTCTTAAAATGCTTTACAGAGGCAGCTGGCACTCTTGTGTCTGCTTTACAAATCCAAGGTACAGGGAAGAGCTTTCACTGAACCAAACAGTAAGGAAAAGAGAATATGACCCACCTGGAAGTCAGTGGCAGCATTGTAGGTCAGTATTAGGTCATTCCAGCTCAAACTCTGCCCTCCCTCCCATGGCTATTCACCCAAGGCTGGAGGTGCTAGTTATTAAGATATGGAGAAAGAACTGAGTTTGGCCTGGCTTAGGGTTATTTTTTTTTTTTTGTGTACAACCTACAGGGCTCAAACCTGAAGTGTGGGAATTTGCAGGTGTGCAGCCAGCTTCCCAAACCAGGGCCATGACAAATGAAATTTCAGAGATAGGCAGTGTTCTCCCTACTGCTGCTGTAGCTGCGTAGCATCTTTGAGGAAATCGTGTCATGGGTCTTTTGTTTCTTCTTGGTTATTTTTGTTAGCTCTCCGAGAGCTTTAGTTCAGCCCTTACTCCTGCTGCTGGAAGGAGCTTTCTATAAACTGGATGAAACCGTGTGGCTGCGGCATTTGTTCTGATTTTATCGAATAGACCCTCTGTTTTTTTGTCCCTCTCTAGCTTGACGGGTTGGAAAGGATTGGAAAGTAGCATATATGGCCTTTGGATGTAGTCCTTGCTCCTGCTGTTCCCATTTGTCTCCCAGCAGCCGTGCAGTAGGTCAGTGCCTGGCACGGGGGGCACCGACCCTGAGAGCCCGCAGGCAGGATGGGCTGAGTTGCTTTGCTCAGATCCCCGTCGTTATCCAGAGTGGTGAACTCTGCCATTCTCCCGTCTGGTCCCCCGAATTGCCCTCTGCTTGCTCTGCCCAGAGCCTTTGCACGCGCGTGGTTGCTGAGCTGTGGGGCCGCGCAGAGCGGTTCCCTGCCAGGCACTCGGCGTCCTGCCAGCACCCTGCTCCCTGGCGCTGACAAAGGCTGGGGCTGCTGCGGGAGGAAGCGTGTGCAGCTCCCGGGGGAAAGGAGAGCCAGCACTTTGTATCACTTGACAGGAAGGCCTCTCTGCTTGACAAAAGAGCGCTGCTGACAGGCTCCAAAAAAGCAGCCCGGGGCTTGTATTTCCTGAGCCAGCAAGACATCATGAGCCTTAGTGCAGAAGGGTTAAAGAGATGGGAGTGAGAGTAGCATCCTCGGGTGTTTGCAGACCTTGGCAGGTGGGTTAACAACCTGTGCGTGGCTCGCTGTTCCCGAAGGTGAAATTTCCACCCATCCCTCTGGTTTGTGTGCAGCAGCTGGGCCAGCAGCGATGCTGGCAGCTTGGGAAGCGCTTGCCAGGTTTTTCATTCCCCCCTGCTCCCTCCCCCTGAGGCTCGCACAGCAGTGAAGTAATCTGTGACATTCAGGCAGCGGGAAGGGGAAGCCACTGCAAAATAAAATAACAGCATCAGGAAGCGGCACCGCGCTCCTTCCCGCTCCCAGCTGGGAAATGCCAACACTTCATTCAGCTGCTCAAAGCCTGTCGCCGGTTCAGCCCTTGCCGAGCGGTGCTGGCTGAGAACTCCCCCGGCTGCCCCCGCCCGGCGCTGCCTGCCCAGTGGGCTCAGGGGTGCTGGGAAGATGAGACAGGCGAGATGCCAGCAAGGAGTCACTTTAACAGCAGGAGCTGCACAATAACACCTGGCAAAACAGTTGCTTGGGTTTATAGCTTCTGTGAAGACCCCGGAGGGTGTTTCTTTTACATTTTAATTCCTGCTAGTTACGTTTTGCAGGAAACCAGGAATCCCCCCGCCTTTTTTTTCTGGTGGCTGTTACTTTTACAGATGCATTGCAACACGGCGTTTCACAGCCCAAATCCAGCGAGACCGCCAGAGGCATGCTGGCCACTTGGACAGGTGGTGTGAGCGGCTGGAGAGGGGGTTTTCTCTCCTCCCCTTCTCGTTACAGATCACGCCCTGAGTGCTGAGTGCGAGGCACTGCCTTTCTAGACAGGTGTGTCCTGCGTTTCATCCCTGGTTTCCCCTCAACGTGCAGGGAAGTTGAGGAGGCTTCCTTTGCAATGCGCCCAAACCAGTGGCCACCAACGGGTCGAACCGTAGCTCCGGGACAAAGGACACAGGTTGCTTCTGGGGTAGTAGAGACCTAAAAGGACAGGCACTCAGTTTTGTGGATGCTCAGGTTTGTTAGCACCACTTTGACAGTGTGAGAAGGACGTGAGTGTGTGAGAAAGTGGTGATATCATTTAACTGCAGGCATCTAATTTGGGGATCTAAGAGAGGACTCTGAGTGGTGTCTGCTCTGTCCATTAGCGACACAGGAGGGTAAAGATAGGCAGTGTAAATAGCTCCAGACATTTGAGCTTGCAGGACAGCCTCTGGAGGGAAACAGTGCTGAAAATGCCACTGCTGTAACGGTCAGTGCACCAGCAAGGAGCTCACCTGCTGATGAAACACAAGGGCTCACAGCAGAAAGTCTCCTCTGTCATTAACCACTGCTGCTAATCTAAAATAAAAGCGTTTTCCTACCTTCTCTAACAGCAATCAATTCAAAAGTAACCTCAATTTTCTTCTCAACCTGGAGGTGTTCAAGGCCAGGTTGGATGGAGCTTGGAGCCCACTGGTCCAGTGGGAGGTGTCCCTGCCCATGGCAGGGGGGTGACACTGGGTGATCTTTAAGGTCCCTTCCAACCCAAACCATTCCATGATTCTGTGAACAGAGACTGATGGCACTGGCCAAGCACCTTAACATTGAAAGCAAGATCCACAGATTTTAAAACCTCAAAAGCAGATTATATTCTTTGTTTATGTATGACAGGAATGTAAAACTAAGGAAGGCAAAGCCTGCATGTTAACTGGAGTCCTCAACCTCAGATTTAATTCCCGTTCTCCTCATTTGAATCTGAAGGGTCACAAAAAGTCAGTGTCTGGTCATGGGCTTGAGGCTCCCAGAGCATTTCTGTCTGCTGTTAGGGATGCCCACAGTTCCAGCTCTGGGGGCCTGTCTGTGCCCGTCCACAAGCCCTCTGTAATCTTGTGGTTCCTTTCTAACATTGGCCCCTAAACACTGCGTTCAGAAGTTACAAAGCAGGAATGGTCGCAAATAAATGTATGGATTGCATGAGTGTCTGTGCTGCCTGGGGTGGCTGGCTTCACCGCTGCCCTCTGAACCAGCCACCCCTAAACCCTGTGCCAGCCTGGGCTGAGGCTGGCACAACTTACCTATGGTCCGTGAGCGCTGGGGGAAGGCGGAGGGTGTCAAGTGAGTGGCTGTTGTGAAGTCTGCTCTTGGAGGGTGGTGTGAATGATGTTGCTATTTGACAGGGATATTTAAAAAAGATAAGTGCTTGACTGGCAGCAAAATATTGCTGACCAAGGACTCATCAAGATGGCTTTTCAGCCTAGGATGCAGCTTGTTTTCCAGGGATCCTAGACCAGATTTTCCATGGACCTCAGCCATGCTCTTCTTAGCATTACAATGCATTGCTGTTCTTTTTATCAGACTGCTTTCATAGCAGCTACATTTTTCTAGCAGGCACCAAGAACTTAGGAATTTCAAGGTAACAAAGTTGATGGAGCCCCACAGGTTGCCCCTCCACCTTCCGATCTCTCTGTTTGCACGCTGTGACTTGGTGGCATTATCTGAGAGGTGGTGTCATCCCGTCACTGTGCTGCCATCACGGGACACGTGGAAAGGAGCGTAACAGTCCGTGTTGCAGGGTGCAGCGTGGCTGTGTAAAACATCGAGTGGGTCCTACAGGTTGCTGAGAGCTCTAACCTCCTGAAATCAGGGCTGTTCCCATCCACTGGCTGTGGGGATTGTCACCTTTGCCCTTCCTGTGGTTACAGCCGGAGTGGTTATCCCACCTGTGTGGAGCTGCCTTGTGCTCTCACAACCGTGACATGGATGTCTGTCCGTGTTCCCGTGGGGTTTTTTGAGTTCTGAACATTAAAGCCCATTTGTGGTTTGCGCCTGGTTTTTATCACCCGGGCTCCACCACTGTCAATCCTTTTGCAATTGCTGACGTTAACTCTTTTTGCCTATTTCTGTTCCTCTGCTCCTCATCAGCCCCCCCGGGCTCACCGTGCCGTGGTGCAGCTCGATCCTGAGAGCCCTGGCCTCTTCACCTGCATCTCAAATCAACACAAAGTGTTTGCAGTTTTTCCTGGCCAGGTGCACTAAGCAAGCAAAGGTATTAAATGATGTCACCATCTACTGATGGTGCTGTTTTGGTCCTGTTTTGGCACAGAAAGCAAAAATGCAGCTGTGAGCTGTAAAGAAGAGGCCCTGGCGTGTGCATCTGGACGGGTGGTGCCCCAAAGCCGTATTTCCTCTTGATTGTAAAGTGTTTGCTCACTTACGGTTGTGCAAATCCGTGCAGAGGCTGGTGTGACCTGCCCTTGGGGTGATTCCTGCCTCTGCAAACAACCTGCTGTGGGACCTCAGGCAATTCATTTCACAGCTCTGTTCATATTCCTGCTTTCGGTCCGGCCGCACCGTTCGGATGTGCTCTCACCACACCTCCTTCAGTCAGGGCTCTGATCCCGACTGAGGCCTTGGGGGAGCTGCCATAACAATGACGTAAAACCCTACTGTGTCCGTGTAACAGGGCTTTGTCCCATCTTGCATCAATGTAGATGAGTGCCCTGGGTGTAGCAGAATGACAAATATAGGCACGCTCTCTTTTCTGTGTATGTAACTGCGTTAGCTCTGATATATTATAAAAGAAATCAGGAAAAAGAACTGTTTTCCATCAGAAATCGCAGTCCTATCCCAATTGAAATGAAGGCACCTCACAGACTTGTGTTGGCTTTGTAGAACTTCAGACCTAAACAGTCTTCTTGAAAGTAAGTTTTTCCTTTTAAGGTAGTTTCCGCACTTCGGGTGTTGCTGCTGCTCCCTGTCATCCAGGTTTCAGACTCCCTGAAACTGTGTGTGAAACGAAATAACTCACCTTCTGCCTTCCTCTGCAGGGCAGGAGGCTTGCAATACCTGCCACGTGGGCTTTAGAGGGAGCAGCCTGGGTGGAGGGACACAACTCGGGGAGCCGAAGGAGCTCGGTCGTGTTGTCCGCCTGGGACGGGCCCCACGTTCAGCCCGGGCCAAGGAGCTGGGTCTGCAGATAAAGAGCTATTCTGGTCAAGTGCGCTGACACAGGACGTGTAAATGCAATAAACCCTTACATTTCTGCAATATCTACCCATGACTGAACCTCCTCTCCCCTGGAACGGGAGCTTCTCATCTGTTTTAGGAAGTGGGCCTCCTTAAATTAAAAAATAATGGATAGCTGCCAGGGAATAAATGGAGTGGTCTGACATGGGGGCAGCAGCAGCCCCGCTGCGGGGGCACCTGGCGCTGCGTAGCAGACAAGGACACCGCTCGCCCGCTGACGGCTCAGCTTATTAATCTGAACTCACCGTGTGCCTGTCTTGGGGTGGTTTTTAAATAGCGAGTCAAGAGGGGAGCTACGTTTGTCCGGGGGCTGTGAAGGGAGCCAAGCCTGAGAGCGTGCCGGCTGCCGGAGCGTCTTGGACGGCATGGGTGGAAGGGTCCTGCCCGTCCCGTCGCCGAGCCCCTGCCTGTGCTTTGGCTTTAAAGGTGACTTTTTTCAGCTAAATGCCTACAGGTGTGAAGGTCAGGGAGGTAAAGTTACAGGGCTGAGGCGCAGCAGGGCCCGTGCTTCGCTCGCTGTGTGGTGCGGGCCTGCAGCAGGGGCTTCCCTGAGGAACCCAGCGGGGCGTTGTAGTGGGCAGGGCACGGCAGGCAGGGCACAGCGTGGGGGACGTGGCACGCCACGGGGGGTAGGGCGTGGTGGCAGTGAGCTCCTGAGCTGGGCAGCGGGACCATGTGTGTGAAGGGCTGTGCTGGGGTGCGAGGGTGGGGGAACAGGGCAGCGCGGGACGGAAGGCTGGGAGGGGAAGTTCCTGGTGACAGCGGCTCTGGGGCTGGGAGCAATGAAGACACCAAGGTTGTCAGGGGAAAACGGATGGAGATGAGATCAGATATAAGGAAAATTCCTGAAACACAGCAGTTACAGCCTTATTTTCTGGTGTGTGCAGCCCTTTCAGCTGGCAAGGACCACCTCTTGTTCCGTCAGGTGTCCCACTCCTTTATTTAGAAGGGTGTCTATGGGATTTGCCCCATTTCTGCAGCAGTAGTTGTGCTGATGGATGAGACCTCAGGGCCAAAGCGGCTCCCTGGGGGTTAAGGGAGTGGGATCAGTCCCTGCTGAAAAAAAGTTGGAGGGACTCTCTAAAGTGGTCTCTTCTGAGGTGGGAGGAGACCATGGTGAACCCTGCATTCCAGCCTCCTGTAGCCCTTGCAATTGCTTTTGCATAACTTAGTGGCCATTTTCACCCTTTGGAGGTTCTCGTCCTTGTGCTGGGGACTGATTGGGCCTTGCAGATGAGGCTAAGGCGGGTGCTGGAGCCTGGTGTCTATCTCAACACGGAGGGGTGCAGAGGTGGGTGTGCTGTGTGACTGGGGTGCCCACGCACCCTGCTTCCGGTGGCAGTCTCGCTGGTGTCCTCCGAGACGTGAGCTGGGTCATTTGAAGTGTATACCCACTTCCGCGCACCTCTTTGGGCTAAGC
Organism: Neomorphus geoffroyi; assembly: GCA_033558235.1. NCBI lineage: Eukaryota > Metazoa > Chordata > Aves > Cuculiformes > Neomorphidae > Neomorphus > Neomorphus geoffroyi. The sequence goes on along the minus strand of JAUMJM010000092.1, from coordinate 1,819,512 downwards.
AGATCAGAGGAAAACCTTCATTCAACAGTACTTTCCTCATTTATTAGAGCCTTGACAAGTTAAATAGAGGTAGAGATTAAATATGAATGGGACTTATGTTGAAAAGATCAACCTTGGAGACATTAAAGAAAAGGGAGCTGTGTCAACAGGAAGGTGACCTGGCTAATGGGAGGAAAATCTCCGTATGGGGGGTGCTGCTGGTGTCCTGATTCCTGTGCAGAGCAGAGGAATTGGGGGTAGGATGCCTCAAAGAGGTCTGGCAGGTCTGGCATCACCCTGCTCCGGGTGCTACAGCCACGGGTAAGCAGCATCGTTTTAAACTTTCCTACAAGTTTGTCTTTCTGAAAAACAATACAATAAAGCTGTTCACTCTTGCAACTCAAGTGCAGTGCAATTAGTGGATCCTTGCCATGTGCTGACAAGTTTCATCTGTCTGTCTGTCTGTCTTGGGTTTAGTAGTCTAAGCAATTAATAACTAAAGTTTCTCATTCGTTATCTTTATTTATCATCAATACTTGTCTGATGGTATGCATAGCTGTCAAATCGAGCAAAGTGTTGCCAGTCCCTGGCAGATTTGTGTGTTATTTGCATGGGAATAGCTTTCCACTGCCTGCTTAAATTAGAGTGAATGTGCACTCGTGTTAGTGACGAGATCGGGATGATTCCAGCAGCAAAACTAGGACTACTACTAATTTTAGCCCTTGCATAGGAGGGTTTTTTGGTAATTGATGGTCTTTTTGTTTACTTTTCTAAAGCGTTTACTGAACAAGCAAATGCCATTTTAAGGCTATTTCTTTAGCAAGGAAGTATATTAAAAATAGAAGGCAAAGTTTTTCGATTCAAGAAAGAACTGCAAACCCGGACCACATCTGCTGACTTCAGCAGTCACACCGGGTTTACACAACACACACATTGCAGCTGGACTCGCCTTGTGGGTGCTCAGAGAAAGCTAAGTCACCGCTAGAGGTGATGAGAACGTTTCTGTGAGATAAAGCTTTCCTGAAGTTGTTTTTGTTGTTGTGTTGAAACCAACGTGCTTGTGATGAGGGGGAAGTTTGCAAGAAAACGTAAGTAAGAACATCACAAGAGAGGCCAAGCCAGAGGAAGGGCAAGACGGTGTGGTGCTCTTCATCTTGAGTCAGGTTGCTGCCTCGGAATATGGAGCTCCAGCCTCAGATCTTTGATCTAGAATGAAATATACACTTAAAAGAGGGAGAGTGAGATACCCTTGGCCCTGCATCTGTGCCATTCAGTGTCAAAACTGTAACCTCATCCTGAGTAAAAGCAGAAATAAGAATAAAATGAAAAGGAACAGAGAGGAGATCGTCGTATTTGGCACTGGCTGTTGCAGTATGTGTGTGTTTGTTGCCTTCTGTGCTTGTAGAGTTACACAGCTTTCCCTCTGGTGTTCCTTGGTCGGCCTTGATCAGCCGTTGTCATAGTCACCTTTGAGTTGAAGGTACAATGGCTGTTAGGCAGTTTCAGGATGTAATGCGTTTATTTGTGAACTGTAAGGCCAGAGTGTGTGTTCTCTCCATTCTCCATGAGAACTGAATGAATGACATGGCTGAGGTGGGAAGGGATCCCTGGAGACCGTCTAGTTCAGACACCCCGCTCAAAACGGGGGCGGCTGGAGCAGGCTGCTCCAGGCCGTGTGCAGTTTGGATTTTAATATCTGCAGGATGGAGCTGTCTCCAGCTCGTCCTGGTGCGTGGTTCCTTGTCAACTGCATGACTTTCACATAGTCTCTTGTTGAACTCTGAGGACTCAGTTTGCCCATTTCTCCAACATGTTGAGGTCCTTCTGAATGGCAGCATGACCACCTGGGACAACAACCACTCCTCCTGGTTCTGTGTGCTCCACAAACTTGTTGGGGGTGAAGCCGGTCCCGTTGTCCGGCTGGTGCAGCACCCATCCGTAGCAGAGCTGCCTGCACCCCTTTCACTTTCTCACACGGAGAACATTCGTTGCAGCCGTCTTACAAACCAGTGGCCGGGTGACAATATGGCTTAACAGTGTCTGTAGTGAGACTTCTGTTGATGGCGTGTTATTTCACAAGGAATGGGCATCAGCTGAGGGCTTTATCTGTTACAGCTACACACTAACTTTAATGTGGAGGAAAGGCTTTTGTTAAATCCAAATCCAGACTTAAAGGGGTTTGCATTTGGATTGCACGTCCAGACAGGTCTGTTTTCTGAATTTGGTCCCATTTAGCGTGGGGATCAGGAAAACAGGAGTGACATTACAGCAGTGGGGGGTGGGCTTTGGGAGCCTTTGTATACTTTTCCACATGGGTTGAGTCTGATCAGAACAGTCTGGATGACAGAGCACCATGGAAATGAGTTCTGCAGCTGAATTAGGATTAGATCTCAGATCCTAAAACCTGAGCAAACTGAGTCTGGACCAAGAGTCAAGCACTACTGCTTCTGCGTAGATCATAGAATCATAGAATGTCCTCAGTTGGATGGGACCCAAAGGGACCATCGAGTCCAGCTCCTGTCCCTGCCCAGGACACTCCCAACACTCCCCCCACGTGACCTAACGTCAGTTAGAGGGCTCAGGTGGTTTTAGGGTGTGGGGTGCTTGCACAGATCTTGGGCAGAATAGCCATGTAGTGCAGGGACCGTTTCCAACGCGGGATAACTGAAATGCTTCCAGACTGATTTCAAAGCCATATAAAGCAACATCCCTGAGCGTGCTGAGGTAAATCTTGCGTTGGGTAACAGTGTTCAGAGGTGTGGCAGAGGATGGAGAAGTATGTTACAGTGGGTTTGGCTTTTGTCGTAGCTGTCATGGGTGCATTTGTTTATCATGGCTGTTGCTCTGTTGATGTGCAGGACGCAAAGCGCCGCAGCCTAATCCACACCCCTCTGCTTTGCTCCTGAGCTCTAGGTATTGTCCATTACTTTGTCATGAGAGGAGACAATATAGAGAACAAACCTAGATTCCAGAATTTTCCTTTGCTGCTTTTTAAGGATTGAAGATTTTCCTCTCTCCAGCATGGACACAATGAGGTTCCCAGATAACTGATATCTTCCTGTTTGATTTATAACGAACACATAAGCAATGTCATGTTTATGGTGGGCTCCTGCATTCAAGGGCAGGGTGACTTGTCAGTTCCACCACTGCTGCTGGCTCCTTGGATGCCAGGTGATGGAAAGGCAAGTGGAGCTCATCCTTCTAGACTGAAACCTGGGGCAACTGGGCTTTGCCACAGGTGTCCTGTGTTGCTCTGGGAGACACCAGTGCACTTCAGGCTGTTTTTTTTTCAGGTAGGATCCATTCACCTACCTGCTCATCCCTGGTTGTCTGTTCCTCTGCTGCGTTGTGCTGCTCTGCCAGCTGTGCTGGTGACGTTGTTCATACGTTTGCTTGGCAAACAGGGGCAACGAAATGGACCAATTTTAAAAAAAAAAAAAAAAAAGGCAAGCCCCCCAAAAGAAGACAACAACAAAATAACTCCTTGAGGGTTCCTCTCTTGCTTTTTCTGTGCAGATTTTAAGCACAGCAAGTCTGGTTGTCTCTGTCTGGAGTGCAGAGAGCCTCTGGTATTGTTGGCATCCTTGAAGCAATGTGTTATACGTAGGAAGGAAAGAGGGAAGAGCCCAGGTCTCGTTGACAGAGAGCATGCGACTATTTTTGTGGGCAGGAAATCTTACCGGGCTCAATAGTTTGGAAGCTGGATGTGCCTCTGAGAGGTAGCCAATCTTTCCTAGAAGTAGCCTTTTGCAGCCCTTACTGCTGAAAGCCCCATACTGACACCCTAACCCTGCTGGAGCACAGCCTTTTCACTTCTCGGCTGTGCCAGCTAGGTCCCGGCCACAGGCAGTGTGCTCGGTCCCTCTCAGGACAAGCTGTCCTGCTGGGACGTTTCAGTGCAATTAGATATTGGGTGTCAGGAGCCCAGAATGGGTAAATCCGTATCGGGGGAGATGGTGCTTAGATCATCACTGGCTTGCTTTATTTTTTTTTTTTTATCATCTGGTTGGAAGAGACCTCTGAGATCATCGAGTCCAACCGTACCTGTCCACTACTAAACCCTGTCCCTCAGAAACTCCTCTACCCATCTGTTAAACCCATCCAGGGATGGCGACTCCATCGCCTCCCTGTGCCACCCTGACCACCCTTTCAGTGAAGAAATTCTGCTTTAAGGGGAAAACAACAGCAATGCGAGGAAGCTCCCATTGCAGTGGCCGAGGCTGCCATTGGCTGCTGTTACTTTGAGGTTGTGTCGGCATTTCCATTCTGGCTTCGCGTGGTGCTTTCGCAGTGGCCTTGTTTTTACAGCTGCCCCATGACTGGGCAGGAGCTGAGTGGCAAATGAATGTCGCCACAACTCTTGCAAGGCCTCGTTGTCAGCACATCTCCTGCTGGATGGCCTTCCTGTTGTCTTGTTTGTTTCCTTGAGCAAACCAAGAACCTACGTGTGGGGGAGTGTGGGCAGTGGAGATGAGCCATTAGGATAATTAGCATTATCCAGGAAACCTCCACATTTTATATGCCTGTTACATCAGAAGCATTTATGGCTGAAGTTGCATCTCTAAGCATTTTGATACTTTCAAACACTTGATTGTCTGAATCTCCAGCATCTGCCCAGTTCAGGTGTCTTACATCATCTTTCTGGGATCTGTTTCAGGGAACAAATCTAGGATGGCTGACCTTACACACACAGATTATTTTTCAGGCATTCTTTGCCTGCATCTAATTACCTCATACTAATTAGCCTTTTCTAAGTGGTGAACTGGGGAGACAGCTGTGGATGTTGTCAGTCAGGCATCAAAGTCTAGCTCCTGGTGACGTGAGAAGCCCGATTGAGCGTCCCGAATTTACGTGAGGGTTGTTGCTGTTGACTTGCCCTGAGTGCACCAGCTGGTTGAAACGGTGGAGAGAAAAACAGGAGAAGCTGTCTATATGTGACAGTTTTGAGAAAACAACTCTAAAGAGAAATGGAAACTCCATCTTCCTGCTGTCCCATGCGAAAAAGAAATCTCGCCATGTAACTTCTGAATCGCAGGAATTCCTGGAGCCCCAGCAAACCCTGTCTAATCTCTCCCAGTCCCTCCCGTATCGCCTCTGAATGTTTTCAGTGAGTTCCCAGACCTCGTGCTTTCTTACTGCTGATAACTGGCCATTGCTGGGATGCCAGAACCACTGCATTGCATAGTTCAGCTATCAACAGAAATATAGTGAGATAAAGGGGATGGTTAATACCAGAGTGTCTGTGGTAGTGCAGATGTCAGAGATACTCAACTGGCTTTCCCGGAGAAGCTCTTTAAATGGGTCAAGTTACTTTGGGAAAATAGTACCTAGCCCTTTTGACAGTGTGAACAGCCATAAGAACATCAAGCAAACATTTCCTCCTGTTGAAGAGTGAGGCAGCCATCAAATATATCCTTGGTACTTCAGAGTCTTGGCAAAGCAATACCACCTTGTGTGGGGCTTTCCAAAGATAGCTTCTTCAGCACTGAGCGTGCTTGGAAAGCCGCAGTTGAAGATGAAAAGCTGGCCTGAATGCTGGGCAGCGAGTTCTGTTGAGAATTAAGCCTATAAAAAATGAAATCTGATATAGGAGCTGATGGATTTATTGAAATGACTGAGCAATTGTTGGATCACAGATGCCAAAGAGGAAGAATAGGGCTATTGGGTCTTCCTGCCAGGTCAGGACTGCTCCCTGTCGTGTCTAGTCTAGCAACCTGTTCAGTTGTTTCGAGTCATAGTTTCCATTGCTTCCCTTCGGAGACCATTGTACTTCCTGATAGGAAAAGTTGCTAACAATGAGACCTAACTGCAAGGCAAAATTTTTCATGTCTTAATGGCTGTCTGATACTCATTTTAATGGATACTCAAAACAGAGAGAAGGGATCCTATGGGTCCCTCTGATGACGTGCCATGGCCCATGTTATTTTCAACAGTGTGGTTGAATGGAGAGCGGTGACAGCTTGGCATCGATGTGTTCATGGCTGTCCATATCCAATTCGGTAGCTTGGACTGTTGTACGGCTGGTTGGGAGGAGTGGTACTGGGTGTGTTTGCGTTAAGGTCTGTGGTCTGTGAAGCTGAATAATGCAGGAGTGGTGGTCTGGCTGTCAAAACCAGTTTCTGGGAACCAGGATGGGGTAGTGTCTCTTCCTGACTTGGCTGCTAGGTTGAGCAAACATCTTTAAGCCACAGTGAACTCGTGAGTGAGATGAGGGCTTGTCCCTCCTTCTGAGTGCTGTCAGAGATGTGCTCTGGCACTGTCTGAGGCTCTGACTGCATGTGTCAGAGCAAATGTGGTCTTGGCATGTGGAAAGTGCAGGGCAGAGTGTTTCCACTTTGTTTCTAATGAAAGACATTTGAGCTAAGACACGTGCGTCTGAGATCAATGCAGAGCGTTGCTGCCCACTGAACAGTGGTGGCTCGATCCTATTTGGGAATTTATATCTGCTATTGGCAAGGTCCAGAGAATGACTGGGGCTCCTTGGGTCGAAAAAGCTCTGGAGAAGTGTGAAAGGGAATGATCGCGCTAGTCTAGAATTTTATCCATAGGGCTGTGGATCGGCGTGGCTCCCCTGTGCATTTGTGCTGGATAGAAGAGGGAGAAGGAGGGAAGAAGAGGTTGTAGTCACCTCCTCCATTCATGGGGATGCTGTGCTTCACCATTTATGGAGGGGGATTGGCCTCAGCTGTGGAGGCAGCTGCCAGTCTGCCCCTCCTGACTGTTATTTAATGCTTGTTAAATGAACACAACCTTTAGTTTAGGTTCAGCATTTCACTTGATAGCTCTGTGCAGCCACCCGGGCTGGGAAAAGGGAGGGAAGAAGAATCCCAAGAGCAGAAGCAAGACAGAGGAGAGTAGTAAAGGAAGGGAAAAAAAATATATGAGGACATTGTTTCTAACAGCACTAAGCGGCCTAGGTTTTCCTTTCACAGCTATTTCAAAAGTCTGCTTTATTGTAGCTCCATTCAGCTTTTATTGGTGTATAGTAGAGTGTGTGGTAGCAGCCACTGCTGTCTGCTCAGCTCTTAACATGATCCTCTGCCAGATGGCAAGAATATAAACCTGCATTTGTACTCGGGCGTTGATCAAAGTTTTTTTGCTGTTGTCACCCCTGTAACATTGTCACAGATGTAAGGCTCCTACCCCCTGGCTCCCACCCTGCAGCCTCCCCGTGTATAAATTCAGTACAGTGCCTCTTTTCATAGCAATAGAATGCCCACATTCCTTAAATCCCAAGAACAGCCCTGTGCAGGGGAGGATGCGCTGCAGGGTTTCACCAGGAGTTTTTGAGACGAGGCTTGCGCACAGGCGAGCGGAGGGAGTGAAGCTGGCTGGGAGGAGGGGAGATCTCCAGTAGATGTAAATCAGCAGCCGAGTCAGTGCAGCTGGGCTGATTTACTCCAGTGGGGAATCCAGCTTGGGATCTCAGCAGGAATCCCCTGAAGGAAAGGCATTTGGGAGTGATTAGAGAAATACTCAAGGCAATGGTTGTTCCGTGGTTTTGGATGAATAAAGCCTTGCAGAGGAGAGAAGCTGTTTTGGGAGAGGGCGTGGGACTGTGCGTCTACATGGAGTAAAAAGAAACTTTGTGCATGGAGTTGATGCAGAGGGGTGGCACGGGGGTCCTTCTGTCTGCAGATATTGTAGTTAACTCTGAACAATTTAATTCATCTTTACTTTCCCTCTGCTTCTTTCCATCCTTCCCTGGCTTTTACTGGCTATCCTGACATCCTTTTCTTGCGTAGCGCACATGGGTATCGCTGTACCTCTACAAAGAGCTCTAGTAGTCCTGGATGGCTGCGCTGCAAGCTGGGCTCGACTCCTTTCCTTGTGGTAAGAGTGCTGTGGTGTCGTGATCAGCCTCTCTGGTTGTCGTGGGGAGATCGTTTCTATTAGAGCATGAAAATGCTGGGCTATGGTCTTTGCTCCCAGGGAGGATGGGCTTTGCTCCAAGAGAAGGAGGGTGTTCTGCAGCCAAAGAGGCTGCGTGCCCACAGCAGGCAGAGGCAAGCAGAACCATAGAATGGAATCGTCTGGTTGGAAAAGACCTCTGAGATCACCGAGTCCAGCCCTACCTGTCCCCCTACTAAACCCTGTCCCTCAGAAACTCATCCACCCATCTGTTAAACCCCTCCTGGGAGGGGGACTCCACCCGTTTTTCCCCGTTTTCCCCCCGTTTTCCCCCCCTTTGCCCCCCCTTTGCCCCCCCTTTGCCCCCCCTTCCCCCCCCTTTTTCCTCCCTTTTCCCCCCTTTTCCCCCCCTTTTCCCCCCTTTATTCCTGCTTTTTCCCGCTTTTTTTCCCTTTCCTTTTCTTTCCTGTTTTTGTCTTTTTGTTTTTAACAGTTTGGGTTTTTCTCACGTTGATGGGTGGAGGGGAGAATCTGCCTGGTTTGGGATGATTTATGGCTCCAGGGGTGGCAAACTTTTTGGTGAAAAGTTTGGGAGCACGGCAGCTGTAATCTGCTGAGCTTTCTAGAGATACTCTGAGAGAGATAACGTGTTATTTATCCTTGCCCAAACAGGCTGATGGAAAATGTGCCTGTCCTAGACAAAAGAATTCTCCCTCCTCCCTCTGCCTCCTCACCCCAGTTCAGGTTCCCTGGGAGCAGCTGGGCTCTCTTACTCCTGCAATCCCTAACAGCTTCAAATTCACTTCCCTCAGCGCCTTCCAGGGAGGTTTTGATAAATGCATTACACTTTGCAGCCAGACAGGGCTCTAATTGCCAGGAGGATTATGATAAGCTTTTTTCTTGTTGTTTCAAAACAATCTGGAGTACGCCGTGCCCTCCCTGCCCAGAGCCTCCCCCAGCCCGACTGCAGCTGGGCGAGGGGAGGCAGCAAGGTGCCTTGTTTGCCTGTTATTGCATTAAACTGGGGGCTATTTGGTTATAAACCAGCTGCTCTGTGGAGCGGCACTCGCTGCAGACCTGTTGGTGGCTTGGGCTGAACAGGAGCCTTGTGCCAAGGCAACTTTTCTCCATCAGCCACCGAGCACCCGGGCACCTCAGGGGTCTCCGGAGTCCCAGCACCAGTCGTGCCTCATGGGCCAGCAAAGTGGAAGCCCAAGAGGTCTGTCGGGGCTCCCCTTTCTCCAGTCGTGCAGTTATTCCGCATGTATGGTATTTTTTTTATATTTCAGGGACTCTCTTGCTCCTTTGCTGCTCAGCTTCATGATTGTGGTCTGGTTAAGAAATAATGGATGGAAAAAAGCAGAGCTGCCTTAAGTTGTGATCTAAAAATAGGGAAACCTACACCATTAAATTGAGAGGATTTAGAAGCATAACCATAAAGCCAAAAAGAGTTTGCCAGGAGCTGTCACTTGATAGCTCCCTGCTTCTAGTTTTCTTCTTTAAAGGTGAATTGAACAGGCTTAGGTTACTGTTTTGCTGCGTTTGACTACAAATGGAGTTCAGAGGGTTCCCACCGTGACAGCTTTTATTAGAGTTTTCTTTGCAATTTTTGTTGATTTTATTTGTAATATATTTCTAACTCTTTTCCATCAGCAGAGAAAATGCTTTGTATGTACCTGAGATCCAGGAGATGCATTCAAGGACTTTGTAACCTGGAGAGGAGAAAGGCTGGTTTAGCGGTCACTGCTCTGGTCTGGGACTTTGCACACTATGGTTTCAATCTTTTTGTATCAGCAGTCTTCCTGACTGACCCGGGAGAAGTCCCTTTGTCTTTGTCATCACCAGCACGCACGTGATTCCTCGGGTGTGAAAGAAGGATAATGGGGCTTCACAGGAACGGTTTGATTGGGAAGCGCCAGGTTGCTTATTATCAACTTCCTTTGGAGAGACGTGGGGTCCAACTCCGCTTCTGGAGTGATGAGTGGGTTGGACACCCCGAGACAGAGCCTTCCAGCCTCCAAACACCGTGCTGTGCTACGGTGCCAGAGCTGTTAGTGATACCCTTCAGCAGAGATTTGTCCTGTGGACTCTTTTGGAAGAACTCTGCTCGGAAAGTTCCTGTAGGTTGATCTTTCTAGCGGAATGCTGGGTGGTTTCTGCGCAGTGACTGACCAGCTCACCTTACGGCTCCCCATCTGTTCATGCTCACTGAGCATTTCCAGCAGCGCTCAGTGGTGTGCTTTCAGGCAAGATGAGTTCCACTTCGTTTTAATTTCTCTGCGTGGTTGAGATGAGCTGGTGAAGCTTTGTTCAAACTCAGCACCACCTTTTCATGGCTAAAAAGTCAGTTGTCGTATCAAAAGCAGATTCCCACTTGGCATCTTTGATCAAGAAATGTTGTGTTTTCCCCAGTTTTCTTGGCTGCTTACGCACCTTTGGTCGCTTGGGGCCTCAAGATTTCCTGTAAAGGCCTGTATAGTATTAAGATTGTCTTCTTGGGCTTGTTCTCACCTCAGGTGTCACTGTGCTGGTCTCACTGTTGTGCGTGAAAAGGAGTATCAGACAATCTGCCGTCAAAGAGGACCTTGTTTGCCTTTTTTTGCTAGACAGCGTCTTTGAGTCAGCTGGGATCTGTTTCTCAGATGCCTTGAGCATGAACAGAGCCGTCCAGAAAGCCAAAAGCAGCGTGGCAGACGAACAAGGAAATATTCAGGGAACTCTGGAGGTGATGAAAAGCAAAGTTATTGTAGATAAGCTCTGGAACATACTGCCATGAGATAATACCAGGGCCGCGTGCTGGCTGGGATTAAAAAATATGTAGATATGTTGATAATGGGAATATCTGCTCTCATATTACCCGATTTTTCTTTTTTGAGGGATGTTAATCATGAATAGTGAGGATGCAGTTATTTAAGGATATATATATACTGGAATATAGTGGTGTGCTATGCAGTCAGCGGCTTCCTGGTGTGAATGTAGCTGCTACCACCAAGCCATGCTTTGGCCCACACAGCTAAAGCATCCTCGGAAAACTAAGAACCTGCTGGTTTTCCCCTATATATTATCTACACTAGAGCCTGCTGAGTGAGTCTGGGATCACTCTTACCCAGCGTCGTCTTTCCAGTGATAACACCCTTTGGGATGGCCCCGTTCCCTTCCTCCCTAGCCCTGCCCCAGACGTTCTGCTTACTCCTGGCTTTCTGGAGGCAGAAGTGCCTCGTCCAGGCTTTCGGAGTTGGTGCCAAGATGGTAGTCGAGCTGGCAAGATGTTGGAATTGGGAAGGCGTGAATGTGACGCGGTACCTGTCTCCCTGATCCAGCAAGGTGCTGAGCTGCTTCAGCAAAGCACTGAGCATCCTCACGTCTGTTTACACTCACGAAGAGTGAATGAGCTTTGGTGGTGAGCCCTGGCAAACACCTGGAGGGAGGCATGGTCGCGGTGTAACGATGCTGTGCAGGCTGCTGCTCTGGGGAGCAGCCCTGAAATCCAAAGTGTGGCATAGTCAGGCACCTCTGGTACCAGGGAGAACTCTGATAGCTTACGGAATGCTGTGGTTGCTGGTAGTGAGGGGCTAAACTGTGATGGTTTAGATAAGTGGCTGCAAGTTGCACCAGGGGAGGTTCAAACTGGACATTGGAAGTATTTCTTCACTGGAAGGGTGCTCAGGCCCTGGCACAGCTGCCCAGGGAGGGGGTGAGGTTGCCATCCCTGCAGGGGTTTAACAGACGGGTGGGTGAGTTCCCTAGGGACAGGGTTTAGTAGGGAGACAGGCACGGCTGGACTCGGTGATCTCAGAGGTCTCTTCCAACCTTATGATTCTATGATTCCTTAGAACACACCATCACCTTTGAGAAGACCTTTGCAGCCCCCAAGCTTGCTGCTCACTGCTGTTTGGTTGATAAACTTCAGTGTCTCTAGCGGGGGAAACACATGCTGCTCTCTTAACTCTAAGCGGAGCCTCTGCCCTTCCTAAACACACGACATGACCAAAGCCACTGCTGCGTGCTCGGGCGAAGTATAGATGTGGCTTCACTGGGTACTTTGGAGAGTGCTTCCATCGGAATTGGGAAAACTGCCTTTGGACAGGTGTGTTCTGTATGCTTCAAAACGGGATCAGAGGTGTCAGAGGACGACTTTCAGTTGATTTAAAGGACATCGCATCTCTATTCTGACCCACCACAATCTCCCTAGAGCTCCTCTAGCTACTCTCTCATTTCAGAACAATCCTGTTTGTTTTAACTCCCCCTCCCTGTCCTCATCACCCCGGCACTCCAGTTTACTTAGCAGATTTGGCCCAAACTTTTGAAGCAAGGGTAAACAGAGCTAAGGTCAATCTGAGAAACACAGCACCCCAGGAGAGCGGCTGCTTTTCGCCGCTGTTGCGAACCTGCATCCAACTGGAACTGGAGGGAATCTGAAAAGCCTTTGGTAAGATTAGTCCCTGGGAGGATAGCTAGCTTTAGATATTAAAAAAATCACACAGAACAAAAGTGTGCAACCTTACATGAACTGGGTAAAGCTATGCTCTTCTCAAGTTCCCTTCTTTTGAAGACCTTGCATTTTGTACTCACAGCCATTACCATATGAATCAATGATTAAAAAACCCCCAAACCCAATATCTTGATAAGAATCCAACTGCATTTTACCAGTCCATCCTAAAAGGTAACCAGAGAGAGTTCCTTTCGCTCCAGCCATTGTTGGCAACACAGATTATGTTCTTCAAAGACTGTCTGTCTCGTTCAAACACAAGGTCCATATCTTGGCTGAACATTAACGTTACTTGATAGGCCCTATGTCCAGCTCCACCTTGCCCTTCCTGGCGAATTAGGCTTTAGAGCAGAGTCACAACACGAGCAAAGGGAATAAAGAGCCTTTGTGCTCCTGCTGGGTCCATCCCCTGAAGCTGATCGGAGACCGGGATTGATTACCAGGCAGGCAAAGACCTGATAACCTGCTGAATCTGTATGAAGACCCCCTTCTGAAGACTTCTTCCTCTTCTGATTTGCATTTCAGGTCTCCGTCTCATTTCAGAAATGATTTTATCTGTCTTTCACTACAGTGCAAACTGGGGGAAGTTCTCAGGAGACGAGGCAGCAGGGACAGCATAAGCTTGAGGGCCACTCTTTTACTGCTGTACAAATAGCCATAATCTGTTATTTAATGTCCAGCAATGGTTGGTTCAACTCATCTGCCTCACAAGTGCTTGGAATTAGCGTTGACTTATTCATCCATTGAATGTATTTACAAATCCAGAAAATTACATTATTAAAGTTGCAAAACAAAGATTTGAAGGAAGTGTCCTTTTCTGCCTTAATTTGGTTCATGTGTGCGTATGCCAAATCATAGAATTCCTAATTAGATGTTCTCCTACTATTTTTCTCTCTCATAAGAACCTAGTTAGTTGTCCCAAGCTTGGAAAATTCTTAGCCCAAGCAGTTCTGTTTGGCAGAATTATGAGCAATTAAACTTGTGTCTTCTTCAGTTGTAACAACCTGTTGATTCTCCCCATAACCACAGAGACTCGTGTTGGCTGTTACTTATGGAAGTCCCATCTGTAACTCCTCAGTTTCTTTTGTTCCACATAGCAATAGCCCTTGAGGAAATTTTGTATAGAAAGGGTGGTTTTTAATTTTTCCTTTTTAAAAAAAGCTGTTTCTTTTTTAAAAAGCTTCTTCATTTAAAAATGCTGTTTCTTTTATGGAAGTCCTGGCAAACAGTGATGCTGTTTGTTCAGTGCCTCTTCTCTCTCTGCTCTGCGGATGCACGGTGGCTCCTAGAAATGGGCAGGGTCTGCGCCAACGCTGTGAAAGTGGGTCTGTCCTCCGCGCTGGTTGTGTCCGTGTCTGCAGAAGGGTGCTTGCCAAAACACATTAAATACTCTCAGAAACGTTCTCCTCTCTTCTCTCTTCGGGAAATGACTCAACAGGCGCCAGAGCTCTTACTGCTCCGTTACCGGAACTGTGAGGAGAGGTGAAGCCTCTCTCGCCTAAATCCAACAATTATAAACAAGCCACTTAGCCAACACATAAAAGATGGTATAAATGGAAGTATTCCTTCCCTTAGGGTTTTCCACAGAGGGTCTGTTTCCCTGACATCCAGCCCTGGGGAACAGCCTGCTCTTTTGTGAGCGATTCCTACGGGAGGTCTGAGGAATTTTGAAGCTGTCAGGCTGTAATACCCTGGTTTTAGCTTTTTCGAGAAAGCACACTGTTTTCCAGAGAGTGAAGCCAGATCGCTGCTTTAAAGCTGCTACATTTCACCAAAAGAATGCTGATTATTTCACACGCGAGCGCCTGACCGGTAAAACGTGTGGGCACTGTTGGTTGCTTGGGGTTGTTTTTTTTTTTTCCTGTTTTTTCACCAATTTGGCTTCTTAATACAATGCCTGAAGATCTTTTGAAAGGGCCAGAAAAATCTGCTGACGGCTCACGCAGCTGATTTGACCCAGAGCGCCTGCTTGGCTGAGCAGAAAGATGACACTGCAGCAAAAATGTTACTTTAAAGGAAAAGAAAACACGCGCAGTGCTCCTGCCATTGTTCACAGCCTCTGTTCTGGTGCCAAGCTCTGCACTTAGGAAAACACAGAGGTACCAGGTTTTAACCTTTCGCCTGCTTCCCGCAGGTGTTATCTTTTGCTCTGAATAGGCAGGATGAGGTCCACAAATTGCATTCAAGCCTCTAGCAGCCCCGCTGGCTAAGAAAAGACAACTTTTAGTGGGTTTTGGAGCGAGAAGCTTGACAAGGTTTTCAGCAAAAGGAGTGATTTGCTCGGTTTTATTCTTTCTAGTGTTTCAGTGTAACGTTGGGTGAAGCCGCTGGTCCCTTCCTTCACAGTGCTGGAAAAAAGTGGAGATGATTCAGCGTTGGGATGTACAGCCTATGCCGAAACAGGTGTGATGGGGCAGGTTTTGTGATTTAACTGTATTTTATCATCGAGAGAGGATTAAAAACAAAGTCTGAAATTACTTTGGTGAGGCTCCCGTTTAAATAGTTATTGTTTGGAGTGAAAATGGTTTGTGGAAGGAGAGCAAAGCGCGCTGACTTCAAAGCTTGTCATTGTAAAGGAGTCTGATGGTAAGCGGTCACGCATACCTGAACGTCACTCCTACTACAGCAAAGCCTAACGTGCTGGCAGGCAGCCTGCTCATGTTCCCGTTAATGCAGGGGTGAGAGATCCTCAGCTGCTGGAAATCGCGATAGCTCTGTTTAAGTTGGAGATTATTTTTTTTGAACCCATTGACTGCGCTGGGGACTGGATCGAGCCCGTGGGAGCTTCTTAAAACCTTCTGATCCTGTTATTTGTTTAAATCTTAGAGAAATCCTTTGAGCCCAAGAAAATTTCATACAAGTATGAACAAGACTTGCTGTATTTTTTCAGTTTTCCGAGCTGCTTTGCTGTTCTGTTGCCCTTAGCAGGACCCTGATAATTGCCCAGGACTGTGCGTGCCCCTCGTTTCTGCCACACGGAATCGCAGCTGCGCATTCAGTGCTGCTGAAGGGCCGTTTTTTGGAAGACCTACATTCCTGTGCCACGTTCCTGTAGCTCAGCCAGGTGCCATCCTGCCCCGTTGGGACAGGGCAGTCAGAGTTCAGCGTTGGCTTCCCGGTAATATCTGCCCAGTCCTCATCTTTAGCTTGGAATGAGCACACCACAAGCTGTCTTTCTCCCTGGTAGATACACTCGCAAGGGAACAGGCGTGCAGCCCCCCACACCCTGCGGGTCGGGGAGCTCCATCATGCAAGGAGGATGCATTTTGCAAGGATAACGCCGCAGTGATGACAAATGGGTGCCTCTAAGTATTTGAAGGGTGCCTGGAAGGCAGACATTATCTCGGAAGCACCTCAAGTTAATCCTGCTCAAGAAAACCAGTTTTATTTAGCCTCTAATCTACCTGTTGAAACTAGGGTGGATTTGGTGTGCCTTTTTTTTTTTTTTTTTTTTGGAAGAAGGGACATGCAAAATGGGAGTTCGAGATTGTTTGTTTGTCTTTGGTGTGGAAAAATGGAAAGACATTTAATAGTGGTTGACCACTGGTCATTTTCAGTGTGTTTGTGAATATCCTGCTCTTGGAAGCTCTTGGAAGCCATAGGTGTTGCTCTTGGAAGCCATAGGTGTTGCTGAAAATCCACTGCTTGGAGCTTTTGTCAGTGAGGGAACTGAGTATTAATCTGCGCTGGTCACGCTTTATGTGACGTTTGAACCGTTGCAGATTTTGTGCTTGGCTTCTGTTTTTAGCACGGAGTCAATGGAAGAGTTAGAAGTGCTCTGCATGGAACTGGGAAGATGTTACAGGAAGAGGCTGTGATTACAGCTGTCCAAAGGGTGGCAGATCTATCTCCTCTTGCTTTTTTGAGAAGAAAAAACTACTGTTCTGCACTGGAACACACCCAAAATTTCACTTCCCTCCCCCCCCCCCCCCCCCCCGCCAAGATGGAATGTCAACAAAATGTCCCTTTTGGACTGAAAATCTTGAGCTTCTCCGTTCCTCCTGGCCACTGTACGGGTTGACTAAAACATGCAGTTCCTTACCCCTGCTTCTTGAGGAACAGCTACCCGTGGCCGTGCCAGCAGAAGGAGGTTCAGCTGTGTGGTGTCACCTGGATCCCACTGAACACTCTTCTGACCACAGTGATACCTTCTGGGGCGAAATGACAGCCCAGCTTTTGCCAGGAGTCTCCTTGTTTGTGGATGAAGCCTTTAACTGTCTCTTAAACCCTGAATCTATAAATCACATTTTAAGTAAATATCAAGCTATTCCCCCCCCCACCCTGACTAAAATAAATCTTCTGGGCACGCTAGCTGGCTCACTCAGGCATTTTGTTTTTGTCGTTGCCGGGTTTGCTCTCAGGTCACGCTAACCCAAGCATGGATGCATGTTTTGGTTGAAGGAAACACGGGCTGGTTCTTCAGCTCAAGTTCATAGCTGAGTTACAATTACTTTGCTACCTCAGTTTACTCTAAAGGAGCATCTGTGACTTTTAAAGTGATTGGATCCCTAGGGAAATGGTTTCATGAAATGTGGATTTTTAGGGAAGCCTGAACCATCCTGTTGGGGAGGAAAGAATGGAAAAGGAGAAGACAGAAAAGAGCCATAACTTGCGCTTTTCCTGAGCTCTCTGGTAACGATGCTGGGATTGTTCTGGTGCTTTTCCTTAGTGAAAATTAACCACTTCTTTTTTTTAAAAAATAAGATAAATGCCACCGTCTCCGTTATACAGATGGGGAAATGAGGCAGAGCAAGATGAAAGGACTTTGGCCTATTCATCCCACCAGGAAAATAACACCACTCGGGTCAGCCAAGTCCCAGGCTTTACACTTGAGTCCGTAGGCTGTGGCTTTCTCACTGCCTCGCACCTGTGTAAATAGGGAGGCAGGTGCGGAGCCCCGGCGTGCGGAGCTGCCGTGAGCGCCTGCACTGAGACATCTACACTAAGAGATGGCGTCGGAGGGTAGTCGAGCGATGGAAGTGTATCCTGCCTTAACTCTGCTGCCTGCCCCACACAGCATGGGTGGTGTCCTTCCCAGAGGAGACGGCGTGGCTCTTGCAGTGTGAAAGCATGCAGCCAGCACGAGAGATTTCATGCTCTGGCTCTTGAAATCCAATATGAAGCAGTTGCCTTCTCTCCATCCCACAGGCTCATTACACAACTCCGTGTGTGGCCTCTCCCCATAATTAACCTGAGGGGGTTACTTTCCTTTTCTAATTTGTAGGAAGTGGCTCATGACATCTGTTGCAGCCCCGAGGCTCTTTCCTGCAAACCTTTAGCTGGTTTTCACTGAAAGAAAAGGCAACACAAAGAGGAGTAACCATTAACTGCATTGAGTCCTGCCTTTGAAAACAGCATCTTCCAACTGCTCCATAAAAACCTACTGCCGGCAGAGGAGCGTGAATGCACCTTTTTAAAGGGAACCATGGGCTTAAACCTCATGACTAAGTGTCTTCTTGTTAACACGTCAGGGAAAAAGAAACAAATAACAAAACGCAATCAACCTAGGAAGAGTTTTAATGTGCTTTACTTTATTTATTATGTTTGTTTCATGGTGCAAAGTTATAGTAGCCCTCCTCCTTCTCCTTTTCAGATTTATGCCTAACCTGTTGCATCTTACCTCAGCTGAGACTTGGTGCTGTGGGGAAATCCCCTATACAAACCACTGTAGAGTTTGATCCTAAAAATTAAGCCTTTTGGAAGAAAGAAGCATCTCTCGTAGACTTGATAGGCAAAAGTGATAATTTGGATTCCCTTACCATAAATAGACTTTTCAATTTTTCCATTGTATTTTGATGTTAGTTGATGTTTTGGCAAGGAAAAAGCCCCAAAGTGACAGAAAGATGCACCAACTTATTCTATGGGAGAGGAATCACAGCGGTGGGTGGGAAGCTGGTCCTCACCCGATTAGCTAGAGTGGGTCTCTCAGTATTGCTCCTTGGAGCTCTTTATTGCTATAAAGTTAGTATTCCTGAGGCCAGGAAGAGAGGAGAGCTATACAGGTGTGTGCATTAGAACTATGAGAAAACACAAGTCTTCTTACTGATTTATTGTAGGCCTTGAACTAAGATTTTTGTGATCTAGGGTGTGGCTCTTCAGGGGAAACATATTCCATTTTGGACCTAAAATGTTTTGTTTTTTTTTACAGTATATCATTTTTTATATAATTGCAACCCGAATTTTTACTTTTCTTCAAATTGGCATCCTCTGACTGAAATGCACGTGGCTGGAAAATGATTGTGCTGTAAGCTCAGCTGGCCTCTTGCGTAACACACTTCACTAAATCTCACCTAGCGATTTCAGTGTCGTTTCTGCGGGGCAGGGGACATAAGGTGTATATAGATAAAAAATTCTTTTAGCAAGGTGCCTACTTGGTGTTTGCAGCAGGCGATTGTACTGTGAGTCGGGCAGCTTGAACTCTGGCAAAGGTTGTGGTACCCTAACAGCAGTTACGTAGACGTGCACTGCGCTAACAGCAACGGAATGAAAAGTCTTTGAAGTTCGTGGCTGGCTGAGGAGCACAAGTCCCGTTGTCTTTCCGCACTCGTCATGCTTGCCAGGCCATCCGGCACTTCCCAGCACCCCCACCCTGTTCCTGATGGAGGTGACTGAGTATCAAAGTGCTGTTTGCCTCCTACGGTGAAAGTAGCCTGGTTGGTCCTGCTGAGATTTGTACTATGTAAGGGCTTTTTTAGGTTTGTGATGATTGTTGTGGACTTTTATGGGAAAGGAATCCCGCTGCTGCCGTGTGAGGGCTGGCGAACGAGTAATGCCCGAGTTTTTGAGTTTTGTGGAGCACCATGTGCCAGCCCGGTCATATTATGGCCCTTCCCGTGGGGCGGTTTTACATCCAAGAGCAAGAACTCTACATAGAGTGCAACTCCTGCAAGATCCCAACACCAAGCGTCATCAACCCAGGCCTAAAACTGTCACCTCTGAATAACTCTTGGCTGAGCGGGATGAACCGTCCCCTGCCACGTGCAGGGTCGTCCTCTTGGGAGTGAGCCTGGTCCCCCCCCCACTCCTTGTGCCCTGGGGTAAGAGCATCTATGTCACCACATTGTCCTCAGCTCCCCGTGAATAAGGGCTGTTGCTGTACCTAGGGTGCAATAAATAGCAGGAAAGAAACATTGCTCTGCACAACAATGCACTCTCACAAGGGCCTTTGTAGATTTAACACTATGTATTTGAGAAGTCTGCTTGGCAAGGAGCTGCATGACCCTATGAGCTCTAGGAAGGAGCAGCGTAATTGTCAGAAAATATATGACTCTGTTAATAAATAACAGAGTGTGTGTGAATGCTGGTATGGTGGGACCGGGCTGTGTGGCTGCAGAGCTGGGGCTTCAGAGAGCAGGGGGGCTTTTATGTGGCATAGTGACAAAATGTGTAAGGACCCGGTTAAGTGGGGGTTGCTGAGTTGACTCTTCTGGAGAGCGGTAGTCATGCACCCCCCACGTGGACCACGGGAGCCTGGGCTCTGCGGGTGTGTGTGGAAGGTTGTGCTAGGGGAGGTTCAGACTGGACATCAGGAAGAATTTCTTCACTGAAAGGGCAGTCAGCTGCCCAGGGAGGGGGTGGAGTCCCATCCCTGGAGGGGTTTAACAGACGGGTGGATGAGTTCCTTAGAGACAGGGTTTAGTAATGGGACAGGTATGGTTGGACTCTGTGATCTCAGAGGTCTTTCCAACCAGGTGATTCTATGACTCTGTAGAAAGGCTCAGAGGGGAAGGTGAATCCCTTGCCTTATCCCTCAGCACATGTCAGATTTCACTTTGTAACCATCAGAAAACTGCTTTCTGAGTTTCTCCATAAGTGCCACTTGCTTATGTTATAGGATGAGAGGCAAGGGTTGGGATGTGGTGGTCGGGAAGTACAGTTGGCATGTTGTCTGCAACTGACCTGTGACAGCTTTGGCCACTGAAGCCCTGACCTGCCAAAGTGCCCATTGGTGGGTCTCGGCTGCAGCAGTGTCTGTCTCTAGTGTTGGCCTCCTACTAGAGGAGCTGTGTTGGAGGCCTGCCTACGAATTGCCAGGAAACCTTGCTCAAGCCTCCTTGCTCTCCAGACACCAGCTTGGTGTGTCCCTGGTGCAAAATGTGCCATCTAGAGCTTGCCTTTACTGACTGGGTATTAATTATTGCACTGACACTGCACATCTCAGTCAATCTCAGATTAATCTGCAAGCACTAGAATAACTTGATAATGCTGCGGTGGCTTAGTTTAGACCTAGTTCATAGGGAAGAAATAACACTAAGAAGTTAGGGCCCAAGCCTTTCAACTCACATGTTTGATGATAGATGCTTAAATCCACTTAGATATCTAAATGCGTTGCCTTCTCCGGATGCGTGAAGGCTGTTAAGCACTTGTAGTTGTACCAATTTGATGCCACGTTAACAGGCAGGTGTCCTCTGCTGCTTGCCGAGGACCACCCTTACACACAAGAAACGGGCTCAAAATTGTTACAGAAAAGGTGTGATTTCATCCTGGTCAAGTCCTGCAGCAGATCAAGATGAATGTTGCCTTTCCCGGGACCATGACTCAGTCTCCAGCACTCAAAAGGTTATATTAAGGTATTATAAAATTCCCACTTGGGCACTTGGTACTTGTGTTCTGGCTGAGCGTTCAAATTCTCGAGCTTTCCCACAAGCTTGTCATCACAACAGCAAAAGAATTCCGTAAGGTTCATCCTTTTGTGTTACCCCTTGACTCCAGAAGCTGCGACTTCATGCAAACATACTAAATATTAGTAACTCAGGACGAAGAGCGCAGTTGGCATCTCCGAGAGTTTTACATAAGCACTAGCATTTACAAGCCTGGCCCTACTCTGAGAAACGATGGGCTACAAGTGGCACTTTCTGGTTCAGTTGACTTTTTTCAGGAATCTCATAAAGTCAGCACTGCCGAGGGAGGGTGAGGTCACTTCTCACTCGCCTTGTGCCTCGTCAACAATATAGGCATGTAGGCATTGATTGCGGGTTTTTCTTTAATTGGATGAGATGGTTGGAGAGAACCAGCTGTTATTCTCCTCCCCAGGGAAGGTTTGGAGCTGACATAACCCAGCAGCAAGGAAAGTGGATAGACGTGGGAGGGAGGTGGGAAAGGAGAGCAGGCGTCAGGTCTCACGCCTTCCCAAACCGAATCCCATGTCTGTCACGCTCAGGTCTGGAAGCAAACGGCTGAGGAGGCAGTTGACATGGGTTAAGCGCTACAAGAGCAGCAAAAGTACCGTGGCAGGGCACTTCACAGCAGGGATGCTGCAACAGTCGCCCTGTTTGCGTGAGTTCAATCCGGTGTGACTGTGGGGCTGTTTGCTTGCTCCTCCCCGCACTCACCTGACACCCCTTGAGCTCATTGGTGGCAGTGAATGAATCTTTACTGTCCTGAAGTCAAAGCGTGGCTGTGCGATAAGCAGAGCTTGGCCCTAGCTAAGCCTTCGGTGCTTGGTGGTAACGAAGGACATTGAGGGGCTGGAGCGCGTGCAGAGAAGGCAACGAGGCTGGGGAGGGGCTGGAGAACAAGTCCTGCGAGGAGAGACTGAGGGAGCTGGGGGTGTTCAGCCTGGAGAAGAGGAGGCTCAGGGGAGACCTCATCCCTGTCTGCAACTGCCTGAAAGGAGGCTGTGACGGGGTGGGGGCTGGGCTCTGCTCACAAGGGACAGCGATGGGACAAGAGGGAATGGGCACAAGTTGTGCCAGGGGAGGTTTAGACTGGACATCAGGAAGAATTTCTTCACTGGAAGAGTGGTCAGGCACTGGCACAGCTGCCCAGGGAGGGGGTGGAGTCGCCATCCCTGCAGGGGTTTAACAGACGGGTGGATGAGTTCCTTAGGGACAGGGTTTAGTAGGGGGCAGGTACAGTTAGACTCTGTGATCTCAGAGGTCTCTTCCAACCTTATGATTCTATGAAATTCAGGCAATTCCAGGCACAAATGCTTCTTCACCGCCCTCTGCTTTTATCTGAATGACTGAAGTGGCTTGTGTGGAGGGACAGAGGATCTTGAAGGCCACGCCAGACAGCTCGCTGTGCAGGACAGCGTCCCAGAGACTTGCAGAGAGGAGATTGCTTTGCAAGCATTTCGCTTCCTCCAGCAGGGAATGGCGAGCTAGGAGCATCCCAGGGGGAAGGGGTGCCGTTGGGGACGTGTTCGTCCATAAGTGCACGTGAGCGAAACGATAAGATGCATCTGGCAAGGTTTATTTGGGGGTAAAAAATGCTGGCTCATTGTAACTGAAAGTTTGAGGAAAGGATTGATTTTGGTCATTCATTAAGTTAATTTTAAAGAAAACCCACCATGCTACTGTATCATCTGTTTCACAACCGTGCCTGGGGGACTTTATCTTGGATCAGGATGGGCTACTTGTACAAATAAATAGTGGTAGGAATAAAATTGCCTGTCACCCGGGGAGGCTGTGATTGCAGTTTACTTTCCTCAAGTGAAAAGCATCATTTTCTGATTTGAAATGGTTTGGATTAGAGCTGTGATTTAAGTTACTTTTTTACCAAAAGCTTGAAAAGATTAAAAATAAATATCAACTGCCAGGATGGAAATGAAACATTCCCAAACCACAGGTAGAACTTCTGCCCAGGTAGGAAAGAGTTCTTGCATTTTGTGAAATCAGTGGGGTTCTAACTCTTCATTATTGTTTGTTGCCTCTCTTTGGAATAGAATTCTCCTTTTGAAATTTCAGAATAGTCTCCGAGACCCTTGGTTCCTCGCGGCCGCTGCAATTAGGCTGTTGTTAGGAGAGGGGTCTCAGGGTGTGGGAGTTTTTCCCAGTGCTTTTTTCTAATCCCACTCTAAGCAGAGTTACATGATCCAGTACTAAAAACAGCTGAGTTCAGTCTTGCAGCAGAGCGCTGCTGTTGCTGCTGCTGACTGAACAGCACTTGATTTTTGAATTATGGGGCTGGTTTTTGCAGCGCAGACAAGGCTGTAATTATTCTGGGAGTGAGGGGATGGTGATGTCACCAGATGGGGAAAGCAGGCTCTGCATGCGGGAAAACAGCCATGCATTTCAAGATACAGAGAGAGTCCTTGTGACTCTGGAGTAGCATCGTGCGCCTCATTAATACGACGCTGTCCTGATTCCACTTTCATCAGCTACATGGCAATACACACGTGTATTTTTTAGTGTGGGGTGATGTCAGGTCCTGATCTGCAGAGATGTGTAATAAACTGCTGGTGTTTTCACGCATAGGTCATGCGTGCAGACACGTGTGTTACGCGTGCTCTTCATGGGTGCACAGGTGCATGTACAGAGGTTTTCTGGGCGATGCTCTGCAGTTTGAAGACTGACATTGCAAATATTCACCATGCACAAGGTTTTGAGGCTGGGTGTGTTTCTGACATCCCAGGCTTGCAGAATGACACGGGCTTACTCACTGTGGGCAGCACATCTGCACAGGAACAGAGGGACGGAGTCACTTCTGTATGAAACCCTCAGACCCGTGGGTTACGTGGGCTGCTTCTCTTTAAGGTTGCTGCACAGTTTCTTCCAGCTCAGCCTGTGCCCATGAGTCCAGCCTGGCGGTTGCTCAGAAGAAGAGAAAATAGAGGGTTTCTTGTTCCAAAACAGCAGCTGAGGTGTGGTGGCCTCAGTCCGATGCACCTCCCAAACCACCCCACCAGAGCTGGCACAGCAGGCATCTGCTTTTCTTACCTGTTTGGCCATGATCCATCCCACAGCCTTCCTCTGCACGGCTGCCAGAGTCTGGGGCTCTGTGGTCCTCCCTGTTATGGGACGCCGAGGTGAGCAGGACTGACCTCTCCGCATCCTCCTCCTCCGTCACACCCGAGCACAATTTTCCTGTCCCAAGAGGGGAATGACAGTCTGTATTGATGCGCTTTCTTCCCTGCTGTCAGCACTGAAACCCCTCTAAAATATATAGAAATAACAGAACCGGCTTAGTTTGTAGAGCTGCTGAAAGTTTTCTCCTCTGCTCCCAGCATGCAACTTCTTCCTTCCGCTCTGCTCATCTCTTAGGACTATTTTCTTTTGTTCTTTCCCATTCCTCTCTCCTCCAGGGAAAAAGTAGCTTTTACACCTGGAGGCTGCAGGGCCACGGAGTCAGCCCCTTCCTCCTGTTGTCACATGATAAAATCATCTGCCTGAGGATCACAGAGGATTAGGTGTGTGAACAACTGCTCACGAGTGAAAGAAAGGTTCACAGTCCAGTCCTGGAGGGAGAAGAAGGGAAAGGAGCTTCACATTATTTTAAAAGTCGCTCCAAATAAATTCCTTTCACTTGTCTAATGATTTCTTCTCCTGGAACGTCTCTGCAATAGCTGTCCTCTTCCTTGCAGTGGTTACATATTGAGGATATGATATACTGCCGGAAGACAGGTGTGGTTGGGCTCAATGATCTCAAAGGATTTTTCCAACCAATCAATTCAATGATTTATGGACAGAATTCTGGGTACAAAACTGCAAAGTACAGAAATTTAGTACTTAGAGGGGGTTATAAAAAAGATGGGGTAAAACTTTTTAGCAGGGCAATAGGACAAGAGGTGATGTTTTAAAACTGAACGGGAAGTTTAGACTAGATATTATATTTTTTTGCTGAGGATGGTGAGACACTGGCACAGGTTGCCAAGAGAGGTGGTAGATGCCTCATCCCTGGAGACATTCAAGGTCAGGTTGGGCAATCTGATCTGGTTGAAGATGTTGGAGGGTTGGACTAGGTGACCTTCCTGGTCCCTTCCAATCCAAACCATTCTATGAAGAGCCTTGATTACTCTCCTTTAGGCTAAATGAACTTCAAAAGAAGAAAGAAGCCTTGTGAGGTTGATGCTTTCTGCCAGCTGTTTTGCAGAGGGGCTTTTTGCTAGCTGTTTTAGTCTTCTTGGCAGGTAAAAAACTCACCGCCCAGCTGTATTTCTGTCGCACCTCTGCACTGTGGGGAAGTTTGCAGTAATAGCGACAGGACTGCTGCTCTTCTCAGATGTGTCCTTGTGAATCAGAAGAAAGAACGCTGAGATTTTAAAGGAAAAAAGGTGTAAATCTTGCAGGAGAGGAGAAGGAAGTATTAAAATTGTCAGTGGACAGGTGTGGTTGGACTCGGTGATCTCAGTGGTCTTTTCCAACCAGGTGGTTCTATGATTCTATGAAATGTGGTATTTTGCATTGTTGGGGCTCACGGCTACGTCAGCACATGCACAGGCTGAGCTCTTCATGCTGAGATAGTCCTGCAGCTGGCGTTTGGTGCATCCCCACATGACTTTGTGTCACATCGCTGTCCCTAGCTTCTTAAAATAAGGGAATTTCCCTGTTCCCACAAACAAGCAGTTTCCTTTTCCTTCTCCTACAAAAGCTTTTTGATGTGGATTTCTTGGCCACTTATTAACATCAGATTTGGAAACCGTAGGGCTTGCTGAGCTCCTTATGCGTGGCCAAGGGGCTGGAGTGTGTCCTGGAAAGGGGAAGCATCACCTGGTTGTCACAGTAGAGCACTGGGAGGCAAAACTGGATTCTTGGTGGTGCCACAATGGACTCAAAGAGCAGCCTTGGGCAAGTCGCTCTCTCTCCATGTTGGACTGCGTTCCATTTGCGATGGAGCTGATGTGAAACGGAGCAGAGATGCCAGCAGGGATCCTGGCAATGCTCAGTGTCATCTCTTGTGTGACGTAGAAGGACCCAACGTAAATTAATGGGTAGAATGAAACTGTTCACGCTCAACATATCGTATCACTTTCTAAATCCTAAATTCTGATTTTTGGATACTTTAAACCAGAATTTTTTTTATTGTTTTGCCTAAACTTTTGTATGTAGAGCACTGGAATACTATGCCTCCTCTGTGCTCCAGTCTAAACAATCTGCATTCTGCTTGCCTAAATTCCCCTCTGTAGTTTCAGCTGAAGGTGAACTTCTTTCCTGCTCCTCCATCTAAATTGCCGTGTGTTGTTCCTCGGGGATGCAGCTCGTGTGTTCCTCCCTGAAAGTGACAGTATCTCAGCAGTGTGTGAAGCGGGGTCTGCGTAATCCTTCGGGATCTTTCAGGATAAAAAGCTGCTCTATAAATACTGTATCGTTTTCATTGTCAGTCTGGATTCAGGAGTGAAATGATCCCACTTAGTTAAAGCAGGATGAAGTGTCTATTTTCATATTTGTTTAATTGAACCACTCAGCGTGTCTGATGGTAATGGCTTTATTTGAAGCATGTGGTTCTTATGAGCTGTTAAGATACCAATAGCATTTGGATTAGTCCTTCTGCCAAGAAAGCCAGGTCAATTCTTCAGGAAAATAAAAAAACTAAGGCAAACTTTATTTTAACAGTGTCTTGAGTTTCACTTTAGGTTCCATAAATATTTGTCAGTGTTCCTTTTGTAAGACCCATGCGAACCCTTGGCAAGACATGAGGTCTGTCTCCAGAACACGGAATATAAATAAATTCCCCAAACCGTGCCGGGGAACTGGAGGCAACGTTAGCCCATGCGAGAGAGCTGAAGCCAAGCAAAGGGTTGATGATGGTTCTTGAGTTACTATTTGTGTAGAGGAGAGGGAACGGGGTAAAAAAGGAAAAACACAGAGAGAGGAAAATATAAACGTTTGTAGAAGGTGTGTGGGAGCCCACACCGTCCTGGGCAGAAAGGTGGAGGTCATTCATCAAGGCAATGACAGAAATGTGACTTCTGCTTGGATTCCAGCTGCTCTCTGCTCCTGGTACTTCCAGAAAAGGTAACAATATTTTCTCATGCCCGAGAGGATAAGAGAGGAGATTTCACATTCTTGGTGAGGACTGGTAATGCCATCTGCTTCGGAGGATCAGGCCGAAAGAGCACTGTGGAGCCACCCTGTGTACCCCCCTTCCCCAGTTTCCTCTGCCTACCTTTGATATTCCTGAGAACTTGGTTTGCTCTTGTGGTTTTAGCTATATCTAAGGAAAAAAAAAGGCATCCGTGATGATTTCAAAGACTTGCCTATAGTTAAGTACTTAACCAGAGGGTTAGGGTGCAGGGCTTTTGATTTAAGAGCAAGCCCTGTTCCGTGCATTTGAGGGTGGAAATAGCTGAAATTTTATCCCGTCCCTGACCACAGATTGAGATTACTAAAGCAGTACAAAAGCAGGGAGTCAGAAAGAAGGAGGTGTATTGAAGGAAGCAGAACCTTGGCTTCTAGCAATGCGCTCTGGTTGCTGGACCAACTCCAATAAAAATTGAAATTCAGACGAGCTGAATGCCTTATTTGTCTGCTTCGGGGGGGAGGAAGGTGGGATTGATGAAGTTTTTCCTCTACCTCTATATGTTAAAATAATGGTAGTAGGATGTGAAAAGTATGTGTTCTGCAGAATGTACTGCTCTAATATCAGAGAGTTAGCAAGCGGGGTTTTTTCTTCTGTGTGTTTAAGCTGAAAAATGAGAAGACATGGATAGTGAGGAGGGAGCCCACCTGACCATAGATTTAGAATTTCTTACAAAATGCTGGACATCTTTGATCTCCCTTTACGTTAATGGGAATCAAGTGTTGCCCACGCTTCACACGATCAGACTGTTTGCGTGCACGATTTCCAGCAGTGATCAGTGATCCCCAGCCCAGCCCTCACTTGTCTGCAAGTGCTAAAAGGAAAAGATAAAAGTATCATTAACCCCATGTTTTCTGCTTTCACAGACAGCTGTCTGGGGCCCTGTAGTGGCTGGTGCTCTGGCTTTCTATTCCTGCCATGCTGTTCTATGGATGAGTTTGGGCACAGTGACTGAGGTTTGCTGGCCGGTCCTTAATCCGGCTGCTATGGGCATGGAAGGAAAAAAATCAGGTAACAACCTCCATCTGCAAAACTACTTCTGGTTTTGTGGCTGCACTTGATACACAGTGAGCACAGTCAGATCATTTTTTATTTAAAAATACCCTCTCTCCCTCACCAAAACAGGAAGCATCTTTCCAAGAATGCTCGGGAAAGCGTTTGGCTTTTATGGCACTGACAAAACTGAGAAAGTTTTAAATAACTTTAAAGCTAGCAGAGGTTTAGCCAGACAGAACTGCTTTTCAGACTCGATAGACATGAGAGCTGTCTCTTCCTTCTTGCTCATGTGAGGCTGTTTTCTCCTCAGTGTCTGTGTGTGTCTGTCCATGGATACACGGACAATTTTTGGACCATAAATGATGGTTGAAATGTGGAGCGTGTCCCTGCTTGGGATCTGCTACCGTGCCTCGTCCCTGTCAGGGGTAGGCAGAGCACGCAAATTCAGCAAGTTCAAGGTTTCCAGAGTTGTAGACTCATCACCCACCTTTGCTCATTCTTGAGATACTAACATTTTTCTTTCCAGAGGTTTCAGTCATCCTTTGCAGCCTTCTTCCCTGTGCTACTCAAATTCCTCTCTCTCCCCTCTTTCCCTTCTTGTTCCCGGGGCGCCGCTGCGCATGGATCGCATCCGAGTTGTGCTGCTCTGTCCGGCTGCCGGGAGGGGGTCCGGTCGGGGACTGAACGGACTGGGATCTGCTTTTCTAACTTCTGGGAAATGGCAACTCGGAGCGCACCCGAGTATTTGATTTGATATTTTGGCCATGCCCCAAATGAATGCTCATTTGATATTTTGGCTGTGCCCAAAATAAGCACTGTTTGAATTTACCCTGGGAGATTTGTGGGTTGGGATGAGGTCCTGGTGGTTGAAGTCCTGAACGCGTGCTTTCGGGACGTGGTTTAGTAAGGGGACAGGTGCGGTTGGACTCGATGATCTTGGAGCTCTTTTCCAACCGGATGATTCTATGATTCTATAAAACTTGCTAAAAAAAGCTTTGCAGCTCATTTCTTAATCCTATTTGGTGGTGCAGCTCTTGCCAACGGCACGGTTTGACAACTTGCTGTTTACCTTTCTGCACAACGTCCCAAAAAGTGCAGGAGGGACGCAGTCCCAGTTGGAGGAGGCTGGCAGGGTGCTTGCAGGCATTTTGCTGCCTGTGGGCCGAGGCGGTGCGTTGCTCAGGAGGCTTCGCAGCATCAGCGGGAGCTGCTGCCGAGCACGGGCTCCCAGCTAAGGAAGGAGGTGGCGAGGGATGCTCGCTTCATTCTTGCACCCAGGGCTACGGTTTACACAGCTTCATTGTATTGCACAGGGTTTTCCTGCCCTGCAGCTTGACTTGCTCCGTGACAAATTATTCCTTAATTGCTGGATGGCAGAAGAAAAGCTTTACAGCCCTGAGGTTATTCCTAACAAATCAGGTTACAGAAGCCTTGAAAATTATATTGAGCAGAAAAGAGGCACCGTGAGGTTTCCTTGGGTGCTTGGGCTGCATTAAGCTCGACTAAGGCGATGTGCTAATGAAGCTTGTTAAAATGCAATTATACTTTAATGCTGTGGGTGCAGAAATGAGGATAACGAGTAGAGAGGTGCTGGTGAAGCTGTTGTGGTGAGCGTGGTTTGTGTGTGTCACTGCTGTGCTCGGGGCTCTCACCCGCTGTGCTCGGGGCGGGGCAGAACACCAGCAGCAGGTGAGCCCAGAGAGCTACCTGGGGGTGGGAGAGGAAGGAAGGGCCGGCAGAGGTGACCTGCAGGTGGGTGTCAGGTGCAGGAAAGCTTTAAGGAGGGGTGCGTGGGGCGAGAGCTGGGTGCCTCAGGCAGAGCTGGTGGGGAGCTGCTCCCACACGAGGCAGGCAGGTGGGCAGAAAACACTTAGGGTTTTCTTTAAAATGTGTAAAAAGGGAGGAGGGAGCCTGGACTTCTGGTCCAGTTGGAGGAGGGTGGACTCTGGTAAGGAAGAAGTGGTAGGAACAGCGGGGAGAGGCCAGGAGGAGCCTTGGCAAGTGAAGAAAAGTGGCAGGGAAAGGGAGAGCTCGATGCGAAGAGGAGCAGGTGTGGCCAGGGCCATATCTAGAAAGAAGTGAGTATGAATGAGGCAAGAATGAATGTTGTCAAGGCTGGAGCAGAGGAGTCGTGATGAAATGTGATGCAAGACTGGCTGCAAACGGCAAATGGGTGGGTGCACAGCCAAGGCCGGGGCTCGTCAGTGGCTTGTGGAAAGAGCTCCCGGTCGGAGCTGGGATATGGAGAGCAGAGGGAGCAGGCAGGGTGGTAGTGATGTCTGCAGCAATTAGGGAAGGAGGTGGGGAGGGGGAGGAAGATTAAAAGCTCTGAGCTTGAGCTGACAGCTTGACATCCACGGGATGTCAGAGACAGGCGAGGTTTTCATCCAGACAGAGAGAGACAAGCCCAGATGATTGGATCAGACAACTGGGGGGACTGATTTATGTGAGAAGATTAAAAGAGCTGCTTGTAAATATATGTATAGCTTGGCTAAGTGACACCTGAGGGGACAATAACTGTCTACAAGAGTATGAAGGGGTCGGATACCTGAACCAAGAGGAGGGGGAAGGAACAGTTTAGCAGTGTGGATGAGGATTTTGACTGGAGGCAGTGCAGTCAGGTGGAGCAGAGCAGGCTGTGTTGCCTGGTTATGGAAAACATCTCCCCTGCAAAACTGGGAACACACTTTGGGGAGTCTGGAAACCTACGGATCCAACTGGGTACCTCGAAGAAGCAGGTATTACTTTGGTGCTTATTTCTATAAGAGCTCCTCCCATCAGTGCAAGAGAGCAAGTTTGGGAGGGAACCACTGAAGCGTCCCATTCAGGTGGGCAGTTAAGACTGAAGCAATTTTGCCCCAAACACACCTAGAGCCGATCAGTGCCCTGCGTAGCAGTGGCAGTAAGGTTTTTGTACAGTTCAATTACGTTGCTCTTTCCTTTCTGGTCACAGCTGTAGTAACTGTTGTTTTTGTCAGCTGTGTGGTTTATTTTCCTAAGGCAAATGGCAGACTGGTCTAAATCAGACCCAACGCCTCCGTTTCTGCTCCAGGGCTGCCACGCTGTCATCCATCAGTCGAGGATCTCAGAACACATATGCAACACTTTGCAAGAAATGTCTCAGTTTCCCATCTGGTGAAACAGAGGCGATCTGAGGTCATAAAGAGATGTGGAGGATGGAGGAAGAGTTCGTATCGTGTGTTTTCAATCCCAGTCCCGCGCCGGGCTCATCTGGGCTGGGCAGTCCAGTGCCGTGTCTCTGCCTGTGGCCTTTTCAGGTGTTCAGAAGGAGGTGCAGGGCATTTTGCAGAAGGCAGCTCCACAACAAGTTGTTAGTTGGTAGACATGGTTTCCTAACACTGGGTGCAGAGACTGCCTCATGTTCTGCAGGAGCTCCGTTTCTGTTTTTCTGAGCAGCACTGTTCAGAACACGGGAGGGGTTGTCTCCTGCGAAACTTTAGAAAGCACACTAAGAAAGGTAACAGAAATTAGCAAAAAAAGGGAATTGTTCAAACTTTTATGATCTTGACTTTCAGTTGGAGGTGCTGCTGTGGTACCAGATGAGGGTTGTATCTTCAGAGGAAACTTTCAGAGAGCCCTAATTAGGAAGCTAAATAAGTGACCAACTGCCTCCTTCTGTCTGAGTGCCCTTCCTGTACCTATCCGTGTCCAGCTGGTCTTTAGGTTGATGTCCTAAAGGAGGTGGCATAAATGTGAGCGTGTTTCTTGAGGGCCGTTCCACCTCCACCCTCTCCAATAGCTTTAGAGCCTGTTGCCAATCGCAGCCATACCTGGTTGAGGAGGGGGGTAGCAGACAAGAAGTTGGTACAAGTGTTGTGAACTAAGTGTCGTTAGTCCTGCTGCATTTTAGTAACTGTAAATGCATCTCTGCTTGGGAGTCCCCAGCAGCAGGTGTGAAGGAGAGACTGTGCATGGTGAATAAATGGCAGTCGCAAACTCCTGTGTCCCCGGCGTGGGGTTGTGCAGGCAGCAGTGGGAGACTGCAGGGAGATGTGAGTGCTGAGGATTATTGCACCTCTTTCTGTGCATGAATCATAGAATCATAAGGTAGGAAGAGACCTCTGAGATCACCAAGTCCAACCGTGCCTGTCTCCCTACTAAACCCTGTCCCTAAGGAACTCATCTACCCGTCTGTTAAACCCCTCCAGGGATGGGGACTCCACCGCCTCCCTGGGCAGCTGTGCCAACCCCTGAACAAACGGTGCGCTGGGTGTCACCCCTTAGCAGCGCCAATCGAAATACCTTATACTCGTTGTGCATTAGCAATAAAAACAGGTGGCACCCAAATAATACAGAACCAGAAATGCCTTTTCCAACTCTTCATGCAGTCTTTAGCAGCATTGTAATGGTGTTGCGTTTGACCTTGGCAGTCACAGTTCAAAGCAGAGCCTCCTGCCCTGACCTCTCCTTCGGTTTCAGCAGGACCCAAATCTGTGAGGCCCTTCTGAATATTTCCCTCCTCACCCAGTATTGCTGAAAATGAGCCCAAAGTGTTGACAGACAGCAGCACTCTCAGTGTGTAGGAATCCAACATAAACAGGCTTGCTGGTTGTGTACTTGGACATGTTAAATGAGGGCTCTGCTTTGATCTTCCCTGCTCTACCCCAAAGCCCAGCAAGCAAAGGCTAAGTAAACAGACCTTTGATTTCAGGGCTGTTTGGAGCAGAGGTCTTGTAAAACTTTTATCAACAGCAGAGCTGAGCTACTGAAGTCCCTCTTGGACTGTAGGTGCTGCAAGAGTAGCAGCGTGGTCTTATTGACCCTAACGCCCCTCTTTCTCCCCCCTTCCCATAATGACAAACATCTGGGGATACGAGCCAGGTTCCTGTTGGTTCCCCAGGGGAGACACCTGCTTGTCGTCTCCTGCGTGGTGCGCGGAGCATAAGCTGTGTCAGATCCTGTCGCTATTGGCTCCCACTGCCGGTGCAGCTTTTTGTTAATACGTGCCATAAAGATGCTTAAAGAAATCACATGGGACACATCCGTGGGAAACACTCACGTTACTAATCCTGCGTGTTCAGCACTCCTGGGTCAGACTCCAGAAACCCAGCACTCTGGCCTAAATAGCATGAATGTTACAACAAATTGGATATTATTTATTTGCTTCCTGTTTTCAGAGCATTTAGTGATTGCCCACGGTCACAAAGGTCACAAACTTCCTTTCATGCTCAAATAAACAGGAGATTCTCCTTCAGGATTATGCCCTCAGGAAAGAGACATGAAGAAACAAGCACCTAATATGACAAGATTTAAAAAATAAAATTGTCAGTGCTGGCAAATTCCCTTCAATGGGTGAAACACAGGAGACAGATTGGCCTCTGCTTTCTTCTAATTTAATATATTTCTCTATCGTCTGGTGAGTTACACAAAGGAGGCTTTGGCTTCTCTTCTACACACTGTAGAAAAGTTACGTGAAGAGTGAGATCCTGCCAAGATATTTTATTTTTATAAGTGTTATCAATTTTCCATTGTTGTCAAAGCTAAGAACTACTGTGCTCAGCAGTGATGGAGCCCAGGCTGTTCTGGTGGGCCAGAGCTGTGGTCCTTGCTGCTGGGGCCATCTCAGCCCAAAGCTCAGTTAAGCTCAGGACCGCAGGTTGGGAGCATTCTGCTCAGCCCTGACAATGGTATTGATTCTTATCAAGGTAAATACCAAATGACAAATTCCTTGGCCAGCTGCTCACTGCCAACACTGCTCCTGCCGTACCTCGGGGAGGTGAAGCTGAGCTCCTTGGCTGAGCCCGAGCTCCTGCCAGTCAGTCGTGAGCCTACGTGCACGTTGTCTCTGTTCTCTTTTGCCCTCACACTTCGCTAGCACGGCCTTAAACGCTGACCTTTCTAACGCTGCCTTTCCTGCCTTAGCCACCAGCTGATCCTTTCCTTCTGTAAAACAATGCCCCGCTTCTCCCTTCAGAAGTGAATTCTGTCTTTTGTCCAATAGTCAAATCCATTATTAGATAAAAGCGTTTTGAACAATGCTTTGTTTGTTGGTGTTTGACGGCAGCTCTTTGGTCCCCGAGGGCGTGTGCAGCGCTCTTTGCCGTATATAACAAATTGATTTTACACATTTCCATCTTTTATCAATGAGTCTTCCAATGGGCTTTCGCTGTAATCAGATTGGAGATTACCGTGGCACAGCCGTTGGGAAGGGACTGGAATTTACATGTAATAAAGAGTAGGGGATTAGCGACTGATCAGGAAAGTGCTGATCTATCCAGGCACAGGTACAGCGAGGGGTCTTGCATATCTGCTTTTTTCTGACCTTGGGTTTTGACCTCTTGACTCGTTTCTTAGAAATGCCAGCGTGCAGCACAGAAGCGGTTTCCGATGCGGCTCCTCAAGAACAAGTTCAAGTCATTGCAGCAGCAAAACCTCCTCTTTCTGTGAACAGAGGAGCTCAGCAATGTGCGTGTGGACTCTTGGCTCTGACAGGGACAGGCTGAGCAGACAGACCGTGGCAACGCTTTAATCTGCGGTCGGGAATTCCTGCTGACAGCTGCCGTGTTGTGCGTGTGCTGGTGTGCGCACACGGGCAGGGTAGGATCAAGCAGCGATGTCATCACGCGGGGAGACAATATTTCTCCATGCGTAGCTTTTCCTAGAGAGCTGTTAAGCTCTCCAGGTTTCTTCCCCTCACGCACGCTTGCAGGAGGGTAGCTGGGACTGTGTGTCACCAGACCGCGAGGCAGCAGCAGTGCACACTAATTGATATTCCAGGGTAGCTCTGTCTACCTGCTGGATACGACGCTATGTACCTGTGCGCAGCCGGCCAGTAGGGTGGCATCACTTGGAATTACAGAGCCACTGATGTCAGCAAAACCTCTCCAGAGCCATGTGCTCTGTGGCTGTTGAAGCTTGGGCAGCTCAAATAAAGCAGCTGCACTGACAGTGATATTAGGAAAAAATTCTTCACTGAGAGGGTGATTGGCCATTGGAATGCGCTGCCCGGGGAGGTGGTGGAGTCACCGTCCCCGGAGGGGTTTAAGGAGAGATTGGATGAGGCACTTAGTGCCTTGGTTTGGATGTTGGGTTGTAGGTTGGACTCGATGATCTCAAAGGTCTTTTCCAGTCCTGTGATGCTGGGATACTGTAACAGGGGGCTGGCAGTTTGCTTGTGTCAGATAATAATTAGCACTGCCTTTGTACTTGTGCAGATTTTTAGAGGTAGAAGACAGGCAATATGGGATGTTCAGAAACGAGAAATATTTCCAATATGTTTTGGTAATTTAAATGGACTTATACGCTAAATATTTATTTGCGGTGGTTTAATTTAGGCAGATTACTTGTAGGACCACTGTTAGGTGCTGTTTTGGTAATACCATCCACGCTGAGATGTGCCACGCTGGTCTGGGTTAGAGGAATCGCCCACCTTCCTCCAGACGAACTGAAGCAGCTTTGGAGCATGAAGGGGCGCAGCAGAACGTTGCCCATACCGCATGAAAGCCACTGATTTTTTTCTGATCTTAGAAGTCGAACAGTCCCGTGCCAGCACGTAGGAAAGTAGGAGCAGAGGGTGTGGATCTGTCTGAGTCTGTCCCAGTTGCAGGCAGGCTGTAGAAATCTGGACTGGCCTCTGGACCAGCAGAGCCCTCAGACTGTGCCGGTGCTAACGTGAGCTTTCCCAGTCAGCAGAGCATTTTTACAGGGACTTTTGCAGGCATTATCGCATTGGCACCAGCCTGACGTCGATCCCTTTGAAGCAAACATTCCCTGCTTTCCTTTAGGCATGGCCTGAAGCTGAGCCCGTCCTACATGAGATCTGACAATGTAATAGATCCCAGGTATGAAGGCTTCGTGCGTTAAAAACTGGTGCCTTCTGCCAATCCCATCAAGTGTTGTGTGCTGCCACATCAGGTGGTGTGTGCTTCAGTGGCTGGGGAGCAGGAACCAGATGTGAGTGCTGTAAGACTCCGTTGGTGGTTCCCTTGTTTTCATACGTGGGAGACTGGGTGTCTCTGGAGTTTAAATGTGTGTCTTCACTGAACCGACCTACGTGAATGCTTTCTTTTAAATTGCATTTATGTATTTTCCCCTCCTGGAAGGAGATGTGCAGGTGGGTAAAAGTTAGCTTGTAGAATGGCACAACAGGAACAAATCTTCGGTGCTGAGGAGGCGATGCTCCCGTTATCGGCATTTTGGGAGTTTATTATGGATTGGCTCCAGCGTGGTTCCGTAGACTGAGCACTCGCTGATGGAAATCTGAGAGCACAGCTTCTGCTTTGTTTTACTGGGGAACCAGCTCGCAGTTGCTGTTGTGTCTTCATTAGCAGCTGGTGGAGTTGGATGAGATTGGATCTGTAAGGCAAAGCATTTGGTGCTGAGCACCCAACAGCCCCATTTCGGAGCGGCGTTTCACTTCAGGATAGCCCTAGTCTCATCTTAGGAACTAAACGCCTGTCTGAACTGAAACACTTTGCAGCTCAATTTCATATTAAAGCAACTCAGTTCATGTGTTCCAAAACTCTTCCATGATGTGCAATAAAGTATAACTGGTGGGGATGATCCAAATATTCGCTTTAAATGCTCCAAACTAAGACACCGCTGCAGGCAAATGTAAGGCAGACCCTTAATGATGACAGGTTAATTTGGAGGGAGCTGGATAGTGCACTTCCATCACACCCCCCACGAACTGGAGGTTTTGGTAGGGCAGTGGGGAATGGTTTCAGGCAGAATTTTACCTCTTAGAAGGTGGAAGTTCAGCTCTGGTTTGCATTTCTCTTTCTTTGGAGCAAGATGAGGGGATTTTTTATTATTTTTCTTCTGGAGCAAGACAAGTTTTTTTATATTTTTTTTTCACTTATGGTTTTTTAACATATTTTTACTCTGTTCCTGTTCAAAATCAAAACTATTTTCGTATTTTAATGATACAGCAACCCATTATG
Source organism: Neomorphus geoffroyi (assembly GCA_033558235.1). Classification (NCBI taxonomy): domain Eukaryota; kingdom Metazoa; phylum Chordata; class Aves; order Cuculiformes; family Neomorphidae; genus Neomorphus; species Neomorphus geoffroyi. Next base: position 1,782,555 of record JAUMJM010000092.1, on the reverse strand, counting down.
ACAGATTACCATTGCTTAGTCAACGTACTTTTCAAATCCTGACTTTTTTGTTTGTATGTGTTTCATTTGAAGTTGCTAAATTCATGATGCAAAAGATTTCTCAAACTGAAAAAGTGACTATTGAAAGAGATTACCAGGCAAAGTCTTGGGTTTTGACAAAAATGTCATTTTCTGATAGAAAAACATTTCTGCAAAATAATCCATACCAACTCTGCTCCGCAGCCAATCAGCTAGGAGTGTTCTCTGTTTTAGAGAAGCCTCTGAAAATATCTCCGGTTCTTAAATACCACGGTGTTTATCTCTCTGTGGTCACCAACAAACAGTTGTCACTGCGTTTTTGTGGTCACCAAACTTAGAAGCCCCTGATGACGGGGGCAGAGCAAAGAGAGGGCTGAGAGCAGCTTCGCCATGTAGGGCACTGCCACTGATTTCCTACCAGCAAAAACTTTATGGATATTTTGGCCGTGTCTCCTGTTTGAGAGTGAATGCTCAAGGTTTTTGGTTTCTTTTTTTCTTTCTTAAATTGGAGCCCTTATTGCCCCAATCACACCTTTTCTTTCTTGGGTATTGGGAAAAGCCAGTAGATTCTATGGTTCTATGATTCTATGATGAGTGTAAAATTTTCTTCAATTTCATCCCTTACAAATAAATCTATTAAAAAAAAATTAAAGAATATTTTGAGGAAACCAAATTCTTAAATAAAAATGAGAAGGGCCCCTGTGTTGTTGGGTGGCCCAAGATTTGCTGCTGTGGAAGGCAAACCAACTGTTTAAAGCTCTTCGCTTACATTGTTCCTGAATGTGGCACGGAGTCAACCATCGAGGTTTCTGTTTCCTTGCAGACATAAACAATGACACTTACTATTTCCTGCTTGTGCCGCTCTCACACAAACGTCTGTCTATAAGGGAAATGGCTAATTACTTATTAAACCTTGGGCTGTGCTTAGGCTGGGTTAAATATTGACTACGAGAGTTCAAGGGGAATCCATGTCACCAACCGTGAGCTTGGGCATGCTGTTTTCTGGGAGCTGTTCACATAAAATGATCAGGCGAGAGGACACTGTGTAGGCAGGGGGCAAAAATGGGGCAGATCGGCTCAGAAATAACGACCTGTCTTTGCAGCCTTGGGTTTTGACATGAATTGCAACCAGTGGCTCAAGGACGAGGGGACTGTTACAAAATAAGTGAATTAATCTGAGATTTGCAAAGTGTCTGGGTTGTGTTGCTGAGGGCCGGGGGGAAGGTGGGCGGTTTGGCACTGGGTTTGTGAAGCAGGATTTGCGTGGTTGGCAGTCAGTTGGAAGGGCAGCGTGCAATAGCGTTTATGTTAAAGTTGGGGTAGAATCACAGAATTATCTGGTTGGAAAAGACCTCTGAGATCGAGTCCAACCGTACCTGTCCACTACTAAACCCCGTCCCTCAGAAACAACCTGTATTTTAAACCCCTCCAGGGATGGTGACTCCACCCCCTCCCTGGGCAGCTGTGCCAGGGCCTGAGAACCTTTTCAGTGAAGAAATTTTTCCTCATATCCAATCTAAACCTGCCCTGGCGCAACTTGTGGCCATTTCCTCTCATCCTGTCAGTTGTCACTTGTGAGAAGAGACCAACCCTGAGCCCGTCACAGCCTCCTTAGATTGACCCCAGAAGCTGACTGAGGGCTGCCTCACTGGGTTGTGACAGGTTATGGGAAGCAAACAGGTGCCTTATGTTGGCAGGAATGGTCCCTGCAAGACTGGTGGTGGAGATGCTGCACGTTTGGATTAGGTTTGGTGAGGTCAGGTTGGGGCTATGGGGCAGGATTTTCAGTTGGATCCTGGAGCCTCCTAACTCCGTCAAGGCACACAATTTCTAGCTTTCTTCCTGGCTTAGGCAGTTTGTCCTTTCAGGAAACGACAGGCAAAAAAAAAAAGCCTTTCAATTTCAGAACCTTGAAAATATTTTTTAATGCCATTGCTTTTGAAAAAGCCATCTAGGAATGCCATTAATCCGATGGGCTTGCCTTCTTCAGCGGGGATGGAAAAGGTAGGTTGGGTGGGTCCGTGTGCTAACAACACCTTTGTTGAACTTGTCTCTGAACGCAGCTTTCTGTTTGTCCGTTGAACTGCGTCCCTGAGCTGCGCCCTCGCCATAATTTTAGCCGTAGAGTAGAAATATTAGTCCTGCCTTTTGGCCCACGCTAAGCCAGCACTTAAGAAACAATAAATAATATCTTTCCTTCCACACTAGAAGAGAAACCTTCTAGCATACCAAGTCTGCTTCTTCCAGAGTAATTTGAAGTAATCCTACCTCTCCTCTGCGTTTGCTACCTCAAAACCTAAGGGATAAAGTTACTATTTTGTGCTGCTGAAAAAATATTCAGCAACGCTTAAAATTGAATGTTACCCATGCATATTTAATTTAATAAGATGGTAATTTCGAGTTAAATAAATACCAACTGATTATTGAAAACATATGCTCAAAGGATTTAAAAACCATGTAGGAGATACATATCTCATCCACTGTTGTTGAACCGCAATAAATCTATGCAATAATCAAGTGCCAATTGTTTTAACATACAATAACTATTTTATTAAATCTCAGTGAAATGTGTACAGAGAGCACTTAATTAAATGGAACATGTTCCCAAATATTCTATTTTTCTTATTTTTGGAATTTCTAGAGTAGAAAATTTACTGGCAGTCTTCCCCCTAGGGGCTAGTTATTACTCATGTAAAAATATGGCAAGCACTTCTTGTGCTATCAATAACCATGCATTTCATCAGGAAAGCAGCTCCTAGCACAGAGGTTGGAAAGAAGGAGAAAATAAGTCACTTTTACTTGCTGTGAAATGAATCCACAAAGCTGTTTTCTCCATCATGTGGAGCGGTGCAGTCCAAGCCTAGAACTTGCTCCCACAAACAGCCTGCTGTTCCCAAGGCTCAGCCTGCCCCGTCGTCGGGGCTGGTCAGCAGATAACTTGTGATGGGTTTGTGTTGCTCTCTTAGAGTCTTTGTGCTACAGACATCCTGCTTGGTTTTTTCCTTTAATCTTTCGACTGGTTTTGATAAGCATTGTTTTTGTCTGTGGGCACCTATGTTTTCAAACCAAGAAGAACCCATTAGCTCATCTAATCTGATCTCCTCATTTCACATAGCAAAGCGTTTGACCCGGGTACCCCTGCGCTGACCCCGCTTCCCTTGGCTCAGACGCACCTTCTGGAAGTGCAGGCTGTTTTGTTTTGAAAGTATGACGAGATGTTGGATTCACCGGTCCTTTGAACTGCTTATTCCAGTAGTTAGTGGTGTACGTGGGCAAAGTATGCATCTCCTTATCTCTGTCAAGAAGCATTTTTATCAGTTCTGCTCTCCACGCAACGGCTCCCCACTGTGCGGAGAGCCAAGAGTTCCTCTCTTTGAGGAACACCTACTCAAGTCAATTGAAATTCTTGCCGTCGTTGCTTTGTAAGCCTTTCCTTGTGAGAATTACTCTTTGGTAGGTGTTTGTCCAGTCCCCAGCATAGCGAGGCCTCTGTCCGTTGGTCCATCGTTACAGCTTGAATGCCAACACAAATAACAGAAATAGCGATGTGCAGAGGGTGTAAGTGTGCAAACCTCCTGTTGGTCTTGCAGAGAGGGTTAAACTATCATAGTAAGGGTTAAACTACTATAAGCTGGAGTTCTCTAGGAATGGATATCCCAAGTTAACCAACTCTGGAAGCAAGTTTAAGACGTGTCTTTTAGATGATCCTTTGAGCCATCCGTGTTCATTCTGAAGCATGGGAGAGGTGTAAGGAACCAACCTGGACGTGAACTGTCCTTGTACTAAGAACTCTGCAGGATCGGGTTTAAAGCGATGAGTGTGGGGAAGGCCAAATGTCTCAAGTGTCGCCGTAAGAAATTGTGTTCGCGCAGAACAAGGGGTTTGGGAGCGGCTGTTGTCCAACTCCTTCATCTCACTGTCATAATGAGAGATTTCTCTGCTTTGCTGTGTTCTACTTGCAGGACACGCGTTGTCTGTGGTACCCCGGTCTCTGATGTTTTTCCCTTGTACACACTGATGGGTTGTTTGGGTGCTTCATGGTAAATGACTTTGCTAATTTGGTAACACAGCACTTCAAAAGAAGTCTTATCTTCAATGAAAGTGAATTGTGTTTGGTATTAAATAATAAAATATACATAACCCGTGGGGCTCTTAAAACTTATTTAACTTCTTTATAAACTTTACAATACGCTATGTGGATATTATAAATTACTTTCCATTCCAAGAAACTGTCTGGGCTGGTTGACCTTCCTTGGAATTTCCTCTGTGTAATTATGTTTAATGTGTTAATAAAGTTCACTTTGAACTGTATCATGGCAAATGGTCTCATAGGACATTGGTCAGTGCTGGTGTGTTCACCATATGTGAAGCTTGACGTTAGTGTGCAGTTTAGTTGAAGGAATAACAAGGCTAAGTCCAAACAATTGTAGAAGCAGTATCTCCTCCCCACGTTAGCCGTGTAAGGGGTTCATGGAAAGTTAGGAATGTGGAGTGGGAAATCATTCAGCTTTCACTGCTAGGTGTTACTAAATTATAGCTCTAGGTTCGAGTCACTATCAAAACACCATATATCTAGAGGGTTTTCACACAGAGCTATAAATCATGTTTACTACATGTATGAGTTGAATGAGTGCATGAACTTTGCAATGCAGTCCAGGAAAATATAATTACATGTGTGTGTGGTTTTGACTGTGAGAAATAGGGACAGGAAGCTCCAGGCTATTCCACGATTGGGTCTTAAATACACTTCTAGAAATTGTTTTTGCTGCTTCCTGGAAACAGCTATTTGCTAAAGCAAAGAGGCTTTCTTGGGGTTTACATAACTCCTTTCGCCAAGAAGTGGCAACCACCAGCCCTTCCAAAGCACTGGGTTGGGGGAGAACAGGAATGCTTGTAAAGCAGCGTCAGCAGCAGAGCAGCAAGTGGGGCTTTTCTGTGGTGAAAGATAGTGGAGAGCAGTATCACAGGATATAAATTGAAAATTGCCCAGCTGTTCAGTGAGACAGGTGTAGGATCTGTCTTTTATATAATGGAACAGAATGGAGATTCCAGTTGCTTGTATTTGTAAATGAGGCAAATAATTCTGCACACTTGTCTGCATGTATATGAGCAGAAATATTTAAAACAAATGAGGTGATGGTGGCATTTCCTTGTTAATGTTTGACTGGGCTTATATGATCTTGAACAGAAAGCTTGGCATCTGGGTAGGATTGTTGGTTTGATTCTGGGTGTGCTTACATGTATTTGCGGATGGGGAAGCTACAAGTGAGAAAATAACTTGGTGGAAAATGTAGGGTCTGGATTGTTTAAATTATATTTTAAGCCTGATTGCACCCTGGCCCTTGGAACTCCAGGAATGATCCCTTCTAGTAACTAAAATGATTTGAATGTTATGGGGCAAAGTTATATTTAGTTTGTATTTGGAGAAAGAATAACAACAAGGCACAGGGGGAGGCAGCTGCATTCTTGTCACTTCTTCCCGAGTCACATCCATGTTTTTCAAACCCCATCCTCCCTCCTTGGCTGAAATATTAAGAAATTATTCTCTAAAACTGCTGGGTTGAGGACAAGGGGGACTGAAGAAAGCCTGGGTTTGCGTCAAGGTAGGGCTTAACGTACCGTACTAGCTCCTTCTGAAGGGAGCTGCACCCCGACCAGCACCCTGTGCCTGCCGAGAGCTGCCTTGGTGTCGGGCAAAATCGCAAGAGTGGAAGCAAGAAATAGTGGGTGTTTACTCCTCCCACCATTTCCCCCTCCCTTCCCAACTATAAAAAGGTGTAAAAATCTATGTCGCCTATTTTGGTGGAGTGTTTACCTGAGGTCTTGGGTTTGGCCCCTTCTCCCCGTCTCGTGGCCAAATGCTGCAGGAAGTTCTCTCTGTCTCCAGGAGCATCAGAGACTGCAGATTCTCAGCTCTTACAGAGGCTGATTTTTTAAGAGTCACTGTCAAATGGCTAAGAAATCGGGGGGATTTTGGCATAGGGACGCCTCTCATGGCATTTACATCCTGCGAGAGAGCACTGCTCTCTCCTGCTCGGTCTTGAAAGGATCCAGTTTGGAGCTTTGGGCCAGAAAGATGGCATTAGAAAATGACATTGGTAGATCTATGAATTCACAGTTTTAACAAGCTGGTTTAACAAAATGATTTGAGATTTCAAACCAGTCCCTTACGGTGCTGCTCTCCAGCTCTCATGGTGTTACCCACAAACATAACCCGGGCACCACCCACAAACAAGGCAAGAGCAGCTCTAGGGTCTTGCTCTCTGAGTATATCGGACCATTTCTGCTCACACACAACACAAAGCTGGAGTCCAGGATGGCTGAGAGTGTGACACCGCCTGCGTGCAGGGTAGCTGCGGCTCTTCTTAGTGCTGCGTTGGAGCACAGGGCAGAAGGCAGCAGCGGCAAGGGATGGGAAGGCAGCAGCAGCCAGGGTTCAGCTTGGTTTTACCTCGCTGGCAGCTGTAGGTGAAGCAGCAGGTGCTTTCCTGGGACTTTGCCTCTCCGAGCAGCTGTAGAAATGTATAGAGGCTGCGGAGCCGCGGGCTGTGTCCTGGGCTCTGCCCTGCGCTGAGAGTGCACACGTGCCCCAGCCCCGTGGGAGGCAGCTGCCAAGGAACACCTCCAAATCAGCACCCTGGGAGAGCTGGCAGCTCATGAGTACCCTGCTCTCATGGCCAGCCCCCTCCTGACGTATTTATGGGCCAGTGCTGCAAGGTGGGGAGCTCCCTTCAGTACTCGTGCTGCGCATGAGAAGTTGGAGTGCTCGGCATCCTTTTAACTCCATCTTTGTGCTCTGTTCGAATAGCAGAAGAGGGAGCTGCCCTAGGTATTAAACTCAAGGAGAACCTGAGTGGTCCTGGGCAGCTTAATGTATGGATTCAGAGGTGTCATGCGTTTCTACCTGGATGGTGTGGGATTGCTGTGGAATGTCGTGCAAGGCAACTCTGTGTCAGCAGCACCCACTGCTCGGGGGATGTTGCACAAGGGCCTTTTGGCAAGACACACTTCTACCTCGCCACCGCCCCTCCTCCAAATACCGAGAGCGGAGAGATGTGCCGGGGTGTATCTCGACTTGAAAAGCTGTCATCCATCACTTTTGCAGTCCCAAGGCAGGGCTGTACCGATACGTAGTGAGATAAGACCCGTTGGACGCGTGTATGTCAGAAAGAGAGGCGGAGATCTGTGAGGGTACCAACATTTCATTCTTGCTGTAGCCATCTGCAGGAGGTCCGGCTGTTGTTGGCTTGCCAGCACCTCTGAAGCCTCTGGTGTGTGTGAAGGTGGTGAGTCCCAAGAGAAAGTACTGCTTGTACAGAAAGCTTTTAACGCAAAGATGATAGGTAATAAAATGGGAATATTTACAGCGGCAAATGAACAGAAGGAAGTTTTTAGCATCCTTGTCCTGGGGCTGTAGCTTGTTGAGAAGTGCACACAGCTGTGTCTGGCAAAATTTAGAGCAGGAAAAAGAGCGAGGGGAAGTTTTTGTTCCTTGTCCTGAGAAAGTCACTGGAGGAGCTGTTGAAGGGCTGCAGAGGACCACGCTAGTGTTGTTCTTTTCAGGCAGAAAGGCTCTAAGAAACACACCCTGTCCTAAATGTCAGAAAGGTCTGCAAATAGATCCTGTGACAGGGAACGATCCAACAATTCCTCAGAACGAAAGGTCAATCAAAGGAAAATGGCATTTGGGAGGACCAAGCTTACTGCTGACCCAAACATGTGACAGATCCAGAGGCAACTCTGGTGCCATCAGGAGAGCTGCTTGTGCAGTCTGCCTCAGCGAGGCACATGACGTGATTGGGAAACTATCTGATTCCTCCAGGTCTCAAAATTCATCAGGAGTCAACCTGAATGTCGGAAGGAAAGGGATTTTGAAGGAGCTACAGCAGGTTTTGAAGTTGAGAAGAGGGTGCTGTCCCTCCACTATCCCTGTTTGCCGCGCACCAAACATATTCCCCAGCACTAATTATAGACCCGTTTGGGGCATTTGAATGTGCATGGGGTGGTGTCCTGGCTCACAAGAAGACTGCAATGAAGCTACTCTTAAAGTTTGACTTGGTTTGGTAGGGCTGTAGGTCAGAAAGGACCTCTCCAAGGGCCAACGCAGAATTTCAACAAGGCTGTGGACTTGTCTGGACATTTCTGCTCCTTTCCATGAATGATGAGCTGTACCATGTAGGGAAATGTAGCAGAATTCGAGGCTGGATCTTCAGCCGGTGTTGGTGGGTTCTGCTTTATAAGCCACCACACACAACCCCTCCTGATGGGTGGATTTCCTCTTTAAAAGAAGCAGCAACACAGCTTGTGTCAGATCAGCATTCAGATAACCTTGGGATTATCTTTCCATCCACAGAGCTGTCTGGTGATCTCCCAAGGCGAAGAACATTTAACGGTGTGTTTTGCAGTGCTTGGAAAGATCTGGACAGGCAGGATTTCTCTTGGTTTTTTGCCAGTTTCCTTGGAGTGTGGGAGGGCACCATCACCTCCAGCGCGGTGTCCTGTGGGTGTCTCCAAAAGGTGTGCAGGGATCGGTCCTTGCACAGGGACTGACTTTTTCAGAATGAGTGCTCCCAACCTCCCCCTTCCGGGTCTGCAGCAGTCCATCAGAGCCTGTGTCCAAGACCCTTTAGTTTAACCAGGCTCTTAGTTAAACGGATTAAGGAATTTCAGGCTAGTTCATGACTTTTCTCAGCTTGGGCAGCACTTCTGCTCACCAGTAGGGCTGCAGAGTTCCTGGGTGCGAGTCAACATGAGTAACTGCGACAGCGGCTCCGTAGTCATTCATGAGCTGGACTGTCTGGACTGCCTTAGTCATGCTGGGGAAACTTCAGGCAAACACGGGAATAATAGGAATTAGTCATGAGGAAGTGCAACTATGAACTCTGTAGTTTATCCCATGGGGGTCTAATCCTGCAAAACACAAGGAACAGGAATAAAATACGAGGGAACGGTTCCAAATCCCACAAACATCTTGTGGGTTTTGGGTGCAACTCAGCATTAGCAGTCCTTAGCAAAACATTTTGTCCTTATGCAAGAGCAGGGCACTTGTTATCACACCCATCAGTGGACTATTCTGGGAAGAGCATTGCTATTGCAGTCGGTGTGGGGAACTTGTGCAATTAATGAAAAGGCAGATGCAGGAAAAAGACTCTCTACTTAACTTTTCAGAGTCTTGGGAAGAAATTCTGGTTTGAATTTGGGACCATTCCCACTGTTGGAGTCTTTATCACTTCTTTATTCTGAGTGTTGGCCTGTCCCAATGCATCCTGTTATCGTGCGACCAACAGTGTGTTCCCTTGGTGGCATTCCAGGGACACTGTTTTGCATGGAATTATCACCTTTTACAAAGAACAAATATTTGTCAGTTAGGTCAAAGCAGCACGGTTGCCAAGGCAATTTATGAAAATATCCTTTTTTAGATGAGGCTGGGGAGGGGCTGGAGAACAAGTCCTACGAGGAGCGGCTGAGGGACCTGGGGGTGTTTAGCTCAGAGAAGAGGAGGCTGAGGGGAGACCTCATCCCTGTCTGCAACTGCCTGAAAGGAGGCTGTGACGGGGTGGGGGCTGGGCTCTGCTCACAAGTGACAGTGATGGGACGAGAGGAAATGGGCACAAGTTGTACCAGCGCAGGTTCAGACTGGACATTGGGAAGAATTTCTTCACTGAAAGGGTGGTCAGGGATTGGCACAGCTGCCCAGGGAGGGGGTGGAGTCACCATCCCTGGAGGAGTTTAAAGATGGGCAGATGAGCTCCTTACGGACAGGGTTTATTAATGGGACAGGTACGGTTGGACTTGATGATCTCAGAGGTCGTTTCCAACCAGATGGTTCTATGATCCTGTGAGCAGTGTTAACATATGAAGCTATGCCGTGTCTTTCGGGGCAGCACTACTCACTGAAGGCAGGCTTATGTGACTTAGGTGTCTCAGATAAAGCCCATCTGGTGACTATTAAAGGGAGTTACTGTACATGCAACATGAAAGCATCTTAACTGTTTGAGGGGGACAGGTTTTGTTTTAACTAGCAGTGCTGTTACTGATTTTGCCTTCAGGATAGGTGTTAAGTTTAAACCAACTACTTTATAATAAAGCTGAACAGTTTGTGTATTAGACTCCTCCTTGCTGTGGGATGGGAGTGCTTTGGAAGAGCAAAAGAGACTCAGAACCAGGCTTCCTCGGTGGGTTATCATGAGCTGATGATGAGAGCAAGGCTACAGCTTGAGGTCTTATGTAAGCCAGTATCTCACTGCGTATCCATCTGTAATTGCCTGCTTTTTTTAGCCTTAGTTGTAAGTGATTTTTTGCGTGCTCCTTTCATTATCTCTGTGCAGCACTCAGTGTAGTGCCCTGATTGACGACTGGGCTTCAAATCAGTGCTCTGTCACTGCCAAAAGCAATAGCAGCTCTTTCTGTCCGTGTTCTTTCTTAGGTCCCCCAAGGATTGCCGATAAAGTGATTCACCGTCAGTCCGTGAGGCTAGGGAGGACCATCAAGCTTCTCTGCCCGGTAGAAGGCGATCCCCCACCTCTCACCATGTGGATGAAGGATGGACGCACTATCCACAGTGGCTGGACGAGGTTCCGAATACTTCAGCAAGGGCTGAAGATCAAGGAGGTGGAAAGCGAAGACGCGGGAACTTACATTTGCAAAGCCACCAATGGCTTCGGCAGCACCAACGTGAACTACACCCTCATCGTGATCGGTGAGTAGAGCTGGAGAAAAGCCAGGTCTCACCTGCTTTGGGGCGAGAGGGCGAGCTGATTTCTGTGTAGCTGTCAGTGATTGCAGATTTGCTTTGCTAATCATTTACTGACCTCCAGTCTTGAGTGACCCTTGCAGGGTTTGAGCATTGCCAGAGCTGGCTCTGTTGCTGCACATCTCCTGCTGCAGCCGGCTGCAGGCAGATAAGATTACGCCGTGCCAAAGGTTACAAATAAACAGAAATGATGCAATAGTCGCTGAGGTCCAGATCACAATGAATTCCACACAGGAAAGGCTGTGCGATAAGGAGAGGTCACACTGATCTTTATGTTTGCTGTTGGAACAGGGTAGTTCTCCAAACAGACGTTAGGACACCCGTATGAAAACGCACTGCTGGAAGATCCACATACTGAGCTTCTGTAAAGCATGGTGTCTTCAGGAATAACAATATTTAGATTGAAACAAATTTCAGAGCTTGCATATGAGCCAGGGATGCTCAGTTCCTGAGAAATCCCCTTGGTGGAGACTGGAGGAAAAAGGCTTCAGATGCCATCTTGGTGACCATGGGTTCTCTGACTGTGCTTGTGACTGCCTTGAAAGGTCTTGCTTGGCCTGGCAATGGGATTTTGGGGTCACCTGCTGGGCTGAGCGTTGTTGAAGGTACCCAAAGACACTTCTCTGGGTGATCAGGTGCCTCTGCTTGGCTGCCACAGAAATACGCTCATTGCTCCTTGTCTATGAGGAGGGAAAGAGCGCGATGGAATTTGGCTGAGGGAGCACAGGGGAGGGTTGCAAAGCAGAGGCTGAGATCTGGTATCTCGCTCACACTGTTGCCTGATCAGCACCTCCAGTATCTAGGCTGTAAGGTTCTCTTTCTCTCAGATAGTGGAAGTGAGGATAGAGTTTAGGGCAATTTTCAGACACCTGCTGGTTGATGCGTGACCTGTCTTCGTTCTGTTTCGTGTTCCCTTTCACAGTAGGAGGGCTGCTGTGGACTCAGAGCACGCAGCAAACACTTGGTGCTGCTTGATGGAGGATTAGCACCCGATAACAGGGTGGTTCTTGAAGAATGCACTTTGCTACGATGCTAATATGGGAGAGAGACCGGAATGTAAAACCTTTATCATGAAATAGATGCTTAGGTGAGGGAAACCCCCTTGCTCTGTGACTCCTTACATCAGGGGGATAAAGATTCAAAAGCGGTCTTACAGTTTATGTAGTTTGCAGGTTTGGTTTTCCTCGTTCACCTCTTTCCTATCCATATTTGTCCACCTTTTTTTGCTACGCCGAGCAAAAAGGATGAAGTGGAAATAGTCTATAAAGGAACCCTATACAGACTCCATTTGGATGTGCTTTCCAGACTGTTTTGCGTGGAGAAAAGAATGCTCTAGGAGCCTGCTTCAGTCCTGCTTGTGCTTTTGCAGAATATGGACATTGCCAAAGACTTTGATCTTCTGTGTCATCCAGTGTCTCCCACAAAGCTCAGGGCCCGAGGCGTCTTCCCTCATTCCAAGGCAAAGAGGCTTTGAGGCATCTGGGGTCAGTGAAGGCTCTGACTGTTCTTTGTAGCTCAACAGAAACAAATGGAAGGGAAAAGCCAGGAGGCACAGGGTAAAAGTTGGACTAGAATTCAGGAAAGATTGAGGCAAAAACTCCAATTCAGTTGCTCGGGGAAATTGGATTATCAAATTTAATTGTGTTAAGAACAATAGTGTTCATTATATTTGGCACTGAAAAGCCCTGGGCACAAACTCTACTTATTTGGAGCCTCATCAGGCAGCTCTGGAAGGAAATGGCAAGCTCCCACTGGCCTCTGTGGGTGTGAGATTGAGCCCTGAGCAAACAAATATCGATCACCAAGTGCCAAGAAAAGGGTAACTTTAAACTAAATGTGTGGCAGACGTATGGGCTGAGTTATCGTTCATGTCCATGCGTCCTTGTTCTAGTGCTGCCTAAACTCAGTATTTCTTCAACTCTTTGCACCTTCCTTCCTTGTCTCACAATGTACCCTTGTTCGTTGTTGTTGCTCAGACCATTTTTGACAAATTGCTTATGTCCCTCGTCTCCAGTGGCACAGATGTGTTCACGTAGTGTTTCAAACCAATTGCTTTTCACTAGAACAATTTCCTCTAAAACAAATGTTCCCCTAGGGTCTTTCTTGCCAGAGTCTGCAAGCAAACACAAGGTATCACTGACTTATTCTTTCAAAGGATCCAGACATTTAATGCATTGGCCAGATGCTCGCGTTCATCTTGGTAATAAAGCTTTGGTTGAGAGCAAATCAATCCTTTGTTGATTTTTGGGGAAGGAGGCAGTGTTTTAAGACCAACTGCGTGTCAGTTTTGTGGATGAAGACCAAATTGATGGAGCTGTTTTGTTTGTGCTCCGGAAAGCGCAAACTTCATTAGGCGGAGTGGCCTTTTGAACCATATGGCCTCTCTATCTTCCCGCTCCTTCAAAGGAGAAAAAGCCACCCCCAGCTTCACTGCTGACACCAAAAAACCGCATACAGATGCCAGATATGGGCAAGGTGGTGAAGAAGTTAAATCTAGAAGCGCGTCAAACAATTCATTACATGTTGGGACTTGGAAAAAATAAAATCCTTTTTGACGTGAAAACATTCTGGAAATTTAAGCAGTGTTACCTGGAATCTGCACAGTAGCTTATCGAGAGACGTTTGAGTTATGCTTTGTGCTGTTCACTGAGCTCTGCCACACCACAGGCAAGCGGAACTGTCTCACCTCTGGTATACAGGTGTGCACTACGTAAGGTGATGGGTTACCCCAGGTCCTATGGAGGGCTGAGACTAAAATTCAGCTGTCCTGAACCTCTCTGCCTGCACTCAGTGCGCTGTAACCCTTACTCATCTTAACTCTTATTACTCTCTGTATTGCATTAGAGTGTAGAAACCCAGCCAAAATCTGTGACTTTGTACAAAGAAATAAAAATGAGCAGCGGACCCGCCAACGCCAGGGAGTTCTGCAGATGTGGCAGAGGTGGCCTCCCGTGTCTCTGCTGCAGGTTGGACTCTGCAGGATTTAAGAGTTCTGGTAGAACTCTTCGAATGTTGCGTCGTAGTTTCATGGCAGAGGTTATTTGCGCCCAACCAGCTCCGTGCACGCGCAGAGCAAACGGGGGCTGCCCCTGCGTGTCTGCTACACGGTCCTACCCGCTGCCTGGCTGGAGCAGCTCTCAGTCCGTAAGGGCAGATGAGGTGGATTACTGGGGTTTTACAGGTGGTAGCTAAGGCGAAGAGAGACCAGGTGATTAGTCCAAGACCGCGTAAAATATGAGCTGCGGCGCGGAGTTGAGTCTAAACCTCTTAAATCTCACCCTGAAAGGCTATTCCTCCTTCGAAACACTTGCTAACGTCTTCCCATCCTAGTTTAGCATCTTCCTGCTGTTGTGTTGGAAAGGAGTCTTTTTCTAGGTTTGTGATCTTCCTTCTCAGACAAAGGTTTTGCCAACGCAGATGGTAGCAATTGGTTTCTGCCCTGCTTATTTCCCCATCTTCTCAGTCTGCAGGGCCTGGCTCTCAAAGATCCAAGGAATCCTGCTTTAATACACCCCTGTGTGAAATGTAAGCCAGTAAAAGCAGATAACCAATATAAGTCAAAACTACAATTTCCTCTCCGAGCCAGCCTTAATAGTTTTTGTGGCTTACCACAAGATTTGAGATGCCAATTATGCTGCAGACAGATTTACAAATGCTGGAAGAGGAACTTCTCTTTAATCAGTGTTAAATGAGCATTGCAGTTATTAAGTACAATGGTTCCTTATTGTGGACAGTTATCTGTAGCTCATCTGAACAAATGTGTTGTACCTTCCCCAAAAGGTATTTGTACAACGATGCCCTGAAAATCTTATCTTTAAGCTTTTTTTCCCCAGCTGAATCAATTCAGAAGACCTGATATTCCACAGGTATGAAAAGTAACTTTATTTTCACTTTAGGTTCTTGGTTGAAACCTGCACTTTGTTTACTGCAGGATAAAACTTCCCTGCCACTGTGCTCTAAAAGTAAGAAACAAAATCACAGAATCCTAGAATTACCCAAGTTAGAAAGGACCCGCAAGGACCATGGAGTGCAGCTGCTGTCCCTGCCCAGGACCCTCTCAACACTCCCCCCGGGGCACTGAGGGCATTGGCCAAAGGCTTCTGCAGGGCTGGCACACTGGGTGCCGGCACTGCTGCCCTGGGGAGCTGTTCCAGGGCTCCCCCACCCGCTGGGGGAAGAACCTCTTCCCAGTGTCCAACCTAACCCTCCCCTGGCATCTTCCTGCCATCCCCTCCAGGGCCATCCCAGGGCACCAGAGAGAGGAGCTCAGCCCCTGCTTCCCCTCCCTCCCTTGTGAGAAGGCAGGAACAGCTCTGAGATCCCCTCTCAGCCTCCTCTTCTCCAGCTGAGCAGCCCCAGTGCCTTCAGCCTCTCCTCACCCCCTTCCCCTCCAGACCCTTCCCCAGCTTTGGGGCCCCTCTGGACGCTCTCCAGCAGCTTGAGATCCTTTCTATCCTGTGGCGCCCCAAAATGTTGGATAGCTGTTTTTATTTCAAAACTGTCCACCTGCCGTGCTGAATGGGGGTACGTTCTGCAGAAAAAAAATAGCAGGTGATGGTGTAACTGAAGCCCCTATCAAGCTGTGACCAGCTTGGAGAAACTGTGAGGTTGCACATATGGAGCAGTCGTGTGCTCCAGCCGTCAGGCCCTCCCTGGGAAATCCTCACCCCAATGGGTGAGATTTGCCTGCCTTCTAAATAACTGACAACAAAGTCTTCCAACAAGGCAGGAACCACCACTGCCATCTCTTTCTGCAATAGTGAACAGGGTCACTTCTTCCTGAAGCCTGGTCGTTCTCTGAAGGGAAAATAGTTGGGGAACAGCTGTAGGAAGGACTATCAGTAGATATTTATCCTGCAGCATAATGAGCTCTTTCACTGATGCACAACACAGGGAACATTTCCCTTGCAGAAGTGTTTTGGGCCAGATCTGCAAGGTGTGCCAGCGTTGCAACACGCAGGGCTGTTGCTGCAGGTGCTGCCGGTAAATGCTTCATCTTGAGTCAGTTGCTCAACCGAGTGATGAAAGCTCAAGCTGTCCCTGTTTTTGCACCTGCATGCGTGTTTCTTATTACCTTCTGGAGCAAAGACAAAGGAAGAAGCAACAAGATGAGGGTTTGCGATGGTCTCTGCACTGTAGACTTCTTGCTTCACTTGGAGTTTGCAACTCTCCAACGACACATCTTGCTTGGGTGCATCTTAGCACAAGGAAGGTCAGCATTCAAGCCCGAGGAGTGGCGGTGTTTCTCTCTCCTGCCCTGTCTGTCTCTGACTGTTTCTGCCTCTGACTGCTGTGGGGTTTTTTCTCTTTGATTTATTTAGAGGAGGGTTTTGCTGAAGAATCCATCTTCCATGCAGCACGTACCCCGCTCTGCTGCGTGTCTCTCTGAGCGACCAAACCACTTGGCTCCATTTAGGCTGTGGAGCAGTAAAATCTAGATGCAGAGAGCAGGAAGAAGAGTACAGCTTGTTGTCCTAAACCTCTGATAGGCTGTTCAGAAATGGAGCTACACCTCGTTTTTAAACCAAATTTGCTATTAAATATCTGCTGTCTGTGTGCTGCAAATGATTGCTTTGAGAATCTTGCCTGACATCAGATGATTTATCTTTAAAGTAGCTTTTTCCTGCTGAGCCAGCTGCTATTTTATGCTTTCGTACAGCTTGTCCAAAGACAGCTTTCTTTGATAACAGGCATGTGTGAAAAATTTGCATTAAAATAACCTTTTTTTTTTTAACCAGTCAGCATAAGTATCCTG
Source organism: Neomorphus geoffroyi (assembly GCA_033558235.1). NCBI lineage: Eukaryota > Metazoa > Chordata > Aves > Cuculiformes > Neomorphidae > Neomorphus > Neomorphus geoffroyi. The sequence goes on along the minus strand of JAUMJM010000092.1, from coordinate 1,766,029 downwards.
AAAAAAAAGCGTGGCAATGTCTGAATGGCTGTTTATTCTTACTGTGCTTTTTTCTGCTCGTAGTAGTACAAAATGCTGTGTGAAAAAAAAGTCAAGTACAGTAAAATATGGTTTGCATTACGGTTCTCCAATGAAGTCATCAATCCGTGTCTCAGTACTCATTTATAGTGCAAAAGCTGAGAAAACATTTGCAGCACAGCGTCAGGTGCCACCAGCCACCTTGGAAAAGTATGACAGATTCATTTATGTTTGGGTTTTGGCCTCTTAATAAGTGCTGGGGACCAGGGAGATATGTGCTCAGCAAGAAGCTGTGAGTGGACACTGAGTCAGCAACGTGTGCACCCAGGGACTGCGAACGCTGAGCAAAAACCGAAATGAGTCAACACTTCAGAGAGAAAAAGGTGCAGTATTTGCATTTGTGAACAAAGTGGTGTGGCTTGGTCATGGCATGGAGTCAGCAACCCATCTTTGGCACATTTATTTCAACTCAAAGTGTGAAAGGCAGCCCGTCCAGAGTGGGACCGTTAACACAATCACGGGGCAGATAATTGTGACTAATGAGGATTAGTCAGTTGTTATGTGGAAACAAAGAATTCCTCGTGACAATAAACAGTAACGAAATTCTCATGTTGGGTTTGTTAAGGACCCAGCCTGGCAGCTGGATCTCCGTTGGTGGCCTCCTGTGCGTACGCTGTGTGATCAACAGCAGATGAGGATCTGGCCATAGTCCCTGGTGCCGAGGGATGGTTGTGGTGTTCATTAAAGCTCGGATTGGTTTTGGCCTTTGGGAGCTGCACGGTAAAAGGGGAGCCTCAGTTTACCACTCGGGGTGCACCGGCAGTTGCAATCATTGCGCGAGGGCTTCTTGCCGGTGTGTGATGTGGTGTTACTGGGAGGTGTGGGTAGAGCCTTGTTCAGAACAAGCCCCGTGTAAGCGCTGTTGCCAGGCGAGGAGACTCTCAGCCTGCACGCACTGATCCCAGTGGGTGAAGGAGTCAGTGAAATGCTGGGTACATAAAATGTGAGTATTTTCATGTTTTGGCGCGAACTCATAGCTAAAAACTGTTCAAATGGAAATGAAGCTCCTTTTCCACTGAGATGACTCAGTATTGACTAATAATTGACTTCCTTCTGAGTGCTTATTAGTGCAGGCGTAAAGACACACACCCATACCAAACGTGGAAGCACACGTGTTAAAAGGAACCTAAAAGCAATCATTTATCCCTATCCCCGGAGTTTCAGTGATGCTTCATTTCACCCTCATTTAGAGACTCCTGCTGAGAGTCTGACAAACCCCCAGTGCCCATATGCAGCGTGTTTAGTCCTGGAAAATGTTGCCATGTCCAAGGAGGGGAAAGAGAGAAACCCTCCAAAAGGAAAAGGATTCCTGGGTTGCTACGGAGAAATGGTTTCACTAGTTCTGGTCATCTTGATGAGTGCTACGTTAGACTGGTGTCACAACAGCCTACAAGGATTGGTTCTCGAAAAGCTCTTTCTCCATGAAGAGGTGATGATGTGAGTGCCAGTATCAGCGCTAAAGACGCTAAAAACCACTGATAAAACTGTAGCAGCACGTGATATGAGTGTGGCTCTCGTGAAGGGGTGCAAAAAGGCTGGAAACACCACAACTGGGCAGCAGTCTTTTTTCTTCCAAGTCCAGATCCATCATGTAACTCAGCGCTAATGCTGTATAATGTCCACAGTTTTTACAAGCTCTTTGTTAGGTTTTATTAGTTTCATTTGATTTTATAACAAACCTTACAGTATGCTTATCAATACATCATGTTCTGGCTAACAAAAGCCTCACTGTTTCAGGTAGATTCCTTTTTTCCCTTTGTGAGGCTGTAACATAGAAGTCAAGTTAAGAAGGTGACAACACCTGTTCACAATTTAAAGGAAATGAAAAGATTTTTTTTCCATGGATGTAAGCGTGGAATTCATACATGTATGTATGGATATATAATTTCTCCCCACGCTCCATCCTGTGGTAGACTGCGGCAACCAGAGCTGCAGCCAGGGTGAGCTGGAGGCATGCAGGACATATGGATGCGTTTAGCCCACAATCCCTTGCAGATGCGTTGGAGCGCATAGCTGCAGCTACAGCCATGCAAACAGCAGGCTGCAGCTCTGTGTGCTGCACGGGTGTTGTTTGGGAATGGAAGCAATACACAATGCCAGGCAGGCTGACATTAAAAGTGAGTTTGATCTGAGCAATTTATGGCTTCCTTCTGTTAAATGATATTAATAGAATTGGCCTCTGATCTCAATGAGTTTGCGGTGTTCGTGTCGAGTTTTTCTCATCAGTACGTCTGAGGCTAAAAACATCTTTTGCCTCTGACTTTACTCATCAGGATTGTCTTTGCTACCAGCCTCCGCAGAGCTAATGGGCAGAACTTCAGCCTGTGTGGACGTCGCAGTGCTGATGGGCACAGCCGCTGAGTTGTCCACATCTGCCCACCTGTAGCGCTCAGAAATCGCTGCCTTTGTGAGTCGAGACAAGGCAGTCCCTGGCCCAGGCAGGTGACACAAGTGCGTGTGAAAAGCAGGCATGCAGAAGGTGGTCTAGATTACTGGTCAAGGTGTACTGTGGCTGCAGAGTAGTAGTTAACAGTCTTTTAATTAATACCACCCCAGGTAATGGGAAGCTCATCGAGTCCAACCGTGCCTGTCTCCCCACTAAACCCTGTCCCTACGAAACTCACCTACCCGTCTTTGTTACAGAAAGAACAGCACCGAGTTGGGCTGCTTTATAAGGTGTAGCTTGAATGTTGGTTTTGGAGACTCCCTCTTTATGTGCAGCGGCACATCTAGACCATCCATCGCTCTTGATCCATACATGTAGGTGTGTTGCCTCTTAAAAGCTACAGCGGTTGAGGGGATGTATTTTTGCAATCCTGTAGGGTCTGGTTCTCTACCTTTCCTGTGCTGTCTTTGGCATCCGCATTAAGAAAAAGATGAAGAAAAGGGAAAAAAACCCGCAAGCCCAACAAAACTGCTGGCAATTAGTGCATAAACCTATTTTTAAATCCAATTTATTTTTGTTTGATGAAAGAACATATTCTGTGTTGTGCTTGATGAATAATATCATTGTGCTAGAATGCTGTGGTTCTTCTTACTTTATAGTAATGTGGGTTTCGTAGTCAGAAGACCCGAGTGTTTACATTATACACTTTTGGCAATAAATTTGGAAAAGAAGAGGAAAAAAAGCACGAATCCCAGGAGTTCTGAAACCTACACTCCGTAAATGTACCCTGTTAAAGACATTAAGTCCCTTGCAAACATCCATCTATCAGCAGTCGAGAGTTTGTAAAAGGCGTACTTTGTTCTGAACTCCCTGCCCTCCTGATTATGCACAGTTCTTTTATTTTGTGAATAGGATGACGACCCCTTAGCCTGGTAATGATGACAGATTTATGTATTTTAACACCCAGACGCTGCTGTATTTGTTAAGGGCTGCCAGACTCCAGCAGTGCTGCAACTGTAGTTTATTTTCATTGTCAGTTTGGGCTGCTTTTTAAGGTGTTCTGCAGCCACTGGAAGCAGCGCGGCTGCTGCTCCAGAGGTTGAGATGTCAGGATGTTAAGAGCACGAGCCACATCCTTGGACTGTTCCACTCGTAAAATGTCAGTTTGGACTCTGGTGGCGCTGACGGGATGGAACCTGCTCCTCTCACTGAAGCCGAGGAAAAATGGGGAGAAATAAAACCCCTCCAAGCAGTAAAAGGAGTCAGATAACATAGAATTTATCCCTTCACTTTCTGCTCCCATGATGCATTTTGCAGCTCTCAAGTTAACGTTTTAAAGAGAAACGTCTTTTAATTTGTAGTAAAAGCAAAGAACTTAAACTTACTTGGCAAGCTGAGCGGTTAAAGCACTGTACGGTTCAACACGTGTCCTCTACGCAGCGCACCTCTGGCACTTCTTCTGGGTTGGTTTAAATTACTGCAAGTGGCAGAACAATAGGGAGACAAACGGTGAGAACAATGCTGTTTAATAGCAAGCTCAATTATTAAGAGGCCTCTGCAAAAAATATTTCATGTAAATTAAAGGGAAGCCAATAATTGTATTTTCCATTGCAGTGATCCAGTGCAACAAAGGCAATTGATCTCTCCTCTCCTCTCCTCTCCTCTCCTCTCCTCTCCTCTCCTCTCCTCTCCTCTCCTCTCCTCTCCTCTCCTCTCCTCTCCTCTCCTCTCCTCTCCTCTCCTCTCCTCTCCTCTCCTCTCCTCTCCTCTCCTCTCCTCTCCTCTCCTCTCCTCTCCTCTCCTCTCCTCTCCTCTCCTCTCCTCTCCTCTCCTCTCCTCTCCTCTCCTCTCCTCTCCTCTCCTCTCCTCTCCTCTCCTCTCCTCTCCTCTCCTCTCCTCTCCTCTCCTCTCCTCTCCCACGTATATAATTTTCTTACAGAAACACTGCAAAGGTTATAGGGCAAAACCACAGAATATGAGTGGTTTCCTCATCTCTTCATTCCACCCAAGCCACTAAATCTGAGTTTATCCAAATACAACTTTTATTACCTTTTAACTCCCATGTCATTGTGTCCCTGAAAAATGTTGTCAGGTCACTTGAACTATTGAGGTGAGTAAATTTTCTGTTCGATTGTCAACAAAGGCCTTTGAAATATTGGGGATTGGATCCTCCATTGCAAAACTGTTTTGATTTGGGAGAAGCACCACCACCAAATTCTTTGAGTTTTCTTTGGTCTAACATTAGATGTTTCTGTTCTTAAAAAGAAGCCATACGAGTTGGCAGGTTGGTTTCGGGGTTGTTTTTCAAGCTAGATTACATTATTGTGACCTTTCTACTAAAGTAAACAAGGATCTTCATCTCGCTTCTGCTAAATGTGCAGCCAGCAGGCGAGGGAAGAGCTGGTGACAGTCCTCCTCATCTGCTGGCAGGGAGTTTGGGAAGGGAGCTGGATCCACCTCAGATGTGGGTTGGGATTCCCAGAGCTGCCTGCTGCTCTCTCCAGAGCAATTCCAGGAATCTCATGGAGGAGAAGGATGGCACCTCCCCAATCCCCAGCATAGCCCAGTGTTTGTGCTCTGTTTGTAGCGTCTCCTGACAACTGTAAGCCCACTGCAGTTTCTCTTGGTAGCCCTCACGGGTGCTTTGGCAGGAGAAACTCCAACCCAGGAGAAAGTTGTGGGAATTCAGCATCAGGAGACATCAGAATTCAACACCAAGATGTTCCAACAAGGTGTCATGTGAGCTGCTTTTGTTTGAGTGTGGTTTTGTTAATTTCTTTCCTTTGAGGAGGGTTGGAAGGTGCAGCAGCCTTCACTTGTGGGATATGAATAATATTGAGGGTGAATTTTGAGAAGCTGATCTGTGCCTTTGGCTCGAAGGGCAGGCAATGTGCTGGACGTGCTCCTCCGGTCTTGATAGGCGTGATTGGCACATTTGTTGGCTTCATCTAGGGGGGACTCCATCAGCCTCTTTGCTCTGGGATGGTTTTCAGAGCCTACGAGGAGGGGTTTGAGGAACTGTAATCATGGCCATTGTAAAAATATGTTAATATGACCTTCAAAAGAAGAAATTATTCTCTGGGTGCTCCATCCTTGGGTAGTTACCGAGAATTTTGTGGTAGCACCTTGAAATCTTGCCATGATAAACAGACAAAAGGGCAACAGCTTTCAGGGGTAGATTGGTGGAATTGCTTCAGAAAGGAATTTGGCCTCCCCACGTCCTCAGTGTCATCAGCGCTCGTGTGTATCCTCCAGGAATAATTTGGATATGTGTTACCCTTGTTCTAGGCAAAACCTGGGTCATGGACGTAGTCAACTATAAATTAAACTGTTAAAAGTTAAGTACTGAAGTCGCGCCTCGTATGTGGTTATTGCTATTTGTTTGTTTGACCTGTGTTAGCTCTTCTCAGGAATTTTTGACCCTTCTTGTGTTCAGAGCTCCCTGCTCAACTGGAGAACAGCTCGCGCGCTGGTCTGCCGACAAGCAATGCTTTTGCCGTCCTTCAGCATCTGCAGCGAGGGAGGGAGTGTTGCAGATTCTGTGAGAGAGTCCCTGTTTCTTTGAGGCTGTTTTGACACGTCCTAAAGGATGAACTCTTTAAAAGATTCACTAGATCCTTCCCACCTGGTATCTGGAGAAAGCACTCTTCTGTGTTTGAGGCCGAATCTATTTGGCTTTGCTCCTACGCTGTGAATTGCAGAAATAGTTTCAGACATAGGGAATAAACCCCAACAAGTTGCCTGCACGTCTCTCCTGTTATTTCTGCTGCAGCCTGTTTTTCCAGTATTTTATTGCTTTTCCTATTGACAGTTACTTCCCCGGAGCGCCATACCAGCGTTGACACCCAGCCTGTTTGCTGGGCAGGAATGACCAGTGTGCTGAACCCTTATTGGAGTTCTGAGCTGCCTCTTTATCTTTCAGATCTTTCACCCCAGCTCTGCAGGATGCAAAGTGATAACTATTTAACTTGTTGCAATGGCGTTGCTTTGGTGCCTTGATTAGATGTGGTCCCATGGACCCGGAAGGTATTTTCAAGCCTTCTCTGTTTATCCTCCCTGTTTTGGGAGATTTGCTATTGTAGTTTAGTGAGATTGCTTGTCCAGCCTCAAAGGCTCAACCACTGCTGAACTGAGAGGATACAGCCTTTGCTGATATTTTGGTCTCTGTTCAAATGTAAAGGAATGGGTGAGTTTTTAGCCACTGCTGTTCTCAAACCTCTTCTCAAATATGGTGTAACTCAGTGTTTTTCCTGTTCTTAGAAAGAGAAGTGGACCCCACTTAGAGGTCGGTAATGTTAAAGGAGGGTGTTAAACTGAACTTACAGCACTTTATCTCTGCGGCCGTCAAAGACGGAAGATAAAGGGGAGTTTCTCAGAAGCAGTCAGCCGAGGCCGAGTCAACCCCTTTGGAAGAATTCCCATGAACTTCCATGGGATGAGCATTGCCAATGCTGAAAGCTTTTGAAACCCTACCTAACCATCCAATGACACCTTTTGAAAAATGTGTGCACTAAGCACACATTCCTGGGAAAATGTGAGTTGGGTTCCCATGTGTTGAGTACTGCAGTGTTTCCTCAGAAGCAGGTGTTTTGAAAGGAAATTGAGAAAAAGGGCTTCTAAAGCAATTTTAATGAGCTACAGTGGCTGCTCCAGTCATTAGGGACCTGGTAGTTAAGCTGAAGCTATTTTTTGACGTAGTTTTCTCTCCTGTAAGCAAGGGCTGACTGATAAGTTGGCTGTCGCAATAAGCAACCCCTCTAACGCCAGTCCAGTGCGTTCAGCTGTTGTGTGAAGTCACACCGAGGACCGAACAGTTGCAAAGTTCGGTAGTGTCCAACTCGGAGCTTGTACAATGCTTTGGGATTCAGAAAATGAAAAACATTTTTATACCCCCTCTGGATATGAGCTGCCACTGCTGTGAAAGCTGAATTCAGATTAATAACAGGGTGGAAGGCAGGGCCTGAGATGCTCCCAAGATCACAGTAATCATTTTTAATTTTTTCCTGCTTTAACAAAACTCAGATATCAGGAACGGTGTTGTTGGATGTAGCCCATGCACGCAGTTGCCGTTGGCCGTGGTTGGAAGTCGGTGGAGCTACTCAGAATGGCTGTTTGTGAATGAGGAGCAGGGTGCCCTGCCCGTGGTGCAGGGCAGCATCACGATCCCTGCCCTCAGTAGCGCTAGGACTGCTAAAATTTGTCGGACTCAGCTGCAGGGAATGACTTGTCTGGCAGTTCTACAGGGAGGAAATGAAGGAGAGAAGGAGCAAAAGGAGAAAAACATCAGGAGAGGGATTTTTAAAAAATCTTTCCTTCCTTTTGCATTGCAGACATGTTAAGCACTTAATATTTTAAGAGCATCTTCTTACTTAGAAAAGCTGGCAAAGATGGGATTCAGTATGAGTCTGCCAGATTGATTTACAAATCGGCCTTATGAACTCCTGCTGCTTAAACACACCAGAATGCGACAATTAAAGCCAACATCTGGAATTCATTGGTGGAGCAGATCCTAGATAAACATTAAATGAATGTCCATTTCCTTAGCATTGGATTTCCTCTGGCTACTACAGCTTAAGTAGTGTCATCGTATCAGATAGAGCTGATGACGATAGCAGAGCAAATGTCAAAGTCATGAGCCAGATCTGTTTGTTCCATCTTTTAGCACTGAAACTGGGGCTAAAGCTGGGCCAAAGAGACATCCACTGGTTTTTTCCACTAGACTGTGGGTATGGGTTCCTCATCTCACTAACCTGTGCTCAGAGCTGGTGAGGTCACACCTCGAGTGCTGGGGTCGGTTCTGGCCCCTCACTCCAAGAAGGACACTGAGGGGCTGGAGAGCGTCCAGAGAAGGGAACGAGGCTGGGGAGGGGCTGGAGAACAAGTCCTGCGAGGAGAGACTGAGGGAGCTGGGGGTGTTCAGCCTGGAGAGGAGGCTGAGGGGAGACCTCCTCCCTGTCTGCAACTGCCTGAAAGGAGGGTGTGACGGGGTGGGTGCTGGGCTCTGCTCACAAAGGGACAGCGATGGGACGAGAGGGAATGGGCACAAGTTGTGCCAGGACAGGTTCAGACTGGACATTGGGAAGAATTTCTTCACTGAAAGGGTTCTCAGGCCCTGGCACAGCTGCCCAGGGAGGGGGTGGAGTCCCCATCTCTGGAGGGGTTTGAAATACGGGTGGATGAGTTTCTTAGGGACAGGGTTTAGTAGAGGACAGGCACGGCTGGACTCGATCTCAGAGGTCTTTTCCAAGCAGAGGATTCTACGAAAGCTGGTTGTGTGGCTCCCTTTCTCTCCTGTGAAGATTGAATACTCCAGATTAGTTGAGTTAATTTCACTTGAGGAAATTTATCTCAATAGAGTTTCTCCTCTCTGTTTCCTCCAAACCTGTTAAGGTTCCTTCAGTCTCCCTCCCTTCTCCGAATCCAGGGAGGGATTCTGTTTGTTCAGTTGTTAGAAACAGAGGAACTCAGCTAATGAATCTGGGAATAGGTCTGGAATGGAAGCCACTCTTCCTTTGCCACACGTCTTCTCCTTGAGGTGTGGCTGAAGCGGAGAGTGGTCAGTGCTGTCCATGTCCGTGGTGGGTGAGATGGAAAGCCCTGGAGAATGTTTTTTCTTAGGGCCAAGAAAAGCTTGCTTACCCTGGCAAGAATCACAAATCTTTGTGCAATCCAACCTCACTGTCATCATGGGGGAAGGAAAAAAGCACCTTTCACTTGTCTCTGACCTCCTTGGCCACTGAAGGAGCAAAAGATCTGATTGTGCCTCTGTTTTATTTGCACAACCGTTGTGTCCCCCCGCTGAAGCAGTGTGGTCCTGGGTCACTGAAATGAAGATGAGGAGAGGGGTTTCCTTGTGGGCAGGCATTCTAGACAAACAAGCTGAAGGAGAAAAGGTCTCTTTCATGGAAAACTGTAACTGCTTTTAGAATTGGAGCCTTCCTCCAAGGCTCTGGAGCTCAGGTCTGTGCTTAGGACAGCGTTCTTACCGCTGACCTCAGGAAAACTGCATGAGGTTTGGGGTCTTTAGGCAGGGCGTATATTGGAGTGTATGATTTCACCTGTCTGAGGCATGAGGGTTTTCCCCAAAGCAAACAGAAAGGGATTTTGCAGAAAGCTCTTTGAAGGCCTCTGTGCTCTGTACCGTGCAGGAGCTCTGTTGAAAGAACTGGACCTGTTATTGCTGGTGCAAGGGTCCTCCTGCCAATGTTGAGGTGATCTCCAAAATCTCTGTTAGTGCCTCTCTGGGTCCTCAGGACACCTCTGCTGGTCTCCCGTTCTGCAGATCACGGCTTCTGCTTGAAGCACGGTTTCTCTCTCCCTTGGGACCCCAGTATTCAGCTTTTTGCCACTTTCACCAATTTGACAATCGGAAAGTTCTCCTTCATCCTTCTTGCCTACTCATTCAGCTTTACAAAAGCTCAGCGCCTTGGTTTCGTTGAGGAAAATCGCATGAATCTTTTCCTTCCCTCCCCTGCTTTCACATCCTGTCTCCCCCCACTTTGTGGAGATGCTGAATCCATATCCAACTTCTTGGTTTGGGATGTAGCTCCTAGGAGGCATCCAGGTGACTTTTGGGAGGTGTTTGGTTTTCCGATCTCTTATCCATGTTTCAACGAGGAGCTGCACAGCCATGACAGCAGTGCTTGACTTACCTTAGAGCGCTCGTCGAGTGCAGCTGCTGTCCCTGCCCAGGACCCTCCCAACACTCCCCCCAGAGCACTGAGGGCATTGGCCAAAGGCTTCTGCAGTGCTGGCACACTGGGTGCCGGCACTGCTGCCCTGGGGAGCTGTTCCAGGGCTCCCCCACCCGCTGGGGGAAGAACCTCTTCCCAGTGGCCAACCTGACCCTCCCCTGGCATCTTCCTGCCATCCCCTCCAGGGCCATCCCAGGGCACCAGAGAGAGGAGCTCAGCCCCTGCTTCCCCTCCCTCCCTTGTGAGAAGGCAGGAACAGCTCTGAGATCCCCTCTCAGCCTCCTCTTCTCCAGCTGAGCAGCCCCAGTGCCTTCAGCCTCTCCTCACCCCCTTCCCCTCCAGACCCTTCCCCAGCTTTGGGGCCCCTCTGGACGCTCTCCAGCAGCTTGAGATCCTTTTTATCCTGTGGTGCCCAAACGGCCCCCAGTGCTCGAGGCGGGGGCGCACTGGTGCGATACCTTCAGGGCCAGTGCATTTCAGAAGGGGAGTGCAGAGAGGTTCCCCAGACGATGCCCCTTAATCAGCAGAGCTTTCTGCGCAGCGCAGGTGCTTTCTCTGCTGCGAACGCCCCCAGCCCGGCTCAGCCGGCGGGAGCCGCTGACCCCGCACGCGGTGCAGTGGGCTCAGCGCAGAATGCGCAGGAGCTGCGCGTGACGCCCGGGTGGCCCTTGCGCCTCGCATTCTGACAGTATAGAGTTGCCTGCTCGGGGTAGGCTCCAAGAGGCAGAACTATTTTTCTTGCTGGTTGGTCCGTTTCCCCTTACGGCTCTTCGGGTGTTGATCTGCAGGTTGAAACTGTACTGTGAAAGAGGTCCACGGAGAAGAAATTCCGGTGAGTTTGCAGTTCTGTTGTTTTGCTTTGCTGGTGGTTTCTGTTTGGTGAGGTTTCCAAAGAAGCTGATAACTTTTTTCCCTGTGATGGTGCTGACAGTAGCCCGAAGTCCCATTTTTCTCCAACAGAGGATACACCTTCGAGGTCTATAAAATTTGTACAGTATACTTTCTGATTTTTATTATCCTAGTTAAAGAGATTGTATTTGTGTGCTTCTCTATATCTGGAAGTTATGACTGGGGAATTACCCTGCAGGGCAACAGACTGATCTGTGGCTGAAAATACTGATTTATCTGAGCTGTGAAAGCAATAGACCAAGCAGATAATCAAAGTCCTTGAAATGCTTCAGACATGAACAACCATTTTGGGATATTCCATAAGGGGGCTATGAGTTATGTTGTCAATTACCTCTTAGTCATTGCTAATTAGTTCCACCTAAATACTGATTTCCCCAGCCTATTCCTCATCTCTCAATTGTACCACCCCAAAGAGTGGGTTGTCTTCTCTCTCTCTGTGTTTGCAAACATTTTATGGCAGCTGGCATGTTTGTGGATGTGCAGTGAATCTAAATGCCTTCAAAAAGAGAAGGATTTTTAATAGACGTGAGCTTCCAGGCCAAACAATGAGTCAGAAGAGTAGGGCAGAGCAGAAAGTAAATCCCAGACTTTATAGTCTAAACAGGTGAGGTTGGTCAAGGAACGGTGGAGTAAGAGGTACGAAAAGGTAAAGGGATTTTCTAAACTTTGCGCAGAACATCAGCAGCGTAAGTGGCCTCTTCGTGCCCCTATTAGTTTCTTCTCTGCATCGTTTTTCTTATCTGGGCAGCTAAAAAAAGAAACAAAGTATTGGCCAGTAAAGCACGTATTGTTTCATGGCCTCTGTTTCGATTCAAATAGAAATTTGTACTGAGACTGGATAAATAGTTCTGCTTGGAACGGAGCAGAGCTGGAATGGGACTCCAGATTAGGTGTGTGTAACTTCTCCTGGCAAGATCAGCCGTGACTTTTACCTTGATAATAAGGACAATGGCTTTCATTCAGTGAAGGACAAAAAAACCCAAACAAGGTAGAAGTGCACAGTGAAAAAGGAATAGGAATTTTTCCATTGCTTGGCTTAGGCTTGGCGGGGTCATCAAGCACTGGAACGGGCTGCTCCGAGAAGTGGCTGAGTCGCCATCCCTGGAGATGTTTAACAGCTGTGTAGATGTGTGGTGCTTTGGGACGTGGTTTAGCTGTGGACTTGGTTGTGCTAGGTTAATGGTTGGACTCGATGATCTTAAAGGTCTTTTCCAGCCTAAACAGTTCTGTGATTCTGAATTTCTGTGACTATTTTTAAGTATACGTGTTTTGCCAAAATCATTTGTTTGATAGTAAGAAAGCCTCCAAAATGACCTTGTGTCAATGTCCCGACAGATGTGGGGGTGGAAGGAATCAGTATGGTGTCCTTTGGGTGGGGTGTTGGGAGGGACAATACCTGCTGGGGGTTCCTGCTCTGACCTCCAGGATATTGATGGCCAGGGCAAAGCCTGGATGCAACCTAGAATCTTCCTCCGTTGCCTTGTGCCTCTTGCAGCCGAAGGGCAGCTGAGCGCAGAGATGAGGTGGCTTTGCACAACGTTACTCCTGCATGGTCCCAGAGGCGCTGGCAGAGGGAGACGTCACGTCCTCCTGGCCTCCTCCTTCCGTGCACAATTCCACAAAATAGCTGGGTCTTTGCCACAAACGTAGGTGAGTCCCCACCACCACCACGTGGAAGGACTGACTGAGCTCTCTGGCCTTTTGTTCGGTAAAGGGCAGTGGAAGGTAAATCTGAGGTGACGCTGTTGCCTTCTGCATAATTTTTCTCACCTAAAAATAACACTGCGGCCCTGCGGTTGCCCTTGGGGTTATTTAGTGCTTAAGCTTTTCTTTTTTCCCCCTTCCCTTTCCAGAACACAAGCGCTGCTGAGCAGAAGAACTGCCCCATTGTGCGAGCCCAAAGGAAACACTGCCTAGAAAATGCGAGGAATTTTTAGGCCATGATATGTTTGGACTAGGAAGCAGGGGACTTGGAGGAATGCGGAGGACGGTTCCAAAAATATTCCTTGCAACAGCACTCTTGGTTAGCAACAGTTATTTTTGTTGGGCTGCCAGCCCCCTCGAGCAGAGGTGATGTCATTCCCCGGCGTGGTGGAGGTGGAAAGACAGAGAGTGCCCTGTGGTTTTGCAGGGCTGAGAGCGGACAGCTGAACCGAATACCTTCTCCGATCTCAAATGCTCTTTCTGTTGTAAGGGAAAAAAATACCGGGATGTGGGGGATGGGGAGGATGGCTTTAAAATAATTATCAGCACCATAGAAACATTTTCTATAGTCTGAGTCTCTTCCTCCCACGTGAGCTCTCTTCTTATTAGCCCTTGTGGTTTTCTTTTGTTGTAGCACTGGGTGTACTTGGGGGGTGCTTTTTGGGTTGTGTTTACAGTGTTACACTTCTTTAGTGGTTAAAAGTGATGGGACGAGAGACAATGGCCGCAAGTTGTGCCAGGGCAGGTTCAGACTGGACATTAGGAAGAATTTCTTCACTGAAAGGGTGGTCAGGCTGCCCAGGGAGGGGGTGGAGTTGCCATCCCTGGAAGGGTTTGAAAGACGGGTGGATGAGTTCCTTAGAGACAGCGTTTAGTAGGGAGACAGGCACGGTTGGACTCGGTGATCTCAGAGGTCTCTTCCAACCTCGTGATTCTAAAACTGATGAAATCGTAACATTTAGTGCACTGGGCGACCTGGGCACCTCTGGCTGAGACACAGGCATGGAGGTGTCTTGAATGTCTTCACAGTGGTTGAAATGGTCTGCTCTGCCCTAGAACATCTCTGAAAAAGAAAGCCAGCTTGTTGGCCCTCTTGGCTGCCAACAGCAAAGATTGTCCCACTCGGCTCTGCACTGGAGCGGCCCCACCTCGAGCACTGGGGGCACTTTGGGCACCACAGGATAAAAAGGATCTCAAGCTGCTGGAGAGCGTCCAGAGGGGCCCCAAAGCTGGGGAAGGGTCTGGAGGGGAAGGGGGTGAGGAGAGGCTGAAGGCACTGGGGCTGCTCAGCTGGAGAAGAGGAGGCTGAGAGGGGATCTCAGAGCTGTTCCTGCCTTCTCACAAGGGAGGGAGGGGAAGCAGGGGCTGAGCTCCTCTCTCTGGTGCCCTGGGATGGCCCTGGAGGGGATGGCAGGAAGATGCCAGGGGAGGGTTAGGTTGGCCACTGGGAAGAGGTTCTTCCCCCAGCGGGTGGGGGAGCCCTGGAACAGCTCCCCAGGGCAGCAGTGCCGGCACCCAGTGTGCCAGCCCTGCAGAAGCCTTTGGCCAATGCCCTCAGTGCCCCGGGGGTAGTGTTGAGAGGGTCCTGGGCAGGGACAACAGCTGCACTCCATGGTCCTCGTGGGTCCCTTCCAGCTCGGGTGATTCTGTGATTCTGTAATAAACAGAATGGAGTAATGAAATATTGGGACCTTTTTTGTGCTGGTGACTCTCAGTGTTCATTGTGATCTTGATGATGCTGATTTGATATTTGACTGCCTGTGAGAGGGAGGCCTGTGAGAGAGAAACTGTGATTTTTAATGAAAGGCTTTTATCTATGCTGATAAATAGTAAAAGTGGTGTGTGTCCATGTGTGGTGTGAACCCAGCAAGACCATACTTCGCCTCATTCCTCCCTACCCTTCATTACATTCAGCATGTTTAGCTACGCCAAATTTCCGCTTTAGCCCAGAAATGGGGTGCCACAGCCTTCTAGACATGGGGCAAGGAGCTAAGATACCCGGATTTTATTCCTCATTCTGGCACTTGGGCTGCTGGGTGCCACTGGGTGTTGCTCCCCTGCCTGGGTCTTATTTTGTACTCTTAGAGGGACATCGTTCATCCTTGTAGGACTCTTAATTTTTGTTATGGCTTCTGGATTTAATTCCATGGCAAGTAGTAGCAACACTGATGATGTTTGTTCCTCCACTAATATTGTGAAAGTTATGTTGTGTGACATGACATGAAGGGCAACAGGTTTGAGCTGTTCTGGATCATGGGAGTGGTCACAGTATCACAGTATCATAAGGTTGGAAAAGACCTCTGAGATCATCGAGTCCAACCTATGGCCCAACACCTACACCTACTCCTACTTGTCAACTACACCCTGGCACTAAGAGCCTCATCCAATCTCTCCTTAAACCCCTCCAGGGACGGTGACTCCACCACCTCCCCGGGCAGCACATTCCAATGGCCAATCACCCTCTCAGTAAAGAACTTCTTCCTCATGTCGAGCCTAAACCTCCCCTGGTGAAGCTTGAGAAGTCCAGAAGTCTGCTCAGATGTTTGTCGCATGGTGTTTCACGAGGGAAGGAAGAAGCTGTGTAGAAACACAGCACTGCCTTTCACAGGATTCCTCAGCCCAGTATCTGTAAAAACAACCCAAAAGCAAATGAATGCAAAGGTTTTCTAACCTTGAAACTTAACATTTGGGTTGATAAAATCCATGCAATGCTTACAGTTATACAGTGGCAGGAAATTGTTAAAGGTGTCAGGTTTTCCATTTTAATTTGGAGAACACCCTGGCAGTAGATTTCCTTGAAAATGCTGTTGAAAAGGTCCCACTTTCTAAATTGGAAAGATTTACAATTTACCTTTTCTGTTAACTACTTGTTCCTCAAAAGGTTAAATAAGGGAAATTCCTTTTAGCGCTGGGAGCAATTTGACAGGGTTTCCTTAGCACTGGGTAACACTGGATTTCTCAGCAAATGCACCAAGGTGAAAGAAACACTGACTTGCAGGTTACCTGCAGAGGTCTTAGCAAACTGCTTGTGCCTTGTGGTTCCTATACCCCGTTTAATTTTCACTCTCCCGTAGTGCACCCCGCTAAAACTGCTTCCACAAGTGTTCTACCTCTTCAAGGTGTTTTACAGTTTGGAGTGGATTAGTCCTCAAGTAACGCAGAAGGGAATCAAGTAAGCATATTTTTGATGGCAAGGTGAGCTTGGGGTTTCAGCACGGCCAGTTTATGCAGGGAAATCTACTGCATTTGGAGGCAAGCAGGTACATTTGGAGTTGCTGTTGACTTCTGAATTCCTTTAGGATCACTGTAAAGCAGGGTGAAATCTGGCAGATTTGGAGTAGGCATGTTCAGTCTCACCTGTGATTAGTACATCTTCCCTCAACTTTTGCTGGGTGAAAGGTGAAGCTTTGCTGATGTGAAGGAGAAGCAATGAAGGTGTCTGCTTCAGGTGCAGGGTGGTTGCTGAGTGTTGGACTCGGTGTGCAGGAGAAGGGAAGGATGCTGCAGTGTGCTTTGGAGATGTTATCCCGGCTGTTTGGGGATGAAGGCTGGGGCAGTGCTGGGATACGCAGGATTGCTGGGACAGGGAGGTGGGAGCTAATTTGGATTAAAACTAAATACCCTATGGGGAGGAATGCAAAGGCCATGTCTCTCTGGAAAGAAAAGGTCTGTAGAGCTCTTGGAGGGTCTGGAAGGGGATCAGGTGGTCTCAAGGCACAGTTCTCTCAGGGCTAATTCACATCTCCAGATTTCTGCATCTTAATATGGTTGAGACAGGTTAAAAAAATTAGTTGTGTCCAGGGTTTCATCAGAACTTCTGGTGTAACAGGTTGTCTGCTGACTGGGGAGCAGCCATGGAAGGCTCTGGGCAGACTC
Source organism: Neomorphus geoffroyi (assembly GCA_033558235.1). NCBI lineage: Eukaryota > Metazoa > Chordata > Aves > Cuculiformes > Neomorphidae > Neomorphus > Neomorphus geoffroyi. The sequence goes on along the minus strand of JAUMJM010000092.1, from coordinate 1,749,382 downwards.
TGGGCTGGGGAATGTGTCAGGATTAATAGGCCAGCCAGTCCCTTGATTAGCTCTACCCTGGCAGCTGCCTAGTAGCCAGCTTCCAGTATAAATAATCTTATAATTCTAGGGCTGGTATTTCCAAAGCTTAAAATATGAGGGCCATACTGTGCTCTTTCTCAATATCGTGACCTGAATAGATTTCCAGTAAGAGCTTTAAAAATTGTCCCCGCACCCACTCTGCTTGGTGACTTGAAAACATCTGTGCAGCATTGCTGTCCTGGGCAGGACGCGGCGGAGCCTGTTGCCTAATCGGAGAAGAAAGGCCTTTGATGTGCCCCAGTTAAAGACATGTCATGCTCTCTTTAATTAGTCACTAAAGTAGATTTATGGTTCTGAAGCAAATTGTGTCAGAAACATTAATGTTTATAGCTAAATATTTATGGAATGGAATGGAATGGAATGGAATGGAATAGAATAGAATAGAATAGAATAGAATAGAATAGAATAGAATAGAATAGAATAGAATAGAATGGGATAGAATGGGATAGAATGGGATAGGATGGGATGGAATGGGGGGAGAGGGAAGGGGAGGGGTGGGGAGAAGAGGGGAGGGAAGAGAGAAGAGGAGAGGAGATTTCAGTTCTAAGAGGCCTACAACGATCACCTAATCCAACTGCTGACCAGTTCAGGGCTGCCCAAAAGCTAAAACATGTCGTTAAGGGCATTGTCCAAATGCCTCCCGAACGCTGCCAGGTTTGGGGCATCAGCCACCTCTCTAGAATCCTGCTCTGGTGATTGACCACTCTCTTGGTAAAGAGCTGCTTCTTACTGTCCAGTCTAAGCCTCCCCTGGTGCAAGGGGTGCCAAGGTTGTACAGAGGCAATTTTTACAACTGGCTGAAGCATTAAGGGAACATAAGTGACTTTTAGACTAAGGGGTCCTGGCCCTGGTGACAAAGATGGTGAAATGCGCGATGGGAACTGCCAGTAGTTTCCTAGAGGGGAAGGTCCCATTTGTCTCCTAGAGCCTTGCTGTGCTGTCGGTACAGGTTATTGAAACAGGGTGTTCCCACAGTCGCTTCCTCACGTTGGCATTGCCGCACTCTCCCCCAGTGCAGTTCCTGCCTCAGCCTCAGTCCTTAGCAGAGTCCCCGTTCTGAGCCAGCTGTCTGCCCATGGCTTGCTCTGCAGGGCTGGGCATTTGCTGCCAGCACCTTCTAAAGAAGATCTCTCCGTGTGGATTGTGCTGTATGGCAAAGCCGGCAGTGAAGACGAGTCATTTTCTGTGTTACTGTTAGAGCGAGCTCTTTATAACCATTCAGTTTTCTTTTAAATAAATCCCATTCGGAAAAACAAACCCTACCCTGAAAGCCGCTCTCTGTGCTGGGTTGGGTTGCAGCACGCGGCTCACGGCTGTGCGTTTGGGATTGTGTCTCCAGGGTGAGCTCTCATCCCTGCGTGCAGCCGCTGTGTTCGTGCCAGAGCAACGGCAAAGCTGTTTCTTGGGGCTCTTGGGGTTCGTTTGGGTCTAATGGCGTTAGGGAAGATGGGAGACAGTAAAGTGGGAAGATGAATAAGCCAGACAGTTCGTCCCAGGTCTCTTGTCTGAAAGGTTAGAAGGGGGACCATGCCCATCAAGTCTAAGGTGCTAGAGATCCCTGTGCCAGCTTTTCCCCAGTCTCCTGGGCATTGCATGCATCCTGCCAGTCTGGCTCCCAGATCTGGGCCTATTTGTCCATCCCCTGGCTTCTACTTCCATGATATCCCAAGTCCCTTGTGCTCCATGGAGATAAAGTGTCGCCTTTGACTTACGCAGAGGTTAGGGGGACGTAGAACCAGGGTGGCCTCCGTTCAGAGCAGAAGTGGGAGTTTTCTATAACCACACTTCCCTGTGCCCACAGAGGATGCCGGGAGGGCTGACTCCGACTAGGAATAGATAAACTTTTGTGGCACCCAGGACTGCATTAAAAGCTTTCTGAGGGCATCGTCTGGGGGTGGTTTTTTGATTTGAAATGCATAACCACAGCATTCATGTTTCCCTAGAGGAAAGTCCTACAACATGGTAATAGACATCCCAGATCCCTCGCCTTGGTGACCTTAGCTGTGTTCAACAGGTTGCAAACGCTATGGGAGAAATCATAAGGGGATGATAATTTTTGCCAAATTAAGGAAAATCGTCTGCCATTTTAGTTCAGTCATGGCAAGCCTTCATTCCTGGAAGTTCCCAAATGGTCAACAGCAGATAAGTGCCTTAGACCGCCCTCTGTTCATTATAAATAGTTTACCTGTACTTCCCTGGATGCTCGTCCCTGTAGCAAGTACTCTAGGTATGTGGAGAAAGACAGTGGAAAGGTAGGTGGGTTTCCTCCCCTTGCAAATCATGCCAGGATGAAAAAGGAGCTTCCCTGTCCGAGACGCTCCAGGGCTCGGCAGTGTTTAACAGTTCGACGTCAAGGATGCTCTCGACAGGCTTTGGGCTCCGGTGGGAGTGGCAACAGAGCGATCCCGCTCAGGATGCCCTCTGGGTCTCTTAATTGCCAACTTAATGCTCTTCCAACTTGACTGCCTCCAGCCCTTCCTGCGCACACACGTGGGCTCGGATGGACCCAGTGAGGTTGTGAGGTGGCATCTGACTGTGTGAGTCACTGAGAGCCCCACAGTGCTGTTCCGTTACCTTTAGGTTCCACCTCATGCTGAAGAACCACGATATTGAGGAGTGTTTCAGTTCCCCAAGCCTTCCACTTCACAGCTCCGTGCGCTCTGAAAATGTGCAGCTTCCAGCTGAAGCCTCGCTGCCCCACGCAGCCTGGCTCTTTAAATTCCCCCACTCCGCACGGGGGAGATGAGGAAAAGCAATTGTCCCACCATTGTTGCCAATTCTTTGCTGTCTTACACTTAAATGTAAGGAAAAGTCAGCAAAATATGGAATCTGTGAAGGGGAGGGAGCTCTCAAAAGTAGCCATGGGAATTGGAACTTGTTAGAAACAAAAGCACTATTATTCATCGCGGGCTTCATCTTTGCAATTGCACTGTGTAGGGCGCTGTGGACCTCCGCTGCTGGGACACAGGGTGGGAAATCTCAGCCAGAGTGAAAGAGGCGTCTGAAGATACCATTCTGAAGGAGCATGAGGCGCCCTCCTCCTTTCCATCCTCATTACAGCTGCAATTACTTCACGCGGTTATTTAATAGTGCTCTAACAATAATACTTTGAAGTTCTTTAATAAGGTTTCAAAGATTGGTGGTGGTGGAGAGTCACACAAATGACGTGAGACTATTGAAGTATTTTAACTTCTATGTGTCCTTCTTGAGACACAGTGATTTATTTCTGCTTCTGTCTCTCCTGAATGTGTGAGGATTCAAAGACCTGTTTCTGGATATTGCCTTTGCAGAGAGCTTCTTTTTCGGTGAAGGTGGAAGGAAGCCTGCTTTAACACTCCAGCCAGAGCACAGGGTGAAATATTTGAAAGCTGTATTTGCTTGCGGTAGGGCCCGTGTGCCACGGGCGATGAGGTGGGGCAGGGTTTTTAGTCGCTGCAAAGAAACCATATTGTTCTCTATAATGCAGAGCAAATTCCTAGTGGGACTGCCTGATCCTCAACACACAAAGTTGGCCAAAAGCTCCTGTTCCTGCGTTGCGTTTGACCTCCTGTTCATCCTTCCTTGTCTAAAACAATACAACAGTCATGGGAGAAGAGTCCTCCAGTTCCTGTGGATCTTGTCAGCTTGCAAAAGGTTCAGCGTTTGCGTAGCTTCTGCTAAAACAATTTCCTTGCAGAAATAATTTAATAGAAATTGAACAAGTAGTCCTTGTATTTCAAGCGCAGATCTCGGGCTTAGGCAAAAGCAGCTGAGCTCAGGATTTCATTATGATTCTCCTGTTTTGGGAATTAAGTGAAATGTGTATTCTGACAGGTTAGCATGGACTGAATCAGAAGACACAAAGCTCCCTTTGAAAATAAACAGGAGTGGGTTTTCCTCAGTATTGCTGGAAAGCCACAGCTTCAGCTTGGGTTCGGCTCAGACTCAGCAGCATTTCTTTGGTAAGTCATGTCCCACCAGCAACAATTGGCTTCTTCTCAGGTGTTTTGCTGGCTGTGTTCGTGTCCTTGGGGACAAATAACAAGTGTGGATGATTAGGAAGGTGGTTTGATATGACTGAAAAGGCAAATAACTCAAGTTTTTAAACTGAGGTAAGTATTTACTGCTTATGTCAGGTGTGCTCACAGCGTTCGATTTCCTTCCTGGCGGAGTGTTCCTCCCTCCCTCTCTGCTTCCCTCTCCCTGTCACTTAAATTTTTGGATGACATGGAAGTATCTGATAGAGGTTTATAAAGCTGAGACTTTTGCAGACCTTTAATTTGAGGTGAGGTGGTGCGATGGCCAGAAGAGCACTGCCAAAAAGCAGGATGCTGCCTTCTGCGGTCCCTCGGGCTTCGGTCAGAGCTCTCTGTTTGCTTGGGAATGCGCCAACGCTGAACATGGTTTGAAATCTACTTTGTTTCCGAGGGAAAATCTTGCAAATATTTTTCAGGATCCAAGATCTACACCACGGGAGAACAGAGGATATGGCATTTTATTCTCCGTGTCCTTTCGTGGCTCTCCCATGGGGGCCAAGAGCAGCGAAGTGTGTCCGTTGGGTGAAGGGACAGATGATGTGATAAAGCCTTGGTGAAAGGCTGAACAAAGGATATCGGCCAGGCTAGAAGACGTGGACGGTGCATCAAAGTCACCCAAGGTGCTGTATTCTAGCGTGCCGAGGGGGAGATGGCTACAGAGCCGCCAGCAGCATCTCGGAGAGGTTTAGGGCAGAAACTGCAAGAAGAGCAGCCCAGCAGGAACCCAGAGTGGCTTTGTGCTCCCACCCTGCTGTTCCGGATACTGAGACAGCAGCTGTCTGCTCGATCCCAGCTGTGACCCCTGCCTCTCTCACCCCAGAGCCAGTCTTTGCTTCTTTGGAAAATGTCATTTTTCTTCCAGATTTATGTCATTTTATTGCAAGAAACATGTTTTTTATTATTTTTGCTTTGTCCCCTTTCAGATTTTTGTCCCAAGCAATTTTAGATACATTGGGGTTATTTCTTACTTACGTGAGAGCTCAGAGGTGCAAGGGAAAGCAGAGCCATATTGTCTTGAACATTTTTCTAACGTGTTTAACAAACAGGCCTCACCTCTGTGATCTTAGAAGCAACCACAGAGACAAATGATGAGTGACAGCCCTTGTCCCGTTTTACCGAGTGAGGGAACTTGCCTGAAGTCCCAAAGGAAGTTTGTGTCGGAACTGTTACAAGTCCCACCGCCGTAATGAGAAGCCTGTCCTGTTTTCCAGAATTTATTAATAGATGTTATTACTCTCCAGCGTATTTTTTCTGATTTCCTGATACGGAACCTAAATATTTTCTTTTTGAATTTCATTCTTCTAGTTTGAGGTAGACCCGCTGTGAAGAATCCCATATCCCCTTTTGGCTTGGTGTTGGCTTTCTCCTGGTGGCAGGGCACACGCACGATGCAGAGCAGTGACTGGTTTGCTCCTGCTCGCAGGTAGAAGATGTGTTGGTCTATCAGGAAACCTGTCTAACATGTATGGAAGGTATTGTATGTTAAAATTTGCCGGTCAGGTGGTCTTAAAAGATATATTAAAGTTAGTGATAATGCGAAGAGGAGAAGATGTGGAACAAGGGTGCTTCCATGCACACATACCTGGGCCACATGTGGAGGATACAGTCTTCTAACAATTTAGATGGTTCTGCTGTCTAACCTAAATCCTGACTATGGTGGATATTTCCCACTTTAATTTGTATTTTGTTTTGGAGGGGTTTTTTGTCCAAATTTGTTTTACACGCATCGGGTTTTCCATACTTTAGTTGTTAAATTAAGGAGCCACAAGGATCTGTTAAGAGTGTCTCAGCGCACTGGAGGTGCCGTAAAACCCTCTGGCAGTAGCAGTTCAGTCTTAGAATTTTACAGCTTTTATAGCTTTATTACAATAAATGAAGTATGACTTCTGTTCCCTGAGATTTTACTTTTTTGAGGAATCTTTAAGCTCAGAATCTGTGCTGGACGCTGTGCTATGAAATAATCTGTACTACCGCTGACAGCCATATTGCTACCCTGCTCTCACCGAGTTCACTTCCTCAGGTAGGGTCTCACACGCTGCCCTTAGGAACGGGGTATCACAGTGTGGGCAGGCCCAGGTCGGACCCCAGCAGAGACCCAGCCAGCAGAATCTTCTGTCTGTGAGAGCCACGATAGCGGTGCCCAAGGAGAAGTGAAACCCCCCCAGGGGAAGCGTATCATTGGTGTTCCCTGGCGTAAGTGCCCAGACTCCAGTAGTTTGCTCCTTGGGGGTTCCCTGAAGCAGAACTGGTGTCTCTGTAGAGCATGCAAAGCGCTGGATCCCGACTTGCGTTGGCTCATTGTCGGCATCGGACAGAACTGTTGTTGTTAAAAGTTGCGTAAAGGGCCCTGGTGAGGGTGTGGGAGGTGTGGCTGGATTTTGGGTTGTGGAGTGCACTGGCTGTGGGAGCAGCAGTGGATTTCACTCACCTGTCAGCGGGGGCTGCAGTGTCTGAGTCGTCCTTTCCGTAGCTACAAGCAGCGTTATGGCTGCTGCCAAAGGCTCGGTGTCTCTCGCCACTCTGGGTTGCTCGTAGCAGTAGTTGCTCCTTTACTTTTGGTGGGCAACAAGGTTCATCCCAACTCAGTCATAGAATCGTGGAGTGGTTTGGGTTGGAAGGGACCTCAAAGCCCATCCAGTCCCACCCCTGCCATGGGCAGGGACACCTCCCACTGGGTCAGGGGGCTCCAAGCCCCATCCAACCTGGTCTTGAACACCTCCAGGGATGGGGCAGCCACCACTGCTCTGGGCAACCTGGGCCAGGGCCTCCCCTCCCTCAGCGTGAGGAATTTCTTCCTAATGTCTAACCTAAATTTCCCCTTTTGCAGTTTAAAACTGTTCACCCTTGTCCTGTCACTCCAGGCCCTTGGCAAATGTCCCTCCCCATCTTTCCTGGAGCCCCTTTCAGCACTGGGAGCTGCTCTAAGGTCTCCCCAGAGCCTTCTCCTCTCCAGGCTGAACAACCCCAACTCTCCCAGCCTGTCCTCACAGCAGAGGGGCTCCAGCCCTCGGATCATCTTCGTAGCCTCCTCTGGGCATGCTCCAATCCTTTTGTTGTGACAAGAGCTCCCTGGGCCTGATCCTTTGTGCTGGGAACATCCCAATTAAATACATTGCTGAAAAGCCGTTTGGTGGCTCTGCAGCCACAGGTTGGTGTTCCGCTGCTTGGAAAATCCACAAGGCCATCCTTTGGTTTTATTCGCAGTTGTTGACAAAACCCTTCCAGATTTTCCTTGGTCATGGCACCATGGGTTTGCAATGGTAGGGAGAGGCGTTACCTGTGCAATATTGGAAACGGCACCTGAAATGATGGTGAGAGTGTGGTACCATAGTCTTTCCTTCTTCTTGTCTCTTTCCAAAAAATATGCAGTCATTTGTTCAGATTTGCTGCTCTCTGGAAGAGGTTGCTGCAGCTTGTCATGGTATCCAGACCAACCGTGGTTCTGAGATGAGGCCCCAGATTTTGTTTCTGAAGATTTTCTGGAGTTCAGTGGAACCAGAATTTCCTGTGAGAAGCTGGTTTCTGTGCTAAAAACCTTTCACATTTTTATAAGCAAACCAGTAAGGGAAATACCTCTAGAGAAAACGTCACCTTGGGCAGAGCGCAGCACGACTGTGAGGCTGTTCTGAGCAAACTAATTCAAAGCAGGGGCAGAAGAGCTGAGATCCACGCGGGACCAGTCTAGGGAGACGTCTCCCAGGAGAGTTGTGCCCTGCACTTGCCGTGAAGGTTTTTAGCTTTGCGTCTTGAAAGCATGCAAAATGTTTTTTCTGTCCTTGTTGCTACAGTCTCAGGGCTTGCTCCGCATATAATGCGAATTTCTGCCTGGCACAGAACCTGGTGTGATGTTTTACTCAGCAGGGCTCACATACAGTGTGTGTAAATATTGATTTATACTCACTTTGGGCAAGTCCAAATGACTGCACAGTCTTCAAGAAAGTGAATAACAAATGCAGTTTCCACTGATGAGAAGATATTATAGCCTAACGCGTCTGTGATTCAAGCTGAATAGAGGGGGTTAGGTAGGCAGTGTGCAGTAGTTACGCAGATTGGAGTTTGGGCTAGAACAAACATCTCTGCTTTTGTGAAAAATGCAATGGGATTTTTAATGATGAATGATCAGTGCACTGGTTTTATGTTTTGCCCGGAAGAGGGATGGAATCATGGATGTAAGAGCTGGAAAAGACTTGCAGAAAGAGATCATGTAATCCATCCCCAAAAATACAGGATCGCGCTGATGGTTGAAGATGCTTCAAGAGCATTTCAGTAGCAGTAACTGAGCTGTTCTGTTCTCTTACTCCTTTCTTCACGCTTTCAGGTTCTTCTTCCATTTCAGCACGTTCCTGCAAAAGAAGAAAACTCTTCCTAAGCCTTTCTCATGACAGACGCTAAAGCAGTGCTCAAATCACATGAGCCAGATTCTGCCAGTAGTTTTAGGTAACTGCCAACCAAGGAAGGATTTCATAGTTGGAGCGTTTTGCAAAGATAACAACCATTGGATCAGTCTTGTGCACACTGCCAGGAAAATAGTGTGGTTTTTACTAGGCACAAAGCTGGCATTTTCTCTGGAGGGTTTTTGTGATGGTTTAATTTAAATTTAGGAGGCAGTCCAGTCGTGTCTGCCCTTTAAAAACTTGTATGTGTATGGAAACAGCTAGTAATTAAGCAAATGAGTATAAAACGACATCCTTTTCTAGGTAGGATGTAGCAGCCTGATTTAAAGAGAACTTAATTTGACGGGATCTTCTATACAGCCTCTAAGGTAGCTCCTTTGGAAAGTGATGGCAGCTCAGGCTTTTAAAATTTTGCCTGAAAGTCAATGTCTACAGAAAGCACCCTCAGGATTTTAAGAAATATTTAGAGAGCCGTCAATCCAACACCATCCTTTCTTTTCAGAATTTCTGTAATCGTTTCTTTTTATACTGCTGGGAATAAGGACACTCAAATTGCACCAGGCAGGGGCTGTGTTGACAGTTTGCCAGGCTCTTGAGAGGCACATGGAATTTTCAAAATACGGAGAAAACTGCAGCTAGTGCTTATTTGGAACGTGGCACGTTGCATCAGTTGACAGCGCGAGAGCATTACTGTGCCCACGGAGGGACACATTTTGACAGAGCTGTGGTTGTGCCAGCCTGTCCTGGGTGTCCTAAAACCCCTCTTCCTGTGTCCTGTTTTTGTAAGCGGGGATTTCTGAGTAATTTCTGAGCAGGAGACGTTGCATCATGGGATGGTGTTAGGAAAGTTGTCTCAACTGCTGCAGCTGGTGGACTTCATCCCTGGCAGAGCATCGTGTGCAGGATGCTCATCCAGCCCTGTGCTGGATTGCCTCTCATTGAAGGTCACCAAAATACCTGCAGCGGTCTCTCATGGAATGAAAAGCAGTGGAGAATTCAGCAACCAAGTATCACAACCAGCTCTTTTTTTTAAAAAAAATAAAGATAATTAAGTCATTTGTAGGTAGAGATAAGCTTGTCCTTGGCTTTCCAGGGGCCTTGAGCCAAGACGTAGTATTCACAAGTCACTAACTTGGGTTTCTGTGCAATATCTGAGATCACTTAATGTGTTTTTAGAAGCGATAATCAGTGTTCAGAAGGACAAATTATGTTGAATGTTGTGCTAACAAGTATGTTTGCTAACACGATGCTTTTCTCCTGTGCAGATAAGACTGAACTATATTGTTCCAGGTGGCCAGAGGAGGGAATTGTGCCTCTCCCCCTACTAAGAGCAATACCATGGGCTGTGTCGCTTATCAGCCGTGTGGCTACGCTGGCGCCAGGAAGGACCATTGATACCATTGCATCTTGCATTTAGTTACCTACCAGGAAAATAATAATAATTACGATTCAAAGCCTACAAACCAGGCATAATGCTTATTGGCATATACATGTCACCTTGTGCTTTGTGCCTCTGCGTACGCGTGGCCTGAATGGGGTCCCTGAGCAATAGCTACAAAACAGACAATCAATAACAAAAATGGAAGTCATTGCGATGAATGTGGTTCTACGTTCCTAATATTCACAGCTTACCCAAAAGAAATTCAGGAAAGAACAAAGAAAATAGATTCTGCCATGGAATAATTCCTATGTACCTGCTTGCTAGCCCAATCCAGTGGACCATAACAACAAAACGGAGACCTTTTGTCTTATTTCTGAGGCAGCACAGTGCTCTTTCGATGTCTGTCTTCTGTGTCCTTCTCACATGGCAGGGATCCTTCGTTGCCAGAGTGGGAGCTGAAAAGCTTTTTCTTCAGGGTTTTTGGCAGGAATCTCTCAAGATATGTTTTTGTGTGTTTGCAGCTAGGGCTCTTGCTAGGACGGGGGCTTACCTCAGGCAATTAACCCTCTTCTTCATCGAGGCCTGGCAAGTGAGTCAGTGGTTGGGTCTTCACTGTTGTGCTCGATGTCGTTGCTTGAAAACTGGAAACTACGTTAACTTGCGTTTCCACTGAGGAATGTAGGCGGTGCATGTGACGTGTGGTAGGTAGGTGGTTAGTAGAGATGTTCCTGTGATCTCTGCTGACCTTCAGCTGCAACATCTAAATGTACAGGTTATGTAGGAAAGGCCGATCTTGCGCAGAGGATTTTCTGTGGTAGCCTCGGGAGAGCAGCCGTTCAGCGTCTGTGGGCAAAGATTGTGTGATCGTAGAGCAGCAAAGTCAGGCCACGTTGCCCGCAGCAAAATGTGGTACCTGCCTTTGCAGTTGGTAAATAAACTTGATCAGGAGCAATATTTGTGGCTTAAAAGGGCTGAAGACAAGTTGGAGGTTTCACTGAGAGCTGCAGAAGTGGGAAGGTTGATTGCCCACGCAGTTTCTTTGCTGAAACAGTCGTCTAATAAAAGTGGTATCAGCCAAGGCCGCGTCCAGGAAGCCAGATGAATGTTGCCCTTCCCTGGGGACCGTTTTCTTTGTGTGAATCTCTGCTGGGACTTTCTTGTAGAGAAAATGCATCTCAAACGTTGCGCTCAGCTGGAATAAATAGATTTTACTAGCAGGATTTTGTCCATATAGTTTTCTCTGTGTGTTTGTTTGAGCAAGGAAGAGTCTGGCAATAAAGCCATGCGGGTATGTTTCTAGTGTGGCATCAGTAAAGAGGCTGTGCTGAAGACAGGCTGGATTAGGAAGAATTTCTTTACTGAAAGAGTGGTCAGGGATTGGCACAGCTGCACAGGGAGGGGGTGGAGTCGCCATCCCTGCAGGTGTTTAAAAAACAGGTGGATGAGTTCCTTAGGGACAGGGTTTAGTAGGGAGACAGGCACGGTTGGACTTGGTGGCTCCAGCCCTACCCTATTTACACTCACGTTTTACTGGGTTTCCTTGAACTCTGACCTGCGTCAGTAGGACCATGATGTGAACATCTTCTGTGCCTAGCAAGCCGTGACCTGTAGAAGCAGGTTGAGTGTGGGAGTGGGACTGGGGGAGGAAGGGAATCATGTCATGTGTCCAGCCCTGGTTTTGTCCCAGGGTCTAATTATGAAGACCTCACTTTACTCTTCAGAGCAGAGAGAGCCAAAGCCTACAGAAGGCAAGAGAAGCCTTTCTGTTGACTGGAACGCTCTTTGGATCAGGCCGTAGGTTTGCTGTGCAAACTGGAAGATAGCCCTCATGAAACCCATCAAGAGAAAGAGAGAGTTTTCCCTCCGGGCACACGGAGGTGCCACTCTGTGGGTGATCTTTCTTTGCGAATGAAAGCAGATGCGCGATTCCTTGAGCAAGACGCGCTGCACAACAAAAGAGGAGCCGGCATTGTGAAAGACAGGCAGGAAGGTATCCGGCCCCAGACACGTAGACATAGCTCAGCGTTCAGCCCAGGAGAGCAAGAGGGTTTGTGTTCTGTTGTTCTCATTGGTGCAACTGCCAGGACCAAACTTCGTTCCATCTGGGAGGATGCAGTGTACTTCTCTGGGGAGCGCAAGGCAAGTGTGTGCAGGGAGGTGCTGGGTTTGTGCAGCTCGTGACGGTTATTTGGAAGGAGTCAAGTGTCGGTCAGTGGTTATAGTGTTCCTTCCAACCTGTATTGTGGAAACGCCAGCAGTGCAGCTCACTTTTCCAGTGTTTAGTTTAAAATCAAGTTTCAGCCTGGCTGCAGGGCCTCTGACTGTCACTGACTATTTTCTATTATTTATTTATGAAGATGAACCTTAAAATTGTTTTGGGTGCTCTGTGTGCTTACTCTTCTACCTGAGAACAGCCAGTTTTCTTTAGGACTGTCTCTGTTTCTGGTACTTTTGTATTTGTAACATGATTTTCTCCAGGAGCCATTTATGGAGCCAGTATTACATATGTGAAGTGAGATCTTAAACTGAAAAACTTGGATGCTGTGAGAAGCCCGGATACTATGTTATTTCTCCCCCCAAAGTCATCTCTCTGATAAAAGCAAGATGGTGGAACACCAAATATTGACCTGAGCTCAACTTCTGCTGAGCTTCTCTACAGAAAAAATTCAGCTCAAAACTGTGTGGATAAATAGTTTTGCTTGGATTTCACTGGAGCTCTAAAACAATTGACCTTAATTTCTTGTCCTTCCCAGCTTCAGACAAGTCAAATGTTTTTGTGTTTCAGTAGATTGGATGCTTTCGGAGAGAGTGCTGCAGACGGAGGGACCCGACAGAGGTTTTTGGAGACACACTCACAACATCAGTGTTAATCAACATTTCCATGAGTATCCTCTATCATGAAACTGTGACATCAGCTTTCTTGGAACGTTGGACAATACTTCAAGACAGTTTTTAGAGTAGCGTAAGGAGTTCCTGCCCCTTTGGATGCATTTTTTAGTTTGGCTCAGAAGGTGGGTGAAAGTTTAGGTCAGCATTTGTGGTTTGTGTTCGTAGACGGCTGATGATATTTGCTGTCCTACTCAAAAGGAAGCTGAGGCAGAGGGCTGAGTCCGAATGTTCCTGTATTTCCATGCCAGTACGATCCTTTGGTCTCTTCTCTCAGGTGACCGGTGACAGAACGAGAGCACACGGTCCCAAGCTTCGCCAGGGGAGGTTTAGGCTCGACATGAGGAAGAAGTTCTTTACTGAGAGGGTGATTGGCCATTGGAATGCGCTGCCCGGGGAGGTGGTGGAGTCACCGTCCCTGGAGGGGTTTAAGGAGAGATTGGATGAGGCTCTTAGTGCCAGGGTGTAGTTGACAAGTAGGAGTAGGTGTAGGTGTTGGGTCATAGGTTGGACTGGACCTCAAAGGTCTTTTCCAACCTTATGATACTGTGATGCTGTGATAGTGTGATCCTACTGAATTTACGGTTAAATTCCACCAACCTAGAATCCCCGATTTTGATGAACAACGCTCGTGTGATCACCACTGAACGAGCTCCTCCTCTTCAGCTGAGCTGTGGTAGCCGAAATGGCATTCTTATGCCCCCGCATTTGCAGTGGGTTTAGATTTCCATGTTTAATTTGCTGTTGTGGCAGACAGAGAGATGGCTGGGATAGAGACAGCAGCTCCACCTGTCTTTGGTTGTGAGCCTTTGTGCTAAAAGGGAGCGCAGCCAGAGGTCTCCTCTTCCAGCTTAAGCAAGATGCCATGTGTGGAGAAGGTGAAAAGCGGGTAGGAGTGTCCTGCCTGTCAGTGTCAAGATTAGGCATCCCTGTGGGCTCCAGCAGCAGCAAAACCTCCCAGCAGAAAAGTGTGGAAGGCATTAGAGGACTGGGACTGGGAAGGGATTATAGACACAAGTGCTCACGTGGAAGGCAGTAAAAAAGAAGCGTGGAAGCGGGATACAAAGAAGGAGGGTAGACAGGCGTGTGGTGGTTCAGTGTGAAGTGCAGAGGTCGTAGCTAGGTGCACGAGGGGGACTCGTTCACCCTTCCTTGGTCGCAGCCTCTGCTGGGGTTTGGCTGTACGGCAGAAGCCGAGGGTTTGCGCAGATGCCCAGGGAAGAGCAACTGTTTTGGACAGAAGACACTGGAGCCTCTAGTGACCCAGAGAGCATTATATTGGCATGCGCAGCACGTAATAACAGCTCCTCAGAGGGCTACATCTTGGGGTTTGGGTGGGGTGTTTTTCCCCTTTCTGCCTGTCTCTATAGTGTGTGTGAACCACAGCTGTTGACAGGGAAAATATGCAGTTGCTCTGCAGCAGCAAGAAGGAAAAATAAATCATGGTCCCCCACGCCCCTTCTGTTGCTGTTGACTTCCCAGCGACGGTGCCGAGGTTCAAACCACACAGAGCCGCGTGCGTAAATGACAAGGAAATTGCTCTGAACTGAACCACGCTGCTGTCCACGACAGATAAATTCTCTCGTGTTTCTAATTGTGCTCCCCTCACAAGCAGCTCGGTTGTGCGGTAGAATGGCTGTGGTGGTTATTTCAGCAAAATTGCTCCTATTTTGGGCCAACACAAAGTTCAGAGAGAACAGCTCTACCAGGAGTTTCACTACAAGAGTGGCGAGGTCGGGGCATCGGGTTTATTGTCTAGAGCAGAGCCTCAGCGGAGGTTAATTGTCCTCTGTGCGTCTGAGGGTGGAATTTGCTTAACGATGAATTTGTTCGATGATGTCATGCTTTTTGTACCAGCGCGCTCCCTCTGCCCCTCCTGGCTCTTCCAGCACACAGAGCTGCTCATGCTCCCCAAACTTGAGCAGATACTGAAGTTTGCCCCAGAAGGCATGCGTGTTTTTGTGCGTAGATCAGATGTGACCAAGGGCACAATTTGAGTTTGCCACGGGCAGATCCTCTGGTTTATACTGTGGATGCTCCTCATCGATGGCGTTACACTCATTTACGCTGGCTGACAGTGTAGCCCTGTGTTTTAGATCACTCTTGGGATATATACTTTTATTCTTTTTCGAAGCCTTCTGCCCTCAGGCTCCTATTCTGCCCCGCAAATGAATATTTCAAAAAGACATCCAAAGCCACTCTCTATGAGCTGCAGTGAATGCAAGACTGAGTGTATTCATTCTTACTTGTCACCCCCTAAAATATGTCTTCCTGATTAAGTTAGTGGACAAGAGCTTGTCACACACTACAATACAATCCAAAGAATGTAAAGATCCATACTCTGCTCCTCGTGACCTTTCCTCCTTCGTGATTGAATTTTTTTATGGTGTTTTTGTTGTTGTTGTTAAATACCTTCTGTCTTGAGAACTTCTCTTCCCTTGGCTAATCCTGCTGACTTCTGTGTGAACAGATCAGACGTGGGCAAGGGCGGAATTCCAGTCCATCGTGCACAGACAGCACATATTTCTGGTTTGCTGAAACCGTTTGTATCAGAGCGAGCACGCAGAGGACATGGATAAAATCTGGATCCAGTGTACTTGCACATTACACAGAAAAAATGGTGTCACTGCCCTACATTACCTTTTATTTGCCTGTTAAGCCTTTAAAATCAAATAGCTTCACGGATTTCAAACCATCCAGCCTCCACTCTCCAGCTGGAAGACTGAAACTGGATTATAGGATAATCTCAAATGTCATCACAATTGCTACCTACGCTGCATTAGTTCCTTTTGTTTGGCAAAATGGTGAAATATTTGCATTTGGTTATTTGGGTTTCACTTTTTTTTTTTAAGACAGTAGGGTTAAACATCGCTACCTGCCAAGATTAAAGTTAATGAAAAATGTCAGGTTTGGGGAATCCATTAAATGTTTGCTGTGAAAAGGCAGTTGAGTTCTTTAGTCCCATATTACAGCTCTAAGTCTGTGTGTGTGTCCTGGACTCGATGATCTCAAAGGTCTTTTCCAACCTTATGATTCTGTGAGACTGTGAAAAGATTGGAGTGTTGTTTACTTAAGGGCTTGAAGAAGCTGCTGTATGAAACGTGAAAAATTACACAGTTGCAAGTTCCCCTTGGGCACTTGCTGACGCCCCCTGCCAGCCACTGCCTTATGTTTTGCCTGGCTCACCGAGATCGCAGAAGCCACAATTTAATGTGTTGGTTATGCAGTAAAAGGTTTTAAGGGGCCTTAACTAATTTCTCAGCCTTCTTTCTAGCTATTAGGATGCATTGTGTACTTTAACATTTACAGGTGTTTTCCCCTGCTCAGAATTGGGTTTTGGCTCATTTTTTTACTCTTTTTTTTTCATTCTTTCTGTTTCATGTTTGAGCCAGGATATCGAGTAAGGACCCAGAATGCTATCTCAGATGCTGTCAAATCTCCTGTCTGCTTCTGTGTAGTGTTCTCCTTGTATCCAAATAATTCATTGGCTGTTTTCCCCACAGATTTTATTGAGCGTTCACGTTAAACTGGTTGTCTTGAAGTCTTTACTTGTGAAGCCTGAAGCTTTGCGTTCTTCCCAGCGCAAATCCATGCGCACTGCATCGACCTGGTCAGCGGATGATGCTGTTTGTGTTCTAACAGGCATCTCTCTTCTCAGGATGGTCGGTTGCCGCAGTTTGCTTTTACTTCTGCCTTTTCTGTGGTACCACTTACAGGTTTTCCTTCCCGTCCAGCAACAGGCTTATCCTGAACTGGAAATGGATTTTTAAATGCTGCTTTGTTGATTTTGGCTTGGTGACTCGCTGGTATTTCAATCCTTTAACTTGAGGCATTTTGCAGGCTGTGTTTTTTAAAGAGTAATGACATTCTTTGTCATCAGTCTTCTTCCAGTTTTTCAGGGAACCGGGATATATATATCTATCTATCTGTATAGAAATGCTTTTTCTCAATGTTTTAGTATTACTTTCACACATCATTTTAGCCAAGATAGGGAGTTTTGCCACTAGAAAGTTCAGGGTGCGCGGGATTCACACGTAAATACTCCAAGTAATCCCTGGAAAGCTTTGTTTTTTAAAAAAGACCAACAAGCAACAAACTGTGACTGGAGACTTAAGGAGCAGTCGTTGTCTTTGCTGATGGCAGAGGATGTTCTGCAATGAAAATAGATGCTCTGTGAAAAATCCTCCTGATCATTCCATCCTCAGCTCACTGGACTCTGCTGTAGGCAAAGGTTATTAAATCTCTCTTCCTCCTTCACGTGCTGCAGGTGTTCAGTTTGTCCTACAGCACCCGTGAAGCCATTCTAATCCCCCAGCCCTTGCAGACACAGCTTTCTCTTGGGAGGATGGTGGATGTTCCAGCAGATCATGGGGGACGATGACTGCTGGCAACTTCCTGATCACCCCCAAGCGAGCCAGTGTATCCCTTCTTCTGCATCTTTCTGTTCCTCTTGAATCATCAGATATAGAAACTGGAATCTGAAGCTGATGTAAAAGCTACTTTGGGTTCTTCATTTGCCTGGCTGCACCTGTGTGTGACATCCCCGGTTTCAATGCAGTGAAGGAAAAATAACTGCCTAATCTTCTTTAATGAGGAAGCTGACCAAAGTGTGCCTGTGGTTTTATTAAATGTGCCGTGCAGGAAGGATGAAAGGGCCCAGAGAGGAGGAGGGGTTTGCTGGGATCGTGGTCCGGTTGTTGGGCATGCTGTATTTTCCATTTCTCACGTTGCCAGCAGGCTCATGAGTAATCGTGTGGTAAGGGAAATAAAGGTTCGGAAAAGAGTGCAGAGGGTGAATGTGTTGGGGTTTAATGAATGCCGTGCTCCGGTCCAGGTGCTTGTTCCCAGCAGAGCATCCGTGTGGCACTTGGTAGAGTTGCTAACACTTCCTTAAGGTGCCAGAAAATAAAAACAGACGCTGACACATAGCGGGCACAACCCGAGATTGCAGCGACGCAGATGCGAGGTTGGATTTCACGCTTCGGTGTTCGTTAACATGGCAGGAGGGGGATCGGTTTCAGAGGGGCCGACCGGGCCGCTCTCCAAATGAGGCGTTCCACATGATTTCACATCAAACAATCACTGGAGTGGCACATTTGTTGTTTCCACTCATGTGATAACGCAGCAATGTGCTGGTGCATTCATTGAGGATTTATTGATGGGGCTGTTTTCCTAATGTGTTTTAAGCTGGGGTAGTACGAGTTCTGGATGGCGCGTTACCATGTTTCACTGACTTGAAGAGGCACAAAGCAGTCATTCGTCCTGATCAGTTACTGTCAAATACTTTCCTCCGTGCCCAGAAAATAACTCCTCTTGCCGGGAGGAGTAAGTGTGTGCCACGAGAATGAAGCCCAGCCTGAAACGTATCACTTAGTCGCCTGCCTATGAATTGTGAGCCACAGGAGAAGACCTATTTGGTGGTGTGTCAGTGAACTGTGAGAAGTCAATGTGGAGCTTCTCTTCAGGGTGTTTTCATAGTAAATTTGACATCTGAGCCATGTTCAGCCAGGTTTTGCCAAGGGTAGTAAGCCTTGACAGCTTCCTTCATGGTCTGAGGACAAGGTCTCTGTATGACAATGCGAGAAACTTCACGAGTGTAAAATTGACTTACGGCTTGGAGATGAAAGAAATATGCCACAAAACTCAAAAAAGCTGTTGCAAAACAAAGTGATAGGAGTGTATTTTATCTAGTTTTTAATTACATTGATAACAAGGTAACATTTAAAGAGCCCCAGCTCGAACTGGGACCTTATTGTCCATGTGTACAGTGAACAGGAAGATGGTTGCTGCCTCAACCAACAAAGTTTATGAAAGCCACTTGGAAACTTTCTCCTGGACATGTTTTCTAGTGGAAAATGGAATTTCCATAAAATTATAAATCCATTAATTCAGAAATCTTCTGATTATGCCAAAAATATCAGTTCTTATGTTGTGAAAATCCTAAAGAAATTTTAGTTGAGCACATGGTTCAGATTAAAATATTTCATTTTTTTGAATCTGACTCCACTTACTTTGTTTCGAGTCGGCTCAATAAGGTGCTACGTTGCTTCTATTAAAGCAGCATGCACCTCCTGGCAGTTATACTTCAGTCTTACGTTCTTTCCCATGGGCTATTTTTGTAATACAGTACTTGCATCTCTTGTCCAAACTTGTTTGATCCGTCTCAAGAGGCAGTCGTTCTGCCTACCTATTAGAAGGCAAAGTATGGCCAGGAACTACAGCTCCCATGAGGCAATGTGCAAGAAGAGGAGGAGGAGGCACTCAACGGTCAACATAGCAAGAAATTAAGCTTTTTTAATACATCAAAATGGGGTGTTGAATTTTTGAGGATATTGGCTTGTTTTTCTTTGGTTTGACCACATGCAAATGAAACAGTTTGCTGGTTTTGTCAGACAACTGTTAAAAGGTGTCGAGATTTTAGATAGACCCCTCTGTGTTAGTTGGGTTTGCGCAGTTTTAATGTACATCCTTGTGAGGTCACTGGTCTATAGCCATGCAGTTATTTATTTCAAGTTATTTGACATATTTTGGTCCTAAATTTTTCCATCTTCCTTTTTTAGTTCAATGAACTTAAAGGTTTGCATAGTGCTTGAATCAGAAACAACACACAACCAGTGCTGGTGTTCTAGAAAGCCACTTAGCGTGAAGAAAGGGCTCTGCTAGAATTTATATTTGGTTCAGATGGGGAAAGGATTCCTTATTTCTCTGCTGTCCAATATCCTCATGGTACATTATGGAAAACTTGCCTTAATTCTGTTGAATGCACGTTTTCACACCCTGATATTGTTTAGATTGTAGCTTTTGACATGGGCTGATCTTTGAGTAGAACTCCTAACACATAGAAAGAGGAGAATAATTTATTTACGTGTGTTAGGTGTATAAATGCCGTTCTTATTTTCTGAGTTTAATTCAAGTCTTTTTGGTGGAGAAAGAATATATTTTTAAGACACAGAGTGGAGATTAACCTGGAGATGTGAAAGATGCTGCAGTATTTCTAAGTGATGACACTGCTGTGATCAAGCAGTTGTGGTTTGTGTTTAAACAGCCCCCTTTCTTTGTGACCTTGTGTGGTGGGTGTGGCATTGAAAAGAGGGATTTGAGGGTAAAATCCATCTCTGAAGGGAGACCTGTCTTCTGAGGCAAGACTTGTAAGCAGAGCAAGTAAGGGCAGTGATTAAACTCTACCCACCTGGCTTTGATGGAGGAGAGGGGTAGTGTTACGTGAGGGGTGCGCGCATGAATTCCTTGGGCAGCAGATGAGGGAAACCTCACCCTTTCTGTCAACAAAGAAGACAAATATTTAATTTGTGTCTCCTGAGGAGT
This sequence comes from Neomorphus geoffroyi, assembly GCA_033558235.1. Classification (NCBI taxonomy): domain Eukaryota; kingdom Metazoa; phylum Chordata; class Aves; order Cuculiformes; family Neomorphidae; genus Neomorphus; species Neomorphus geoffroyi. The sequence continues at coordinate 1,729,301 of JAUMJM010000092.1, read as the reverse complement.
GATTCTTTTTTGTTATTATTGTGGAAGCAACAAAGCTAAATTCTCTTTTAAGATCCCTATAATGGGGTTTTAGTTTAACAGATTTCTTTTTGCCTTCATCACGAAGAGCGCTGGCTTTAAAAGAATCTTTGCCAGCTCTGCTATTGTTTAGACTTAAGTTCTCTGCAGTGAATGGAGCAACTGCATTTCTTGCCTTCCTCTCCTGAGTGGCGAGGAGTCCATCCGGCATAGCACTCCACCATGGGCTCTTCTCTTTTCTGCCCCTGGGGTTGGAGCATGGACTCAGAGGCAGAGGAAAGAGAGCCATGGTCATCACCGAAGGGTCACGTCCTGCCTGCAAGGCGTCAGCCTGTCTGCCGCTAAAGATGACTCCTGTCCAAATGGGAGAGGCCAAGCCAAGGTGAAAGTCCTGGCATCACCAGTGAAGACTGTGTGCCAGGCCTGGCTGTAGCTGCGCGTTGGAAAAGCAGAGCCTCGTCTGCGTGGGGATGGCACGGGTTCAGCACACGACAGCCAGCTCGGCTTGGCCCCACCAGCCCTGACCTTCGTGAGGCCAGGCCAGCGTTTGCCTTGGCCAGGCTAGTCAGGATTATTCCTCATGGAAATGGCAATAAACTCTGACTGCTGCCTTCCCACTGGTTTCCCTGGGTATCGGTCGCTTACCCTGCATGGCGTCGCTGGGAGGGTCTGATACGCTGACCGGCCCCGGGGCAGCAAATGGTCACCGGTCTTGAAAAAAGCCTTAGCAGGGCAGCCTGTGTGCTTTATTTATTTCCCAACAAAATATGATCTGATGTGAAAATGCCAGTTTGCTGCACACCTGTGCTAATGAGCTCAGAAACCAGGGGGTTTGTGTCAGGCAGAGCTTTAAAGAGTTAGTGCTCAACTAGACAGATATTTCATCTCCTTGTATTTGTCCTCTACAGTAGTGGCTACTGCCTTGCTGGGGACTGGGCTGACTGCACAAGTGAGGGCCAGTATTTATGGGAGGAGATTCCCTTTCTCACTCCTTTTTAAAAAGATTTTTATGAAGATAACTTTCTTATAAACAAATCGTTGTCATGCTGAAGCGAAGGTGCCATTCTAAGACGTATGTATGTATTGTGCAGCAAAACTCCAAGGCTACTTGGAGCACTGTTTGCTCAACAGAGACTGGGAATCCCATGCTGTTTGGTTAGAAGATGCAGGAACAGAAAGAGATCAACATTTGGTTGGACTGACAACTGGAGCCCCAAATTTGAACGACTGTAAAATAATTATTTAATCTGATTTAACATTTGGTCCACTCATTAGATCCTTTTTGGTCCAGGTTGAAATCTATATCAGTAAACCCTATATATGCTCAAGTGGCAGATTTTTCCTCTCACTCTTGAAAGACAAAGGTCATAAGGGACATTTCTTGTGATCATAAGCCAGGTCCTGATCTTGTTTCCACCGCTAAATAGCTGGAATAACATAGTGTGTTTAATAGATTTGCTTCAGATCTTTGGCCATGTGAATGATACCATGAAGGACTCTCCCATCCCATTTAGCACACATTGCGCTGACCCGCTGAGTCAAATTACAGACTCATCAAGGAACGTGTGCTTTCAAAAATGTGTGTGCAAACACAGGCTGGTTCGGCACGATGGATGCGGCATGCGGCTCGCTGTGGTTTATTGTCAGAATGTTTCATTAGTTAAAGCCAATGACAGAAGTTGATGCTTGGACATCACCCAGTAAAGAAACTGTATCCCTCTGCAGAAGGCACTTGGAGTCCTCTGGAGGACTGCGGTGATAAATATATGCGTACACGCACATTTGCCCATCCTGATACAGTAGATCTCCTCCCAGAGCTTTCATCTAACTGTTGCTCTGGAAAATACCTCTGGTCATGCAAGGGAAAGGCTAAATCCAGTGAAGTTTGAAGTCTGTTGGATTCCTGCTTAGGCGTGTTGTTCGTAACCTTGTAGTTAGAGATGCGCCGATGAACTCGTAACTGCTGGTACTGAACAGGAATTTAATTGAAAGCCGTTGAACACGAGGATGACCTTGTGAATGAAATTCTGAATGAAATAGTTTGTTAGACGCTTGCTCCACACCCAGGAGAGCTGCAGTGCTCTCAGCTCTCGGTAGCTGTGCTGCAGTTGCCATTCTAAGCAGCCAGCAGTAAAGGTGATTATCCCTCACGTGGTTTTTGTCAGCGCTGTAGGAGGAAGGTGTTGCTCCCTAACGGCATTTTCATGGAAAAATGCTAATGCATCACTCTACGATTGATCTCCGCAGAAAGGAGCACTGCGTAAGTGCTTTGGTGCGCTCGAGCTCTCCCACCACGGAGACGTTTCTGTACCAGCAGTCTTAGCACGTGGAACCCTTGTGGCCAGAAAGCAGAGAGACATGTGGGGAGTTCACCACGCTGCGCACCACGTTCTGCAAAAGGGCAGAGAAAGACTCCAAGACCTGTCAGAGCTGCTCCAGATCTACGTGGTCAGGGTACCCCAAACCAAAACCAAACTAGCAAGCTATCAATTTTTAGTGTTTCCTTCTAGGACTTACAGCGACCACAGTGGGGCTTTTCCATTCCCACTCCTTTGTAAGCCCACCACGAGCTGATTGCCTGCCTCAGCTTTTGCCCGCTCTGGAGCCTGAGTCTTGGATAGAACGTTTTGCCTTAGATCTGCCGATGCCGGGGAACTGATTCACAGCAGTGAGACGGTCTGGTTACTTTTCTTATGAACACATCCACCAGACCTTTCTGTCTGCTTTCTCCGACACCGGCAGGATAGAGTTCATGTGAGCAGATTAAATCTCCACGAAGCCTGAACCCTTCCTGTTTCAAGGATCCCTACGTTTTGATGTCTCTAAGTACAGGTTTTTGCTCTGCCCTCAGGTCCATAATCCCAAGCGAAGCAGGGCAGGCAGTTGGTAGCAATTTCTAATCTGCTGCAGCACCATCTGCTGCTTTGCTCCTGCTTCGTTGCTGAGTGAGTCGGGGGCCCTAGCTATAATGTGAGCTTGCTGGTACTTCATATTTGCTAAGAGGAATAGTTTACTCGTTTGCATTTTCCACTCTGTTTCTTCCCCTTCTTGGCTCCGTTCTTTTGTCTTGTTTTTGCGTTATTGGCCGTGGTGTCTGGTTTCTAGTAGTGTGTTAGTAATGTAGGAAAAATGAACATAATTACAAAAATACCACACAAAGGACTCGTATGTCGCTTTCATTGCTTAATCCGCTTGCTGGGAATAATTGAATGGGATTCCTTTTGTTTTGTAGCCGCTTGATTTGCTGGGTAGAAGTCCCCTCCTGCCATGCTTCACCGTGCGAGCACTGATGGACAAACAAGCTTGAGAGAAACAAAAACTGAACCCAGCCCTTTGAAACTGAGCCTGCTCTGCAGAGTCAGAAATGCATGGCTGGAAGTGCTACTTCTTGTCACTTCTCACATCCTGGGTGCTTTACGGACACTGGCAATCCTTGACCTAGACTGTGGTGTGAACCCTGCTGCAGGTCGGTGATGATAAGCTCTGTGCTGCTTTTGCAACAGCCTGGAGTAACCAGGATATCAGAGGGGCTGTGGCGCTTCGACAGGCAGAGGCTCTCCTAAGAGAGCCCTAAGTCAGAGGTGCAGTGGTGGGAAATGGCCTGAGAAGAGACCTCTTCAGTCAAAAATGCGTTTTGTGTGTGTCATCACCCTCGTTGCAGGTAAACGCGGTGGTTCAAGGTGGGCTCGAAGCCACGGAGCTCCTATTTGCGTTTCAGCTTCTCTCCTCTGCAGAGTGCAGTGGTGGGACATCGCCTTGCGCAGCCCCGATCGTTAGTGTTCCGCTCATCATTTTCCTGATTGCCTCTGGGTTTGTTTGGCTTAGGCAGAGCAAAGGCAGGAGATTGTCCTACGACAGCAGGACACTGGCAACAGTTTGTGGAAGTCCTGCAGGGATAGGATGAGGGGGAACGGCTTTAAACTGGAAGGGGGCAGATTTAGATTAGACATTAGGAAGAAATTCTTCACACTGAGGGTGGGGAGGCCCTGGCCCAGGTTGCCCAGGGAAGCTGTGGCTGCCCCATCCCTGGAGGTGTTCAAGGCCAGGTTGGATGGGGCTCTGAGCCCCCTGATCCGGTGGGAGGTGTCCCTGCCCATGGCAGGCAGTGGCACTGGATGGGCTTTAAGGTCCCTTCCAACCCAAACCATGCTATGATTTTATGTAAAACGTGTCTGTGAGTTCCCACACTCCTGTGGGCTGCTGGTGACACCCCAGACAGCTGCGTATCTGTACGTCGGCCCGTTAGGAAACTGCAGTTACGGTTGCCGTGGTGGTTTGTAACAGGAAAGGAAACATTGAATATGTGGTGGCCCAGAGACATCCTTCAGCTCTTATTTGACCGACTCATTGTCTTAAACTTATCCATTGTGAGCATTTGGTCTTAATTGAATAACAGCTGCTCATTTAGTCCACACTTGTATTTTTACACACACACCACAGTATCCCAGTATCATAAGGTTGGAAAAGACCTTTGAGATCATCGAGTCCAACCTATGACCCAACACCAACTCCTGCTCCTACTTGTCAACTATACCATGGCACTAAGAGCCTCATCCAATCTCTCCTTAAACCCCTCCAGGGACGGTGACTCCACCCCCTCCCCGGGCAGCGCATTCCAATGGCCAATCACCCTCTCAGTAAAGAACTTCTTCCTAATGTCGAGCCTAAACCTCCCCTGGCGAAGCTTGAGATCGTGTCCTCTTGTTCTGTCATCGGTCACCTGAGAGAAGAGTCCAACCCCTGCCTGACTACAGCCTCCTTTCAGGCAGTTGTAGAGAGCAATAAGGTCTCCCCTGAGCCTCCTCTTCTCCAGGCTGAACAACCCCAGCTCCCTCAGTCGCTCCTCACAGGGCTTGTGCTCCAGCCCCTTCCCCATCCTCGTTGCCCTCCTCTGGACGCACTCCAGCATCTCCACATCTTTCTCAAACTGAGGGGCCCAGAACTATAACATAACTGGGTATGAAGTCTGCTGAGATATGGGTTCTAAACTCCAGCGTTCGCTTCTGATGGGAGCATGAGGGAAGCCTGAGTCCCAAGGCTCTGTGCTGGGATAGCCTTGGGAGTTTTTTCTTCTCCCTGCCCTTCTAGTCACATTCAGTAATTAAATATTGTTGTGCAAACAAATTAAGTTTACCGTTTCCCTTAGTCCAGCTGCAGAAAACAAGCCGTATGTATTCCCGTGGAAAGCCCAGGAAGGCATTTTTATATGCTAAGTGCTCTCTCTATTTGTTGAATGTGATTGTATATCGATGCAAGTCCTGCTGTTGCAAAAGAGCTGGGTGATCTTGCGCGGTGGGAGCAGGAGGTGGTTTTGCTGTGAGAACAGTGTTAGCAAGAGAGAGACATGTTGCGCGCAACCAAAGGGCCGATGCCTTAGAAAGCATGCTGACATATCGGGGGGCTCTATGGAAAGCCACAAAAATATTGACAGGATGAAGATAAGGCCTGAAAGAAAGAGATTTAAAGAACTCTAGCTGTAAACCTTATCAACGGGAAGACTGAGAGGTGACTTAATTGCAGCGTGCAGGTACTTCCAAGGGCAGAAGATACAGCACGTTAAACAGCTCTTTGATTTAGGAAAAGGAAGGCATGAACTGATACGAGAGCTAAAAGGTGAGTCAGGACAAAAGCAAGGTAAAAACTGGCCAGGCAGTGGAGGCGAAAAAGCCCTGGAAGAAATTGCTGAGGGAAAGTATGAGTTTTCCATCTTTTGACATCTTCGTCTTATTTCTGGAAGCTTTCCTGGAAAATGTTTTCGCCAAATACAGCAGCACCGACTAGATGGGAGTTCAGATTATGTGATCAGACAGTCCCTACTTGCTGTAAAGTCTATACATCTTGTTGTCACACAGGAGTGTGAGACCGAGGACATAGCTCTGGAGGGAGGCTCTGCAGACCTGGCACATTCCCAGCTCTGATACTGGTGTATTTTATAAACTTGAGGAAATCAGCTTTAAATGGTCTTCTAAAAAAGTCATCCAAGATGAAATATTTGAACTGCATTTAGAAGGTTAAACGTAAAGTGAATGGGCTGGTTTCATTTTCGCTCAGCAGAAGCGAGAGCTGCAAACACTTTGACTCTGTTATCCTGAAATAGGGATAATTATTTATCTACTGAAATAAAATTTGGATGCTCAACTTTTATATGCTCAATCAGATAGCGTATCGTCCTTTTCCCTTGTGGAACTGGCAATATTTGAATTCATCCCACGCATTGTGAAATAATACATGGTGGGAGTCATGCCCTGCTCTTTCATTTCAGAAGAAAACCGCTAACTCTTTCTTGCAGTAAATTGTTGTCCCTACAGAACTCGGCACAGGCCACGGCAGCTTTGTTGTGCAGTCGTGCAACATTCCTACCGGTAATAGATGTGTGTGGAGAGAGAGGGCGGGCAGGAGGTAATTGTTTCACTGACAGAAAAGATATAGACAGATGCACAGAAGCATTTTGGAACAAAAATGGGGCTGCATCCACTGAAACAACAGATGCTGCCCTGTGAAAATACTCTTTCCATTATAGCTCCAACGTCATGTCCTACTTATCTCTCAGAAGTGCAGAAGGAGCTCGTTTCAAGGGTACCTATTCTTGCCAGTGGCATTCCTCCTGCCTCACAGCCTTAAAAAAGGGAATGGGTTTTTAACAGGCATCATGGTGGGGGGACCATTTGTCTGCGATTAGGCCCAAGAAAGGAAAGAAACTTTTGTCCGAGTGAAAGGGAAGCTTGTAGTTCATTAAGCGGTGGAGGGATTAGCCGTGTCGAGGGCTCTGTTCTCAAAAAGTGCTGGAGAGGACCCAGGGAGGGGAGGGCTCTCTGTAAGAACTTTCTTCCTATTCTTTTCTATTCTGCAGGTCTTTAATGGCTTCCCCGCGGTGGAGCATGGTGTAAGTAGGGGATCCTCGTCTTATTAGTGGGCTTTTGGTCCCCCACCTCCCTCCAGCCCAGCATCTCTTTATCATTCTGCCAGTTCATTACGGGCCCGGCCAAGACTCCACCGGCTTGGGGCTAAACTAAAGAGAGAGAAAGAAAAGGGCATGGGGGGAGGGAAGAGGATGCAAAGCAATTAATTTGGGAGCATTCAGGCCTGAGAATGTAGGCCACTCCAGAAGAAATGGTTCCCCTGAAGAAAAGAGAAAATACGAACCTTTAACAATGTTTTCTTTCAAGTTTTTGGCTACTGTTGCATAAAACCCTCCAGAGCTTTGATTTTTTCCAGTTCTGATTTGCCTGCACCGAGGAGTTTCTCCATAGAAATGTTTCTCTTCGTTAGGAGCTTTCACACTTTCCGCTTGATTCCCAAGTGCTCCTGCTTTGGAGAGAGGATTTGGGATTTTTTAGGTATCAATAGTCGCTTGGGGCCGAAACATGAAGTTTGTGTGCAGGTAAAGTCTCTCTGTTCTTGCCAGGAACCTTGGTTGAGTGTTGGCTGGTGTAACAGGCAAGACAAGGCTCCAGGATTTACCGCCTGCTTTTGCTATGAAACATTCACTTTGAACCAAACCACTTCTTGTTCTCTCAGGAGAGTACGATCAAATGCAGAATTAAAGTGGGTTTAGCTGGCTAACTCAGAGAGTTGTCCAGAGACCCCCGTCACTTCCCTTGCACTGATGCGTGGAAATTCTGGAAACGTAGTGGCATAAATTCATTGTTAGATATGGATTCTGGAGTGCAAACCCCTTTTTCCAGAGGTCTGAGCTCCCCACTAATTCCTCATCCAAACTGTCCTCGGGAATAAGGGTATCACCACGGGACTGACACCAAAATAGTTATTCTGGAGCTGCCTCACCATGCCAGCCTGCATACGTAAAGGCATCCGAATCGTTTAGGTTAATGAAAGAATCTCAAATGAGTAATACAAAAAACCCACCCTCTTCATCTGGGAGCAAAAAAAATCATGGTTACAAGTTGCAGTTGGTTTTTTTCATGTGTGTGTGTACCCTCGTGTGCTTTCCTGGCCGGTAAAGGCATGGCAGTGTACGCACCCTGTGGAGACGTGGATATTCGTCTGCACGTTGGTTTAGGTATTTTTCAAAAATATTTGGATAGATGGAGGTGGGCTGAAGATGAGGGAATCTGAAGAGAAGGGCACATTGCACCTCCTGTCAAACCAGCCATGTGTCTCTCTGGGCTTGCATTTCTGTGCTAACTGCATTCACCACATCGTTGAAATACTCAGCATATGCTGCATTTCCACTAGCGACGCGCCACAGCTGAGCAACTCGCGTCTCCGTGTGACTGAAGAAATCTGGGCTGGGTTTTGGAAGCGTTGTCTCCTGGGTTTAGGTGTGTTTGCTGTAATCTGTGTGGCTTCCTAGAGCACAAGTCTAAGGAGGAGCGGCTGAGGGGACTGGGCTTGTTCAGCCTGGAGAAGAGGAGGCTGAGGGGGGACCTCATCGCTCTCTGCAACTTCTGAGAGGAGGTTGTAGCAAGGTTGTTGTTGGTCTCTTTTCCCAGGTTACAAGTGATAAGACAAGACAAATGGCCTCAAGTTGCACCAGGGGAGGTTTGGATTGGATGTTAGGAAAAATTTCTTCACTGTAAGGGTTGTCAAGCTTTGGCACAGCTGCCCAGGGAGGTAGTTGAGTCACCATCCCTGGAGGGGTTTAAAGGACACGTAGATGTGTACATAGGGGCACGGTTTAGTGGTGAGTCTGACTGTGTTAGGTTTTCTGTTGGACATGTTCTTAAAGGTCTTTTCCAACCTAAACGATTCTATGACTCCAGGGTTCAAAATGCATCTTCCCATTTGCTCGTGGTCTTAGGTGGTGTAGAGGAAGAGTGTTCACAGATCAGTGCAGGAGCTCTTTGTTAGCAGGAGAAATCACAACTCAAATATTTATTTTCCAGAAGTCCCATGGTAACGCGCTGGCATTTGATTGCAGACAAATGTAAAGGTGTGTCAAATCAAGGAGGGGTGCAAAGAAGGGGGGAAGGGGATCTATGCTTTGTTGGCATAGCTTAAATTCATGAAATGAGATTAATCTGGGATGATCATGACATCATTAGACTCCTAACGAGAGAAATGAGAAGAAGCCTTGAAAGGCTGGGACATTGGCCACCTCCCTGACACCTCGTTTTGTCAAACACAAGCGGCTCTTCGTCACGCCTGCGAGGGTGCAGGAAGACTCAGTTACCTCGAAAAGAGATTGAGATCAACTGATTTTGCTGCTTCACGCTGCCCCGCCACGGGACTTCTAGGGTCTCCTGGCACCCTTGGAGAACCCCGGGGCCCTGCATCTTTGGAAATGACCTTTTCCAGTTGCAGAAAGGGCAGCGGCGATGGTTTGCTTTGCAGTGACCTGTGGGTAGACGTGCCAAGGTGTTTGCTCGAGCGTTTGTTCAGCAGCCGAGCCGTGTGTTTCTGTCTGAGGGCAGGATTTAGGCAGGTAAAGCGAGTGCATTATCAGAAATGCTCGCTTCACTCATTTTCTTCATTTCCTGTTTCACTTCCTTTTTGGCCAAGGTTGATTCAGAGCTCTCAAGGATTCCCAGCGGAACAACTGGACAGTGTTTCTCGGTGTTTTCCAAACTGTTTTCCAGCCCAGGCTGCTGGTGTGCGGTGCTATAAACACCAGCACGAGGTTCACGCTGGCAGTCAGCAGCTGTGATTTCCAGCATCCTAGCACAGAGCGAGCCACAGGACACAGGATGGGGGCTAAACTGAGAATAAACTCGTGGTGGGTAGAGCTACAGGCAACACGTGCCTTTCCCATCAGGGCGCAGGCAGAGCAGCTACCTGCTCTTAGTTTTAGCACTTTTGTTTGCAAACACGTGATACTCCACTGGACAAGAAGTGGTCAGTGAGTGGATGCTTTGGCAAGCGACCTTCCTCCGGGAGCGCGGTCTGGCTGGGGTGAAGCTGAGCTGAGCCCTGACCCAGAGCCCACGGCCCAGCCCGGGCTGTCCCTCCTGCACATTTCACAAACACGTGTTTTGATTCGTAGCCCATAGGGAGGAAAGTTGGGGTGTAATTATAGATGGAGTTAATCATTTAAATAAAATGAAAACCCACTTGGGTTTTAGCACAGAGCTCCGACTGCATTTTTTCAGTGATTACAAAACCCAAATCCTCCCATTTCTCTCCTCCCCACCCCCCTCTGTGTATTCAGTGGTATTTCTGGGGCTTGGTCTGGGCTGAAAGCAAAAATGTTGAGCAGTAATAAAAATCAAGGTCAATGTACCATAATATCGAGTCAAGTGACTTATAAAATTTCTTGCTTTAGTTTCTTTTAGTTCACACACGTAAGGTTCAGAACATTTTACAGCAAGGTTTGCTCTTGCAGCATGCTCTTATTATGACAGCCTTTAATTTTAGAAATGTTGAGTATCTCTTTGGACACTATTTTTAGGTTGTCTGCTCAAGTATGCTAGAACTTCTTATTTTTCTTTAATTTATTGCACACATATTTTTGCTTTGAAGTTGTTTTTATTTCATGACATGGAATTTTTTTTTAGAGAGAAACTCAAACATAGGAACTGTTCATTTGCTGGTTTATATATGGAAAACTTTGGAAACGGGAATCTTGAGGACAGAATGGAGCGCTGCTTAAATGAGTTTAGATTCATGATTCAAGCAGGGTAGTTATTTGGGGTAAATTGATGTGGGTAGACCCTCAGATTAATTTGTCAGCTGCCCTGGGTGAGCTGATTTGCCCAGGTTTTATGCAGCCCATAGAGAAGCAGTTAGCTTAAGCGTTGAAGGTGCCTCCCTGCAGAGGGGGATGCTTCACTCCATCTTTTTTCTGAGCATTTGTGCCCTTGTTTGGGGTAAATCTTCTCCATTCGTCCCAGCTGCTGAGTGACAAATCAGTGCAAATCACCTTGCCTAATCAGCTGATCACTTATTACCTACAAAGCATCTTCCATCATTGTTTCAAATGATCTAATTGCTCTGTTTCTGCTTTCCCTTTGCTACAATCTCCATATTCACAAGGGTTGTTGTCAGGTGAAGAGGCCAGTTTAGGAAAATATCAGCGTGCCTGTGATTTGCTGAGGACTCCACAGCGGAGAAATTGGATCTATTTGTGTGCAGCTCAGAATGACAAGGGCTGAAATGCATGGAAACATTTTAATCTAGTATGTTAATGGTTCTTTTCCTGTCTCGGAAACGTCCACTCTCTACTGAGACAAAAGGCATAAAACGTGAAAAAGTTATTAATAACGTCTAATTGAAAAGCCATTCCTGGTTCGAGAACTTAGAGCAGAAATTAACTGTGACAGCTGCTTCTGGAAGGTATTTGTCAATGCTGCTAAGCAGAATTCTGAAAGTGCTGGTTTTTTCCTTGGGGACTGTTATCAGGAACAGTGATGTGTTTTGCCCAAAGACCATTACTTCCATTGGGTTTGAACTTTACACCAGACACACTATCGCAAAAATAATCACTTGTCTTGTGACAAAATAAACCCTTCCATTTCTTTCTTTTTTTTCAAGACACCTCATTATCAACTTTGGAAGGAAGTTGAATTTATAATAAGATAAGTCATGTAAATAAGCTGGGACAAAATCTAATGAGAGTCCTTTGTCTTCATGGGCAGGCACAGCACCATTAACCGTCCTTCTCCTTTGAAGCTCCAGTTACCTGGGTGAGCAGGGCTGGAGCGGGGGAGGAACGGCTGATGTTTCTGAACAAAGTGCACGTGTGTAAGGGAAGTTATTACCTTCTGGGAAAAGAAAAAAAATCTGAGCACGTTTACAGATTGCAGTTTTATTGTTCTGGCCAGCTGCTTGGAATCACAGGATGACATTTTTCCCTGATGTGTCTGCATTTGTTAGCGAGCTGAGGCGCTGGGCCAGCGCGGCAGCACCAGCGATGCGTGAGCCCCATCCCTGTTCTCACAAGCACATGGGTGCGCGCGGGTGCAACTCGCAACCGCTTTTATTCCATGCACATTGGAAATGCCCTGCGCTGCTCCCTCCCTGGGCTGTGTGGCACACGGGCCTTTTCGGTGTCGTTCTTTTCCACTGGGTTTATGTCACTTCACCCCATTTCAAGGTAAATCATAGAATCACAGAACCAAAAGGTTGGAAGAGACCTCTGAGATCACCGAGTCCAACCGTGCCCGTCTCCCCACTAAACCCTGTCCCTAAGAAACTCATCCACCCGTCTTTTAAACCCCTCCAGGGATGGCGACTCCACCCCCTCCCTGGGCAGCTGTGCCAACCCCTGACCACCCTCCCAGTGAAGAAACTTGTGGCCATTTCCTCTCATCCCATCGCTGTCACTTGTGAGCAGAGCCCAGCCCCCACCCCGTCACAGCCTCCTTTCAGGCAGTTGCAGACAGGGATGAGGTCTCCCCTCAGCCTCCTCTTCTCCAGGCTGAACACCCCCAGCTCCCTCAGTCTCTCTTTGCAGGGCTTCTTCTCCAGCCCCTCCCCAGCCTCGTTGCCTTCTCTGGACGCGCTCCAGCCGCTCAGTGTCCTTCCTGTAGTGAAATGTCGAGTTCCTCTTGCTGTTTTTTGGATGTGCCTCCACCGTTGTCTTCAGTGCGTTGGAGTGATGACAGACGCAATTAGACGGGGCAGCATGGGGAGCAGCGTCCACCGCACCGTGGTGGTGTGAAGGTCTGGGTGTCTTACCGTACTGTTAGGGTAAGGCAGAATAACTGAGGAATCCCAAGTATTTTGAGCAAAATCACCCCTGCTGAGCTCTGTGCTGCTGCAACTACATTTCTCCTGCCTGGAGAACTTCCTGTAAACTCAGCCAGAGCGCAGGCACTGCCGCAGAGACCTGTCTGAGTGCTCCCGGATGACACAGAGCCACACGCTTGTCTTTCTCCAGTCAGGCATTCAGCTGATGCACCAGCAAGCTGCATTCATGCAGCTCGCCACGAATTTCTTACAAATGATTTTAATCCTCCTCACATCGTTCTAGGTTGTATAAATAACCTAAAAAAATGAAGACTAGAAACACGGATTTTCTGTTCTTCGTTGGAATGCTGCTCTGCTGTAACTGAGAGTAGAATTTGACCTGCTGTGTCCATTTTTGCAGAGTTCAAACTGTAATTCCAGGCCAGATTCTAATCTGTGCCTCTCGCTCATATTTCACTGAAGCTCTCAAAAAATACACATGCTGTGGGCTGAAGCGCAGCATTGCAGGCAGCAAGTGAGAGTTATCTGGCCCGAAGGGTCTTCTGGAAATTAAAAAAAGAAAAAGATAGTGATCAAATTGCTGAAGTGAACAACTGACGGGTGTTGTAAGTCTTTAATTTGTTTTCCTTTGCTTGGAAAAGCAGACCACGTTTGTCTTTAGAGCAAAAGGCTGTTACCGATAGCGCTACTTAAGTGAGCCAAATAAAATGCTCGCAATGACAGTTATCGAAGGTTGGGTCCCTGGAGATGAAAAGCTTTTGTGTGCGTGTGCCCTCCAAACCCAGTCTTTCTATGGGACTACGTGAAGTATACAACAATGTGCTTCCCTTCTGAACTTTTTTGGGACATGGTATGGAAAGACTGTAGCAGTCTTCATGAAGTCAAATCCCAGATGGGTATTGGTTTCAAAGGGAACGATGACTAGCCAGTATGTTAAATATTTTAATTCAGTAAAGCCTCCTGTTCTCCTTGATGTTTGCTAAAGTTACGTTCAGCAGCTGTAGAGGAGAATGTGCACAAGAAACCGAAGGAGAATCCTGTGTCCTCTCCTCTTGCCTAACCAATAAATTTTAGCACTGAGTAGGCAGGCACAAACCCTCCTCACCTTGTCCGGAGGGGTGGGAGATGAGCAGCGAGGGGTTTAGATGGAGCCGCGAGCAGGTGGACCAGGTGCCGTTGGTGCTCTGAAATGTCACTTAAAAGGCTATTAACATAGTGAAGGCTTTTGAAGGCTACAGAACTGTTTGTAGCATAATCCTTCCGCTTTTCTCCTGGAGCACTCTGCGTGTTCTGATGGACACTTGTGCGGATGAAGCCCATCGTGCGCATAGCTCTGGAGAGGAAAATTGCAGTAGGGATGCCTTAACGGCTCCCGGTTGCAGATAATCACTGCTGGTGCTGTAAGGCCGATGGAGGCAGGCAGGTGGGGCTCACCTGCACCGGTTTTAGGTACATGTGAATTTTCCAAGATTCCAGGCTTACCTGGACCTGGGCAGAACTTTTGAACGTTAAGAAATTATTGATAGTAGAGGCAAGGGAGAGTTTTGTGGAAGGTTTGTCTTGAACTCCTTCACATCGCCAATACTTTCCCACAGTATGAGAGAACGATCCTTCCTGCAATATTAGAAAGCTGTTTGCAAATAATTTTTGGAGAAAAGGACTGTTTTTGTAGTCAGCCAATACAACAGCCATTCCTCCGGAGCTACTGAGCTGGCTTTCAGTCTCTTTTGCTTTCCTCGGCTATTTGTTGGCTTCTGTAGAATTTGTCTACTCTTGCCTTGCTTGAACTGTGAGTGGGAGTCTTTAGACCGTCTAGATTATCCCAGCAGGTTTAAGGCAGGTATTGATACCTAACTGGTTTCTGACTGATGCCCCACTTCTCTCTGAGCACTCACCTGGCTCTGAGCTGTCGTGCGTGGCTACAGTGGAGGAAAGCACGCTGGTATCTACGTCTCATGCTGAGTATGCAACACTTAAGACATAAGAAGAAGAAACCTCTTTTTAGTCCTACTATTTGTGAACCTGGTTTTGCTGCTGAAATTGTTCTCAACTGTGACTTTACGCTGCGGGTGTCTCTTTTATTTTTAAGCTATGAGGGATTCGGCTCGTTTTCCAGGAGCATCTCCTTTGCGTTTCGCAGGGCGAAGCACAAGTGTGTCATTACTCACTACGCTGTGGCTGCTTAAATCAGTTTCTTCTTAATGACAATTTTTTAATGCTGAGTATTTGATCAGCTTTTTCTTTTCATTGTAATTTATTGCCAATTATATTTTCCTTGCTCAGAAGCAGTAGTGTATGACATAAAAGCCAGCTCTCCTCTCCCTCCCGGGCTAAACTTGTCAATTGTGTTCGCGCATACCTGCTACCATTTTAATAACCAGTTCCTGCTCTTAGATCTGGAGGAAATATGGTTTAAAAAAAAAACCCAACAGCCGAGACCTGCAGTGAAATGCAGTGATTTTGCTAGAAAAGGCAACCCTTTGACTTACATTTCACCTTAGGGAAGCGGCAAACGTGGAAGGCATTATGCTAATTGTCCAGTCCCACTGTTTGCACAGGGTAAGGTTGTCTAGACAATTAAATTCTCACTTTTCTGAGGCTATTTCATGCCCACTCATTTTCAATCAAACATCATTTCATCCCTGCAACCTCGCCTCCTTGTCTCCGTTCACACTGTCCACCGTTCCAGGAGATATTTGTTGCTGAAGGCAAAGCCGTTGGCATTTCTTTAGCTCTGGTAGACAGGGTTGGATGGATTGCTGAGAAGTACGCTTTGTGGCCGTGGCGAAGATGAGTGACTGGTTTCAAGAAGTCACAAGCCCAGAGAAGCACTTAGAGCCAGGTGGTGTTTCTCTTACCTCTTACAGTCCCTTTCCCAGGAGCACGTGGGAGCTCACTTGTGCCCTGTCTGATTTGATGGGTGATGTTGGCAGCTTGTCCTTTGCTTAGATGACAGAAGTACAGACCAATGTCTGCTTGTCTGCTGGGTGCACACAAGCACTTACTTTGAAAAAAGGGTTTCTTTTGAAAGTAGCAGTTGTAATACTTGTGTTCCCTAAGAACAAGATCTGTCTGGCACAAACTGTCAGTGGGGCCATGGACCGTGTGTACAGATCAGGATTTGTCATAAGTCCTACTGCTTGTTAAGCTCAAAAAACCCCAAGGTGTAGATCTAATCAGGTATCAAAGAATTCTCACCAATAACCTACATAACCTGTGTTGTCCTAAGGCAACATTTTACTAAACAGATGGTTTTGCATCTTTCACAATTTCACCTTCCCCTCCAGTAACACTCCTGTGCTGAACTGTGATTTAGATTTGGTTTCAGGCAGAAACTTCGAAGAGTGACGGTGGTAATTTTATGCAGACTTTTTTCCCAAGTAATCTGTATTGTTCCTCTTACTGGGACCATCTACAGCTTGTGCTTTCCATTGCTCCTCCTCCGCCTCCTTCTCCTCCTCCTCCTCCTCCTTCTTCTCAGTATTATTAATATTATAATTACTACATGGCATTGCTTCAGTCTTGTTGATATAATCCCTTGATGTGTGATGGAGAACACCTCAGCACTTCGGGTTGATTACGTTGGAGAGCAGTTTCAGGTTATTGGGTCTTTCAGTGTTGCACATATCCATCCTTAAACGTTGATGTTCTTCATCCATTCTGCTTTGAAGCCAACGTAACATTTTAATTGGCTTTGGTGTGCTTTGATCGGGCCTGTGGTAGCTGTGTAAGGTTGCTGTCATGCTGTACAGGCTGTTAAAACGAGTTTGTATTTCGACTTTCCCCTAAAGGCCAGGTTGGATGGGGCTTGGAGCCCCCTGACCCAGTGGGAGGGGTCCCTGCCCATGGCAGGGGGTGGCAGTGGATGGGCTTTGAGGTCCCTTCCAACCCAAACCATGCTATGATTCTACAATAATACCAAAGTTGTTCTAAGTGAGTACGAACCTCTCGTAATAGGGTTGAACAACCCTTGCCTAAAGAATTTGTAATCTTGGTAACAGTGGAAAAGGCAGAATTCATGTTAACATGGGTAAAACATTGAGGCAGTAAAAAATAACTTGGTCATTTTTGCTCAGAGGCGCTGGGCAGAGCTGAGAAAGGATGGGCTCCTCTGTATCTTATAACTATGCCTTATCCTTCAGCAGTTGTTGTGGAACGCGCCGGCTTCGGAACATTCCCATTTCGGAGCGGTGGAATGAGCGTCCGTATCTGGAAACACAGCCTGGCCTTTTGTCTAGTAACCGATTTGCCCATTGCTATGGAGCAACCACGGAGAAACCGTTCAACGGTACAAACCCCACATTGTGTATGAGATTAGGACAGGAAACGTGGGACTGCCAGTTGAAACTGCATGGTGAATTTTAGTGAGTTGTGCACGCTGCCTCAGACACCACGCCTGTCGCTCTGCGGCCGTGCTTGTACTGCAGGGGCTGCGTTTGTCCTCCTCCTGCTCTCAGTTGGTGGGAACCTCTAGCTCCTGGTTTTACAGATGAGGTCCTGAGCCCTCAGCAAGCAAGGTCACCTCCTCAGCAGCAGAGGAGAGCCTAAAGCCTGGCTCGTGCCGCGTCGTCTGCTCTGCTTTTCCCCTTGGAAAGGGAGGAAGGGGAAGGGGCTTTGATGGCTTTGCTCTAGCAGCTCCCTAGAAGGTCTCTTCCGGGAGAGCTTTCCTGCACAGTGGTCACATGGCGTGTGTACCTGTGGAGAGGGGTGTGTGTTCCCCAGCTCTCTGTCTCCAAACTAGCTTTTTAATATTGGGGGTTTTTTTTAAATCAGTAGCTAAAAATGCCTTTTCACTTTTTTATGCTTTTCATTTTTCAAAAATGCTAAAGGAAAAAAGATCTGCTTTCAGAGGTGATTTTTTTCTTTTGAGAATGTTAACCCATTGTTTGGAAAACAGAGAAGAACGTGATTTATCCATTGAGCAGACAAAACCACAATTAACGTAATGAATAATGAGTAATTAACCCTTCTTGTCTGGAGGAGATAACACATAGGACCTGCTTTCCCTGTGGAATGAAGTAGCAGTGGTAATAATCCAAGCCGAACACTGATGTTTCGCAATCGGTTGTATTATTTTTGCAGCCATAACAATTTCATAGCTAGAGCAGAAGTCTTCTGAAATTAAGATGATGTTTAATCTTCTTGAGACTTCTGGGCACGAATTGACCACTCGTGCTGTAGGAAGGAGATAGCTGCCTTCTGCTCTGCTTTGTACAGACTAAATGCCACCCCTTGGTTTCTAGGGGAGCTGGCAATGCAGTTTTCATTTGGAATATCTGGTCACTTGAGTACCACGCAGCTTAGAAATCACACAGAAGCAATTTTATGCTTCATTCAGAACATAATCCCAAATTCTGCCAACTTCAGCCTGGCAACTCAATGGAAAGGCTTCAATGTGGGACGTTGTCTGAGCTCCTCTCTCTGGTGCCCTGGGATGGCCCTGGAGGGGATGGCAGGAAGATGCCAGGGGAGGGTTAGGTTGGACACTGGGAAGAGGTTCTTCCCCCAGCAGGTGGGGGAGCCCTGGAACAGCTCCCCAGGGCAGCAGTGCCGGCACCCAGTGTGCCAGCACTGCAGAAGCCTTTGGCCAATGCCCTCAGTGCCCCGGGGGGAGTGTTGGGAGTGTCCTGGGCAGGGACAGAAGCTGCACTCCATGGTTCTTGTGGGTCCCTTCCAGCTCAGGTCATTCTGTGATTCTACGATTTATGATGGAATGTCATGTGATGAAGTCTGTTTTGCGTCCCTGACACTGTGGCTGCATTAGCTCGTGCTTGTCAAGGGGCAACGTGGTGCATCACCTTCTAGAGAGCTTCTCTGGGAAGCTGTCCCAGCTGTGGGTCGGGCAGTTGACCTTGGTCTGGCTATTCCTAGCGACTGGTGAACTTCATGTAGGTTGGTGTTGGTTGAGCCAGGACAATGTGTGCACGTTTGAATGGGAGCAATGGAATTCTGCCCACTGAGCTGAACAGACTGGGTTGTGCAGGAGGGCCAGCTCTCTCTACTGTGAGAACATCCTGTGGGAGAGACTTCTTGCAGTTTGAAATGCTGACAGATTATGGTTATACCAGTCAGAAATCAAATTAAGGAAGGTTCTTGTGGAGGCTGATACAGTTTTCCAACAGTATAATTTTTGAGTGCTCAAAAAGCAAAGCCAGCACCATTAAACTCTGCTTTCCTGCTTCGTCATCTCAAAGGGGACTTGCCCGACCACCCTGACTGGCCTCCCCCGATACGGGACTCCAGGGGACCGTGTGGAAGTCGGATGGGGCTGCTGCTAAAGCAGGTTTCAGACATAGAGCTGATGGGGTCGCTAGCCCTCAGAAAAGCATCAGACAGCAGATCTTGGGGATTGCTCAGTGAGATATCGGGCCGGTTCATTACTCATCGTGCTGATACGAGAAAGTCCTGATTGCCTTGACTACTCTGAGATCCAGTGACTTCAGCCGGGAGATGCAGTATCTCCAACCTGTTTTTCCTTATAGACGCCCCAGCCCCACATACGGTACAAAACCTCATGGTCTTGCTAGTTCTGAGGATTTACCCTTTTGTTTTTGGAACATGAGGGCATCTGCTGTTTCATATTTTTTGGAGTTCCATAGTTACAAGACTTCCCAAGTCATATTGTTAAGGACAAAGATATTTTGGCTTCCCTGGACCTTCAGAAGCGACCATGGATGTGCAGACCACAGGTTGAAAACCTGCACCCCATCGCAGCGTTCATGCCAGGGCTTACGTCTTTTTGGAAATCCCATTTCTTTTCCAAATATTCCTCTCCTTGGTGGCTCCTTCCTCATTTCAACAAGTCTTCATCAGAGCAGCGCTCTCCAGCGTTCCTCCCATCCCATTGCCATGATGCTGCCTTTATTCCCGGTCCAGTTACTGAGGTCTTTCCTCCTCCCTGCAACACTCGTGCATCCCAGAGCAGGGTTTACCCCAGGCTTCCCATGGCGTGGGCCTCTGTACTGCTGCCAGATGATGCTCGCAGTATATGCTGCGGGTGATTCTCTCAGCCTCTGGAATGAATTATTTCATTGCTGCCAGCTCGTCAGAGAAATCGGCTTGAAAGCTGAGCCAGAGAGCAGTCCTGAGAGCGACCAGTTCGAAGTGGAGGCAGGTCACCATTGGGCAAAATAAACAGGGCAATGCATGAGCTGGATAACGCGGGCACTGCTCTGTAAGAGAATTTCAAAAGAACCAATTAGGCTTCACTAGGGAACCAGGTCTTATATTTAAACCTTGTAAATATACAAATCATTATATTCTAATTAAGCGTTGTTCTTTCCCGGGTTTTGTTTTTTGAGGCTGTGGTTTCTGTTTAACTGCTGTTCCTGTAAAGATTTGGAGTGGTCTGGGACATTTTTCTTTCCTTGATTGCTTCGCGAGGAATTTGCATTCTCGCTGTGTGCCCGTGCTCTGGTGTGCGTGCTGCCGCTGAAAAGGCTGCAAGCCATAAATAAAAGAACAATACCACCACAAGCACCCCCTGCAGAGGAAGAAGAAAGACACGAGTAAAATAATATGCCAGAGAAAATTGGAGACCAGATAATTTATCCGCCTGTAATTAATTCTGGGCCAGAGTGAAGTATTTGAAATCTTAAGAAAACAACTCTCTTATTTTTTTTCTGGTGATTTCAAACCAATGGCCTGTTACAATTTGATTCCGTTGTAGTTGGCTCTTTGTCAAGACAGAAAATCACCAAAGGTCACTTGAAAGTGCTGCAGAACCAACTGCGTATACGTTTGTGAAGCAGAAAGACTGTTTTTTCATGCATTTCTGACACTTTCAGCCATTCAGACTCCTACGTCTTGAAAGCGGACACGTCTCAGGTGTCGTGTTAATCTGGTTGGCACGGGATTACGGCTTGCATCTTGCTGATTTTGGATGTGGATGCCTGCGCTATTTGAACGCCTTCAGCATAAATAGTAATAATAGGCTGCAGTGGCGCAGTCCTTCAGCAGACGAGACAAAAAGCTGTGCTTGTTAAAACATAAAGATACCCCAGAAGCAGGAAATTTAATATTATTAATGAAAACAGAAGGAATTATTAGGAACGTTTCCACGCGGTGGAGTTCCTCATTCAGGACGTGTTACCGTGGCGACTTCACCAGCGGGTCTGGCTGAATCTTTTTCCCTGGGCTGTGAACATTCCTCCTCTGTAAACGATGATGGATTTGTAACGTTTGCATGGAATCTGTCAGGCAGGGCCTCTGCTACAGAGCGTGGGAGTTCCGGGCTCGTGGGATCTGGGAGGCTGCAGATGCAGAAGTTGAAGTCGGTCCGGTTTGTGGCACGGACAGGGGTTTCCCCGGCGTTAGAAGTGAGGAGTAAGACCCGCACGCGCCGCACTCAGAGCGTGCACAAACTGTTCTCACAAGGTCTCTGTTTTCAAGGTTTGGATGCATTCTGGCGTTGGAGCGCTCCTTTTAAGCTGATCCTCCGCAGTTTTTCAGGGTTCACCCACAAGTCACGGTTGCCCTGGGGGATAACAGCACATGGACGCAAGGAAACGCGTTCATAGAAGTGCTTGGGTGTGCGCTGCCGGGGCTCTAACGCCTTGTTACCTCTGAGCGTGATTTAGTGGGACAGAAATGTAGCATCTCAGCCTCACACATTCGTAATTCCTTCCATCAAGAAATCTCCAAGCATTTTACACACAGATGTAACCGATAATACGTCCTCTTGTCTGTGTGGCATCTCCAACGTTGCTTCTCATCGTTCTAAACCAAATGCCAGGGTCCGGAGTTTTCCCTGAAGTGTTTTATACAGGAAGAATACAGGTAAATAAAATATCTGGCAATCTGTGACTGGCTCACAGGATTTTAATCGACTGCACAGTTTTAAAATTGGCATTTAAATCCCTCTCACATCTGTTGTTTAAAATAATCAACAGCGTGTGGGATACGCTCGGTGTGCAATATTCATATCAGTATGTTAATACTCATATGTGTGTATAATAATAATATGTACGTAATCACAGTAAAAATAAGGTGTATAACTGCGGTGCTCGTTAAATATTTAGAGGTTTTGGAGAAAGCACTGTTTAATAGTGAGAAAATCATTATCTTTCCCCCCTCCCTCCCAGATAGTACTGAGATATATTTTGTATTTTGTATTTCCACCCTTGGCGCACGCTGGGGCTTCCAGTGCTCTCCAAGATCCTTATGGGGTGATCGCATAGAAAGCTGGTAAACTGCGCCCGCTTTAGCTTCTAAATATCAAAGAAGGTGAAATACTTCCTCCAACAAAGTTGTTCATGGGTTGTGTCGGCCAGGTGGCAGCTCACTGGGTAGCTGTTAGCTGGCTCTGGGGCGTTGGAAAGAAGCTGAATTCCACTTGCAGGCCCAGTCTGCCTTCTGAAGGCATCTTCTCAGTGCATCTGTGTGGTCTCCAGGCCTTTATTCCCTGTCTGCAAACCAGTATCGCTCGTGCAGATTCTCTGCCACGCTCTCTTCGTCTCAGTGAAGTCCTGGAAAGAGGTTCGGGGTATGAAGTGCCCTGACTTGGGTTGCATTGAATCTCTGGCTGCAGGCAGTTCCGAGTGGTGGGAGAGGTGTGCCCTCACGCTCCAAAAAACGCAGCAACCCCGTGTTTGAGGATTCAAAACCTGTTGAATTGCACCTAAAAAAAATATAAATCTTTCTTTTCACATATTTTCTTCAGTGGCTCCTGTCTCTGGTCCTTCTTGTCCTACTCTGGCTGTTCTCGTACACTGCTGCTCGTGGAATCATTGACGTTGGAAAAGACCTCTAAGATCATCCAGTCCAACCATAAACCCAACACCGCCGTGCTGGGACAGGCATCTAAAAACATACTGCAAAAAGCACAATGGAATTTAATTCCATCCCGCAGGAACGACTGTACCACACTAGTCATTGTTTTCAAGTATGTTTTAGAAATTTGTAATGACAGCGTTGGGATTATATAGTTAACTGTGGAGTAACCATTTCTACAATTTGTGTTTTACCCCACACGGAAAGCTATCATTTTCTCCAAGTAATTAGGTTAGGTTTAATTTTGGCGAGACGTGGGCCCGTATTATCCAGTGTAATGTACTGTAATCCTCACGTTAGGTAGGGTGCCAAGTATTCCGTTTGCTTTGGGAGCCAACAAAATTGCCGCTTGCCCAGAGTTGTTCTTGGACGGAATTATGAAAGTGGTAGCATTTTGCTACTTAAACTGGTTTGTTATTATCTGACAGTGACCCGGGGATACACGTAGCAGTCGTTAGGTAAAAGGTGTGGGGCACTTCACTGATCAAATGAGCTAATTAACAGTTCAGGAGGGCTTGACATCATCAGACACTGATGCTGCTCTCTGTCTTCCGTGATTGGACCCCCAGGTGCAGTGGTCACAGGGGTTACAGCACTGTCACATTGCTATCGCATTACTGCATAACAGTTTATTACTAATACATCTATAAGTTAAACAAAAAAGTAGCAAAAATGGGTTTCTTCTCTCCCATTTCAAACACCTTTTCAGTACTTTAGTGCGTTCAGAGGAGAGCGACGAGGATGGGGAAGGGGCTGGAGCACAAGCCCTGTGAGGAGCGACTGAGGGAGCTGGGGTTGTTCAGCCTGGAGAAGAGGAGGCTCAGGGGAGACCTTATTGCTCTCTACAACTGCCTGAAAGGAGGCTGTAGTCAGGCAGGGGTTGGTCTCTTCTCTCAGGTGACCGGTGACAGAACGAGAGGACACGGTCTCGAGCTTCGCCAGGGGAGGTTTAGGCTCGACATTAGGAAGAAGTTCTTCACTGAGAGGGTGATTGGCCATTGGAATGCGCTGCCCGGGGAGGTGGTGGAGTCACCGTCCCTGGAGGTGTTTAAGGAGAGATTGGATGAGGCACTTAGTGCCAGGGTGTAGTTGACAAGTAGGAGTAGGTGTAGGTGTTGGGTCATAGGTTGGACTCGATGATCTCAAAGGTCCTTTCCAACCTTATGGTACTGTGATACTTTCTGTCTTAGTGGTTTACCTGTCCTTTAGAAAGTCTGTTTATCAAAGGATGTTTGAGGATGCAGG
The DNA here is from genome assembly GCA_033558235.1 of Neomorphus geoffroyi. Taxonomy (NCBI): domain Eukaryota; kingdom Metazoa; phylum Chordata; class Aves; order Cuculiformes; family Neomorphidae; genus Neomorphus; species Neomorphus geoffroyi. The sequence continues at coordinate 1,705,679 of JAUMJM010000092.1, read as the reverse complement.
CGTAGGTTGATGGCTTTTAGGGGCTGACAGCTGCGAATCACATATTTTTTTAAATCCATATTTATTGCATATATGGACTGTTTTCTGCAATAGTTCTCTTTACTTTGGAAATCTGAAAGGAAGGCTTCCCTAACAATGCCTTGTGCCTTACTGAGTGTAACTAACATCTTAAGACACTGAAATTTTTATATGTTCTGGAATGTTCAATTAAAAGTTGTCCTCCACTGTTGATTTCTTTGCACTTTTACCACCTATAGGTGCTGTTATTTCTTGAAATCAAAGTTACAGCTTAATAAGCTAGCGATGGATCTTGATGAGGTGTGATTTTTTGCCTCAAGCAAAGACTCAGAGCATGGGGCTCACTTTTCCCGTTAAAGATGTTAAGGCGCAGTCCTCTAGGAGAGTTCGCTTCATTCGGTAATCGTCGTTACTGCATAGGATGTTTTGTTTTCTTCTATAGGAGATATTTTTACTTTTCTACCAGAAGACTATGAAATATGTGAGCCCATAAAAAATGTTTCAATAATTTACCTACTGATGTTGAAGGAACAGCTGGATCCACATTCCTGTCTGTAAAGTACAGTATCGCGGTTCCCAGTTCCTCATGATGGATTGGGTAATTCCACACTGAGGAATTAACTCAGTGTTTGGAAGGAGGAGGATTATACGATTGATTATTTTTGTTTGATTTTTAAATGCCATCCAAAAATAATTGCTGTGCTCAGTCACTGCCATGTGTGACCTCTCTTTCCTTCCAACCCCTGTGGACCACGGGAACGTTCAAGGAGATGCAATAAGTATCAGTGATGTTCCTACACATCTCAGTGAAGGAAATAATAAACACAGGTCAGTGCTGCAAGGAAGGGGAGTGCTAGAGGTGTGACTTTACGTGGGGATCAGCAGCTGCATAGCGGTTAAAATAGAAGGCTGAGAGCCAGGTCTTATCAGTTTATCCTCGGCTCTGCTGTAATCTTCTTCTTATCATTACCCTTGCGTTAGTCCTTCCAGTGGCATGCCTGCCTCCCCCAGCCCAAAGCGATTTAGGATTGTTGAAGATGGAATTCTGGCCGGTGTTCTTGGGTGGAGTGTTCATACCACCTCGCTTTTGGCACCCACTCTACTCGGCTGAGGCCCCTTCCACCGTCCCTTTACCGTCAGGGAAGATGGGCAGATGTCAACCTGGCCCTTTTGTTCTCGCTCCTAACTTGGGTGCTAGACTTAGATTTCTAAAGTAAGGAGTAAGTAACTAATGATTTCTTATTACAAATAATAAATATTATTACAAGTAATAAATGCAATAGAAGTTTTATAAATTCAGGAGGGCTGACTGGTGGTGTAAGTGAAGTTTTGCTTCTCAACTCTATAAAAGTACACAAGGCCCCATTACCCCAGCAGACCAAAATGACTAGATGCTAAAAAATGTGTTCCTTGAGGAACCTTAACGCGTGGGACACCCACTCTGTGCCCACAGTACTCAGGCAGGGAAGTCTTTAAACAGGGACTGTCTTTTTTAATGTGTGTGAACAACATCTTCATACACTGGGAACCCGTGTCTGAGGAACCCTTGACACTAACATAGTGCCAGTAACAAAAAATACTGAGAAATAGCCATTTATTCAAGATCTGGAACAGCTGATTGGTAATCGCTGTCGTTTCAGTGCTGCTGTTCCATGCTCAGACGGTGCTGGTGACAAGGCAGAAGCCTGACCACTTGTCTTGCTCTCTGATTTCTTCTTCCTTTCATGCTCTCCAGTGGCAGATCACGAATACAACCGCAGACTGGTGCCTGCGGTGCGGAGCCCTGGGGACTGCTGCAGCGTGCTGCTAAAAACAGCAACCTCGACAACAACCAGGGAGGGAGAAATGTTTTCTTGCCCCCTGTGGAATGGAGAGCTGAAGGCAGGCGGGAGGTCCTGGTGTCTGGAGGAGTCAGCGTGGCGGAAGGCCTGTGATTGCCTTTGTAGTGTAATTGTCATAATTTCAGGCCAGGGAATTCCGGTGGTGCAGGGACAAGCTCCAGCCGTTTCTCCGTGTGGTTCTTTGTATGGTGGCAGCAGGAGGTGGAGCATCCCTGTGCACAGATGTGCCCTGACTGAGAATGCGTCTCGGGTGACTTTGTGAGCTCTGTGGGTAGTGATGGACCACAAGGAGCAAGGGAAGAACTAAACCTTCGGGAAGGCTTCTCGCTCCACGGCTTTGTGGAAAATGGTTGGGGAAAGAAGGGGAGAAAGAGGTATAAAAGTAGGTGCAGACCTGAACCAGATACAGAATCATGGGGACAAAGAAGGGGAGGAGAGAGATGAATATGGTAAGAGCAGGTCTTGTTCTTCATGGACTCAGAAGAGCTCTGTGCAGGAGCTCAGAAGAGCTCCAAAGTTCCTCTGTATAGATACAGAATCATAGAATCATAGAATCACCTGGTTGGAAGAGACCTCTGAGATCACCGAGTCCAACCGTACCTGTCTCCCTACTAAACCCTGTCCCTCAGGAACTCATCCACCCGTCTGTTAAACCCCTGCAGGGATGGCGACCCCACCCCCTCCCTGGGCAGCTGTGCCAATGTATAATACAGCCAATAGAGAATTTTTCTGTGGTTGTCAGGACTGCTTTTTCATGAACATGTTTTCCTGTTGCGCTTTTTCATTCTTCTGGATCATACCGTATTCATCGTAACGGTGAAGGAGTTACTAAAGCTCTTTTTGGGAACTTGATGAGCCAACTTTGGCAAATGGATTTGCAAACTCTGTAGTTCGTCCGTAGTTAGACCATTATAATTTTAAATGGTCCAAAGACTGAGGGAAATACAACTTTCTCTTTTTCTGGTTGAGTATTCCATAGTCAAGCAGATGTCTTCCTTGGGAAGCTTTCATGTATGATCAATTTAAATACCCTCATTTTCTATCTCATTATTTGTGTATTAATCCCTTTAAATACCTAAACCACTCCACTTTTCTGAAGATCCATCTCTTCACCTTACACATTTACCTCTCTGAGGAAGCATGCGATCCCTTTCCACACCAAAATCTTTTAATCAAATAAACCACAACGGTCTTTAGTAGTGGTCTGCAAGTGCATGGCTCTCATATGTCTGTGCCACCCTCTGTTCCTTCCTTCCTTCATTCTGTGGAAAAAGAGCTAAGTCTTCTTCAGCCTTAGAACAGCTGGGTTTGACGTGTGTTCACGTGTGTTGAGGTGTGGGGTGCGGCAATAACCACCCATTAAGAGCTTTATCATCTACAAGTAAAAGAACGGGAATGTTCACTCTCATAACTTAAAAATGTGAGTTATTGATCAAGCTAGAGACAGAAGTCTTGTTTCTTCGTTTCGCAGCCAGGGCTGTGGTCTGCAGGCTGTGGAGCCTTTCCAGTGCTTCAGGAGGTGGGCGGACTGCAAAGGTTTCGTTTGTGAAGCATCCTGCTTGCAGAGAGATTCCCAGGGCTAGGGCTGGAGTGATATCCATGAAAAGTTTTTGCATGGAAATTCTCATGAAAATGACCAGAGCTGAAAATACCAAAAAAGCCACTAACACAATCATTTTGTATGGTTATTTTCAGGAAATTCCAGTATCAGTACCTCTGGTTATTTTTGGCTCAACTGGAGTCAAAGGCAGGAGGCAATAAAGTCTTCAGTGCCTGTTACAGGGGCAGATTCTCTGCCAGTAACCTTTGAGTTTGTGTTGGTTTTGGTGTTTGAGGGTTTTTTTGAGACAAGCGGAGTGTTCCTTGGCTGTGTGCTCCTCTGAGTGGGTTTCTTCTTTTTCATCTTCAGGGGTTTTGTTTGGCTGGACCCAAGTAAGGGGGGTTTCCTCCATGAGATCTTTTTTCTTCCCTTCAAATATTTCTGATCTCTTTGCTTTCACTGTGCCCTTCCAAATAAATTGTAAACGTATTTTCTGTTTTTCAAAGCATCGGCACAGTTAAGACGGTAGACGACACTGTTAATATAGTAGGCACGTTAAGAAATGGTGAGATGAAGGGTTGATGGAGGAACCATGAAAACCATTAAAAATAGTATGGAAGATTTAAACTAGGCTTGTGTTAGTAGGATAAGTACATTGGAGTTTTATCCAGTCTTCCTCTGGCAGAAAGCATGATTCGAGAAGGAGGCTTGTTAAATTAGACCTCAGTGACGGGAGGAAATTCAGAATTAGTCAAGAGGTAGACATTACATCTTCATCTCTATCATGATGTAAAATCAGCTTTGGGGTTCATCTATGGATCACCAGCCCCGAGGGTCCTGAACTCATAATTCAAACCTCACAGAACCAAGAAACAAGTTGAAAAAAATGAGAAGATCTCACAAATATGCTTGTTATTTTTCCTCTGAACTTTTTAGGGTGTCTTTGTGTAGAACTATTCTTTATGACCACAGATGTTAAGAATTGTTATTTAATAACAACAACATAAAAAGAGATTCTCAAGGAGTCAGTTGCCAGGATCAAGGTCCTTCAAACCCACCTCAGATAGCACAAGACAAGCAATAAAATCCTGGCAGCTGGTAGTGGTAGCTTTCAGATGGAAATCATGCGCTAGTCAGTTCAGACGTGTTTTCCTGGCCATTCAGGGTTAATAATAGCTGAAATTCTAGTGAAACCTGGAGTGTTAATCTGCATTAAGGAGATGTGGGGAAAGAAAGTGCCTTAATCCCCCAAACCCACTGATAAAGTTGTTACTGCCTGCCGACACATGTACCTCCTGGACCGTTCATCTGGGCATTGGTAGGATCAGTTGGGATAGCAGAAGACTCCCTAAAACAAAGTACAGAGTGATCCTTTCCTCGTGTTTCCCCTTAAATTCCAGGAAGTATTATGGGAAATCCTGACTTTATCTGAGATAAAGTGCAGAGATCTACTTTTTCAGATTGCACTTCCCTGGATGCGTTACGCGTAGTCTACCCACTGCACCACTGGGATACTGAAAAATAAATCACATCACTTCCTGGGCTGTGTTTGTGGGGTGCTCCACCCCTCAGTTTTACAACTGAAGTGCAGAAGAACAAATTCTGATTTAGCTTCTAGCAATGCCCAAGACCCACCTCCCACAAGGAATTTGCGTTTTGTCACCTGCTCGACGTCTGCAACAGCGAAGGACGTTGGAGTGTGAATACGAGGTGCAAATACGATGCATCTGGGTGAAAGAGAGAGGCAGCTTTTAAACCTGGAATTCATTCATCCATGGGAGAAGGCCTCATAATTGTTCAAGCCTGACTGGATTACATCACTTTCCCCTCACTTCACTCCCTCCTTGCTTGCCTCCCCCCTTTTCTTTACACCCCTTTTTGGGGCAGCAGCATTGAGCGGGGTCTGCCTTAATGATGCATGCTGATCGCTTCATTCCCCATTGCCCCCACCGCCTCCCCCAGTGCTTTGAAGTGTGCTCAGGTCTCAGGCTCCAGTTCAGAGGTCACTTTGTTTATTTATGCAAAGCTGGCTCATCTGTGAAATGGGGCTTTCAAGGCCCCTCACATCAAAGACTCTAAAGCTCGTCCCATCAAGTCAGAGCAGGGACGGGCCTTGCGTTAGAACAAACTAAAGCAACTTTGTGAATCGTAGAGAAATTTTGGCTTCCAAAATCGGGCTGTTGTTTTGGCTCGGGGATGGATGCCCAGCGTGCAGTGTTGCCTGAAAACCAGTCGTACCTATTTGGCCAAAACACGAAGACTTCCTGTAGAATCTGTGGGTAAATAAAGTTTGATCCCAGCTCGGTAACAGTCTCTGAATATTCCCCATCAGTTTCTCTCCGAGTGGGACCGTTATGCAGAGTTTTTCATTTGTTTTCACTATTCGAAGGGAACGGGACAATTCTGCTGTGGTAATGAACAGTAACTGTACCCTGTGGACGTGACATTCTTGGTCCCACAGGATGCCCAAAGTGCTTTATCGATGGACAGAAATCCCCTTTCTGCAGGAATCCAGCCTGCGTGGTGCAGACCAGAACGCCCCATGGCAGGCAGTACGTGTAGAGAAAGGACAGTTTGGTCCATGATGTCAGCACTGATAATCGGGGCCTCACGCACTCAGATGTGTCACCTCTCACACAAAACCAAGCTTGTGACTGCCCTTTTCAGCCCCAGCGCAGTGCCAGCATCTCAGTCCTGTGGCATCTCAGCCCTACAAGCCAGCTTGGAATGAGATCTGTAAGCAAGAGAGAGGCAGTGACTGGAGAACGCCACGGGGATGACGCTGAATGATGGGCTGGTGCCTCTGGATCCATCCTGTCCCCGTCTTGTCTGGCCAGGTACAGAGTTCGGTGAGGAAGGGGCTACAGGAATTTGTCTCCAAGTCTATCACCTGACATGATATCGGAGCCTTCCACTTCAGGTTTCTCAACCAGCCAGTGGCCTTTGTAACACCGTGGAACCAACTCGTGGGACACCTCGACTGTAGATGTTTTCTTAGTCTCAGATACTCGTGACATAAAATTAGCCACTGATTATTTTTCAAGGTTTTCCACTTCGTCTTCCAACTGGCTGCTCTCCGAAGCCTATGATACTGTCCAAGAAGTCCAGTACAGAATGACCTTCCCATACAGGTCACGGAAAAGGGAGCTTGTAGGAAACTTCGGCAGCTCATGTGTCTTAGCACTGCCTCTTGTGGCAGTTTGCTGGCAGCAAAGCTGGCGGTGCGGCGGAGCTGCTTCCCGCTGCCCTTTGGCTGCTGCCTGATTTTTTTGTGTGTATTTATCACCCTGACGTGTCTGCCTCCGTGGGAGGTGGCAAGAGGATGAGTAAGCAGTTGGCTTTTTAGGTCATATTTGAATATAGCTAAGAGCTGTGATTTCTGCTACTCACTCATCATTTTATTTGCTGGTCATACATATCTGAACGTGATCCACTCTCTGCCTCATAAGAATTTGCCAGGTCAGTTGCGTTTGTAAAGCTTGGGGTGGAATGCAAACAGCAGGTCTTTCAGATCTGGTGGTATTAACCAGGTTTCAAACTCCAGGTCTAGGTTGAAACAGGTGCCTCTAAACTTTCATGAAATTTGGCTTTGCTTCCAGTGCCGTAGAGCCCTCGCTAGGAGTGAGCAGGCTGACCAAAGTCTGGTTGTGGTGCAGAGACACCCAGCCTTGCGAGCACAGGGACTACAGCGAACTGCAAAGGTATTGCCCTACCCTAGGAAAACACTGGATGTTAAAATTAAAAAAAAATAAGTTCTTCAAAACAGATTCTTTCAGTAGAGAAATAGATTCTTTCAGTGCAGCCACAGTATGAACTTTGGATGGGGTGGATGGAAGTCAAACTTTGGTGACATCTGAATTAAACATGGGTCTTCCATCCCGGGGGTGTTCCTGGGATACCTGTTTCCCACAGTGCTTTTCCACTTTATATAATAACAAGCTCTATTTTGGCTTTCTGAGACCTCAGTTCAGAGCTTAAACACTTCTCCAAGGTGCAAGAGGGGGCATTCGAATTCCCCTCCGAATGCAGCAGAAGAGGAACTTAACCCTGGGTCAACGCACGACCCAGGTTAACGCTTTATCATCGTATCGCTGGCTGTTCTGCTGCCTCACTCACTTTTAAGCTTGACCAGAGATTGTTTGGCCCCAGGGAATCTTCCCAAAATGGACTTTGCTGAATTTCATCCAGTTTCTGGATCTCATGAGTCGGCTTTTTTTCCTACCTAACCCGTGAGTTCATTCCAACAGCGTCACGCTGAAGGAGGGAGCCCAGTTCGGTAAATATTGCAGCTGGGAGGGAGGCTGCTGTCGCGTCGCTGCCCAGGGTGCAGCTCTGGGCATGGGCAGGAGGAGATTCCATCTACATGAGTTTCCATATTTGTGACAATTACCCCCAAAGGCTTTAGCTATGTGTTACCACATTCCTAACAAACATGAAACTGGTTCCAGTAGACCTAAACCAACATGTCTAAACGGGCCAACCGTGTCCTGGGGGGCACTGAGCACGGCATCGCCAGCCGGGTGAGGGAGGGGACGGTCCCGCTCTGCTCTGCGCTGGGGCGGCCCCACCTCGAGCACTGGGGGCACTTTGGGCACCACAGGATAAAAAGGATCTCAAGCTGCTGGAGAGCGTCCAGAGGGACCCCAAAGCTGGGGAAGGGTCTGGAGGGGAAGGGGGTGAGGAGAGGCTGAAGGCACTGGGGCTGCTCAGCTGGAGAAGAGGAGGCTGAGAGGGGATCTCAGAGCTGTTCCTGCCTTCTCACAAGGGAGGGAGGGGAAGCAGGGGCTGAGCTCCTCTCTCTGGTGCCCTGGGATGGCCCTGGAGGGGATGGCAGGAAGATGCCAGGGGAGGGTTAGGTTGGCCACTGGGAAGAGGTTCTTCCCCCAGCGGGTGGGGGAGCCCTGGAACAGCTCCCCAGGGCAGCAGTGCCGGCACCCAGTGTGCCAGCACTGCAGAAGCCTTTGGCCAATGCCCTCAGTGCCCCGGGGGGAGTGTTGGGAGGGTCCTGGGCAGGGACAGCAGCTGCACTCCATGGTCCTTTTGGGTCCCTTCCAGCTCGGGTCATTCTGTGATTCTATGAAATACATGCAGTTATTTATTTCAGTCTTCCTCCCTCACCAAATCATCATCACAGAGCTCAGCATGGTGGCATTAGTTATCCTGATCCCTTCCCTCCAAAATGGTGTTTTCTGGGTTTGGTAGGTCACTCCGCAGGTTTGCGATTTGGCAGGATAACAACCAGTGAAGCGTCTTCAAAGGATCAAACAGATCCAGAGCAATTTTACTGACATCAAAAGCTTGGCAGCAAGTCAAGAGGTGCTGAGAACGCCAGTCGGTCCTGGTGTGTAGGCAGGAGGCGCGCACACGGGCTGACATACTGTAACGTGAGGCAGGAGGCAAGGGAGGATATACTGCTCTTTGTACGTCAAGCTGGGTAGGATTAAGATATAACTGACAGAACATCGCCACTGAAACGTCTTTACCACTTTAAGACATTTGGCAGTTAACAATGGGCAGGAATCCCACGTCTCTGACCACAGTTTCTCTTTCTTCTCTGTTACTCCATACGTTTTTCTAATTGTGCGAAGGGATTTACTAAGCTCTCCGTTAGAGAGCATCCAAAATTTCATTTGTAGCACTACTGATGTTTATTTGCAAAGCTGTACAAGTGCCAGGAGATAATCAATCCAGTATTTTGACCGAAGGGGGACAGTCTGTCCTGTGCAAGCCATCGCGTCTAACGGGTACATTTGTATTCCCCGCGTTTGGCTTGCGAGCTACGTTTGTAAAACGCAAGCGCATGGGTTGCTCGCCCCGTCTGTAAGCCCGGCTGCGGGCCAGCCTCGGCGGAGCCCGGGCGCTACCCTTGCCCTCGCGGCGCTGGGCGCGAGTCGATGTCTCCTGAGCGTGGCTGCACTTCGTGCTGCTTCCTTGTGCTTTGGGCTGGCAGCTCCGCGTTTGCAGCGATGGCCAGCAGGTGGGAGGGAGGTGGGAAGGGGCGATCAGCTGCAGCGAGCTGCTGCAGGAAGAGCACCGCCCCGAAGGGTTGCTTTTCCCCTTGAAGTGACAGCTGCACATGCCTCCGGGAGAAACGCTGCCCGAGGAACCACAAGGAGAAGAGAAAAATCTGTCAGACAAGGGGGGACAGACCCATACGGCAGCGCAGCCTCTCTGGTTAAGGGACAGCGGCAAGTGAGAGCCAAGCACGTGTTGGCAGAAAATGCCCCGTGCTGAAGAGAGGGGATGGTCTTACAGAACAGCAGAAGTGGGGGGGAGGATGGGGTTAAACACACCTTCTCACACAAGGACAGTTTACACACTGAGGGTTGATTAAGCACAACCCAGCTTCTAAAACAACTGTAAAGGGCAGTTCTACTGTGTGTGCATTTTCGGGGAGGCACGCTTAGGGCTAAGCAGGGCTAAGTTTTTCTTCTCTGTCACAGAAAGGATCTTCTTCTCTTTTGCTCATGAGACCTTTTTCTTCTGGGGTTTAGAAGTTGGACATTTGGAGAAATTCATTCCTTAGGTCAGATGTTTCCACTTCTCTTGATTGTTTTTTCACACCATTGCAGAGCAGGTCCTTATTGAGGTGAATTTTTTCACAAGCTTCAGCTGACTTCTCTTTGAAACTCAAACTTCACACAGCTCAGTGCCCTTCAGCTGGCAGCTGAGTAGCTTTTGATCAAGAGCTTCACCTCCAGTGCAGCTGCTAAATGGCATGGTGCCACCTGTGGAGCTCAGAAGTAGCCTTTGAAGAGTTACACTTTGTTGTGTAACACCTGTAGGTGCCCAAAGTCACTCAGGTGAACCTTCCTCCTGGTGTGGTGCATTGCTTGAAGAGGATGCTCTGAGCTGGGTGCTGGTGTAGTAGAGGTCAGGCTGTTACAGGAGGAGGAACATCTGGGCACTGCAGAACTGCCACCAGCGTCCCTGGGTTGCAGAAAGCGGCTCAGGGCACTCTCCTGCTCCCTGAGCCCTCATGGAAACCTTGTAGGTGGCAATTTGAGGGGGCTGCTGGAGTGGTGGGGATTTCACCTCGTGGTGGTTTCTGTTTCTCCTAGCAGTAGAGGGCTGAGCCCTGGTGCTGCTCTGTGGTGCTGCTGTAGGCAGCAGGAGCGATAAAGGACAAACCCATGTGTTGTCCGTACAGGTGGGCGGGTAATTAAAAACCAAAACAACCACACAAACAGCTTTTCAATTCAAGATTGCTTTCTCCAGCTTTGCCTTCAGCATCCCTTGAGGGCTCATTTGACCCCGCACTTGCTTGCTTTCCTGATTTTGTGTGAATTAGTGTCCCTAATTCCAGTTCTTGTGCTCTGTGTGACCGATCACGTAAGTCTTCCCCACCTCTTAGGTTTAATTATCTGTAATTTTGATTTATACAATTATTTGCATAGAAGGTATAACGGAATTGGCTCCTCCTAGGGAACAGCAACCTGTAACCGTAAACAAAGAGGCTTTTGTCAGCTATAAATGAAACACTGATTAATGTCCCATCGCTTTGGCAGCCTGCTGAAAAGCTCATAAAGCAGCAAATAAATCGTTCATTAAACTGGCCGGGCTGTAGGTGCCAGGGTGTGGATGCCCAGTGTATGTTGAGTGTGTTTCAGCTGCACGGTGCCTCCAGGGGGAAACGCAAACTCGTGTTACGGTAGTACTTGTGCTGCACGAGACCGTCTTAGCATCTTTCCTTTCCTTCCCTTTGCAGATGATGCCAGCTCAGGAAAGGACAGCCACGTCCCTGAGGGCTCCAATGGAGAATACGAAGATCATTCTGGGAAGCAGTGGGGTAAGGAGCAGTGTAGGGGTTTGGGGTTTTCCTTGGCTCCTGAAGCGCTGCCGTTCACATGGCACATTTCTCCGTTGCTGAAGGCAAGGCAAGGCAGAGTGACCGGAGGGAGTTCTTCCCTGCAGATGGTCAAATAATAAACAGAGCGTCAGCTCAACGTGTCAGTGTGAATGGATCCCATCCAAGGGTCCTTCTGCAAGGGGCGGCCCATGTTCTGCTCCAGGGCCCCCTGCCGTGCACCCCAGCATGGTTCTGCCTTGCATTTGTTTTTCTGGGCAGTGATTTCGTTTGCGTGAGCAGCTCTTACAGCTTTCATAGACTCTCCGTAAAAGGCGTATTGACTTTTACAGCAGTATTTCCAAAAGCCTTCAGTGCCAACATAACTCCGCTCCCACTGAGGGCAAACGGGAGGTCTGACTTCACTTCAGGAGAATTAGCGTTAGGCCAAAGCTGTGTAGTTTTTAAAAAGACCCTCTCTTTTAGACACCTGCGTGAACTTCTCTAAGTTCTGAACTGGTCAAGTGTAGGATTTTGATGTTGTTGCAGAGCTTTGGGAAATTGCTAAAATCTCACTTGGAACAGGTTCTGGATCACTGCAGGACATGCAGGTCCTAAGATTGGTCCAAGCACTCCTTGAAGGACAGTAAGTTGTCAGGGTGATGCCAGACAGGTTTTGGCCATTACTGACGGGAGGGCGGTACGAGTTTATGACCTTGAGGGATGAAGCACAGCGTTTCCATTTTGCTTTTGAAGAAGAATACATCCCTCCTTTCAGTTTCATAATACAGAGGTGGCTTTGTACCACGTTTGTGGCCAGGGAGTAACCTCATGGCAGTGGTAGGGGTGGAACCTGTCAAGTGTTCACCGTGTGAGTCCCCATCATTCGAGCTGAGGCCAGGTTTCTTCAGGAGCTGGAAAACAAGGGTTGTAGTGTGCTGTGGTGTAGTCCAGGCCACATCTGAAGGAGGCAGCCCCGTGATAGATTTGAATTACTCATTCATCTGAGACTGAGCTTGCTTTGGGAGAGGAAGGGAACCTCCACTCCTTCTGGAAAAGGATGACAACATTTTAGAGATAGAGAAAGGCCCGATTAGGTAAACTCTGGCTCAGGAGTCCTTCAAGAGGGAATCAGCAGCTAGCAAGGAAAACTATCATCTTTCTACTCCTCATTACTCTGGAGGAGATGGGAGCAGACATTGAATGCCATGGCAGATGTGCTCCTGGTAGAGCTGGTGGATATGGGATCACTGCAACAATAAGATGAAGAACAAGTGTAAGCACTACTACAATTATTAGGCATTGACAATCTCAGACTGTGACTTTCTCTGTGTTTGTCCTGGCCCAGTCTTTCCTTATGCTGTGGAGTGTTCCTGCACCTCTGCTTTTTCCCCTTTCCCACCCTCCTGTCTCCTCTCCCCAAGCAGGGAAATGACTGGGGAAGTCCACACACCCACCTAAGCCTTTTCCACCCAGCAGTGTTCCCTAGCAAAGCGCCGGTGTGAGCTGGTGTGCAGGGAGGGTCAGGGTGAGTCTGCAGGTCTCTGGAGGAAAATGAGTCAAGGGGCAGTTTGTGTTTGCAAAGTCCTGGGCTCTAGAGAAGCATGGTGACCAAAGGCTCCACTTTGCTTCCCAGCTGCCATCACGGAATGGTATTGCTGGGGAGAGGTCCTACCCCACCAAGAGCAACGAGCTGCTCTGGGGAAATTAAGGTACCTCCTTCCACATCTTCCCATAACTGACTGAGCTCTTATCCAAACAACCTGAAAGTATTTCGATACTTGGTCGTGTTGTGACACTTTTTTATGGATCATGAAAGATTGAAGTGGCACTGAGGGTCTCTGTGTGAGGTACTTTGGGTAGATCAGAGCACACTACGTGTTTTAGCTAACCACCTTACTTTGGATGAGCAACACATGACAGGGACTATCCATGAACCTCAAGGTGTCCCGCAGGAAGAGGAAACTACCAAGACCCTTCCCAGGTCTTTGTGCCAACAGCCTTATGTTTAATTTGATTTTCATTAGTTTGAATAAATCTTCGTGGTAAACAGCACGTCAGCAAGGAACCTGGAGGCAACACTGTCCCTTTGTCCCCACCCACTCGTGTTTTCCTTGCTCTGGTGTGTGGCATCGTTTCTACTGTACGACTGTACAGTTCGCGTTTGTGAAGCAAACGCCAAGTCATGCGGAGGAGAACAAGGATGTGAATATTGCTAACACAGAAGCACTTTGTAACAGCCTTCTGGCACTGCAACGAGCCAAACCTCTGTAAATGGTGCAGATCTGGAGACAAACGTGTACTCGTCTCACCTCAAACAGACTTTTTCTGCCTCTCTCTCGCACTGCTGCTTCTCCCTCTTTCTCCTTTGTGCTTGCTGGGTCTCTTTTTCTCTCTTACGTGTGTGTCTCTCTTTTGTTAACTGGCTTTTCTAAACTTGTCCAGTTCAGGCTTTTGTCGAGGACACGTTCAGGACTGTGTAAATGGGATCTGGTTTCAGCCTATTGCGCAGAGACCACATAATCACTTAACATTAAGGAAAAAGAAAGGCAGGAAGAGCCTTCACCTGTAGTTTGGTGCATATCTGGGCAACAGATGCAAAACTCCAGATTCATGGGAGTCACAGTGGGAGACAAAGCAGAAAAGCTGTAGGTCTGCTTTTTTGGGAGGAAAGAGATTTTCTGTCATGCAGAGTCTTTTCTGAGCAGAGAGTCATAGAATCATGGAATCAGAAGGTCGGAAGAGACCTCTGAGCTCATTGAGTCCAACCGTGCCTGTCTCCCTACTAAACCCTGTCCCTAAGGAACTCATTCACCTGTCTTTTAAACCCCTCCAGGGATGGTGACCCCACCCCCTCCCTGAGCAGCCGTTCCAATCCCTGACACCAAGTCCTTCTGAAATATCACTGTGGGAGCAGGGAAGAGGTAAAGGAAGGGGAGAGCTAAGCCTTGCTCACTTGACTCTTTGTTGCGCACAGGCAGCGTGGCTGGGCTGTCTCCAACCTGCTCTTTGCTATGTTGGTCCCAACCCAGGAGCCCCAGCCAGAATGGATCTACTCTTACCTAGACCTTTGAGATCATCGAGTCCAACCTGTGACCCAACAGCATCACCAACCCATCATCTAAACCATGGCACTAAGTGCTTCATCCCATCTCCTCTTACACACCTCTAGGGACGGTGACTGCACCACCTCCCCGGGCAGCGCATTCCAATGACCAATCACCCTTTCTGTGAAGAATTTTTTCCTAAAAAATTAAGCCCCATTTCACAGGTGGCTCCTAACCTCTCTGTACACCTTGCAGACATTCACTGAGTTCCCATTCTGACAGCCCTTACCAGCACGTCTCCCCCGGCTCAGACTGAAGCTCCTTGCTCACAATGTGCAGCTCTGGTAGGGTTAGTCGTCTCTCTGGGGGGCGGTTGTTTTTGCTGGGAGGGGGCCTCCTCTTGCAGCAGACCCCAGGGAATACCCCTCGATTTGGGCATGGTGACCTCTGGGGTGGGTTAGTGTGTCACATTTGCTGCTCAGCTGTCATGGCCGGGGCTGGTGGTGCCGGAGTGGCTCTGGGTCGTTGGGTTACACATGAAAGCCTCTGCGCGGAGAGGAAAGCATTTCTGAGCAAGAGTTTGAAATAACATGGAACAGCCAGGACCCAGGATGACAGCCGGGGGGCAAGAGGCTGCGGGGGCAGATGGTTTCCCCTACAGAAAAGGACTTTGAAGAGAGGGGTTTGCCAAAGGGTGTCTTCTTCTGGGAGGGGGGGTTCTTGGGCAAGGCTGCAGGGGGGTGAGGACTAAAGGACGTGTTCTTGCAAAGGCTGCACTTCTCCAGTGCTTGAAGTGTGTCCAGTTCTGGGCCCTCAGTTTAAGAAAGATGTTGAGATGCTGGAGTGCGTCCAGAGGAGAGCGACGAGGATGGGGAAGGGGCTGGAGCACAAGCCCTGTGAGGAGAGACTGAGGGAGCTGGGGGTGTTCAGCCTGGAGAAGAGGAGGCTCAGGGGAGACCTTATTGCTCTCTACAACTGCCTGAAAGGAGGCTGTAGTCAGGCAGGGGTTGGTCTCTTCTCTCAGGTGACCGGTGACAGAACAAGAGGACACGGTCTCAAGCTTCGCCAGGGGAGGTTTAGGCTCGACATGAGGAAGAAGTTCTTTACTGAGAGGGTGATTGGCCATTGGAATGCGCTGCCCGGGGAGGTGGTGGAGTCACCGTCCCTGGAGGGGTTTAAGAGGAGATTGGATGAGGGACTTAGTGCCTTGGTTTGGATAATGGGTTGGTGATGGTGTTGGGTCATAGGTTGGACTCGATGATCTCAAAGGTCTTTTCCAACATTGTAATACTGTGATCTGTGAAGTGAGGAGGCTACAGACCAGTCTCCTCCACCCAGCAAAGCTCTGCTGCGCTGCACATCCCAGAGCTCCTGGCCCTCAGCCCTGGACAGCAGGACCTGCTGCGCATTCCTGCACCAACCCTCCCCGATACCTGAAGCACAACCTTCTCAGCATGCTTTGATGTTGCTGAGGTTGTGGTTCTCTGTTTGTTGGTGGTTTGGGTGTAGCTCAATCCAGCAGGCCACTCGGTACCCATTTCCCTTATTTCCCAAGGAAGACACCAAGGAGAATTTACCAGGGAGAGTGACAGGGCAGGATGGGGGCCATTACCAGCAAGATTATGGCAAGCAAGAAACAAAGCTCAAAAGCAGGGAGAGACACCAGAGGTGGAGACACTGAATGGACTCACAGGAGAAACTGACCCTGCCAAAATAAGAAAAGAAGACGGGTGAATTTGGCAGCAGTATTTTGGATGCAGGAGGAGGGTGCCTAGTGGGAGTCAGAAGCAGGGTTCCATCTCAGCAGTTAGAGGTGCCCCTGGGCCGGCATTGCTTAATTAAAATAAGAAATTTATTTCTTTAGAATTCCTCATTACAAGATACTATCGGACGAGCTTTTGCCTTGCAACAGGTCATCACGTTCTGTTGTTTCAATTGTCAGAAAAGTTTTTGCAAAGATCTTTCTCTTTCCATTAATCAGCTAGACCAACTCATCGCTTTGCAGGAAGACTCCGCAATGTCAGTAAATTGCGAGGGTGTAAAGGTGCCACCTCCTTTCCCTCTGCACTTCTGATATAATCTGAATTCAAGTTAAGTGCCGTCGAGGTTGTAACTTTCCGGTTTTGCCAGATGGGTGTATTTCTCTAGCATTTTTGTCACTGCCCTTCGAACTATTGGTGATGTCCTTACTAAGACAAGCTAAGACTGTCAACCTGTGATTCTATCCACCAGCAGCTACTGCTTCACCTTCTCCATTTTTGGGATAGACTGGCATGGGGTATCTTCTGATAGCAAAGTCAAGGCTTTCTTATTGGGTCTTTGCGTTTGTTTGTTTGGCCTTTCAGTGTGATTGCTTCATGCGTCGATGTTGAATGAATTGCATACGTTCCAGTTCAGATCAATGTCTCAAAGTCTCGCACACTTCTAAGGCTTTGGCACGATTGAAACGTTGGTGACTCTTCTCAAGTCCCAGTAAAGGCAGTGAGAACTCAGGGCAAAACATCTTCAGAAAATGAGCTTCAAGTGACCGGCAGAAGCCTGAGAAAATGGTCAGCCTGACAGGAATCTGAGTTTTTCCCTTGAATCTTGGCTGAGGGCTTGCATTTGTGGCGCGGAATGTGGTAACAATTATAATGTGATTATGGGGCACATTTTGCCTCTGGCTACAATTGCGTGGTTCTGGTATTATTTTATGGATGCTCTGACGCAGTTGCCTTACGGGCACTGAGAAATTCCAGGGTTGTGCCGTGGTGAGGACTGAGGTGGTGGCCATAGCAGTCCAGTAGATATTCAAACACATCGGGGGGGTGGTGCCTCCTCTGGAAGGACACGCTGGTATGTACAGGGTTGTCAGGTGCCTCTCAGACAAATTTGGCAGGAACACTTGACAGCATTATTCCTTTGCTCACCGCAGTCAATTTTTCGTGCTTTTTGCAGCCCGACCCAGGTTCACGCAGCCTGCCAAGATGAGGCGGAGGGTGATTGCCCGTCCTGTCGGCAGTTCCATCCGCCTGAAGTGCGTGGCCAGCGGGAACCCACGACCTGACATCACATGGCTGAAGGACAACAAGCCCCTAACACCCCAAGAGATTGGGGAGAACAAGAAGAAGAAGTGGACGCTGAACCTGAAGAACCTGAAGCCAGAGGACAGTGGGAAATACACCTGCCGAGTGTTTAACAAAGTTGGAGAAATCAATGCAACGTACAAAGTTGAAGTGATCCGTAAGTGCGGCGTCTGGGGTGGAAAGGCAAGGAGGGAGCTTTGAGCAGGGAGAGCGTGATGGCACACGTGCAGCACTGGCAGCACAGAAACAGGGAAGCACTGGAAATGGCAGAGTCAGAGCAAGCGTTATTGTAACGCTGGAATAAACCTGACACCTGGATTAGACAGAGTAGCAATAATACAATTTAGTAGCTGAATTGGGGGAAATTGAATTGAAAGGGTGATTGGCCATTGGAATGCGCTGCCCGGGGAGGAGGTGCAGTCACCATCCCTGGAGGGGTGTAAGAGGAGACTGGATGAGGCACTTAGTGCCATGGTTTAGATGATGGGTTGGTGATGGTGTTGGGTCATAGGTTGGACTCGATGATCTCAAAGGTCTTTTCCAACCTTGTGGTACTGTGGTACTGTGAAACAGTTGTCTCTAAGGGCACCCGCGTGGTGAAAGATCACTGTTGCCCAGTTCAATCTTATACCAACAGAGTCAATTCAAGGACAAACTGAGAACTGAGAAACTCCTTCCATGGACCATAGAGGAGGAGGGGTGGAAATATTTAGGGTGGCCCAGATTAATCTATCGGAAGAGTAACAGGGTGAAACCAATCCATTGCAAATTTAGTCTCGATAGCTGTAATAGGAAGCCCAGTTCATTAGAGAAGCATCCCAAGGGACTTAGCAGAAATCTTATGAGTGATTGGCCAGACAAGGCTTTGGGCCCTAATTTTTGAAAAAAATATTTGGACATCTGAAGGTTCAGGTGGGTGCAAATGAGATATTAAAAAAAAAGTCCCCCTAAGACCCTGTCTGTATCTTTAGATGCCTAAATCACTTTAAAGTTCCAGCCCTTGGAGGATGATCGGGGGGGCTTGCCCTGCATTGTCATGAGGGAAATTGTTCTTACTCTCTAGCTATTCTGATTCCTGGTCTGTATCTCCCATTTCCCCTATTATTTCTGAAGATAATTGTACTCAAACCCTATCAAAGTCTACCAGAGGAGAGCCTGTATTCTTAAATTGTGCTTTGTCTGTGATGTCATCAGAAGTTGACAGGAAAATGATTACAGAGCAGGCGACTCAAAAAGTGGAGAAGATGAGTTGAGTGGCGGGAAGACTGAGTAGCCCTCATTAGTCAGGAGCAGGGGCACAGAGGGCTATTTCCAGCCCCACGGAAAGCGTGTTGTTTGTCTGTGTGTGCACACATTTTAGCATGAGAAAGTTTATCCCAGTGTGAAAGATTGTTCTTGAAGGTAAAGATCTGCTCTATGAGAAGTGCTTTCTCTAGAATCACAGGAATTGAAAGCACATGTGGGAAGCTCTGTTGGTCTCCGAAGGCACAAACCTGCTGGACATCTGGGATTGATAAAGATGCAGCTGTGTGGAGACCGTAAAAACATGTGTTTACACTAAAACCAGGAGCAGAGACAGGGAAATGAATCAAGCCCCATCCTAATGGCAGCTGGGGCATTTTCACTTCATCAAAACCAGACAGCGCCAGGAACAAACCCCTTTCTGTGTCCCTGTTTATCTTCGTTTTTATCAACTTAAAGATGTGTGTAACCTTTGTTTTCATTAGCTCTTGCTGGCTAGGAGTGAAAACAGTAACCAAAGCTGGAACCAGAGTCAAGGAGATAAGGGCATTAAGCAGTTTTCAGACGTCTTTCTATTTTTAGCATCGTTCTGTGGAGCATTACAGGTTTTATTTAATTTCCTCCTTTTCTTTCCCCCCTGAGCCTCCGCTCCCCGGTGCTGCTTATCTGAGTCTCGGTCTCCCCGGCTGTGATTCAGGATCGTAGTCCCAAGGCAAAGACTATATATGAAACCGCTGTGGTATTTCTGTTTCCCAAGCACATCTTTAGAGCCCTCATTATTGAAAGTATCCTGAGTTTTTGAAAGAGGGTCCATTGTTCCACGCTCTCACCCTGAAGCCGGCGCTGGTGGGAGCTGCTTTGTTACATGCTCATCCAACAGTGATTGCTGTCAAAACTGGTTGAAGATTGCCAGCGGTTACCACCTACCGTGATAGCGTAATTTCTCTCTGTGCCTGGGATAGAGGTTTGCAGTACATCCTTGTCTGGAAACTGTGACTGATTTCTCTGATCCTAGCACTAAAAAAACCCCCCAAACATTCCTCAGAACGAGGGATATATTTTTCCTTTGACTTTACGTGGTGTTGACACAACCTAAGGCTTACGATCATACTGGAAAGGATGGTCTCCTGAACCTCTTGTGTTTGATTTCCTCTCCCACCTTCACATTTCCTTCATCAGCTGAGACTTGAGGCAAAAAGCGTTGTGAGAAAGGAGGATTTTGTTATTGGCCAGAAAAGCAAAAGCCGCCTGAGCATTTCCTCCACAAAAGTTTCCTCCATAGTCAGCGTGGAGGTGATTAGAATGAAGACATAAATAATAAAAGCAGAGAGGTGAGGATGGTGGTGCCAGTGGTCTCAGCTCCTCCGGCAGTGGATGCCAGGGCATGGGATGGCTTCCAGTACAGTTTGGTCCCCACGGGCAGCTACCAGGCCCGGCAACAGAGATGACAAATATCTCCTGAAGGATCTGCGGACAAAAGATACGACCATATCCATAGCCTGTCATTAGTACATGAGGGAAGGGGCCTTTTCCCATCTGATTTTGTCTGTCCTTAGGAAGCACTTGGGAAGGCCAAAAAGAGGACTATGTCTTATCCCGTACCTCCCTGTCCCCAGACTGGGGGTAGCCACAGTGGTTCTGGTGTGGATTCTTAATAGCTGTGTGGTTGTGTCTGACAATACGTAAATCTCTGTCACGTTCACCAGTAAATTGTACCCTCCCAGACATGGTCGTCAGAGACGCGACCTGACAGAATCACAGAACGGCTGAGGTTGGAAGGGACCTCTGCAGGTCATGAGGTCCAACCCTCTCTGCTCAAGCAAGATCACCTAGATCTGGCTGCCCCAGACCACGTCCATATGGATTTTGGATATCTCCCAGGATGCCACAGTCTCTCTGGGCCAACCGTGTCAATGCTTGATCACCCTCACTGTAGCAAGTGTTCCCTGATGTTCAGATGGAGCCCTCCCGTATTTCAGTTTGTGTCCATGGCCTCTTGTCCTGTCCCTGGGCACCACTGAAAAACGCTTGGTTTCATCTTGTTTGCATCCTCCCTTCAGCTGTTTATGAACGTTGATAAGACGTCATTGGGGTCGATGTCAAGAGAACACGTACAGTGAAATAATCCACTTCACTTGTATTCAGACCTGTCCTATTGCCTAAATTTAATCCTGAAATGAGTTTTGGACTTTTTGGCCGTTATCGGACCATTTCTCTTCCTCTGCTCAAGACTCAAGAAAGATCACTGCAGTCTCTGGCCCTGTAGATCGAGGAACATCGTTAAGATCCGTTAGTCTGGGATACAGTCCCTGAGACACGGGGATAAGTGGATGGACCCATTTGTCATCTCACAGCTTCAGTGTACAGCGATGGAATGGGGAAATCCAGCAGTCCGGACTGGACTTGCGATACTTGCCGGGGAGCAGAAAGGCCTGCACTGACTTTGTATGGTGCCGAGTAATGTCACTGGGGACTGGGGAGCCACCTGTCGGTGTCCCATGGGTGACCTCAGAGAGCGGAAACACGACCAAGAGAGAGAAACCTGCTGTAGGAGATTGTTAGGGCCCTGCTTGGCAGTTTAACTGCTTGACGGTCAGGAGGGTTGTTGAGTGTGCAGAAAGGGTGATTGGCCATTGGAATGCGCTGCCCGGGGAGGGGGTGGAGTCACCATCCCTGGAGGTGTTTAAGGAGAGAATGGATGAGGCACTTAGTGACGTGGTTTAGATGATGAGTAGGAGTAAGTGTAGGTGTTGGGTCATAGGTTGGACTCGATGATCTCAAAGGTCTTTTCCAACTTTATGATACTGTGACAGGGCTGAAGAATATATTCCAAAATCTAAGAGCTAAGAAGGAGAGCAAACGTTTCTCCAGGTCTGGTGCAGATGGAGTAAGTGATGTCCTTGTTTGAAACAGGGAGGTTCAGGTTATCCGTGAGAAGAGACTTGCGAAGCCTCAGACAGTGGAATAATTGTCTGGAGAGACTGGAAAGCATCTACCATTAGAAGCTCTGGCAGGGGCTGGGCAAATTCATATTAGGAGAGGCCTTTGGAAATCTCAGCCTGCCTTGGAGCAAGGAGCTTGACTGGACAATTATTTTGCATCCTACGCCTTTTTCCTCTGTTTTTTTTCTCTATGAGATTGGCAAACCCCTGTTTCTATGGAGGTCCCTGTGTTTTCTTGCAGAGAGGACGAGGTCCAAACCCATCCTGACAGGGACACACCCTGTCAACACGACGGTAGACTACGGCGGGACCACGTCCTTCCAGTGCAAAGTCCGCAGTGATGTCAAACCCGTCATCCAGTGGCTGAAGAGGGTGGAGTACGGCACAGAGAGCAAGTACAACTCGACCATCGACGTTGGGGGACAGAAATTCGTTGTGCTGCCCACAGGGGAGGTCTGGTCTCGTCCTGACGGTTCCTACCTGAACAAGCTGATGATTACTCGAGCCAAGGAGGAGGATGCAGGGATGTACATTTGCCTAGGGGCAAACACCATGGGCTACAGCTTTCGCAGTGCCTTTCTCACCGTCCTGCCAGGTGAGTGATGCCTTTTTTATCTCCCATCTGCACCAGTAGTTTTGGAATGCGCTGCCTGGGGAGGTGGTGGAGTCACCGTCCCCAGAGGTGTGTAAGAAGAGTTTGGATGAGGCACTTGGTGCCATGGTTTAGATGATGGGTTGGTGATGGTGTTGGGTCATAGGCTGGACTCGATCTCAAAGGTCCTTTCCAGCCTTGTGACGCTGCGATACTGTGATAGTCTGCATCGTGGTATTTATTAATACAAATACTGGTGCCCGCTGGGCTTCCCGGTCCTCCGTGGTGCTGCGCTGCTTTAGGCCAGCCCAGCCCAGTGACTCAATGGAACCTGATTGAAATCAGCCCCTGCAGGAATCCTCTTGATGATGTTTCCTTTTCTCCTTTCATGGGCAATAAAGATTCCAACAAGGTGACATAAAATGAAAGATGTGCTCCCACGTGGAAGGGGAGCTGGGCAAGGATGCTGCAGTTGCAGACGTTACCTCACATCAGTGACGGGGTGCAGGACAGGAGGGGGGAACTGAGTCGCAGCGCAGTTTGCAACCCGGTTCCCTCACATTTCTCCTGCCTCTTGCTTCCCTTTATCTTGGTTTTGCTGGTAAAAGGAAACAATGATACAGGCCCATAAAACAGGAAAAGAATAAAACCTGTCCCAGTCCCAAGGAAAGGAAAAGAGCAAGAAAAGAGAGAATGGTTGATTAAATTCTTACCCAGTTTACCCCTGCGGACCCTTGTACTGAACTCCCAGCTGCTTCCTTCCCTCCCCAGGCCTCGGGGCTGGTGCCGTGTCGAGCTGAGGCTGCAGCGAGCGTGCTTGAGGCTCGGCCTCGCGTTGGCATTTACTCCTTTGTCTCCTGGCTGTGCAGTTCTGCCCTGCTGAACGGTTTTTGTTGCAAAGGGCATTTCCTTCTGTGTGAATCGAGCATCAGATCCCCCAAAGATCAACCCTACTGCTTTTTCTTCCTTCAGCGCCACACGGCTGTCCCAGCTGAGAGCGCGGAGCCGACAGCAGAACGTTCTGTCTGCCGGGTCTGGTGGGTGTCTCCAGCTGAGACACCGGTGAGAGACGGAGCACCCACTCTCCGGTGCTGCTGGGACTGGTTTGGTGTGTCGGTAGTGGGGAGAAGGCCCATGACCCCTGTAGCTGAGGCAGGATGGCTGCTTCTGCTCACCGACTGCCAAAGCTCTGCATCCCGGCAGCCGCTCCGAGTTACCGGCTTGAGTTTAGGTACCGACAGCGGGTTGCCAAGTGAGAAAGTACTCTTGGCCTCTTCTTGTGCATCACTTAGATTTAGGACTAAACTGACCAGAAAGCCTGTCAGTCCCAGAGAACAGGCTGTGTGGGTGGGATAGAACTCGAAGCCTCTGGAATTCCTGAACCATGGGAGTCTGATCCAGCTCCCGCTGAAGTCAGTGGGAGACTTTCCATTGATTTAAGTGGGACTGTAATGAGGCATCGTAGCAGAAGCAGACCCTGCAGGCCTGTTGTTATTGGCAATGACAAAGAAGGAGAACCCAGCTTGCCCTCAGAGACAAAGCTGTGGTTGTGAGGCCAAGAGTTAGAAAAACACCGTTTTGCTTGTAAATCTACCAGACTTGACATAGACATCTCCGAAGAACAGCACAGATGAATATCAAAACACTTTCGTTTCTCCCCAGCAGAGGATTTCTGCCAACCAACATGAGCGCTGTTGGTTTTGTGGTCAGCCGATGGGTCAGTTCTCTGATCCTGTCTTGCTTTGAGCAGGGGGTAGGACCAGATGACCTCCAGACTCCCCTCCCAGCCTGAATTATTGTGTAATTTCCAGTGCTGGTGAATCAAAGTTCAGTCTATTGAGATCAACAGTATGGGACCTTCTGATTTCAAAGAGACCACATGGTGTATATTTTATATTTCAAACTAGTCATGGGATTGTTTGTCAAGGAGACAAAAAAGGCATTAGTGTCTTAAGAGAATTTTGACTGGAAAATTAAGCGATATATATATATATATATATATATGAATATAAAATATTGGGTGATTTGGATAGCCTGTGGTTTTCAGTGTCTTGAGTATCTCCCTATGAGCTCAATTTTGTGCCCAGGTATTTTTCAGGGCTTTGGAAATCCCAGGTGGGAGGCGTCTAGGTGGGGATTTTGGAAGCTAGGATCCTCCTCTAGGACTCCTTTTGGGTCTGTAAATCAAGAGATGATGCTGAGACACCAGCATGGCTGCCCGGGGATGTACCGCCAGCCAACAGCAGAGACAGGGAGGGGAAGGCTCGAATCACAGAATCACCTGAGCTGGAAGGGACCTGCAAGGACCATGGAGTGCAGCTGCTGTCCCTGCCCAGGACCCTCCCAACACTCCCCCCGGGGCACTGAGAGCATTGGCCAAAGGCTTCTGCAGTGCTGGCACACTGGGTGCCGGCACTGCTGCCCTGGGGAGCTGTTCCAGGGCTCCCCCACCCGCTGGGGGAAGAACCTCTTCCCAGTGGCCAACCTAACCCTCCCCTGGCATCTTCCTGCCATCCCCTCCAGGGCCATCCCAGGGCACCAGAGAGAGGAGCTCAGCCCCTGCTTCCCCTCCCTCCCTTGTGAGAAGGCAGGAACACCGAGGGCAGGTGAAGTCCGAATCATCTTGTCTCCTCCAGCAGCTGAATTTACTGCTCTTGGAGAGCCAAAGGTGGCTCCGTAGGGACTGGAGGAGTAGAGCCCATTCGGCACAGGGAGACAGACGTACGCTTCAGTGCTGTGTGAGCGTTCAGTTCTCCATGGCTTGGGCACCAAGGAGGAGGCATGAGCTTACCTACATTTTTCCAGTCCTTCACTCTTCCTCCCAGCCACACAAACCCCGTGAAGACCACCCCCCCAGAACACCACATTCATGCTGCCTGCCACGGCACAGCGTTGCTGAGCAGCTCCGGTGTTGCTAGGTGGGGATACTAAAGAGTGTCTAACGCTCACGTAGGCACCGCTACACCTGGCAGAGGCGAGTGGGCAAGGTGCCGTTGCTCTGCACGACCCGATTGTGCCCCCTGGGCTGCTGACACGGAGGTGTTACTGATGCGTCCTGCGTTGTGTGCTCCGATCTGGGCAGCGAAACCCGGGCTGTTGCAGAGTGAGAGTGTTAGGAAACTCTTTTGGACTGGTCCTAGTGCATCCATTAAAGCTTGGATCAGAAAGTTAAAGTTTCCCCCAAAGACTCCCCTCCCGACCCCTAAACCAGAGTCGGTTGCTCATCCTTCCAGGAGCACTGAAAAGCAAAGCAGTTACCAAACACCATGTGCCGGCTTGATTTCTCCCTTGTTGCTTGGTCTGGCGGGGTTGCCAGACAGCCTGTGCAACGCCAGCCCAAGTGTGACATCTGGTTTGAATTCTCTTCGCCTGCATTTAATTAACTCTTTCTGTTTCCCTCCTGCCGCGATGTCCAGATCCCAAGCCTCCCAGCGCACCTGTGCCGCCCTCCTCGGCCAGCAGCCTGCCCTGGCCCGTGATCATCGGCATCCCCGCTGGAGCCGTCTTCATCTTCGGAACAATCCTCCTGTGGCTTTGCCAGACCAAGAAGAAACCCTGCTCCCCGCCAGCTGCCGCTCCCGTGCACCGGCCGCAGCCCCGGGACAGGATCTGCGTCTCCCAGGTCCCCGACAAAGACTGCATCTCCTCAATAAACTATGAGGAATACGTTGCCCAGCAGCAGCATTTACTGTCCCAAGGGCCCGCCCTTGCCCCGGCTATGGCATCCAAAATGTACCCAAAGATTTACACGGACATCCACACCCACACCCACTCGCACGTGGAGGGCAAAGTCCACCAGCACCAGCACATCCAGTACCAGTGCTAAGGGGGCGGCCGTGGACGGTGGCTCGTTTGGGCTTTTCCTCGTGGTACCTCAGAAGAGACTGCTCCAAGTCAGCTCACACTGCCAGCAACAGGCAAAAGAGACAGAAAAGATTATATATGTGATTTTAAATATATATACATATATATAATTGTATATGCGTGTGTGTATGTGTGTGTATATATATGTGTATATATCTATATCTATCTATAAAATATATATATAATAGAGAAAGACAGAGAGAGAAAAGAGATTTTTTTTTAATTATTGCTATCGGGATGTAGCCAAGGAATAATGAAGGAACTCCAAATCTCAGCAGAGAGGCAGCCACCTCCAGCAGCGGAGCCTTCCTGGATTTTCTAATCAAGGTGGCAACAAGTAAGACAGGACACAGGGATGCGAACCACCGCCTCCTTTGTGTGGCTAAAAGGAGCGAGAAGATGAAGAGACAAGCGCAGTGCTTTTCTGGGTGGGCACCGCTGTCCCTGTGCCTGCTGCTCACGCTCGTTCCACTGGGAGCCCCCAGACCTCTCCTGCTCGGAGTCACTTGAGCTCCAAAATCCTTGAGGTTTAGTGCCGGAGCACCAGGAGACGTAACCAATTCACCTTCCAGGGAATAAAATAACACAAGGAGGCTGGAAAACTCACCTCTGTCCATGATGTGAAAGGCTGAATGCTTCTCAGTCACCATCACTTTGTCTGGAAAGCTGCCCAAGATGTTTGGTTCCAGTTCTGCACGCTGAAGGTATCGTGCTTACCGTGGGGGGTTCTGCACATGGAACCAGGAGGGCTCCGCTCCCCAGGGCCTCTGACTCAGTGCCACTGCCAGGAAAAAGGGAGGAAGGGAAGAGGAACATTGTACAGAACACCTTTATATTTATATTTAAGAAATAATAATGATAAATACTAAATAATAATAATTGATCTCATGGTGAAGAAAGAAAGCACGCGGTCTTTCTCCGATGGCTCACAGTGACAAGCTACTGGATTTTCTACATCAGTGCAAAATACATGAAAACGTTAGGAAAAAGAGTAAGAAACAAAGAGAACGAAATAATAATCTTGTAGGAAAAAAAGCATTTGAAAAATATTCACCTAGATTGTGTGCGGTTGTTCCCTCCCCTCAGGTAACATTTTGGAAATGACACAACTTTGTTGGAGTTCCAACAACAGTAAAAACAGAGAGAAGAGAAAATAAATAAGGACCATATGAAATACCTATATGGACTGGAAGTAAATCCAATTGCAAATATAAAACTTTTGTAATTCTATATAGAGTTTAAACAGAAGTCCTGTATATTTAATTTATTTTGTTAAACAAGAAAAAAATGTATGATATTTTCCTTGAAACAGGCATTTCTATACGTATTTTTGATCAAAGAAAATAAAGATTTGTTTTCAGGTTCTATACATGCCACGCTCGGAGCGCGCTCAGCGTAAACACGACCGACCGTACCCCTGTGTATGCCTTCCCAGCAGCCACGAGTCATCTCAGCGTGCTCTCAGGTACTGCGGGTTCCGTTCTTGCCATCAGAAACCGGCTTTTTCCACTCTTTACACCCTGACTGCGAGGGTCTCTTCTCACCTTCAGTAGCAAAGCTCCCGGCTTGCAGGGACATCTGTTTCACCACACGGTGTTTTGGGGGAGGAAGGAGGTTATGTGGGTTTTTTTTTAAGCCCAAACCTGCAGTGCGTTTTCTTTTTAAAAGAAAGGTTTGAAATTGCCACATAATTTGTGCAATAATAATGACAACATCAAAACCTGTAAAATGAGCGTCAGCCTCAAGGTGCTTGGGTGGGGAAATGCAGGTGAAGCGCTTGGTTTGGGGTGAGTCCCCTAGGGACGGGGTTTAGTAGGGGACAGGTACGGTTGGACTCGGGGAGCTCAGAGGTCCCTTCCAACCGGGTGGTTCTGTGATTGTGTCACTTGGAAACGCAGCTGCTGAAGGAGCCGCTGGAGGGTGAGTTGGGCGCAGTAGGGAGAGCACGGGGGAAGCTCCGGGAGGGCTCCCACCTCTGTCCTGCTGCCGCGGAGAGACGCCCAACCCTTCAGCAACCAAAATTTTGTTTACAGAAGGCTGGGTCTGCCTTGATTTTTTTCACTTAAAGTTTGCTGGCGAAAAAAACCCACCCTGAAAGTTCAAAACCAGTTTTGAATGCCAATTTTTCAGTTTGAAATGAGTTTCTTCTCAAGCCTCTTCTAAAGAGACCTTCAGCAAACCAGCTGCTCCATCTGGAAGAAGTGCAACGCTTCCTTTGACCTGAAACAAAACAGGACTTGAGGCTTTGCTTTTCTCTGGGTGTTCCTGGAGGTGTTTGCTCTGACCTGCAGTGGGTTTGCGTGTTTGAATCCCCAGCAAACCAAACTGGTCCCCGTTTGCCTGGCCACGGCCCCCTGAGATGGGGCTCAGCTTCAGCGAAGCGTGGAAGCTCCTGGGTTCCTTCACCAACACCTGCTGCTTGAAAAAGTCCCTTTTTTGGGGGGGGCTGAGCCACCTGGATCAGTGGCTCCAGCCCTGCCCACGGTGCCAGCCCTGGCTGGAGTCGTCTGATAACGAGAACGCTGGGAGAGGGAAGGAGGAGGAGGAGGAGGAGGCAGACGTGACTGTTCACTTGGAGCTGACCGGCGCTGCTTTCCTGGACGCCGCAGTCGGAAATCCATGTTATAACATCTACAGGAAGACCATCCCTCACGATGAACTTCCTGTAGAGGCTGTAGTAAAGCAACCTGTTGCTAAGTTTAGTTTGGTTTTTTTCAGCAGGATGGTTCAGTTACGCTTCGTTAACAAAAATGTACAAAATTCAGCTCAGGGGTACGATCTGAATTTATGGGGTGGGGGCTGGGCTCTGCTCACAAGTGACAGCGATGGGACGAGAGGAAATGACCACAAGTTGCACCAGGGCAGGTTCAGACTGGACATGGGGAAGAATTTCTTGACTGAAAGGGTGGTCAGGGACTGGCACAGCTGCCCAGGGAGGGGGTGGAGTCGCCATCCCTGGAGGGGTTTAACAGACGGGTGGATGAGTTTCTGAGGGATCTGGTTTAGTAGCGGGCAGGTACGGTTGGAATTGTTGATCTCAGAGGTCTTTTCCAACCTTTTCAAGGTTCTATGATCTTTATTTTAAGGCAGTAAGTGGATGTTTCCACGAGAGAGGCTAAGGGCTGCGTCTCCTCTCTCACCCCTGTGGGAGGCTGCTGACCGCACCGCAGTGTGCGCCGAGACACCGTGCGTTTCAGCAGCGTTGGGGGCACGGCAGAGGGTCCTTCTCTGATCTCTGAGCCCGTGCTGCAGGGAGAGGACACTTCTGACGTGCTGATAACCGGCTTCGAAGGTGTACACTGGTTTGTAGGTTGAGCTCTAAGCCAACTGAGGTTGTCTTACAGCGTTCTTGTAAATGGCAGCTGTCTCGCTGCCCCTCGGAGAGAGGATTCGTGGGTTAAAAGAAGCAATCCTGTATTTCCCATATGCACAATCGTCCGTGCTGACCACAGCACTGCCCACTGGTGCTTCCTACCCTACTGTGGTCTAGGACCTCCTCAGTGTTTGTCACGTAACCAAAACCCTTGCCAGAGCCCTCAAGCAGAAGCAGTGACTTCCTCGTGCTCGCTGAAGCTCCTGCCCGTGGGCACAAATCTGTAGGGATGCTGACAGAGCGAGGGCCAGAGGGAGCTCTGCAGCCACCCACCGTGTGGGCGCTGCAAGGGCCAAGCACGGCTGCATCTTCCAGCCGTGACGGCTCTGGCTGAGCCATGCAAGGTGCTGGGAAGGTCTTGATTTGCAGAAAGCTCAAGGTGCTCACTCTCAGGACGCTCATCCTACTTTGCCTGTCAGCCCCCTCTCGAGTAGCTCCTGCTGAACACTCACATTGGTGTGAAATTTTCTGGTAGGAGAATATCACCCTCTGCCCTGTTTGAGCTGGGCTGTTGGTATTGGATTGTCTGGGCCTCGCACTGGCTCACTGTGTCTGGGGGGGGGTTTGCATTTTTTCAGAATTATTTTGCTCCACAGAGTACCTGTAAGTGCTCTCGAGTCACTCGATCCCAATCCCTACTGCATGCCATTTATTTTTAGGATTTGATTGTGCCTTGCACCTATTGCAAAGTCTTCCTTAGTCTAAATAAACACAGCCAGGTCCTGCTCGTGTTTGAATTTGTGTTTATTCCGTGGGACAAGATTTGAGCTCATCTTCATTAGTGAATAGAGGGTGCTTAAAGAAGAAAACCACAGTCTTGCTGATGGCTGCTGAGTGAGATAAAGCAGGTAAGATTGCAAAATTACTTAGTCTGATGTTTTGCGTAGGTGCTGTGAATCTGACAGAGGCGTTCGGGTTTGAATGGGTTGGGAAAAGGCACTGGTTTTCCTCTCTTCAAGTCCAGAGCCAAACGCAACAGTTGCACGAGGAGCCAAACTGCCAGGAGCAAGATGGAACCTGGGAGCTCATCCCCAAACTCCTGTGCCTGGAGGGGAGCAAGGATTTCAGGGTCAAGCCCAGCATCTCCATCCCTTCGAGACAAATGTGCGTCTCACTACTCAGTCCAGAGGCAGCGAGTGTCCAAGCCAGGATACTTTCAAGTCTCTCACCCAGATTTCATCTTGACCCGACCTGGACCTCGGCCCCGAAGAGCCCTGTGCAGAAATTGTACACTTAGCTTGGGAAAGAGGAAATGTTTCTCTGTCAGCTCCATTTCTGTGGCTGTCTAAACCTCTTCAGAGGTTTGGAACATTGGAATAAAGGCCTCGGGGAGGGGTAGCAGTGAGCAAACACTGGGGGGGGGGGGGGGGGGGGGGGGGGGGGGTGTCAAAGGTTAATGGGGAATTTGTCATGGCTTTCCTACCTGGGCATCACCTCATGGGGTGTAATGGGCATACCCAGGGCTCCAAATGCCCCTAAGGCAATGATTATTCCATATGCAGCACCTGTTGCAGCTCTTGCAGATGCTGTTGGGAAAAAATCCCTGTGATGTCCATTGGGAAATCAATATCGGACGCATGGAGTCATTGCAAGGTTTTAACATCTTTGTTCTGGCCGGCCTCTTGGCAGAGAAAGATGTGACAGGACTTAATGGCCAGAATATGAAGCCAGACACATCGAAATGGGAAATCCACACATTTTGGAAGGAGCTACCAAAGGAAGGGGTAGACACTGCTGCTCTCAAATTCTTCAAAACACGGCTGGGTCCTTTGTACATCGGGTGTTTGGGTTGGATGGGAGATTTTGGGCATGTTATTAGAATACATTAGAGAGGGATGCATCTAGTCCAGATGGAGCCTTCTAGTGGTCCCTTCTGGCCCTGGAGAAGCGTAGTCAAGCTGCCGAGGAAAGAGCATGCAAGCGCAGGTCCCCTGCCCGCGGCTGCTCCTGGCAAGCGCTGCAGCTGCACATGTGCACCGCAGACCTTACAGCTACGTTTGGCACACGGCAACCTCACTCAAGCTGCACACCCAGCTCTGCTTGTCTCCACACTGTGAGTATGTGATCTCAGCACTTCCCAGCTTATTACTACAGTAATGGTGTTATTTATACAAACTGGAGCTGTGCATTGACATTTACTGCGTCTGTAAGGACCCCCGTGTGTAAACAGCAGCACAGCCCAGCGCGTACGCACTCCCCCGCTACGCTATCGGCGTTTTAGAAAATCACTGAATCACAGAATCACCCAAGCTGGAAGGGACCCACAAGGACCATGGAGTGCAGCTGCTGTCCCTGTCCCTGCCCAGGACCCTCCCAACACTCCCCCCGGGGCACTGAGGGCATTGGCCAAAGGCTTCTGCAGGGCTGGCACACTGGGTGCCGGCACTGCTGCCCTGGGGAGCTGTTCCAGGGCTCCCCCACCCGCTGGGGGAAGAACCTCTTCCCAGTGGCCAACCTAACCCTCCCCTGGCATCTTCCTGCCATCCCCTCCAGGGCCATCCCAGGGCACCAGAGAGAGGAGCTCAGCCCCTGCTTCCCCTCCCTCCCTTGTGAGAAGGCAGGAACAGCTCTGAGATCCCCTCTCAGCCTCCTCTTCTCCAGCTGAGCAGCCCCAGTGCCTTCAGCCTCTCCTCACCCCCTTCCCCTCCAGACCCTTCCCCAGCTTTGGGGCCCCTCTGGACGCTCTCCAGCAGCTTGAGATCCTTTTTATCCTGTGGTGCCCAAACTGCCCTGGTCCAAAGCAGGGTCAGGGTGCTGGGATGCACCTAGATCAGCTGCCGTGTCAGTTCTGCACTGTGAACCTTCCAGGGAAGGCCAGTTGTTAGGGAGCCACAGGTATTTCAGACTTTCCCTTGCCCTTATCTTCCCAGAAAACTGTTTCCCAAGCCAAGATTCTCGTCTTTTAAAAGTTTGCTACAAAAGTCAAAAACAAAAACCCAAACCAAACCCACAAAAACCATGGACTGTTGTAGTCGAAAATAGGAGCTCAAGGCTGATAAAGGCGTATTTCAAGTATGGGTGTTGCGTTGACTATTAAGTGGCATTTCTGTATTGTCTACACACAGAGCGGAATCTGGGAGGAGGAGGCGCAGTTTACAGTTCGTGTTTAGCCCAAGCGTGTTTGTATGTGTTTACCCACTTCAGGTCTCTGAGATGAATACGGGGTGCGATGACCTTTATTTGTCCTTATTTTAGCTTTTTCTTTCTTTTCTCCTTTCTGCTCTGCCTGGTTGTTGTAATTAGGATTTAACATATCCCACAGTACACACAGACATCAGCAAAGCAAGGCATGTTCTCTTATTCCCATTTTCACTGACCAAACCCAGTCTGAAGCGCTATTTCTCTCCGAGATGATCTACGCTTTAGTGAGCAGAGTAATAAATAACGCTTTAGACCTGACTTCAAAATGCCTTTTTTTTTGCCTTTGATCTGAGTAATTAAAGAGTCAAACTGCTGTTCCTGAGCGTTTTCTGATGGAATTACATGAGTTACACAGCTCTTCATTTGTATGTCATTAAGCATTATGTTTTATTGCTGCTATTCAAACAATTAGTACCTAAATATGCCCTATATTCTCATAAAGAGGCAGTAGCCGTGTTAACGTGAGTGCCCCGGTTCCCAGTTTGCTTGCACCCAGAGTCCAGCACCGTGCTTGAATGCCATTTAATATCACTCAGGTCTTTACAGATGCCCTTGTGAAGTCGTTCTCTTCTGCAATCGTTTAGCTGGGCAGTGAAGTGAGGATAAGTCGAACAATAAACTTAAGTAAAAATGGCATTTCTCCTAACACGGGAATTTTTTTTAAGTTCATTGCAGGTTTTGGTAATAAAAAGGCCAGAGCTTCATGGTGATCAGTCATTTTGACACTTTTATGGCGTTTTTATTACCCCTGGCTCATTTCCATACTAAAGGGAACATTTGTAACAATACTTGCTCGCTCTGTTATGATTGGGATTGCGCTTTCGCCGCGCTTTGTTGGGCTGTTGCTGTGCTCAGTAATGCTCTTGGCACACGTCCTCCCAGCCCCTGCGATGTGGTTATTCAGAAGGAAGGAAAAAGAAGTGTCTACTAAAACAATAAACTACTACTGCTTGCGTTAACACGGCCGTAACTTCCTTGCTCTGCAGACAATCAGTTAGCAAAGCTGTCCAGTAAACTTGCTCCTTCAGTGCTGAAAAAATAAATATTTATGAAGCTTACAGCCACGTTTTCCTGTGCTTTATTATTGGGTTGAAAATGGTGAAGGATTTTAAAGCTAATATTTTAATCAGAGAGACAAGAATGCAGGGCTAGACCCTGAAACCAGTGGGAGCGCTGGTGTCTGAAATATTGCGGAGGATCTGGGTAAATTTTGCTGACGTATTTCAATTTTAATGCTATCAATATAGAAAATGGAAATATTAATAATCTCACAAATGCTGCCTAAGACAGGAGGTGAATGTGAAAACTGGAGTCATAAGCGACAAGGAGGAGCAATTAAAAAAGAAGGGGAGAGGTGACACATTTAGGGGGTTTCCAGGGTAAAGTCAAGTCATCGCTTTGGCCGCTGGATTGCAGCCCAGGAGGCAGCCAGGGGCCGCTGCTGCTGCTCCCCCCAGAGCCAGGACAAACCAGAGCACCCAGTTCTCACTCTAACAGGCAATTTCTCTCAAGCACGTCACTGGGGACATCTTCAATTCAAAGCATGTTCTTAGCTCGACTGGATTTCAAAGGGAAATGTTTTAAGGCTTCCATTTGAGGTGGCAAAGTAAGACAGAGCAATCCTTAAACAGGGAAGAGAATCTGCCACTTCCTGAAAGTGTTTTCATTTCTGCACAGAGAGAAACATCCCCAGTGGAGTTTACTGACCTACTGAGATAAATTGGATGTCTCACCCAGGTACCATGAAGCAAAAGGATGAACCTGGCTGTGGCACTGAAACGCAACATTGGGACATTGCAAAAATCTGCAACGAATTGGTGAAGTGTCTGTCCATCTACTTTAAATTTGCCCAAATCCAGGAAATACTTTAGCAAATCACTGTGATTTCCTTACACTGCTGTGTTTGTGCAGCATCCCTCTAGACCGGGAGGCTGATGTTCTCCTGACTCCCCCTTCCCCACAGGAATAAGAAACTAAACAAGGGAATCAGGTGGGAGAGGTGTGCGGGGTGGGATCACCTGCTGTACAACCCCGTCTGCCGGCGCCGGCCCCGCGCTGCTGGGGAAACACAAGCTGCCCTCTGTCATGGTTAAATGAGAGCCAAGAGCTCTCCTGCTCGACGGCAGAGCAGGCACGTTGTGATGTTTAGCTGAAACCCTCTTCCCAACGTGCAGCAGGTAAGGACAGGTTCAACCCCGCATCTGAGACACGCGATGCAACACTTCTCTCTCATTTTGGTGAGCCAGAAATTATTTGTAAGGGGCCATAAAGTGAGCACAACTCTGTTTCCACTTGCTTTTTGAACCCTGACCGTGCTGCAGGGGCCTCTGTGCAAACACGACTCTGGGGTCGGCATTTAAAGAGCGCGTCCTGCTGCATTTAATCTAATCTGCCAGCTCTGCTGCAACTGGCTTCTACAAACCAAAAGGCAGAAAATCACATGGGCAAACCAAGGTCAAGATAGCACTTGAAAATAACTTGTGAAATAATTCTAGGAGAAAAGACGACATACACTGTGTAGGTAGATGACTGGACACCTCTCTCCTTTTCCAGAATGGCTGCACTCCAGACATCTTTACCCGCTTATTCTCATCCCTGTAAACTACAGCAAGAATTACTGTCATGGTACAGAAGACACATGGAAGTACAAAGAAATGATTTGGACTTGGATTCATTCACCAAATTAGTACCTGTCCAAAGCCATCACCTTTTCGTTAGAGCAGTTGTGCTGCTTTGGCAGAGGGAAATTACAGGACATTACTGTCTTTCAGAGCATCGGGGGGAGCAAAAGAAGACCCACATGAAATGTTTCCCACACCTGAGCTGGTGACAGCATGAAGATACTGGAGACCCCACAGGGTGGCTGTCCCCCAACGCTGAGCTCCGTTTCTCAGCCAGTGGGAGGCACAGGTGGTTTGTTATGCCACGCAGGGTCTTGAATTATCCTTGTTTCTCCCAAAACACGGTCTAAAAGGCGGAGCTGTTTCCCCAGACGCTGGGTGAGGCTGTCAAAGTGGTTTGGGTTGAACTTGGCACAACAGAAGTCACTGGAGGGTCTCATGCTGGACTGGTTGGGAGAATAACTCCTTGCCTTTGAGAAGCTCCCGGGTTTCTGACAACTGCTGTCGTCAGCACCGAGCAATACCTTTATCTCCTTTTTATTTCTGGGCAAGTACGTACAAGAGAAATATGAGGGGAAACTTCTTTTTCTTCACACCATCCTGCAGGAACTGTGCAAGATGTGTCAACATCAAACCCTCGTCCTACAGCCGCTGCGGGAAGTCAGCTGTGTGTGGTTCCAGCTCATGCACATCCCGCATTCAAAAGCTTTTATCGAAGACCATGTGTTGTACTTAAGAAAGCTGGGGGGGGAAAATCAGGGTAGATAATTCACATTTCAACCTGCATTAAATGGAAACTTTACTAAGCAGATTCAAATTATATAATAAACACTGGTAAGTCCCTCCAGGAGTATCAGGCAACAAATGATAGACAACACTTTGGCAGTGAAGAGTAGTGGCTGCTTCCAACAATTATGGCTGACCAGACTGTCTAGGAAACATGTTTGGCTTGTTAATCTTTAGAGTTTTTCATTGTTGAGATTTTAGCTGGAGGCACCAGTACAGGGAAAACTGTATCAAATTTTGCATGTCTGTTTTTCCGGAATTTAAAAGAAGGTCACCAAAAAATTGAATTTCCAAAACCATTCATACCATTTAAAAGATCTTGGTATAAAGATGTATCCTTGATGCGTTTTAATTTTCCAGAAATGAGTGAAGGGAGCTTACAGAGGCAAAATGCATTATTGTTGTTTTTCAATCATGAAGTTACAGTAACCATTTTATGATGGTTGCTTTAATCCATGTGTCACTGGTATCAGGTGAGAAGGAAACACGTCTTATTGTTTCCAAGACTGTCAAATAGTTGAGCTGTCCCATAATTGTATTTGTAATACTGATGTAAGCCGATGTCCCTAGGTTATTCCACAGAATTTAGAGCTTGGAAACTAGATTTTTTAAAAAAATATGTAGCAGATTAAATGTTGAGCATTGGAAACATGTTTGGGTTTTGCCTCTGGCAAAGCCTGTGCAGCGTGTAAGGAGCAGTAGTCAATAATTCCACTTCTTCCAAGAGAAATATCAGGCACTGGAAGCCCTCAAAGTCCCTCAGCCTGCATGAGACCCACACCCCGGTGTGCTCTTCTGCACAGCCCTTCTCGCAAAATCCAAGCACCATTTCATTTCGAACCCCACCAGAGGATTTGCAGCCTTCAAAGTGACAATCTGGTCATCATAACTCTCTCTCAAGGTGGGGGCGAAGGGCTCCATACGCTCAGTCCTTGCAAATTTGTCAACCAAAGTCCTGTAAATTGCCTCAAATCTTGACTTTCTGAGCACCCTTGGCCAAGCACCCTGATGCTTCTTGCTCTTGTGTGACGGTGAAAACCAGCGCTGTGGAACAGTCAGGGAAAGGAGGCGAGGAACTTGCTCATCAAGTGCTGGGGTCAGTTTGGGCCCCTCGCTCCAGGAAGGACACTGAGGGGCTGGAGCGCGTCCAGAGAAGGGAACGAGGCTGGGGAGGGGCTGGAGAACAAGTCCTGCGAGGAGAGACTGAGGGAGCTGGGGGTGTTCAGCCTGGAGAAGAGGAGGCTGAGGGGAGACCTCATCCCTGTCTGCAACTGCCTGAAAGGAGGCTGTGACGGGGTGGGGGCTGGGCTCTGCTCACAAGTGACAGCGATGGGACGAGAGGGAATGGCCACAAGTTGTGCCAGGGGAGGTTCAGACTGGACATTAGGAAGAATTTCTTCTCTGAAAGGGTGGTCAGGGATTGGCAGAGCTGCCCAGGGAGGTCATGAAGTCACCATCCCTGGAGGGGTTTGAAAGATGGGTGGATGAGTCTCTTAGGGACAGGGTTTAGTGGGGGACAGGTACAGTTGGACTCCATCTCAGAGGTCTCTTCCACCCCGGGTGGTTCTGTGATTCTGAGGTTAAGCTGCATGAAGACTGTTCAGATGACGTCTCAGCTCCCCACCTCCTGGCAGCCGCCTTGGTTCCCCCAGGAGCCTCAGCAGGCAAGTGCAGGATGGCTTTGGAGGTGAGAGGGGTGCTGTTACCTTGAGGCAGGCTGTCACATCTCTGTTGTGTGCCTTGGAATGGGAGCGATGCCTGTGCTGAAAGGCTGAAAGACTTGGGCTGAAAATGGCTTCATCTAACACATCTCACGCAGGCGAGCTGGGCAGAGAGCAAGTTGCCAGGACCCATATTTAGAAGTCTTTCACGGCCATCATCTGCCATCCTCTTCAAGCCAAGAATCATAAGCATTATAACAAGGAGATACACTTGAGTGCAGAGGATTACAGTTTTCTCAGGGACTGTTGTCACAAACCCCTTGGTGGGTAGAGCTTAACATAGTTTATGATAATAACTGAGTATCACATTGCCCATAGCATCAAAAAATGACAGCAAAATTCAGGAGCAGGTGGGCAGCTTTAATTATATAGGCTCCAAAGGGAATAAACACTGGGATGGTTTTTACTGTCTGTCTGGTATGAGTAAGTCCACAGTGACCCTACGGATGCGATTTGGTGAGAATAGAGCATCTAACCCGTGTTTAACCATGCAAAGTATCTTTTTCTTTTACCCCCTCTCCCTGTGAGAACAGAGAAAATAGGATTTGTAGGGGGAACTGGGGGATGTATTACTGTCAGTGATTTGCACATAGCAGGGCTAAAGCATCAGACAGAGGAAGTACCCGAACAGCTGGGACTGCGACAGATGTTCTCCAGACAGCGCTGCCTCCTGAAGATGCAGAACGGCCATAGGTCGTGTTACAGAAACAGAAAATTAAAGAGTGACTTTTGCCCGCAGGAGCGCTGGCTCCCTGGGCTCCGCAGCGTGAGTGACACTGAACACGAAAGGCAGCTGGGAGCCTCTGAAGGGATCATTGTGTCCCTTGCCACCAGGACCCGCTTTGGATGTCCCTAGCAGGAATAACAAGCCTCGGGGTACTGAAACATGAAAAGGGGTGACTGCAACATCCCCTTGCCATTGCTACCATTTAAGGGTGGATTCGCAGTTACTTGGTGCTCCAAGGCTTTCAGCCTTTTCCGTTGCCTCTCTTCCCTCAGATCACTGAGCAGGGAGTTTGCTGTGTTCTGACCTGGAAACAAGAATAGCTGCAACTTTGCAGCAGCTTTGCCTCCAGTCTCCCTAAATGTTGATTTTTAGTCCTCAGACATGGTCAGAAGAGCCTATTGTGGTAAAACCAGGTGGTGATCTCCCACCTAGAGCTCCATCGCGGCCTCAGCCGGGCTGGCACACCAACCCAAGGCCTCCCAGAGAAGGTCCTAGAGCGTGGTCAGGACAGCCGCTACCTTTGCTCTTGGCAGGGGCTGCTCTTTGCACGCTGTTGCGTTCATCTACGACGAAGGAGGCTCTCACTGAGGCCAAGGGCGCCGAAACCTCCTTTCCTTCACGCTGAAAGTGTCCTAACCCCCAGGTCACAGAGGTTTTTGAGAACTCTCCAGTCTTTTCCTTGAGGCTGAGCTGTTTTGCAGACAGGAATGCAGTAGTGGTGAGGTCAGATGGGATCAGGGAGCAGAGAGAGCAATATCTTGTACTACCACCACCTGTTCTTTTTTTCCCCAAACTGGGCATCTATTTCTCCCACAATGAACAACATCTGAAAAAAGGAATTGGCCTTCCTTATTCATTCCCTTTGGGCACACAGAGTAATTTGTTACTTTCCTGGCCGGTTCTTCTATTTTCATGTGTCCCCACACTTTTCCTCACTTCCTTGTTTTCATTATAAAACTGAAAGTTGCCCTTTTACATCCTGAACACGCACCCCTTAGCGCTTTCGATGGGATATCGTTACCGATGCCTTTATGGGTATCTTATGCACCCTTGCCACTACGACACCCTGAAAAACCTCCAGCAGTAAATGGAAAGAGACTCCAGAGGCTGTTAAAAATATTGAAGTAAACACATTAAGCCAGCATTAAGAAAAGTGAGTACTCTTAACTCGCTGAAATGAGACTGCAGGCACACGAGGGCCCCGTAACGGCAGTTCCATTACAAACAGATGCCTGTACGCACACTCACATGTTCCAGTCCTCTCTCCTAACATGAGAAAAGTGTGATCTGTCATGTCTCTGCATGATATCACTGCTCCGCTGGCGTTTAAACAATTACAGCACATCGTGGAGTGCTCGGGACCAAAGACAACGTGGTCCCAAGTGGAAGAGCCTCGTTTTGTTGTGTCTTTCCAAGTTCATCAAGTTCCCATAGCAACCCAGAGCCCATCAAATGATTAAGTAACTGCACGGGGCAGCCACTGGGAACTTCTTCAACTCTTTGCGTCTCTTTAGCCACTCATTTCTGACAGAAGGATAATTTCATTGGGCCTTCAGCACCCCTCCTGCACAGCACAGTTCAGTGCTCAGCGGCGCACGGACGCTGCTGGAAGGGCGAGCTGGCCACTGACACTGCAAACGGCAGCGGGGCCGTCTCTTACTGGAAATTATATAGACTGATCCAGAGAGCCATTCACAGGCGTCCCATGGCCTGACAGTTATTACTCAAATTTTTTAATGAAGGTTTATGAATACCAACACTTGTACAAAACTACATCTGAACGGAGATCGTTTAGAAAACCTGGATATTATCCTTACCTGGAAATTATCCTTTCCTGGAAATTAAGGTAAGGTATAATAGTTAGTCCTTGTCATTCCACGTTGTCTGGAGTTTGTGGTACCATCCGTCTCTGTCCCTGACCTCCTCTTAGCTCTTCTCACTTCCCTGCTCCTGCAGGATCATTCTTGCGATAGGGCCCAGAAGAACTCCCTCACTGAGAAGGAAAAGGCAGGCCGGATTTTAGAAGGACCATTACTGCTCGTAGGGCCTCACTGGAGCCTTACTTGACCTGTCCTGGTCATTGAACATTCTTCATTGCTGCAATTTTGGTCATAGGACTCGTGAGGGAACCTCAGCTTGTCCACTGGATTATGGATGTAAATCACGGCAGGGATTTCTGCCAGCAGCACCTACTGCCAGTGCACAGGCTGGTACTTCACATGGCCTTGCGCCATCCTCTGCCAATCTGGTATGACTGTTGGAGCATGGACAGGAGTTGTCCGGTTGTATCTGCTACCAGGAGCAATTTGCTCCTTTACTGTCCCGGCAGGTGTAGGCACAGTCAGCCCAGGCTCTGCTTTGCCTTGGCTGCTGTTCCTGGGCTGGAGAACAATGTGAATTAACTGTATCATAGCAATCTGAGTGTGAAAGGAAGTTCATGAGGGACAAGAAATTGAGAAGTAACCACGTGCCTTGATAGCAACATCTGAAGAGAGGCTGACGTTGGTTTTCTAAAAGCGCAACCGCAGACAGCCTTGCCCACACTTCCAAGACCTCATGACCTTTTGCAAACTCATTAGCCATGTCCATAACAAAGCTGACGGCTTGGAGGTCCAGTAGCCTTTGCTAAGCACCTCCCAAGGTCACAAGAGAAGAGGACCAGCAAGGCACCTGGGGCTCTTCGGCTTGGTTTTCTTTCTGCTGAAACCACTGTTTTCTCCTGACTGCTCTGGTAGACCATGGCAAAAAAAAAAAATGCTTCACTGAGAGGGTGGTCAGGGGTTGGCACAGCTGCCCAGGGAGGGGGTGGAGTCCCCATCCCTGCAGGGGTTTAACAGACGGGTGGATGAGTTTCTTAGGGACAGGGTTGAGTAAGGGGACAGGTAGGGTTGGACTCGGTGATCTCAGAGGTCTTTTCCAACCAGATGATTCTATGAAAGAAACTGATCAGAGCTCACACGCTGCTGAATGTATTTATGCTCAATTCCTGCGTGATTTACAGGCTGCAGAGATGATACAGCCCAGAGTTCAAACCAAAAAAAAAAACGACATGAAGTGGAGTCAGGGAAGAGCAGGGAGAAGCACTTGAATCTTCCCTCTGGGAAGCTTTCCTAAGAGATATCCCATTTGGCACGGTCTGGGATGCTTCAACGGGAAAATCTGCAGATGAGGGAGACATGAGAGGCTGTTATGGATGTGGGAGGCCTTTTTGAGGGTGAAGTTCGAGGAATAAGTGGCCAAGGCCAGGAGGAGAGGGATAAGTCAAAAACAACCTTAAGAGCATGAGAAGCCTGGGGTCAATTGCTATGATTTAATGTAACTGCACCCGTATCTTCCAGCACCACAGGAGCTACAGCTTCCACGCTTAATGCTAAGCAGGAGGTGTACCAAGAAACACGTTAATTCAGAGGAAGAGGAGAAAACTGAGTTGAGAATGAGAGACAAGGTCAATCCCTTCACTTTAATCTTCCCCTGATTTTCATTGTACCTTCCATGACCGGTTTATATTTGAGAGGGGAGAACTTCCTCTCCATCTGCTGATGGAAAGGAACCTTCAGCAGGGCTGGTTTACTGTGAAAGCAGCTCTGCCTGGAGAACTTGGCCCCTGCTGTAGAAGGGGAAACCTGTTCCCCATCCTGTGAGAGGTTTCAGAGCTTTTGTTTTTCCCCTCCTGTAATAAATATGAAGAACAAGAAAAACTGCACGCCAGCCTCTT
Organism: Neomorphus geoffroyi; assembly: GCA_033558235.1. NCBI lineage: Eukaryota > Metazoa > Chordata > Aves > Cuculiformes > Neomorphidae > Neomorphus > Neomorphus geoffroyi. Next base: position 1,663,658 of record JAUMJM010000092.1, on the reverse strand, counting down.
CCCCTCCAGTTTCAGATTGGTTCCACTGAAATTTTAATCAGAAGCATACTGGAACAGTTTATTTCAATTCTGATATCTAAAGATAATGAAAAACTTCTGAAAAGTTTAGAGAATGGCAATTGCAGAGGTGCTTTAGAATCAAAATAAATCCTTCATTTGAGAAAAAAAAGGAGAGACATAGAAAGGGAATTATGGAAGTTAAAAAGTATATTTTTAAAATGTTTAGTCTGGAGATTCTTCCCTCCCTAAATATTCCTGCAAGAGGGTTGGCTCCTGACAAACCAGTTTCCAGGAAATGTGGTTTTCTTGTGCCAGTTTCCTGTGTTGCTTGGGAGATGCTCATCTCCCCAGCCTTGTGCCTCAGTCATCGACTTCGGCGTTTGTTGAAACAATCCACACGGAGCTTTCTTAATCCAAAATACGTCACTTACATGGGCTGGACAAGCTGAAATGAGCAATAAGAGGGACTTTTCATTTTTGACAGCACACGTGAGCTGAGGGGCAGCTTTTGCCGTAAGAATTCCAAAGGAAATTATTTGTGCTTTCCCCGCCCCGCCAGTAAGGATTGGGAATTTAATTAATAGGCAATCAAACACTGAAGGGAAAAGTGTATGAACCAGACACCATCTGTCACAACCTGGAACAACCGGCACTCTGGTATATCCAAAATATAAAGCATCAGGTATTCTGGAGACTGGGAGAGAATCCAAACCCAAGTTAAGAGGGCATTCAGATTAGAATAAAAGAGACCTTATTTGAGGAGTTATAAAATCACTGAAATATGTTCCGTGTATAGAAAGAACAAGAGGTCACAGAAGTGGCCAGTTTGGCTTACGCAAGGCACCAAGGCCAACGCGCTGGCAGCACACACAGTAGACGACGCCAAAGAAATCAAATGGAGCTTGCTTTAGCTTAGGGAGGCCAAGAGACCAATAACACAAAGAGATTCAATTATAACGTGGCCAGGCCCCCGATGCTAGCATGTTTCTGGAGATGGAATGGAAGCTTTTCCATCCAACAGAGGACTCGTAGTTCATGAGACCACGTAAATGTGCCTCCTCACACTCTGGGCTGGGTTTTAGGACTTCTTTGGGCCACGGATGGAAAAAGCGTGCCTGAGATGCAGTGCGTATCCCATGGGTTACTGCAGAAAGCCGGTCCCCCTCCCCCTACACTCCTCACCACACCGAAGTTCCATCCCCTCTGCAGGAATAGCCCTTAGCAATTACACCAGAAGACTTAACGACCCAACTTCTAAGATGGTCTTCGGCACAGGGTGTGAACATTGAAAGAGGTCTCTCATCCAGAGATATTTGGGTCAGGTGAGCTCTGCACAAGATACCCCTACTCTAACTTTTCTGCAGGAAAGGAAAAGAATCACTGACCCAATTCATTGCACAAACTTAAGAAAAACTGCAGCTGTTAATCCCATATGAAATTTCTCCCAGTCAGCATTTTGTTGGGTCTTTTTATAGAGGGTCTGGTACCAGGCAGAGCCGTGTTCATGGTGCTGGGGTTTGTGAACTACTTCCATCTTTAGGAACTGCCTAATTAGGCTTTAGGAACAGGGTCTAATATTGATCTTTAAATCCTTCCCATGGATCCAGTCCCATATGTGTGGGCATTTAGTGTCTGGGATTAATGAACGCAGCCCTACACACTTTGGTTTTCCTATCTCTAAAACCTGCAAGCTGAATTAACAACGCAGGGTAAATCCTGTTAAGAATTAGGCTCTATGTTCTTTTAATCCCTTTGGATTTCTGTTTCTAAATATTTATGTTACTTGAGATTTTGTTACAAACTTAACAACCTGTTATGCTACAGCCCAGTACACGACAAATACAGTCCTTGGTTTGCACAATGCTTAGAGAAGGGAACGATCCGGAGTGTCTGGAAGGTGCTTTGCCCATGGCAAGGCATAACATGCTAGCGTGGGGGGTTGTGCCTGCGTGGGTAAATCACTTCTGTTACCCCTTCTGAAAAGTTAATCTGAAACACCGTTTCCTGTACAAAGTCAAAGGGAGGCTTTATCACGCAGCCATAGCGCTGCAGGTTATCTGACTACGGTTTGTGATTAACTCGGAGCGTATTTTCAGAGAAACATCTAATTTGACACTGTTTTCCTCCTTCTATCTCTCTGCTGTTCTTCCCATTTTCCCAATAACAGCCACTATTAACAGACAGGTTATTAAGTCACCAGTTGGCAGCTCTAGGTTACACTTTTAATTGAGAGGCACATCCGAGACGTGGAACGCTTTGCTCAGCTTCAGGCACTTCACGGCTTAAGTAACGTGTGCTCCACACAACGTGAGCTACAAATCACAGAAGAGAGATGGAAAAATCACAGACAAGTGAAACAAGAAGTGCTGAGCACCAGGATTTTCTGTGACTCAATGAGTAGGTAAGTGCTGGATAGACTTCGTGAGAAGATTTCTAACTGCAAGTTTTTAAAAGACCTAAGACAGGTGAATCAGCCCTTGAACGGAGCTATCTTAGACATTTGGTTCTGGACAGCTGTATTTTGTCATCTTTAAGAGCGGAGCAATTATCTTCCTGATTTAAACCCAATTCAGATCAGACCTTAAAACTGTACCTTAAGATAGCATTTAAGGATTGAAGACAAAGGAATAAATGGAACCTTTCTGGACCTCTCCTGCAAGTCTTTTCTTTGACTGAAAGCGTGTGGAGACGAAGCTTAGTAACTTGGGATGTAACCTAATCATTGTTCAGAGCTTTGTTCAGAGTTGGAAAGCTGACCAGTAATGAAAGTTTTAGCTGAAACCTTTGACACACAGAGTAGACACAACTCTTCTGCATTTATACAACATATTAATAGATGTCCTTAATATACACCACAACACAAACCTGACGAGAATTTCTATTTCTCCATGAGCCAGTTCTACGATTGTCTTTGTGCATAAATTAGAGCTAAACACCACCTCTATCTCCCTTAACTTCCCAGACCTCACCCAACCAACACCAACTTTTCAATCTTTCTCTAGAAGGACCTTGTTTTCTGAAGCCACCTATTGCTGGATTCTGGCTCAAATGGGATCCTGGGCTACTAGCAATGTTTTCTATGTCGATGACTACCATTAGTCCCTGTGGATCTATCCTGAATCCTTAGTAAGAAGGAATTTGCACTGCCAGAACCTACCTGTTTGTTGTGCAGTCCCTCCTCTTGCTGATGAGCTCTGCCGTGAAATGCTCCAGGGCCACCAACATGTGCTTCTCATCAGCAGTAAAGGAACCTGGAGCTGATAAGGTCAAACTGGATGAGCTAATTGTTTCAATCAACAAATCCCTTAAAACAAGAGAGGTGCAGCTGGCTGATTACCCAGTTACCCAGCTGCCTTGTGGGAGGACACTGATTAGCTCGCTGAAATGTTCCTGAAGAGGCAAAATAGCTGAAGCAATACCCAGAGCAGGGCCAGAGACACAAAGAGGATGGAGCAGGGGAGCCAGGAATCTGACTCCGGTGGAGGTATGGCTGGGGGTCTTGGGGTGGTGAAGGGTCTGCAAAGTTGGATCAGAGCCAGACAGGGAGAAGAACCGCAGGACTGCCCAGAGCTCTTCCATCTGGGTGTAGACCCTGGTGTTAGCCACCCAGTGCTTCTCCATGGGCATTTAGCACGGTTCTTACATGTTGAATGTTTTGGTTTGTTAAAGAGTGCCCAGAGGATGTTTCTTACCGCTAATTAATCTCTCCTCACTCCTCATGTCTCACTTCACTCTCTCCTTTATGATTCCCCAAGGGCCTCCAGCTCTGGAAATCTCATTACCACAAACACCATCTCTTGCTCCCTTCAAAGCTCACGTCATTACAGACCCCAACTGTTCTCATCAGAAAAGCAATGGCTCCATTTGAACCTTTTCCTGGACGTTTCCAGGCATTTTAAGCTGTGCAATTATTTGCCCATCAATTACATGAATTAGCCCTAGAAGAGAAATGAAGACCCACTGTCTGAGATGCAAATGAGGCATATAAACCTCAGTCCTCTCCCCAGTGAATTTACAATCTACCTGCATGTACAACAGGGGCTCTCCATGGCTTCTTCTTGGAAGAAATATCTGTAAATTGATGTAGAATTTCATGACTCATTGAAGTGAGCCTGAGCAGCACAGAAACACATGGGAAGGTGTTATCTTAGAAGTCCATGAAGAGTTTCTGTCACTTCAGCTTGTTTGTAGGGGTTTGGTTTTGTTACTTCAGCACGACCGAAGGTCTGAGAGGATGATGTGTATTTGAGAGAACATTACTGAGTGTCTGGATGCTGAGTAGAGCACAGGGCTCATCCCGCTGTATCCCCAAAACCCTCTTCAGGGACAGAAGTTGCAGATTCCCAGTGCAAAGTCTGGGTCAGCAAACCTCTTTGTATTGACATAGATTGTAGAATCATGGGGATGGCTTGGGTTGGAAGGGACCTTAAAGCCCATCCAGTTCCACCCTCCCCTGGCACGGGAAGGGATCATGTAGCACTCCGGTGACCTGATCTATCTTCTTGAAAACAGAGGCTTAGGACAAATTGGATTGTCCTCCCTCTACTCCTGGCAAGCTCCTTGGTGCTGGTGCTACCCACCGCAGGCAGAGGGTCTTTTGGAGTTTTGGAGTGTCTCTTGTATCATTATCGCTGGTGGGTTGCCCACAGTCCATCCTTTTCCCTCCACCAAAGGTGTGATAACTCGCTGCTCAGTGGTCTTACAGATGCTGTGTTCAGTCTCTGCCTCGGTGCTGAACTCGTCAGCATCGATGAGGGCTCCATGTGCATAGCTTCAACTTTCAAACTCAACGACTGTACCAACCACCTGAAAATCCTCTCTCTTCTTTGTCACCCACCGTGTGTCTTGAGGCGTGCGTTCGAAACTGGAAAGCTCCAGGTTGAGAGGCCTTGGCTGGACAGAATAATCCCAAAGTCATCCTTGACAAAACTGTTGAACCTCACTGGGACTCCAGCTGGGATGAATTCTGACCTTTACAAGAAATCCAAGGCAGAGCAGGCAAGGGTGTCTCTGTATTCTGATTTAAATTTTACACTCAAAGGATATACATACATTTTAAACCACCTCTTTAATCCTTGCAGCTGAACCATTCAGCTCTTGTGTTGCCACTGAGAATTCGGGCGAAATGTTTGACAGAGGGCGAGGGAGCTTCTCCTCATCATTAAGGAAAACAGAGGTAGGGGGTGAGAGTGTGTGACCTCTGGAAGAAACAACCAGCACTGAATGCACCGAACAGTAAAGAACCGCCTGAAAGGAAGAGGATTAAACCCCTTCAACTGCACTTGAAACCACATATGCCTAGAAGCAGAGAAATTCTTTCCTAACTTGTTTTCTCCCTATGTAATTAGTCTTCAAATATGCTTACTGGAGTGAGCGCGTTTGTCCCAATCTAAGGAAACAAATGGAATGATGTAACTGGTTTCTTTCAGTTCCCACTTCAGTGCAACTTCACAATACCCTTGGACTTCAGGGGATTAAGTTCCTGTCTTGGCTGTGCTCCAGTTACTGGTCATTGCTATTTGACGATTATCGCAGCATTCCAGAAAACGTTTTATCTCCTTCATTAAGTCACTATTGACCAATCACACAAATCAGGTTAAGGACTAGTGGACATGTCTACAAAGAAAAGAGAGATTCAAATAAAGGCCAGATTACAGAACAGGTTGAATTTTATTTTATTTCAAGATCTCTATACTTGAAATCACAAATAATGACTCTTGCAAAAAAGAATGTTAATTAAACCTGCAGCTCTTTCATTCATGCTTTCAAAATATGGAAAAAAAACATAAAATCATTGTTTCTCCAAAAGAAGCCCTCATCTTCTTAAAGATACACCACTCATTTCCATCTTTGTGTTTAAAAACACATTATTTACACGTGCAACCTCCGGGAATGTACGGATATGCAGATGCCCAACTGCCTGTCTGTTGTGTGCTCGCTGCGTTACCAGGGCAGTGATTTGCTGCTGTGGAGACGCCCCAACGCTGGTGGACACGCTCATGCAAGGTTGTAAGAGTGAGTAAGAGTCAGGAGAAGCCTTGGCACTGTTTTCTCTGCTTGAACTCAAGGCCTCCTCCAAGGTAACAATTAGGGTCGCAGTTTTGCATCCTGCCTTTCCCACGCCTCTTTCTTTGGCCGTGCTGCAGCCCTGGAGCAGTAGAAGTGATGCAATTCCTTGTGCCTCTTGTTGGTATTTTGGTTACGTATCTTCCTTGGTTTGGCTTAGGGAAAAACGCTTCCAAGAATGTAACTGGATGGGGTTTAAATTGCACGCTTTGCCACGGGCCATTCTCCGAGCTCTTGCGTTTGTGTGACCAGCGTGTCTCTGTCTGTGGGCAGGACCAGTAAATGCTGCCTGATGATGGGTGACTGGTGCACCCACATCCTCTCCATCCAAGGCCTGGCTGGCTGTGGGCTACCGAGGGAGTGGCAAAATATGCAATTCTCTTCTTTTGATGTCTGTGGGATGTGATTTTCTGTAATAAATAATGTGTTATTTCGTGTACAAAAACTGCTCTGCCTAAGGGATTTGGACCCTACGAGAAGACAAACATTCTTGTTGCAATATTTGCTTCATGAAGGAAGACAATTTAATCTACCTAATCAGCGCAGGATGTATTTTCTTTTCTCCTGAGGAAGATAAAGATTATCACGACCCAGCACAGCGATAAGGCTGAAATCATACAACCACAGAATATCTCGAGTTGGAAGGAACCCATAAGATCATCAAGTCCAATTTCCTGCTTCTCGCAGGACTTGCGTTTCCATCCAAGATGCAGTTCTTATGGACCTTGTGTGATGCTGCAGTTAGCTGAAGAGTCACACATGCTGTTCTGTCCTCAGAATACCCTCTTTTAAGTTGGTACAAGAAAAATGGTCTGAGGGCTGAGGGCTCCAGCCATTTCCTTCTTACTCACAATGGTCTTTGCTGGCTTTATCTGCTGTGTTTATTTATACTGGCAAATTCAGGATGTGTCGGATACGTGTCTGGCATCGAGACTTGCCTGCACCAGATGATCCCGGTCACTGTCTCTGAGTGTCCCAAGTGATGGCCATGAGAAAACGGTTCACTGGGAACTGCTGACTACTCACCTGTGCCCAGAAATTGTCTGCAGCAATGCCAGCCAGCCCTGGGCAAAACCATGGCAGTGGCTGTTCCAGCGATGTGCAGTAAAGAGAACTGAATTACACGGACCAAGGTCGCTCCTTGTCTTCTAGTACAGATGGAGCCAGAGGTTCCGAGCAATTTACTCCCACAATCTAGTGCCTGGATCTACACAGCAGTCACCTGGGCTCTTCCTCACCCACCTGCGGATGTCTTCCACTTCCGTGCTGAACCCACTCTTCCAGAGGAAACCTGGAAGTTCACTGGAGGCGGATTAACCCCATGACACGGAGTGCTCTCAGTCTGTGCTGGGGTTAACTAACCATGCAAACAGCTCTTCCTGACACTGTTCAATGTTCCCTTAGGTGCCAAAGGCACTGGGAAATATCTGCAAGGTCTGATTCATCACATGAAGGAACAGATTCAGTGTTCATACCACCCTCTGTGCCTGGCAGACCCCACTGTGCGAAAGATGCTGAGCAATGGAAAAAATTAGGAAAAAGTTCTTTGCTGAAAGGGTGACTGGCCATTGGAATGCCCTGCCGGGGAGGTGGTGGAGTCACCGTCCCTGGAGGAGCGTAAGAGGAGATTGGATGAGGCACTTAGTGCCAGGGTTTAGATGATGGGTTGGTGTTGCTGTTGGGTCATAGGTTGGACTCGATGATCTCAAAGGTCTTTTCCAGCCTTGTGATGCTGGGATAATGAACCATTTTTTTTTTTTTTTGACCAGGATCTGAAGTGGAAAATCTGTGACCCAACGGCCTTGAAGGCTGTGGAAGGTGGCACGGAGACCATGACTCTGACAAAGTTTTCTTGAAGAAGAACCATTGCCCTTGGAGGAATGTAAAACTCATTGGGGGAACATAAAAGATAGTCTCATCCTCCTGAGTCCAGGAGGGGTCTTTTCAAGGAGAGGGGAGAAAATTCTCCAGTACCAGCGGCACCGAAGGTCCCAGACATCCCACATTGCCTTTGATAACACTACTAGTTAAGCTTATGTAACCTTTGGATCGTGACCCTGTTCTCCCTGCACCTGTGACCCAACGAAGAAGAAAGGATGGAAAACAGAGATCCTGTATGTTCACTTTTGCCATTTTACTACTCGGGGGTTTTTTGAGGGCAGAGGGAGACAATTGTTTGTGATATAGACGCAACGTTGATTTATACAGTGGCATGGAAATATTGATGTGACAGTATTTATACTGTTCAAGGAGTTTGAGATGTGCTAGGGAAAAAATCTAAACAATATAATGAAGAGGCTAGTCGCGGTCTAAATTTGCAGCCACTGCCCTGATGTCAGTGGGACCTAAGTCAATCTCCCCAATATCAGTGGAAAAAGCCCAAACTTATGCCTTGTAATTCCTCATTGTATTGTGACAGTGAGGTCAGCATGAGTTAAGTGTCGAGGGTCTAAGGAATAGAAGTGGTCCCTTGCTTGAGATTCATTAAACTTAATCCATTAAAATAGACAGTGGTTTAAAATCCCAAATACCATTTGGCATCCATCTGGTGCCTAGATGATGCCCAAATAAGAGCAGTTTTTCGCCCGTTACTTTTAGGCAGTCCTCCTGGCAAAAGGACAATGACACAGTGTGCTGCTATTGCATTAGCACCAACATTTCACTAAGTACTGATTTATGTTTATTTAATCACCATTACTGCTTTATATGTTATGCTTCATTTCTTTAAACAGTACGATTCCCCACCCCCAAAAAAACCCTCTGAGTACAGGATTTATGATGGAAAATCCATAAAAGGCCCCTTTTGTTCCACCTAATTGAATTTCACCTCCCGTTACCATTACCTTATTCTTGTTCACAGCACAGAGAATGAAAAGCTTTGGCAAGTTTTTGGTTGAGTCCATCCAAGAAGTTAGAAATCTTGGCCTTTCTTCTGGAAGGTATTGTGTAAGGCAGACAGCCTGGGCTTTCTCTCCTTCCCTTCTGCATCGATCCTATAGTCAACCTGAAGCTGTAGCATAGCTGCATTCGAGTGTTCTATAGGACAGAGTTTCCCAAAGCTTCATTAGCTCAAAAGGCTTTGCCAGATCTGTTTGACATTTAAATCTTTAAGAAATGGATTGGACATTGAGATCTTGATTCTCTGGGTCTTTGGTTTGGGAGTGATTCCAACCCTTGCAATTATTGGGCAGCATCACATCGCAGCTTTGTGTGTTGCCTTTCCTGACTCACACCACCGTAAGCAGCCGCAGGTCAGTGACTTCACTCCGAGCTGAAACCCATGTCCATGATTTTCTGCCTGAAAAGGGCCAGTTTCCTTTGTATTTTCAGTTTCAACCACGCTCAGATGCTCTCTGTTCTTAAAAGAGAAGTGATCCTCTGTTGTAATGAACTGGCCAGTCCACATGTGAACTTTCTTCTGGAAAGAACATGCTGCTCAGAGAGGTCAAAGGCCCTCTGTTGCCAACAGAAGTATGACTTAACAAGTAGGAGACATTCTGAAAAAGAGGTATCTGTGCTCTTGACCCAGCTCCACAAAATGAGTAAGAAACTCCCTGTGGTCCTAAGCGCAAACCGGAGGTTCTCCAGCACTGGCTCAGCTGCTTTCTGCTCTGCTGTAGCCCTGGGACAGGATTTGCACAGAGGCTTGGACCTTCAGGTGTTCAGATGTGTGAATGACCTATCCGTTTGCTTCCCAGTATGAGTTTTACAGTGGTCCAGGCATACAGGGAAGGAGGGATCCTTCACATGGACAATTCTTGTGCCCAAGAACAGCACTGGAGGACTGATGATCCGGGACAGGTCTATTGAGAACTACCTGGCATGTGCCTTGCCAGAAGTTAGGGACGGTTTGCTGGATCCCAAGCCTCTGGTCTAACTCTGTTCACATCCAGCCAAAGTTTGAACATGCTGGATGCCGGCACGTCTCACCTACAGCTCAGTCCTGCCAGACTGCATGCAAGAGGCATTTCTCTAGTTGTTTCACACCCACTCTTGTTTGAAGGGCATCCTTTAGGATGGGCATTTTGCAAATGCAGCCAGCAGACAGAAGACCAAAGGAAGGGTTTCTAGGAAGGAGAGTTTATGCCACACAGTTATTAGGTCACTTAGGTGGCTTCCACCCCATATCGCACATCCAAATAACATAATGATAAAATCCTTGTGCTGGATTAAAAGCATGGCTCTGTAAGGTATAGATGACGTTAGCGTCTCTCTGGAGACATTAGTCTTGGCAATAGTCTGTCTCATCTCAGGAGTAAGGGCATTCTTATGGATCCAATTAGAGAAAAAACACTACCTGGCAAGAAAGAACAAAACCTATAATACTTCTGACTACACAATGGCAGCTGGAATAAGATTTTCTCATATGGGAGGACGTGAGCTCAATCTGTAAGGAGAAACTGGGCTTGTCAGACTTAATTAGAGTGAGAGAAATGGGCTACGGTCAGAAAGTGTGTATGATGTCCACTCCTGGTTTCTGGGGCTGAGCCAGACCCTGAGGTTGCTGCGGTTGCACCCTGCGCTGCAGTCTCAGGAACTGAAGTTCCCACCAAGGGTTTTGCACTGGTGGTGGGGAGAAAGCTGTGGGCTTTGTCTTCTATTAAAACATTATCTCATCTTGGTGATTGAAGGATAGAGGTTTCGCCAGAAGGTCTCAAAGCACACTGGATATCTGTTAGCGATGAGATATGGGCCAGTGTGTTGCAGGGGAACGTACACCTGCCAGAGGCTGGTTTGGACAGTGAGAGGGCCGTTGTGGGTAACACACCAGATCCGTCCACCTGAAGTACATAAATAGCTGCAATTACGTTAGTGTCCAAGTGCCTCGTTGCACTCTTCTAAGTTAGAGATTTCCTGTTATTCCCAGTTTATATGGAGGCAGGGGCAGGGGGGACACACAAGGAGACTATAGGATTTCATTGAGATCTAGACATTCAGACACCCTTCCAAGACCTCCCCTTGGGGACACGTGTATCATCACGCAGGAATGGCCTCTGAAGGGCTGCCAACTGCCTGTCCACGAGCTGGTGGAGCAGGAGTGCACTTGCGCTGGTGCACCGAGCCGCTGGGATTGTTTGGACATCAGAGCTCACATGGGTTTTGGAAGCTGCTTTTCAGTGTGGAAATAGATGTGGATTTACTGGGAAAGTAGAAGAGGGTGAGAGTTGCAGCATCTTCTTCACTGGCACTGTGCGTTGAATCAAGCATGCTCCTGCCCTCCTGAGTCAGGATCATGGATACTTGAGACTGTTCCCTTGAAAACAGCGTCCAAGGTGACATCAAAACAATGTTATTTTCCTTAAGCTTTTGCTGATCGAAGTACCTCAACTTGGTAGAGCCATGAGGTACTGGGTAAGTTTTAGCGAGAAGGACAGCGGAAGAGGCACTGTTACCAACCGGCTCCAGTGCAAAGGTAATCGAGACGATTCTAGCACAGGAGAACTTCTAAAGTTTGAGTGAGGGATTTATAGGGGCTTAGCTAAAATAAAACTTTCCTTTCTGAGCACAGGTAATTTTATCCACTTCTTGGTAGTTACCTACAGGATAATATCCTTATTTTGCCTTCTTCCATCTTATGCTTTACTCTATTGAGAACAGAAGCTCTGCTGAAGAGCGTCGAGGACTCTGAGTGCTACTGCAAATGCAAAGGCAGGTCTCTGCAAGTTCTCTTCTGCATCAAGTCAAATATTACTTATCCTACAGACTCAAGATCTTTGCTTCTGGCTAAAAATCGTTGGGGTGAGGGGGAAGATAAGCCCATAAAATTCTCAGTCTTCATTTCAAAGGGGTTCTTCCACTTTATGCAAAGAGAAATGGACGTATCTTAAATGGACACAAGAAAATCTCTGCTTTTCATCTGACACGTCATCATGCTCCCACGTGAAAGGACATCAGGTACCCTGCTAAAGACCAGGAAGAGTTATGTCCCTTGGCTCTCTTCTTGAGGCAAATGTACAAGAGGTATCTCGGGCTCAGATGTATGCAGTGCTTTGAAATTTGATTTGTCCTCTGGTCCTGCTGCCTGTTACGCAGAATGACAGTGGGTGGAACCGTCAGGTTGATGTCCCCATTGGTGACCACATGTATTTCGGGAATGCTCTGTAATACAACCTGAGTCATTGTTGACAGCCAGAACTTTCCATGAAGTCCGCAGGCTCTTTTTCTTCTCCTCAGCTTGCTCACTTATTAGGGGGACAGTAATGAAACAGGTGTGCCTGGAGGGCAAGGGTGTGCCACCACACCAAACAGCAAGGTCCGGGCAGAGCAGAAGGCACTTCCTGAGGAAGAGCTCTCTTGCCACTGCATGCAGGCTGCCCTTATATATCCATTGTTGCCTGGCATATTATCCAGGGGTAAAGATCTGACCAACTTCTAAGCAGGCAGTGTGCCATCGTAACAGATGGGCATAAATGGGGCAGCCAAGAAGACATGTATGTGCATCCAGTGTGTTTAAGGGTTGGATTCCGAGCCAGGAACGTCGGAACAGCTGTCCACCCTCAGTTTACGTGCCTATAGTTTAGGGGGATCTGCCACCACTAATCCAACTTCAGAGCTGGTTTAACTTTCAAAAATTAAAAATAGCTTGCACTGCCCCATATGGAGAGTGAGTCTTGACCCATTTATATCAAGGGTTTGTGTGGGTGAATGGAGGGGCGGCTCGCATCAAAGAATGTCAGGGTGGGGAAGTGCGTTGACCTCCATTTGTCTTTTGTTGGGATTTACTGTGGGATTGTGTTAGGAATGCCTCCACCCATCAGCCAGCCTTGCCTAGGGTGCCCAAGGCAGCTTTCGGGCTCTGCTAGAAGCTCCCTGTTCCAACGCATTGAAGAGAACCAGATTCTGGTCTCCTATTTGTCACAGTCCTACAGTTCCATGTGTCAGCAGTGGCTGGATCCAGTGGTTCAAAAATGACATTTTAAAGCTCTAAGTGCCCTGTTCTTACTTCCCTGAGCAGCCCGTCCCAATGCTTGGCAACCCTTACAGTGAAGAAATTTTTCCTAATATCCAACCTAAACTTCTCTTGGGGCAACTTGGGGCTGTTTCTCTTGTCCTATCACTTGCTACCTGTGAAAGAGACCAACAACTGCCTCGCTACAACCTCCCTTCAGGCAGCTGTAGAGAGAAATGAGGTCTCCCCTCAGCCTCCTCTTCTCCAGGCTGAACACCCCCAGGTCCCTCAGCCGCTCCTCGTAACACTTGTGCTCCAGAGTTATTTCTGAAGGACTCAGTGGACTTAAAATTTGCACACAGACACATCTGGGACACCTGGACTCTTTTGAAGTCCAAAAGCTCAAACATGATGCAAGACTAACAGGATATCAGCTTCAAAATCTTATTGAGCGTCTTCAGGTGCCACAAAGGTTGCAAAAAAATTGACCATAAATTATCCAAACTCCTATCTTTCAAAGTTACTTCAGCTTTGTGACTTGAGATTTAGGGTATGACTGCACAAACAAATCATTGCAGAGTGACCCAGGGAGTGGCTTTATGTCACCTCACTTGACTGTGGGTAAATGCTTGTCCTACCTCTGATAGGGTATGAGGTCAACTAAAGCAGTTGGGGTTAGCTGTCGTGTCAGAACATTCCCACAGTCAACCGTCATGATGTGGCCCGTGGTCTGTACACCGGGTCTTCTCCTGTTTAGACCCTTGGCCATGGAGATGAGCTGGTGCAGTTGTGGCTTTACCCTCCATGGTCACACAGATGCAGCTGGAAATTTTTTCCATCACCAGAAACTTCTTCTCCACCTTTCTCCTCCTCCACGGTATTACTTACTTTCCAGGTTTTCAGCACTGCAAATTAAGTCTCATAAAGCATGTGACTTTGGAGCTCAGACGAGTGACGCGCAGCTAAACACTGAATTATGTCATGGCATCTTCCAGGGGCTCCTGTGTGCACTGGTATTTGCAGCTTACAAATATGGAACATGCCAAAATACGGGATATGTTGTATTTGCAGCTCACAAATATGGGATATGCCCGTCACGGTGTGGCTATCACGGCAGAGACAATTACCACACCTTGTTGTGGGGTGCGAATTCTCCTGGATCGCTGGGTTGCAACCTGTACTCTATAAATAATGTCTGTCTGTCTGAGTGTTTTGCCCATTTGCTCAGGGCATTTTGGAGTGTTGCTTCTCTGTAAAATATTTCCAAACTACACTTAAGTCGTAAGTTTTTTGGGTGTTTTAGTAATAGCAGTTTTCCCTGTTGGCCTCAGCTAGTGACTTCCCTCTGAATCCCTTCCCCTAATCTCAGGAAGTTTTATTCACCACCTGCAAACACCGTGCGCCGCAATGCAAACCGGGGAACTGCCCAGCTGGAAACGGCATTATTAGAGGTGAAACAATGGGCAGAATAGGAAGAAATGGGACATAACATGATTAAATGTTAATTTTGCAGCACTGTTGGAATGTAGGAAAATGGAGTAACTGTTAAAAGCTACTGTTACCTGCGATATTACGTGTATTCAGTATTTCTATTCCGATGGTGCCAAGGCGGATGCTAGATGGACAAGGGCAAGATTTGGGTAGATAAATAATAACCCAGGAATACAGGAGCTCTGACAAGATACGATTTATCCAGGCTCCAGCTGCTGCCTAAATAAAGGAATGGTCTAATTTGTGATGTTCAGTATGAATTTTACGTCACGCTAAATTCTCCGTGAAAGCACAGCTCATGGAGGTAAAAGTGAAGCAAACACTGTAAAAATGAGCGAGATGTAAAAACGAGTGTAACGCATCGTACAGGTTCATGGTTGTTGAGGACAAAATGCAAACGTCACTCGAAGCAGGAATGGCCACCATCCTCTTCCTCATATTCACCTTTCACCCTTCGTCTTGCTTCTCCTCTTGATAACTGAGTGGATTTTTCTCTCTGACAAGGAGAGCAGAGCAGCTTCGCCAGAAACAGCTTTGAATCTCACTTTGGCAGGATGGTTAGGACTGTTTTCGGGAGGAATTATGACTTATTAATTTGGGAACAGCATGGGAAAAATCAGTTTTTCTCCACCCAGGCTGGAGCAGGGCTGACTGTGTCACCAGCCTGTCCTGCATCCTCTGGCTCCCTCGGCAATGTGGCCACGCTGGGGTTGGCATCCCCTGCCAGCCCCTAGCTTTGGCATCTGCAGCGCTCGGGTTTGGGGCATGAAGAATAGAGCTCTGTTACAACAAAACGGAATCAGGCTTTGCTTTCAGGACCTTTCTGGACGTGCCCTATTCCCCAGTCATTATAACAGTCCAGCTAATACTTCGCGAGCCAGCTTTCACACTGCTTCTAGGAACACACGGAGTATTCAACCCGAATGTCATGCATCGTCTGTTTGACCTCTTGGCTTTCATTGACATAAGTTTACCTCATAGCTATTATTTTCCTCATCAGTTCTGCTTGGGGTTTGTTTTTCAAGCTTAAATGGAAAATCCCAAATTGTGTCATGGCAAGAGTAAACACTCCTACACGTTGAACATGTTCTTTTTTTTCCATTGCCGTGCTGCCAATGTCTGGGGGTGAAAAAAAGGCCCAACCAGGCTGTCAGGAGTGTGGTAGAAGCAGGTGGCAGACAACCAGGAGTCTGGAACTTGTAGGCTGCTGCAGCAGCTGAGTTGCCATCACCCCAATCCGTTTACCAAGGGTCAATAATCAAAGCTTTCTCCTTAATTAACAAATGCAGCTACCCCTGCCCTGCTGAGATGCTGGAAGGAATGCTCTTCAACGGAAGAAATATAATTAGCTTGTGCAGTGTGGGGCAGACCTCAAATACAGGTGTGTGTCTTGCACACCTGCATGCTGGACAACTCTGGACCATAGTGCTTGGAGAAGCAGTGGTGCAGCAGAATTCCTTGGGTATTTCACAATCTGAATCTGAGCTCTGACTCTTTTCAGGTCTGAACTCAGAGCAGCATTTCAGGGAAATGAAGGGACTAGATCCCAGAAAAGCCTTGGGAATATGGCTGGATGATAAGATGTCTGAATTCAGCACACAGGCTTCGCTGAGATGCTCTACACTTCGTGTCAGCTGCCACCTGACACAGCACGTGCCTAATTTTCTGCCAGGAAGTATAAAAAAACATGCCAAGACCAGGCAGAGCTAAGATACCTGGAGACGTGCATGAACTTCAAGGCTTTCCCACATCAGAGATTCCTCACCCTCTCCTGCCTATGGACCCACGTGAAGGGATATTCAGGTAAGGCAGGGGCATGGCCTTTTGGAGCCAGCTCAGCAATTCACGTGGCCAAGGGGAGCACCTTCTCTCCAGCTCATTTGGAGCTGGGCTATCAGTTCATGGTTTGTTTGCAAGGTCCGATTGCCTTTAGGGTACTGGAGGAGTGCACTCCTCGATGTTTTCTCCCTTTCTGCACACATTTAAACACCCCTCAGGTCAGGGGAGACAGAGAGAGATGAGCTGGAGGAGCAATATTGTTTTCAGATCTTGGATTCGGTCTCTGTGTTTCAGATGTGTGTTCACCCCACAGCTATATAAGAGTTGGAGGAAAGGCACACCAGCCTTGAGGACCTTGCAGTAGCAGCGGATTCACAACTGAGTTATGTACATCACGGCACTGCAATATTTAATCTGCTTTGTCATTATTTTCATATTTAAGTGCAGAGTCACATTAAGCCACAGCTTTGACTCAGGCCCACTCCAGGTCTGAGCTAGTGCATGTGCAATCCAAATACAGCCTTAAAAGGCCGATCGGTTATCCTATTTTTACTCCACTGATTTCAGCTGGGAACTCCTCATTTGCCCTGCGAGAAGGGGAGAATTTTTTCTGCATGGAGTCAGCTTTGACTGACGAACACAAGTTCAAGCACAATGCGTCCTCCTAGTGTGAGTGATTTGCTGGGCCACTCTGAAGCAGCAGGATGGCATCTGAGCTCTCACTTGTGAGAAACCTCAGTGACGTTGAAATAAGTCACAAAACTTCGATCTATTTTCCACCAGGAGTGATTTTGCTGAAATCCATTATCCCTCAGAAACAGAAATGCAAAACCATCTCGAATGCTAATGTGGTCCAGACACTCGAGTTGAAAAAACGATTGTCTTGCAGACACGTCTTACTGGGACGAAGTGGAGGCAGCTTCAAGAAGGATTTGCTCAGTGCGTTTATGCGTAGGGAGTCACTGGAGATGAGGGACTGAGTTATTTCCTTCTGTCTCTGCAAAGGGACCTGATTACTCACAGGGTAAGTTTTAACACCCCTCCTTCCCAAGCTGGGCACGGCACAGCCGAGTTTCCCAAAACCCCTCGTCACTGCAGAAAAGCTTGGCTCTGGGGTCTGTCCTGAAAGCTTTTCTTGACACGTCCAAAGATAATTTCAAGTCTGCCAGAAGTACCTTGGAGCCAAAATATTAACCTTTCATTTTTCATTTCTGTCTCCACCAAGTTTAATCGTGCTCTTAGGTAAGAAGGGTCTTGCTTTTGCTGGACGCTGCTTTGCTCAAGCCTCGCACCACACATGCCCAAGTGTTTTTGCAAGGAGAGAAAAACCAGTTCCCCATCAGGCTGGCTGCTTGAGGAATGCGAGAGGGTGGATAACAGCTCAGGAGCTTTTTAACACTCCAAAAGTTTTGTCTGTTCTTTCTCCTCACTGAGTGAGCTGATTGGCAGACGAGACACCTTCAATCCCACTCTGCAAAAAGGCAATAATTTAACAACTAAACGGCTCACTCACCTAAACCCTCACATTTTCCAAGAAAATGTGCCAAGCTGGGTTTGAAAATCTACGTGCAAATGAACCATGGGATATGTGTGATAACGTCACGGCTTTCTATGTCACTTGTTGTGAGGACAGCAACCTGTTTTTGTGTATCGATGCAGTGACTGACGTGTTTTGCAGATATCCTTACCTTACGGCAGATAAGACAAGCAGAGATGTAAAATACAGGGCTTACTTCATCCACGTGCAAGTCCAGCTGTTTCTGGGTGGAAAGCTGCCGTAGTTTCACAGTTCATAACAAAAGTGTGTAAAATTTTAGAGCCAAAATTGTGTTTCTCCCACATACTGACTGCTGGAGGTGTTGTCACCAGCTGAACGAGGTTTACAGCTGCGTGATGGGGTGAGCAAGGAGAGGGTGACTTTGCCTGTTAGTAGAAGGTGACTGGCCAAATACTGCCTATAAAGCAATCCTGCGTCAGTGGCTTGACTTACCTTCACTTTTCCAGCTTTTCCCAAATAAGATCTTGAACAGCTGAGATTCCACCAGGCTGGATTTTCCATAAATGCTTTAGGAAAAGGGCATTTAACAAGATACTTCTCAGAAAAGCAAAGGCAGATTTCATCAGGCTGGATAGGGGAGGGAAGTGAACTGGAAAAAACCCTCACATAAATACAGGCACATACCAGAGCAGTTAATAATAATAAAGCCACAAATAATGCAAATAATCAAGCACTGATACTGGCACACAGTTGAAGAAATCATGGAGTGTGGGATCAGATGAGAAGAAAGCACCACTTAAAGCTCCATAAATAACTTGTTTAACTGGACAGAAGGATATCAACTGATGGAAATACAACAAGAGTAACTGCTAACATTGGGACTAAGGAGGTGTGAGCAGGGAGGAGGGGGCACAAAAGGGCAGTGTTAAGAAAAGCGGGAGTGGAGTTATAGGAAAGGAAAGTGGAAAACTGCGAGTGTAACAGGAGAAATAACAAAGTCTGGGGCAGAAACCCAACCTACAGGCAGGATACCCTTCCCTTCAAGCCATGAAAGTTGGTTTGAAAAGGTTGTTTTGCAAATAATACATTATAAGAGATCTAAAATAGCAATGATTTAGGATGGCAGTGGGCCATGTTGTCCATCTACCCGCTCTATCTGTCCACCACGGGACGTGTTTTCCCTCCGAACGCCAGGCTGACTCATACTTTGATGTGTTCACAGTTGCACAACTGCTTTTGGATTTCTGTGAAGCAAGCAGGCATTTCTTTTAACCTCCAACTTTTGCCTCTGTTTATGAGCTTTTGATGGTGTTGTTTTGCATGTTTGAGTAATGAGAGTCAGACCCCATGACCCTGCGGGCAGGAGAGGACCCTTCTCCTGGCTCACCCAGGGACTATTAGCTCCCTTTAACAGCGTAAATGTCCAAGGACCAAATTCAGTGCCACTGGAGGCAGTGGGAATGTTGCCATCAGTTCAAATGGATGTAGGGCTCAGAGCCAAAAGCGCCTTTGAATCAAGATAGGGAGACACTTGCACTCTGTCTAATCCATGGTTTGTGATTCATTTCCCTCCTTCTATATCATGGAAGAAGGGTGGCCTTCCAACATGACCATCCACATGATGTGCATCTTTAGCTCCTTATGCTCTTTACAAATTACGTGCACTTAAGAAGTGAAGTCATTTAGAGCCAGGCAAGTTCCTCTCAAAATGACAGCTCCTGAGCAAAGGGGTCTTGAGTTCAGGACTGAACTTGCTTTTTTGTGGAGAGAAAATGCCAGAAGCAGAAGTTGATGAGATCCAGAAGTGTTTTTCCACTTCCAAGAAAAAAGCAAGGCAGAAAATCGAACGACATTCCCGCATAGTGAAGAGGAGGCAGATCAGTGGTCTTCTGCCCCCACCTCTGTTGAGGCTCAGCCTGCAGTCCAGACAGCCTGGGGTGCAGGGCAGTGGGCCAGGGGAGAGCTGGCCAGGCTGTTTCTTGTGAGGCAACGTAGGAAATGGCAGCTCTTTGGTACAGGGTGAGAAGATCAGGCAGTCAGGGAAGTCGGTGCCTGCAGCAGGTTTGCCTCCCTGGAAGCTATGAAGAATAATTCAATTAAAGAAAAAGAAAAAATAAAACGTAACACAAAACACCAAGAGAGAAAAATGAGAAAACAAGCCAAAAAGTCATTTGCAAGAAGCAATCTTTTTCGACTTTCAGTTCTAATGCATTGTTTTTGCATTGACTACTCTGAGCACCCTAAGTGTCATTTGAAGTCCATTTATTTCACTGGCTTCTGCATCAGGCTAATTATGTCTTGTGCACGACACGCTTCAACTTGACAACCCAAAAGGGACAGCTAGAACTGGATTCGCTAAAAAGAGTTTTTCATTTTACAGCACTATAAAAAATAATGGTACACTTCAGTCCCAAACTTACAATAACTGACTCTGTATGACACAAACCCCTTTCCTCCAAATTTGGACTTTCTAGTTGAAGTGTCGAAGATTTTCCTCTCCTGTATTTTCTCTGTCACTCTTCCAGTCTCAGAGGACATCAGCCCACTGCCTCATCTAAAGGTGTCCGGAATGAATTAGCCAGTAAAATTAAATTATTGTTTTTCCATCAACAGTAATGCCCGGGGCTGGCTGAAACTGAGTAAAGATTCAGGAACGCATTGATTTAAAAATAACATTTAATTCTGATATAATATGGCTCTGAGGCCCCTTTCAGTAAGATACTTTAAAAACATAAATGTAGGCAGTGCTGGCCTTGAAAGAATTTATGTGCTGGAGGCTCTGATCCTACCGATATAAATCTGTGCCTAGATAGAGGACTCTTTATCTTGCAGAAAGTTCAGTACTGCTCATGATTATTGAGCCAGAAATGACCCCATTTAAATCTCAGTTCCCTGGGTGGGTTTGTGAGGCTGACAACTCCCCGATTTGTAAACAGAGCGAAGAAAGCTGCCCATGGAGCAGACATCCACAATGGCACTTTCACAGCCATTTTCCCCAGGTTGCAGCTGTGCCATAAATAACTGAAGAGAGCCCTCTTTAATAATTGTTTAGGAACTGGAGGCATAACTAATAATTTCCAAGTAACAGGACTTTCACTTCTAACGGGATGGAAGAACATAAGAATTCGGGCCGTGACAGAAATGTCATCCCAGCGCCGCGTGCTCTGGCGGTGTTCCAAAGGCGCTCTTTGCTGGCCCAGCGTTGCTCCGTTTGTGTGCATGTACCACTCCGATATTGCCAGGGGAGCAGATTTTGCCTAATGCAGGGCTGTTTCATAAATCCTGTCCCTAAATGTATTCTGCATATGGTTTGAACTGATTACACGAAGCTGTGAGCAGCATCCTCTGTTCTGGCTCGCCCCGAGCACGAGCTGCCCAGAAGTCTTCAGACCCTTGATATATGAAAGCTATAACCCCCCACATCCAGACCTCTCTACATTTGCATATAAATATGCTTGAATCCTGGTGGAGGAAGGCTCCCACTGGTGAGAGCAGGCTCCCTCTGGGGCCACGGCCATACAACCACCGGATGGCACGACCGCAACAGAAGCGCCCGGAGGGATCGGAGACCGACAAGGTGCCCAATAGACGTAAAGTTGAACCGCAGACTTGTTTCAGACAGACCAAGGAGAAATCTGCTGGAAACAAAAAGCTTTCATTAACTTGTTACACAGCTGGATTTGAGGACAAAATTTACCAGAGGAGGTTGGAAGCGGATTTATGCTGGGTATGTACTAGCATAGCACCAAGAGGTCTCGTTTTAAATTCCAGACACTGAGGTTTAAGTCAAAAAGTATTCATGGCACCCTCCCTCTTCACTTTCCATCAGTTCTTTGTCAGAAAGCCTTTCTCCTTCTGGGAAGGACAAGCAGCACAATTCTTTTCTGTCCCAACTATTTGTTGGAACAACTTCCCATTTCATAAACCAAAGGAAAAAAAATTAAAGATTACTAATTAATTAATATTAGCTTTGCTGTTGAACTCTTGGATGAGCAGCACCCTTTCTTACAAAGGGGAGTATTTCTATTATAAGAAAACAAATTATTTAATCAATATATTTTCCAGCGTACGTGTTCTTTGGCAGAGACTTTAAGTTGTCTCTTTCGAGCATGTGTGTCTCTGTGTGGATGTGTGTGCATGTGCAAGCGTTCCTGTTTCAGAAAACAGAGTTGTTGGACATGGATAGGAATGTGTCTGGCGTCTTTAGAAGAAAGACTCAGAAGGAAATCTGCATTTGAGCGAATTTTGCAAGATATCCAGCTCTGACTATTTTGCGGTTAACTTTCCATTCCAAAATCGTTAATGGCGAGTTGTCCAGACCATGTTTCTTACCAAAGAATTTTGGAATCGTGAGAAAACAATGAGTTAGCCATTAGGAAAGATTAACCTCCCAATCTTAATCCTTCCAACTATCGCTTTACATAAAAAGGGCATTCATGTCTGAATCACTGCTAAAGACTCTTGGATAAATTTCTTTCTAGCCTAATTCCACTGAAGCTGTCACTGCTACATCAAATATCTTGTGATTTAATGTGAGCTGGCTACAGTTGTTATTGCAGGAGTGTCAGAATTGCCATCTAATACTGGACTCCTGTTAATGCTAATGCACGCTGTATTTACACAGAGAAAACTTAAAAGCTGAGCAGACAAGGCAGAAAAAGAACCGGAGGGAAAGGTAATATTTTTATACTTCAGGCAATAAAGACTCAAGGTCATAAGATGATTTGCCCACAAATGTACAAAGAATTTGGGAATGAACGCGAAGTAAGCCCAGCTTTGCTAAAGCCCGCACCGTCCCTCCCTGTTGCTCTCCAAAGCACATTAGTGTTTAATTTATTGTGGAAAGGGCAAGCTGTCCCTTCTGATTTCACTGGTGCACCCACAGCCAGAACAAAACCTAGCAATTCAGAATAAGTGAATAAATTGTTTCCCAGAACAGGTCTGCTGGCAATCCCTTGGATCAATAACATTTTGGGCCTAGGAGCAAAAGAGTGCTTAGTGCTTGTCACTTACTCAGGCATTTTAATCCCTGCTGCGTTCCTAAACAGGACCCACACTCCTCAAGATATTTGCAGTTCTCAGGCTCCAGGTTTTAGAAGCCAGAAATAAAAACATTTATCAAGGTGCCCTTTTTTTAAAAACAACAACCAAACATTACAAAGCGAGCCCTGTTTTGTTCAGGAACCTACCTGGTAAACGGGGGTCCAGCCACTGTGAGCACTAAACCACCTGACTGCTGACATAAAATTGGCAGTTACGACCTCGACATCCTCTATCCACGTGGTTGCATAAAAGACCTGTGCACTTTAGCCCACGAGTTTGCAAACTGTGGAGACAGCGACTGAATCCTCATGCAATGAGAGCCTCGTGTCAGCAGTGCTGTGGTTCGGTGGCTCCGCATCCGGTGGCGAGGAAGCAGCCAGCTGTGCTTGGGTACCAGTTACACACGTCCATGCTGTGAAACTTGGCTGTTGATCATCTCAAAGAAGCTTTCAATTAGCAGATTTTGGAGAGGAAAAGAAATGGCAAACAGCACCCATCTCGCCCAGGTTTGGATTCTAGGCTGCTGTCAGTGGTTTGGAAACACCGAGCCCGACAAGACAAGGGACTAACACTGCCTGAATTGAAACCACCACGGAAACGCAGACTGGTGCACTTGGGTGGATAGGGCACCATGGAGGGATGCACACATTGCTCTGCAAAGGGAGATTTTTGGCATGAAGACTCAACAGCTGTAACTAGTCCAGTTGCAGGTTTGCCTGTGGCAACAAGTGCTGTGGTTGTTCAGCCAGCTCAAGTGGGCAACACTGTCCTTGACAAGAAAAACAGGTTCGTAGCAAGGGAACTGACAGCTTGCCAGCGTTACAGACAGAGCTGAAGAGAGACATTTTTGGCATTTTAGACCCTCCCCGTCACAGTATCACAGTATCATAAGGTTGGAAAAGACCTTTGAGATCATCGAGTCCAACCTATGACCCAACACCTACACCTACTCCTACTTGTCAACTACACCATGGCACTAAGTGCCTCATTCAATCTCTCCTTAAACACCTCCAGGGACGGTGACTCCACCACCTCCCCGGGCAGTGCATTCCAATGGCCAATCACCCTCTCAGTGAAGAACTTCTTCCTAATGTCGAGCCTAAACCTCCCCTGGTGAAGCCTGAGACCGTGTCCTCTTGTTCTGTCACCGGTCGCCTGAGAGAAGAGACCAACCCCTGTCTGACTACAACCTCCTTTTAGGCAGTTGTAGAGAGCAATGAGATCTCCCCTGAGCCTCCTCTTCTCAGGAATAAGAAGGTCGTTTTGGTGCACCAAATGAAAGCCTGTATAAAGAAAGACAAGAAAGCACCCTCTTGCTCTTAAAGACTACTTTGCTACCAGGTTGACAAGCTGGCAAAAAGTGCTTTGATTCTGTTCTTTTTTCCATGCTTTCCCCCCGTGACGAGCCAGGTGGCTCCCTCCTCTCTCCTTGCCATGGAGACAATTAACAGGAGGGACAGGGTTTAGTAGGGAGGTAGATACGATTGGACTCGATGATCTCAGAAGTATCTTCCAACCTTATGGTTCTGTGATTCTATGGTTCTATGAACATGAGCCAGCAAAGCACCCTCTCGACCTGGTCGTGGTGGGGGTATCCAGTCTCTTCATCCCTGAGGGTATTTTAGGAAATGTAGAGCACAGCAGGACTTGTCTTTTTTTTTCTGAAATAAATAAAAAGCACTTCATGCACAATCCTGGTCCCCACTCCTGGCTCGTAGTGATGAGGGGTGTTTGAACAACAACCTTCCTGGCTGCAGACTGATTTCTGTGATACAAAGGTGCTGCCAGCTTGTTCTTGCCTTCCCAGGAGGCAAAGGTGAAACAATGACCTTTTTTTCAGGATGTGCCACGATTCCCATTTCCCGTTTGCTGTAGGTGTGCCTGCGTACGGCTGCTGTGCTCACTGCGGAGTGTCTCCAGCTGCAGAAATATCCATTGTGACAGCAGGACGAAGGATGTGTCAGGAAGCACAGAAGATAAATGACATAGCAGTCATGTTAATGCTCTTGCTGATAATGTAGCCAGAGAGCTAAGGTCCATTTACCTCGTTGCTGGATGAAGCTAATCAAAGAAGGCAGCTTCTCTAGGCAATTTACGCTACTGTGTCAGCAAAAATTATCCAGATGGGAGTATGTTTTGCCACATCAGTCGATGTTTTTTAAAGCAATTGGAAAAACTGATTAATATCTTGACTGCTTTGTTGGAGTTCTTGTATTTGGGTGCAGTGAGCAATGTTGTCTGGCCAAATGGTTTCTAAGATGCTTAATGTCTGTTGAAAAAAAAAGGAAGAAAAGTGAAAAAAACCCCCTGTGTTTAATTTTCTGGAGCTATTGCCACCATCTGTGCTCCAATTACACCTGCAAGTTACTTCTTCTGCAATGCTTAGGCATCCCGGAGTCCAGCGTCAGCCTCAAAATGGCAAAGGGACATTAAATAGGTCCAGAAGAATGCGACCATGCCAAAACCAGGGGAGATGTCTGTTATAAAACCAGAACTGGATCTCAGTCTTAGCTGAAAGCCTTAACACCAGTGTTCTACTTCAAACCGAGGAGCCCGTAAATACTATTGACTTCATACCCGTAGGTACGGAGCCATGTGCACGTGCAGACTTTAAACACCTACATCTACAAATATCTACAGCTGATCTCCATTCACCAACTGGAATGACCACCTCTCCATCTCCTGGCAGGGGCTGGGTGGAAGCACACGCACCGCGAGACAGGTGACCTCAAGTGCACGAGCACTGCCTGACACGTCCCTTCAGAGCCGCGACGCCAGGCAGGCCAAAGCTTGTGCCTGGTGGAGAGCATGAATGGCTTTCCTGCGAGCACCAGGGCTTCTTATCTGCCAGAGGCAGCTCTAAAAGCCTGCGGAATTAGTTAGCAGAGATAACGGAGTGTGTACACTTTCCGGATGTAGTTCAGTAGCCGATGTACTTTTATTACTGGGAATGAAGCTCCCAGCCAGCAGAGGCCAATCAGTTGTCTAGTCAGTCCTCGGGGCATAGTCTGGGCTACCGGCTCCCTCCAGCAGTTCCTGCCTCAAACCCAGCCACAATAGACAAGGAAGTGTCAGTTATCCAACAGGCTGAAAACACTTTCCATTGTTAAGCAAAGGATTTCCTTATGATTTCCCGTGCCAAATAATAAATGGTAAGTTATACAGTGCCATCGTAGTCCAGGACTACTGTGAAGATGATTAATGTTCTAACTGAATAACGTCTTTACCATCCCCTGTCACAGCTGCCAGGCTGAGTTTAACTCTTTCCCTTCTCCTTTCCATCCTCCTTCCCTGGCCCTCTTCTCCCACGGGAAGACGTGGAAGGGGAAAGAAGAATATGGTGTTTCACATCTGGATATGACTGCTGCCACAAGGAACAGCTTCGCTCCCCCTGGTGAGGAAGCCTGGTCCTCCAGTTGGCAGAGTTGTGGCACAGCATGGTAGGGTCAGGCCATGACCTTTTCCATTTGACTGGAAGCAAAGAATGCAAACTTGTTCCCTGCTTCGTAAATACAGCAAGTGTTACAGGGTTATTTTTTTATGTTTTTTTTTTTTTTTGTCCGGTGGCTAAAAATTGCAAGTACTCAGGAGAAGAAGGAGGATTGCAGGAGAAGCCAGTTCCCTTGGGTGAGCTGTGATACACATGTACAGGAAATTGAATGCAGAAATTATTGCATGCGAGGCTGTTAAAGAAGTGAAAGGGTTATAAAACAGATCTTTCAACTGCCGCCCAATATGGACATTGCAGTTGTAAAGGGTCACATATTAACACAAATGTGCTGACCCAAATTACATTTGTCTTTTTCCATGAAATAGAATTTGGTGAAGATTTACAGGAATGTAATTTTCCACCTTGTTATTTTAACTCATTTATCTCCCCTCTGAATTTTAACAGAAGAATTAAACCCCTCCAGTTTGGTAGAACTGGTTAAATTGCAGTGGTATAACGGCTTCTGATCATGGGCTGATAAAACCTCCATGAAAACTCTTTTTGAACGTATCCTAGCCTTCACCAAATGGGTAGCGCGGTGCTACAGAAATAGAACACAAAATCTCATTATGCTTGATGTAGCCAATTCATGACATAAATGCTGCTCTCCTGATCTGATATTCCACCATTTGCCACGTGCGATCATAGCGCACGCACTGGGAGTGGGACGGCTTGCGTCTAAGTCATTGTGACAACGAAGTAGTTTGATTTTCAGATCTTTAGTTACTACCAGGAATTTTTAATATGCTTTTCTTTCCGTTTTCAAGGCAAGAGACAAAAAGATGTCTCAAGGCCATCTGCAGAATTAGATTTGAGATTACAGCGTAAAAAGGTAGCTGCGGCACCAGTTAATTTAATTGGGTTTGAAATAGGTAAAAGGAAAACAAGATCACAGCTCCATCATGGAAATCGTATTCCAGAGGCGTGTTCACTTATCCTATCATTTTGTCCCAAGATTCATCTGAATTTTGCTATCGGCAAATTAAAAGCTGATCTTCCAACCTTAACACCAACTCCGATCTAAATCCTTTTTTCACAAGCCAGACACAAAATACATTTTTAAATGTTGCTGCTGCTCGACTTACGCCCCAGCAATTAAAGGTTTGTCTGACTGTTGCAGTTCCATTCATCGTGCCATCAGACTCCATGAATGCACAGAACAAGCCCTGAGTTTTGCTTTAAAGTCAATGAATGCAATTTTGGTGACTCTCTGGCAACTTTGAAGCTCTGTTGGAGCTGGCCGCTAGGAACTGCAGCTCATGCATTGCAGAGGCTTAGTCTTGATTTTGCAAAGTGCTTTTGTGTAATCAATCAATTAGAGCTGTGACCAGCGATTCGTATCAGCAATTGATAGAGAAGTACAGGGTTGGTACGCTCGGAGTTCAGGTTTCAGTTTTTCTGGTGAGATGGCAATTCTTGAACAGCATCAATTTCAAAAATTCGATGTTGAGTTCTTCAACTTCTTGACTGCAAACACTCCAGCATGGCATTTCTTTCAGTGTTTCCGCATTCACTTGCACTATTAAGAAATCCTTCCCTAATAGTTTTTTGTAACATCATCTGAAAGTGCAAACAAATGCACTGATGCAATTATCGTCAGTTAACAACAACCAAATCTTGCCACTACAGCTCAAAGTGCATTTATTTAAACTCTGAAATGATGTAGTAAGATTGTGTTATCTCTTGGTACAAGCATAACTGTTAAAAGGAACATTAAGGCATAGTAAATTTTGAGTTAGTGGGCACTTACTTAAAAGCCACATATTTAACAAGACACTTTAATAGTTGCAATTCTATGAGCAAAAATAACAGGGAAAAAATCTTCAGAGGATTAGCATTATTTTATAATTTCCCCTTTCAATGACCTCCTCAGATCATGCTTGCTGAGATCTTTGTTGGTTTAAAATACTTTCACGATCGCTGACCGTAAATACTGAAAGCAAATACACTCTCCAGAGCTTAAAATGCCATTAATAGGTTTATTTGCAGTTGATAGTGAATTCCATTACCTTTAAATACTCAAATGTGCTGCAAGTCAATTGAAGTCAATTTGGATC
Source organism: Neomorphus geoffroyi (assembly GCA_033558235.1). Taxonomy (NCBI): domain Eukaryota; kingdom Metazoa; phylum Chordata; class Aves; order Cuculiformes; family Neomorphidae; genus Neomorphus; species Neomorphus geoffroyi. Next base: position 1,635,345 of record JAUMJM010000092.1, on the reverse strand, counting down.
AAATACTACTAATTCATATTTGAGTGTAGTTCTGAGTTTAACATCGGAGAAGCAATCCCAGTTTAAGCGTTGTGAGCGCGGCCTGGGGAGCCACAGGTTAAGCAGCTGGGGTCTCTGCGTGGGGAGAACGGCATTCAGACCACAGACCAGCCAACGGGACATGTTTTATCTGGGTACGTATCTCCTCCTTCCTCCGCACCGTGGGTGCAGGAGGCAGGTACCTTCAGGAGTCAAACGGGAGGGTGACTGTTTCTCCACCGTTTCTTCAAAGACGGGAAAGAGAGAGAGACTTTTCCAAACACGGCTGCAGAAGAGAAGGGTCCTAGTTTTCCTTTGCTATCTCTTTTCCAAAAATGTGACAGAAACCAACCTGGCAGCGAGGATCAGAAGTCCTTTTCAGACGTGCTTTTACCCATAGGATCTTTTCGATGTTGTTTGCTTGCCTGTCCCTCAGGATCTGGTTTGACTTTAGTGGGAAGGTGCAGGAATGCAAGGCCACTTCTCCCGGGCTCACATCCACCACCTCCTGGGACACGACAGATTCGAACCCGAAATTCAGTTCTAAGCAAGGGACAGGACCAACTGGGACTTAAACAGAAAAATGGCACCCTCCTGTGGCAAGGATTTTTAAAAAAGAAAAGAGCTGCGACTGGATTAAGCACAGGGTCTAATTCCGGCAGCGTGTGCACACCCACCAAGGGAGGTTTTGCAAGGGATGAAGGTGCCTCTCTGCTTAGGCAAAGAAAAATTGCCTCTTGAATTGTGTGAGCTGGGGCGATGCAGGCAGCACACCAACGCGGAGCCCTGGGCAAAGACCCTCCAAGGTCAGGCAGAGAGGCCTGTAGCGAGTTTGGAAGCGCTTATTCAGCTGTGTAGAGCCACTCTGGATCCCCAAGTCTATGTCTGGCCAGCTTCGAGAGCCTTTTTTTGGACTTGGCTTTTTGTCAAAACCATAGGGTAGAGTGCCTGCATGGACTTCAAAGGGAGGACACCAAATGTGATTTGGCCCAGGCAGTTATGACCATTTATTGCTAGCATCTTTCTCAGATCCTGCTGCCAAGGGTTAAAATGTTTACATGCCCCCTGATTTTAAATGGACTGGGTTGCATGTCAGATGCCAACGGGAGAGACAGCTGGAGTATCTAACCAAGAGCTTTGATCTTGGTATCTGTAAAAAAGAGGTCATTTGGTCTCCCCAGGAAGCACAGACATTTAGAAGTTCCCCGCACAACTCATGCAAGTATTTTATTAACAACAATTTCTATTCACATTTAGGTAGGTTGTGTTACTACTTACTAAATGCATCCTATATATATAAATGAATATATATATATTCATACATATATATACCCGAATATCTCTGTGTCGGTGTGTGTATTCTTTGTACACCAAGTGGGGCACTTGTTTGATTGTCTGTGGGCTTTCTAGTCTCTGATATTTGTGTACAGACGTACTAATCTGCCTAACTTACTTGCAAAAAAGATGGCAATGCTGTACGCGGTATGTTTTATCTTCACGTCGGTGTTTGCAGCAATAATCTGAATAATTCATCCCTGTGCAAATTTTTGAGTCACACTGTAATTGTAATAGGGTTATGCAGCATTTTCAAGAAGATGCAGGCACGAAAACACAGGCTGCGTTGTGCTGTAATCGCGTCTGACGTTGATTCAAAAGAAAGGCATTCTAAAATACAATATTGCACAGGGGAAATATTTCTATTCTTTTAGCAGAGGATTTTGCGGTTGGTTCACAATGCAATTAAAATAGCCACCAGATGTTTATGACTTGAGGCAGCAGTTAACTTTAGTGTCCCTGATCGCTATCCTTTGCTTCTTTGTCAGAATAAATAAGGATTTTTTCATGCTGGAGGAAAAAAACCTTAATTTTTAAACATACCGGGGGAGTGATATGCATTTCCATTTGGCAGTGCTCATGTTGTTTCGTGACAGGCTTATAAAAAATTATAATCTTAAAGTTAAAGTAAAATCTCTCTCCAGGACGAAATAAACATATTTACTTAAATGTGAGATGAAGTGCACAGAATCTTGCCATTAAACAGAGTGATTTGTGAGAAGCAGTGTTATAACAGACTGTGGTTTTTCTAGAAAATCTAATAAAAGTGGAAAGACACTCTTTTTTTCCTTTGAATAATAGGATTATTAGTATGCAATTTATTTTTAAAGACACATTTAAAGCGAGCCTGCTGTGCTCCTATTCTGCTAATTTTCCTTAGAGTCTATTATTCTTATTTGTTTCAGGGCTATTAATTTTGAAGCCACATTATATTCAAATTATCTTTGATTACCAGGCTCAATAAGTGATAATAGTTTGTGTTTCATCACCCAAAAGGAAGCTAATGAATCTAGTTGCACACTATCATTTGGAGAGAGAAATTATTGGAGCTCTGCAAAACAGATGAAAAAAATGAAGTGCAAAAAGTTATAGGGAGTTGCCCGGCTCCTTGCAGAAAGCAGCAGGAGAGCTCAAGAGGGGGAGAAAAACCACTCAGATGTCCTGACTTTAAAATGATGCATTTCAGCTCCTCAGTCATGTCTGAGACAGCATGTCGGCAAAATAATTGATAATTTAAGTGTAACATTATGGAGAATTATAAACAATGTGGAAATAGGTGACATAGTTTTACGCGGCGGTTCTCAACAGCGAAATGACAATTAGATCTTCAGAAACAAAATCCTGGCGTGAACAATAAAATACAAAATCGCACAGTGGACACAAAATAAGGGAGAGCCAGAGAATTGCCAATACTTGAGCGTGTTGATGAAGTCTGCGATCCGTGCCCGCGCTCGCAAACGGGCAGTCTCTCACCTAAACCTGTAGGGTCACGAATCCGTGCTGGCGGGGAGTCCTCCAGGCATGTCAGAAACAAATAGGTGAAAGGATTCGAATGGGCCGGGCTCTGCGGAGCCCTGATTACTCAAAGTTTGGCTGCTCAGTCGCTCTGGGCAGCCGGGCGTCATCCCCGAGTGTGGAGCCGCCCACGTTACTGCTCCTCTCGGAAAAAACACTTGCAAAAATTGCAGGCAGTTCTGTTCGGGCCGTTACGCACCGAGATATGAGGAGCTCTGAAGCGGTTGGGTCCCTCCCAGTGTCCCCCCGTGCTTTCCCAGGCGGTTGTCAAAATCTGAAGGCTGCTGCGAGGCGTTTCAGCTGGGACAAACAGGCGTTTTTCCTGCACACCCGGAGCAGCAGCTTCTGGCGTTAATGGACACAACCAGGAGCGCGGAGAGCTGGGGGTGCAGAAAGCAACAGCCTGTCAGCAGGAAGAACGCCTGTTTGTCCCAGCCGAAACACCTCGCAGCAGCCTTCAGACGTTTCATCGGCTACAGCCCAACAGACTCCAACACGAGGGCTCTGCAGCAACACCCGCAGACTGACGTGTGATCACATCAAAGGCTCCGACTCCATCCAAAGCCACGCTTGTCCGTAACGGCTCCGTGCTTCTGCTGCAGCAATAATTGCAGGGGGTCACAGAGAGAGTAGGGTGTTTTCCGATTTGAACAGAGCACACTGCGGTTCTAGGACGTGCAGGTAGCACGGGGACTTGTGCTACCTGTGCTGGTGGTGTTGTTACAGCAAATTTATGGCTCATCCCTACAGCCACACTGTAAGGGGGGCTGCGAGTGAAAAGGATTGCAACAGGACAGGGTTTTGATATTTCATTGATTAAACATTTAATCTCCCAACAACCAGGAAAGTGTATTTTTGTGGAGTATCAGTGAGTCACATTTATTCTAAACAGGGCACAATGCCAAAACCAAGGCCAGCAGGTCAAGAGCACGCCACCCTCGCGTCTCACGGCAGGCTGTCCGAGGTAATGGCAAGGCTTACTTTGCTGTCTCTCTAATCCTGGTAACTCAGTTTAAACCCTGAATGAGCGATGCTACTCCCGAGCCTGTAGGTCTTCAATAGTATTATTTAGGAAAATATTATGTTTTTTAAAACCGGCTTTTTCTGGCTTAATAATACTTCTTGGTAATAGGATGCAGGCATATTGTGTAAATATACAACACAAATCCCTGCCCCATCTGCTTTTCAACCTAAAATGTACAAATACCCTTGTCTCAGCTGCCAGTCTTCTCCCCCATTCAACAACCAAGCTTTGCGATGTTTCATTTTTAATCTGGGAGATGTGTTAGCCAATGTCTAAAATCAGTGTCGGTCACTTTAGCAACAGCTTCCAATCTGTGCTGAGAAATCGCTCCTTTATTGTCACCATATCCTTTTCCCGGCACAATCACCCAATGCGTGTATCCTTCTCCCAGAGCTAGGAAGAAGAACAATAGTTCCCTTGTTTCATTTTTGATTGATTTCCAGCGTGAATTACATCTTGTGATAAAGACAGAATTATATGACTTGATTCAAAGGTAGTATTTCCTTCTGTCAGTTCTCATTTTGTTATCTTACCTGTGCCACAAGGAGTGCCTTATTGTTTTATTTTAAGAAGTTAAACAGTAACGCCTGATTTCACAGCCCACTGCTTACTGGGTTTTATCATGTCTTTCCTTCTCTCTGACCCCTTTTCGCCTGTGGTTTTCAGTCTCACTTCAGGTTGAGGGTCTGGACCTCTCCGACACTTACCCACTCAGATATCCCTCCTGGGTCAGCAGGACTGTTCAGATCAGCAAAGTAACTCAAGTGCTTGAGCGTTCGGAGGAGCAGGATAGGCAGCGGCAGCGATCTGAGTGTATTCTTACTGAGCAGGCTCCAGAAAAGCTTTTCTGAGCCACAATGATTTCAACATGCTAAAATTCACACAACGCAAGGCAGATGTGTGCTGATGAGGAAGTCACAGTGGCTACAAGAGAGGAAAGCTCTGATAACTTCCCTTTCACGTTCTCCGTGCAAAGTTGCACTGATAATAGGGTCACCTAATGCCAAATAATAAATGGAGTCATAGAATAATTTGGTTGGAAAAGATCTCTGAGATTGAGTCCAACTGTACCTGTCCAATACTAAACCCTGTCCCTAAGGAACTCATCCACCCGTCTGTTAAACCCCTCCAGGGATGGCGACTCCACCACCTCCCTGGGCACCCTTCCAGTGAAGATATTTTTCCTAACTTCTAGAAATAAACAGGGAGGCAAAATGCAATTCGTCACCATTCAGAAACAGTTTGAACACAGTACAGTTTGAGGCTGCTGGAGCTGTAGCGAGGCTGTTTGTATAACAGCCTCCCTGTTGCCCAGAAACAGCACACAAGGCTACCCAGTGTCTGCAGAAGCTCCGACCTGGTTTGTTTGACTTGAACGTGCAGTAAAACTGACTTGGAAATGTTCCTTCAGTTTTGAGTCAGTGACTACCCTTGTGCTTTTACAAGCCATGCCTGGAAATGGGATGTTGATTGTTGTTAATGAGTCCATCCACTTGAGCAAGCTCTGCAGGGCAGAACTCACAGAACGTAATAGCTCCGTGTTGCCTCCGGAGTCTGCCCTGCTGACCTTGTTGTCTCTTGCATTTAGGAGCACCGGCACCAAATTGGCTCCTTCAGACCTCAGAGCTTTCTTTTCAATGCAACAGCCAATTTTTGCTCCTCTCTCAGTCCCAGTCCCATGGGATTTCTGGAGTGGAGCACTGCCGAGGTTCAGCTCCTGCCGATGGCTTTGGCACGGGAGGAGGACACTGCTGGGTATGGGTTATGGGATGCTGAATACGTAAAGGAGAGTCTTCTTGCTGAGCTGGTGCTCCAGGTTGCGGTGTAGATTAATCCAGGGTCTACCTGCCAGGGATGGCACCTCAAGCTGCTTTATCCTGATGGCTTCTTTTGTGCACTGATAATTTTTGTTCCTTTTGCCCCAATTAAATTTTCATCGAGTTTCCTTCTGCCACCATTCCTTAGGATGAGCTCTCATTGCATTTCTTTGCCATCACCCATCATCGCCACCTGTGCAGAGGAAGTATCGCAGTAGCTCCCTACGGGGCCTACAAATAAAGACAAAAAGAGAACTATATTTGTATTTGAGGCAGAGAGGCTGAAGCCTCGGCAGTTTGAAAGACAGGGAAGCTTTATGTTTTGCTTTTGTGGATGAGCCCTGCTTGAACGAGTGCTCTGGTGTTTCTTCATATGGAAAAAACAGTGTTGGGACCTGAGCATTCCTTTTGGTGGCACAGCTGGCTGCCCTGTTTGTTTGCCTCTGGCTCATCAGGCTTGTGCAAAGTACGAAGTGGTAATTAACACACGTGACGTTCTTCCCCACGTGAGTCCGGCTGGCTACGCAGAGTCAACACATGGCGATATTATGCCATGAGTTCCTTAAAGTCGTCCTTTATTGGAAGGGCCACCTAATGGATGGACTAAATGTCACTGGGGCTTGGCTGCTTCAGGCCAAGAGAGGCTAACGAGCTCAGAAAGGCTAACGAGCTCAGAGACAAGAGTCCTCTTGGAAAATTCCTTATGAACAGCTGCTCAGCCGGGCGAGCTATGGGCTCCGGAGATCAAAGCTGGCAGGGCATCACACGAGGAGGTGGGCACTGGCTCAGCCAGTCAGCTTTATGGTCATCAGAGGACCTCTGCCCATGCTGCCCGTGCCCCACGCAACAGCTCAGCGGGACAATGTTACATTCCCTGGCCTGAGATACAGCATTATTTCAGCACAGTGTCCGTGTGTCTATGTGTTCCCAAACTCGTGTCTGCAAGAAATCAAAGTTTGTCTGTCAGACAGTCAGGTCTGCCCAAACCCAGGCTCACGGAGCCTCGTGTTCTCAGGTCCAACACCTTCATCTCACTGGTGCAACGGTTGTTTCAGCTCAGCCTTCCTGATCCATCCTTCCACTGATCTTCTGTGTCACCTTAGCCGCGATGCTCCCACTTTTTGGGGTGGGATTCCTCTCCTTTGTTGCTTTTTCTACCAAGGCTGAGCCAGCTCTCAGCCCCCCCCCTGGGGTGCCAGAACCTCCGGGAGGTTCACAGCGAGTCACGGCATCCAGGCTAGGACAGGCTCCTTCTGGCCAGACAGTCCTGAAATTAACAATAGAAAATAAAACAGAGGAGAAAAAGGAAAAAAAAAATGAAACCCTCATGATTTACCGTGAGGAATGATCACATCGCACATTATTAATTCTCCGGGTTTTATTTATTATAATATAATATATATATATTGTATTGTTTATTGTGTGTTTTATTGCTCCGTACACAGGTAATGGTGCCGCTCAGTGCCCAGAAATAACGACCTCGGGCACACAGAGGCCCATTGTTAACTGGGCGCTTTTAGGTCCAGTTGACACGGTCTTGGCAAAAGAGAAGCGAGCTGGAAGGCACCTCTACCTTCTGTCGCTGTTGCTCTAAAAGGGCACCTCCTGTACAGTGCCCAGCCCAGGTTTTAAAGCTTTTTAAATGCTTTTTCTCATTGTTGCGTTACTCTTGTGTTCAAAACAAACTCAGCTGAAGTGGGATTTAAGTATCTTAATTGACAAAGTCCCATCTTGTAAAGAAAAGGTGATAGAGTTAAAAAAATGTCACTTTTCTTGAAAAGTACCTTTTTCATAGAGAAAGGAGCTGTGCTTATTTGCCAATCAGAGTTGTGCTGGTGGCTACTCATGTTATTGGGCTCATTGAAATTAGTATTTGCCCACTAAATAATTTCCATTTCAAATCGCAACTCAAATATCTGAACAATTTTTTTTGAATTCCTATCAAGATTATTTCTGTTCTTAACTTCAAAAGAATCAATCTATTGAATCTTGGATGGCAAAGACTGTTCTTCAGCACAGAAATTATGCAATAACTATTCTGATAAATGCTTACAGATAGATTTTATTCCAACAGTTACAATAAATTTATTTCTCATCAGAACCAAAATCTAGAACCAGTCTAAAAGTTGCAATAGCTCCTTCTGTGAAAACAAATTTTTGCTCTTCAGAAATTTTGTGTATCAGGCTGGAATTCTTTTTAACTTACATGTATTTAATTACCTTGCAATTAAGGAATAGCTCCTTAAATGTGCTTTTTAATAGCACACTGATGATTGAATTGTACTTTGTATTTATTCAGGTATATAAATGATAAAGACCATGTTTGAAAGAAGCAATGTAATAAACGGTGACAGTAAAGGTTCACATGGGGAGTTGTTGAATGCAGTAACTGATTCGTGCTTTCCTTGCATGCTGATTTTATTCTTTTGGAAGATAAAACCACTTCAGGATTCTCATAAAACGGGAGCCTGCTCTAGGTCAATAAAAGTTAGATGGAAGTTACAAAATTACAGGTAGAATTACAGGAAAAAAAAAATTAAAATACACCAATTTTATATAGTCTTGCGTTAATTGCCAAAAATGGCATTGCAAACTGTAAATAGGTTATTCCTACATTTAGTATATAATAATATTATTATAATGTATATAGTTATGTAATTTTACTACGTAAAAATACAATTAACAATTGGTAGTATAGATTTATAAAAAAGTTAAAATTATTTTTATATCCTTTTTAATTTTCAAGAATATGCTTAAATGCTATTAATATTAAAATGCTATTAATATTAAAATAATAAACTATAATGTGATAATTATAATGTATTTGTTATACATTTCTAATATAACGTAGCTGTATAATCATAATTACATCAGTTATTTTTGTTCAAAATACAATTAAGCTTATATTTTTCATATTATTAATGTCTTCTTCAATAGTGAGGAATAAGTTAATTTTTTTTAATGGCTCTATGCTTTTATGTCTATGTTATATAGCATTTTTTCCCCATAAAATTCTATAAACCTAGAAAGGAGTTTTTCTTTGGTTTGTGCCATAATATTAGCTTTACTGAATATATGCAGTGCTCTGTGTGGGCTGGCATAATCTGATTTTATGCCGCGTAGAAGCTTTCTGAAATTTATATATAAGAAAAATACATTCTACAAAGCTCTAGCCTTTTCCAGAAAATAATTTTAAATTTATTTTAAATATTTTAAATTTATTTTAAATCATTTATTTTAAATTATTTCCATACAATTGAAATGCACACATATGCTTTTCTATTCCTCCACACCGACACAGGGGAAGAAAGTTTTAACAGAACACAAAGCAAGGTTAATTTAATAACCCGCAGCATTATGCTATGTCAGTTTTCTTTTATATTGTTTTTGTAACTTTGACAAATTCAGAAAAATTCTAAAAATTGTGACAAATGGTGTTACCTCCCTCTGGACAAATGCAAATAATTCTGCACAGGTTTTCACTTTCATTTCTTTTCCTCTGTATATTATTTTCTTTTTAAAGTTTCATGCAGAACTGTATGGATAAATTCAGTGATAACCCAAGTTTTCCCTTCTGAAAAAGAAAATTCATCCTTCATTCCTCGTAGATTATTTAAGATCCGCTGCCTTCTGCCCTTATTTTCTGAGGGGTTTCATAAATACGGTATGTCCAGCTATGAACACAACTTACAGAATCTCCTGGCACTCTTTGGTGAGCCCAAAAGCCAGTGGGCACCTTAAAATTAAATCCTAAAAAATGAAACTTTCAGTAGAAATAAACAGCAACGCTTTGGATTAAATAATCACTTGGAGTCTATGGAGGACAAGGAACACCGGCTTTGTCCTTCGGCGTTGAGGTCAGCTGCGGTCATGGCAGCGTTGGCGTTTTTTCTATTATTCCCATTCCCGGCGCTCTGGGCCGTTCTGCCTGGATTTTATGTCACTCTAAGATGGACCAGCATAAGATGAAGATCAATTTAAATAAATTCAAGGGCAAAAGTCTGGGGTAGTGACATGTCCGCAAAACAAAAAATAAGACTCTACAACAGCTGTGTGGTATCAGTTTTGCTCGATGCTGCAAAGACCTGGGGCATTACGCAAGCTGACAAGAAAAGATTTGATGCATTTGATAGCAGGTGTTTAGGAGGGCTCGGTAATGTCAGATGGCATCACTATGTCGGGAACATCGAGTTTCAGGAGAGAACAAGAAAGGAGAAGATTATGGACTTCCTAACAAGGATGTGACTTTGGGGGTCTGACCACCTAGTGAGCACGGAGCAAGGCTGGAGGGTAAGAGCTGGATTTGCTTCTCCTGTCTTCCCAGCTACCTCGTCGCAGTCAGCAGGAATGTCCTCTAGGTTTGGACAGCTCTGCTGAGGATGGAAAAGCCGAAGGGCAAAGACTGTTGCTTCACTCCTGTGGCGTGGAGGACGTGCTTAGCCGTCACTGACTTAGGAGGGAAAGAGGTGAATGAGAAAATGAAAATTAAAGCCATCTCTTCGCAAGACGCTGCTCTTCAGGAGGAATATTCACGTGAATCGAGGATTTCAAAATCAGCCCTCTGGGTTTTTGTCATACAAACTTAGACTGTGCAGGCAAAACGGGGTCTAACGGACTCCGCAGAGCCAAAATCTACACCAGTAGGCTCCACCGACTTCAGTGAACGTCGTACAGATGTGAGACTGTAAAAGTCACACGTTGTTCACATTTTCACTCAGAAATAACCTTTGTGCTTGTAGCTGAAGAGCATCTCTTAGAAAAATGTACCCCCCAAAAAGGGTAACTTAAAACAGATGGGAGCAAGAAATAATACAGCCAGGCCATATGGGCAGCGTGGACCTGTTCAGAGCAAGCACAGCCAACTGTATTGATGTAGTAATGTGTGAAAGAGGCTGCACTAATGTACAGACTGTCTCTAAGTGGAATTTTTTCATGATTGAATCAAGAAAAGGAAATGTACTCCATCCAAATGGTAATAGGAACCATATTTCAGAAAGATCCGTGTTGTCTTCTTATATCCAATAATGTCAAAAATAGCTCAGCATCCAAGCTAGGATTTTACCTTTTGATTATTTTTCAAACTCTTATTTAGGTTTTAAAGTGTTCTCCTCAAATCTCCAGCTAGTAAAGTCTATTTTATTTATTTTTTTTTTTTCATTTAAATCTCTTCAGGCTGCAGCAAAAGTAGAAGAAACATCAGCCATTTAGTCAAACAACCAAATGTCTCTTAGCAATAGGCATGTAACACTATTTTCGAGCTTTACTTTTTCGGGAAGAGTTATGGATAGCATTCCAAACCCAGACATGATGAAATGGTAATACTTTGAGTGGTAAAAATGTTATTTCTCTGTAATATTTTATAGCACACTTTAAAAGCCAACATAAGGTCACTGATCAACGATCCCTGTGAACAGAATGGATTAAAAAATTGATGGCAAACCCCAATACCTACCCCGAGCTATTTTCAGTCGAAGTTTTGGCTCTAGTACTGACTAAAAGAAGTGAAAATATTTATTCAGGCAGCTAACTGGCCTATGAAACATCCAGTATTCAGATCTCATGACACAGCAAACACTCAGAAGAGCATGAAGGGAAAGCCAGGACCGCCGCTTGCCAGCGCTCTGCAGCAGGAGACCTGGGTAAGAGCAGTGACATTTAGCAAATTACTGTAGCAAACTGATAAGGGCATGATCCTTTTTTATGCTGAAGATCATGCATAATGCCTGCTGTGCCTCAGTACCTTTCCATAAATATAGAATGAAAGCTCGTGGCAAGATGCTGACAGATGCCGCAGAGCAAGTAACTCCCCTCGCCCCAGGCAACTGCATTCACACAGCCGGTTTGTACCTTGCAGGCTTGTGTTGTGATGCTGTGGCTGCTCATCTGTCCTTCATAGCTCGGGAGGTGGTGCAGTGTCTGTGTAGGACAGAAAGTTGGATGAACAGTTAATTTTCTGAGTGGTCAAATTAACTCTTTCCGTATTATGGTTGGGCTCCGGCAAAGCCAAAATACAGTCTTGTTCCGATCGTGTGTGGTTCTCTTCTACGTGTAACTCTACGTGTGCAGGCATAAATATATACAGAGAGAGAGAGAGCTAAAGACATAAGTGTGTTTTGGCTAAAAAGATGTTTTAGAGACATTTGTAAAGCAATCTCCAATATCTAGAGGCAATTATTATTAAAATGTATCTTCCATGTGTGTCTATTGAGACACTACACCTGAAACAAGAAGAATGGGGAGGACCTCTTTTCTTACAGAGTAAGATTGGATTCCTGACCTGTTAAGGTCATTTGGGACCTTACCCACCAAAGTCCTTGGAGACAGAACCCCAGCCAACGGCAGCTAGATAACGGCACGTGATTGATGCATGGACAGCAACCAGCGTGTGGATAATCTCCCGGAGAAAGTCCATGGATCCCCTGCTGAAAGGCAGGACAGGAAGGGCATCACCTTCCTATTGCACATCATCCTCAGACGATTTGTGAGCTTCGAGATCTGACAGACAATCAGCGGAAGGGGCATCCAACTCCTGGATGTGCATTTCTCTTTCAGTGACCCCGTTCTCTGGCCTCACTGATGTTTCTCCTCAGCAGTTTGGCTAAGCTGGCATAGCAGGGTGTTGGTCTGTAAGGTTCAGCAGCAGAGACCCATATACCAGGGGAACACGTAGCACGGTAGAGGTATCACTTCACCATCCCTCCAATCCCCAGCTTTTTCAACAGTGAGAAAAGATAAACGGATGCATCGAAGTTAAGGAAACGTTTTCCTATCCTATTCAGTAGAGTAGGCAGTTGTTGAATATGTCACCTGAATGTCCTAGAGAAAGTTATGATTATGGCTCATAGGCAATTGCCTAAATACCCCTTCCTTAGAAAAATGCAGATGTACGGTCAGCCTAGAGGGTTTACCTGGATGTTCTCTCTTTTGGTCAGGCTAAAGCCTCCTCTGTCAATTCTAGTAACAATAACACCAAATCATTGTGCTAGTGGGAAGTGGCATCGCGGTCTGGGTGTATTTCAGACATAGGCACGGGGTGGAGCACGCCAATGAAAAAGGCAAGTAAATAAATGTAGTGCTGGGCAGTTGTCTCCTGTAGCCTCTGTTTTCTCCTGCCACTCTTCTCCTCTAAATGTTCTTTGGAGGTCAAGGGCAAGAGCACCTCGGCAACACACAGCATGATAGCGGCCCTTTCCAGGAGATGTCTCCGATTACGCAGCGTTTCTCACAGAAGCAAGACACCGTTTCGTTCAGGTTTTCGTGGTATTCCATGTCACAGGATGAACGTAGCACAGCAGACTACGCGTACGGGTTGGAATTTCAAGGGAAGGTGCACTTCCGTACATGAGAAAGTCCAAGCATCTTGGCCACAGCCAGCTGTTTCCTAAACAGTATAAACGCCCCTAATTGGGAACGGCTCTCTCTGGAGTCTCGTGTTACCAGGTCAGGGTGCCAACGTCCCCGCTTGGCCAATGGCCTCTTTCGCAGCAAAAGATTTTTGTGGCCAAAGGTTTTGCTTTGGCAGAAAGACCTTTAGCAGAGGAGCGAGGGGTCTCCTCTGTGTCTCTGTGTTCATGAACTGTGTAGAAATCAAGAAAGTAAAAAACTAGACTTAGATCATAATTTCTGCCTAAATGCTTTTTTTTCGTCAGAATAATACTAATTATTCTAACTATTATACTAATTAATCAGAATTAATATTGTCTTCTGACAAACTTGTTCAAAAAGATTACAGAAAACTTTTAAAAATCTCTTCTCTATTGTGATAGAAAGACTAAATAAAAACTGTTTGGCAAAACCATTTCCACTGTGTTCAAATGGAGATGGCTCGGGTTACAGACAAGAGGTTGAGGTTTTTTTCCCAAGCTGCAATTTGTCATGTTTTTTTTTTTTAATTCTGAGAGACGGAAAGAGAACCTGAAATGCCAGAATTTCCCATAGGAAAGAAAGTCCAGCTTGACTCAGTCCTAGGTCAGAAATGAAGATGAGAAGTTATAGAAAACCAGAATGTAAACACTTGGAAAGGATAGAACCAGGCACTTCGTACCTTGAGGAATTTCTAGGGGCAAGGGGAAAGCGCAGAGGTGCTTAGGCCCTTCAAAAGTCCGTGTCCAAGAAGACGCCACTTTTCCCACTTGCGCTGATTGTCCCTGCTGCTGGCTCAGAGAGACTCTGGTGACTTCTGCTACCACACCATTTTCAGAGGGTACCTGTGACATGAATTCCACAGGATTTATGGAAGAGGAAACCAGCTGAAATTATGAGTCTTCACGCACACAATGCGCTCGGGTGAAAAAAGAGCTGATCCGTTGTAGCTGGTGGCATTTCAATGGTGAAGAAAGAGAATTGGGTGTATGTCATCCAAACAATATCTGGCTTACCATCAAAGGCAGGTGAGGAGGGGACAGGAAGGGTGAGGCTGGCAACATTAGATGTCAATCTAACTTTTGAAAGTCTGAACAGGGGAGTTCCCTTTGTTTCAAAGAAAAATCTGGCCCACTACGACAGCTCATAGAGATTTCAGCAGTGGATGGTCATAGTTCCCCCGCGCTACACAAATTTCATGCAAGATGTTTTTCAACATAAAAAGCATGGTTACTCCTTCACACCGGTGCTTACGTAGTGACCCCATGGTGTTGTGGCAACGGTCATGTGGGTTATTTGGTAAATGGCCCAATGCACTTCTTGCTGACAAAGAAAGTGATGTGGATGGACGGCCTCTCCCACCAGGTGCCTCAGCCGTGGGAGTTAAGTACTCCTTTCTCGTTGGTCCTGGCCATCAGAGGCTGTCCTGGGGGAGCTTACGGTCTGGGATTAAAGGTCATCTTCAACATACACACTGGTGCTTGGCACAGGGTTGGCACAAAACCCTTGCTGTTTCTCTTCTGGCTTCCCTAACCCCATTGAGTTTTCGTTGTTTAGAAGTTAACGACTCTAAAATCTTTTTCAAGTCTGAAAGCTTTTCAGTCTTCTGGGACACCCACCAGGACAGCAGAAGTATGCTCTCCTGTTTCCAACCCATCACCAGTTTGGGGTTCTTCTTGCATATACTTTGGACCTTCTCACACTGCCTCTCTCAGGCATTTTTGTTCCAGGCCTGATTCTCTTCATCTTCAAAGCAAAACTCAAGGGAAATGAGGATTTCCAGATGAGTCTATACAAAGCGAGATGTAACTTATTTTTTTTTGTTCACAGAAACACTGTGGGTGATTTTCATCCTCGTTGTAATTGACGACACGGTGATGGGACTCTATTTATAGCAGGAACAACTCGCATGGCACACGGCTTTGCTCCTTAAACACACATTTCTGCTCAAAAAAATCTTGCAGGGTCATAACTTCAACACTCCTAAACTAGTCAGGGGCTTAGCTGGTCTCATTGGTATTATCTCTGAGTGCCAAACAAACCCTATGGAATATGTCTGTTCCATGGACAGCAAATGGGACCTCTCATTAGCTGGATCTGTATTGACTTAGAGACACAGACAGAAACTGACACCCACGTTCAAACCTGGATTGCAGCACCACGACTACTCAAACAGACCAAACTCTGTGCTCTGGTGGGAGGGGGGATCGAGAGCCTACAGGGCTTGCGGAGTACAAGGTTCCAAATAAAGGTTGCCTGTCCTCAGGGTTCACATCTAAATAATTCAGCAGTTGTAAGGCGGCGGGGCAAGGCGGCGGGGGGGTGTTTTTAGTGAAATCCAAGGTGGCAGCATCCTTGGAACGCAGCTCTTGTTTGTACAACAGAGCTTTTACACCAACATTTGCACAGCTCAGCTTCTTCTCTTAAGCTTTTAAGACCTCAACTCACTTTGCAGTGATTTAAAAGGCATCAGTGATTTTACTCACCAAGCATTCTTCTATTGCTTAAAGCAAACGCTACACAAAGTGCGCAAGTGCCTGTCTGCAGCGTGGGGAAAGCAGCACAAGGCAGAGGGGGGAGAGGCTTTTATCAGATGAACTTTGGGCTGGGCAGATAACAAGTGGTATGAATTCTGCAGGCAGCTAAAGGAGTGCCACAAAAACTGCACTGCCCCGTTACACCCTCTGCGTATGCTCCCATAATAAAGAAAAAGGTATTTTAGGAATGTTTAGGAGAGCTTAAAAATATTTAATTAGGACTATTTTTTTACCCTCCTGTTAAAGAAGTAAGGGGTCTTAATAACTTTGATCCATCACCAGCCTTCATTCTGACCAAAAATAGGCTTCTCTCTTCACAAGAACATTACAACTGTAAATTCTGATAACTTGAGAGCTAGGAATGAGCATCGAATATCTAAAGAAGTCCCTTTTCTCCATCACTAAGAGATGAGGGCTAAATCTGGATATGAAGCTGTGGCATTTTTGACTATAAAGAAATGCTGTCAATGGCTGAGTACTTTGATCTGCTGGACCACAAGCCAGAGTAGATTTGTAGGGAAATATTCCACTGCCAAAGCACCAGGGAGGGGGCAAAAGACAGGGCTTAGCTGGGAGCCAGGTGAAGAAATCAGGGGATTGGCTGCAGATGAGCTAGGAAAGAACGCGTGCTCAAGTCACTTGTCACAGCCTACCTAGGACGTGTGCCTGTTTGTGTCTGTGCACCCCCCTCAGCAATACACTGTTTGTACATGTAAATACGTGAAAAGTTGTGCAATGCCCTCCTGCCTGCGTTGCCAGGACTGCTGTGCAAACCAACTCTAGAAGATCGATGAATAAATATGCCTGATTGTGGTTTATTTGCTAGATCTCAAGCTTGCAAGGGAAAAGCATCCCTGCAAACGCTTGCGCAATGAGCTCAGTGGCACAATGGCACCCTCTGTTGCCCTGCGCGCCTCCTTCGGTGGCTGCTCCCATGTGGATGTATTGACTCCTGAGCGCATCTGTGCACCGTCTCCAAACCTGACCGCTTCCTGACAATTTCTGTGTTTGTTTAGTGTTATCCTTTGCTATTTCCCTTTGTAATAGAATCCAGTTTGTTCTTCAAGCCTCTATTGGGTGGAGGTGACAAACATTGGTTTTACTGAGCAAGGGGGATCTCCAAGAGCCTGGATTGGCCTTCTGTGCCCATTTTGTCCTCGCTCACATAACTAATGACAGCTTCTTGTAACAGTTATATTAAACTGAGGTCAGTCCTGTAAAACAGTGATCATTTCTGGGAGATGCTGCCGGAAACGGGGCACTCAGCATTTCCTGGAAAGTCATTAGTGCTAATGAGATTGACTTGTCCGACTCTTATGCCAGTAATTAAATCACAACTTTTCTTTCCTTCAGTTAAACAAAAGCTTGATTCATGAATTAAAATACAGAGCAAATCTGATTTTTACTCTGATCCTCTGTGGTCATAATTAAACAACCAGCTCCTTTTATAAAGTGAAACGAAACTCCTTCTGGAGCCCGGTGAGTTTTTACTTCTATTCACGTTCACTTCCACGCATGTGACTACACTTTAATTGCTCATTAACACGGACTTAACATGATGACATACAACCACCTTGTTCTCACTGGGGTTCCCTAATGCTGACATTTTTAGCTCTAAGAATCCAGACATTTCTCAGAATCAATGAGCTTTCTCTGCCCTTTATTGTTCCGTACTCTGACATGTTGTTAAGAACAATAAAACTGCCTATTTTGCTGTAATGTTATTAATAAGGACTGATTTTGCTGTGATAGAGTAAGAAGAATTTGTTATCTACTTTCCATCATTACTGATGCAACTGAGGCTACTTTCCTCATGCACAGCCTGGAATAAATATCAAACTATATTCTTAGAATGGATCACTGACAAATAATCCCTCAGAAGTCATCAAATGTTGTCAGCATCAACACATTTCCATTAAAACCATGGTTTTTTCAGTACTGGTGGTTTTTTTAGAAAAATATTTAAACTGAAAAAGTCTTCAAATCTTGATATAAAAAGGGAAGCGAAGAGAAATTCAGGGAGGATCCAAAAAGCTGACAGAAAATTAGCATCAAAAATATTCCAATATGTCTGCTGATTAATACAGGTTGTCTCTGAGTATGCTTAAATAAAATTAGAACCGAATTGGAGCTCTTTAACAGAACAGCTGATCTGTTTTAAGCGGCTTCACCCATTGTGCTAACGGCTTGCAGCCAAGTTTGGATTTTGTATGTGTGTAGTAATTTTTCAGAATCTACGCCACATTCACTTGCGTAGATACCAAAAAGCTGGTATCAAGATGTCAAACTGAATTTTATCCTAGGCCTCGTAAAAACGAGCATGTTTGACAGTTGTGGGAAAGCAGGGGGGTTCAAGCTGTATCTATTGTTCGGGCAGAAATATCTAATTTCAAAAGTTAAATTACTGCTAATGATTCCATATGAATTTGTTATTTGAATCCCCTGCAGCCCCACTTTCCGCAGATAGAGATGGATGGTGGGAGACAGTAGGGATATTACCTAAGCTTTTTAGCTTAGCATAGATTTCTGCTGAAACAAGTTCACATTGCTGCAAATCTAGATACATATTTTAATTTCTTTTAAATTAAAACTGTAAGCTTGCAAATTCGAGAACATTTTTTTTCTGATTTTCATTTTGATTTTTATTAGAAAAAACAACAAAATGTTAAAATGGCGAAGAACAGCGTCTCTGAAACGGGAACAAACCCAAAATAGCAGTATTTTATAAACAACACGTTTCAACAGGACTGAAATCCTTCCTCCTTCATATTTTCATAAGCCAGAGTGCTGACAAAATCATTATGTTTTCTGAAGTGTTTCATTTTGACCAAATTTACATGTTCTGGTAGAACATGGCTCCACTAAAGGGATTCTGACTGCCTGAGGCTGAATGCTCTGCTTCTTTTGGGTTGAGGCCCCTATGAGCCTACCAAGACGGACTTAGTCTTTCCTGAATGAGGAAATTACAACAATAAAGACCAAAAAGCCCTCAAACAACACCCTGAATTGTTGTCCCTCTCATACAGAAAGCCAACCCCAGCTGCACAGTGAAAAACCAGAGACAGGTGTGAAGTGAGAAAATGTTACAAAGCCTGAAATTAAGGAGTCCAGCCTACTGGAGGCAGTGGGTTTGGCACTCTCCGAGGCGCCGTTCACAGGACAGAGAGGAGGAAAAAGCAGATGTCTGGAGGCAGAGAAGCATCCTACACGAGTGAAGTGAATCACGCATGGAAAAGCCAAGGACACGGTAGCAGCCGGCTCCTGCTTGAGTGAACAAGGACAAACTGATGTTAGGCCGGGCAAGAGGGAAGAACGACTGTCTGCGCTACGTTGGGGTGTGGGGAAAGGTTGGTCCTGTCTGGGAAAATGATTTGCTGGAAGGTTTTGTGCTGGAAGAGGAAGGAACTGGTGGGTTCACCAGTAAGGGGAAAGTCTAAGGTGGGTTGAAGTCTGCACGTGGGCAGTGAGGCTGGGGAGGGGCTGGAGAACAAGCCCTGCGAGGAGAGACTGAGGGAGCTGGGGGTGTTCAGCCTGGAGAAGAGCAGGCTGAGGGGAGACCTCATCCCTGTCTGCAACTGCCTGAGAGGAGGCTGTGACGGGGTGGGGGCTGGGCTCTGCTCACAAGGGACAGCGATGGGACGAGAGGAAATGGGCACATGTTGTGCCAGGGCAGGTTCAGACGGGACATCAGGAAAAATTTCTTCCCTGAAAGGGTGCTCAGGCCCTGGCACAGCTGCCCAGGGAGGGGGTGGAGTCCCATCCCTGTAGGGGTTTAACAGATGGGTGGATGAGCTTCTTAGGGACAGGGTTTAGTGGTAGACAGGTACAGTTGGACGTGATGATCTCAAAGATATTTTCCAACCAGATGATTCTATGATTCCTGGTGAAATCATCTGTCTTCAGATTTTGCAGAATCAACCCTCAACCAAAGAAGTTCTCTTACTGTTTTCTTCTCCAACCCATTTCCCTGTGCACAGGTATTGTTGACTTGACATGGCAAAAATGCCAGTTTTCACTTCCTGTGAGTCTGCTGCGAGGACTCTGCTGCCTAGTTCATCACTGGTTAGTTGACACCTAAAGAGAGAGGCGGGCTTCATCCTGCCTTTGAAATGCAACCAAAAGTTGCCAAACCAACCTGTGCATGTGCTTACCTTCAAACGGGGAGGAGACAAGAGGAAAAGACAACTGGTTGCATCTCGAGATGTGGTTGATTTCCACACAAAACCCCGGTACAATATGCCAGGAAATCAGACCAGGCCACAGACTGTTGTCTGTCCTTAAAATAAAGATAGATTCATTGCAGGGGCTCCTGTTTTCCCACTAGTTCACAAATATTTTGTTTAGCTACACGAATTCCCTGGAAGCGGCGGGCGCGTTGGCAGGTCAGAGGGCCTGCTGTTGGGTTGTATCATTGTTGTGAGAGTCACGCTGCGAAGGAGCTTTGAGTCGTACCCCATACTGAGAACAGTCTAAATAAGCTGTGACTCAAAGCATCTCTCATCAGGGATCACTAGCGAACACAGGCAATTTCAGCTGACCTGACGAGCTGAACACAAACATGTCAAGATCTCAATAGCACCAGAACATTTGTTTTAAATATGCTGAGCGTGAAATAAGGGCCAGTGGGCAACGTCTATCTGGTAATAGTTTTGCCAGATGTTTCTTTCTCTAATTTTCTTGCAGAGCACACACGAATATGTGTTGTGTTTAAAATTATGATTGGGAAGAACACAGTAGCTAAATCCTGGTTTATTGTAGCAGCATAAACTAGAGTGATTTCCAAGATGAGAGCCATTACTCCAGATTTGAATGGGTGTGAGAGATGGATCCAGCACATTCTCTCAAGGCAATGTCTCTTGCAAACAAATACATTAATCTATGAACCCTTCACAATTAAGTTTTGAGAGTGGTAGGCAAGAGAGAGCTCAAACTATAAAGCTCCGCTCCCTCTCTGGCCGGGAACTTTGTCTTCCAGAGGCAAACAGCAAAGTGCACCTCACTACTGACTGTTTCAAATCACGTTTTTAGGGAATTGCTGCTGTAATGCAGTCTGTAAGGAAAGTGGATCAGGAAGGCTCAAAATGGTAATGTGTCCTTCCCCCAGAACTGTTGATAGATTCAGAGCAGGAACAATGCCAGGTTAAAGCAGAGCAAATATTTGCAGTACAATATTTTATTTGCCACAAAATTCCTCAAATTCTTTTCTAGATCATTGTGGCTGATAAAGCAATTCTTTAGCCGCAAAGTTTTATTGGAGGGCTTTCAGAAGCACTACTGAGTGTGAGTTCAGGAGGACAGGCTGAGATCTGGTTTATGAAGCTAACGCTCAGATACAAGCAGAGCACTCATCTTTCAATACAGTTTTTGCAAGTCCTGGTAGGTCATTAGTAAGTCTGTTGTGGAAGGACTGTGTCTGGAAGGATTTTTAAATGGTAGTGATGTCCTCAACCCAAAATCTCAGCTGTATGCATGCACAGCTCCCTCATTTTTCAGCTTATTGATCATAACCCTGGGAGCACAATTCCCCAAACTCGGGGAGGAGTTTGAGTCTGAATTTGAAATTAACGGAAGGTCCAACCGTTGAATACACGCTTTTATTTACCTAAGGAAGCCAAGCTCAAACCACATCATGTTGAACTTTGGCCGTGTATTCTATGAGATACGAATTCAAATGCAAGAAAGCATGCCATCTTAAGCAAACACCTCTCTTTCCTCCTTTCAACAAGATTTTCTTTGCTTTTCTAAGGTCTGCCCTCTTCACTACTCAAAGAGCAGGTATTCGGTTGATAACTGGGAGACCTCTTCCAGATAAAGCCCATCTTGCCTACTCTCACACTATTAAAAAAAGCAAATACGATTTGTAAGGGAATCCGAAGTTTTCTAGGAATGCATAAGCCTTACAGAAGTGTTAAATTCCTCAGACTGAACAGGATCTGTGCAGATGGCTTACCTGGGGACAAGCACACTCGCTTCACCAGAGGAAACCCAAACTGGTATTCAGGAGGGCTTGTTAGCAAATCCCACACACTGAGCTATCCTTATGAGTACCCAAGGAACCAATTTATAGGTTACCTCAGAATATGAAAAGAGGAATGCACTGATTTTTCCATAGTGGTTAAGTGCAAAAATATTTCTCCACAATTTGTTATGAATTAATCCTCGCTTTCGCAAATGGTTTCACTGGCAGAGGCGGTCAAACAAGTAGCTTAGTTTAAGAGCCTTGCTCTGGATTTTAGCGGCACTTTAGGACAACAAGCATAAATCTTTCACTAATATTTAAGATGAGTTTATTGATGTGGCCATGCTATTTCATACCCATAACCTTTTTAAAAATAGACACACAATTAGCTTGCCAGATCCAGAGGATCCTACACAACCTCTTAAAGAGCCCTAATATGAAAACTCAATCAGGACAAGCTAGTTCCTGTTAATTCCTGATGTTATTTCACAGTGAAGCTGGTCATACATTTCAATAATCATCATTCAGCCTATTTTTTGCCTTCACACAGTACAGCACAAAAGGTGGCACTTGGTTCTGTAACTTTGTAGGGCTCCCCGAAGCTCATACTCATGTCTGGTTGCTCATCTGAGATACAGGCTTTGCTCTCTTGCTGCCACTCACAAAGATTTAAATAATATAGGTTTCAGATAAGTCTGATGGAAAGTAGTAGATGGCAGAAGAGCCAAATTTCACAGCTTGCAGCACAAATGCCATATGTGTTATTGTCTGTTAAAACAGTGAAATTTAAAATATTTCAATTATTAAACATGATTTGTGTATTACAGATTAAAATAGATAAGTTTGCCAATAGCGCAATAGGGAAGGGAGCTGCCTTTTTACCATGTATCTTAGCAGGTTGACCCTTCTGGAAAAGGAATTGTACCTTTCCTGAGAGCGAGAGCACACCTGTGCACCAGGCTGCCGACAGCCCTGCTGCCTCGAGCAGGGGAGGAAGGAAAGCGCTCTGCAGCGCCCGAGTCCACCAGAAGATCTTAGCAGAGTCACAAACGGGACACGTGCAAAATAATTGGATATTTTAGCCCCCAGAATCCCGCGAGTTCTTCCTCGGTTTTCACGGCTGAGACTCCCATTTCAAGGCGCTGTGTCCCTGGATCCCAGGCAAAGCGGAATGGTCCGATGGCCGATCAGAACTGCCCCCTAAACACAAGCTGTTCATGACAACAGGACCACTGAACTCAACCAGCTCTGTCGAAGTAACGCTAAGATTTCACAGTGAGGCTTAAAACCAGCTGGAAGCCCTTCAGTCACCTTCTGATCAGCAGCAGTTCTTCGATGCAGGGAAAACTGCCCAAACATCCCCTGTTTAGTGACTATTTAGAAATAAGCATTGTGGTAGCGTTGTCCCGTAAGCAAAGGCTTTTGCCTAAGCAGCCATGGTATGATCACCCCCGTGCTAAATTCACATCGGCTGCCAGAGTTTCCTCACGGGAAACCTGCGCGGACTCTGGTATTTCTGACTGTCGTGCCTTTCCTGAACAATGCTGCGATTACATTCATGTTATTTTTGTCATTTAATACCGTTGCCGAACCACGTTGATCGTTAAGGGACCACACAGTGCAATTTAGCATAATTCAGACAATTATACAGTTAAGCAGTCAGTAGCCAAAGCTTTTGCCCAGTGTAAGGAAACCTAAAGGATCCATCTATTGTTATATAGGTCTTGGACACCCTCAGGGGTTTGACTGCAGAGGGCATAAACGTGCCCGCGGTGCCCAGGGCCACAGCAGGTCCTCTGCCTTCTCGCACAGGGTCACAGCGCCTTCAAACGAGAGGCTTGACAGTGAAAACCGAGGAAGAACCTGCACAGAATTCCACTGTTGTTGGGAGGGAGCCGGGAATCCGAGCTTATTTCCATCACCCCATAGATAACCACATGGGAACTTGACCTCCAAGGTTGTTATTTGAGCCAGACTCGAGATCTCACCAAGGGAAGACAATTCACACATTTCCTCTGCCTTTTACACCCGTCTGAAATGCATTTAGGTAACTTTTGAGGTACCTTGCATGTAAAACCCTGAACCACAACTGTAACCTCTCCAGTTTCCCTTATTCATGCAGTATTTGATTTGGATGACATATTTCTTACAATATTTATTTTTTGGCCCATTTTGAGACTCTTATGTTAATGCCACAAGAACTTCAGTCTCCTGTATAATATTTCAGACATGGAGGCAAAAATGAAGAAATAAAGAAAGAGGAAAACCAACCGTCTGCATCCACTTAAACTACATTACAATAAAGCTCAGTAAAGATCTGATCAGCAGTTTTTTTAGCCTGGTCTGATTTAATATTAAAGAAATTAGTGGAAAATCTAAAGGCTGAAAGGAAATTTTTGCCACTGTTCAAAACAGGACGTGAAACCTTTAACATAATATTTATGCACATTATGTTAAATACTTTCGGCGAAGTTAAAATTTAGCACTGCCAGCTTCAGACAGGCTGGGAAGGACATTTGTTTACACTTAATAAATCTGATTTTGAGAAGAAAAAGGATTTTTTTTCCCCCCCCGTATGTATACACTAACATTGACAGAAAATTGTGTCCTACGTAGGGTTAGGAGTTGGACTCGATGATTCTTTCGGGTCCCTTCCAACTCGGGTAATTTTATGATTCTATGAAAATTCTCATTTAAAACTATGTAAACTTAGTCATTAAAAAACTTCTGAATACTTCAAAGAGAAGACACAATTTGTATCCCTTTTGGAAATGATTTCATCTTGACCTTCACAGTTGCTGCGATTTAGTCTCTGGTGGTCCACGAAGCTTTTGAGATTCTTAACGCATCACGACTTTAAGTGATCTTTCTCTATATTGAGCACAGCTTTTTTCACAATCATTGCTAGTACAGTTAGTCATGAATTTTCTGACAAAATATGTTACTATTGGGAGAGGGAAGTATTTGCCAAGAAATATCAAATTGTCAGAAGTGACATTTTCACCAGGGAAAGTTTCAGGGTCCAAGGCAGTTGCTCTTCAAAACAAGGAGATTGACTTTTGCCGGCTAACAGTCCGTAGTCCCCAGCTCAGCTCTTTCAGAAAGATTTGCAGGACAAAAGATGAATCTCTGCTCTGTCAGACTCAGAACAGGGACAGGGTGCCCAGTCCTAAGTCCTGGGCTCCAAGCTAGAGGGAAGTGAAAGGCCGGTACGATTTCAGCTCTGCGAATCACAAGGACATTTTGAAAAATCAAGAAAGCTTTTGTAAAACAGGAGAACATCTTCCTACTGAGCTGCAATTAAAATCATGCCCAGTCCCATGACCGCACGTACTGTTTACTAAGGAAGTTACTAAGATGTGCCGTAGCTCCCAGGCAGAGGTGAGAAAGAAGTCTTAACTCACCATGTACTTTCATCTGAGATTTACCATCTAGCCAAATCATTAGCACATCAAAGACCTTCAAACCTCCCTAACGAAAGAAGAAAAACTTCTTTAAGACCCTGGCATTTCAAAGATCAGCCATATATTTGTAGATTTTATGATCATATGGAAACTTTGCAGTCACCTACTCTGACATCTGCGCAGCACAGCCCAGAGAAGGTTGCCCAGCAATTCCCTAACCAGTCCTAATAATTTGTGGTTGACTCAAGGCATCTTTCTCGGAAAGACGTTCAGTCTGATTTAAAGGCTGTATGCAATGGAGAATCCACCACATTCTTTGGCAAGCTGCTGGTTACAAAAAGGGCAAAATCTCACCAACGGGAACGGCAGTTTTGGCTGGACTCACATTTAACCTGTACATTAAATATTCGCAAAAGATTAAATTATTAAATATTCACAGATGAAGTGGGTTATAATTTGCTCCTCTGAGAAATCAGAAGCCTCTAATGAGAAATTGGGTAAACTATTCCCAGTTTTAAAAGAGTTTTTGAAGTCAGAGTAGACCACACAAATATGCCTAAAAGGAGCATGATATTGTTCATCAGTCCCACGGGGGGAGTGTTGGGAGTGTCCTGTGTAGGGACAAGAATTGGACTTGATGGTCCTCTTGGTTCCCTTGCAGCTTGGGTAATTCTGTGATTCTATGATTGCTCACCCAAGATGCGTTCTTTTATTTTTCTTGAAGACTAAAATGTCAGCACTCAGAAGTGTCATCTATTTAAAACGTATGAGCAAACAAGGCAGGAAAATTCTGCTCCCTTAACTTTGTTCTCGATATTGGTTTCTGATGCCAGTAAGAGCCCTAGAAAAAACATGAGTTACACTGACTTCATCAGACAGAAATCTCTTGTATGGTAGGACTTCCAACTGAAAACTGAAGATGTTCTTCTTGCCATGTCCCTGATTTTGCCCAATTGCTTTGCCATACTGACAGGCAGAAGTCCTTAGACAGCCCTTTGAAAAGCAGACAGCCACAAGGTAAACAAAGTTTCTGTTTATTCTGAAGTCACAAAAATCATTCCAAGAGAACAATAAATGTGGAATCACATGCATTATTTACTTATCGTTAAGAACATTGTTATTCCCAAAACAGGCTGGCTACCTCTCATTTCTCTTGGTCAGCTCCTTTTGCAAATGCATCCCATCAGCTCCAGCTAATTCATCACTGCAGTTTGACAATAATCGCTGACTTTCTTTCTAAAGATAATCCACGCTTAAAGGCTCTGTTATATAATGTGCAATAAGCCAAGAATATCTTGCAACATTTGGAAAGGTGAGGCAATATTGTTCTGCCAGATTCCTCTCAGCATTCAAACACCATTTTTTATGTGCCAAAAGTTGCTTCAATTTCTAATGACTTGTGAGTTTTAAGACATAATTTATAACTGAAATCAATTAGCTAAGACACGTTAGAAAAAGTTGTCTGCGTTTTGGGATATGTTAGTACAGAAACGTCACTAATAGGAAAGGAAAAGAAAGGATTGAAATTCAAACATGTGTCATGGCCCCTTGGGAAAAGGTCAGTGTCTATCAGAGACATTTTCCTTCAGAAGATAATTCTGGAGGAGAAAGAGAGAGGTTTCAGAGCCATCCCCAGAACAGATGGGTGAGTGGCTGCTTGTGGGCTTGATGAGGATGAAGAGAATGACGAAGGCAAGGAAAGGAAAGAGAACATCCTAGGAAAGGCAGAAGACATGATGCTAAAAATCTTTAAAAAAATAAATATAAGAACATCTAAAATATTCACAGGAGAGAAGAAGAGGTTTAGAGGGGAAGTTTAGAGCCTCAAGCAGGGCACTAAGGGTGGAAGCAGAGCTATCAGCCAGCTGGAGGCCAAACACCATGCTCCATCGCTCATTTACTGAGCAAAAAAATGCCTGTTTAAACCAAGCAAGCAGAGAACAAAGGTCAAGAGAAGGATCTGCCAGGTTAAAGCAGAAAAAATACGAGCTATAGTGACGCAGGGCCTGTTTGGAACCAACAGGCAGGGATAGCCAGGAGCTGCTGTTGCCCCCGCAGCCCAGGTCACGCTGATCCCAGAGATACGACGTGGAGGGAGGTGCCCACAGGTGCACAGCAAGGACTTGGCTGCGTGAACAAAGGAAGCACTGACCTGGTGGGAATCTTTTCTGCAGAGTCTCTGGGTGCAAGGGATCTGCATGCAGCTGTCCAAACCCTCAGGTCAGCACAGGGGTGGAAACTTTGACAGTATTGAATTCCTGTTGCCATTAGAAAAAATAGTCATATATTAGTTTCTTTTTATTCTTGTTGGCAGATAAGAAAGCATTACTGAAGGAACACCCACTAGTTCTGCATTTCTAGACTGATTCCGGTGAAGGACCCAAATACACTCCATAGACATTAGTATCTATAGCTTTATGGCTAACTAATAATTTATTACTGCTCTCTCGGTACCTCGCAACGGGAAAATAAAACATTTTAATTGTAAGGCACCCAATAGGTCTTGATGAAACCTTGGGATGAAGCTTAAATCTCTCTCATTATTCTGCTGGAAGACTCAGTGCTCCCAATAGTAGTGTCTTTGGTACATGGACGTGTCCAAGACTCTCTGAAGCTGAGGGACCTGGAAGAAAACACCACAAGGAGCACCTATACATCAAAACCACCAAAAAGGGACAGAATTACTTGAGAAGAAAGATGACATTATGAGCAAAGGCACTGACTCCTAGGTCATTGCTGCAGGTCTCTCAGCATTCTCCAAAAGAAGATATGATTGCATTCAAGAAATATCTGTCACCAGTTTCTCTTTCCAGGAACAACAGTCTTGCAGACTAAAAATACTGGCCACGAGGCAGGTGAATATCAGCAAAGGAATCAAGTTTCTCAGGAGAGAAAGGGTGAGCTGACATCTGCAACCAAACTGGAACAACTAATGGGGGTATTCACAAAACTCAACAGTGGCCAGAAAATAATTAAAACAAGATCTAAACAACTGTTGGAGTCCCCTAAAAAAGGCACCAAGTCAAAATTCTCCATAGCTTCCCAGAAAAGAGAAAAATATGACCAGGTCATATGAAGTGTGTCTGAGCAGAGAGAAGTACCCCGACAAAGTAAACACAGTTTCGACCAACACAGAAACAAGACCTCCAGAAAACTGTACTAAGACAAACTAAAAATTCACGTAGCACAGCAGCCTTTATTTAACAATGACTAATACTTGCAGTTTAGGGTAAAAATGTTAAAAAAATGCACTAAAATGTAATTCTTCTGCCTCTGCTCTGCTGTCATAGATTCTGTCACTCAGTTTTTTAGGGACTTCCGAGTCGTGCGTAGTAACGGATTCACATAATGCTGAGCAATGGCACATGATGGACCACAAAGTTCTCAATAAGAAAAGAAAAACGCTTTCACTTGGAATTTACTAACATGTCTCAGCTTAAACAAGGCCTTAAGGAGCTGAAAAGAAAAAGAAGCAAAAAACCTGCCAGCTTCCTAAATAAATCACGTGCATCTTCTAGAGGACTTTCACAGAGAGGCTGTTGGTGGTTCTTTCTACTTCAGCTTCTATCTGGCAGCACCGAGTGGGAGCAAAGGTGTGTGTCGGCGCAGGGTGAAAGGCAGGCTGGAGTTTTTGTGCGCCAGTCCAAAGACGATCACCCTGAGCATCACATTTTGAAATCTGTACGCAACACACCTCCTGTACTGTAAGTTTAAATCTGCTTGAGATCTGCCACCAGTCGGAGCCAGACTGGTTACAGCTGGATGGAAAGCACGAGAGAAGAAGACCTTAAGTAACAGGGAGAAAGTCCAAAGGGACTTGCGCAATCTCAGCTTACACGGGCTTGGATTCAGAGAAAGACATGCAAGGCGTAAGAAACTAACACAGACCACACTGTCTGGACTCAAATGTGCCTCTTAAATCAGAGGAGAAAGGCCCAGGATGTCTCAGGACATGGAAGATATTGCTGTGGTGCTCCAGCTTTCCAGTCAATATCCCCCGGCGGGAGAAGGGCTTGCTGCAGCAAGGTGGCTGGAAGAGCCCGGACAGAGTTCTATCGCTGTCACGTGTAAAACAAGGGGACTTCAGCTTGGCTCGCGGCGCTTCTGAGCTAACGGGGAAACAATGAAACTCTATTTTTAATTTTTTTTAAAAAATTTTTTTAAGGGGGAGAGAGAAGAAGAAAGGACAAAAACTGGCGAACCCACAAAACTCAGGAAACAGATCAGATAGAAGTTATTGTTACGAAATGCCTTTGTTTCATGGCCAAGACTGTTATATATCTCTGGCTGGCCAGACAGAGCATCATGGTTCAGTGGAAGATTCTCTTCTCTCCTGGGAGCTGGACAGAGGGAAACCAAACTTCAGAAAGAAGACAGCTTGACCAGGCAGCAGGGATCAATTCAGCAGCAGGGATCAATTTCTGGAGTAAAGAAACCTTCCCTTAGCAAATGGTACGGGATTCCTGTGCACATTTGGGAGTGGCCGACACCCTGTCTGATGGGTGGCGTTGGCCTTAAAAAATGGAAACAGACTCAAATGAGGGGAAAAAACACCTGAACAAGGCTGCAGCTCCAAAGGGACAGCTTTCCACCCTGGGGAGTCTGTCCTGTCTCGGAGGCCCATGGAGCAGGTTTGGGATGGCCAAGCCTGCCGCTGTCAGATTTTTTTAAAAAACCAAGTAATACCATTGAGTATTTTAAATTCTTTGAGTCAAACCTGCTATTTTCACTACTCCTTGCCAATGGCAAAGCAAGTGGAGTGTCAATAAGAAAGCGAGCGCAAAGAAACATGAGTTAGTTTAAAAAGACTATATGAAACCCAGAGGGAGGGAGAAATCTCATATAGAAAGAAAACGGGGATCTCTGGGAAATCAGCTCTACAAACATTTTTCAGCATGCAGCTTTCTGTGGAGTTTTTGGCTTATGTATAGTTCTGATTTACACACATACGTGGAGAAAAATGCGATATAGACTTTGGTACTGCCAGGTAAAGTAACAAACTCTCCTTAGGAAATTTACTTCCCTGCAGTAAATCAAACCCTACTCAAAGTCCTTTCTGTTCATGTGTTAACACTGTCCTCACACTGTAAGGAATAGCAAGTGTGCTTCCAGGGAGAAATACGGAAACAAAGGTACACTAATATTGGAAGTGCCCCCTGAGCCTTGTAAATTTTGAATTCAAAGTGGTTTGTCTGGTTTATTAGATTCTACGAATCTGGAAACCCCATGTAGTAGTAAGGTTCAATAGCAGTTCATCTGGCTACGTGCATCAAACCTCCCAAGAAAATACTGGGAACAGCATATTCCATTCCTTTGAATAGAAAAACACTCCAAAAAGACAATAAAATGTATCATGACACTTTCCACAGCGCTGTGTGAGTTCAGGTCCTGTGTAGATTCTCCTATACACTTCCTGAAGAGAAACAAGCCTCCGGAATGGCAAAACTGAAAGAAAGGTTCATTTCTGCTGAAGAAGGTATTTTCAGTTTATAAGAGGTTTCTTGCACACCCAAACAGGGGGCTTTTAGGAGAGGTATTCTGCTTGGTGTGGGCAGAGCTATCAGAAAGAACAGGATGAAAAGGATGGCGCTGAATGCCGCGGGGACACTCAACAAGACCAACAGGACTGTTTGAGGTTTCTGCCACAAGAACCAAGGAGTATCATTTCAGAGACTGAAACAGTGGTGCTAGCAAGAAATCATGTCCAGGGACCAAAGACAGCGGATTTTGCAGGAACCGCAGAGACACATCAGACATACAGAAAGACCCTTTCTGTGTCCTGAAAGGGTGACCACGTGAGAAGAAGGTGGCCAGGTCAGTGGGAGAATAAAGTAAATATTCATTATAAATAATATAAAATATATATAAATATTCATTATAAATAAATTAAATATTCATTATAAATAATTGAATATCTATCTTCTCTAAATTACAGTGGAAACACGCTGTGGAGATGAGCAGCCAGGACCGGTAGCCATCTGGTCTCCAAAAGCTGGAAACCCCCAGCTGCAGAAAGCTTCGAAGAGGCGGTAGGTAGGGAAGCCCTTGCAGCACTCCTGGAGAGACACAAAGGACACATTCTGGGAGGGATACTGGTCTGAAAATGCTTTCTGCTAAAGAAATACTGCATCGCCATCTGCTTTTCCTAGGGAAAACAACCTTCACGGCCTCTACTTGGGCGAAGCGTACAGACCAGAACGCGGCAGTGTTTACAGACTGAATGACACCTTATAACAGGTATTACTCTTACCTGAAGGCTACAACAGCTGCCAGCACGTGCAGACAGGAAGGAAATCTTACTCTTGGTGCACAAAGCAGTCTATAGTCTTAACAGTTATAGGAGATTTGTGAAAAAGGTTCAGAAGACCTAAGCCCGTGTACAGGGAGGGACGTAAAAACAGGGTGCTGCTCTCAGCCCAATTCTGTGTTTGATTCTGTCCCTCCACAGCTTCTGAAAAGCATCCTCCCCATCCACCCACAGAAACCCTATGGGTCACTGCTTAAACGCGTTGATTTCCAACGCCCTTGCATTTCACACATTAGATTGAGTGCAAAAAGATCAGCACCAAGAAGCTCATCGGCACGCGTGTTTGGAAGGCTGAGCTCCGTACTCACTCATGTTTCACTCCTTAGATTGCTTCATTAGGGACTTTCCCTCAACTGTCTCAAACTGATGAAATCAGACCTTCACGATGGGAAGAATTTGCTCTGAAACGCAGCCTGGGCCCATGAACTCCTTCTCTGAGCTGAAGACAATTTGATAGATGGTGTACTGACCACACAGGCAGGTTCAAAAGAAACCAGTATGGAGTGCTGGAGAATTTTGAAAGTATTTTTTGATCAATGGTGTTTGGAAGTCTTAAGAACATTAATTCCATATCCAGTCTGCCAAATTGTCTACCTTAGACACAATTTATGGGCGTACGTGTCAAGATATATTTAAAATCCTTTGAGACTTCCAAGTACATGAATAACACACGTACCATTACTACCTTTTTTTTAACATAGCATCATATAAATCAAGCAAGAGAGCCAGGCTTTCTCAGCGAAGGAAAACCACTACACTCAAAATAACAAAGGTAGTACTTAATGAACAATGTCCCAAATTCCTGTTAAATCCTGTCAAGAACAGTTTAAAGCTGCACACTCTCAGGAACTGAAATTAACACATACTTACTTGGAGGTTATATCCACCACTTTTCTATATCTGTATTTTTCATTTGTAAGATAAAGATTAGGATGTCCCTGGTTTCTCTTCTGAAAAGTGCACCATGGTAAGAAATGGAAGTATTTTCTGAATGCACTCGCTGTCTTTTCACTCAGTTGTTTATCAACTGTCTTGTGTCAAGGTGCCATAAAATATTTATTTACAAGGCATTTAAGGATGATTATTTACCAGAAGCGCCTCCTCATGCTCTCTGAGATGATGGTTGTGAATGAAGAGTTTTTGGAATGCCTTGTTAATTAATTCAAGTTATCTTCGTGATGACTGTTGTCAGCAGGTAAAAATGTTACTCAGTCTGGATGGTGGATTACGGTAGTTAAGAACAGAACGGAAAGTATCGGCATTGCCATTTTCATGCTTCCAGACAGTGGGAGAGTTAAGTGGTCAAAGGCTTGGGATGAGCAGTTATATTTTAATTCAGCCACTCTGAGTCTATATTAGAGCATGCTGAGAGTGGACCTAGAATTAAGCTAGGACTAACTTTTTGTTTGGTTTTTTTTTTTTTTACAATCATCTTATAAAGTTGCCAGGAGCCTTTCTGCACTGACTGAAGGTTAGAGGGGGAAAGGAACCTTGACTGTTGTTCCTTAGGTAAACATCCAACTAGCACAACCAAAACCTTTATAGAAGAGCCTGTAATTTCCTTGACTGATGATAACATCCTGAATGGTAAGGACCAATATGTCACTGTACAAAACTCTGACCTCATTCAAACTGATTTGCTTGACACTGAGTCACTGTCACTTCTCTAAACACAATTGATGTTGGATTGTGGTGCAATTTTTCATAACAATAATTGCATTTATTTTTCCTCTCAAGGAGACCCGTTTGACTCTTCTTGGAAGGTACGACCCTTGGCAGCACACAAAGGTCAGTTCTGTTGAAGAAAATTACTCATACGTGCTCTTGCTCGAGTTATTTCTCTCTTGAAGGGGAATTTTACACTTTTTATGTGGCAGCAAAAAATACTGGTGGGTATTTGTTGTTCTTAACATCCAGGATATGCAGTTCAGCAAGTGATTTTCAGAACAAAAAACCCTGTTCCACCTACATACTGAGCTTCACATGAGATCACAGTGCAGTCCAGACGTTGAGGGACTGCCTAGACGAAAGGGACAGTTCTCTATGTGCCACCTTGTGCATGGCAAAGGTTGCGAAGACTGAGACGCTCACCGGCTGGAGCTTTACTGGGGACGATAACGGAAGAAAGGAAAATTGGATGTAGAAGGAGATGACAGGTGACTTTCGAGTTCACAAATGAAATTTGATTTGGCAAGTCTGAGCAGCAGAAATTGTGCTCTCTGAGTTGGGGGTTAGTTTCAGCTAACAGAAA
This sequence comes from Neomorphus geoffroyi, assembly GCA_033558235.1. NCBI lineage: Eukaryota > Metazoa > Chordata > Aves > Cuculiformes > Neomorphidae > Neomorphus > Neomorphus geoffroyi. The sequence goes on along the minus strand of JAUMJM010000092.1, from coordinate 1,601,816 downwards.
ATTTTATTTTTGAAAGGACAAAATCACTTTAATACAGTGTAAGTCTGTGAAGACATCTCACAGCTGAGAAGTGACAACAGGCAGCCATTCCCCTCTAAATGTTACCGGGAGGAAATTAAAATAATGCAAAATTATAAATCTAGAATGTTATTTCATCTTAAAAGAAAAAAATTAGATTCCTATGTAAATGTTTTTCTCCTGTGCTGCTGCAATCAGAAGCCATTTGTATCGGGTTTTTTCATAACTGTCATAGAAAGCGATAGTGTTAACTGCAAACAGGCAGAGCAGATCTTTCTAAAGAAAATTTCCTAGTTCACTCAAAGATTTAAGGGCTGCCAGGAAGACAGAAATGGAAAGAAAGATGGCATTAAGAATTTTCCCTACCAGGTCATCTTTCAGTGGGCACAGGCACCGAGGTCTCTGCAAGGGAGGGCTGGGAGCTGATCATTGTAAAACACACCAGAGGTGCAGGGCAGTTCCTGTTTCCTCTCACTGGCTTTATGGTCACGTCATCAATGGTGTTTGAAACTTTCCAGGCTGTGGAGAAGAGCATGCCTTGGCTCATAAATGTACATATTCTGGTTGATTTTGTTGGCCATTTCCATGACAGTTGTATTCACACTTCCAGCAGAAGCAAGAAAACCGGGGCTAAGCCAGGATTACCTACAAGAGAACTGTAGAATCATGGAATCATAGAATGGCTTGGGTTGGAAGGGACATTAAAGATCACCCAGTTCCAAACCCCACCCCTCGCCAGGGGCAGACTGCCCTAGGTCAGGTTGGCCAAAGCCTCATCCAGCCTTGTCTTGGACACCTCCAGGGATGGGGCATATATCACCTCTGCTGGCAACCTGGGCCAGGGCCTCATCACCCTCACAGGAAAACATTTCTTCCTAAGATCTAGTCTAAATCTCCCCTCTTTCACCTTAAAACCACTATCCTTCATCCTGTTCCTGCACTCCCTCATCAAGAGCCCCTCCCCAGCTTTCCTGGAGCTCCTTTCAGCACTGGGAGGCTGCTCTGAGGTCTCCCCAGAGCCTTCTCCTCTCCAGGCTGAACGACCCCAACTCTCCCAGCCTGTCCTCATATGGGAGGTGCTCCAGCCCTCGGATCATCCTCGTGGCCTTCTCTGGTCTCAATCCAGCAGATCTACTCCAACTCACGATTAGAGTGATTGATCATCTTCTTTGCTGATAATGGAGGGTAATGTAAGCAGGGTGATGATCAGCCCTCGTCTCGTGTCCTCTTAACCCGACGAAGGAGCTGGAACGAGATTTAAAGGCACTGTATGGTTGGGATGGGGAGGAGAGCAGCGTTGGAGACGCAGACTGTGGTGTGGGTGTCTTTGCACTGGTGGCTGCCCTTCACATGGACTCCGTTGCCACTCTAGACAGAGCCACGTCTGTGGCCTCTCCTGTGTTTGATCAAGTAGGTGGAAGGTCTCTAAATACCCCTTTGTGTTCTCTTGGTTCCTCCCCTTGCAGTTTCCCACAGCGGGGAACGCTGCCACACTCCATCTGAAGTAACAATACGAAACCGAACCCGCTGGCTGCTCCGAGGAGACTTTCTCCACAGCCTGTCTCCTCCCCACAGTTGTCAATGGGCACTTGGGTGCAGCAAAGTGTCTTCCACATTGCCGAGACCTCGCAGTGAGACATCACTGCTCTTATCCCTGTGCAAATCACGCTTGGATACCTGAGAGTTTGGTTTGCCTTTCAATATTTTAGGACCATCGCTCTAACATATTAATTAAGGTTGTGTTTGCAAAGGAACAGCCACAGGTGTTGCTAACTCAGAACGGCGCTGGGAACAGGCAAATCCTCTGGAACCGGTTTCTGTAGAAGCTAATCCCAAGAAAAGCCTGCCTAAAGGTTCAGTGTTAAACTTGGTACAAGAGGTACAAAAAGCTGACGGCCAACTAAATGTACCGGAAACTGAAGGGAAATGTGGGGGTGGAAGAAAAATGGAGATATTTTGCTGTTCCCTGACTACTGCCCTTGAGGAAATCATTCCATCCTGAATTTCTCCAATGCCATGTCCCTTGTAAGGTTTCAAAACCAATATTTAAAATATATTTTTAAGCACAACCATGTCTGAACATTAAAGCCCTTTGGGGGAGAATAAAAGAAGGACTTCAAAGTAATAAAATGCTAAATCTGGCAACTTGTTTTTAATGGAAGTAAAAACCTGCAAGACTTAATACTTTAAAGTGTAATAAGAAGAGAAATGTCACACGCAGAGTTCAATTTCTACCCATGGAATTGTGCCCCCGATTTAACAAATTCCAACTCAAATGCTTCCACCACAGCTGAGAAGTGTTTTGCTGACCTCGAGCTCACGGTACAGCAGAGGTGCAGCGCTATCGCTAGGACCGGGATCAAAGAAGCAGAGGTTTTCAAAGCAGCACAAAGCCTGATGTGCGCAAAACCCAGCTGGTTAGCGTTTTGCAACCCAGCAAGTGCTGAAACTCCTTAACTGAGGGCTTCTGTTGGGAATGGGTTTCTCCATGTTGCATCAAACCCTGTTTTAGCCTGAGAGACGTCCCCAGCCTCTTCCTCTCTATAAAGCCCTGCTGTGCGGGATGCTGCGCGGTGACCCGCTTCGCATTCCGCCCCACAGGCTGACCGACCTGGTTCAGATTGACTTCTGGTGTCATGGCTTGGCTTTGGTCCTCAGCAACAGCCTTTCTACGCGTAACACAACATGAAATCAATGGATTTTTGCTACTTACATCAAGAGCAAAATCTAATCTTCCCGCTTAGTTTTTAAAAATGCCTGGGTTTTGTAATTATTTTCTCACCAACTCAGCTCTCACATCCTTCAGCACCTGGATTTAATACTCTGGACCTGGGACAGAATTCTGAATGCTGCCACCAAACCGATGCACGTCCTGAGATATTGGTCAGGATCTGCCCCATAAGGTAACAAGGATGCAATAAATATTGTCATCCGTGTGCCGGGTTATTTTCAGCTCTGCACAGTGGGAAACTGCTGTCTTAGATAATAGAATGCCTGCAAGTTATTAAATTTTGACCATTGAACCTACTGGTACTTAGCAGGGATGTTAAGATTAATGTTTATGATGTGTTTTGGAGATGAAAGCTGCACCGAAAAGTGATTTATGGCGTGGCTGTTGAGCCAGCAGGGCTCACTAGCGGGAGCAGCCTGGAACCGCAGTCAGGCACGAGGACTGGTCTGCTATGCCCAGCCTCCGGCTGCAGCCTGGCACGCCACTGGTTCTCCTTGGTGTGCGATGGCACGGGAGAGCTGAGGCACCTAAACCAGGATCCTGAGCTGTGCATTTTCAGTCTGGTTTAGCTGGGATAAATACCAGCTAAAATACGGTGCTGGGGCGAAGACAGTAACGCAGAGTTCAGAGTGTCTGCACAAGTGCCTGAGCGGAGCAGGCACAGTGACACCACCTTGCACAGCTCAGGGAGGCTGTAGCGGTTAGGGATAACGGGAACTTTATTAATTAACAGCGCGATATCACAGATCAATTCAGAGTAAAATCATTGGTGGCTTCGGAACGGTAACCCCAGAAGACCAACATGCAGAGCAGGGAACAGCCTAGAGCTAATTGGGACGTATTAAATGTACACATGGTTGAATTCCCACCTCTCCCTACATGTTGAGGGTCTGGGTGATCTCTGCTGACTTTCGAGTCAAAGCCATGTGCACAACACCAGGTGACCACTAAACTGAACACATGTAAGAAAAAACTCAGCCTTCAGCCCACGGCAGAGCGTAATGCTTTATTTTATGAAGTTTAGTTTTCTCACCGAACCAATCTGCTCTAATCAACACCTTCCTCTCGGCAGGAGCTGTCAAGACACAGAACAGTTTGGCTGATAGGGAAAAAAAGGTCATGCTCTATCTGACCTGGGAACCTGTGCTGCAATAAAGTCTGTCAGGCGAGAGTTATATGGGCAAGAAGAAAGGAAGGTCTGGACCCTGGATCTTCCCTCCCGTCCGAGTGCCCTGACCTGTAGGCTACTGTCCACCCTCCTCAGTCATCCTCCCAGACATATGTCAACCCACTAAGAGCTCTGGCCAAGCCCTTCACTGGAGGCGTGACTTATCAGCTGCAGAACTGTTCAGGCAAACGAGAGCCAAGGCAACCAAACCGATTGACTGACCCAACACATGGCTCACACAGTCCTAACAATTCAACACACTTGAAAAACAAACAGCAAAATAAGTCTGGCTCTCAGCAAGTTTCTTTGCTGAGAAGTCCTGGAACCATGAGGCAAAAGATCCATACATACAGTCCTTCTCCTTAAGAAACAGCTTATTAAGGCTTTATCTGATGAGAGAACTATCTCTTATTTGAGGAGAGAAATAGATGAAGGACCAGGAAAATTACTGTCTGCATTGGACATTGGTGCTCATAACAATCAGCACGTCTGTGCCGATGGTGATTTGCTGGTCTCTGCCTGTGCTGACATTGGCTGTGTCTCAGCGGTGGGGAGGGTAAGAGCCCCGCAGCATTTTGCCATTCCGAGCTGTCTAGTTACCCATATTACCCTCATGTGGAAACCAGGGCAGACAGTCAGACACGTGTGCAACCATGTCTCTTTCTAACACAGAGTGAGGATGTGGGAAGTGCAGCCTAAGACCCAGAAGCTGGGAGAAGTTCCCACATTTTGGCTGTATCCATTCAATTTCTGGAGGGTTTTGGTGAGAAGTTGGGCACAAACTACAAAAGTACAACATAGCAACACTTCACACATGATTGATGTAGGTTATGACACCTCTCAAGATGTTTCCCTCTCTCCTGCAATGTCCCAGATATCTTAGCCAAGCAGATGTTCACCATTATTCGGAGCCACAGAAAAATGTAGGATTCACACTAAAGGAAAAAATACAGAACATGGAAGACATTTGAGTTATTCTCTATTTGCTTTGTCTTGCAAGTAATCAGGAATTTGTTTTTTTCTGAGTCAGAGTTGGAACACAGACACTTCACGTTCCAGAGGGATCCTACTATCCAGTGCCTCCAGCCACTAGGAAAGATGGGACCTGCATCCCTCCCTCGAAACACTGTCCCGTTTTCATGTAGAAAAGCACCACATTTCTGTGAAACAGCCAGAGGAAGAGAGACGAGATCTTTCTGATGCTATTCTGCTCGGTTTCTTATTCCAGCACATTCTTGTGCGCGGTGTCTGCAGGAGGAAAGACAGACCCAGCTGCCCTTAGTGGCTGCCGGCTCCATTGTCTTTCTGGGGGCGATGTTTGTTCTGTAATTATAACCCCTGTTCCTCAGCCATGAAGCATTCCATTTCTGTAACATTTCGAGACTCATTTCTATCTAATGTGAAATACATCCCTTGAAGATTTCCAGGAAAGTATTGGTGATAAAAATCCACTATTGTCCATTGTTGGCACCGAAGAAAGGCTATTGGAACGTGGCAGGTAGCCATTCCCTCCCACATTTCCTTCCCAGTGTTACCAGTATTGTCACCGACCCAAATAACAGCATTGTTCCCTGAAGCAGAGACAATACAGTTATTCTGAATTGATAAGGCTCCTCCCCAACTATTCCCTGCTTGGACTCCATTACCAGAAAGATGGTCCCCATCTGACTTGGCTGTTCCTCTTGGAATAACCCCAGATCTTTGCTCTACTCCAAGCAATCTGACCCGTTTCCATCTCTCCGCAGCAGGTTTACCCGTGGAACACCAGAGAGCACAAAGCTTACCGGAGAAGGAAGGTCCAAAGCGCCCTACCAGGGCTCACCTCAGCAGGACAGGTACTCATTAGACGGGGTAAGCTGTATTTGACAACGTGCAAGCCTTTTTACAACATGTTTAAAAGACAGCATGGCTGCTGGAATTGCTGCCTTTTCGGATTCCTATGTGAAAGGCAATGGTTGTTGCACGTGGCTTCTCCTTCCACTTCCAGCCAAGCCAAGCGTGGCTGCTCGGCTTGCACTGCTCTTCGCGGCACAGACACTCACAGGCAGCCACTGACCTGACTGCCCATCAGCTTTTCCCCGGGACCCCGGGAAGCCAAACCTGCGGTGGTGTCAATGTCTGGTTCCATCCCTCTGCTAGACCTGCAGATGTTGACGGTTGGTACTTGTGCAGCCTCAGGAAACGGCAGCGCTGCTGAAGGTCAGGGTTTGTCAGGCACCTTTTTTCTTTTTCTTTTTTTCCCCCTTTCTGGGGATTTTTTTTTTCACTCCCTTCTCTCTCTTCACCCCACACTTTCCCTGGGCCTCTTCCAAGAACAACCCTTGCACCATTCTCTCCTTCCAAAGGCACAAAGAGCTTCTGTTACCGACCCACTGACTGCTCAGGATACAAAGAAGTTAAACTAACAAAGCGCGATGCAACAGCCCATTACGGGCAGGTCTGGATGAGTCACAGAAATAAAGAGTAGGAAGGGATTTAAGAGGCCACTTTCCCCTCTCCCCCAAGGCAGCATAAGTGTTTTCTCCTACTACATTTTCCGGTGTCCCTGCTATTTCTGCTTCCTTAGAGTACAGTGAGCTCTTGGTTTCTCCCCAGCATCCATTGCCAGGATTTATCACTCCTCAGCACAAGTGTGCCCAGTGTTTGGGCTTATTAGGAGGATACACCGCATTTAGTTGTAGAGTTTGACCCCCGAACAAAACACCATCTGAAATCAGCATGTTAAGGGCACATTTAATCTTGGAAAGAGGCTGTTATTCTCTCTGAAAGTGTTTCTGCTTATAAGAGTTGGGTTGCCTGCTGGCTGAGCTCCAGGCAGATTCAGAGGTAGCGAATGCTGGATGCACCGCAGGGCCAGTGGCACCATTGTCAGATACCTGTGGTGTGCAGAGATTTAGAAAGAAACATTGCAGCTCTAGAAAGAAAACTGGAATTAACACGTTCAAAAATACAAACACTACTTCCACACCTGGATTTGGACTCAGCCATGGTTGGATGTGGCATCGTCTCAGCGTTACTACCCTGTCACCATCCACCAGAAACTTCTGCCCTGGCAGTCGGTCATAACAGAGACATCCTCCTTGCTATCCTCATCTTGCACAAAGGTGTAAGGGAATTTGTCCCCTTGTCTCCTGACACAGGGCCAAGTCAGGCACAGCGCCCTCTGCTACCACTTGTGTTTCATTTGTAGACTGCTTTGTCCTTTTATCTATTTTATTCTAGCTAGAAGGCTGTTCTCTTTGCTTGAATGATTAGGAAAGGTCTTCTACTTTTGGACTGAATATGGACCTTACTGCTCTCTACAACTGCCTGAAAGGAGGCTGTAGTCAGGCAGGGGTTGGTCTCTTCTCTCAGGTGACCGGCGACAGAACAAGAGCACACGGTCTCAAGCTTCGCCAGGGGAGGTTTAGGCTTGACATTAGGAAGAAGTTCTTTACTGAGAGGGTGATTGGCCATTGGAATGCGCTGCCCGGGGAGGGGGTGGAGTCACCGTCCCTGGAGGTGTTTAAGGAGAGATTGGATGAGGCTCTTAGTGCCAGGGTGTAGTTGACAAGTAGGAGTAGGTGTAGGTGTTGGGTCATAGGTTGGACTCAATGATCTCAGAGGTCTTTTCCAACCTTATGTTACTGTGATACTGTGATCTCAGGGTACCATCTCTTCACACATCTCAGGGTACCTACAGCATCCACAGTGCCAGTAACGTTGCCTTAGGTCCCATTGAGCAAAACAGCCCCAGAAAAGTGGCAGCACAGATGCATGGGCAGGGCAGTCCCCCAGGGCACTGTGGGACCAGAACCATGGCAGACTCTGGTGTGAGAGCCCACGGTTTTGGGAGGAAAATCTCGCTGGGCACAGGAGTGCTTTCTGGCAGTGCTGTCGTTCTCCTACGACATATGCACAAAGCTCAGGGAGCTCTGGAAGGTGAGGCAGTTCCAAGGGTAATAAAACCACCTGCAAGAACACAGCACACATAAAATTGCTAAACCCACTTTGTCTCCTTCATCTCAAAATACAGCGGCCACGGGGGACCTACCTGGGGTTTTCTCTGGTGTGGCACAATGTGGTGTCACCTGGAGGCCAGCTGAGGGTTTCCTTACTAACAGACAAATAACGTTCCACAAGCCCACTGTTAAATTAAAGCCTGCTACCGTGCTCTGAGCCAGTTTGCAGTCCCCAGCTGTGCAGCTCTTGTTTTGCATCTGTCTGCAGCTGCCTGTGGGTTCCTCGTCCCTTTGCACCGCGCTCGATGTTCTCCAGGACAGGTCAGGCGCAGTCACCCGCTGCGTTTCACCCCGCCGCTCGCCAGCGAGACACGGCTCAAGAAAGGGGCACCTGCACTCTGTCCCTGTGCCAACACCAGTTACAAAACATCACTCCCATTATTCTCAACGGGGTCAAAGCGATTTTCACATCAAGGTCTCGCAAACAAAGGACGGCTGTCATCCACGGGGTAAATATTAACAGCCCTCCGACCGTTTGTTGCCTAATTAAATGCTTTTATGGAATATTTCCTGTGCATGCAAAATCTGGGCACTGTTTGTGTTGGGTACCAACCTGTGGGTGCATCGCCTGCCGTAAGAGAAAGCAAAACAAAGAAACAAAAAACCCAGCCCCCCAAACCTACTTCTTTAATATTTTCATTTTAGGGACGTCATTTCAGTGCCGAACAAATTAAAGGGGTCAGAGAGACTTAGCTCAGCCCAACCTTTAGTTTCCTAACACCAGATGGAGACTGTTGTTGGCTGATAGCACTAAAATGATCAGTAAGCGTTCTGTATTTTTGAAAGAGGAGACTTAAATAAAAAAAAAATAGTTTGAATCTCTTTTTTTTTTCCTTGAACCAAATCCATTATTCTGAAGATTTGTTCAATTTGACCTGGAGTAGCTTCAGCCATGGCTCAACTCAAATGGAAACTGAACTGAAAAATGCATTGGTTCCTCTCTCTGGGCTTTATTAAGTAATTTTGTAATAAAGCTGCATAGAAACAGAAGCTCCAGACATCCACTTTGTGAAAGAGCTTGTAAATTCCAGACATGCTTCTCTCCAAGGCAGAGCAAACCCACAACTATTTCAAGATATTACATGAAGGGAAATTATGATCTTTTTTAGTTCATTGCAATATTCATTTTTTAAAAAGCATCATTTAATCTCAACTTTTAAAGGCCACTAGTGCGTAAAGTAAAAAAATGGAAAATAGAAACGTGTTTCAAAATAAAAGGATAGCAGATTCCATTTTTAAATGGAGAAGTGGAAAATTTTAATTATTTTGTAACATTGTAATGATTTCCTTCTGATAGGCAGGAAATTGCCCCTCCTTTGTGAAATATACTGATTTTGGACTCTATTTCAACCTTGTTTTGTTCCTTCAAAATTTCTCTGACCAGTACTTTTATACTAAAACAGGCGTTACCTGCGTTCATGTGGAAAGGGTTTTCCGTGGAAAATGTTTTTTTACTAATGGTGAGGGCCACGTGTGAGCGCCACAGGCTGAAAATAATTAACGATGCTGTTGAAAACCTATTTCTATGGGGTATGGCATTAGATATGGTACACGGCTAACTTCAACCTTCACTGAGTTACTGGGAGTAACAGGGCCCTTTTCCATCATAAAATGAAGCGGCACGTGTTTAAGTGTTTTATTGAGTTGGAACATGAGACACAGGCTCAGGAGATGTGATCTGTGCTCTTTGCTGTGCAGGTGACTTCTTGTACGTGTGGGGGTTACGAGGACGCAGAGCACCAAACCAAGTTCATATGCTTGAATAGTAACAAGGATTTGAAATTCCTAAGTGTTCTTAAGAGGAGACGTGAGCGCTCCAACACAATGCAAGTTGCTCACTGGACAGAGAATGATCTCCAGCCCAGTATCCACGTGGAAGGAATATTAACACCCTGAATGAGTGTAACGGTAGTTAAAGCCGCTTGCCAGCCTGATAATCAAAAGATAATATTAGCCAGGAAATTAAGGACCCAAATAAGGATCCAGTTCTGAGCCTCAGTTAAGTCCAGAATTTTTAGCATTTTATTTTTTACCCTAAGCTCCTGATCGTAACTTGTAATAAAGACATCTGCAAACTTGCAGTGGGTTTAGTCATCTCAGACCGATACAACGAAAGCAGGGGAAGTGAAATCCTGGCATGATCTATACACGAGTCCTTTCAGCACACATTTTCCATACACAAGCTTATATTAGAGAACCGCTAATCAATGGGAACATTGTGCTGGCATCTGCGGGTAAAACCTAGACCTTGATGTCGACACCTTTCAAATATTTATACTAGTTATTGTACCAACACCTGAGTGATCTTTCAGCCAAGTTACACACACTTGCCCACATTTTCAAAAAAGCGGTTTCTCAAACAGCATTTTGTTTTGCTGTGAGCTGCACTGCCTATCAAATTCGTAATAAGAATAAACTCGTGCGACTTTTCAGCCCAGCCTCAGAACCGATGTGCGTGAATAGAACCAATGTGCGCAAGGTTTGGCTGCAAACTTTGAAAACATGGGTCTTGTTTCTACCTAAGTATTTTGAATTACAATGACAGTGCTTTTAAAGATGTTGGACAAACCTTTCCCCCTGCCTCAGTTCCCACCCACAAAGCACAAAGGCACCGCTCCCTCCTTACAAGCTGGTCTTATCTGTTTAACCTGAAAATGCTGCTTTGTGGCTGCATGTTGAGCTCTTTTGCTGGTGTGCCTGTGCTACAAACCGTACCCTACTCCAAAGTCAAGAAGTTTCCTTGATCAGAGACTGGAACGTTGAAAAAGGGATATTGCAGTTGCCTTGACAAGGCCTCATTTATCATTTAAAAATCTGCTTCAGCTTGTTTATTTATTTTTCCGTCAGATGTGAAAGTGAATAAGGATCCAATTTTCAGCAGTCTTTGCTTGTTTTACATTGTAAAGTCCAGAAACACCCCAAGCAGACACATGGAAACTGCTCGTTTGACACTTGTCGCACCCTTTCCAAAGCGCTGTGGCTATTTAATCAGAATAGGTGCTTTCAAAGCGCAGACACTTCCGCAGGTATTTTCCTTCTGTGCCGTAGTTTCTCCCTATTCGTATGTAGAAATCAGATGACTATCCCATTCATTACCCTGCCAATTTTTTTGGTTAGATCTCATAGCCAAAATAACGGGCTTATTAAGGAGCTGCACTGGTGTTTTAACAGCCTTATAAAAGGCAGCCCTGTGTTGCATCTCTAAATGCTGGCACTTAAGCTGCCTGGTTGCAAGCTTTGCCTTGCGTACGTGTGTACTTACAAAGATTTTCTGTTTCTCTTGCTGCCAGAAAGAAATTACTGTTCTTCTACCGGATAAACAGATCATTGTGGATTTCTGTCTTCCATTGCCTCAGCCACCGGAGAAATCCTTACGTCAAGAACTAGGATATATTCCTTGGGTGTAGGCGTGGCTGGCGTGCAGCTAAGAGCTGACAAATGAAACGTAGCTGGCTTTGCGCTTGACGTTAATCCGTAAACGTGTGAAGGAGTGAGGGGCTTGTTTAAATCTCGTGCTTCAGAAAGATTCTCTCAAGATTTATTTAGTGGCCATATTAAAACATAAGGTTCCTTTGCAACGGTTGATACACCTGCAGTCCCCCCCAAAAGGGTATGAGCATAAATTTGTTTGATTTGGCCACCACATTGGTGTCACCATCAAGACACAAAACAGGAAAGCTGGGGTGGGGCTCTTAGCAAGGTCTGTTACGACAGGATGAAGACTAATGGTTTTCAACTGAAAGAGGGTAGATTTAGACTGGATATAAGGAAGAAATTCTTTACACTAAGTGTGGGGAAACACTGGCACAGGTTGCCCAGGGAAGCAGTGGAAGCCTCATCCCTGGAAACATTCAAGATCAGATTGGGTGAAGCTTTGAGCAACCTGATCAAGTTAAAATGTTCTGGATTCTGCTGGGAATGCGGACTAGATGACCTATAAAGGTCCCTTCTGACTCAAAGCATTCTATGACTCTACGAGTTTACGACCCACGTTTGCTCACTATAGGTCTTTCAGCAGACACTGGTATAAGACACTTCCCAAGAGCGGTAGGAGGTGAGGAATCCAGTTACTTCTCATGGGAACTTTTCCCAAAGTTTAATTGTTCTTCTGTAAAAATCTGTCTGGCTTCAACTTGGTCGTGCCTCCATCCGTAAGAGCAGAGGGACCATCGGTCTCAGTACTTTTCTGTGTGTGAAAGAACATACAGACTGAAATGAATTCCTCTCTTGACCTCTATTTTCAGTCATCTTCTGATAACCTAAGATCTTGCTCATAAATCCCTCATTACAAATTATTTTCTTTGGCTGTGAAAAAATTTTGCTGCAATAATTCTCTGACCTCTCTCCCATCTCATGACGTCTTTACTAAAATGTGGATCCTACTAAAAGGCACAGTATTCCAGGATCTGCCTTATTAAAGCTTTTAACGGCAGTAAAGTCACATCTTCCACTCGGTCTCGCTGCTCCTCTGTTTGCCAAGAAATATCGTGTCTCTTATAGAAGAAATCACTTTCATCTTGACATTTACTTAGGGGTGGTAAAATTTTACACATGCCAGAGTGTCCCTACGTGCGGTATTATAGAGACACCACGCCATGAGAAATTATTAGAAGCGGCATATTTAATCGCTTGTAGTTGCCGTTAAATCATCAACAATGTCTAGTGACACTGAGAGTAAAGGCTTGTCAGCATTTCCATTTTATTTGTCTGTGTCTTGGAATGTTTTCGATTACATTAAGAAGAAAAATGCAGCTTTTTGGTTGCCAGACAGGATGTAAATGGCTTTGCAATTTTCAATAATGTTCTAACTGGTATTGTGTGGAAGAAGCAGCATAATGTTCCCACATATAGGGTTCGCTTGCTGTGATGAGGACAGTTTTATGGCCTTCTTTATTTCTTTGAAATGCAGTGGGAAAATGTGAGGGGTTTATATCTGTTATTTAAATGTTGCTTAATCAGCAGACTGACTCCTGTTTCTGTGGGCACCTCCTGGGAATCACAGAGGAGTCCAGCAGGCAGGTACCCAGCTCTTCAGGGAAACATTAGCATGTAAAATATTTAACAACGCCGCATTTCCTCCCAACTGCCTGTCAGCCACTCGAATAAAACATCTGATTATACCACAGGTTGCCAAAACATCATTTAAGTAAATTACTTGGGGAGAAGAAGAGTGGAACGATGCAAGCCACAAACCTACTTAAACTGTTGGGGGAAAAGAATGTAACAATGATCAGCACCTGGTGCCTTTTTTTTCCAGCTCTGCTAGATTGAGATGGAATAAAAAACATGTATTGTGAGACTGGAGTTAACTACAGTGTTATAGGTACAAAGATGCTTCTTTTTTCTTTATGCCCTCAGCAGATTGTGAGTTAGCTCGCTATTTTTCCTCATATGCACGAGGTCTGTGCACACAGAAACACTTTGTTGTACGAGGTGTAATAACCATTCCTGGACACATGTTTTCAACATCACAGTCACAAAAATCCAGAGCATAAAGATACAAACAGGTATTTGGTGGTTGGAGAGCGGGGAAAGTCTGCCTTGCAGAGAAACGCCAGGCACTCGCTCTTCTGGAGTCCTCAAAAAGATCAATTTCAGTGTCAAAGAGTCTACACGTTTTCTTTAAGACAGTCTGTATATCAGGTATCAAAAGGTTTTTTAACATAGCACAAAATCCCTGAAAATTAAAGGCAAAGACATCCCAACAAGAGTTAAGGCGTAATTACCTAACAGAGCAGGTGAGGTCGAGGAAACAAGTTGCCAAAGGAAACGGTGGGTTCCCATCTCCTGAGCGTCCACCAGAGGCTGTCAGCACCTTGGAAACAAGGCACTGGGCTCCTTGTAGGTGACACTCAGTGAAATACGACAGCTCTGTCACGACAAAGTGCAGAGGAGAAACAAACATAACTCCTTCTTAGCTTAAAATCTGTAACAGCGAGGCTGATCGATCTGTGCTTCCCCAAATCACCCTGGGAAATGGGCGATGTTGATTACCAAACTCCATGCTGCTGTGTATTATGGATTATTTTTTGTTGCAATAACACTCACAGTGCAGGACACAACATGATAACATTTACACAACCAAATAGTTTCCATTTACGGGTTGTTGTGTTGGCGTTCAGGAGAAAAAAACCCCTGAACTAAGTTATTTCTCACTGGACCTAATGGGATTCCACAGAGGCTCAGGATGTCTCGAAAGAAAATTCCAAGCAGTGTCCAGGAGGGTAAGCAAATGTAAAGATGGGTATAATCATCACACACATTTATTCACTTCTGTAAGCACGTTTAATGGGAGAATTGGCAGCTCCTCTCCCTTTGTCCTTGAGGACCGTTTGCTGTGTGTAGTGTGAACCTGCCCCCCCGCCAGGTGGAGAACAGGGGAACACCAAAGCCCCAGTGACCCTGCCGGTCTTCAGCATCCCCTCCTTCAAAGAATCACTTGTGACCAAATACTTGCAGAAACAAAACATTTTAGGTGGGATTTTCAAAAGCCTCCGTTTCCGCTGAACTCTGCAGCTCCTGAAGTCAGCTGAAGGTTTACGGGAGGAGAGCTAGAATATCAGCCGTAAAGCAGACCCCGATCAGAGCGCGCCTTCCAACAACTCCTCCAGGCTTGCCAGAGCTTGGCTTTGTGGATGGTCGTATACTGTTATTGCAGGCTTTCTTCTCTAGTTTCCATTTACAGCATTTTTTCTCTTTCAAAATCTGTTATGTTTTATTGCTTCTCTTTCAAGTTTTAGCATTTTGGATATTCTGAGGCGTATTTTTTGATATTATTTGACTCCATTAAGTAGATATATGCTTCCAACTACGTTTAATAGGAATGAAGTGCAGCAATTTTTTATTCTGTTATGATAGTACAATCTGTAAAAGTCTGTTGTGTTTAAAACACTCCTTTAACTCACAGTGAAATAGGTGTAAAACTACCTATGGGTCATTAAAATCGACGTATAATTAGTCTTTCTCAATCAGAAAACAATACATAAAACACCATCCGGCTCCCCATGATGATTTTTTTTTTTAAAAAAAGGAAATTTCCTTGCCTGCTGCTAAGTATGAAGTTTGAATAAGGTTTTTTTCTCTCTTCCTCTGTCACCTGTTTCTTTTATGTTACCTTTCAGTTATTCACAGTGGCCCTCACTCTGTTGCTTTTGCTCCAGCACGCACGAGGCTTTTATGCCAGCTGAGTTTGTGGAGAGCGTCCGCGCTGGTGATTGCAGACAGCCTCAGGGTGGGGGCACTGCGAGTCTGGGGAGCGTTGCTCATGCTCCCAAAAGGAAAACATTCCAGTGCAGAAGCGTCTGGGCAGAACTGGGCAAAGAAATATGAAACCAGGTGGTCATGATGGCTCCTTCTATCTTTAATTTCAACAAAACTCAATAAATGATGACAAATTACAAACATTGCTCTCAGGCAAAATGCAGGGACATTTACAATGTCAACTCTGTTTTCAAACATCTTGAGTCCCTCCTCTGTTTGGTTGCATTTGAAAAAAAAAAAGAAATACTTAAAACTTAAGCCTACTGCACAGTTTCTCGTTCCAGAGGTCACTTTATACAAATATAGAACGTGCTAGAGCACAGCCTGCCGGAGGAAGCAAGGTTTTCATATTCAGGTGCAGGGAAGAGCAGGATAAAAAAAACCCCAAACGGTGCTCGTATTTTGTTGAGAACGTTTGGCCATGAGTTCCTCCCACTTTGTGCAGACTCACAGTTACCCTCACGCATGAGGTAGCCAGCGCAGAGGTGGACACTTCCAAAGGAGGCCTCCCCCACCGAAAGGTGTGAATGGCTGCTGGAGTGCGTCTGGCTGCACTGTTCACAGAGGGTGCCCAAGGCAAAGCCAAGGTGCTTCTGGTGGGATAAATCAGAGCTAAAACCTGTGAAGTGTGGCCAGGGCTCTGTGTAGCACAGTGACACTCAACGTCACACCCAGAGCAGAGCACTGGGAAGCCAACCATCTTCTCTGAGCATTGTGCTTATAGAATCATAGAATCATAAGGTTGGAAGAGACCTCTGAGATCAGAGTCCAACCGTGCCTGTCCCCCACTAAACCCTGTCCCTAAGGAACTCATCTACCTGTCTTTAACACCCCTCCAGAGATGGCGACTCCACCCCCTCCCTGGGCAGCTGTGCCAATCCCAGACCACCCTTTCCATAAAGAAATTCTCCCTCATGTCCAGTCTAAACCTCCCCTGGTTCAGCTTGAGGCCGTTTCCTCTCGTCCCATCACTGTCACCTGTGAGCAGAGCCCAGCCCCCACCCCGTCACAGCCTCCTTTCAGGCAGTTGCAGACAGGGATGAGGTGTCCTCTCAGCATCCTCTTCTCCGGGATAAACACCCCCAGGTCCCTCAGCCGCTCCTCGCAGGGCTTGTTCTCCAGCCCCTCCCCAGCCTCGTTCCCTTCTCTGGACGCGCTCCAGCCCCTCAAGGTCCTTCTTGGAGTGAGCTGAATTCAAGTCCTCCATGAACTGTTATAGACTGGTTTATGAAAGTGAAAGGGTTGTATCGCACATATCGCAGTAAATTAATTCCCCCAAAGCACTTGCCTTTGGAAAACTGATAGAGTCCCACAGGTTTCTCAAGGTGGGAGCTACTAAAGTTGACATCTGAGAAATGAAAACAAGACGGGAGGGTGCCTGTGATATTACATTGGCAACTCCCTTACAAGCTCCCATTTTGCCAGTCTGAGCCCCTAGCAGAGAGATTTTTCTGATGATACGAATCACAACGATGCGACAAATGATCTAAATCAGCAAAGTCCCATTTCATTTACAGGGCTCGGTTTTCATTATTTCCCACTGCAAAGGAAGTGGAAGACTGAAACATCTGGTCCTGTCCATGGGCTTTCAGCCAAAGCTTCAACGTCTGCCACTGAGCTGAAACAACAGCAGGCTAATCTCCGTATTGTCTTTAGCTTTTCCAAAAACTCTTCTCCAGAACGAGACAGCAGAAAGAAATCTTCCCTCGGTGTTTTATTTCAGGCATAGCACATCAAGCTGCAGCCACACACCAACAACAGATACTCCCCCTACAGAACCTTCCCATTCCTAAAGGCCATACATTCAGACAAGAAGCCCATCAGGGCTAAGCAATTAATTTCACTCAAAAGATACTTTTTACCCAGTTCAGTTTAGCAGGAGGTGATGCCTTGCTGGGAAACACTGCCAGGGAATGTGGCAGAGCGGCAGGAAACACGCAGGTCCCAGCAGAAATGGGAGAATTTTATGTCCGAGATCCTGATAAGATTCAGGGAAACATATATTTCAGACCAGATCCAAACTGGATTCTGACTACACAGTGTCTGAACTCATATAACCTCAGAAATACACAATCTTACACTTCTGCAACGTCCCCCGTGTCTCTAGTGTGAATCTGAATTGACTTCAGCACCTCTGAGGCCAAAAGTCTGCTACTACAAAGTAAAGGGATGAACAAGTTGGGTGGTATTCTGAACAAGGTGTACTTAAAGATACCCCAAAACCCTCTAAAAATTCCCTGTCCCAATCTAAGCAACTTCTAGATGTTTCGGGGAGGAGAAAACTCTTGCAATGAGCAGTTTGCCTCTATGCAGCGACGCGTCTCTAGCAGTTCCTTCTAGACACCTGGGAGCTCCCGGTCTGCAGGGACCGGATGTTGGACCTGTGGATACCTCCTGTTTTATTTCCTCCCACCTAGAAATAACTGTGTTTCTAGATCATAATAATGTCTGAAATAGTGCCTGCACATTGAGAAAGATGGACTCAACCATTGTCCTTCCAAGAAGAGGAGAATGAGGTGAACGGATGCAATTGTTCCCTATATCTGCTTGTGACCTTGCCAGCAGGATCTCTAGTGATTGCCCAGGATGTCTCCAGGTAAAATCATAGAATCATCTGTTTGAGATCATCAAGTCCAATTGTACCTGTCCACTACTAAACCCTGTCCCTAAGGAACTCATCTACCTGTCTTTAAACCCCTCCAGGGATGGCGACTCCACCCCCTCCCTGGGCAGCTGTGCCCATCCCTGACCACTCTTCCAGTGAAGAAATTTTTCCTGATGTCCAGTCTGAACCTCCCCTGGCACAACTTGTGGCCATTCCCTCTCGTCCCATCGCTGTCACTTGGGAGAAGAGCCCAGCCCCCACCCCGTCACAGCCTCCTTTCAGGCAGTTGCAGACAGGGATGAGGTCTCCCCTCAGCCTCCTCTTCTCCAGGCTGAACACCCCCAGGTCCCTCAGTCTCTCCTCACAGGACTTGTTCTCCAGCCCCTCCCCAGCCTCGTTCCCTTCTCTGGACGCGCTCCAGCCCCTCAATGTCCTTCCTGTAGTGAGGGGCCAGAACTGACCCCAGCACTCGAGGTGTGACCTCCCCAGCGCTGAGCACAGGGGCACAATCCCCTCCCTGCTCCTGCTGCCCACGCTGGGTCTGACCCAGGCCAAGATGCCATTGGCCCTCTTGGCCACCTGGGCCACTGCTGGCTCCTGTTCAGCCACTGTCAGCCAACACCCCCAGGTCCTTCTCTGCCAGGCAGCTCTCCAGCCACTCCTCCCCAAGCCTGGAACGCTGCACGGGGTTGTTGTTTCCCCAATGGAGGACTCTGCTCTTGGCCTTGTTGAACCTCACCCCATTGCTCTCAGCCCATCGACCCAGCCTGTCCAGGTCCCTCTGCAGAGCCTCCCTTGGTGCTCCATTGGTTGCACGGAGGTAAAGTCTCTGCAACTGATCTTGCAGAGAGGGCAAGTTAATAAAAATCCACCTGATACAGTGAGAAACTCCTTCTCCTGACAAAACACCCAACTGCCCAGGAGTTACACCAATGCCCAGGTAAATGCTGTTTAAGCGACAGTAGCAATCACTTTTCCATGCTGTCCAAGTTCTGCAGCACTAACAGGAATTTGGTTTGTAGCTGAGAAGACAACTGACGTCCCAGTTTCAACAGTGTCTCTTAAACAGCTCTTACTGCTCCAGATGCTGGGAAGGGTTTCTTAAATCAAATGTGCCACATCGTGTGATATCTCACCCTTTCTGTACTCGCAGGCAAGAAATTTCTGAGTGAATTTTCAGCAGACACTTCTTCCCCTTTTCCTCTTCCCCTCAGCAGGCAAATGAAGTTGAACACCTCCACAGACTTGATTCAGCTCATCCTAAAGCAAGCAAAATCCAGAGAACTCATTCCATTTTTATTTCCTTCCTTCCTTTTTTTTTTTTATTGCTCACAGAATAGGAAATACACAGAAGAGGCCAAAAACGTATTAGTAGACTCTTTGTCTGTCTTTGGACGACAATACTCGACAAGTTAAGCTTAGCCTATAGCAAAGCAGCCCCAGATGGCCAGGTCTGTTCTAAATAAGCCACTTTTATGAGGCCAGGATGTCTAAAAGAAACACACTTCATAAAAGGAGAAAATGTGCAAGCCAGAAGAAGGCCAGAAAAAGAAACTCTCTTACCAAACTACTGGTGTTCAGACTCTGCATAAACATATTTATCAAACCAGAACAAACCCAAAAACCTCAAGGGTTCCCTTCACCGGATGTGAAAACTTACCTGATAAAGAGATGTTGGAGATTCTTAGAAGCTAGATGTGCGCTTATTATTAACAGATTATTTATTAGATCATCCAGTGCCACCCCTGCCGTGGGCAGGGACACCTCCCACTGGATCAGGGGGCTCCAAGCCCCATCCAACCTGGCCTTGAACACCTCCAGGGATGGGGCAGCCACAGCTTCCCTGGGCAACCTGGGCCAGGGCCTCCCCACCCTCAATGACCAGATATCGCAGAAATCCCTTTTCTTTTGATCAGGAATACTGCTTCTAGGGAGCAAAGAAAGGTTCAAATTCCTTAAATGTGTGTCTCACCAATTGCCCCAGCTATAATACAATGTCCTCAACTCTATTTATTCTTTTAATTGGCTTATTAGCAAAAAAAGTGTGAAGCTTAGATAGGCTGTTTTTAACAAGTGTTTGATTAATCAGGGCTTATCAACAGACTCAGATGGTGCCAACCAGTGTTGCAGCTTCTAATTTTTAGGCACCCTGTGCCCAGGTGCCTGGGATTTCCCGTATCACATAAAACACAAATTAGTTTGTGGAGAACGACAAGCTGGGCAGGAGTCATCTAAGTGAGCTATCAGAAAATACTGAAAGAAAATGAAGCCTTCAGCATTTTTTCAAAGGCAGACACCTCTCTGCATTTGGGCTGTAAACCCTCTTGCAATAAAGGGGTAAACTCAGGTCAGCTCTCCAACACGGGCCAAAAGAGACTCCGGGAGAAAATATCACAACTATGTATTTTTCAAGGTGGATTATATCAGATTTTATTATGCTGTGAAGCTGAATTCAGGTATGTAACTACCTAATATCTAAACAGCTACGAGAAACAAGGAGCAAACCAATAATTTCCTCTCTGATTAGAATTCTTCTGTTTAGCCTGGATGTATTTCGTTTCAGCAGGGGCAGAGCAGGCACAGCGGTTGGTTTCTTTTCCATGGGAAAATTAATATGTCTTTATTTCAGGTCAGACTGGGACAATTTTCCTTTTTAATTTCCAATTCAAGCAGTAAATTGAAAAATCAATACTCATCATATGTCTAATTGTGCTGTCTCTGTTCTCTTACCCAACACTCCAGAACACAACACAAAAACTGGGATACAGAAATAGAAAAAAGGAGAGTGGAAAATCCATTACCTCATAGTTTGTGCTGGCAGGACTGGAAATATAGGTGAGTAGGACACAAAGCTTAGCTGAATCTTACACACCCTGCCGCGTGCTGGGACGAGAGATGGTGTTATTCCACCACAACTCTTGGCAAAGTCTGTTAGTAGAGACATCACATGAGATCACAGACCCGTGGTCTCCACGCGCTTCCCCCTACGCAGCGCACCGAGGTTTCTTCCAAAGGGTGGGGAGAAGGTTTTGAAGATCTCTCCTGCAGCAAATCTACTGCCCCGTGTCTTGTTCCCAATATGTTTGGAGGCACTGTCTCACTTTTCCTTTCAGAGGGTGCGGAATGGAACTGTCTGGTGAGGGTGCAAAGTGCAGGTGCTACTGACATAACACAAACGGAGTGGAGAATTGCTGAGCAGACACATTTAAGCACTGGGAGATGACAAATGTTGAATGTACAAATCACCCAGTCTGCTATTTCACCCTGTTACATTGAGCGTAAGCATTGGTTACATGCTGGGTCATCAACTGCCAAGCAATGTTTAGCTTTGCATCATCTCAAAGTATCTCTGAGCATGGGAGTACTTGAGAGTTCCCAGTTGGCAGCAGAAACAAGACAGTTGCATTAAGTTAAACCCTGAGATTAAATCTGGTCTCCAGGGCAAAGGCAGGCTGATTAGTACTCCTGTTTATAAGCAGAGCTGCTCTAATCTTTTACTTATAAATTTCCTCCTCCATCTGTTATCCATCAGGGAAGTGAAGCTTTAAGAAACTGTGCAGATGGCTTTAAGGCATTCTCCTTCTTTTGCTAAGCAATGCCTTGGCTTCCTAGATGTGTATCCCAGAGATGGGGCTTCATTTTTAGAGCATGCGCCTTTTCTAACCTCTCCTGTTTTCCACCCAAGAACCTGCACTGAAGTCCTGTGCAAGGCATTTTTTACTGCCTCTTCTCCTTAGAAAATGGGTTCCAGTGTGCAGTACCTGTGCCAAAGGATTAAACTTTCATCATCTGGGTTTGATACTTAGATTCATGAGAGGAAATGAGTGTTAAGCATCCACTGCATGCCAGGGTATGTTGAAAGATCCCTTCAGCAGTCTGTGCCAGTATTTTTAAAATGGGACACGTTAGGGTCTTTTGCACCAGAGAACATTATATTTTCTTAAAGGAAATCTTCCTCACCACGCTTGTCTTTCTAGAGAAATGAGACAATGCTCCACAATTTTTAAAGTTATAGCAGTGGAATGGGTAAAACAGGAAAGCAATCGAGGGGAGACAAAGAGGTGATAACAAGCAACTCAACGAGAATGAGTTTGCAATGCGTTTTGGCACTAGGAAAGGACAGGGTAGCTTGGGCTGCCCACACACGCAACAGAGATCTCGCATCACTGACAGAACCATAAATAAATTATTCCCTTAAGAGTCCTGGGGCAAAAAATCAGTCAATGGTCTTCTGCCGCTGACTTTTGTGAAACTCAGGTTTCACAAAATATTAGGGTTAGGTCTTGTTACAGTCAATTCAAGACTTCTTAGGAAAAAATTCCAGTCTTAGCCAGGCAGTTTTCAGTATCACAGATGTCTTCCCAGCGTATGTGTCTGTACCTATGCACCACCTTGTGGGTGAAGCACTGAAAAATCCACTGAGGTGTAGTGGGAAGTCCGTGCCCTTTGGTAGAAAGCTACATGACCTCACAGACCTTTGACTCTCTTACTCAGGCTCTTGCAGAGAAGAGCCCATAGGATTCTCTTGGACTCGATGATCTCAAAGGTCTTTTCCAACCTTGTGATGCTGTGATTAAGGTGATCTGTGTTGTGATGCCTCGGAATATCACAATACATTCAAATGAAACCAAATGAAGCACCGTAAAATTCATAAACACCTCAAGGGACAGGGCCTGATGACTGCAGCTATAAACAGATATTAATCTAACACTTTTTCAGGGTGACTCTTGCACATATTGCTCAAAAGGCTGGGGTTGCTCTGTGCACAGCATCCTAACACAATAAAGCCACGTACTTGCTTTCATCGCAAAAGATTTTCAGGTCATGTAGTTTGAGGTCAGGTACCGCTTATTTCTGTCTCTCTCGGATTGTCACGGCACTGCACATGTATCTGTCATCGGGCTCTTCATTAAATCTAAGCCATTCCATTGAAATCAAGGCTCAAACACGCATGACTTCTGCACAATCTTGCATTTTCTCTGCTACACACGGCACCATTAAAGGAACGGCTCTCTTGTTACCCGTCTATTTTTAGAAGTCTAACATGGGCAGTTGAACGTGGCTTGCAGAGAGGAGGCATTTACTCACACAAGATTTATATACAGATTTTGCTTAATAAATCTGTTATTTGAATAAAAGAAAAGGTATTTTTGTGATTAAGACGTAGAACCAAGTTCAAGAGAGCCATAAAAAGGTCTTTCTCCTCTCCAAAGATTTCTGTGTCACTTTAGGTAAGTCACTTCATGCCTCTCTGTTTCAGGTCTGAACCTACTACAGTGGTTTCTTGCTTCTCTTGAGTATGCATGTGTGTATAAAAATGTATCAGTTTTTGTTTGGATAAAGAAAACACTCATTTTTCATTTGTGAGGGCAGCAATAAAATGGAGCTATCTTGGCTGAGCTGCTGAGTGTTTCTATAATGCAAATACAAATGACACGTTTGAGCCATTACCACTCCAGTTTTTCATAAACTGAGATGGATTTTGCCAGCTAAAAGCTGGAGGTCTAATCTAAGCTGGCCATCTAGACTCCAGCCACACACAAGAGACAGGCATCTCCCGGGGACAAGTTTTCCCACTGGAAGCAGACACCCAGCACTCCATTCCACTGCCAAAATATCCACGTTCGTGTCGCTTGAGGTGCCCTTGCACTGCCCAGCTGGTCTCCAGCTGCCAGCTTAGAAGGGCACAGGACGCCAGGACGTCCCTTTCCACCTCCAAACTAAATAATTCCACCAAGGAGGGTTTCAGCTCATGCATTAAGACACCTGATTTAGGTGTGTAAGGTAGGTATCCATGTGTGAATCGAGAGCTGAGGCTTCCTTTACAGGCCAGGCAGAGGTACCATCACCTCATTCAAAGGAGCGCGGAAGTGATTCAGCTGCCCTGGAGCAGATGCCTCCATCTGCCAGCTGAACAGCTCTGTAGACTCCTTCAGCTACATAGACCTCAGATCACCTAATATTTTGGATTCAGAAGACCTCTTGCCTCCTTTTGAATGGCACAGAATTTACTTAAGAAATTAATTTAATGTATTTATTTAAGAAAGTACAAGCAGTTATTGGCAAGTAAACTTTTGCTCTATTAAACAATGCTCCAAACCAGAAAACTGACACAATCCCTAATGCCCGACACTTTTAGCAGAATGTACAGAGCAAGCAGCTACTTATTAATTACAGAAGATTGTAAGCAACACTGCGATTTGTTTTGACTAAGAGAGAGGAAGCCTCAAGTGCTGATTCTTCGTAATTAAACATGTGCCTCACTGGCAGTTGGGAATTAAATCAATGTTCCTCCTTCAAACTTGTACTTATTTGGCAACATGGCAACCTTGATGAAAAATAGCGTTTACGTGTCTGGCGATTTGGCTACAATGCGAATCGGGCATGGAAAGGGGTGTGAGAGGGGTTGAAACTGAAGAAGCACTTAACAAGTTTTAAGAGATGTGGTATAAAAGGTAGTCTCCAAAGCCATCTGCCAAAGCGTCAAGGTGATGGATTTTTGAATTTAAATAGGGGTTTTTTATTACTTTACACTCCATTTAGACTACAGTGCATGTGAGAGCAATACAATAGGCATGAAAAATAGAGACAACTGAACCGCACGGCACACTCTGTCATCAACCTTGCAATCTTTCCTCATTTATTTATGTGCAAACTGGCCGAAGGCACTGCCAGCTGATAGTCTGAGAGCATCTGTCTTGCAGAGACCATCCTGGATGCAGCCAGTTTTTGCTGGATAATTTTAAGATACTTTGATGGAAAACGACCTCCTGGAATAAGACCAACAGAAACTTGCACAGACAATATAGCAGGGTTTTCCACAGTTCCTTGAAGGAAATGTCTCTGCCTGCACATTTCTCCCATGTCAGCTTAAGGTCATATTTAGTATTTAAAGCGGTTTTTTCTGAGGTCTTCGTTAAAGCAGGATGAAAGGCCGAAACCTGCAAAGCAGCTGTTGCCACCCATGGGATGACCTTGGACTTGTTCTCTCTCTCACTTTTAGAGAAACACATTTTTGTGTTCCTGTTCAGAAAGGTATTTAACGGTGCCTCATTTGAGTAAGTGAGTAGGTGGGTGAACAAGGGTCTTAAATTACAGGTAAAGGTAATTTTACAGGTAAATTACAGCAAAAGGTAATTGTGAAGTGTTTCAGAGAGAAAAAAAAGCGCTCTCTATTTTGAAGTAGTTCACTAACCTGACTTCAGCCTTTCATCACATTATGAGGAAGAGCAGAACAAATCCTCATTCTTACATTACTTCCTTTGTGAGGAAAACCACAACTTTCTCTTTGATATCTACTCGATGAGAGAATTCACTGGTGATACTAGAAGTAGAAAAGGACCTTTTAGTAGTTACACAGATGCAACCTGATATCAGAGCATGAACACGCAGGCAGTGCTTTGGCAACGATGTTTATTGCATTTGGGACATCTGGTAAAATTCAGAATGGAAAGGCAGAAAGATGTCACCAAAATATCAGAGTCCTTTCTGATAACTCGAGTTATTGACACGTCTGTCTCCTTCGCTGGAGTGACCCATGGGAGACGTCTCTGACACCAGTGGTCTGTGCCTGCTATGTTGTTGCTGACTTGTCTTCTTTAGCCATTTAGCTACAGCAGAACACAGCTCAGGAAGGACACCACAGCCTTCCTGGGGAGCAGAGAAGCAAGACTAGAGGTCCCTCAGACCTCCAGCCTGCTGTGGTGGCACTGCTAGAACACCTGAGCTAGTCCAAAGCCACCTTGTATGAATATATGTCATGATCAAAGCAGTGTCCTTGGTGTTGACTCGTCACGGTTGAAATTTACTCTCCCTTCAGCTTCTTCACGACTGCTGAGACAGTGATAAATTCAGCAGCAGAGCTATAGGACTGTGTCCCAGGCTGAGGGTATGGTACCACAACCACTGATTGCAGCTCTTCCGGCAAATCTCCGGAAACTTCAAAGCACAATTTTCACTGACTCCAGAAACACAAATTATTAAAGACCACTCCGTAGCCACCAGAGGAGCTGGTTATTCAAAGACCAGCCTTGACTGGAACAAGGCATGCCCTGCCCAGCCCATTCCTGTGGCTCTTTAATAACTGCCATTTGAGTTAACTGGGGCTACTTCTGCCAGCCAAAACAAATACCACGTTCAAAAAGGCTTGTCTTGACTATCAGCGTGTTACCTTTTCCCCTTCTGGTAGATAAGTTGAAGCAGGAAAACAGACTGTGGCTTCTGCATCCCCTGGTCCCCCCACACAAGGGGAATGTGATTACAGCCCTGCCATCCCCCTGAGGGCAGAATGAAAAGCCTCTTTCTACTCTGCCTTACAGGGCAGGAGAGCGTTACTCCATGAAACCTAATAGCTCAACACTTACACCTGAAACACAATCCACTGCCTTCTCTCCATTCTCCGAGCTACTCCGGCTCCCTTGTTCCATTAGGTAGGATATTACTTTCCCTGCCTGAGAGCAGGAGGGAAGACATCAGCTGTTATCTTTCAGCCGATAAAGATCTTCATTCACGCCTGACGGGTTGCAATTTAAGGAAAACCCCATCCTCCCGTGGGTTCTGTGAATGGCAGCGCAATAACACAGCCCTTGTAGCTCCCAGTGTAGATAACGCCGCTCCTTCTGACAGTACGAAACGCAGTTTGGTAGTTGCTGAGATGTTTTGATCACCTGTCAGGGAAACACTAAGTCTAAGTTTTGGATCAGTAGAAATGTCGTTGGCACTTGCACCACGTCCCTTGCCCAGCTGAAGAGCTGGCACCGTTCACAAGCACAGGCTTTGGGCACAAATCCACATTGTAACGATGAAGGGCTATGAAATCCCATTATATCTGACAGTGATCACCAAGAGACTTTTTTTTCCCTCTTCTTTACCCAGGCCTTCTCCTGGTAAATCTTTTGCACCTTAGGCAAACTCCTAATTTCCCCTCCTGTTGTTGCAAGTTAAGAGCATTTTCTCAAGAGGGTCTCTGCCCCTTGCTAGATCGTACCCCCAAGTTGACCATTTACACAAGGGGTAAGAAAAATCAGAGTTTTACTTTAGTTTTACTTTAGTGAAAGTTCAGTCTACAGCTCTCTGTTTCAGGACATTCATATTTAAGAGCTATAATTTTTTTGAGTCTATGATTTAATGATTCTGAGCTGTAAGAGCTTCGATTTTATCTAATATGTGACAGTAGGAGATCTAAGGTATTCCTCCATCCTCCTCATCCCTCAGCTCACTGCTTAGCTCTATGCTTCGCAACATGCTAAGTGCTCTCAGGTTCTGGGAAGCTGTGGAAATCGTGGGTATTCACAGACACACACACTGAAATCACCTAAGAGGTGATAAAATCAACTCTTAGTTGGAAAAATAATCCTGGCAAAATATTTGCCATATTGTGATCTAGATTTCTGTGTCCTTTGTCATCTCCAAACAAAACACAAAGTTTATCTCATGTGATCAGTTAATTTGGAGGAAAAGCTGGGGCTTTGGAAACCACACCTTGACCTACAACCGCCCCCAGCAGGCCCAAAACCAGAGAGCCTCCTGACCATCATCCTTTTAGCAGCACTTTATAAACAGTCAGAGATAAAGCACCGCTTCTGAGCACAATAAGGAGCGTCCGAAGAGTCTGGCTTCCCACCAAGGGAAGGGGCAGTGTCACAGGAGCATCTTCTGTGAGCGATCCACGTGTCCACATGGAAGACCTGAGCTGCATTCCCAAAGCCTTGGCCAGCTGTAGGTGAGCCAAAGGGTATGGACAGGTGTTTCTGAGCCACAGCAAGCCAAGCTGAGCCTTCTTGGAAAACCAAGTACATGGAAGATTTCTGCTCTTGGAGCCTAAAAATGGCTTTTTGTAGTCATAAAACTCTTTTAGCAAGTCTGGCCACTGGGATATGGAAAAGACTTGTGTTGTATTTCTTTCTTAAGCAGAATTCTCAGAGATTCTGGGGCTGAGAGAGGGAAGCAGGATTAGTTTTAAATGAAAAACGTTCTCAATTTTGAGATGAGAAGGGCATCTGGAGATATTTTTGTATATAAGGATACACTTCCACCAGTTCTGCATGGAGATATCAGTGAAAATAAAGTGAGAATATCACAAAATTAAAACATAGTCTTTAAAAGACTTGATAATTGATGGAACACAACCGAGCTTATTTCCATTGCGTATGCTCCCTTGACCTGTCGTGAATCATTGCAACAGGAAAGGTATTGTAGCTGTGGCAGCAGCGTAGCAGATTGCCATTTAAATTCCCCAGCAGACAAATAACTCTGTGATTTAGCGCTCCCCGAGCAGCAAACCACTGTAAATAACGCCTAAAAGGCTCGGGAGCTGCGGGGAGGCCTCTCCGAGGCCTTTTACCAGAGCTGCCTCAAGCCAGGAGAGTTTCCTCGTGGATTCAAACAGGCTTTGGTTCAGGGCATTAAAACAGACGCTCACCACAGTAAGTACTGGTATCACTGGGACCGTTTTGGGGTAAATCTACTCGTAAGAACTGGCATCGGTGCCCTTGCACTGCACGTTGTGAGGGAACAGGAGACTGCAGCTGAGCTAGTGGAAGATACATTTTATTTTCAAAGCCACAACGGAGCCTAATTGAAATGGTGTTTTCCGATGCATTTTTTGCAGTTGCTGAGATCGTGTCACATTTTGGGTGGGGCAGCCAGCTGAAAACCCAACAGAGCAGTAGGCAGAAATCAGTTCCCCTGTTCACAATCCATCCGTTGGGTGTTTTCATCCTAACCTAGCTCGCTTTTAAAACCAGCTGTGCCTTTTCACCTGAGGTGGGGCTTTGCAGCGCGCCTACATTGTGTAAACACATATTGTAACCTCCCCAAACCTGCAGTTAGTCAACAAGAGATCAAACAGACCAACACACTTTCATGGCAGCCATCAAAGCCACGCAGACTTTCTCAGAAAGAGCTGCCAGCTTGCATTTCTTTCGTCCAATGGCACAGACAAGACCATTTGTCTTTCTTTCACAGGTACAAATAAATAAGGAAAAGAAGGAGAGAAGTTTAAAATGATATCTTAATCAAATCTGTTCATCTCGGTGCTTATGTTTCAAGCCTTTCCCTGCATTCCAGAGTGAAGTCAAATGTCAAACTTTCCCCCTTTATCTTCTCTCTCTGAGTCGAGAGAAGATCTGTATCTTTAAAGAATGAAACAACTGTGTTCCTTAAAATGTTTCAATAGGCCTTGATTTAGTAAAACAAGCCACTTCTCTGGCAGGTGCTTTGATTTCAGGGAATTAAAGGAATTGCTACAAAAGGGCTGACAAACCTCACAGCTACCGAAGTAAAAGGAGAAGCATGGATGTACACAGCATGTCTGGGTGAGAGAGGAAGTGCACAGGACAGCTTTTTTGGTATTGCCTTCTTTACTATATTTTCTTTTCTTAATATTCAACCCATTTTGGTCCTAAGTGTATATCAAGGCGCCATCTGCTTTCTTCTCTTCCCTAAACCCACTTTGCTAAATGGACGAGTTGGGGGTGTCTAGAGAGGACAAAAAAGCACAGCCAGAGCCATGGTGAACAAGACAGCTGAGGAAAGAGTAGGACAAGGCGTAACTGACTTCAACAGCAGTAAGAGAACTTCAGGTTGGCTGTCGTGGGAGGCTTTCTTCTGATGTGATTAATTTTGCGCTAGAGAACCTCATCCAAGAATCTGTGAAACCTCCACAACTGTGGGCTCTCAAACAGCTGAGTCAGGAATGATTTAAATGTCCACGAGAACAACCGATCCTGCCTTGCAGGAATGGGCTGTAGGAGAAAACACTTCTTTGAAATCTCTTCCAAAATTACCTCCCAAGGCCTCCTTCTGTTTTCTCAAAAAGCCTTGTCTTTTCCAACCTTACAATACTGTGATTAAGACAGGACTCGTGGCTCGGAACAGATTTGAAGTTTAAGGTTGTTCATCCCTCAATCTAGATTTTGGTCTGCACCGCTTTCTCCCTTTCATCTGCCATTTCAGCTCATGCAGAGTAAAGCAGAGGGAGAACTGGAATCCAAGCGAGGTACCAGCACTTGGAACGTCCTCAGCCAGCAGAGACCTCACAGGCAGCCAATCCCTTACCATCAACAGCAGATTGTTTCAGAGGCTTTTTCACCTGATAACATCTAATCCCCAATATGTTTAATCTGAATCCTGCCCCGTTCCCTCCCATCTTTTCTGTTCAAGTTGTACCTCCTCAGGGACAGGAATGGAGCCCCCTGACGTTTGCATACAACAGCTGACTCTTTCGGTGTGCAGGGCTCAGAAATGACATCGTGGAGGGAAGTTCTTAAACAGATGTTGGTTTTTTCCCTAGTGATAAATGGTTCCCGACGTTGCAAGAAGCCACAAGGCCACCGGGTATCTGCATTTCCCCTTGCACTTCCTTTTCCATCCAGAAATTTTGTCTGCATAGATTTTGAGGACTTTAATGTGTTTCTGCAGAATTTCCAGCCATCTTGTAGCTTGGACGAGGATGGAGGTGCAGTCACAGCTATGGCTTTGGAGAACGAGGGTGAGGTTCAAGAGGAAGGAGAGACAGCTGCTCAGGTGCTGCCTGTATCGTTAAAGCTGCTCCACCTTCCTTCTGCTCACCTATATTCAAGCCTAGAGCGCAACGGACAGGACATCTCTCACCTGTCTTGCATCTCCTTACAGGTAAGAAGATTATCTCTTTATTCTTACCAGCTGGTCAAAAGAGGTGATTATCCCTCTGTATTTGGTGCAGGTGTGACCTCACCTGGAGTGCTGCAGGCAGTTTGAGCCCCACAGTTTAAGAAGGACCT
Source organism: Neomorphus geoffroyi (assembly GCA_033558235.1). Taxonomy (NCBI): domain Eukaryota; kingdom Metazoa; phylum Chordata; class Aves; order Cuculiformes; family Neomorphidae; genus Neomorphus; species Neomorphus geoffroyi. The sequence goes on along the minus strand of JAUMJM010000092.1, from coordinate 1,571,272 downwards.
TAAGGTACTTTAATACACCTGGAGGAGGGCAGCAAAAGGGCTGGAAGGAATGTCCGATGAGGAGCAGCTGAGGACTTCGAGTTTGTCTAGCTTGGAGAAAAGAAGGCTGAGGGATCATCTCATTGCTCTCTAAAGCTCCCTGAGGAGGGGAAGTGTATTTTTTAATAAATGAATTATTCAATAACAAAAATAATCACCTAGCTCTTTCAGGAAATATTAAATATATGAAAGGTTTATTTTTCAGGTTTTGTTTCAGAAGTTTCTTCATAAATGAATTCTTGAACTTCTGCTTCACAAGGACGTTTTATAACTTTTCTTGCTCCCGAAGGGAAATCAGCGGACCAGACCCCCCTCTGAGATCCCATATCAGTTGTATGTACGCAGAAAGCATGAATTCTTAACAGTTTGAGAACAACACTGGTACCTAAACTGGTGTCACACCATGGAAATAAGATGTAACAAAGACACTTTTCCTGCCTTAAATGAGAACACAAAATTTCCGTGAAATGGCATCTGCTGAAGAGCTCGTGCAAAGGAATTCTCTTTTCCTACCCAAGGGAAGAAGTTTTGAGAAGAGCAGACCTTTTGCAAGGCGACTAAATGGCCAGGTGACGTCACTCTCTCAATACACAGAGATGGAAGAGCTAAATAACTGAGTAGCATGAACGTTACACCTATCGCTGCCCATCAGCATCACCTCGTGCAGCTGAAATGGCAGTGGAATATTGGAGTGTCTGAAAAAGACTGAACAGCAGAATGAACTTCAAAAAAAAGCCTCAGAGTTTTGCCAGAACCTATTACATGCAATTTACAAAGGGGTGTCTGTGAGCAACCGGGAGGGAAACAATAATAATAAACCGGAGGAATAGCTTTCGCACTATAATAAATGAATTGCAAACAACACACGTCAGACACACTAATTCTAGAGCAGAAAACTTTTCCAAACCAGAAATAAAACGAAACTGTGAGTGGGACAAATGGCCTCTTCAGTACTATAAAAGGAGAAACATTTCCCTGGGCAAAGGATTCATTTTTATATAAAAGAAATCTTTGGAGTTCAAGTGCCATTTTATGTGCTGAAGTTTAAAAAACAAACAATAACAAAACCCAACAACAAGCAAAACCAAAAGTGAAACAAACCCATAGACACCCATTCACCCACCTCTAACATTCTGAGCACCTAGAGAGGTTATTACACAGAGCATGGGGCCTCCAGTGCCCAAAGAAACATTTCAGAGCCCACCTGAAAATGGTGGCACAACTAGAAGGACGGATCTAGCCCTAGAAGAAAGCCTTCCTCAAGGAAGAGGACTCAGGGGATTTGTTCAGTTATTGGTCACAGTTATCGCAAATGCCTGTCCTGGCTGTACAAGGCTGGAGAAGTCATCGTGGACAACGGAAAATGGAGATGGACGCAGAGCCCATGAAACAGAGAGAGGAGTTTATACCTTCCTGTGAGCCTCTTCCAGCCAGGGCTCCTCAGGAGGGGCTGGTAAAATGTGGAGAGTCTTGTAACTCTGAAAACTGGAAGTTACTAAGCCAAAACCTTAGTTTGAAGCCAAGGAATCCACCTCTGTCCACAGCAGCCGGAGAGGTAAAGAGCAGGGATAGAACTCATCAACTGCACAGAAAGCTCGCTCCATCCCCACATCCCTCTGACCCCAGGACACCACTCTCACCTGTAGATCATGGCTGAGGGAAGAGGAGGGGGTTGTCTGTTTTTAATAACTCTACTGAGACCGCTGCAGTACAACTGTGTAATGTGAACACCTGGAATCTGAGCACCGAGTGGGGACCAATCATCTCATTTTGAGTGGGCCTCCAGCCCAAATACCATTTGCATGTATTATCAGGCTGAACTGGACTTTAGCTAGGCTTGGAAAAGTAAGAAGTGTCTTTCAACAAGCACCTTGAGCCATCCTGTTAAGGCAGAAACAACACGGAGACATCACAGTAAGTCGATGGAAAAACACAGCATCTTCTTTCCTGAAGTGCACGTGATGTTTAGAGCTGTTTCTCCAGTGGTGACGTTGTGCAGGCCTACAGAACACAAAAGCTGTGTGCAACTCATAGAACGGTTTGGGTTGGAAGGATCTTACAGCCCATCCAGTGCCATCCCCTGCCACGGGCAGGGACACCTCCTACTGGGTCAGTGGGCTCCAAGCCCCATCCAACCTGGCCTTGAACACCTCCAGGGATGGGGCAGCCACCACTGCTCTGGGCAACCTGGGACAGGGTCTCATCACCTTCATGAAGAATTTCTTCCTAATGTCCAATCCAAATCTCCCCCTTCCAATTTAAAGCCGTTCCCCCTCATTCTGTCACTCCAGGCCCTTGTAAAAATCCCCTCCCCAGCTTTCCTGGAGCCCTTTCAGCACTGGGAGCTGCTCTGAGGTCTCCCCAGAGCCTTCTCTTCTCCAGGCTGAACAACCCCAACTCTCACAGCAGAGGGGCTCCAGCCCTCGCATCATCTCCACAACCCTGCTCTGGCCCCACTCCAACAGTTCCACCTCCCCCTTAAGTTGGGGATTCCAGAACTGGACACAGCACTCCAGGCGGAGTCTCACAAGAGCGGAGTAGAGGGCAGAAGCCCCTCCCTCTTCTGCTGGCCACGCTGCTTTGGGTGCAGGTTGGCCTTCTGGGCTGCGAGCGCCCATTGCCGACTCACGTCAAGCTTAGAACTGCTCAGAAACACCCCAGGAGCAGCCACAGATGAATCCAAACCACAATCCTCCAGTCTTCTTAGAGGCAGAGCAGTGACAACATGCATCTTCGGAGACTTGCATTGACACATCCTCAAAGTCTTGGACTTGCTTAGGAATCCTAATAATTATGGAAGAGCCTTTCGGAACTGAATAGGACTAAAAAAGAAAATATCCCGCAGAAACTACTCTGCAAAATAACTCAGTGTAATGGAGAAGGAAAACCTTTTTAGAAGAAATTTCAAAGTTCTATGTTGAGGAGGTAATTCTGTACTCAGCTCCCCAGAAGGGTTTAACTGTTGATTCAAATGGAATCAATTTGCACTGCCTGGGTTAGTAAATAATATTCTGCTCCAATGCCAGTGCTTTTGTCTGACTTCTGTAAAACCACTGCTTTTTTCTTTCCTTTTGGTCAAAGAGCAGTTCTGGTTGTCATCTGTAAAGGAAAGGGATGCTTGAGAAACAGAAATAAGAGGGGTCCTTTGTCGTGAAGATTCATTTAGGCAATTGGTATCTGTTACAGGCTGAAGGCAGGCAGTGTCTGCATGCAAATACAAGGAGATAGTGAAAGGGAACCTCGCACTGTGAGAGGGTCCTTTTTCGTCATTAGCATTTACAAAGTAAGTAAGTAACATGCATTTGGCATCTGATGACTGGAAACACACTGGAGATGCCCTGCATGTCACAAGGATCTCAGAGCTTTCCGCTAGCACCATTTGCTACGATCACGCTCGGGTATTCTCTTCATCCAGTTGAATTCAAGGATTTATTACCATTGTGGAAAGGGTCTGTAACCTCACATCAGTAGGAGATGGCAGCTGCACACAAGAAAAACTTTTGTCCTTTAATTCCTTGTCCCTTGAGCAGAATGTCTGCACTTAATGGAAGGCAATCAGCGTATTCTCAGATGCCCTAAATTTTTTGCTACACTGACCTATGGCTGGAAAACAAGGAAAACAGAAAGAGGGTGCAACTCAGAAAACGACAGTTTGTGCCCCAAGCTTCTCAGTGTTCAAGAGTCATTTGGACAATGCCCTGAACAACATGCTTCAGCTTTTGGTCAGCCCTGAATTGGTCAGGCAGTTGGATTAGATCATAGAATCATAGAATTGAATCATAGAATGGTTTGGGTTGGAAGGAAACTTAAAGATTATCCAGTTCCACCCTCCCACTCCCAGCACAGGCAGGGACGCCTTCCACCGGATCAGCCCCATCCAACCTGGACTTGAACACCTCCAGGGATGGGGCACCCATGACTTGTCTGGACAACTCGTTCCAGTGCCTCACCACCCCCACAGCAAAAACTGTCTTCCTAATATCTAATCTAAATCTCCTGGTTTTTGGCTTAAAACCATTCCCCTTTGTCCTGTCACTGCACTCTCTGATAAAGAGCCCCTCCCCATGTTTCCTGTAGCCCACTTTACAATGATCATTGTAAATTCCTTCCAACTGAAATATTCTATTCTATTCTATTCTATTCTATTCTATTCTATTCTATTCTATTCTATTCATTATTAGAGGGCATATTCCAAGAAGAGGTACTATTGTCTCAGATCATGTCAGGAAAACAACCCACAAATTGCTCACGGATTACCTATATAAAGCCCCTTCTATAATGCTCCCCGACTGCTGTGTGTGTGAGGAGGGACGGCAGCGCGGGAGGAAGGCAGCGGATGGCCTTGCACTGGGCCAGGTGCTTTTGAGCAGCTTCCAGATGGCACCGGCACATTATCTTTTATCTGTCTCAGAAAGAAAGTGGATCTGTCATTCCAGTCATTCAAACGGGTTTTCTTTTCACTCTTCTGGAAGTGTTTGACTTCACCTGGCACTTTTCTTGCTGTTACCCATGAAATAAAGATTTTTATCAGTTACAGAGGGATAGCCAGAACTTCTTTATTGTCGGTTCTGTTGAAACAGGAGGCCAGCGACGACTGCAAGCGCTGGCAGCTGGTGCAGGCTGCCATGAAAAATAATTTGCTGAGCCCTGTCACTCAGATAAGGACAAAGAACCAAGTCCAGCTTGAAGGGAAACAGTGCGGCTTAAACCAGGGTCTGCAATTTGGCAAGAGTCAAGGCAGCAGAGGGGTATGGGTGGGGAGATATTTCTGAAGTGGGGACTGTGGAAACAGCATCTAAACGACAAAATAGAGATGGCAGATAGCTAAAAATATAATTTACAGGGGTTTGTGTAGAACGCAAGACACAGAAAATCCACCCCACAACACCAAGTGTGCAAAATCTTCCCAGCACTCTCATCTAGCCCTATAGTTGCACAGAAAAGAGAAGGGAGATATTTTGGGTACAGCTTTAAAACAGGCAATCATTTGCTTGAAATGACACACAAAAGCTGGTTTTAATTCCCCTGCTGAAGTGCTTTCTTTTGCTCGATGTCACTGAGTGGCCAGAACAAGATGGCTCAGAAGAACAGTAGGAAGCTTTGTAACCCATGATTGCAGAAAGGAGTTAGCAGGGACAGCGATCTGAGTGTCTTTACTGACAGACCTCGTACATTAACGCTTTTGGCCCAGCAGTGCAATCAGAACGTACCGTTAGCGTTACGTGCCATTCCGTAATTACAGGATATCCTTCTCACTGTGCTCTCATACAAGAAATATTGTTATAACTCCAAGCCCCTGCTTGGACTCCTCAGGCACAAACGCAAGGGACAATACACTTCCCACGAGTCTTTCAACGTGCCACGCAAATGCTTTTTCCAGAGAAAAGACAAAAGAGAAAATACAACGAAGGAGGGACAGGGAAGAAAACAGAAGGAGGGGGAGTGACAAAATAATGAGTGTAGGAATGCACCAGCTCCACAGAAGGATCAGCAGGGCTATGACACCCATGGTAGCTTTTGGTCACTTGAAGGACAAGAAGCACCAACACAGGGACCTCCCCCTCTGTCTCCCACCCCACAGACACCATTGCTGCTGCACTGGACCATGACAGTGGCAGACGAAGAAGACATTACTGATATTTCTGCATTTAAAGGATCTGTTCAAACTGCATTGCTAAAAAATGTTTTAATTATTTTTTTTATTACTTTTAAATTTCCAAATACCCCTTGAAGGCATTTCCTCAGTAGGAGCTGGAGGAAAATAGACGGGTTATGGCTTAATGGACTAATCCCAGAGAGCCTTCATAAAATAGTTACAATATTATAAACGAGAAATGTTGTAAGAATAGCTAAAATGGGAATTCACACAAAGTATGGTGCCTTTTATTTGCATATGACCTCAATGATTATGTGCAAGATTTGGCCCTCCTCACAGTAAGTGCCACATTCTGGTTAGAGAAATACGATGCCTTTGTTTTGGCAGAAAATAAATCTCTTCAGGTAATCAAAAAATCATGTAACATATTCTAAAAATATCCCCTCCAAAACTGTCTGTGCCAGACAAAACAGGAGAAAATATTTGCCTTTGACAGGGTTACTGATCTAGAAAATGTTTCTTTTCTTCTCCCGTCTTTGCCCTCTTGATTTTCCTCCAAGCTCCCCTCTTGTGGTGCTTTTAGTAGACCAAGGGCTTCTTCTGGGAAGGAGTGTCTTGAAATAAGTCTTTGCCAGCTGATTTTTATTTACGTGGGGGCCCTTTGCACTGTTTCAACAATTTAGAGAGGGATCACATCCATTTTTAGCTCTTCAGACTTCTCCCTGCTTGTCTACGGCCCTTTGTATGAACAAGGATTTAGTACGCACGTTATTGCCAAGTTGGTTTTGATGCCCTCTCTCCTGCATGGAAATAAATGGAAGTGGACCTGGAAAAAGCGTTTCACTTCCTATGAAAGTCAATCCACCTCGAAAGGAATCCTCGTAAAGAGGAACAGTGCTTGAGGCAGGGCTTGCTCTGAATAAAGCGAGTGTCTAGGTGCTCAGGAGGTGGAGTTCCTTCTCATTGCTCTATACTAGTGGCTTTATAAAGCTGCAGTGATGCAAAGCACCTACGTTAGCTCAAAATCCAAAGTCCAGGATCGTTGGGACCGCAGTGCGAAGCAGCTGGGCCAGACCAGTGTCTGGCACTTGCTCTACTGGCTGTGGAAAGTCTAGACCAGCCATGGCTGCTCACGTCTCACATCTCCTGGGGTGAGGAGACTACTATGCTCCTCCAAGATCAGGATGGTTTTTTTAATGCCTACTTTTCTTCAAAGGCTCAACAGTGTTAAAAACAACTTCTGTAGGTGTCTGACTGACCTGATCACAAACCAGGGGTTTGTCATTGTGAGGTGAGGTCATTCTTGTTTAGCAGAGAACAGCAAGTCACGGGGAGGGATGGCATTTCCAAACAACAACTATTTCCAACAACAACCTGTGTCTTTGACCTGGCCCCCTGTCACACCAGAATAACGATGGATTAAAGCTTTTATACTGTTCCCCACTGCTTCTGAGTCTCATTTTTCCACCAAGGGCTCTATTTCCCCACTAGAAAATGTCTTCATTTTGGGCAGACTACAACGCTGTGTTTGTGTTTCTTTGGCAAGCCGTGGTTATGCCTGGTCAAAGGAAGGCGGAGACACAACTCATCCCTCGTGTGACTTTCTATTAACAGCTCTGAAATGCTGCTGGTGGGCAGCTCTCCCTTCTGCTTCCAACTGTACTTCAGACTGACCATTACTGACATAAACCAACAAAATCTTCTATTAAGGAAAAGCTTGCACATGGGTTTTGAGGGGCAAAATCAGATAGGAAATAGTTTAAATATTGAATTTACTTGCACAGACTTATAATTTCTCTGTTTGTGAGGAAGGACAGCACAGGGGCTTACTCTGAACTCAGTCAATCATTTCCAAACGCAGTCAATAAAAGCGGTGCATAATAGCTGCTGGTAACCACAACCATGTGTCAAACAAACCATCATATTTTCTAGGAAAGAGAATGCAAGAAAGTTACGGGATGGTTCATTTTCCTGGAATACTATATGTCTAAAACAGCAGCTTAACAAAATACCACAAAGATCAAGGGACGTTTGCTGTCAAAGATCAAAGGGAGCACAGGGTTCCTAAACTGAGGGGCTTTTGGAGGCACGAAAGAGCACTGTAAATAGTCTTTCAGCTTCTCTTTCTGGTCTATTTTTTATTTGTAATTACTTTTTGTAGCTTATTTACGCAACTAAATCCTACTCAAAGAAGTCCTTCAGGTCTTCAAATTTTGTGACAGGACATGCTGTTTCCAGTGACCTTGGAGAAGTGCTACCACGTTCCTGGTCCTTCTTTCCCCGAAGCCCTCAGAGATGACAGGTCAGCTCCCCAATTGCTAGCTCTTTCATGGCTTTTGAAGCCAAATAGTGAAGGAGTCAGAGCTCATCTATGGCCTCTTACGACCCTTCGGAAAGTTCTTTGTGGTTTTGATCCAGTGTATGACTTGAAAGAAAATCCAATGAAAAGACGAGCAAGCCACCTGCACCCTCTAACTGATCTCCTTCTCAAAGCAAGCCCAAGGCTGGGATCCAAGCTCAGGGCACTGCACAGCCCTGTGCGGTGCTGGGTGGTTGGGGTCGCATCGTTCAGAGCTTTATCTCTGCTGGTGGTAGGCTTCTGACAAACAAAACGAGCACACGCATCTCCTTCTTGAAACCTGGAAGCAGCCTGTGCTGGTGAGAGCACACTGGCATAATTCTTGCCATGGGCATTTCGTGGGCAGTTGGACACCACAACAGCATCAGCTCCAACCAGATTTGAAATGCGGGCCTAAGACCCAGCTGATCACACCTCAAACTGAGAGCACTGAACCATCTAAATCTCATTCAGTTCCCACCTTTCTCTCATCGGAGAGAAAATGCTGCAAATTCCTCACGTGAAGAAAATAGGAAGCCATCACGGCTGCTCGTGAAAATCAGTTATGGAAAAAGAGCAGGGAACTTATGAGTAACAAGAGAGATTCTATACTGTCACGTTAAAATTTGTTCCTCTTTGGGGAAAACACCCTGCATGCCATCGTTTTGTGCCACACACAACCAGCTAACTAGATGTGAGGGAGTGAAAGGCAATAACATCCCCCCTGAGGAGAGCAAGAAGTCTTTCCTGAAGACACCACAGTTATTCCTTAACTGTACAAATAAAATAATTCGCAACTTCTGTTGCAAAAAGGAGGAAGCAATCGGATGTAAAAATCACTTACTTCATGGAATTGAGAAGTTTTGCACAGCTTGGTTGAGTTCCTTCCTCAACCCCCTTCTCCCGCAAGAAAGAGAAGAGCTAAAATAATTATCTCACAAGACTCTTACTGACAGTTCATTACACTAATTTGGACAGGATTCTTGCTTTCAGTTTAAAATTTGCTATATTTTTCCATTCATGCATGTTTTGTATTTGTTTTTAAGAAGAAGTGCTGTGGGAATGTTTCATTTCATTAACAAAGTTCCTTTCCCAGACACCATTTTTACAGTGTATTACAGTTAGAATGGCTCCCTGATTTTATTTTAAAAGATAGGAAAGTTTCACAGAGCACTTAAAAGCTCCCACAGGCTGAGCTGTTCTCGACTTCGTGCTTAGAAGATGGGTCAGACAATGTGATGGACAGAATTACATCTAACAGACTGATCTTCACATCTCCAGGACCAGAGGGGATGGCAGGAAGATGCCACGGGAGGTTTAGGTTGGATGTTGGGAAGAGGTTCTTCACTCAGAGCGTGGTGGAGCACAGGAACAGCTACCCAGGGCAGCAGTCACCAAGCTTGGCAATAGTCAACCATTTGGCCAACGCTCTCAGTCACACGGTGTAAGATTTAGGGTTGTCCTGTGCAAGGACAGGAGCTGGACTCAATGATCCTTGTGGATCCCTTCCAGTTCAGGATGTTCTATGATTCTAATAAACCGGTGGAATAGATTCTCATTAGATGGTTTGTTAGTTTCTACTTTTATTACTGGGGCCATATTTTCCTATTAATTTGCAGGAACACAATGGTGTTCAAAACTCTTATTTCAAAGATTTGCCAATTTATAAGTAGTTTGTAATCTCTAATTGTAAAATAGTCCTTTTTTTTCCCCTGGAAATACTAATATTTTGTAGTAGAACTTTGCACATTCTGTAAGACCTTGCGCATACCTGCACAGAAGCCCATGCTGTTACATGATTTGCCTTTGAATGGAAATTTTCCACAAATATAAATTAAACTATTCCACATAAGTGCATAAAGTACACAATTACATCAATGTGTTTCTTACGTATTTTGGCAAATTAGTAGGGTCTGGTTATCAAATTTATGATGTTCTACTCTCATAATAAATAATCTGTGAACCCATTAAAACCGTGTTTCTCATGTGCCATTAACTCCGAGAGAGCCAGCGCATGTGGAAGCATAATCTCTGTCCAAAAGCCAGATACTCTTTAGCAGACTTCGGGTTTTTCTCTGTGGCCTGTTTGTAATATCCTTAGAGCTGAGGGAATTAAAATGTTTCCTAAATATTTGAGACCTGTAGGATTGGTTTCACTTCTCCGAGTGTCAGATAAGTTTTCAATTCAACAGATTCATCTGAGTTTTCATTCCACACCTTCTACCATCAGACCCAAGCTTTAATGTGCTGATTACCAGCTAAAAGCACCCTCTCCAGTTTTAACTTGCTCAAAATTACATCCCAGTATCACAGTATCATAAGGTTGGAAAAGACCTTAAGACCTTTGAGATCATCGAGTGCAACCTATGACCCAACACCTACACCTACTCCTACTTGTCAACTACATCAAGGCACTAAGTGCCTCATCCAATCTCTCCTTAAACCCCTCCAGGGACGGTGACTCCACCACCTCCCCGGGCAGCGCATTCCAATGGCCAATCACCCTCTCAGTGAAGAACTTCTTCCTAATGTCAAGCCCAAATCTCCCCTGGGGTTTTGTAGACAAAATATTTCCTGCTATCTTACATCTTCAGCCTAAACTCACAAATGCCAGGACACTTTTATTCTTCTCTGCCCTTATATCTACCCATTTTACAGCCACTAGCAGATAGTTTTATCTTCTCAGCACCCTGCAGCAATTAATCTTCAGATGATTTTGTGCCCTCTAGCTCCAGAATAGCTCTACCTCCTCTCTAAAAGAAGCAACACTACCTTGACCGTGAAAAAAACAGGTTGAATTGCTTGCTCCGGGTTGCACTGGAGTGCTGTAGTTAGGCTGCCTTGCAGGAGTGCCAGTGTGGTACTAAGACCCACCCTTCCTTTGGGCAGTAAAACCTAATGCTTTTGCAAATGCCCGTGAATCCAACTCGAGAACAGCGTTGTTCTTCCTGCCAGCAGCACCTCCTCTCGCTGCAAAGGAAGCAAACTGCAGTTTGAATAAAAGCTGGTAATTGTCAGCACTCCGAGCTACCTGAGTGAAAGTTGCACTCAAGCCTCCAAATATTCATCTCTCCCTCTCGCTCACGTTCATTTGTGATTTTTCATTTGTGAGAACATTTTCCCCCTGTTCTGTTTGGGAGCAGCTCAGAGGAGTAGAGTCAGTGACATTCTAGCCACCCAGCGTACTGTTTACTAAATAATTCTTCATTACATCCACTGACTGCTTTCTCTGCAGGGAAACACACGTTCTTACAAATACAAGGACGACATTCGGAATTATAAAAGTGCCTATTGGGTAAATGAAAGATCTCCTTTATTCTCAAAAACATCCAGCTTTACAAGTCTGATGTGGAGTGCTGTACTTCGCCAGATACACTTGGAAACCGTCCCAACTATCACTTTGAAACTCTGCCTATTTAAAAGTTTTGGCAACTTTAATCCCAGGCACAAAAGCTGCGGCAAAATTGCTGTTTTAATGAGGCCAGCTCTGCCAGAAGCGACAGGGCAACCGGTGCCATCTGTTTGCATCTACCCACATTTAATCGATTCACGTGAGCCAAACTTACAGTCAGCAGTATTGTTTTACCGGTATCAATATCTGGCCTAAAAATAAGCTATGGGTCTTATTCGTTGCTGAAGTAACTGAAATCAGCACTCTTACACCAGATATAAGTTTAACCCAATGCTTTTTTGGCCAGAAAAGAAACCAGGAGAAGCTGGGCTCCATGCGCCACAAATGCAAGGGGGCTTTCTCTAAGCAGACAAATGCTTTTTTTCGCTTACGCGTTACAAGCTGAGGACCAGCTACCCTTGTGGGTTACAGTGCCCGTATTCTGAATCTCTACGGAGTTAAAATACATGGAATAAAAACAAGTTTAAAAGATGTTGCTACGTTCCTGCACTACTATCAGGTTTCTATTCAATAAGCCAACATGCAGTAGCTAAACAAATCCAAATGGTCTCTTTTCAGTGTAAGCCTTATGTCCCTCAAGGGTTTTTTTTTCCACAGTTATAAAACCTTTGGACAATCGCAATGATAAAACATGAATATGGGCATTAATGGCTTCCTTATACTTCTGTGCAAAACTTAAAACCAGGAATTGATTTGACACTCCAAAGAAAGACCCTATGGAGAAGTGTCAGTTTACATTTAATGACATCTCTCTCTACACATCAGGAATGGAGTAATCAGGGTTGATTGTGGACTGCAGGAACCTGGCGGAGTTCTTGGGCTCTAATTCTGTGTGAGCTGTAATTACATCTCAGCTCCCATACAAGGAGTTCCACAGGTACAAATGTCCACTCCTCACCTCTTTATCCCACCCTCCCCTACCTTGTCCTCATTTTTTGGCCTCTGGGATGCTGGGATGTGGATTGAAAGGAAGCCAAAGCAAGATCCACCAAGATCACTGCTCTGCTCAGCACCAGGATTGTGAGGGTTCTTATAGCACACCTGTCAGGCACTCTAAGGTAGTTTAAAATGCTTCAAAACTTGCTGAAGAAGATGCAAGGCAAAGGTGAAGGTTTTCAGATAGGGATGAATTGATCTTGTGAGGAGCAGAGAATCTTACCTTCTTTGACTGACTACAGCCATCCTTCCTGATGGAATATTGAAGCCTACAAAAAGGAATTATTTCTTCAATTTTTGATGGTGTGAAACTGTACACACACACAAGGAGAAGGACAAGCAGTGTCTATGTGTTGTTTAACAAGTGCTAACACAAACTAGACAAGGAAGAGAAACTGTAAGCTTGTTAACACCTGTAGGATCTGGAAGAGGACATTTCTAGAGGGTAAAGAAAGAAATTTTTCCGGTTTCCTACTTCCTTCCCACACCTAAGAATAAATGTGTGTGAAATCACTGTTCTCCAACACTTTTAAACATACTCTGCTACAAGAGATGCACATTTTGTTGGCTACCTAAGGACCTTCTCCTGCAATAGGGATAATTCTTCCCAGTTCCTTGGGTCTTTCAGCACTTTATTTCTTACTTGTTCAAAAGAACGCTTCTCTTCACCTATATCCTCTGATTTAATGGTACATTTTTTTTGTTGTTTTGGGCAGCTTATGTTATGATCTCTGAGACTATACTGGATTTAGGGATTTAAGTTGGGTCTTTAGCGGCTCATACGTCTAACAAATCTCATACGTATCATCACAGATCTCATACGTCTAATAGATCTCATCCGTATCAAAGATCTCATAGGTATCGCAGACCTCATACGTATCACAGGGCACAGACTAAACCAAACCCTGGAACTGAGGATGGCATTTGTGTAAAAGCCCGGAGTGCTGCAGCTCCCCGGCAGGCTGATCTATCATGGCTAAGAATTACTGTATTCCTAAGTCCATACCACACAAACTGAATCCTCTGATCTAAATGAAATTACTCTGGTTTCATGGCAGAGCTACTTCGACTGCATTACGGTCCATTATCCATGGTCTTGTTCTGGCTGTAAGGGACGAGAGATTCCGGTGCCTTGTACAGCTCTACCGACCGTTGGCTTTCAGGGCTAAAACAATAGAACAACACAAACCAAGTCTGTGCTGTAAATACGTGGGGCAGCTCGATTGACACTTCTACCCCAGCCTCCTCTCTGGCAAGTACTGTATTCTACTTTTTGATTAAACTTTTTGAATATATCAGTCTTCTTTTTTTTTGAACACCACTCCTTTTACCTTGCGTGCCTGATTCTTAATCACTAGGAATTCACTAAGCTGTGACATGAGCAAACATCCCCAGCATTTTCTGCCCCCTTCGTGCCAAAGTTCACAGCAGTTTATAGATTTTAAATTACTATGTTTAGTTCACCTTTTACCTAAGATATTAGTATATCAGGTTCTTACACGGCAGAATAAGGCTTAATGTTGATTTTTTTCTTAAATGCAATAAATTGTAGTTCTCAGACCCAGATTACCTCAAGCATCACTGAGCAGGATGACCCCAAAGGCAAAAGCACTGCAGCGCTCCTGGAGGGAAGCACGGCAGCCGCTGTGACTGCACAAAAAAAAAAAGATGCAAATCAGCAGATTTAGGATAATGTCCAAAGAATTTTCTTCCTAACCCACCAGGCCCAGGCATTAGACTAAGCTCTGAAAAATATGCATAGCAAATTATTATGGAGAAAGATAAATGTATTTTTTTAATATTTTGCTTCCGTATTATTTTCTCAGTGCAAGAAGAGGTTTATGCTGGCCTTGGGCAGCACGGCAGAGGCAGCAGGGTAAGGGAAAATCACACAGTAATTGCATTTGGAAAGGTAAGTACTGATTACTAATAAAGATTTCTGCACTTTGGATGCTATGCTGTTGTACAGGAACACACAAATAATTCCCCTAAACACAATGACACAACCTCTGCTGTTTAATACCCATAAATACAGGCCTTAGCCTCCAAATACAAAAAGGGAGATAAACTACTGTCTGCTTGACTTTAAAACAGCACAGTAATAACTGTGATAATAGCCTCTGATATTTATTTTCCAAAGCTTAATCCAGACCTCCAGCCATATTTAGCAAACCCCGAAGCGCGAGCCCCCTCTCCAGCACCAGTTCCCGTGCACAGAGCTGGAACGACGCAGCAATGAATCAGTTACACGCTGCGCACCACGCTCCAGCTGTCTTACAATAAACTAAACTGCGGCAGCTCCAGAAGTTCACGGTAGCGGCACTAATTTTTCCCAGCTGAGGGCTTGGGCCTTTATCTCTTGTTTAGACTTCAGAACAGAACTCAGATTTCTGCAGCGTGAGCCTCCTCTATACAAAGGCTGATCTTTGGGTTCCCTCCTTTTGCTCAGCCACCCTGAGCACCAGCAAGCACAGAGATCACAGAATCATGGATTCACAGAATCACCCGAGCTGGAAGGGACCCGCAAGGACCATGGAGTGCAGCTGCTGTCCCTGCCCAGGACCCTCCCAACACTCCCCCCGGGGCACTGAGGGCATTGGCCAAAGGCTTCTGCAGGGCTGGCACACTGGGTGCCGGCACTGCTGCCCTGGGGAGCTGTTCCAGGGCTCCCCCACCCGCTGGGGGAAGAACCTCTTCCCAGTGGCCAACCTAACCCTCCCCTGGCATCTTCCTGCCATCCCCTCCAGGGCCATCCCAGGGCACCAGAGAGAGGAGCTCAGCCCCTGCTTCCCCTCCCTCCCTTGTGAGAAGGCAGGAACAGCTCTGAGATCCCCTCTCAGCCTCCTCTTCTCCAGCTGAGCAGCCCCAGTGCCTTCAGCCTCTCCTCACCCCCTTCCCCTCCAGACCCTTCCCCAGCTTTGGGGCCCCTCTGGACGCTCTCCAGCAGCTTGGGATCCTTTTTATCCTGTGGTGCCCAAAGTGCCCCCAGTGCTCGAGGTGGGGCTGCCCCAGTGCCGAGATCCATGTCCCAGTAAGGGGTGGGGTGTTTACACAGCTCACTCGGCCTCGGAGAACCCCATCTCCCTTCCTCACACTGCAGCAGAGTGCAGCTCTGGTGACAAAAAGACATTTGATACCTGGAACAATGCTGCTGCGGATGTGGGAAACGGAGCACCTACCACATGGGCGCTACTGAAATGAAACCAGCCCCGCGTGCCAACTTTGCAAAAAAGAACACTTTGTTTCTGCCTGGCCTTGGCAAGCTTTTAACCCTGGCTAATTCAACATTAAAGCTACACTAGCTGTCTCCGATCCATATTGTTAAAGCCAGCTGGGTATGCCAAAACCTACAAAGGGAGCAAGCTTTTTGCCTAAACAAACAATACTGGCTGTCACTTTGCATCAGGAGTTAATCCTGTTCATGAGCTACAGGTGGGGCAATTTCCCTGATTGAATGCATTTTTCAGAAACTGTTCCCACTCACTGCATTGCCCGCCGATAGCCATAAGGTGGGTGCTGCGATCCCGACGGCGCTCTTGCTCAGCGGTTCGTTATTTAGAGCGCCTTTTGCCTTTGCGTTATCGCTACCACAGCCACCAGGAAATGCTCTTCCCATTTATTGCAGGGTTTGAAAGCTGCATTCAGATTTGCATCCGTCTGCAGATTCGTGTTCGGAGTTGTGTAAAGGGGAGGTTTCAGGTGGCTTCACACCAGTTCTGCACTGCTACACTGGATATTAGAAATTCTACAGGATTAAATTAAGAGCAATGAAAATGAGCTAAATTCCTTGGTTGTTCTCACCTTGTGCTGCACAGGAACAGGCCCATGGAGTGAATAAGTTTAACATCTGATTAGATATGAAAATCAGACCAGAAACACTATTTCTGTTAATAACAAAATATATTTTTATTTCTCGTGTGTTGCTTCAGTTTTCGCTGTTACGTGATCCCACTGTGTGTTCATGCTGATAGAAGCAACAAGAGAAAGTTTTTCTTTGCTTCTGAAAACAAATGGTGGAATTCCTTTCCCTATTTATGTTACGTGGACATCCTCAGAAGGAAAATCCTGCCCTACAGAATGAAAAGATGCCGGTCAGTCCCCTAGAAGCTGGGCAAGCAGCTGTACCTACACCGATCCTTAGGTGCAACAGGCTGCGGCAGTCGTTCTTCCGCCAAGCTTTGCTGTGTGACATCCTGGCTGTTTAAGCTTCCCTTGCTCTCCAAGAAGATGGGAGAGGAGGCAACCAGGGTACCTGGTTTGCTATCATAGAATCATGAATGGTTGGGGTTGGAAGGGACCTTAAAGATCACCCAGTGCCCCCCCCTGCCATGGGCAGGGACACCTCCCACCAGACCAGGCTGCTCAAGGCCCCATCCAACCTGGCCTTGAACACCTCCAGGGATGGGGCAGCCACCACTGCTCTGGGCACCCTGGGCCAGGGCCTCCCCACCCTCATTGTGAGGAATTTCTTCCTAATGTCCAATCTAAATCTGCCCCCTTCCAATTTAAACATGTCCCCCCTCTTCCTGTGACTCCAGGCCCTTGTAAAAATCCCCTCCCAAGCTTTCCTGGAGCCCCTTTCAGCACTGGGAGCTGCTCTGAGGTCTCCCCAGAGCCTTCTCCTCTCCAGGCTGAACAACCCCAACTCTCCCAGCCTGCCCTCACAGCAGAGGGGCTCCAGCCCTCGGATCACCTTTGTAGCCTCCTCTGGACTCGCTCCAAGAGTTCCACCTCCTCCTTATGTTGTGGATTCCAGAACTGGACAGCAGTCCAGGTGGGCTCTCACAAGAGCAGAACAGAGGGGAGGAATCACCTCCCTTTACCTGCCAGCAATGTTTCTTTTGATGCAGCCCAGGACACAGTTGGTGTTTGGGCTGTGAGCACATATTGCCGGCTCATTGCCGAGCTTCTCACCGACCAGCACTCCCCAAGTCCTTCTCCGCAGGGCTCCTCTCCTCTGCATAAGACCATAGTATTTCAAGTAAAACATTTTGTGTTTAAGATACCCCTTTTTTGGCTGACAAGTGGAAAAACATGGAAAGCCATGAATTTTTAAAACATCACCTACTTTGAGAAACTTACTTCTTTTCACTGAAAATCAGTTCTGCTGCTGAAAAACGTGGAGAGACCAGCGGTGGTTCCAAGCGTGGGATCTGCTCACCGAACATCCTTGGCAGTTTTACAGATCACTCCAGCAAACGATTTGCGGCTTGGTTTTAAATTAAGTACTGGGCAAAAAGGGCTATTTGGGGTTAAACGAACGAGCACCGCTTCGAGTACAGGAACTGACCAAAGACTGGCCTCCAGCAGACGCTATCTCGTGCTTTGTTTGGTTTTACCTGAATAGATTAGTGCCGCAGTGCGATTTCACCCTTATTAGACAGTAGGAAGGCTACACAATGTAGCACTAAGCTCCAGGAAAAGTTCAGGCAGAGTTCACAGCTAATTAGACATCCCAGGCTCCTCACAGCAAAGCAACCTTGATGGTGGAGGGAATTCTTGTGCCTCTGGTGTGGCTGAGCTGCACAGGAGCGGATTTTTGCTGTCACCAGCCATGGGGTTTCTCTGGTGCCTGAACACTATTGCAGCCCCGCTGCTGGCTTTCTCTCAGTGTTCAACTGAGAAGTGCTGTCTCTCCCCACTCAAGTTTGCACACGATGTTTGCTGGAAAATCACTGAGAACCTTGTTAAAAGTATCAGTTACACATCACATAAAGATTTATACCAGAACAGCACAACGAGGTGTAATCGGGACCCCAAGAAGGGATATTGAACAGCAATGGGCACTTGCAGCCCGGAAAGCCAACTGCATCGTGAGCTGCATGAGGGGCAGTGTGACCAGCAGGGCGAGGAAGGGGGTTATCCACCTCTGCTCCACTCTGCTGAGACCTCTCCTGGAGTCCTGCATTCGGGAGGCCTCAGCACAGGAAGGACATGGAGCTGTTGGAGCGAGTCCAGAGGAGGCCACGGAGATGATCTGAGGGCTGGGGCACCATCCAAGGACAGGCTGGGAGAGCCGGGGTTGTTTGGGCTAGAGAAGAGAAGGGTGCAGGTAGCAGCCTTCCAGTACTTAAAGAGGGCTTGCAGGAAAGCTTGGGAGGGACTGTAGGGGTGTGATGAGGGGTAACTGGTTTAAACTGAAAGAGGGGAGATTGAGATGAGATCTTAGAAAGAATGTTTTGCTGTGAGGGTGGGGAGGCCCTGGCCCAGGGTGCCCAGAGCAGTGGTGGCTGCCCCATCCCTGGAGGTACCCAAGGCCAGGTTGGATGGGGCTTGGAGCCCCTGATCCAGTGGGAGGTGATCCTAACTTTGGCAGGGGGGTTGGAACTGGATGGGCTTTAAGATCACTTCCAACCTAAACCATTCCATGATTCTATGACTCTATAATATACAGAGCTACTACCATCTAATATCACTTTTTTCTGACTTTTCTAAATTGTAAAGATGAAGTGAGTGGCTTTACGTTCCTGTTTCTTTAAATATTATTTTGAGGCTAAATCATCAGACGTTAAAGATATATGTGGTGTTACCAAAACAATAATATCACACTTATGGAAAAGAACCCAAATAAAACCTCTACTAACTGTCAAGCAAACATTTTTATTTGTTACCTTTCCGGTTGTAACGATCTGATTGTCAGCAGTTTGTTGATGTATGAAATTACGTGGCAAAACACATGCATGTATCTCTTTTTAAACAACCAAAACCAGGTATGTGGGTAGGAACTGTGAGCCTGGCCAGTGCTGTTTCATCCCTCCTTGACTTTCGTAGAAATTATTTCTCTCCCTTCAGTGTGAGACTTGTTGTGCTATTTTAAAAGTAATCGTTGGCAGCAAATAGCTATATTCCAGGCACCTCTACCCAAGGAGCTTAATGAAGAATAAAATTCCCTCTTGCTCGGTGTCGGGCTCACGTGTCACCTCTGCCCATCTTGGCAGTATTTTCGGATCATGAGTGGGAGACCACCAGTTCATGAGCTGTTTGCTGACAGCCCTTGCTGGAACAAATTCACCTCTGGGTGCTGGGCTCTTTGATAGCAAAATCTGGCCCACGTCCACTGACTTGGCATTAGCAGTGCTATATTAATGTACTCTTTCAGAATCTGCTTATTACTGCTTAAAAGGAAAATGTAAATGGTTGTATTCCCTGAATGGTCACAATCTTCAATGTCTTGGGGTAGAAAGAACGTGGATTAAACACTAAGTAAAGTTGGGGAAAATATATGGCTAGTACAGCAGTAACTCATTAAGTGTGATGCACAGTAATGTGACGTTACATATGGTGTATTCAAACAGTTCAATACCCTCGAGTGGTAATTCAGGTAAAGTAAAATATCAATTAGCATATCATGAGAAAGCTGTAAAGCATTCTGCACAAACTTCCCTGGTTTTGTTTTCACTCAAGAGCTAATTAATTTTTTGGAAACGGGCTGCATTTATGAATTTTGGGAAAGTAAATGAAGCACGGCAGGGATTCCAGTTTACTGCCTAACAAAAAATATTACTCTTGTAACAGTTCTGACAGGGACAGCTGAGTCTTACAAGAGTTATTCCCTTCTCTCCAACTTTTTTATCTCCCCTCAAACACTCTGTTGCCCTATTAACAATCAATGTAGAAAATTTGCAGTTACCTCAACAACGTATGGTAAGGAGCTGCTTTTCTGATTTATATCTTTCTCAACTGATTCTCAAGGAACACCGTGTGAATCAACCACTGCAAACAATGGGAAGGCTTTCAATGTACGTGTACTTTATGTACAGTGTACATACACTTGTGACATGTATTTTACAGCTTATATATTTAGTAGTAATGTTCATAGCTCCATCATCGACAGCTGAGGTAAGAGTTTTGAAGGAATAATAGCTTGAAACAAAGACTGGCCCAAGGAAAGAGGGCTCAAGTTGTGATGCATTAAAATGTTTGCACATATGAAAAATAGTTATGAAGTCACCCCTTGGGCTACATTACAGAGCCAGGATGTGTGGAGCAGATTTCACTGCTGAAGTGTTACAGCAATTAATCATAGGCTGCAGAAAAGTCACTCTGAGTGTTACGGGAGGAGACGCGCAGGGGTACCACCATGCAAGGACTCCAAAAAGGTTTCCACAAGCTGGCACGGAGGTGACTTTCTGCCCTATCCACACATTCCTGCAAAGACCTCCAAAAGCTGGCAATTTCAGTCCAACAGTGAGACTCTGAACCCTAAAAGGCAGCTGTTTCATCCAATGCGCAAAAAGATTTCAGCGGTCTGACACCTTAGCGTTACAGGTATGAGCTGGTTGTGATTCATGGTGTGAAGGAGAGCGACCACAGCTGAAGTGCTAGTGGGACTTGCTGGTTACCAATTGGAGTTGAACTGCAATATGAGGCAGCTTTCCTCTAAATCTACGAACATGGCATCAATGTTTACATGAGCAAATGAAGATACAGGTCCGCCATGTCCACGTGCGTGCATCCGTGGGACGGCATTAGTTGTTTAGACAACGCATACACAGTCTCACCCCTGCCCCATGCGTGTCTTGCATAACGTAATGGGCTCTTTGGCAAAGAAATTCCACTGGGAGCTCATGTAATTCTTTTAGGAGGGCAATACTGTACTACCCAGCATCCTGTATAAGGAATAGGCTAAAGGAAAAATCCTTACTGTATGTAAAAGCTGCTTTACGTTTAATTTACATATTTTCCACAAGAACTACTGAAAACTCCGACAAAATGATACATGAAGAAATAAAATGTGAGTTTTACTGCATGCAGACTCACACTTTCTGATACATTCTTTTTTCAAAACTCAATGCCAACCGTTTCCCTTGCCGTTCTTCTCAAAACCCACCGTGCCAGCCAAATGCCATTGGTATGTGACTTTCCACGCAAACAGATAACATTGCAATTTTTCAAAATGCTAGACTGCGGCTATTAAGCACATTGCTTTAAACTTGCACCAAAATTGGAGGATATGAAGGAAGCAGACAATTGGCAGAACTAGCCTTTCCACCACATGTGTCAGTAAGACCTATAGCTTGGGAAAATGATGCTTTCTGGAATATAGCACTAATGTATCTACCGTATGCTGTGCTAGAAGCTTTTTACATTCACGCTAATAACTGCAAACTTGGTGATTTCTCACACACACAAACTAGAGCACCCTATTTATGTTTCAGCAAAGATTTAATGTATGGTGCTCTAACATTGCTGGGCTGTGTTACTTTCACCCACGCACTCTACAGACTCTATTGGTAAGCTGTGAAATTCTGTCA
The DNA here is from genome assembly GCA_033558235.1 of Neomorphus geoffroyi. NCBI lineage: Eukaryota > Metazoa > Chordata > Aves > Cuculiformes > Neomorphidae > Neomorphus > Neomorphus geoffroyi. The sequence goes on along the minus strand of JAUMJM010000092.1, from coordinate 1,549,697 downwards.
GAATTAATGGTAACTACACTATGCTTTTGAAAAAGTGCAAGTTCTCCGCATTATGAGGTTTATTGTTCTTCTTTTCCCCTTATCTGTTTACTCCTTAGTTAGAAAAGCAGAATAATTTGTAAAAGACCAGGAACGGAAGAGATTCTAATGGAAGGGGAAATAAATACAAAGAAGTTGGAAATGTCTATTTCAAAGCTTCAATGGAAGAAATAAATAAGGCAATCCAGATCTGCATATCTGTTCCAAGAAGAATGATATCAAAGTACAAAACAGCAGAAGTCTTAACCAGGAACCAGCTCTTCTTTAGGTATTCCACAGTCTCTCCTTGGTTTAAACACCTTCCAGGATCAACCCACTGCTAATGATGCATTCAGAAAGGAGAACAGTCATGAATATCTGGGTATACACAAGGAGAAAAGCTGAACAAGACTGCAACAAGGTTAAAAAATACTCCCTGATGCTCCTGGCTGCTTTTACTCTTCCTCCTTTTATCCCCACCTCTATCTCCCAGCTAAGCTTTCCTTCTCCCCTGCACGGTCCCCAGTTTAAAATGCTCCCATGTTCCAGCCCCTGCTGGTGTAACAGCCAGCCCGCAGCGAGCTGTCCCCCTCCCAGCCAGGACCCTGTTTGCAAACAGAGGTCAAACACATAGTGGGGACAGGGCTGGGGAATTCTGTGTGTCCCTTAGTCCTATTACGTGAAGCCTTGCCTGTCACCACCCACTGTGACTCTCAGAGCTATCACCTGCCTGCTTCAAATAAATTGAATTCCGAAGAGACAGAGATGGCTGAAAGGTTTTTTTCACCGTATTCTGCACAGCTGAACGCATAAAGACACAGATGTACTCACACCGTCTCCAAAGTCAGCTTCTGTTTGGCTCAACACTCAGCTGGGCAAGGGTGTCAAACGTGGTTAAAATGTGTGCTCGGTTAAGGCAGGTGCCAGAAAAGGCCTCTAGGAATGTCTAATGGGACTGATTTCCTCTTCTTTTTTGTGTTGTCTCTTCCAGGTGCCTTAACACGGGGACAGACAGCCCCGAATCTTGCTATGGAAGCTGCCCTGATAGGAAACGTGTTGTGTGCCTGCATTTGAGAGTCCCAGTGTTGGTTGGGACAAAATACCATCTGCAAGGGGTGATTCTCTACAGGATTCTCTTAGATTTGTCGATCTTCTGCCTAAGTGGTTTTTGCGTGTGGGCCTGGGCAGCACAGCTGGGTAAGTGCCTGGTTGCAGAATACAGCAAGGTGGATCAGGATGTAGAACGGCCTCTTTTCAAGCTTTGGTGGCTTCTGAATTGCTGTATGGGAGCAAGGTCAGGTTTGCTGTGGGCAGGGCTGTGAGGGACCTTTCCCATGTCCTGCGTAGAAAAAGAAAGCATCTCTTTTCACTTGCAAAATAGGAAGTTCTCTTCTTTTGCTGGTGATAAATAGCAATAACTTGATAACACGGCTTGTTCCCCGACTCCTAATGCTGAAAAACCTTTAACATGCACAGACATGACCTCCCCTACTTCATTCCCACACAAATATCACCTTGTCCCAAGAAAGTTCTTTCCCTATGCCTTGCAGAAAACTCACATCCTTGTACTACTGTACTCTCCTGAGTCCAGGATGAATATTTAGCACCTTTCCAAGGGACAAAGTACCAGTGTTTTAGATATAATCGTGGGAAAAGCTGACCAGAACTCATGGGGTACAACAGCCAAAGGATCCTTAGGGCAAGCATCACTAACCTTCTTCATGAAGACATTCAGCAGGCCGGTCCTTCCGTTATGAAAGGCGTGGGAGCATACTGGGGCAACTCAGGCAGTTTTCCATGCAAAGTGTTGTGGCCGTCAGGGGTTGTAGTGGTGCAGATGACTTAGTGCAAAGTGCCAAAGCTTGCTGGAGCTGGTGGGACACCTAGCAATCCCAAAGGCACAACATGAAAAAAACCCAAATGCTCACAACATGGACACAAGCAGTGTCCTCCTATCCACGTGGATGTTTCTATCTGCACAGAGATTTGTAGGAGCAGTCTGGCACAACAGAGCATGTCTGACCATCAGAAACAGCCTGTGCTGCACAGGCACACAACGCTGATCTACAGACTGAAGGACGCTGGCAATTTTGACACAGAGACCACTGGAGAGAATTATCAAACTGCATTTCCTCAGGTCATGAGCAGGTTAAATTCTAGACAAAAAAAGGACTACGGTGGATAAGGCAACAGAGCTGCATCTTGATGAGTTACAGCATTCTTTCCTGACTGCCAGAACATGAGAGTTCAAAAATAAGTGGTAGCAATTTCGCATTTTAACCGGCACAATTGTAGAAAATGCTGCTTGGCAAGTATCAGGTATTATGTCTAACAGACTAAGCATTTGTCTGCAACAGACATCCTTTGTGTCACAATGCAATAAACAGACACGATGCTACCTTATACGGTATAAGAGTCACCTTGTGAAAAAGACAAGGGCCGACTGTGAAATGAAGCTGAAGTTGGCAGTGGTAATGCAAACAAGAGGATCCCTTCAGCATCAGTGGTGACCCCACTGCGTGAATAGCACAATTCTGACTTGTAATGAAATCTTATGCTATTGTTTGTATGGGCATAAACCACTCTGATAGTGAAATTTATACTCGTGTTCTCTCCCAGAAAATTGCAAAAGATAAATTAGTGCCCTCTTATGACTTAAAACCAGAAAGCTGCTGACAGAAACACTGAAAAGGACTTCAGTCTTTGTGTTTGGCCTCTGTGATGGTGCATTGACCCTGTCCCTGTCCCTGTCCCGAGAGACCAGTGCGTTGTCAAAGCTCTCTGTTAAGGAAGTTTCCCCAACTCGAGCCTAAATAATTTCTTCCTTCAGACCACTACTGGTTACCCCACCGGCATGACTAATCCTTCCACATTAGTTTCTACCTTTCACATGTTTGTGCACTACTGTATATAAATTACTCTTTTAAATTCCAGTTTTGTACACTCAGTGCTTTCCTTCATTGTTCACCTTCAAGTGCTTTCCTGATGGTTTATCAGGCTCTAAATCAGTTTGTTTTCTTTGTTTGGTCTATAGATTTTCTATTTAAACTCCAAACTGAGAAGGCCAGAACAGTACAGACTTTACTCCACTTAACCAACAGATTGGCACGACTAAATAAAATTGTTTCAAGGTAAGTTAGCACCCTCTGGTGTATCATTAGTATACTGCAAATTTCCTTAAAGAGGTAAGGATGTTAATTCCTCACGAAAGCAAGAAAAACTCAGTGAAGATGGATGCCTAAGGGATGAGTATAAAAACTTCTGTGCTTATTGGCAGGTAGAAGAAACTTTGCTTTCCTTCCTCCCCCTCCTTGTAAAGAAGAAAACACTAAACTGAGTATTTTCAACTTTTTTTGAACAAATGATAAAGACATTGCATTTGACAAATTGCATTCCTTAAATGGCTTTTGTTTCTCTTAAATTATTTTTTCTAGCAATTATTTTGCATGATATGAGAGTCACATAGCTGTAATTTTTGAAAAAAGCCCCCAGATTATAGTCAGTTATTAACATGCTTTCAAAATTTTATTTTTGTCTGAACTGGGAAGCAAGAGAGTGTCAGTCAAAGGTATTTCTACTCAGCATGTGTAGCTCCTTTGCCTTTTTTCTTTACCTCATATTACATTCTGTTTTCTCTTCAAAATGCATTTCAAAACTCTTAATGTCTCCAAAGATGAGTGTTGGGTGTTTTTCCCTTCAGGACTGGACTGTGGGTTCAAAGCATTTAGATAGTAGATTGATTGTGGAATGCAACTTCCAGCAACTGTAAAAGCTGTAGTGTGACTTTGCAGACTTGGATAATGATTCCGCGCTGTGATAAAACTGAAATCAGAAAGAATACAGTCTTATGATGCAAATAAACAGAAAAGCATTGGGGCAAGAATAATGTGGAAGCCAGCAGTCAGATTTTAGTAGTTGCATTTTTCAAGCTGATCTGGCTCATCTGGAGCTAAAGGAGAGTAGGAATTTTCAGAAGTCACATCACACTTCTTTACTTTTGTGTGTCCACGGTATTGTAAAACTAAATCTTTCAAATGGAAATTTATTAAAAAAGGAAATTTACTTAGAAATCCCATCTAAAATTGGAACTATAACAACATTGCAGAGGAGAAAACACACAAACTTTCTCATGGTTAAAAAGTAAAAGCAGCTTTACGTTGAAATAAGGGAAATTTGAAACTTAAAATTTGTTGCAGAAGCCCCTGCTCCAGAGATGTTCACAAACCAGCTGTTTCTCCATCTGTTTTAGTCTCGTTCAAGGGGCACACTTGCCAGTTACAACTCTTCGCAGTAGCTAGCTAGGGAGACAATGTGTGAATGTTGAAATGGAATTCAAACATTGTAAGTACAATCACCCACTCTTCTGTTTTCTAACATGTTTTCTTAGCATCAAACCCTCCCCTCCTTTATATTCCCCTTTCTGTTCTAACTTTTCTTTTAGGTCAAGCAAAATATATCAAACCCCAAAGAAATTTATCATGTACTCATGGGACTTGATCTCAACCCCCCTCTCCAGCTTTTAGTTTTGTAATTTTTAAAACAGTCCAGGTAAATTTAAGGCCAAAATAAAACAAAGGAGAATATCTGATGACTCAAAAAATTTTGCCAAATATGCATAATAACGGTGGGAATCTCAACTGAAGAGTAATTCTGAAAAGAAGAAAGTTGCATTCTGGCACCTTCCACCAGAGCCTTCATTTGCTATTCCTGTGTGAGTGTAAAGATAGTCTACATTGTATTTAGCTCTTCATCTTAATTCACTCATTTCATTCCATTTTGGGATGAAATCATTGCTATCTAAATCAAATGGCAAACTTGGGAGTGTGGAATATGTACTGTATTTTGAGCTCAGCAGAGTCTGATAGAATGCAATGTCCCTCAAACCTTACCCCTTTCAAGAGTGTAAAGAAAAAAGTGATATACTGAGTAAGAAAAAAAAATTCAGAATTCTGGAATAAAAGATCCATAAATTAATTTTTTTGAGGGGAACTGGGATTCGTGTCTAATATTGTATAAGCACAGCCATTTAAGAATAGAGTTCTGTTACAGCTCAATACTTTCACAGCAAGAAATGCCCACGGAGAATATAATGTTTTTTTCTGAACACTTAGTTAATAAAGCTTATTTGTACAATATATTTTAAGACAAAATTTCTAAAAACAGCAAGAGGATTTTGTACTCCTGTTTAAAACTACTGTAAATGTTAATCAGAGAGGTCAGTGATGTTTTAAATACTTTATTCATGCTGAAGAGTTACGTTTTTATGCCAATTTGACATTTTATAGAAATTACAAATACTTCAATATCCAAAGGCTGTAGGTTTTCTCCTGATGCTTATTGACCAAACACTTCATAGATGTTTGCTTATCTTTCTGCTGAATGTCCTCCAAAATTATTCGATCCTAGAATAAGAATGCAAGTAGAAATGGAAAAAACCCCACTAAGACTAAAGGAAAACCTTATTCATGAAAATTATTTTGGGAACTTATTCAAGGAAGAGAAAAAGTGAAAAATATCAAGAAGTTTTTTAAAAACCCCATACATTTTGAAAAGAACTTTTATATGGCTCTTTCTATGAATCTAAATGTGCTCCTTTGTATTTACCCAAAACAATTTCATTTATCTTCCAAACTGTGAAGATTCAGATCACATGACAGAGAAGTACAATTAAATAAATAATAATATTTATAAAACATAAAATTAAAAGACTGGAAAATGCTTTTATCTTCTTTAATTTTCTTCCAATAATTTCCTTATTCTCTGCTTTTTTTGCTTGGTCTATTTGCTATAACCACCCAGAGGGCCTCTTTTCTACTTTCCTTGCTTTGCAGGAAAAACAGTCTTTACTGTCTTCTCATCTTTTTGCTTTGATCTATCCTACTTCCTCTTCTACACTAATAATCTGTATTCTTATCTCCTTTCTTCATAAATCCTTCATCTGCTTCTCTATAGCCTTTGCTCTGTCCCATGCACTATTCTAGACTCCTTTTCTGTTCCCAAGCCTTTTACTACACTCACCTTTTTTTCTATTCTTTAACAGACCTTCCTTCCTCTTTTCGGTCTCATCATCTGCTCATTCCCTATCCATTGCCCATTTTCAGAATGAGTTCACTTATTTGTTCATTTCCATTAATATTCCCTAGTTCCCAACAGCCAAGTGACTAATAGATCACTTCTTACTCTCAGACTACTGCAGTTCCCTCTCATTTTTGGCTTCTTGGGGAGATATCGTTACCCACTTTTCACTACACGTCATTCAGTCATACACAAACTATCTCCCACTCACTCTTTTAGTAGACATCCTTTTCCTTCTTTCCTGTGTGTCAGCTCAACTACTCTGCTCTACTGAAGTCTCCTGTTTACTATCTTAGTCTTGCTATGACTCCCACCGAGTTCACTGCTCTCCCTCCGCTCGTTTTTCTTTTCTTTACTCATTGAGATTTATTGCAAGATTAGTTTTTGTTAACTTAAATTCCTTTAAATTCCTTTTCATAACTCATCAAATTAAAATCCTTTTCATTATCTGGAACTCATTTTTTTTCTAGAAAACAATTACAGACATTATCAGATATTAAACTCTGTTAAAATACCATCCTGAGGTGAAGCAAGATCACGTTTTCACAGCAGATATTTCACTGCATGGAAGGCTAAGGCAAAATACTGATCAATGTTTGATGATCAACATCAATATTTCTGATATTTTGCTGATAACCTGCTTCGAATTTTGAAATATAATTTTTGTGTTGTCTAATTTATTTCTTATTTACTGTTATCCAGTAAATAAATAATAACCATATGTTATGCTGAAAATTTTCCAGGAAGTGTTGAATGCTGTTATTTCATAAAATACACTTGCCTAAGTGCTGCCTTTGCAGAAGGCCAGAGATGGTGATTGGATGTCTTGTTACCGATGGCTGTGGGGAAGGTGATGTAAAGGGGTACAAGGGAGGAGTTCTGAAATCCGTAATAGCCCATGACCCCTGTCTACTACTTTGTGATCCAGATGATGATGATGTGAGTGAACATCCACTATGTGGCAGTCTTATAGGTGTGGATCTGTAAATGAAATAATGCACAGGTATGATTTGAACTTGAACAGTACAAGAGATTTCAAAACACTTAAATACATAGCACTAATAATGGAAAATAGAATAAATTGTTCTGTTCTACATATTTCTTATCAGATTACTTCTTTAGGATTTTTACATATTTTTAAAAGTAGGAGGACAAACCAAATTATATGAGAATCAGAGATGAAAAGAAAAGATATGTTTTGTTATATATATTTTAAATTTCAGCTAGGAAGATATATTTGGCTTAATGATTATTGAGAAAAAGAGCTTACGTTTTCTGGAACCGTATTAAGGGGTTTTTTGATGTTAATAATTCTCATAGCTTGAGACATTTGCAATGTTGCTCCACGTACATGAAGGAGTTCAGATGCCTCAGAAAATAGCTCTTGTGCAGATATTGTGTTGTAGTCTCTGATTTTTAGAAGAATTATAAAGCAGACAGGTTGTTGCTCTTCCTTACTATAAAATTACTGCCCTTTGTATAAAAGTACCATGACTGTAGATGACCACAGGTACAAAAACTCAGATTGTCTCTGCACATTTTTGAAGAAAGTGGTTTAAAAATAAAACTAACAATAGCAAACACATTCATATAGGTGACAGCTAGCCTGCACAGTAAGTTTTCTTCAGATATAGAACATAAACTTTTAATGTACATATTAATACAGAACAGAGATGACAAATTTGTCTGTCATAGAAGACAGTAACACCTTGAAAATATATTGAATTACCTTACAGCTCCTGCTCTACTATTTTGACTTGACATTATTCCAGATGACTGAGAACTTCTGTAGGATACACTACCTGTAAGAATCCAATGTTTGAAAAGAGGACCACAGTTTGTTTCCCATTTTACTAAAGAGAGAACTTTGGAAGCAAAGACTAAGACTTCAATTCCATTATTTGGGTCAAATCCAAGACAGGTTTATTCAAGAATTAAAAATTATGCACAATTACAATAGACATTGATAAAGATTAATCTAACAAAGTCCCCACGTGACTTGAGAAAGGTTAAAATAGCCCTAAAAATTAATAATATGCTTTCATAATTCAGTACAGACAAGATATTTACTGAGGCATGAGTTGTCTTCCAGTACCTCTAGCTGGAAGAAGATCCAGCAAAAGTGAAAGCTGTCAAAAGTCCTCAGTAGAGTTCTAACAGAGGGTAAGGGTGAAAAACAGTCTTTAGTCTCAACAGATTAATCCTACTTAGAAATTAGCTGTCGTGAAAACATCATATTGCACCATTCCTGCAAATATTTTTACAGTAAAACATATGTTGGTTTGTTTCACCTTCTCTCATTAATTAAATTAGCAGTAGACTATCAAGATAGCTCTGCTGAGGTGCTCAACTTCTTCAGCTATTGGAATTTTTTTTGCCTCATCCATCTCCAAGAAGGAAACTTTCTTTAGTGCACCATTAATTCATTGTTTCTGCTTGCCCTTACTTTTGTAAGCACGCTTTGATTTGTACAGCTTTGCCCACTACACAACTTCATGGGTTGATTCTGAAATGTGTTGAACACATAACTGTCCTACATATAATTTTACTATCTAATTAAATATCTTTTTATATTTAGACACAATAAAAAAACCAGTTAAGCTCAACTCTTTCTATCTTGTTATCCACAAATTTATAGGCAAGCCTGCATTTAGGAAGGATCTGAACACAGACAACACAGAAAAAGCAATTTTTGCTTTTTCACTACAATTGCTTTGCAATTGCACTTGTCTTTGTTTACATTATGTGGAAACACAAATGTGCTAATAGTTCTTTATGTGGCTGGAGATTCTTTTAACTGCCAGAGCCAGGTGAAAGACCTGCGAACGGGCTATTACAGAAACATGCTGAGTGTAAAGCCAAGAATGGGGAGGAGAGATGAATGGTAGGCCTGCAGAGCATTAGGGATCCTGGGATACTGCTTACAAACAAACAACACTCAAGGAGACTGCACTGATTTCAACAGGCTGTTATTCATGTCTTATTTACATCAGAGTGTTATCCAAGCTCTGTGGAAATCTGCTTTCTGAAGAAATCCTTGATATCAACTTAATTACATCACTTTTGTTATGAAATAGTTTTGTAACTTCCATTTAGTTTCCCCTTGTTTCCTCTTGTGATTTTTGATATGACTTTATAGCCAATGTTAGTATCTGGTAACTATAAACAAGTATAATTATGAAAGTTAATAGAAGCTCAACTACATGCATTGCAAGTATCCCTGTTCTGTTCAACCTCAGGCATTATTACAGTATTTTCTTTGCAATTCTTGACTATGATCGTTCAGAAAAAATCATTTTGGTTACAAGTAATTATTCACAGAAGAGATCAGGAGAGTACAAGGTATGCTTATTTCATTTTTCAATTTAACCATTTCCCATCTGCTGGACTTTATTTCTACTCACCCATACGTCCATCTTGTGGTGGAGTTATTAATGATAATCTCGTTGGACCAGTTGGAGTCTCAGGCTAGATGAATGGCAAGGTATTAATTACAATCTAATAAGCATGTTAATTATTAAGGTGTTTCAAGCTATAGTGTTAAATTTTTGAGGTTTATTACGCCTGCAGATTTCTAGTGTTCTCTGCTTCCAGTCTTGTTTACAGCATGAAAACACAAACCCTCAGAATTAAGTTACTATTTTTTAGACTGGGGAAATTACATGTATTTTTGTTTCATTCCAAGAAGTGCTCTTTGTCCATTCATGTAAGAAAACTATCAACCACATCATTTTCTGTGCTGAAATTCTATTCTTATGCCAGTAACTGTTCCTGGATGTCACCTCTCCTAATCAAAATATTAATACAGGGAAAAGCTCCAGCCTTCATTCTCATCTTAGACATGTCATTCAAAGCTTGCAATTCCCTACTCAGATATCAGGCATAGACAAAAGAAAGATCACCTGGTCAAGCAGAAAACAAAATTGTTTATGAAATGTGAAAGGCAATGACTGGCTTGATTTGTGGATAAAAAGTCTTTTATCCATCATAAATGAAATTTCAGGAATGTTTTGAAAATCAGTGCGATGTGAAGTTAAGAGTGGGAAGTAATTCACCTCTTACAACTTCAGACAGCTGCAATGACAGCACTTACATCCAGCTTGATTCCTTGAAATTTCCTTTATGGTCAAGGAAGAGAAAAAGGAATGAGAGTTTCCTTTGGAATCAATCACATGTAGATATACCTCTACCTATGGATGTGACCAGTCCATAGGGCATAAAGGAAACCCAAAGATGCTAGCATAGATCTGCAGTGCAGACATTTACATGAGCTCTGGTGATGGTGAAAATGTTACATACATTTCCACCCTTAATGTGTTGGAACTTAAGTTTAATTGCAACTCTTGGTTTCATGCACTTGCAACATTTGTTTTGGAAACAGTTACAACATTTTTATTATATAAACGTACTGAGATTTCAAGAATTTGTCATTTAATTTAGCACCAGGAGTTTAGAAGCCTATCTATGGCATGTGGAGAATATAATTCCAGAAATCAATGTCGTGATTTATTTCCTTTTGGTTTATTTTTCAGGGAGTATCTGAATTCTTTTAAGCATCAAGCGTAGCTGAAATCAGCTATCTGTATGTAAGAATTGTTTTGAAGGGGAAGGGAAGATCCTTTTTTCCCCCCAGTAGTTTATATATATACATATAAAAAAAACTTTTACAAAAAACCCACTTACTTTCCTCATTGGTAAAGGTCCACGATCAATCTGCATTGACTCCATTCTTACAATAAAGGTCAAAATAAGTATGACATTGTAATAAAACTAACACTTCCATTATGACTAGAATTCTCACATTAAATTTGACTAACAGTCAAAAGCACAGTACATAATGCATAATACATATGAGTATTTAGGACTTGCTCCAAAACCCACTAAAAGGCAGAAAAAACCTGTTAATTTACACTGAACTTTTGTTTAGATATTTAGAGAGAAATTTATTTTGCAATTATCATTGTTATTCTTGCATTTAATTCAGAAAAAAATGCATATTTATATATTTGTCACATATCCCCACAAGAAGGGCATTCTGAAATTTATTTTTTATAAAAAGTAACGTTCCAGTCACATATAGAAATCTTTTAGCTTAAGCAAATGATTTGTTCAATTTGTTTAAAATTTAATGAGCTTTATTGGAGTTCATCCCATGTATCTTTAGACAATTAGAGTGAATGTACAGGTGTCTGTACAAGCCATTTATTTTTTTCTCTATAATCAAGGGGAAGAGTTCCTCACTAATTGATCAATCCATGCATCCAGAAAGTCTTCAGAACAAGGTGCACAACGCCTTATAATTTTTTCCAGTGAGTACGAAGGCAATCTATACAAGTAGTTATTATATACACTTGGTTTAGGTAAGATCCTCCTCAGTTCTTTCATACTCACAAGTTTGCAGAAACAAAACACAACATCCAAAAATACACTTATTTTAAACTCACTACAAACAAAATGGCTTTATGCATAAAATATCAGTATGTTGTCATTGTTAAGATTTTCATTGAAAATTAACAGACTTGTACCTACATTTTAGAAGTGGAAGAATGACTAGGATGAAGAGAATATGAAGAATAACCATTCTGTTTTCTTGAAGGAACTAAAACCATTAATAAATGTAATATTAGAACATAGCTATATCCAGTAGTATGTATTGCACAATTAGTATCTTAAACCAACACTTCTTACTGGAAAGTGGATTTCTGCTTGTACTGGAAAATGGTAGCTGTGTAGTTTGTTCAGGAGGTTTCATACTAAAGGGAAAATAGAAGACTTCTATTGTTTTATCAATTAAACTTACTGTTTTCTTACTATAAGGACTATATCTCATTTACTTTTGCTGCACTAAACCTCTTACCATTGTATCTGATGCATTTGTTGTGTGACTTTCTTTAGAGATTCTTCCAACTTTTCTGTCTATGAGATAATCAAAGCCAAACAAAATCTATTTGTTTCATATACAACTTCATTTTCATGCAACTACCTTTCTAAAGTGTTGAAAAGGCTGTTTGCTATTGGTTTTAATCTTAGATATCGTTGCTATTTCCAATTTATTGGGGCAAGAATATAGCTGTTATATGGACCCAGTCAGTCTGAAAAAGACATGCTACTTTTTTGGCAGTTCCAGGCCTAGTTTGATTACTTTTTGTTGAGTGTGCTGGTAATATTGGATAAATGAATACTATAAGAAGTGCTTAAAAATAGCACTCCTTTATTTTTCTTCCTCTTTTCCATATATGAAATAAAAGCCATGTTATATTTAATACGGAAATCTCTGGAAAAGATACCAACAACTGTACATAATACCAAATACCACGTTCCCAAAATTTCTCAATTCAGATTCAAAATTTATTTAGGTCTTTGCAGTATCTATTTGTAAGAAACCTATGCAAAGAGATTTCTTATTATTTTATAGACACAACCAAAAATATCTCCATTAAAGAACGTTACAAGCTTGCAAAATTGAAGAACATTAAGGTCAAGACCATTGGGTCACCTACCTAATATGTGTATTTTTTACAGTCTTTCATTAAATGATCATAAATTATATTTCATGAAGGATCTAAAAATTTTCTCAATAGCCTCCATACTGCATTTATATTTTACCTTTCATTTCCATTGTTTGAACTTAGTCCTTCATTAGTTCATACTATTCATGTTTTTGATTTGAAGACGTATTATGGATTTTCTTGTTAATTTTCATTCTTCTCGTCACAATGCTATTTGAACTCTTTAATAACATTAACTGACAAACCTTTTTTAAATCATATTGTTTATGGGAGATATTATGTTCTTTTTGCAGATATGAAACTCTGCAAAACAGATTAAAGACAAAATCTAATTTATATGAGAGGTTTTGTATTCTTCTTATTTCTTTTTCTTAAAGAGAGCTAGGTTTGATTGAGAAAGTGACCAGTATGGATGTCGGGAACAATGTACTTTCTCCTCCATACGGTGAATCGGATTCTTCCCTCCCTGTTATTCAACTCTCCATTTAATCTTGGTCACTCAACAACTAAAGTCTCTTATTAAATAGCAGTGATCATAATTAATAAAGTCTTCACAGATCTTACACAATTAAAAAGTAGTATTTATAATGACAAATGAGGCAATCCTGATAAATTATTCTAGAGTATTCCAACCAAAGGTAAATTTATTTTCTAAAAATAATCCAAAGCAAACATAAGCAATAAAAATATGAAATTCACAATTAGATTTACCTTTTGTCTGTGATATGCTAATAAATGTTTACGATGTTTTTCTTGAAATTCTGAAATCTAAAAATTTATAAAGTTATACCAAGCTTCACCTATTTACATTTATGCAACCTCAGAAAAATGTGAGAGGACTTCTTCATAACATTCAAATTTTTCTTTATTTCAATATTTAACACATACTCTTTTAAAATCTCTCCCAACACAATATTCCAACTTACTATCACTGATAGAGGAAGTCTTATAAAGTTTATTTAATCTTGTATAACCTACCCTAGAGCTGGCAGATTTATTTCACTGAATTTATATTTTAACACTATGTTCAATAAGAAGGTAAAGACAGCAGAGAATCAGTTTAGCTATGGGTTTTCTTATTCATTAATGTTAAGCAAACACATAAAATGAATGGAAACATAAAAAGTAATGTGCCTTACTGGCAATTATAACTTGTCTTGTAAAAATATCCTGTTAATTAAAAAAAGATTGTTAGACACATTGTCTGTTGGTGTGTAAGCACTTCTTGTGTCCAAATGAGGATCATAAACCGTGACAGGTTAAAGGTAAAAACATACAAGGTAGGCAAGACAAGAGCCTGAGCAACAAATTACAATATGCAATAACTTACTAATAAATCTTTCTTATCACGTGTAAGAGAACTGCCAAGAAATGCATAGAGACAGAGGCAACTGAGAAGAAACACTCTGAGAAGATAAAACCCATACTGGAGTATCTAAATGCAACAGTCATTCTTCTGTTTACTGTAGAGGCGCCTGGGAGGTTCCCATTGGATACTCATCTGAAGTGTCTTCAGAAGTACTGATGGAAGAAAGAACCACTCAGAAAGCAATGGCTCTGAGCTGCCTGCCACCACTCAGAAATGAGGTCTTGGGTCCGTGAAAGAGACCTCCGTGAAAATATCAATTCAGTGCTCAGTTCAGTCAAAAAAGCAAATCAGATCTTGGAAATGGTTAAAAAAGGAATAAAATATGGAACATCATTATTCCACTTTGAAAAATGTATGTTACTATATCCTGAGTCTGCTTAACATCTCAGATTGTTTATAGGAGGTCTGGAAACAGTTCAGATTAATCATAGGTACGTAAGAGTTTCAGTCAGAACGACCACATCGAATACGAGTCTTCATGGATGAAAAAAGACAGTCGAAGAAGAGATGCATTAGCAGTCTGAGGCTAATGATTAGCACAGATAGAGGGCATGGAAATGGTTACTTTTTCCTCTAGAATGGGTATCAAATGAATAGTATCAAATGAAACTAGCAGGTAGCAAGTTAAAACCTGAAAAAGGAAATCATCATCACACCATGTGGACCTCTTTTCCATAGCACGTGGTAGGTGCTAAGCATTCAGTAAACAACTTGACAATTACCTGGGGAAAAATATCTGTCAAAAACTTTAAAATACAAAGGTACCAACTCCATCTTGAGAAATCCCGGTACCACAAACTGTTGAAAGCTAGGATGCTGTTCTGAAGACATATCACTACATACCAGCCTTGCTCTCCTGTGCTTTCCTAAGCTCCCACTGTTGTGACAGGATAACAGACTAAAACCTTTGCTCTAAAAGAGCACAAGCTGCTCTTATGTCTTTTGATCCTGGTAGAAGTTCTGAATGTACCTTAATGCCTTAATTACAGTTCAATATGTTTCTCATAAGTCATCTCAGGCTGCCGAAAACCCACCTTAGTCTTTTCCGCTTGCATCCTCATTTTCCTTTCTTTGACACACTACATAAATTCGCATTAAGGTGTGAGTGGTGGTATAGCTGTCTGGATTTATTCAGTTGACAAAATAACTGCTGATCATTGCACATACTGTTAATGTGAGTAAGGAAGGCTGGAAGAAGGTTTCTTGTTTATCTTGGTTCACCTATGCATCTTAGGAGGAGGCGTGTTGAGGAAAGGGACCATGCTCAGCTTCGGAGAAATATGAATCAGAGTAGAGCAAACGCGAATTCCTAATCACCACTAAAGAACGCAGGTGATTCCCTAGGTTACTTTTTGCTGGATCAGCAAGCTCACCACAAGATCAAACAAATACCAACCCCAGGGAAATAAGAATACAGAATGAAGTTTGTGGATGCATCCAGGGAGAATGTATTACTCCAGTTCAACCTAGAGTGGTTGAAACCACCACTGGAATGTTCTTTAAGAGGGACAAAGACATTGACAAGTCCCAAATACAAGCTGAAAAGATACAGAAAATCAGGAGGCAATGGGATTTTATACATTTTCATTTAATCCAGACAGCTACTGAAGTTCTAGATTGGAAGCTATGCCTGAAGGAAGGCATCTTGCCTGGACATTACAGAAAGCAGGGAGGAAATTTAGACTGAAATTTTTTATTGCATCGGTCTGAAAAAAAAGCAGACCTGTTTGGGGTTTTTTTGCTTTCAAGAATTAGATTGTTCTTATTTTTAATATAGTCTACCATTTGAGATCAGAGATCTTTGTTAACCTGCTCACTTTGATTAAAAAGAGAGAGAGAGAGAGAGAGAGAGCGCGAGAGCGCACGCATTCAGCTCTGGGCTTTAGCCAGCTCAGGTTTTCACTGTGTAACTTTTTATTGCTATAATTAGGGTACAGTATCTGGGCATGTTTAAGGCTCTGGCAGATCAAATTTTTCATTGCACAGCACTGAAAGTGATTTTTACATCATTAAAATAACCAGACTAGTGGTCCTTAGAGACAGTTTGAAAACATAAGCAGTGACCATGATGAATAATGTATGCATTCTTAAAAACTTCGAAACTGCGGAAACAAGGAAGTAAAGATGGTAACAGGCACACATTAATTTCCAAACTTCCAGTCATATATTTTTCCCATTTATATAAAAGACAGAAGAAGTTGCTGAGTATTTTATAAAGTTAAAAATTTATAAGGCAGACTCACCTGTGTTATTTCTTCTGAATATTTCTTGCATAAGGTATCTACTCCCATGAAGAGAGACTGAATATCAGGACTTGTCTATCAAGAAAATAAAGCACAGTAACGTTAGCATTTTTATTTGCAAGCCATGTTAAATAAAGCATTTTGTGAAGTGTTCCTTAACTGTTTGATGTATATTAATAAAAGTTGGACAGATCAAGAGTAAGATGATACAGAAGTTGAAAGTAAGCTCAGTGTTCTATAATGTCCTTATTAACCATCTGGAAGGCTTAGGGTTTCTGTTTAACTATATTACCCACATATATACTGATTGTAACTAAGACAAAAACAATTTCCAGAGGACATCCAAGAAAGATGTCCTGGTCTCCTGGGAGAGGCACTGCTTTCCTAGCAAAACCTGGGTTTCTGGCAATCCCTTTCCAGGCTCTTTGTTTCTCACCATCCCCAGCCACACGGATGCATCTTATACTCAGTTTTGTTTCAAACTCCTTTTTCAGAAGGGTTCCAATGCTGACCTGGATTCCTTTATCTCTCCTGCCTGTTGGGCAGCAGAATTCTAATCCAAACCTAAGAAAAAGGTCCTAAAATGATAGTTGATTTTTTCAAGTGTTTTATGGCTGAGACTTTCAATCAGAGCTCATGATGTGACCTCACAAATGGCCATCTGTACTTTTAGAAAATGGTAAGCAAATGCTCTGCACCTAAACCATCATTGTAGTTCGGGAATATATTTATTATTCATAGTGAGAAAGAAACTGAAAGTTAATTTCAGCATGATATTGACATTTGTACATTTATCCAAATCTACAAAGCAACGTAGTTAACGTAGTTAAGTGTTACTTTAATCCAGAATACATACACTCCTAATTTATTCATAAGAAAATTAAACAAAATACAACCCCAAAATAGTTACACACACAAAATATGTACAGTACTAAGTTAAAATAGATGTATTACTAAGAACTGTCAATGATCGTATTTCAGTCATCTTCCACTGTAACAGTAAACGCTTTTAAAAATGAGGAAACTAGCTAAAAAAAACCCCTCTACCTGTAAACTCCAAACTGGAAGGTCCTCTTTCATATAATGTTATTGCGTAATAAAATGCAAGTTTATTACTAGCCAGAAATTGAATAAAAAAGTAGAAACATCCCCTGACATATTTAGATTATTAAAGAGTATTGTCCCAGAAAAAAAACATCCTTCATGTAAGGAATCACAGTTAAAAATCCAACCAAAAAGAACTGCAAATATTGCAGTCAAAACGTACATTGATCCCAGAAGTTCTAAGGAGTCTCAACAAGTTTAAAAATTTAAAAATTCAAGAAAGGCAAATTATTGAAATAAATAAGTAGGCCACGTGTGAATGAAGCGACAGTTTTTCAGTCTACTAAGAAAACAGAAAGATAAGTGCTACCATTTAAATTAAAAATATTGCATTGAAATAAAGAAGAATTATACTTTGCTCCACTTGGAAATGCACAAACACATAGTGAGACAATATTTTTACCTACTCCAAAAATAATGTAACACTTGTATAAACACAAATATCCAAAACTAAATAACAGATGCGTTTGTCAAATCTATTTTCAACATAAGCTTATGTTACATATTTTTAAAAATAAGAGGGAACTGAGTCTCATATACATGAAAAATAATTAAGTGATGATCTAAATTAATAACCAGGATTTAGAACAGGTTTGTATCTTTTTCTCCTCATATTTGGATGTCCTCTAAAGCAATTGGTCTGAGCATAGATGGCACACACTGTTTGGTTACTGTAGCACTGTGCATGCCAAATGCACTCCTGGTTATAGATGAGCTGTACCTGCTCTTATCTCACCAGGGGGACTAAAATATTTTTCCTTGCTTTCCCCAGATACTCATTTTTATAAAACTCACACAGGGAAATTAATTGAATTTGAAACCTCCTCTGCTCTTTTGAATTTGTGAAAGCATTCACAAATTTCCACAGAGTAAACTGGCAAACTGAGAAAGAAAAAAGCAGACAGTCAGCACAGCCTAACCTAGGTATGGTATTTAAGTAAAGAAAATATAAACTGAACAATAAAATTTCATCTGTAAAACTTAATGCAATCATAAAAATTTGTTTGGCATGAACAAAATATATTAAAATAACTCACTGGAAGCAAGCTCTAGAAACCTATTTAGGGTCCTAACAAAGAAATCACAGACCAATCAGATCTGAGGAAAAAAATACCAAACAGTTTTGCTGGTGATTTAAAAACTCTTTAAAGTGTTTGCTGAACACTGTTTATATTTTATCTGTTACATGGAGGAGTAGCAGATGTTAACACGATATTCTGAAATAATGAATAGTTGGATTCTGATTTATCATAACACTTAACCATCCTCTGGGAAAAAGCAAGTGGAAATCATGAGGTACAGAAGAAAGATACAAAGATGACAAGCTTGTATTACTGTAAAGATGAGAATGTTTAATTTGTAGATGTTGATTGCCCCAATACACAATTTAATGAGGAGTTTTAACATATTTATAGGACATCCTACTCATTGGGAATTCTTTCATAGCATCAAGCTCATAAAGGTTACCAGGTATATTTCCACTCAGGTTCCTGAATTATAGAGCCATGACTTTTTTATATGCATCCTTAATTATCATTCCAATCATTTTATCTGTTCTTAATCAAGGCTAAGCAATCATCATTAATGTATTTTTTAAAGAATATGGTAATTTACTTCCTTGCAGTCCTCCAGCTCAATGTCAGGTTCTAATGAAACATCTAATATTTTTGTTTATATCCTGATAATTGCATTTTTAAGCTCCCTCAGTATTTTTTAAGCAAATTATCAAGTTCTGTTGAAATTCTGCAATTTAAGACTTTGAGCAAGGTATTAAACAATATGACCTCCAGATGTCCCTGACAACCTAAATTATTCTGTGACTGAAATTAATAACAAAACTTGCAGCCAAGGTAGGTTGGTACTGAAAGCTTATTAAAATACTTTTTGAAGTTTTATTAGGGGTTTTTGAGGGTTTTTTATGTGATTACTGTGTGCTTTGTTCCTCTGTGCTATGTTTGTATGCTGTTGTTTTGCTGTAATTTTTTATTTTTGGTAGCGTTGTTTTCTTCACCCTGCTCTAGTTCTTCAAGACTCTGTGCTCACAAATATAAAATATAGTGTAACAGCTTTTTACTTTTTCATATAGAGTATGTGAAGATAGAGATTTCTGTACTTAGATATAAATCAGCTCAGTTCTATACATATCTAGATAAATCACGCCCTCCTTCAAGGTTACTGCTTCACAGCGAGTCCTAAAGTGTCCTCCATTTCATATATATGACTGCCTTATAGCCTTGTAGGACTTTAGGTGTTAGCTTTATTGCATGTACTTAGTATTTTTCTTCTATCACTGTAAGGCAGGCTTGTTTCTTAGGTAGGCATCAGTTTAGGAGAATACAAACGTTTTCACAACCCCTTTTATGAAATCAGTTAAAGAGAAGATGGTTCCTGGGAGAAATGGGAAAATTAAATCTTTCTAATGATTTCTCAAGAAAGGGAATTAAAAGCTATTCCCTCTCTAGTGAATAACAAGGATTCCCAACAGTATTTCAGATCCTCTCTTAATCTCATGATCGTGAGGAAAATGTTTAACCTTAAGAGAAAACAGGGAAATAAACCCAATACACTTGAAAACACTGATGAGCCACGATGCAGATTTTACATTCAGTCCATTACATGGAAGAATTCAGCATGGTCCACCTTTCCTGATGCAGAAATGCTGAAGTCAATAAACATTTTTCCTCCTTTTGAAAGTACTCATCGATGTTACACAGTAGCCCGCCACGCTTCCTGAAAATGTTAGGTAATTTACAACCTCAAAAGTCTCTGTAGGATTTTATTTGAAGAAACCCATAAAACTAAAAGCTCTGTAGCATAAGTATCTAAGTCTACTAATCCATCCTCAGTAAATATTCATGTCACAGTTGGCAAACAAAAGAGAAGTATTTTGTAATGTAAATAATTTAACTGTTAAGCAAACTACAGATTAATGTAATGTAACAAAGCTTCATTTACCTGTTTTGAAAGGAATAATGTACGACAAGGAGTTCTACAGATCAAACATTCATCTTTTTTGCCTGCAAAGTAAAGGCAAATTTAAAATATACTTCAAACTCAATAGATACTGAATACATTTTTAATAGAATTTTATCCCTAAGCCTTTGTTTGCAGCTTGTCGAAGGATTCTGAAGGTTATTCGAGAAATGCAAATAAACACGAATAAAGAATTTAATTCTATAACCATCGCACACATTTGCACAGTGAAAATGTCTATGAATGTCATCAGGTCTTACTCTTGCAAATAAGCATTCATGAAAATGATTTTGTGAATATCATTAGCATCACTGAATGCAGGTGACTTTTAGTTCCTTTGATTTAAATAGGACTACACATGTGGTTTAATTAAATGCATGCGTAAGTGCACTAATGAGTTAAAGTCAACCAGATATACGACTTTTTAGATCAGGGCCCAGTCTGGTTCTCTCCATAAAATACACGAAACCTTAACTTCAAAGAATTAATACTTTTACCTTGCAAATTTTTGCAGTGAAAAATTAATCACAACACTTCTTAAAAAATTTATCAATTTTTAAAATGTTGCTTTGATTATTTGCAAATATATTAGCAAATATTTCTAATAAATGTATATGACTACAATATTTATAAATGGTAATTTTATTAGCTGCTTCCTTTCTAAGGATTACAGGGATTAATGTTTATAAACGTCTTTACAGAGCACACACCTTTTAAACCTCATATTATCATTATTGAATTCACAGGAAAAAAATACACGTCTCAGCCTTTTTTTTTTTGTTAAACAATATTAACATAAGAAAGGAAAGCTGTTATTTAGGTTTTAGGAGCCTGCAAGTTGTATTTAGAGGCTTCGCTCTTCAACAGTAACCATGGGAAAGCCTGTGCTGAAAATTTTAATTCGGAAATGCAAACCAATCATTTATTCTGTGTGTCCTTACAAAAAAATCAGGTCATTTAGCATGATCTCAGAGGGAAAACCATGCAATTTATCTGCTATTTTTTTTCTTTTGAAAAGCAACTTCCTTAATCCACTACCTTTTCCACAGATTTTCATCTAAGCACATCACAGGAGTCTCAGAATACAACTCAGGAACTGCATACAGCACTATATAAGAGCTTCAAAACTTCCCCTCCAGTCCTCCTAACACTGCTGAAAACTTTCCACCATTTCAGTAACAATACTGAGATTTAAAATCTCTTAAGAACATTAGCAAAACCTATGCTTTGCAGCTTAATCTTTCACTAAAGAAGGAAACCCTTTCCAAAATTAAGCAGAGCAGAATGTCATCTTATTCTTTTACAATGCAATCATAAGTCCCAAGCATCCAAACTCAAATTTTATTGAAGCCTCCAAGTTTTCAGCATCTAAGGCAGATTCTCAAAGCCACATCTCCCCAGTCAGGTTCACCTGGCAGGAGCCGCAGGTAGCTTTTTTTACTTATTTAAATATAACAAACAGCAAGAACTAAAAAAGTTCATCAATAGGCTGGCCAAAATAAATGCTCAGGCCTGCCTTTTCCCCACAGTGAGAGAGATGTTAACGATTACGGGGACGCTGCCTGGCTCGCTGGCACCGAGGCAAAGCCGCCCCTGCCCGCAGCAGCCATTACCTTTTTGCAGGCAGATCTCACAGATGACGTGGCCACAGCTCGTCAGGCTGAACCGCGGGGTGGGCTTGCGAGGCTCGCAGAAGCAGGCATTGCAAAAGATCGGGACGGCCATGGGGACGGGGGCCCAGCCGCTGAGACAGGCTCTGAGCCTCCTCACCGCCCTGGGGTGAGGCCTACAGGCCGCCCTCCGCCATGTTCACCCTGAGGCGAGGGCCGCGCCCCTCCCACACCCGGGGGCCGAGGGCCCCCACACCCCAAGCCGGGGGTTTTTCTAGCTCTCACCACCAAACTAGAAAGCTTCTAACAAAGTCTCCCCTCTAGGAGATTCCTCCCTTCCTTGCCCACACATGGGCGACTGAACTGGGCACTCGGGTGCTTCACCACCAGCTCTGTTCTCGCCCCGTGCCCTGCTCCCCCGGCACCTCTGCTGTCCTGGCAGGGAGGGAAAACAGAGCGGCTTTTCACTCCTCTAAATGCAAGAATCTGGGAGGGGTATTCATTTGCTGTCACAGATCTGTTGTTGCTTATTTTCAGTGGGGAAAGAAAGTGCAAAATAAGGAGGTTTTATTTTTATTTTTTATATTAAAAAAAACCAACCCCCAGGGCCTGCTAATTTCCACTGATTACAATTTTAGGGGAAAATTCCCTCGCAGACCTACTTGCTGTGTGCACTGTAGCTCTGAGGATGACAGAGCCACAGACTGCATACGGGGAACCTCCGGCTTTTAATTTATAAATAGAGTATTTGCTCCCAAAGTGCTTCCCAAAAAAGCTATGATTGAGATTGTACTTGCTCTATGGAATTAATTAAAAATCTTGAAGGAGACTGAAAACATTTCATCAAAGGAAAGATATTATTATTGTTATTATTATTGTTATTATCATTATATAAAGAGTGAAACAGTCTCAAGCTATAGTCAAGGCTCCAAGCCTCAGTGCTGGTTTGAGTACAGATCTAATTAATATTGAGGAGCATAACTAGCTCCTTTCTAAGTTCTGACATTGTGCCTGCCCTTTTGGTTCAAAAGCTTAAGTGTATTCTAAGAGAGATAAGTTTGCCATTGGGATGTAGTTAAGGAGCCTTACACTAAATATCGCCTAAAGTTTGAACCACAACCTTGTAGCAGCCCTTTGCTAAACTGAGTCCATGAGTCCATGAGTCCATGAGTGACTCATGGACTTCATACACCATATGGTTGTAACACATCTTTCCTTCTGTCCCTCTACCAGAAATGGTATTACAAAACATGTTGTTATGAGTGCCCTTTAAAAGTGAATTTAATAACACTTATTTACAGGCCATTTGAAGTGACAATTTTAAAGTCTCAAAATCTTTAAATTTAGGACAGAACTCAGTGAGAAGCTTTAAGAGATTTTATTTTGATTTATTTGATCTGTAGTGCGTTGATTTTTGTCATTAATTTGTATCTATTTTATGGATTCTTACATACTCACAGTCATGTTTTCATTCCCATACTGTAAATGTAAGCAAACTTAAAGAGCAATGTCATTTCCTTACTAATGAAAACAAAAGGGGAGGAAGAGAAAAGAAAGAAAGCAGTGCCTTTAAAAAAATAATTGTTCTACAGGTATTTCAGCTTCTACTATCTTTTAGACTAGCAAAGGATCTGGAAAGACAAGAGGAAGCCACAAAATTCTGCTATCACAGTGCTCTCTAGAAGCTTTTTCAAGAATTTCCCTTTGCCTGTTAACTAAGCACAATTATGAGTCATGTTGTAAATGCCTCCAATTCCTTTTTACGCTATGGCGGCTTTGTCCAGCTAATTATCAGAAGTTTTAACCACAGCTGTTGGCTTATAATTGCATGATACTGTAGCTACTTTGCTAGTTGTATATAAAACAGCTAAATTAAGACATAAAGGTATACTCAAACAAGCTACAATAAGTAAAATTAAAATACACATTTAAGTAAAAAACTGGTAAGTTCCTTAGACATTCATGTTATGTTTACTGAATAATTAAAATTCAAATAATTCTCCAACACAGAAACAGACTGAAGATTTTAGTGTAGGAATAACTTAAATATATAGGCATAAATCCAGTGATTACCAAGAAACCTATAATTTGGTTTACTTCGTCATACTTCATAAAGACTCTAATTTACATAAACAGCTGTGGGAAAGGTCAGATCTCAATGCTACAGCCTAAAGTTTAGGGCATAACTGGGCGCAAAAAGTAATTCCAAATTGTTTGTTTGAGTTTCTTATGTGGTAATTGCAGCAACCACTGATCACAACGTTAAGGGTGGGCTCCACTGTGACTTAAAACTTTGATCATTTTAAAAGAAAACAATCACAATTGTATTTGAGGAAAAGGTAGGTGATTGAGTTCAAGACACTCTCACCAAATTAAGTCCTCAAGGGGGAGATACTTGTTTCTCTGCCCACTGTCTCGTGTCTTAGTCACGCTGAAATCCTGAACTGCTCATGCCAGTACAGAACAAGGTTACTAAGCAAGTAGATGTACTGGTTTGGGATTGGATGGTGTTACATGTCTTCATAGTAGCCTGTATGGGGCTGTGTTTTGGTTTTGTGCTGAAGATAGTGTTGATAGTCCTTGCACAGCATCAAGGCCTGTTCTGCTCCTTACATGATGCTGCCTGTGAGTGAGAGAAGCACAAAAAGCTGGGAGAGGACACAGCCAGGACAGCTGACCCCCAAATGACCAAAGGGATATTCCATATCATATAACGTCATGTTCAGCAATAAAACTAGGGGGAGGTTGGCAGGGACGCTATTCAAGAACTGGCTGGACATCACAGAATCATAGGATATTTTGGGGTGGAAGGGACATTTGAAAGTCAGTCAGTTGGTGGTGAGAAATTGTTTTCATTTGCATCACTTGTCTTTCTCTTAGGTGTTTTTTCCTGTTTTCCCTGCAACATTATTACTATTACAATTACACTATCATTTATTATTATT
The DNA here is from genome assembly GCA_033558235.1 of Neomorphus geoffroyi. Taxonomy (NCBI): domain Eukaryota; kingdom Metazoa; phylum Chordata; class Aves; order Cuculiformes; family Neomorphidae; genus Neomorphus; species Neomorphus geoffroyi. The sequence goes on along the minus strand of JAUMJM010000092.1, from coordinate 1,524,851 downwards.
ATTATTATTATTATTAAACTGTTTTAATCTCAAACTATGAGTTTTCTTACTTTCACCCTTCTGATTCTCTCCTCCATACCACCAGACATAAGAGGGGAGTGAGAAAGGAGCGAGCAGCTTTGTGGTGCTTAGTTGCTGGCCAGGGTTAAACTGCGACAGTAGAGAACCTTGAAAAACTAGGAAGCTTCTTTTAGATTTCCATTTTAGATGTAGCAATCCTGAGTTGAACTTAAATGTTGCCTTAGTCATTAAGCCCTTCTTCTAGACTCAGCTTTACATCTGCAGAAGAAAAGAAATGGATAAAAGATGGGTTTTGAGGAATAAAATATAAGGGGATGTCAGAGGCTGTGGTATAGATGGAGAAACCAGTTAGAGTAAGAACCAGAGTAGAAGATGAGAGAAGCTCAAGAATTATATAGAACCAATTTTCTCTTAGACACAGGGTTTCTTTGGAAGTTAGATGTTACACAGTGTGAAGTTTTCAAATCTGTGCATTTACTGTCGGCTTAAACAAGCTTCTTAGATATAAAGAAATCTCTGAGAGATTTGATTTGCCAGATTCCAATGGAGATGAGGATTACTGTTTGTACAATAGCCCACCACAAAATATTGCTGTTGGTTTCTTCGCTTGTCTTCCGAAATTTTTCTTCACGCTCCTGAAGAAAAAAGGAGAAGCTTAATTACCTTTTTTGCATCCATATGTTTCCTGCTTCTCTCTGGGTAACTAGAGAGCATTCCTCCTCTGCATGGAACATTTTTTTATGTTGATAAAAATGAAAGTTTGTTATTATCTGTAAGTTGGATATCTTTACAGATCAAAACCAAGAAGCAGACACACTGTAGCATAAAGCAGAAAGGCAAACAGAGCTTTCCCTTTCCAAATAAGTTCCATTAGTACAGGCTTAAGCTTTTTTAGGTTTACAGTTACTTTCATATTGCAGTCAAGAAACTTTTTACCGCCAATTTCTTTTTTTAGGTGACTAGTCGATGTATTTCAAACACAGTCTGACTGCCTGAATATGTACAGAAAAGTGAAGACAACATTTGTTTGAATGAGGGCTTTATTTCTGACTGCATGGAGATATATAAATATATGCTCAAGTCAATAAATTTTATGCACACAGACTAGCATGGAAACAACAGCTGTCAACATCAGCAACGGTACCTGCCACCTGCTCAGCTGCTCTTACTGGCTCTGATCAGGAAAATTATATTTGGGAGTTTCTGCTTTAAAATAACACCTGTTGCTATAAGCATGAATTCACAGTGATTAATTAGTTTTTATGTTACAACCTAAAAATATTTTGCAAGGTTAAATATATTTTGGTTACATTGTTATGAGTTAGTTAAAAAATAACACTGCATTTAAATAATTAACCTCATAATACTTTATGAATCAATAAGTCTGTGTACAATCTTTTTAACTTTTCTATTAGGGCACATACATACTCTTTCATAGTTTTGTTCCTTGGATATGTGATGAATTTGCTCAATTAGATGTTCTAGTCTAATGTTAACTTCATTCACTTTGTCTTTGGCTTGAACAACAGATTCCTCCAAAAAATGTTCTCCAACTCTAATATCCAAATGGATACGCTGCAAACAGAAAAAATATTCTCATTACTGTGTCTACTGTGTTTTCAAAATTCCTTAGGAAAAAAAGAAACTATGTATAATTTCCCTTTAAGCTAATTATTGGAAAATAATTTTAATTGTTTACCGAAATCCACCTAAAACTTAGAATCAGGTGGGATATTTAAAGTGTTTCTTAAATTTATTTTTAAATTAATTATACAAATTTAAAATCTTCACTATTGTTTGGGCATAATTTTACATTAGCATTGATTCAATCATCACAAAAATGTTTTCTGTTCTTTGTCCAAACTAATTAAAGAAATGAGCGCCATTAGGACTGCTCATTGTATTTCACATTCCATTCAAATATTGCAAAAATTACATTCTTCAGTACTACTGGAGCAACGATGCACTTCTAGTTTCCTCCACTAACAATTAGGAATGTAGGACTGGAAGGAGACCGACTGAAATGTTATTCGCAGTTTATCATAGGTGTTTAAGGAGAACCATCCGTAAGAGAATCTTTTTTCTTCCTCCACACATCGTTTATCTGGCATGAAAGACCTTCCATAGCCTGTAAGTTGTTGGATGATCTATAACAAAAATGCCCCCAACCACCAAGCAATAGACCCACAGAAAGAAAGGAAAAGAATGCAACTTGAATATTATAATATTATGCAACTTATTTTGGCATATAGTCTTATTTTGAATATCTTTCAAAAATTAAAATGTTACATTTGCTTTAGGAATTCAGTATCTTCTTTAACCAAATAGTTGTTACGGATCAGAAATTTTCACATTCAAACCATTTACAAACATTAAATCACTTTACAGTTATCAATCTTGCCTCTTTAATCTTGACTTCTTAAATATCAGAACAGTCTATTTAACTCTTCGTCATCATAATTCTAGGTTTTTCTTCTTTAATCTCTAGGAAATGTTGAATTATCTGCTAGAGGACTGATCAGCTTCTAAGCTAGTTTGAATCTCTTCAATTTGAATACGATTGCTGGTATTACAACAAAGAAAATTTTAAGAAATACACTTACCAGTTTACTTCCTGCAAATGCCACAAATCTCGTGGAGTTAGATTGCAAACAGATAGCATGCTCCCCAGATAGAGAGGATGTAAAAGAAAATGTTCCTTGTGGCCCATACAGTTTTGACAATAGTACCTGCAGTTTAGATATTACGTGTTACGTATGTACATTATAAATATCAATAAACAATCAAAAAACAGCGCTGTGAATTGGATGTAAAAGGTAATCAATTAGCCTCCTGAAATCTGAATTTCAGTATAGATTTAGAAAGAAATAAACAATTTTAACTCATAGTGAAAACTGAAATGCTACAGATTTCTGCCATGCACAAAAGCCACTTTTCTCTAAAGCATTTAAAATCTGCAAACTTGTTTAGACACTGGAAGAAATTGTGCATTCTTGAAAAGCTAGATTGTTTTCTCAGTTGTCACTTACTTTTCTTAACAACACGGTTTCCCAAATCTGATAGTAATGCAAAATTTGTCAACACAAGTAATTATCAAACATTGTAATTTCTAATTATTTTGATAGCAATCACAAGGTGCTTGTATCTTTCAGCATCAAAATACTGAACGAGCTGGTAGACTGTGGATTTACAATGTCCCCAAAAGCGTCTATTTTTTTTCAATAAAGCTGTCTGCCAATGCCAAAAGACAACTCATAAATCCTACAAAGACATTCATAAAACATTTACCTCAGCATCAGGAGTTGTGACAGTCACGAACATTCCCAAACCAGGAGCAGATTCAAGAAATTCTTGTTTATGTATATCCCAGCGTTGTACTTTGTAATTCCCTGAATACAAACACAGATAAAAATCTGTTAAATAAAACATAGCTTAATATTAAATGTCTTCACAGATTTTTCAGCAAAAAAAAAATAAAGATAAATGATTAGCAATAAAACAATATGTGTGTTTCATGTGCTTATGATTAAAATTGCTTAGGGGGCACTTTATAACAGTGTCAAATGCAATAAATTTTTACTACAATAGCAAATGTTCTAGAATACTACAAAAATGGTTGATTAACAAGTAATAGTTTCTGATTGTTCCTAATGCTCTGGCAAGATTAGCATACAGAAGGCATGCTGAGACCTCCAAGAGCATAAATGTGCTGTATTCAAGTTACATTTTTAGGATTGCCTTTCATATTGACCACATTCCTTACAAAAGAGCTGAGAGTATAGTATTTTTTACCATCCCCTTTCAATCTTACATTAACGGTGCCGTAGATGAATTTAATGTGCTTGTGGTAAGCAAGGTGAAATGGAACTTTAGTACACCTTGAATTGCTTCTTTCCAGACCAATTCATATGGGGGAAAACATTACAAAAAATTCTGATATGAATGAGTAAATCAGTCAGAATGTGTTGAAGCACACATTGAAGCAGCACTTCCACATGTGTAGAATTAGAAGACAGTCTTTTTCTTTGTCCAGTCAGTTAAGCACTCTGGAAACCTGCATTTCTTTGTGTGATGGATACACAGATTATGTGAGGATGTTTTGACTAGTGCCTAATGTGGAGAGTTATTTTCAGTGTACCCTCTTTCTTACCACCATGGTTTTACTATATTTACCAATACAGATTTTCCTAGTACGTTACAAGCTATATTTATTAATGCATAGGTTAGATCACTGTATATTATTGACAGGTACCTACCAATTACCAAAGTGTCGCTGGGAAGGTCTTCGATTATACACTTCTCTTCTCTTTCTCCACTGTGAAAATATAAAGCAAGTGAAAAAGAAATCCAAAAGTTCATAAGAAATCCTATTAATGGGCTTTTCATGTTTTTTATGTGCCCCGGTTGTACTGCTTTTGAAGACAACTATTGACAAGTGTATGTGGTCCTGTAGTTAGTCCTCGTTTCCTGCTTATCAGTGTAGTTTTGAGGGAGAAAAAAACTGTGAGAAAAGGCAGCTGGTGCTTACAGGTTTATAAATAACTGCAGTATGTTCTGCAGAATGAGATAACATGAAAAAGATAGCTTATAAAATCTTTCTTTTTTCCCAGCATCTAGATTAAAATTTTATTTTGTACATGTAGAAGAACATTAAACTGGAAAGGACCTCTCAGTTACTTGAGTTCAGTTCCCTAGGTTATGGTAAGTAACCACATTGGCTATATCTTCCCATAAATGGCTCAATTTTCGACCACTCAAGTGTTTCTTGTCCTATAAACTGGGAACACTGTGTCTGAAAGGCTGGTCTCAACGTGAGAGGATATGGTCTCAATGTGAGAGGCTATGTGGTCGTTTTCCGGAAGGGAAGACCCACCAATGTCATCACTTCCAGTAGGGGGAAACAGCCCTTGAACTCATTTCCCCCTTCAGAAGCTCACCACTGTTCTGCTGAAGGCTCTGTAATCCCTGATCCTCTCCAACACCTCCATGTTCCTCAGCAGCACTTGGCATTTGCAGATAAAATTGTTCAGACATGTCCTTAAAGGGTTCTGATAAAGCTCTCCACTCACTTCAGAGTGCTGCCCTCTTGACTGCAGGATACTGGATATGAGCTACCTTTACCGCAGATGCACATACCTTGCAGATCATGCGCAATGCCGTAGATAGGGAAACTGCCATCTCCTTGCTGAAATTTTACCAGCATTTGTTTTTCTTGAAGAAAGAGGTGTTTAAGAGGAGATTGGATGAGGCACTTAGTGCCATGGTTTAGATGATGCGTTGATGTTGGTGTTGGGTCATAGGTTGGACTCGATGATCTCAAAGGTCCTTTCCAACCTTGTAATACTGTGATACTGTGATTGACACAACTTGTACATATAACACCCCATTAAAAAGGTTGCAGTTGACTTGAGAAATGCTGTATCGAGTGTAACATGTATTTTCTGAGCATGTTAAATATTGTCATGGAATAGTCTTGAGTTACTTTATTATGTTGGATCATTTATGACAGAGCAGATATTCCCAATGTACTTCAGCTACCTGGGTCTGGGAATTTCATGAAACGGACTTTATCCCTTTCACTACCCTCAAGTACTCTCAGATATTTTGCTTGCACTCCAGTTACGTCCTGATGGGAACAGTGCTCATTCATCGCCCAGAAAGGCTGGCATATCCTTTCCCTCCCATTCTAGGAGTGAGGTACACAATAGTTTCTGTGACCATGCTTAACCTAGGCAGTGTGGCCAAAATATTGGAGCTATTTTTCACTGAATCCAAGACTGCCCCTCCCCTAAATGATCTTTAACTGTAGACATTGTGCAATTTTGACAAGTGCCTGCAACATTTCATAACAGTCTTGGTGGACAAGATCTGGTCAGTTAGAGTTGGTGTGCTTATGCGGTGCAATTATACAGTACAGAGCTGGACTGAAATCCTAGATTTGAGCCTTGTATACAATCACAAATGCAGATACTTTCTGTTCGACCTAGCCCTTTAGTTGTTCTGGAAATGCAAAGAAGCAAAACTCTATTGTTTTGAGAACTTCCAGAAAGGTTCCTCCAAGGATACCTTGTGATTTGTGGGTTTATTTTCCCTCAGTCATAATTTAGACTGGCATCTGATTTCTGCCCAAGACTTTTATTGAATTAGGTAATCACTCATCAATCAATCAATTTGAAATTAGTTCCCATCCTCAGAGAATATTTAAATATATACTTCAATATATGTTTATGTTTTGTGAGATGGTGATCTCAGACTGTGAAACTATGTAGTAAATAAGTTTAACAGAAAAGAAAGCATAGAATGAGTAAAAAATAATATACAAAGAAGAAAGAAAAATAATCAGAAGGCAGGGAAATTAACTAAGTACAAAATATGACACTGATAGTGTAATAATACTATTTCTGTAGGATGGAAACGGAAGAACCTGAAAAAAAATGTTAATTAAAAGAGTCAGTGTAAAAATTTTGAAAAACAGACAATAGTGAGAATCTGAAGAATGCAAGATGTAAAAATCCTACACTTGTCTCTAACAACTTTTTATTTATCAGCATTTGCAGGATCAAGTCTAGTGTGATTAAGTTTCAAATTTCTTTAGGTCCTTGCAAGATTTATCACCTGGAAAAAAGATATAAATAATCTTTTTAGTGTTTCTGCCCTAGCGGATACAATGTGCTCCTTCATGTACATAATTTTCTTATTTTTAGCATATTTTAAAAAGAACCTACTCAAATCAGCTCTCCTGCTCAATATGTGTGCTGTTATTTGTAAAATTGCGGTGTGCTGTAAAAGTTTTGTGGGTGACTGTAAACATCTTCTATTGAGCAATGTTATTCCAAAATTCTTTTCCTAATTGTTAGCCACAATTCTTTATAAGCCATATGTTACATTCATATTATAACAGTTATTGGAGCATTAAAACTCGCAGTCAGGAACAGTTTCTGACATATTGTGTTTTGTTACAGCTGTGTATACCTCAATTTTAGATAATATCAAAACATCAGTAAGTTTTCTCTGGAAAATTTTGTGAAGACACAAATAGCAGCCAACACATTTAAAGAAACATGGACACATTTACTGCATTTAAAAAGACAATTATACAATTTATGTATGGTCAACAGTGTTAAGTTTGAGAGAGTTGTCTCATGAGGGACACACATGAACAACTAGACAATTCTTAAATCTCTGCTAACACTTAATTAAGTTCAGAGGTTTCCTACTAGTATCCACACTTCTGATTTTTTTTCTAGTAATTTTATTGGCTGAGTGTCCTCATGACAAATATTCTTTGCAGAGTAGAGAAAAAAAAGAAAAAGACATTTTCAGGTATTGACAAGTCTCAAGACATGTTTACTCAGTTACACTCTTGTCTTAACCACACTGCAAACATCTGGTCCTCTTATTTATGGAAGTAGTTTCTGGAAAAATGCACATTAAACATGTTTAGAAAGATAACAAAAATGCCAATAAATTATATAAACATAATTTAGAGAAAAAATTAATTTCAAGTTATAAATAGCTGTAGACCAACAAATTATAGTATTTAAGAATGCTATTAGTTTCGATTCTGTAATTGAAAAATTTCTACGTGTGATGTATAATCTTTCCAAATGTCTTCTTTTCTGCCACTAGAGGGTACTCAAAGAACTTACAGTGTATTTGTAGCAAGGATTTATTTGGGGTTTTACGGTCTGTAAATGATCAAGTACTGTTGTCATACTAAACCTTGGGAAATTAAGCCCCCCAGATCTTGATATTAAACAACAGCTTTCAAAACCAGTCTAAGATACCTTTTCAGCAAAATAGCGCAGCATACCCAAATTATAAGAAACATTGACTGACAAGTAGTTTAGATTCAGTTAAACTTATCCTACTTTTAAATTATCTAAATTATGATCTTTTCTTTACTTCAGACACAATTCTCTGGTTCACATCCTGTTTCTTCATGCAGATTTGGACAAGGTGTTCCATTGTTGGCAGGCTGAAGAAGTACAAAACGAGTTCTGATCTTTGTCCCTGTTTTCCTGCAAACACCTTTGCAGAGACCCCAGGAAGACCACTGTGAAACCTCACAGTCCAGTGGTGTTTCTGCAAAATACACAATAAAAAGATAATTTTACATAAATTTATGCTTAAGGCAAATACATAGTTGGTAAAGTATTAAGGAATGATGATGAAATAGTGTCCTGTCTTAGACAAAAATACATGTGATATTAACAGAATCCATATGTTGCCTTGTAAATAAAAATGTCTGTTTGCAGCTCCTAAGCTCATCGACACTGGTATTGTTATTATGGCAGTCTCCAGACTGTCTGAGATATTATAACAGTAGTGCAGCATACTGTCTACTGAACTGAAAATACAGAATTCCTATCAAAGAAAACTATGATTAAAATAATTGTATTCAAAAGATTGCATTACAGAACATTCACTGTCAATTTTTTTAATGCATTTGCCTTTTTGTGGCTCACTAAAACCAACAGGATTGAAGTTTTCTCTGGCTTATTTATGTATATTTATATTTCTTTGCAGATAGATATTGTCCCTATAGTTCTTCACACCAAATTCTGTTTAACTTTTGTTTCAGAAATAAAGAATAGTCCCTTTTTTTTATCATTAAATAAATTGCTATTGTTTGGTGTGTGCACTACAGTTCCCTTTGCCAACAAAGATATTCTTTCATTAGAAGCCTTTTAACACTAAAAGGGCTTTCAACAGAGTTTTAATTTACTGCAAGAATAGGAGTCGGAACATCCAAAGTACTTTTTATAATGTATACTTCCACTGCAAATATCTCTCATAAAAACACAGGTATTTTTTTTTTTTAGGAAGTTAAACAGAAATATTGCTTGTCACAGGAAATTGCATTAAAACTCTGTATGACAGCATTTGTGGGCAAAATAGGTGTGCACAAAACAGGCTTTAAATGCCATACTGAAGGTGTGACCTCCGGTGTAAAATTCTGGTTTTACAGGTGAACTCACCAATTCTGTTGTGATCAATCATTCTAGAGGAAATGATGGAACTGTTTGATCTCTGGTAATTAAATCTACACTTTTAATTCTGGTATATGTGTTCAAATAGACTGATTTACTGGTTAATATACAGTAAAGTGGGGATAGATCATTAAAAATTATTGAAAAGGAGTATTTTAAATTTATTTTTTTTAAATTTATATCCTAAAAATGGAGAAATGTTCCTTTCAAGTTGTGTGGAAAAGGCTTATGACTGAAAATTAGATATGTAGTACTCACTTTGAATATGTCTTGTTCTTTAATACAAATACATTATAACACTTTAAATTGACAGAGAAATACATTTAGTATGAATTGTGTTATCAGCTGTGTAGGGAACTAGCATTATTTTAGTGACTGTGAGGTGACTTGGGCACAGAGCTAGAGGCATGCAATCTTAAGACATTCTGGAGAATCTCTTGGAAGATGGCAGCTTTTCTAGGAATGGGATTTAGCCCACTGTTGTCGCTCAAATAGTATTGACGATGTCTGTCTTCTTAACCATTCCTTTTACTCTTTGTAAAAATCGACCAGAAAAGTGGAAAGAAAAAATCTCAGTAAACACTGTCCAACTGTCTTTCCCGTAGAGCAAATATTGTGTTACTCATGTATTTGTTAATTTGGAGATTCGAAGATTACCCTTAACACTGACTTGTGGGAGTAGTTTGCATGTCTTCCTATCTAAACAAGGTTATTGGCTGATATTTTTAATTAAAGGAAAATGAGAGAGAACATTATTTTTGTTTTCAGGATATATGTTTCTATCACAAATATGTCCAAATCAATTGAATGATCTTAATTCTTGTTGCACATAACTATCAAGCCCTCTGACCCAAAAAGGGGCAACGTAATGGTTCTTTTGCTGCATCATCATGTAAAATCTTAGGCATGAATATTTAATACAAAATTGCAAAGAGTTTGGGAACTCTGATCAAGAGTTGTTTATTTCTCATAAAATTCACTGATCGATGCTGATGCTTAGGCTTGAGTAGCCGTTACTGTGGAGATAGCCAAAACCTTTGAACCATAGCTGAAAAATGCAATGCCTTCCTTAGTCTTTCAGAGATTTTCTTTTATGTCAGCTGGCTTGTTGTATATGCCACGTGAGAGCCTGCAAACTATTTCTACACAGATAAGAGAATATTCTGCCTAGCATTTACTTCATCCACATCACCTGGCAAATTTCTAGGTTTTTTCCTCAGTGAATGGAAGTGACAGAATTGAGCATTTCAAGCTACTAATCCCTTACCTGAGACAGTGTCTATGATTTCATTGCTTTTAGCTTGACCATTAAGAAAAGGTGCAGGAAGACCCAGCTGGCTTTTCTTTAATTTCACCATTGTTACTTGAGCGATAGGTGGCAAAATTTTGAGTTTGGGATAATAAAATGAGTTTGCTGGATGACTTGGAGAGGAGCAAGTGATCTGTGAAGTAAGAAGAGGGACCTTAAAGAAACTACATCACATTAATAAGAAAAGTCTAAAATCAGGTTTCCACATAATGCTAATGCAAGTAAAATGCACATAACCAGTTTCTATGAACCCCAGCTCACACGACTGCTACTGGTAATCCCAGAATTTTTATGCAATAATGCTTTGAGACTGGGTCCAATGATTTGAGCCAACCTTTGGATTGGTTGGCCGTGCAGTGGGAGGGGCTGAAAACACAGAGGAAAGAAATGGATGTTATTACAAGGAAGAATACAAGAGTGTGAAATGCGGTATGCTATGGCAGCTGTCGTATGGACGTAGGAAGCCAAACGTATTGATTTCCAGCTTCTTTGCTCCTTTTCTCATTACTCATCAGCATAGCATCAGGCTCTAGAAAAACTGACCTTAAAGAAAGGATTAACTGAATGCCTACAGTATTCAAAACATTTAAATCAAAATCATCTGCTCTCCACCACACTTAAATGTCGAAAGCAAAGTAGAAGGCATGTAAACTATTGAGCAAGCAAAAGAGATTGAAAGTGGGGTCTACCCAGGAGCGAGGAAATTCTCCTCTGCTTTCCCTTAACTCCTTTCCCTCAAATGTAACAGCTTCAGGTTTCAGCAATGCTTTTAACTGAGAACTCCTCAGCACATCAGTATTCACTACTAAGAATTTTCCTGTTTAGATACATATTTACTATTGCCAGGACTTTTATGAATATTTGTGTTTTCAGGGTATATTAACAATCAGTAAAAAACATCTAAAATTTATCAACTTTATAAAGAAAATTCTTCAAATGTAGACCCAGGTTTTCATGAACCATCTGCATTTACCTATACAGAAAATAAACAAAAGCAATAGTGTTATCAGCTATGAAATAAATCCATACACAAAGAGCATCGACATCCTCAAATCAGTTTCACAAGAGTCTATTGCATAGCCATATGACAATTACCTTTCCAAGGGGGGACCCAAAACATGTGGGGATGGTGTGTTAAACTATGTATATACACCTACCTCTGTAACTGTGTCCTGTGGAATAGTGGCAAAGTTTGGGGAGGAAAATGTGAAACCGCTATCGGTTCCAGCATCATACGGAAATAGATCTACTGATACTTCTTCCACCCAGTGGTCTCCTTCACAGAGATTCAGGCTGTCAATACCCACAAACCAGTCGGGGCTCGGAACAATGCGTACAACAAATGAAACCTAACGAAACAAAATGATCCATCAGTATTGCATCATTTATTTGAAAAGCCACAGTCCAGTTTATAGTCATTTTAACTTAAAATTTTTGAAAGAAATATCATTATGCTTTTCTACTTTATAGAACCTGTACAGTGGTCCCTGCAATGTGACATGCTTTTTACAAAATCTTTTCATTATTATCTCACGTGACATGCTTTTGAGAAAATCTTTGCATTATTATCTCCTAAAAGTGAGAACTCAAATATTTAATTTTGGGTTTTAGTGGCATAAAATAAACTTTTAAAAATCATATGTACATTTACTTACTAAGGGATGTCTTGGATGCACTTCTAATTCAGTGGAGGTTTGTCCTGTACCACTGGAAATGGCAGGAGCAGAGAAGATTCCATGTACACTTTGAATTTTCTCCCCAGCTTCTTCTATTTCTTTCATTAATACCCATGCTTCACCCTTTTCAGCAAAATCACGTACACCATTGCTGGCATATTCATTTTTTTTCCACATGCTGTAGTCAGGGCTATGAGTAACACCTATTTGAGTGAACACATGGCATGACATAAAAGTCTGATTTAGATTGTCCCTATTTCTTCAATTTCTGTCTTTTATTTCTGAGGTCAAAAAAAATGCATATAAAAATGAGTGAGCACTCAAACATTTGGCTTATCACTGTTTATTTCAGCTGCAGCCAACTGAAAACAGAAGTCAATTGAAAACAGCTGTAGATTTTTGAAAGCATTGTGTACTTCAGTTTCTGACTTTCATTCTTAATAACTTTGGCTATTTTTTCTGTTTCCTTTAGTTATCTTAAAATTGCCTATTAAGAAGAAAAAAAAAGCTCACAGCTGTAAAGAGATTTATGTGTTCTTAAAACTGTACCTACTTCACTTACCTAGCAGCGATGACCACTGTGCTGGGGGCCTGTAAAGTGGATATTGCTTAGGGAAAGCAGTCTGACTCCATTTCCCTGTGAAGATTATGCTGTACTTAGCAAGTTCCTCTGCTGTGCAAATAGAATCATCCCCGACAGGCAAGCTGCTGGCACAACCTAGTATTGATACAAGTAATGTCCAGAGAACTTTATAGGAGCCGTAGACCAACATCAGGTTTTCCATTCCCTTCCACACAAAAAGAAAAAAAAAATATGTTAGGCATATTAGTCCCTAAACTCAACACTGAATGTTACCTAATAAAATGCAATGTATTGTAAGATACAACCAAAAAGAAAGCATATAACTGAAACACCGAGAATTGTTATGCTACTAAAAACATTGTTATAATGCTTTCAGACTTGATATTTCCATACTACAAACCTGTAACTCTACCTGGGGCAAGTGTTTCTAACGAAAAAAGAAATGTTAACCTTGTCCGTAGTACCACCTCTGGGAAAAATCTGTTTCTGATTTTCTTTTGAAATCTTATTAGAGTCACATCTTGAATTAATTAGAGTAGCAACCGTTTCTGTGGAAAACGTTAGTGGTATGTTTATTCTTCTAAAGATTAAATTGCAGGTTATTTTGCCAAAAGAAATGATTTGTTTAAAATTTGTGTTCTACAAAGGCTGTTTTATGGCATAACATTTAAAGTCAAATACATTTCACATTTATATAAATTACTTTGCTGTCATAACTGTGCATTTAAAAATACATTGTAATTCCTTCAGATTGTTTAAGCTACACAGTTGTTAAAGAACTATATTTTTAAAAGTTGCTGTTGTGCAAATTTTGTTTTTAAGTTTATATGGTAATTGCATCAGACTGTTGAACCCCAGCAATTTTTTTAAAATAACAGGCTTAAAAACATATTTTCAAATGCTTCTGTCCTTTGAGAAAACTATACAAATACGACTAAAATGCTAATACTACATTAATTTGTAAAAAGAGCTGTGAATACTTACCAAATATTTCCTCTGGAGCACTGGTAGGGGGAGAGCACCTGCTTTTGCTGGCAGCTGAGCTGGTCTGCAAGAGAAGACAGTAGGAGTCTTGCTATTTATGCCTGAAGAGGGTCCCTTTGGTCCAACAATTCCTGTAATCTTTAGACTTTCCAGGTTTGCAAAAAGCTTGCCATCTTCTTGTTTGCAATCTTTTTGGACGGTCTCTCAGAGGTTTCCTGTCTCTCAACTGGTTCAAGTTCCTATCTGAAGACTGTGATGCCGAATAGACAAAATCCTTTAAAAATTTTCCTTGGATTCTAAGTAACAATTGGAGTTTTCCGGTGCCTTTACAGTTCTCTGCTTTTATTAATGCCTCCAAGCCATACAAGTGAACTGATTCCAATGCTGAATCAGTTCTAGTGAATACACTTTTAAATGAGAAGCATGTTTTCTTGTAAGTTTTATTGTCTGACAGATGCTCTTTCCAAACATTTACAGAGAGCTTGCTCACTCTCACACACCATATGTATGTGCTCAAATAAAAAGGGTGAGGCAGCTAAGAAAGTCAAGAGGAAAAAAAGTTACATTTCATAATTGCATATACTCACACAGACTGTCTCCTGCAAACAGGAATTAATTTAAAGTAGTACAGTGTATATTTTTGTGTTCTACAGTACCTTATGCTGGATGATGAAAGGGCTCTGTAAAGTTGTGGTTCCTTTGGAAAGAGTGGTTTTGGGAAGCTCTGAGATTTTTCTTAGCTGTCTTCAGAGAGAAAATCCCAGATAAAAATCTTATTATTACAGTAGCGCTGTACATATACTTACACCACTAAAATTATTTAAATGTTGTCTATGAAAAATTATGCACAATACAGTGTCCCAATGAAGAAAATACATTTATTTTAAATTATTTTCCCTACCACCTTTCAAATAAGGGAAAATAGGGGCTTTGTGCCATGCCTATAAGGTTAACAAATGCTGTTGTGGTTATGGAAGTTAAATTCAAAGTTTACAGTGAACCATGAAGAAAGCCTTTCTTAGAGTCTTCTTTTGAAATTGTGAGGAATGCCACTGAAATATTTCCACAGATCTCACATGGTACAGCACGTGGAAAAAAAATAGCTATGGTTCAGATGAAACTGCCAGGCCAGCCCAGGTCGATAGCCTAAGCGACATGCTCGTGTCCACCAGGAGGGGGGCACCAAACAACAACTTTGAGCTTTGTGGCACTTTAATTGGAGACTTATCCTTTTCTTCTGCCCCCCCACCCCATGGTAAATCAACAAGAAAAGCCGAGAGATGAATCAACTGGGATTTTTGAATGGAATTTCCATTGATGATTCTCCCAGAAAAATGGGATCTATTACAAGTGTCAACATCGGTGGATTCAGCACCAGTAACCACAGTTCCTATGTTTATGGCTAGATTATGGGAATTCTGTACTGGGTTAAGCCATCTAGACTTGGGTATACCTTTTATTTCCAAGGCCCCTTCCTCCATCCTATGTTAATGCAATGTTTTCCATAATTTGTTTCTGTTCCAGGAGCCTGACTCCTCTAGGAAAAAGAGCAAAAAACTTCATGGACACTTTCATACCGGCTCTTTGAGTGTTTGTTGAAGGATGACGTTTGAATTACATCCAATTGACTCCCTTCTATGCATAAATTTCCAGAGTTTCCTTAGAGAACCGAGTCTGCTTACATCAGAAGTGGGGGATCTTTCCATGCAGCCCTCTAGAAGAACTACACAAAATTGCCCCAAATTTTAAAGTATATTGCTCAGAGCATTGTTAAAATTATTTAATAAACTTATTTATTATTAAGTAGCTTTAAAGTTCAGTAGGTTTTGTTGTTTATCATCGCAATTACTGAACCAGCTAACTTCACATATTGAAATCTACTGTAACACTTCAAAAACAACACTTAAAATGAGAACAAAGCAATTGGCTTTGGATCCAGTACAGAATTATTTAATCAGAATAGCCTTTTCCTTTCGAAGAAAAATTACTGCCAAGAGGCACATCACCAGACTAGATCATTCTAGTTCCGTGACTACATGTTATGAATGTATCAAGGAACAGCACTGGATATCCATGCAGGCTGTATAATTGGGCACAGCTATTAGAAAAAAACCTTAATAAATGATAAAAGAACTGGAATCATTGGAAGTCATTAACTTGGGAAGTCATTTGAGGTTTCTAAGTATAGAGTAGACAAATATCAAAAATTACAAAAGTTATAGCTTATTCTTTCCTTGGAATAGGAGCGCGTGATGCTTTGGGCTGAGCATCCAAGAGGCTTTCCAGTTCTGTATAATAAGTTTATCCCTCTTCTAGAGCTCCCTTATTCCAATGTTATTATTCCAATGATGTTCACCATCAGATATGCAGTTAAGTCAATACAACTGGGTCTAGATCTTTTATTTTCCTGCCTTAGCAGTGTGGGAATGACTTTGAAGTCTCTTTGTTCAAAAAAAGAGAAGGATTCTTTCCTCTAAGATTACAGATACTTACAGAGAAACCGGATTACTCTCCAATCCAGGTCCAAAATGGAGGTTTTCTATTTTACCGTTCCTACATTGGTCTCTACCATGACAGATTTCTCAGAAAGGATTAAAATCTTCAGGATGTGCAGCCTCATTCTGATGTTTGTTGGATTCATAATGAAACTGATGGACAAAATGCAGTGACTATATATTGTTTCAATTACCTTCTCGGTTCCAGCCTCCCATCCTGCCCCGCACCCATGGCTGAAGGAGAGGCAAGCAGAGGAAAACATACTCAGTAGTGTTGTCAGAAAATACTAACTTGAGGACTCCTAGTGCTATTTCTTTAAACAGAAACTGGGCTAAGCATAGTCACTCTCTGACATTGTGACGGCGTCAGAACACCAAATGTATCTCATGGATGGGAAGAAAAAAACCCAGGAAAAAAGCCCTATATTTACACTCCATGGTTTACTTTCAAGTCTGGGAAGTAACAGATGCCAGATTTCTGTGGGATCAGAACTGATGCTTGCATTCGTTCTTCAGTTTGTTTGTCCCACTAGAAAGCAGCTGAAAATTCATGGAAAACTGGGATAAAAACCCCCTTCCATCTAGAAACATTTTGCCTATATATAAAATTGGATTTTCTTCTTTCGCTTTTAGAGCAAAATATGTTTTGTTTTTCAAATTTGTGTCTCTTCAGGTTCTATGCACGTGCGTACCTCTATAGACCCCAAGTGCTAGTACACATATAAATCTTGTCCTACTTAAGCACCAGTGCCAAAGCGTGCCTTCTGCTTAATTTTGCTTACAGAAGTGTGCAACTTCTGCTGTTTGTTGTCAATAACAGTCTTACAGTTCCTAAAGGCTTTACCAATATTCACAGAATGGAAGTTAGGTAGCATAAAACAAAAAATGGTGTCTAGACAACTTCAATAACAGTCAGAACTCTGTCTAAAATAGTTTGCATTTTTTGTTAACAAAAATAATTAAAACAAGAAAACAAGGGAAAAAGCACTCTTTAAAGATATAGCAGGAGAATCAATATCATGTCGATTCTTGAATCTTTTAGACCATATGAAAATAGTATTGTGAACACGTTCAGGCTATCACATAGGAATATAGCATATTAAAAGGGTGTAAATTCCAATTTGATTACTCAGAGGAACATTTAGCCCTTTTTCTGGTAAGCAACAAGGTTGGCATGGCTAGTTATGACTTTGCTATTAAACTGTAAGATTAAGAGATGAATCTGAAGTTAGTTTGCCCACTTCTATTCAAAACAGAAGCTCCAGGCATTTTGTATTTGTATTCCTGAAGAACTACCACACGTTACAGTTTTACTAAAATGATTTCCATTCCGCTGGTAAGGAGTTCATGTGTAACTTTGACATTCATGGGCTTATAACTAGCTTTCATCTCTTTGTCTGCAAAGAGAAACAGAATGTTGTATTACTTAAGAAGGATTATACACCCATACTTTCTCTTCTGTAGTTACCATGGATACAGGTACGATTATGGACACTGAGCAACGCCAAAAGGTTTACATTCAGTCAAAACTCTTTGAGCTCGAAGTTGCAAAAACTCAGAATGGCAAGCAGCAGAATATTTTGTCATGGAAAAATTGTAATGTTGTTTTGGAAGCATTTATAAAATGTTTACATACAAGAATGATGCACTCCCAAAATTGGATGGTAAAACATTAGTGAAAGCAGCTTTCATCTCTATTTATCTCTTGGGATAAAAATTTAGTTTGCAGATTGAAGTATCTAAAATGAGTGTATACATATGAACTAGATATGTAACTGTCACTATGTACGTTGAAGGTCCGGTCATTATAGTAGATAAATCTGGAGAATTGTTCGGCTCATTCTTTAATCCACGCCTACATTTGACCAAATGAATAACTGATGAGTAGCTCTCTGGCCACCACTGACTGCATTGATAAGCTCTCCATTGACCACAAGTAGTCACACAGGTAGCTGTTTTAGGCATATCTATCTTTTGCTGAATCCAAAGCCAAGTGGACTTCATTAGATGTTCTCACTAATTGCTGTAATCAAGGTTCAGCCTTCCAGCAGGGAATGTCAAATTCATTCTGTATTTTGGGTTTAGAAACTCCCTTTGAACCTCTCTTCCTTAGAATGTTGTTGGGTTTGAGGTCATCCAGAGGGGTGATTTGTTATTTTTTTTAATTCAGGGTTCCCTGACACGTGAAGGAGAAATCCCACTTTTATTGACCTCAATGACTCTGATCACTTCTAGTACTGAACAATCTAATAAATATGCCAGCACTAGATAATCATATCAAGGTCCCCGATGACAGTGACCAGACAATATGCTTCTCTTCGGGCTTTTTCTCCTGCCTGCAGCTTAGGTTCACCCAAACTGTGCACCAATAGTAAACGTTTATACGATAACAGAGGTGCTCCCATCCCCTTCTCCACTGGTAAATAAACAGTGAGTCAAATGAAGGAATTGATTTGGCTGAAAGCTAACTTCGAAATCACTCTTCAGTAGGATTGAGCATACAGCCTAGGTAGAAATCCAGTATGGTAATTTTCAAGTTTACTGTACTTGTTTAATATACTAGTTCTAGGTTTTTGTTCCACTGTTTGGAATGTGAAAAAGTTTGGGCTTTTTTTTTGTTAGACTTCATTCTCCTCACATCCTTTAGTTGGTAATGGAATTGTATTTCTAACCCTCTAATTTATTGTTAATAAATTAAATAGTTTGCTATTACATCAAAGAGAATATATAAGGTAATTGTCTATACAAACGTTTAAGAAGAAGAGAAATGAAAACTAGCTAAGGAAAAAGGCAGACGAAACTACACCAGAACAATTAAAAGAATAAAAATTAGTTTTCATTTTGTGGAAAATATGGATTGCATTTTCCAACAAATCCAATCTTTCTATTATATCTTTCATTTCATTTGTAAATTGTAATAAACCTGTACCATTAATATTTGTACTTGTTTGCCATTGAATTTCCACTGGAGAAAGATATAAACACTGAATTACTCTACACATAACACTGCAAAGGCTACTTTTAAGGTGTTTATTTTCTAAGATCAATTTGATGCTTTTTTAGCCTTGTAGAAATGTCAGTCCTTTATCTCCGTGGCAACACTGCAGAAGACCACCAAATTATATTTGTGAAGTAGTCACTATGAAGGCCTCTCTTTTCTTATATTATTTCTTGCCTCACAATCAGTTTTGTTGATTTGTCTTGTATTTTTTTTTGAAGGTCTTAAATATATTAAATGTTAGCTGTGCAGTTATTGAATTACATCTTTAATTCCTGTGAATAATGAGGTACTGTAAAAATTGAATTGATCTTTTCTGGGAAGCAGTCCATATGTCACAGTCTGCACATTGCTCTAATTCAGTGTGAGATATGTTATTTACCACGATAGCACAGTATCTTCTTCCCACCCCTCTCCTGGTGAGGAGTCAATGCAGACTTAAGGGTAGCATTGGAATGAGGGGTTGTGGTCCTCTGGCAGAGTAGAACCATATTTTGGGGACCAAGATATATTTTTTTACCTTTCCCTCATGGATATTATATAGGAAAATCAGTCTGAGTTTCCTGTTTAAATATGTAATTCTGACATCATTCCTTAGCTTGGTTATAAGTATGATCTAATCACACTAAGAAAAACCAGGAATTTCCAATTTAATGAGAGCTGATAAAAAAAGGTTATGTTATTTGAGTGCATAAGAAGATCTTAGATACGGTAAAGACCTCAGGCATTTGCAGTATCGCACTCAGCACTCGTTACACCTCGTTGAGAATGATGTATCCAGTATTGCATCCCCTCTTAACCTCCATACAAGGAAGCCATACGAGTGGTGTTCCCCAGGGTTCAGTCAAGTCAAGGTTTCAGGTCAAGTCCTGTTTAATGTCTTTACCAGTGATCTCAATGAAGGGATCGCCATCCCTGGAGGTGTTTAACAGATGGGTGGATGAGTTCCTTAGGGACATGGTTTAGTTAGGAGACAGGTACAGCTGGATCGAATGATCTTGGAGGTCTCTTCCAACCTTATGATTCTGTGATTCTGTGAAATTGGAGTCAGTTCAGTGAAGCGCCACTGAATTTTGCTCAGCTTTGAGAAGGGAAAGCTTTCAAGGGAACCTGGTAGCAGCCTTCCAGTGCATATAAGGTCATCAAGAAGGTGGAGCTAGACTCTTCACAGTGGTGAACAGTGGGAGGATGAGTGAGGTGGGAATAAGAGGTTCAAACTGGATTTAAGGAAAAACCTTTCCCCCATCCTAACAGTCAAGTAGTGGAGCAGTTGGCACAAAGAAGCAGAGCAGCCTTCTTCCTTGAAGGCTTTAAGGCAAGACTGGATAAAGCCCTGAGCAACCTGATCTAATCTCAAAGCTGACCCTGACCCAGGAGATTGGACTAGAGACCCCCTGAGGTCCCTTATAACCTGAACTATCCTATGATCTTCTGTTATGAAGAAAATTTGTTTCTGATCTTATTCCAATGCTTCAGTTAATAGCAAAAAAATTTTCACCTGTCTACTAATCTCATAGGCTCTCTCCACATCTGAGATTTCTCTTTTTAAGTAATGCCACAAATCTAATTCCAAAATCAAAGTTTGTAAAGGGAGGAGGATGTAGGGCTGACTTCTATGGATGACATGAATACATGTCAATGCCATACAAAGGAATTCAGTGCAGAATTCCCTGAGTTAACACCAACAAATCTCTCTCAAAAACCAGACCCTAAATTTAAATGAACATGGTGAACACTACTAGATGACATCTATTAATTCTGAAACAGGGTCATGCAAACACGGTTATGTTGCTTTGGGGTTCTGAGAAAAGCTCCATGCAGTTATCTCTGCACGTTGAGCAATGTCAGCAGCTTCCATAGAGGTGTTCACATGCTTGTGGAGGACCTCAAGATGAAACACAGACATTACTGCAGGGAACTAGATGCATGCCCACAAAGTTTATTGTGAGAATCTTCATGTCTTTTGTGACTCTCCTCACAAAATGTTGTCTTACAAGGGGTTTTTAATAGCATTTTGTAAATGTTGTAAAGTCAAACCCTATCAAATAGGTATTTGTAATTAACAATACTTCTATCCTTACACTGAAGGAACCAAATACTCAGCCATCCTCATGTAAGATATTTGAAATTGGGAGGTTATCATAGAGACATTGCACTGCACATATAAATAGTTGTTTTATAACTTGGCCATAAGCATGACCCAAAGCACAGAAAAAAACATTTTACAGAATTGTCAACTCTGACAGCAGAAAAAAAAGCAACTTTTCTGTTATACATACCCAAGAGCATAAAATGTCTTAAAGATAGTGCAGAGCAGAAGAAACAAGAAATAAGACATTATTGTATCTGGCCACAGGCCAGCATCTCTTGTCTATGACAAAAAACATGCTCTTCAGAAATAATGTATGAAATGAAATGTTCTGTTCACTCTTTGGTTCTCAACAAAACACAGGCATGTGGGAAATATAGGAACAATTTTTTTCTGAGTCAGTATTTTTGCCAGTATTACAGAAAGTGAAATTATTAAATATATATATATAGTTCGCTATTTTGAAAGTGAAGAAATGCTGACGATCAAATAATGGATTGTATAATTTCTTGTAATTGTTACTGCTCTTTCAGTTCCCTGCTTTATTAATAATAAGTGCCAGAGTGTGATTTTTATTTGTCGATTTTTACAGTGAAAAAGTGAACTCAACAAAAAGATGACAAATTTAATTTTTCTCATTTATATTCTACATTAACTATGAATTAAGGATACATTTTTATCAGTTTATATTTCAGGATGCTGTAGTCCTCATTTGCTTCTTTTACTTCTTAAACTAAATCAGTTTCAAATATCATAGCACTGTATTGCTAGAAATGCTTCAATGGATTTTTAATTCTGAAGGCCTGGTATAAATATGAATTAGAATCAACAGAAACACTCTACAATTATGCCAATATGAAGATAATCAGAATATGACCTATTTTTTTAAAAGACATACAGCTCGTATTGTAATTTCTTTTGTCGATAGAAAAGCTATTACCCAGACCACATTTTAATTAACCAGTCTGAATTCTGTTTGCAGATTCAGTTAAGAAAAGGTATTGTTCCTCACTTCCTGTCCTAACCCCTTCTTCAAATTTACAATGTCGTGTACTAATATCAGTTGTGGGTTCCGAGAAAATGTTCTAGCAGTTGTTTGGAAAACATTTCGTAATTATGAATAAAATGTAGTACTGGAAGACAAAAAAAAGGGAAAAAAACAGAACTGGTTGCTCTTGAAAGGAAGGGTAAAGTAGCACAGAACTGGGGCAAGACTTCAGCGATCATTTATATTCTTCTTTTTCTCAGACCTCATGTTTAGTTTGCTATAAAAGCAGGAATAGCCCTATATGATCATTGTAATACGACACATTTCTCAGTGTCTCTAGAAGTGCTATAATAGAGAAAGTCAGAACAGTCAAAATCAGAAATTTCAAAACATTGATTTACTCATCTAAATAGCAGGCCTGGTATTCTGTAATGAGTGCTCAAGAAAGTAACAGACGAGAAGCACTGAACTTGGATGTGCATAGAATGTAAAATAATGGCCTTCAGAGATGATTTTGACTCAGTGGATCTATGTGTTAAGCATAAACATTTATTCCTAGATGTTTTGTGAACAATATTTAATTTATTTTATAGAATCATGGAAACACCATTTGGGAGGCACCTCTGGAGATCTCTTGTCCAACCTGTTATTTGAAGCAGGGCTGTCACCTAACTAGGTCAGGCAAGGCCTGCCTTTGCCTGCCTGAGTCAGGAAAAGTACCATGTGTAGAGATTTCCACCACCTCCATGGTAAACCAGTTCCAGTGCTGCACCACACACCTTGTGGAAGTGTTTTTCCTCCTCAGCAGTCTGAACCTTCCAAGGTGCAACGTGTGGCTCTTGTCTCTTACTACCTAATCTGCCATTACAGAATCACAGAATCAACTGGTTGGAAAAGACCTTTGAGATCATTGAGTACAACTGTACCTGTCCACTATTAAACCATGTTTTAAACACCTCCAGGGATGGAGACTCAACCACCTCCCTGGGCAGCTCTGCCAGTGCCTGACCACTCTTTCAGTGAAGAAATTTTTGCTAATACCCCGTGTAAATCTGCCCTGGTGTAACTTGTGGCCATTGCCTCTTATCCTGTCACTTGTCACTTGTGAGCAGAGCCCAGCCCCCACCCTGTCACAGCCTCCTTTCAGGCAGTTGCAGACAGGGATGAGGTCTCCCCTCAGCCTCCTCTTCTCTGAGCTAATTCTCTAATCCCCTAATTCCCTCAGTCTCTCCTCGCAGGACTTGTTCTCCAGGCCCTCCCCAGTCTCGTTGCCTTCCTCTGGATGCGCTCCAGCCCCTCAGTGTCCTTCGTGGAGTGAGGGGCCCAAAACTGACCCCAGCACTCGAGGTGCGGCCTCCCCAGCGCTGAGCACAGGGGCACAATCACCTCCCTGCTCCTGCCACTGCTGGCTCATGTTCAGACGCTGCCAACCAACACCCCCAGGTCCTTCTCTGCCAGGCAGCTCTCCAGCCACTCCTCCCAAGTGGACGACTCTGCTCTTGGCCTTGTTGAACCCCATCCCGTTGGTCTCAGCCCATCGACCCAGCCTGTCCAGATTATCAAGCAGAGTTCTGGTTTTGCTGGCTTTGACAGGAAGTACACTTCACGTGATTGCAGGCTGCCATTCGATTACCCTTGCCCTCCTCTTCACTGAATTAAACAAGCTCAGATTCCTCAGCCTCTCCTCCTACATCCTGTACTTTAGTCTATCCTGTCTCCATAGCCCTCCACTGGACCCTCTCCAATCTTTCAACATCCCTCTTGATCTGGGAATACAGGATTAGTGTGGCCTCACCAGTGGTGAGCGCAGGCTGTGAGAACTTCCCTCAGTCGCTGGCTTTGCAGCTCCTGATGCAGCTCGGTCTGCGTTTTGCTCTACTCACGATGAAGTCCCACTGCTTGCTCTCATTCAACTTCCACCTACAGTAATCCCCAGGTTCTTTTCCGTGTCGCTGCAATTCAGCCAGTCAGCTGCCATCCTGAGTTGATGCACGGGGTTACTTTGCCTATGGATCCCTTGCTGAAGTTTTTGATGTTGGCTTCCTCCTCAAGAGGAGGCAAGGTCTGCCTGGAGAGCCAATACATGGTTTGCCTTGTCAGCCACTCTGCTGATTCGGTGTTGTCGTCGATTTTGCTAAGGATACCCTGTTTCACAGTGTTACGTATTTATAGCATGATATAGAGAAAACGCAGTATGGGTCCTCTGCCTTTTTTGGAAGCCCTGATTTTTTTCTCTGGGACTTCTCCTTTTCGCAAGCCTTTGATAGTTACCAATACTCTGTTTAACATATTTCTTTTCTGTTGCATCTCCTGCTTTTCATGTTCACTGCTTTGACAACTACATCAGCATTTGCTTTCCCGCTGTTGTAATGCAGAAGCAGATGTCTTTATCTTAGTAGCGATTTTGACACTTCTCTTGGCTAAGTAACTTTTGGCAATTTAGATTGTGTAAGCAGCTTACTACTTGTGACTAAAACAGAGATACTGTGATGCCGACTGTGAAAGAATTCTCAGAAGCATCAATCTGCCAAACTTTGGATCAACCCCAGCAACAATATCAATAATTGTCCTTTAATAATTACCCCAGTGTTATAAAAACTGGCACAGTCATTTCATTGCATTTGCTGGTGAGTAGATCTTCCCTGATTCTTAGCAGAACACTTACAATGGTGACAGTAACACCTGACCTGCCTTTTTCCCCATGATAATAAAATAAAATAACATAACATATCATTTTTCCGCAAAATCTAGTCTGAACTACATAGTACTTTCTGAAGGTAAATCTGCATGTTATATCACAAACCTCAAATTGTTATCAAAAGAATCTCATCATTTCACAGTAACAAATTATTTTAAATTTTCTTTGTTGGATACCTCAACCAAATCCTATCAAATATGGCAAATCGAACAATCAAAATCATACTTATCACCAACCATCATCCTCTCACACCAACCCCTCAGCATGTCAGCTAGCTAATATGATATAATGGATGTTAACAAAGCAAAGTGTGGTGCAGATTTGCTCAATAAAGACAATGAAGTTAGGATTTAGGTTACAACGCTTCTACAAAGCATGTGGCATTTGGACTTCAGCTCATGTTCATTAACGCTGCCAATTATTCCAAAACAGGAAAGGAAAAAGGTTTTTTTTAAAAAATAATGCTTTTTATTTATTTACTATTTATTTATTTATTTTTAGAGAGGTATCAATGTCTTTTGTTGATAGTTTGGTCCTATAACTTACGCATTTATTTTCCTGGCTTATACTAGGATTGTGTGAGGATATAGGACAGCAGGGAACTTGGCTGACTCTAGGAGGACTCACATGTTTGAATTTTGCAATGCGGAGCTACAGACTTTATAGATAAAATAAATCTGGACAGAATAGAAAATACAATTTCTTTACAGTGTGTATTATATTATAGGTTCTGTCATGGAAAAATGTAACACTTGATTTTAGCATCTCGAGAAAAAGAGGCAAAATTGAGGGAAACGGAAGACAGTATTAGAGTTCGCTGTTAGATGTCTTGTTCCAACTAGAGCCTGGTTGGTGTCACTCATTAGATCAGTTTGAAGAGCTTAAACAGCAAGCTTTTTCCATGATTTCTAGTCCATTATAGTAGCTATTTGTCTCCTTCTACCACTAAGACTGGCCAAATAAATTACACTAGGGGTAATTTACTAAAAATTCTATAGTCATTTCCCAATAAGGAGGAGAGGCCCTCTGTCCCAGAAAGCCTCTATATAAGCATTTGCCTTTGTGAGGTTCTGATGTGACTCTGAGGAGGTCTGAGCCTTGAGGTAGTACTGACCAACCTTATCTGTAGAATGAGCATTCCCCCAAATATTGAAGTTATTCTAATCTCCTTGTTTTCTTTTAGCTCAGACAACTCCTTAAAATACAGCAAACACTGATCTTCTGGATGATGCAAATAAATAAAAGGTTTGAAAACAAATCTTCTCGCTGTTGTCTATTTCCTTTCCAAACGAGCCTCTCCTTCCAGCTGCTCTGGAGTCCAGCGCTCTGCACTGCCTTCCTGGGTTGCAGCAGCCTCCCTCTGGGTCTCTAGGAATGTGTCCTCTCCTTGACCTCTGAGGCTTGGCTGTGGACCTGCTCCTCTGCAACGAGCAAGCCATGTGCTTTGTCAGGAGGCTTTCATTCTGCAGGCAGACATCGCCATCTCCTCCTCGGCCTCCCCCCGTCCACCTGACATGGGCTGCCACTGCCAGGAAAAGCCGAGCCAGCCCTCCTCGCTGCTCTTCTGTCACACCCTTTTAAGCCAAAGGAGAGGAAAAGAAAATAACAACCATAAACCACAGACCAACCCATGAACAAAAAACTCTTTTGTCATCTGCCCTGAAGGCAAAACGTGGTAGAAAATGGAGGCTTTCTGTAGTGCCTTCATCCAATCTTGCAACAACCATCCCTGGAGGGGTTTAACAGACGGATGGATGAGTTCCCTAGGGACAGGGTTTAGTAGGGAGACAGGCACGGTTGGACTCGGTGATCTCAGAGCTCTCTTCCAACCTTATGATTCTGTGATTCTAAGAAACTCTGCCGGCCCGTGGTGTTCCTCTGGCCTGTGGGAAGCACTGACGGTCACATCCCAGGAGCCGTGTGCACACACACGCACACGCACCGATACAGAGTTATTTATGTGCAAATATGTATATCTGTATTTTAAATGCACAAGTTGGGAGGGACAGTGAGTAGCCTTTACTCCTTGATATGTTTTTATATATATCTCTCCAGGGATGCTGGCCATGCTCTTTACATTAGCACCAGAGAGAATCTCTTGATTTTGAAAGAACAGACAGAGCTAAGGATTTTGATCCTCATTCTCATTTGTGCCCTGGCATATTCCACCCCTTCCCTTTATTTGTTTGAAGCAGGAGAACAGCACTGCTGAAATAGTCTATATTAGAATGATACTTTTCCCCCCTTCCATGTATCTCATTGAAATTCATCAATGTATTTATGAGGTCTTCATTAAGACAGGCCAGATTTATTTGGCTTTCAGGCTCAGATGTGTACCCTGCTCATTTTCTTTGCCTCAGGTAAGACCTGAGGTGAGAGCTGGACTCCTAAGGCCATGGTTACTGGGGAGAGAAGGTGCAGGTATATGAGTCAGAATGGTTCAAGCTTATATTTATCTTTCAAAGTCTGGATTACACTAGCGTAGTCCAGAATGGGGATGATAGGCAGATAATTGCATTGGGCAATACAGAAGAATTTTAGCCTGAAGAAGAGGAGGCTCAGGGGAGACCTTATTGCTCTCTACAACTGCCTGAAAGGAGGTTGTAGTCAGGCAGGGGTTGGTCTCTTCTCTCAGGTGACCGGTGACAGGACAAGAGCACACGGTCTCAAGCTTCACCAGGGGAGGTTTAGGCTGGACATTAGGAAGAAGTTCTTTACTGAGAGGGTGATTGGCCATTGGAATGCGCTGCCCGGGGAGGTGGTGGAGTCACCGTCCCTGGAGGTGTTTAAGGAGAGATCGGATGAGGCTCTTAGTGCCATGGTGTAGTTGACAAGTAGGAGTAGGTGTAGGTGTTGGGTCATAGGTTGGACTCGATGATCTCAAAGGTCTTTTCCAACCTTATGGTACTGGGATACTATGAAAAATGCATAGATCTTACAAAAATAATGAGAGATGTCCATCTTTTTGCCTGACCTTTCTATTCACCCTTCAGAGATATTCTCAAGTTATTGTCTGTCCAGCTACTACAACTGCTACCTGTTGTCATAGCATCTGGCTGTCTCCTATGATAATAAAGTACAAGACTAATTCCAGTCTACGCAGATGAAAAAACAAAGCATAACGTTAGAAAGTTTCTACTTCAGCAAAACTCGGTGAAAGAGGTGGTTATTACTGAAAGTAGGTTTTTGTAGGAACATAACATTATTATGAGCTAAAGTTCTCACTTGAAGCAGGAACAATCCCTGGGATGTGCGCAGGAGGATGCTAGGTGAGAAAATAAACAAGAAATAGGAAGTGAACCCATATGAATGGATTTTCCATAACTATACCTCACCTTTTCTGTAAACTCTTCTCTCCAGCAGCAGTCATTGACTCTGTTCCATTACAAAAACCTATCGGTTAGGATAATCTAGAAAATGGAAGTATTCCAAAGGCTGTTTCCTGCAGTTTACCTTCACCTTTGCTCAATCTTGAAAGCCGTTATCACTGCTGGGATGGTGTGTCAGTCCATACCCTACTGCTCACTGCTTCATCTCCCCGTGTGTTTCTTGTCGTCTATAAACTCAATAGATAAATTAGATTCCTCGTGTCTTCACAGCACTTTCTCATAGACAGGGTTGTTTCCTTGCTGGCGTTCCCTTCAGATCCATTGCAAATTCTTTCTGAAGCCACCCTGAAAATCCATTCCATTCTAGTGGGTTTTATCCACAGTAGCAAATACCTTGGCAGACACCAAGTTGCTCATGTTCATGCCCAAAATGTCAAGGATCGCTGTATTTTTTCCATAGGGATTTTCCATATGCCAATGATGGTGATTTGTCACTGAAACCTGCCATGGTACTGCTGTTACGAAGCATTGATAGCATTTAAGATATATCCCAGGTTGTATCAGCCTTTAAAGAAACAGGTTTCCAACTCCAACTTCTGCGCTATAATAGCCATTCATATGCTCCATGCTTTTCTGGAGATAAAGACTATTTATTAAAAAGTAAAAGAAATCCCCATAGTAGATATTTGTAAGATCTGTACACATCTAGATTTCACTTCCCAATCTTCCCATTTCTCAAGGGAAATCCAAGACAGAGGCTTCAGAGGTCAGAGAAGAGCACAGAATATGTCCCACCTTTTATACCCACCTGTTTAGATTCCGAAAAGGCAGACGACCTTCTCTAGAGAAACTACAACGTAAGTCTATGGTAGAAGAACACAAAAAATATATATGCGCTTTCAAATTTTTAATTTTGAAATTGCATCCAAGATAACAGGTCTAGGAAGACTTGTTTATGAGTAGCCTTCTATTTCCAGGGTGCTTAGCTATTCTCCTCCTTTCTGCATTGCAGAATAGGCAAAGTGGCTAAAAAAACCAAACTCCATGATTTTAAAAAGGAAATAATATTGACCCGAAATCTGGAAGCTTTCACAAATTTATAACCAGAGGGAAGAGGCACCGTAGGAATATTTTACAGGAAATGTTATAAATCTGAAAAAAATAAACTGTGAGTAATCTCACCAATTGTAAAGGGAAACAAGATATATTTTAATTAAAAATATTTTCTTAGACAGGGTAACATGGAGCGTTAGGTTTGCACCTTGTAAATTACCTGCTAAGCGATACTAATAATATATTACAAATACGTTATAAGCACGGTGGCACTTATACTAAATGGACAGCTGAGATGTTCTGCGTGTGCTTTACTGTGAGACAAGCAGTGTACTTTTATAAGCCTACCCCCTTCAGTTTATCCACCGGAGCAGCAGACTCTGGAGGGAAGTGTTAGGATAGCACAAATCCTTTTGGCAGTAACAGCTGGAAAATCTCGAGAAGCAGCTTCATTTTCAAGAGTGAAAAAAGGCTCTCTTGAGTCTCCCATAGTATTCAGCGCAAGGCGTCGAGGCTCCAAGTTTTCACTCATCACAAAGACAGGGGAAAGATGTGGATTAAGACATCTTTTCACTCAGCAAGATGGCAAGAAAATACTAGAAACTGCCTGTAGTTACCTTGTAACGGAGGTCCTAGAGAATAAATAAATAAGTGAATAAATAAACACATAAAATCCAAATACAAAGAAGTCAGGTTTTGGTCTTAAATCCATATCGATTTTTCACGTTGTGTTGCTGACCTCTGATCCTGTTCAATTCATTTGGGTGTTTGGGTGTTTTCAATATCTGTTGTTTATATTCTGTATTTTTAACTCTGATGTAAGATTTCAGGGCATGAAAAGGCTATTAGGATAACAATGAACCCTCTTTTTTTCCAGCATTCTTTTGCTGACCTCTCTTGGGTAATCCTCATGTGTATTTATTACTTAGGTATGTCAGCATTACCAAAGCACAAGAAAAAAAGGGAGGAAATCTAGATAGCTCAGAAAATCCTGTGCATCTGCGGCTGTCACGTGGACTGTTTTGCCTTGTTGTTTTTTTACAGTGATGAGAGTTCATTTCCTATTTTTAAAAAATGAAAATATTTAGGTTAGAAATATCAGTTCACAGAGCACTTCTTATACCTCCATGATATTTCTCTGGAAAACATAAGAGTGACAAAATTAATTCATTCAAAAGAATGACACAGCAGTTAATGGATGTAGTAATTCCAGGAGATCTTTGAAATATTTACTGGGACGCAACTTAATCATATTTGTTCTTTAATTTTTTAGTCTTTCCTTTTTGCAGGGAAGTATATTTAATTTCCTACATATTTTTTTATTTTACTCATATACTGAAATGAGACATTTCTTCTTTCATCATATGGAAAATCCATGAAAATGGGAGAGCGATGCAGCGCATGGAAAATTATTGCTTTATTTCATAAACTTGGCCAAGAAAGGTTCGGAATATTTACTAAAATAATCCCAGAATACAGCAATATTTTCAAAGTTGGACAGGTGCTAAGCATTTTGTTTTGTTAAGTCGGCTAACCTTTCATAAATCACGCATATCCCTTCCCAACCTAGTTTTACCTTTTTCTGCCCAGTTTTTCAATCAACTGCTTCAAAACGATCTTACCATGCTTTTCAGCTCACCCAATCTGCTAACTAATACTAACTTTTCAAGCAAGGGATTTTGGAATGAAGGTGTGTAGAAGGTGAGCTTTGGCAACCATTCAGTCCACAGCACGACTAGAACCAGCCCAGCTTCAAAGCCTTATAGCTCTCTACAACTGCCTGAAAGGAGGTTGTAGTCAGGCAGGGTTGGTCTCTTCTCTCAGGTGACCGATGACAGAACAAGAGGACACGGTCTCAAGCTTCGCCAGGGGAGGTTTAGGCTCGACATGAGGAAGAAGTTCTTTACTGAGAGGGTGATTGGCCATTGGAATGTGCTGCCCGGGGAGGTGGTGGAGTCACCGTCCCTGGAGGTGTTTAAGGAGAGATTGGATGAGGCTCTTAGTGACATGGTGTTGTTGACAAGTAGGAGTAGGTGTAGGTGTTGGGTCATAGGTTGGACTCGATGATCTCAAAGGTCTTATCCAACCTTATGGTACTGGGATACTGTGTGTGATACTGTGAAACCTTCTGAAATGTGCGAAAGCTGGATCCTTCATATCGACCGACACGATGGGAGAGTTGGGGTTGCTCAGCCTGAAGGAGGGAATGCTCCGAGGGGACCTCATAGTGGCCTCCCAGCACTGAAAGGGGCTCCAGGAAAGCTGGGGAGGGGCTCTGGATCAGGGAGTGCAGGCCAGGATGAGGGGGAATGGCTTTAAACTGGAAGGGGGAGATTTAGGTTAGACATTAGGAAGAAATTCCTCACGATGAGGGTGGGGAGGCCCTGGCCGAGGTTGCCCAGAGCAGTGGTGGCTGCCCCATCCCTGGAGGTGTTCAAGGCCAGGTTGGATGGGGCTTGGAGCCCCCTGATCCAGTGGGAGGTGTCCCTGCCCATGGGAGGGGTTGAGACTGGGTGGGCTTTAAGTCCCTTCCAACCCAACCCATTCCATGATTCTGTGATTTTATTAATCTGCTTCTATTTGTCTGTGCCACTTGCTAATGCGGATGCAGCTTCCAACCATACTTTGACTTCATAGACCGTCACAAGATGCAGAACCAAAATCTAAAGTGACTTAGACACTTTAAATGTCATTAAGATGTATATAGGGCTCAAGGATGTGCTCTTTTCTGGGACTTATGAAAATTTAATTAATTGGTTTTCTGCGTCTTTGAACGTCTAAGTATCTTTGGAAATCATAACCTTATATTTCTGTGCTACAGTTCTATTTTCTTAAAATAAGGATAAATAATAATAACCAGTTTGACAGAGTCTGATGAGGATAAACATATTAAAAACTGTAAGCTGCTCAAATTGTGGAATAAGAGGGCTGAATCAATCCAACGCATAGATTGCTTTCATATCACATATCAAGGTTAAACAAAGGCTAAAGCTCTGCATGCATGATTTGCAAATGTAGTTATGCTAATGCCATGATGATCTTAATTAGATGATCAGCTGCCTATCTGACTTTTGATAATAAGTCCTAATGTGACTTGCTAATCAATGTCAGATATGGGAATAGAATATAGAATTTCTGACTTGTGAATCCATGCACTAATTACTAAAGCAAACTGCCTCCCTGATATCATCCCTCATTTCAAAACGTTCTTTCTCCTGCTTGTGCTCATATAATGCGTTATTTGAACAGCTTTTTGCAGATCCACAGACTGCTAAGACCAGTAGAATCCACTTTCATCATGTTATCCAATTTCTAAATAATAATGGCCCAATAATTTCTTGCTATTTCATATTGAGACATCATAATTTTTCCTTTTTACCATAAATTAACATTAACAGTCTTAATTTTTGACTGGACTACAGATTTTTTTTTAAATACATCTAATCTTTATTTTTCAAGATTCCAAACAATGATGAATTTGTCACATTCCATGAGAAGAAATGTCAATTATTAATTGCCCTTAATGTAGTGAGATGCTTGAAATCAAGGTCAAATTCCTCCTGTTTTTAACAGTTGCATTTAATTGCCAGTTTAAATGTTTCTGACTTCTGCTTTCAGCCACAGCAATAGCTTGTTATGTCTTTAACTGCTAGATTAAGGGTTCTTACATCTCAGATCATAGATTGCTGTATAAAGCAGACTATGAAAGAAAATTAATCACATTAATCACATAGCTTAATTCACTGCGGGAAGTAGTTCAGATAGCTAAGAAAATAATAGAATTACTTTTGCTTCAACGGTTTTGGTTTTCCTTTTAAATTAGCAATATTACAAACAAATCCTAAAAAGGAACTATTACAAAAATGGATTTTAAAGCAAAGCTGAAATATTTGCCTGGTTTCATTCTTCTTTCCAATGGACACTCCTTGTATTCTGTACCTGAGGAGTAGAGGAAAAAGGGAAAGAAACCATTTTTCTTCCTGAAACCGAAGTCTGTAATTGTCAGCTGTTTCTTTGCATTTTGTCGACACATCAGAAAATCATCTTAACAACTGGGATTCCCATTAATTAGCTCACTGGAATAAATACAGCTGTCAAAGCAAAATAGGGTATTGTGGGACTTCCACACACAATAAATCATTACCCCTTCGACAGATGAATGCTGGAATTAATAAAACTGAAGCAGGACATGGATCTGACATGAGAGCTCACTGAATCCAAGCTTTATGTAAGTTTATATAAAAATATTATATGAAACAGTTCCAAATCTTTATATCAGAAAGATGCTTGCGTATAAAATTGCTGTCTATTGAAAATATTAATATAAAACTGAAGAATTAGAACTAAGCTTACATAAAAAGCAGAAAGAGGTATTTTTCCCTCTAAATACACAGTAGTGCATGTAAAGGTATGTGCGTGATAACGTGTGCAAAAGCCAAAATCTATGAAAAAATCCATTACACCTGTATTTAATTTTATCTCTAAAATATTTAAATGTTAATTGTGGCCTGATTGTAACATGATGTGTTACTTTTCATTTTATGCAAAATTTTAGTGTGGGGAAGGGGAAAACACCAAGATGTTTCTCATTAACAAAGTGCATGTTTGCTGCTGCAGCTGCAGCTTTGGCTTCCTTTCATAGTTTGAGCTCTCCAAGGGCACAGAAAGGAGCAGGAACAGCCCCTGTGGCCCCAAACTTATCACCTCCTAAATACAAATGGAAAATGGAGACAGGAAGAAAATTAGACTTGGTTTCTCTTCTAGTAAAAAGCTTTCACTGAAGAAAAAAATACACATTGTTTTATAGTTAAAGCATTGCTAGTGAACCAAGTTCTAGAGCAGAAAATAATAGCATTTCTGTAATTTTGGAAATGTCGCGTTTCCTTTTTCAGCTTTTGTAACGCTCTTTTACAATCAATGCCCTTTTCACCAGGAAAGCCTAAATGTGCAGAAGTTTGACTCCCACAAAGGAAAATGTCAGCTTTGTAATTCTTTTGAATGTATGCACATGTCCACCAACAGATTCCATCTAGATATCATGGAATAATACAAGAACTTTCATTTATCATGAACTTCCAACTCCTCCCCTTTGCTCTGCTCATGAATCCATTCCTCCTGGCACAAGTGGAGCAGTGTTAGACAGTCAGAAATCACCAAAAGTGAGATTTCTATGAGACTGAACCAAAAGCTGATTTGCAAAACGAAAATAACTGGGGAAAAAAACCCATCTATATGGAAGTTCTGAAAGTAAGGGAAGGCAAGGTTTCTGCCTTTCTCTTCCTCAAAGCAAGATTAATTTCTTAGCATGTTTCCCTAAAACACATGAAATAAAGTAAATTTTAAAAGCTTGGCCAAACAAGATACTACAAACACCGGGGTGGATAATAGAAAAGAATAAACCACAGATAAACAGCCTTAATCACAGCTCTTGACTCTGTAACACTGAGTACTTTCCTGTACGAGGTTAGTTTATAAATTTGAATGGATTGTAATGAAATCATATGTTAAATGGTAAATGAGCCACTGGAAAATAAGAAGTTCTGAAGACTCTCGAAACAAAAATTTTAAACAGTTTAAACAGCAAATGGTCAATAAGTTTTGTTTAGATGCAGGAAAACTACTTTTTGTCCTGTATTATTGTATCTTGTAGTTCCAGTGATTGAGATTCTAGAGAAGGAACATCTTTAATAGGTTCATTATGCTAAAAAGTGAAAGCTAGCTACGTGCATCCTATTATCCTTCCAGTGCACCCTCAACCAAAAAAGATCTGAATTATGTTTCTAATATTTACAAGATTAAAAAAGAACTCATTCTTTACAATTTATATCTCCTGACAAACAAAAAAAAGATGGCCAAAACCATGACCTTCTAGAAAATCCCCCAGGATTTAAACAAAATTATTTTGTGTATAATTAAAACATCGAAACTATTCCTTTCTTTACCAAATTTGACCTTGATGCTTAGTGATAACAAAAGATGTGATACCTCCTTTGTCCGGCTGTTATGAGCACACGACCAATATTGCTGAGAGAGCATCTGGTTGTACAAGGCACTTTCTTTGGAATGACAGACTCCGACACGGAACGTACTACAGCGATACATTTGGATTTCTATTACTGGCCTTCACAATTATCATCAGTATCTCTATAGTGCGTTTCTCCTATTCTGCCAAACAAACCGTATTTCTGTTAATTATATGACTAAATTAGTCATTCCAAACTTAATACCTCCTAAAGCCATCAGCAGATGTTCCCTTTGTAGTCACTGGTGTCATTCCATAAATGATGGAGCAGGAGATGTTAAATGGAGAGCTGTGAGGAAATGTGAACTTCGGCGTTCTTCTTGCCTGGCTTTAGCTGTCCAAAACCGTAGCATCTGGCCTGCCTCAGCCTCCATAGGCAGTGACACTTCCAAAAGGAAATTAATCCTGTTTAAACACCCACCGAAGAAGCAATCCTGTCACAATCTTCACTGTGTGATTGTTTCGCCCGACGGAATGTGCTACCTTTTGAAATGAAAACTGGCAGGGCTGATGCTGTCTTTTAGCTGGAGATGGAGATGCACGGCAGGTCAGATTCAGCTCTTAGTTTCAGTTATCTTATTTTACGTTTCAGTTAGATCAGAGACCTGCCCAGCTTTGCAGGAGGAAAGGTGTCTCTGCCTAGCAGGTAATACTTGTCTCAGCCACAGCCTCACGTGCCACATCCTCACGTGCCTCCCAATCAAATGCAACAGTTGCTTGAAGTCAAAGACTGAATAGCCTTAAACTGCTGGTGCTTATTTTGAAGTCAAAATCAACAGCAATAAAGTTATCTCACGAGGTCCATAGGATTATAGACAGGGCAGAGGGGCATTGGAAGGAGAAGGGATTTACTTGGACTTTCACTTGCATCCTGTAAGAACACGATGTCTTTTCTATTCTCTTCCTCGCTGCTCTATCAATCTGTACCACAATTTACTACTGAAAAAAAAAATGACTGTTTTCCTTCTGAATAGCTATCAGCATGTTCTTTCTCTATAAATCCTAGCGAGATCCCTGGTGGTGGTCTAACTGTTAACAAATACAGAAAGTGATACGGAATAGCTCATTTCCCCAGCATATTAAAACTACAGTTGTCAGCATTTAATGTCTCTGATATCCTTAACCCCCTACAAGTTGTAGAATTAGCTAAAGCTTTGCCTCCAGGTATCCCATCAGGATGCTCCAGTGCGGACATTTGCATTCAGTGTAACTCTCTAGGAGTAAAATATCTTTTTTTGACATACTTAATGCGTCATAATAACTGCAAATTTATTGTATCAAGCATTAACCACTTTCTCCTTCATACATGCCCGGAGCAAGGAAGAAACATCACTATTAGCATAAGTATGCTACACTGAATGAACAAATATGCGGAAGCCTTACTGCGGGCTTCAACCATTTACATTATTTTTAAATGCTATAATTTTAAAATATGTTCTTTTTAGAGTCATAAATGAGAATGGAGCAGATGGTTAGAGCTTAATTTAGAGTAATTTGTCTATTAAAATACACTGCATTGCCAGTGAGTCTTCATTATAACAGTAACTCATTACAAGGGAGTTGTAATTTATGGGGTAGATGGAAAGGTATTGGGCCTTTAGGAAAAGTTTACAATCTTAGAGGAATCACTGGGAGAACTGAACACAGATGGGCATTTCAATAGAAGATTTTTGAGGAAAGAATGGGAAAATCAAGAAAGACTTGAATTAAGACCTATGGTGCTTCCAGAATTCTCGGTGTTCCTAGTCAGAAAGGGTATTGACACGCACAAAAAAGGGACCTTCTTTATACAGTATAAGTAATAGATTTCTTAGTTTGCACTGACTTCTAACTGTTTATCAATGTAGAAGATTATGGCTTCACATTACAATAATAAAGACATTCTTGCAAGTAATTTCTTAGAAGCTTTTTGAATAAGCAAATGATGCACGTTGGAATTCATTATCGTATTGTTCTCTGGGTTAAAGGCGCAGTGTTCCTTTCATATTCCCATCAAATATAATTTCTTTCTTCTGAAAAAAGTCCTTCTATATCAAAGATGATGTTGGATGTTAGTGAAATATCACTTTCTCAGTTTCAATTGAGCATATTCAATGAACTTTTTGGAGCCTGTCCGTTCCCACATTAGAAGTCATTTCCTAGAAGGTGGAGAAATAATAAGCACAAAGGGTATTAGGCTACTTCCAGAAAGAAATAAATATTATCAATACGTTTCATAAAAAATGTATTCCATGAAAAAACTTGATTTTATCCCATAATAGGACTAAATCTAATAAAAAATTTAACTCTTAAATTTAAATACATTTATGCTTATGTCAGATACACACCTGTATTCAATTAATGTCTTCCAGGCACACTGAGATCCCCAGATGATAAAGACAGTATTTAATAAGTACAAAAATACTTTGCTCTTATCTCGAATTTTGCAGAATTCCCAACAGAAGACTATAACCCTCTGGTAGCAGTCAATATGTTATGTGAATTATTACATTGCCTGCAATAAAAAAACTTGGCAGTGTGGCTCCAGGGGGGGTTGTGAGGATGGCCTTGGTTGTCCCAATATGGAACACAGTCACTGAAGGTCTACCAGGATCCATGGTTTTCAAGAATCCCCTCTGGACATGGTGGGCTTAAATAAAGAACAGCTCCAGGGTAGACAACGGAAGGGTTAGCGCTAGTCCTTAGTGCTGAAAATGGGGATGCTGTGAAGGGACATAAACCCAAATCTGTTTGTTTACCTATTAAATATTCCTCTAAAAACAAAGCATCCTATGCATTCCTGCTTTCCAAAGGTACCTAGAAATGAACCCAAATGGAGACAAGAGGGAAGATTCAGTGTGCCAGGGCTATTAACTGGGGAGTGCTCGGCACCCTTTCAACGGGTATCGAGAAGGCAAGGCTTCATTTGGTTCCAGGCTTGCAAGAAACTGTGTATAAAATACTCTTCCCTTGCCTGTAGCAAGGAAGAACACCCTAAAGAGAGATGATAAGGCAGAACTGTGCCACAAACGGTTTCTGAAAGCAATAATAGATTGTCATAGGTTTAATAGAAAATCGCTTTTCTGGATCTTACTGGTAAAAATGATGGCTCCGGATGATTAAACGAAACGTGTAAATATTCCAAAAGGCTTTATAACCTGGAAACATTTCATCTAGCCAAATCACACATTTTTTGGTATGAATTGCAAATATACAGTAAGATTTACTTTCAAAATCTCTTAGAAAATAGTCAGGCTAATGTCTCATGGAAATCATTTCAATGTAATATCAGTAAAGCACTTATTTCCTTAAGTATTATTTTCCAGCTGCTGAGCAATTTCAAAGCTACGTATTTCTTATCAATCTACTCCATGGTTTATATCTTAAAACCACATTTGGCTTACAAAAGCCTTCCTTTACAGGGGCAGGCATTAAGATTCATCGCATAACTGTGTAATGGGTGGGTGAATGTTTGCTCTGCAGCTAAAATTAACATCTCTGCCTCAGAGTTTGGTTACAAAATGATGGATGTCAGGGTGAGGCAGGGCCAGTGGCTCCCTCAGGCTGAGCCCTGGGAACAGCAGGGACCCCACAGGATGAGGGTCACCCAGCTACCAGGAAGCAAGGCAGGCTGGGAGGCAGCTGGGGGCATCCCCACACCCATCTTCCTGGGGAGAGCCACAGGCTGAGGCCAGGCTGGGACATCAGCCCACAGGTCCAGTCCAGCTCACTGGGATCCAAGGTGGTGAGGGCAGGGTGTCGGGTGAGCTGGGGACCAGTATCTGACAGCATTGCCGAGGCAGGGACCGATAGCCCTGGTTTGAGCTGAAATGGGATGCTGGGCCCAAGGGTGGGTCGTGGGTGGAGGCTACTCATGGCCATTAATAACCACTGGTGTCCTCGGGGCCCTGACAATGTAGATTAATTTTTAAAAATTAATAATGCAGTAGAATAATGAAGAAGAAAAGTGCTGCTAGCAAGAGGAAGACAGTAAGTGTTGGAAGTCATCGGATTAGAAAATTTTCTTTGTCCTTGAAAACAAATCATGTTCTTTTTCCTACCCAGAGTTAAAATTTTAAGTTCTAAACACAAGGCTGTGAGCCAAGACTTTGAGCTGAGCATCAAAAGTATCATTAACTGAACAAATCTCTTCAAATAAAGCCTTCTGTCCTCCGTGTACTCCCAAAGTGATACAGTCAATTAACGAACTTCTAGGGACTCAGAGCCCGAAACCAGAGGAAGTGCAGCCAATATATCATGTGTGAATTGTCTTCTGACCAAAGTTATCTATAATGGACTACACGGCACAGAAATTCAATATAATGCTGTCCTCATCAGCCTTCTGCAGTTCTTGACTTGTAAGATATCTGACTGTGCAGCTCATCAAAATATTTGTCCTGCGGATAAGAACCTACCCTTGACAGCACATTGACACTTGCTCTTCTCACGGAATCACTCATTTTTCCCCCGTACCTTGCAATACTAACACTTCATGAATAGCATCCAGCTTTACACTCCACTTGCCAAAAAATTATTCATGAAAAGATCATCATAACAACAGATCCGATTCAAGTATTACTAAACCTCTTTGCTTTGCTGGGTCTCAAGGTCATGAAACAAATATTCAAGTGCACTCAAAGCCTGAGCAGAAGAGCACTGAGGGACTGAAGGTCAGCAAGTGCTTATCTCCTGTGAGATGTAATCCAAAGAACCACAAGTCTCTCTATTCAGATTCAGTTCCATCTTTTGTGAGTTCTTTTAATCAAGCTTGAGCCTATCTTTTTTACATCCCCAGATACAGTATTCTTGCCCATTGGCAAATTTCAGACATTATCTCAGCTTTTCAGATGACATTTCCACAGATTATTGTGCTGCAAAGCCTTCAACTTCTGATGTTCATGGTGCCTTACGTGGATATCATCCAACAGTTAATCCCTTCTTACAGCCTCTGAAGAATTGGAAGTATCAATAGAATAGCCTGGAGAAGGTTCTGGCAAATTTCTCAAGTCTCTGAAAATATGGATCACAAAAAAACCCCAACAAAACCCCCAAAAAACCCCAACAAAACCCCAAAAAAACCCTCCCCCCATCAGTTGTTCAACCTGTTGGAGTAAGGATAGGTATTTATTTCTACAACAGGAAGTGAAAACACAATCCAGTCTAATTTATGGATCACCAGCTGATGAAGATCACGTCAAGACTAACAACTGAAAACCTAAATAAACTGTTTATAACAGGGTTATAACTCCAGCTAATAATCCAGTCACATAAAGATTGACTCCCAGCTGCCTGCTACAGACTAAGACTTCCCGATGTATCTCCAGGGTCCTTAGAGTTTCTTTTATTGCTTTTTAAATACTGCTTTTTATGAGTCTTTATTTCAAGTGTTGGTGAGGTTTGGGGACTCCAGGTTACTGGAACGTAGATGACACAAACCATATTGGCACTGCATCCACTTAACCATCGCCTGAGAGCCTTCAGAAGGTTTCATGGCTTTGCTGTTATTAGTGGGAGTCACATTATATCTTCAAAGTATTTGGTGGTGTCCTAGTAGCTTTTAATATACATTACCTTTTATGTTTCTCCCACACAAAGCCAAGTGATTTCCAAGGCTCTTCCTGGTCCTTTTTTGAGGCCTTCTGGTTGGCTGCAGCTGTTCTTCTGTGGGTTTCGGTCTTGCAGAGACATTATGGAGTTCTGATAACATTTTCTCATGTCCTGTTGTGCGTCCCATGCCCTGGCAGGTTTGCCCTACACTGGATGTCCACCATAAGTAACATTTTTTGGTAGAGTTTATTCTAACCTCACAGCACAGAAGTTTCAAAAGTGGGTATTGTAACCATTTTGTCATGCTTTTTTTACAGTCTTTTCCCAATGGCTCTGAGATGAGACTCTAACTCAAATTTACAGTTATTCCAGCTGCATTTTCTGGGCATATTAAGTATCTACTAGCAACAGCTTTGGCCTGCTGGTTTTGGATGAGTATTTTTCCTAATTTGCTGTTGAAAATGATAATTTCACTTTAATGACTCTGCAAGGTAGTAGCATTTTAAAGTTGTGGTCATGGTAATGATACCTTTTGTCTTTAAAATATCTGGGGTTTGAGGCCCTGACAATTGACTGGAAGAATTTCTCACCAGTTGTAGACAGTTGCACCGAAAATATTAAGAGTTGGAATGGGGCTTTTTTGTAGGAAGCTACATCCATCTTTATTAGCTACAACAACACTAAAGGTGTTCTATGTTCTCACAGCTTTACAGACTGTGTGAGGAACTGTTTCTAGCTTCATCGTGCCTTTAGGTGTACCATATCCTTGGTTTCCTTGTCTGTTGATTCCTGGGCTTCTTACCAAGAGTCTGTATTTGTCCACTGGCTCGTGAATGAGTTTATTGTAGGTGAGCAACACTTGGCCTCACTTCTCCAGTTTAATGCTGCTGCTTACTGGTGTTCTTGGCATCGCATTGCGCCTGGCTCCATAAACCAGTGGCAACTGGGTTTAGTCATTGGTTTAACAGCGTAGTGGCAAGCGTAGAAATGGAATCATTGGCATTCTTCTGGAAAGCTTCATCCTCAGAGTCTCTTACTCGTCTAAAGTTACACTGAAGTTATCCTTCTCTTTACTAGAAATTTTTACAGCCTTAGTGATTGTTACTTATTTTTCCCTTCTTCAGACAGCATGACTTTAGAGGATAAAGTGATTTTCTTCCCACACATTGTGCTTTATTTGCTAAAGACAGAGCATTTTTATTTCTACCTTTCTGCACATTGTTTTCCACGATATGCACCATGACAAATATGCCTCTATTCCGGGTTGCCTGTTTCCCTTCTAAATTCTCATGGTTAGAACCCTCTTATTTTGAATTTATCTATGTAATTATGTTGGTAATATATAAATTTTGTATTGATTAATTGTCTTGAGCCTTTTACTGGGCCTTACATTTAATGACATGTAATCTGGAATGACGTATCTTGTGTAAAATCCTATCCCTATTTAAGAATATATAATATATTTGTGTGGATATTGGATTTCTCAGAAGGGAGAAGTCCTTTTTGTAGTTGTGGGTGTGAAGCCAGCATTGCTCCATACTCTCATTAGGTGCATGTGGTTAAAATGGTGTGATCTTAGATTCACCCCCAATACAGAGCACTCCCCTGTGCTGCATCCACACTGGGGGTCACATTTGGGAATTCACTGATTTGGACATGGAGCCTAGACCTGAGAGTAGCTTTGGAAGATCCCTTTAACTGCACCTATAGGTTTAGATACGTGAAATTTAAGTCCTATATAAATATCTTTCCCTAGCTTTTAGATATTCTTCCAGATAAAGACAGGTTGCTGACTTACCCTTTTCATATTTGCCTTCATTTTCCTGTCTTTTCCCCTCATTGTCTTTGTACAGACACCAGTCTTGCTTCTCCATTGCTTCCACACTTGTAGAAGCAGATTTTTGTCTAGATTTTCTTCATTCCCTGTGATCTGAGATGATGCCTCTTACCTTTTTTTCCAGCGTTGATTTGTTTCTGTTTATTACATTTTCCTGTTTGCTGATTCGTTTGCTAGATTGAGCACCGCTTCACTGAGCAGTGCTTCATTTACCGTTTGCTACCTAATAACGGCAACGTACTTTAAAACCTTTTAAAATTAAAACTGTCTGACATAAGTAGGTAGTTAAAGGTGAGTGAGATTAATTGCATCTAACCTATCAACTCAACCGTAAGCTCCAACAAATGCTATCAGGGCCGCTTGCACTGACTCTTGAATATTTTTTTGGCTCTTATAATATATTTCCCCCTGAGATTTGTTTTTCCTATCCCTATTGTAAGTGAAAACACCGAAATCTTATAAAATCCCTGTTTACTATCACCTTTTCATATCCTGGGCTGCATAAAAAGAAGTATGGCCAGCAGATCACGGGAAGGAGATGATTCTACCCCTCTTCTCTGCTCTCATGAGACCCCCCTTGGAGAACCACTTCTGGGGACCCCAGTACAAGAAAAATATGGAGCTGTCAGAGCGGGTGGAGAGGAGGGCCAGGAAAATGGGCAGAAGGCTGGAACAGCTCTCCTATGAATAAAGGGCGAGGGAGCTGGGGTTGTTTAGTCTGGAAAAGGGAAGACGCCAGGGAGACTGTGTTGTGGCCTTTCAATATGTAAAAGGGTTTACAAGAAAGAAGGAAAGATCATTTTACCAGAGTTTGTGGCAACAAGACAAGGGGCGATGGTTTTAAACTGAGAGAGGGTGGATTTATAGATTTACATTGGATATAAGTAAGACTGTTCTACAATGAGTGAGGTGGGACACTGGAACAGGTGAATGTTGTGGAAGACCCATCATTTCAAATAGTCAAAACCATATTGGATGGGGCTTTGAACAACCTGCTATAGTGAAATATATCCCTGCCCGAGGCAGAGGTGGGGTGAACTACAAGGTCTTTGAAGGTCCAGACCATTCTATGGTACTGTGATTCTCTATCACTGTTTGAAGAGAAAACGTCTTGTCTGATCCTCTGAATACTTACCATTCCCATTTACACCTCCATTCAACCCAAACAGTTTGTCAGGAATATTTTTGTTATTGTTTTGGATTTCTTTATGACAAAATGTAGATCTGTTGAAAACAAAACTTTGTTGGTAATGCATAAGTTTCATTAATTAACTTTTTCTTAGAAGCCATTTCTGAGGTCCAGAAAGAAGTTCGTTAAAGGCAGGAGAGTTGTCGAATGAGTCATTTTACCTGTGGTACATCCAATCAGAGCTTCCCTGGTTTCAGGCAGGGACTTGAATCGGGAGCTATTTGAAGCGTACGTTCTACTGCCAAGACCATGGTTACTGTAAAGCAGGATCCTCATTTCCCCTGACGGCAGCTCTTCCACATTACGTAAATAAATATTTATCGGGGCAGCAAGCCGGACAAGTGCCTGACACACCTGGTGCGAATTTCTTAACCGTAGCACATTTAAATAAAGGAAGAACTCCTTGGATTTAGAACTTTCTCAATTATATTTCTGTATTTCCAAAACAACTTCAGCAAGTTGTTTCCAACTGACCACTGCCTCTTTTTCAGGGTATTACACTGTCATTTCAATTTCAAAACAGTTGGAGACTCTGTAAGAATTCAGGAACAGTTGAGACAACTGTAGAGGAAACAAGTATTTTGCCCAGTAGAAGCACACTAAATCCCACTGGTTTCTGCATCAAGGCTAAACAGAGGAGGGATGTTTCATACAGCATTGGTTCTCCGTGATAAATCAGTAGTTTATTCTTCTGTACCCAAGTCTTAAGAAAATAGAGTGACGCTTCATTGTTTGCAGATCAAAAAGCCTCAAGTTGAGCTAGACGTTATCCACAGGATAGTAATAATAATAATCAGAAAGCTTCTGTAACTCTTAGTCTTATTCTTGTTCTGTTTTACATTTAACTGCTCAAAAAGTAGAAGCAGTAACTAGAAGACTTCCAAACATGTAATATTATATTAAGAAATTACTAAAATTCATATGCAAATCTTGCACTGCTTTTGTGACAGAGCTACAAAACACACAGTGTCGCAGTCTTTCTCATCTTCCCAACTGAAATAAAAATACATATCTTTTTTCATCTTTTTATAGGCCAAAGAGGCAACATCTTGTATCACTTAGGCTTGTTCTCTCTTTTGATAGAATAGTAGTGTTAGTGAGCATAAGAAAAAGGTCATGCCAGAATTACCTTGACTACAATTTTTTATCTAAAATATGGGGCTA
Source organism: Neomorphus geoffroyi (assembly GCA_033558235.1). NCBI lineage: Eukaryota > Metazoa > Chordata > Aves > Cuculiformes > Neomorphidae > Neomorphus > Neomorphus geoffroyi. Next base: position 1,479,897 of record JAUMJM010000092.1, on the reverse strand, counting down.
TAAAACTAGGAAATACAAAGACCTTCTTGAAGGTCCATATAATGACACACTGGGAGGAAATATAAAGGCAAAGGATGTACAGCACCATTAAGAAATGCATTAAAATGACATTTTTCTTTATACACACTTGATACTAATGCTTAATATTTAATGCCAGAAAAAAACCTCTTATTAATACATTTGGTAAGAGCCTACAAGTTTAGATGAGCATTAGAAGATAATAGGAATGACGGAATTCCTTAAATCTAACATAACCTCTGAAAGGGGTACATTACAGTTTGTAACATTATACCACAGTGTTTTAAAGAAGCCGTAATCACAGCAGCAGCTTGAAGCTGAACATATATCCTAATCAGGATATGCAATAGAAATATTTCCTGTGAAATGCCTGAGGAAGAGGAGGAAAAGGCAAGGACATGAACTATTACGTGATGCGTAACATCCAAAGATGAGAACTGAAAAAAACCCGTTTGCTTCAATTGTCCCATTTTGCAATCATTCCATTTTGGACTCCGGAATTGCCTGGAGCGGTTGCCATGGGTGATACTGGTATCAAAAATGTAGCACCAGCGGTCTGCAACACATTAAATTTAACATAAATTGCCAAATGCAGCCAATTTCACAAACTAGCTGGAACAGCAAAGTCATACCGTTGTCATTAGTGGGTTAAGATTACTTAAAATCTGTTTATCATTTCCTTTTTAACTCTGCCCTATTCTTTATAATAAGCAATTTCTAAATGCTCCAAACCCCATTTCTGACTCTTGCTGCTCTGTCACGTATTAGGTTTTTCGTTTCTCCCTAAAGCCAGGTTACCACAGCACTCCTGTACAGCTCCGTATTTGATACAACGTTCGGAAGATAAAGGAAGTTCACCCACTTCTCCGCACGGGAACTTGTAGGTTTGGTCCCAGTTGTTACCAGTTTGGAAGAAACACCTTCCTGTGAGTAACAATCACAGGCTCCTTAGCAGGCAGCACCATGCAAGACCCTGCAACAATCTAGGATTTACAGATTGTCTGAAGAAAACACGCACGCGTATGAAAAAGGAGGAAAAGTTGTTATAAAATAGTTCTTTCATTTTCCCTCTAGGGAAAATCCTTACTGAGGGCTGAGTTTTCTTTGGTTTTGTCTATTTCCCCCCTTTCTCTGGTCAAAAAATATTTGAACAAGATCATTAGGCTTAAGGATGTTTTTTTCAGCGTTACTGACTGGATAATAATGGAAAAAGCTTTCAGGCTGTGCTATGAATAGAATGAATTACAGAATTCTAGTATTTCAAGATGGAAAGGGCTTCTTAATTCATGCTTTTGATCAAGAGATGACTCTGTGTAATGCAAGGGCAGGTACTTGGCTGTTATATTGAACTGTTTAAACTGTAGCACCTTCAGAATTTTTCTCATCACTGAAATTAAGGAACCAAAGATTATTTTTTTAAACATTATCTTGTAAAGTTCAAAGGTAACTGGAAGTCTTATCCTATGTGGCATTTATGCTATGTCAATAATTAAGAACCAGAATACTTCTGCTGCTAAAAGAAATGAGACACGTATTTATCTACACACTCCTTTCGCTACGCAAGTGTTAAAATGCAAAACAGTGTGAAATGTTTATGAGCAAAACGTTGAAACAAAGCACATCGTTTTTTAAAAATTTTATTTGGTAGAACAGAAGGAAAAGGTCTCAAACCCTTGTGCTTTCTGTTCTGCTGAGCAGATGTGTTCCCTCATGATCTCCTACTTCAAAGATTTCTGCTACAATATTTATTTGTATAAATTGCTGAATGTTTTCTAGCTGCCTTGTACTTAGAGCTACTGCAAAATACATTTTTAAACATCATAGGAAAGATGAGACGAATCATTTTCATTTTTGCTAGTTCCAAAGTATGTCATAATGACTTTAACAGTGCAAGAATCTCTGGATTACCTCTGGCAGGGGAAGAGGCTGGAGGAGGGAAGATGCTGGGTTTTTTTTCTCTGTATTAACATCAGTGGAATCATCTGGAGTTCATCAAGTACAGGTCTGTTCTTAGTATCAGTATTTTGAAACATGCTTCATATACAGCATGAGGCTACTCAATTGAAGCATTTTATTTCTCAGCTCAGCCTCTTTAACTGAATAAAATAGACGGCGAAGCCCTTCATAATTTTTTCCCTGTAGCTACTATGTCATGTTACTTGTCCATCCACAAATTCTTTCTTATGGCATCTGTCAGTATCGGTAGGAAACAACATTTCAGATTTCATAAGACACTACTCGGCGAAGTAATGGGATAATATTGTCAGTTGAAAATTGGCAAAATATGTTTGACTTCTAAAGGCACTCTCTTGTTCACATATATCTGCTCATCCAAGAGAAAAGCTGGTATAAAATATTTTCAGCCAACTGTAGCCCATTGTGTACAAAATAAAAATAAACTTGTGGTGAGACATAGCTAATGCCATAATGCTGGGAATTGGGATTATTAAATATTCTCCTAATCAGTTTGTCCTGTTAAAACGATTGTGTTGGAAAAATATCACAACTAAATGGAGGATTTTCAAGGCTTTCTTGAAATCCTGCAGATTTCACGGTACTGGAAGAAAGCAGATACTTTGCAGTGGTAGCCAGGGCCTCTCCACGCTACAGAGAGAAACGTGGATCGTTCTGAAGTTATGCTGCTGTCTGCATGCACGCATCTGGTCTGAATTCTGATGTAGAGAAAACATGAAAAACAAAGTGAAATCCTTTCTCTTCACCACCCCATGAGGCTTAGAAACCATTTTTCTCTCCCTTTCCCATCTGCCAATACCCAATTTTCCCATCGATTTCTTTCAGCACAATGACCAGGTGATGTATTAAGGAAGTTTTTTATCACCTTCTCCAATTAAAAACACGAAGAGTCTCCCCCAGAAAACTCTTCTTTGTACACGTAGGTCTTGAAGAACCTCCATCAGCTGATTATAAACTATGCTAAATTTTCCTGCCTTGATCACTAAGAAAAGAACGAATACTTGGCTGCTGTCATCGGTGTCATTTCAAGGGCTGGGACCGGCAGAGTAGCTGAGGGGGGAGGCACCTTTGGAGAGCATCTAACCCAGCCTCGCTGCTCAGAGCAGGATCAGCTAAGGCATGCTGCTTGGGCCCATGTCCAGTTTGGTCTTGGAGACTCCACAACCTCTCTGGGCAGCCTTTTCCAGTGTTCAACAACCCTCACAATCTTACATTTGAACGGAACTTCCTATATTTACGTTTGTGCCCGTTGCCTCTTTTCCTTTCACTGAGCAGCGCTGAGAAGAGTCTGGCTCCGCTTTCTTTACATCTTACCCATCAAGTATTTATACACATCAGTAAGGTCAACCAGCGAGCCTTCTCTTCTCTGGGATGAACCAAACCAGCTCACTCAGCCTCTCCTCAAGTGTCCAGTGCGCCGTTCCCTAATATTTTTTGTTTAGCGCAGTACTGGACTCTGGACTCCAGATGTGTCTCACCAGGGCTGAGCAGAGAGGGAGGATCACCTTTCGCAACCTGCTGGCAACAATCTTTCTAAAGCAGCTCTTTCTGAGGTCCCTTTCTGCAAATCTGTTTTGCAGATGGTTGGTCATGCAGTCGTGCTTGAAACAACCAGGATCTCCCCGGCACTATCCTTGGTGCCCCTGTGGAAGAGCAGCAGGTGATAATAATCCAAGGGCCTCAGCAGTTTCTCTACAGTGCCTCAGATGTGAACTCCCAGCAACCAGCAAACCTCCCTAGAGCGCAGGTCTGGTCATTAGATCCCTCCATCAGCGCCTCCATCCCCTAAAGTGAGGACCTGCCTGCTGCTATCGCTGCTTCCTCCGGGGGCTCCTGCGTGGCTCAGGGTCATCGCGCAGTTGTTTCATTGGAGAGAGTTCCTGGTCAGGCACCTGAAGCCAGGACGCTGAACATATTCTGCAGTTGCAGATGTGCAAGTTGAGCAGAAGCCGCCCTCCTGACGCCTGAAGTCATCGGGCTCTTGCCTTTGCCATCACGGGAGTCCTCATTTGCCAACCTGATGAACACAGATTCTGCCTGTCTCTTCCTCAGTGCCCCTGGGGGTTCAGGTTATTGTCTCTGCAGGACCTCCGAGAAGAGCTAATCAATCCCTCTCTCATCATCTCTGGTGCTGTGCAGTCTCCTGACTTCCTTCCTTGGCTCTTTTTCCTGGGGACACGGCTCCACCGGTGCACAGGTCCTGAAGGCAAGTCTTCCCCTGCCTCAGGAAGCCTGGAGGTTAGGATTTCTGCTCGTACATCTCACTTGAGGTAAAGATGTTGTATAACATGCCAACTTCAAGAGAGACCCACCCTGCAGAATACAAACCTGCTGATGGTGCTGCACATCTATGTATGGTAACAAGATGTCCATGGTGCAGCCATTTCAACTCGTGCTTGCTCACAAGAGCAAAACGGTTGTTAAATTCAGCTTACCTAACAAGCAACACTGTCTGAGCACATCATCCCCAGCCACAAGCAGACATCCCATGATCCAGTAAAAACTGCCAATCCCATTTTTTTGTTTTCTATTTTTTCTAAAGGGCTGCCTTGCTTGCCTGCAGCCTTGCTCACAGATGTAGCTGTCACCTTCTCTGACCTCTGCTCTGTGGTCTCTCTCTGTTTATATATTCGTGGAATCATAGAATCAGAGTGGTTTGGGTTGGAAGGGACCTTAAACATCATCCCGTTCCAAACCCCTTGCCTCTACACCAGACTGCTCAAGGTCCCATCCAGCCTGGTCTTGAACACTTCCAGGGAGGGAGCAACCTGTGCCAATGTCTCCCCACCCTCATTGTAAAGAATTTCTTCCTAATGTCTGATTCTAACTCACAGTATCACAGTATCGTTAGGTTGGAAAAGACCTTTGAGATCATCGAGTCCAACCTATGACCCAACACCAACACCTACTCCTACTTGTCAACTACACCCTGGCACTAAGAGCCTCATCCAATCTCTCCTTAAACACCTCCAGGGACGGTGACTCCACCCCCTCCCCGGGCAGCGCATTCCAATGGCCAATCACCCTCTCAGTAAAGAACTTCTTCCTGATGTCGAGCCTAAACCTCCCCTGGCGAAGCTTGAGACCGTGTGCTCTTGTCCTGTCACTGGTCACCTGAGAGAAGAGTCCAACCCCTGCCTGACTACAACCTCCTTTCAGTTGTAGAGAGCAATAAGGTCTCCCCTGAGCCTCCTCTTCTCCAGGCTGAACAACCCCAGCTCCCTCAGTCGCTCCTCACAGGGCTTGTGCTCCAGCCCCTTCCCCATCCTCGTCGCTCTCCTCTGGACGCACTCCAGCATCTCAACATCTTTCTCAAACTGAGGGCCCAGAACTGGACACAGCACTGGAAGTGCAGCCTGACCAGTGCCGAGGATAAGGGGATGATGACCTCTCTAGTCCTGCTGGCCACACTGCTCCTGATGCCTTCTGATTTGAAGCCGTTCCCCCTCGTCCTGTCACTACGTGTCCTTGTAAAATGTCCCTCCCCAGCTTTACCTGGTCTGGACACTGACTGAGAGCGTGTTCTTGGGTGTTGTTTTGTACAACTTTGTTACCGCCACATTCTCTTTGGTTTCATGTCTTATTGATCTCTGATCACATCTCTGACCTTGGATGGAATCACATGTAGCTTCTGTTTCCCCAGGCTGTCGGTTAAATAGGCTTGGGGTGAGATTTTCTTCTCTGTTTTTAATTCTGTGAAGTATTTTAAGATGTGGTTTCTGAGAATGAACAAACAGTATGAGTAATAGGTCTGCTCCCTATCCTTTGCATTCAGGCTTGTGGATTGAATGTAATCTCACATTTGGGTGATTATAGAAAAGCATGATTTTATTAGTCACTGTGGTGCTGCTGGCTTCAAGCACTTAAACACAGCGAGCAAACCCCCAAAAGTCCTACAGCGAAGCTTAAAACCATGAAATCTAAACGAGGACATTTCATTTCCTGGGTTAAAGCCTTTAGGGCATATTGAGGTCAAATTTTCAAACTTTTTGTGCAAACAGGAAGACTATAAATAAATCTCTTTTAACAAAAGTTTCTGTCTCTCCTTCCTTTCCGGAGCATGGAGAATGAGAATCAGACCAGTCACAGTATCATAATAAAAGCTGGCAATATTGCTCTTTTCTTGCTAATAGGGTGAAGAGTTTGCTGGTTTTGGTGCAGGATGATTTCTTCTGTCAAGACAGCATTTGCAGATAATGTTGAACCAGGCTTTATTCATTTCAAGCGTGATGGACATTAGGTCCTGTTCCAAAGGTGGGGAATAAACGCACAAAAATTGCTTCAGATAGAGAAGAAATGAAGAGCAACACCCTCTGTAACAGTACACGTGTTTATCTGTGGGGGTGAGGTGCACCAGTCCAGCCATTCCATGGCACCAAAGATGAGACTGATAAGGCTTCTGGAGAAGTAAGAAGTGGAAAAAAGGAAAGAGAGGAAAAGCAAACATGGAGTAGCAGAGTATCATTTTAGAAGGTATTACCACTAGAAAATTGGGTCTATTTTTCATTTTCCACTGTCTCAAGCTGTAGCCACCATCAATTGTTAATATAATTGGATAGTGGAGTTACATACTTGGATGGTTTTGGCAGTTTTGCCGTCTCAAATACAGCTTTCACAAGCTACATGGTCTCCTTGCACCACTTGAATGACAACTAACCAAGTGGCTGCCGTCCAGTCAGGCAATGGAAAGGATTATGAATAGTTTTGGGATGTACACGCTCACGTAACGACAGCTCTCTTGAGTTACAGCACTATCCTTGTCTTTATAAAGGGGAAGCAGTGTTCCAGGTACAGTTCACGATTGTTCTGAACGTGCAGTGATTGTTCGGCTCGACCCATACATAAGCAGAGAAAGTGAGTAACCAAAAATGTAGGATCTTCAGCAAAAAGGCTCAAACATCTGATGAAGAGTCAGATCTGCAGAAAGCAGCCAGAAGATGTGGCATCGTTCTGGCTACCTTGGGACTAATCTGAGCAAACACACGTCTTAATTAAAAGACATAAAATACTCTTGGACAGCTTTATTCCTCTCAAATACTACTTCAATGGAATCTGTTTCTTAGGGGATATCCTGCCCATGCTGCTTCTCTTAAATAACATCCAGCTCAGAGAATCACCAGGTATAAGGGAAAAAGCAGTCTGTTTGAGCTAGAGCCACAAAATGATTTACAAGCTGCAATAACGAAGCATCGTAAATCTAATTTTTTTGGCCAAGCCACATTCAGAATCCTGTATTAGGTGACCAGACTCTCAAAGTGACGCCAGGGAAGTATTAGACATCTCAAAACGGGATTCAAAACAGTGAAGTCTCTGGGGAGGGAACCATTTAGAACTGAGCAAAAAGAAATACCAAAGAACATGGCCTAAATCTTACCTCTTTTTAAAACCTGTAGAAAAGTACCCTCTGAGTTAGGAGTCCTTTCCTGGACACAGGTATCTACCACATGTCCTTCAAGAAGAGGAGCAGAAATATTCTTTTCTTTTTGCATCCAACAGCAGCAAATCACACCCCATGACACCAAACTGGGGGGGAGCTGTCAACACTCTTGGTGGCAAAGAGGCCCTGCGGAGGGATCTGGGCAGACTGGAGAGCTGGGCAATGACCAGCTACATGGAATTCAGCTGTGCCAGCACTGCAGAAGCCTTTGGCCAATGCCCTCAGTGCCCCGGGGGGAGTGTTGGGGTGTCCTGGGCAGGGACAACAGCTGCACTCGATGGTCCTTGTGGGTCCTTTGGACAACTCTATCACTCTATGATTACTCCTCCCTCCACCTCACACCGTAACCCCCAGTACAGATCTGATTATCTCCTCATCTAGGATATGGAAGAGACAGTCTCAGATTCCCTCCTGTGTCTGAGGACATTTCAAACCACATCCTCTGGCTTCTCTGGAGCGCATCTTCAGCACAAGGCCCTCGAGAACCAGTTTCGTTCTCCGTTCCTCTGGTTGAAAATGCTCTATTGCACAAGAATAAACAAACGAATCGAGCTGCATTGGAACAGCAAATGCAAAAAATAAGAGTCATTCGTAATCCTGGTATTCCGGACCGCCAGAGGAAGGGAACATTGTCAGGTTCCAGTTTCAGTCCCAGTGTCACAGCCCTCTTCTGCAATTTTCCAGTGTCTGTTTCAGGTATTTACCATTAGGAATCCACATTACATTTGCCATTTCAACAAAGGATGCTTTCAGTTTTCATTCTTTCTTCATTTTCCATGCAGACATAGGGATAGCAACATGTCACTTCCTCGCAGAAATGGCATGGAAAAAACCATGGAATCCCTTACATCTAACTCAGTCTTGCTATCAGTGAGCCAATATTTGAAAACAGGCAATAAAAATATCCATTAACAACTGAGAGAATACAGTCAGTTCTTACAATAATGAACCCGCTCTGGTTTTAAGAGATTGTTCTCTTTTTTTTTAACCATCTTTTTGTGATACAATCCAGATATCAATATAAAATCAGACTTAAATACGCTGATTAAGAGTAAGGAATTTGCCAAACACTAAAATTCAAGCACAGATTTTACCAAAGTAAGTACTTTTATCGTTTTCCTTTGAAAGCACTGAAGTGTATTTTCATAAACATAACCCAGCATCTTAAAATTTGGGGATATATTGTCTTTTATCTCTAATTCGTATTTGGAGTATAAAAAAAAATATGAGAACAAAATATATTATAGGTTTTTTCAGGACAAATATAATCTCGAATTAACTGATTAAAGCTGGAAACAGACATTCTGACCTCAGCGTAATCAAAACACCCTGCGAGTTATATAGTGAAAGACTGCTGGCTCTAGGTAGTGCTTGTTAAATGTGTTCTGTTCTTTCCATAAAAACATAACTTAATTTTCTGTATATGGTTTCAATTTGTTCAACTGTCTGTATAAATTACCAGTATTACATTTTGCTTTTCCTGGGGAAAATATAGTTGAATTTCACATCAAGAAAACTGACTTTTTTATTCTTTTCAATTCTTTACCCCACCCTGCTCAGTGGAGCTGCAGTTTTTCCTTTTGTATTTCCAAGTCAATGCCATCCAAATACAGGCTTCTCTTTTTTTGCCTTTTTTATGTGTATCGGTATCTCCTAGGAGCCATAATAATCCTCATGAGCCCTTGCACAATCCCTAATCAAAAGAAGCAAATTATTTAGGCTTATACTTCTTGGTTCTCATTCTGTGTCTCATAAAGTTTCAGAGTATCTCAAAGACCAGGAGGTGAGCAGGTCTTTTTACTCATGGTCTGTCTTAGCTCCTCACATCCAAATCTTCTGCAGAATGTTGAGAATTCTGGTCTGAAGCCCCCAGAATTCTTGAGGGAGCCCATTGTTATGAATGCAACTCCTGAGGTGCTGAAAGTTAAATGTGTGCATAAGTGCTTTGCTGGATGACAGCTGGAACGCTCGGCGCCGTGCGGGACTGAGATCCGGGAATTTTATATGCTTTTTATAGCGATAAAAAAGCGATCAGGTGAAGGGTCTTCTGTCTCAAATAGGAAGTTTAGGAGGAAATGTCTGAAGAAGGAAATACGATCAACATTTTTCAAAAGTTGCTAACTTAAAAATTAAAACCCAAAAGCGTGATGCTATGTTGTGTCTCGGTAGCAAGAGGTCCAAATCACAAACTTCTTATAATTTTAGGTCAAGTAGGTGAAAACTACAAGAAAATTCATGCTAACTCCAAGGGTTTGGATAGAAACGTTCATGAAGTGAGAGGTTTATTCTGGGAATATTCCCATGTTACAGCCTTTCATTAAAGAAATAAACACCTATGATTTAAAAACTTTGCCTTAGTCAGCCCTCTTGCTGTTCATTTTCGCAGTATTGGGTGCGATGCGTCTGCCTGTGGTCACACAGTGTATGAAAGAAGAGGTGAACATCACACAAATGCAAAGCCCTTACAGTGATAGCCACCAGTTAGAAACCCAGTCCTTCAGTCTGTGTTGAAGGGTTGCCGCTAGCATGAAGCCAGAAGCTTTTAATTCAATTCACTCTCTCAGCTGTCTGCATCTTTGACTGGGTGCCCTGCTTCGTAAGAGGGATTTGGCAGCCCTGGTACCCATCGCCTGCGATTTCAGGACAAAATTTCTATAAAAAAGCGGGACAGGCAGGAGAAGGAGCAAGGCTTCTCATAAACCGAACTACCTGAGAAATATGGCAAAACTCCCTTGGCACATAAAGGAGCAGCTTCTAGAGAGCCGATCCTGCCAACGCGCAGAACCTGCTTTTCCACTCCTTTCGCTTTGTAGAGTCAGGCTGATGTGTAGGAATTAGAAATTGCTTTCCTCATACTGGTAGCGTTTTGCACTCACCTTTCACAGAGGGAAATGACTGGAGAATGGGGTGAGCATCGTTAGGCTTTGAAAAAAAGAAAGTGCCCAGAAGTTTCCCCACCTCACCAAGAGCCAGGGCAACGACTAAGTATCTATTTCACAGTATCCCGGTATCATAAGGTTGGAAAAGACCTCCGAGATCATCGAGTCCAACCTATGACCCAACACCTACACCTACTCCTACTTGTCAACTACACCCTGGCACTAAGAGCCTCATCCAATCTCTCCTTAAACCCCTCCAGGGATGGTGACTCCACCACCTCCCCAGGCAGCGCATTCCAATGGCAAATCACCCTCTCAGTAAAGAACTTCTTCCTAATGTCGAGCCTAAACCTCCCCTGGCGAAGCTTGAGACCGTGTCCTCTTGTCCTGTCGCCGGTCACCTGAGAGAAGAGACCAACCCCTGCCTGACTACAACCTCCTTTCAGGCAGTTGTAGAGAGCAATAAGGTCTCCCCTGAGCCTCCTCTTCTCCAGGCTGAACAACCCCAGCTCCCTCCGTCGCTCCTCACAGGGCTTGTGCTCCAGCCCCTTCCCCATCCTCGTCGCTCTCCTCTGGACGCATGTACATGCGTGAGTGTGCGTGCAGAAATATTAATGGAGAGAGACAGGAAAGACAGTTTATTTCTGACCAAGGACTCTGGCATCTGTGAAACAAAAAAATACCCATTGACCACAGTACTGGGTCAAACAGAGTCAAACTTTCTGAACATCACCTTTAGAATAAATGGGTTTTTAATAAATGGAAAATAATGTACAAACATATCTTCGCTTTTGTAACACGGTCGTTCTTGCTGGTTTTTTGTTTGACTCTCATGCCTATCAACTTCTTTTGGTGACAACAGCAGAAAGAATGTAAAGCTCAGTGACATTTAGGGACGTGGTTTAGTAAGGAGACAGGTACGGTTGGACTCAGTGATCTCAGAGGTCTCTTCCAACCTTATGATTCTGTGATTCTATGATTTTTCAAGGTGTTTCAGGGCCTTAATCCTAAAAAAATATTAACATATAAAAGGAATATAAATCACTTTGACTGATTTTCCTTTAAAAACCACGTAACATCCATTGGCAGAGAGAAGAACGGTCTTTTCCAGTTGATTTAAAGGAGGTAAGTTCTTGTTTACAGCAATGCATTCATAGGACATTTTGCTAGGAAGGTACAAAAGTACCTGCAGAAATTTGCTGAAACAACTCTAAAATTCCAGGCTGTTGCCTGCTTTCTGCTGTGCGCTTTGCGTAGTCACTGTACCGAGCAGGCTGAAAAGCTTCTTTTATTTGGTAGTGATTCAAAGCCGGGTTATACCCCCTATGACCCCTTAAGTTTTATAATCCCCCCTCATAAGGTCTCTACAACTTGAGCCTCCACTGCTGCTTCTCTCAGCTAACTGTTCTGCTGGGCATTTTGCAAATAATTGCCTGTTCTGCTGATCCCCGCAGGATCTGAGACAGTCATATCTGTGGGTACTGCAGGGTAACAAAGTGAATTATAGAGGAACAAAGAGATGTTTGATTCGCACTGCAAGTCTTTGTTAGCCGATCTAATTAATTCTTTGAAAATTCTCCCCTTTCGTGGACTTCTTTTTCAATACAAAAGTAATTCAATATATATTTGCAATACTTACAAAAAGTAAATAAATAACGAAGCTCTAATGGCCACTTAAATCTTATCTTAAGTTCTTATCTAAACTGATTTGCTTCTACCAAGCCAGCCCTCAGGTACCTTCACAAATATTGGTTCTGCATTAACCATCCTGTGCCTCTGGACAGTGGTGCAGAAAGTAGGGTTTATTACAGCACAGAAAAATATAATGGATATTATTCACACATAAATTAAATATAAGGAGACAACTCCATCCCAAACATAAACTCCTGAATGCTAGGATTAATTTCATCGTATGTTTTTTTCTTGAGGAATTTAGGCAAGAAGAAGAAAAGAGGGTAAAGCCAAACTCAGTGTCAATAACAATTTGGTTGTGCAGAATAGAGATTGGCCACAACAATTTGCTTCTGAGCAATTATTACGCCAGCAACCCCACCAAGTCTGAGCAGAGCAGAGCTGTGCGCCTCAGACGGATAAATCAGGAGAACGCCTAGTAGGGTTTATGTACCTGGGGTGCTATTCTGACATGTACTAAGATTGTTAACTTGGTGACGGCACAGGACGCGATTGTAGTTTTATGAGGATGTGCTTTGTGTCCCGGTCACAAACGGGCCTCGTGCTGTTACTCCAGGTGTCTCCTGGTCTCTCACCACCCAACTGTTCACCTTTCATCCAGCTGCTGCAGCCCTCAGCTCCGTCCTGGACAAGAGACCTGCAGTACACAAAATAAACCCTGTGCTGATTCCTGTGATGTTTGACACGAGTTGCATTGAGAAAGCATCAAATGTTTTCCGTTCAGTTTATACCTTGTCAACATATGGATCGCGCAAAGGACTTAGTAAACACAGAAAGCAACTGTTGTTCAAATAGTATGAACAATAGCTCCAACAGCAAGAGGTTTAACAAGTCCAAGTGCCAGATTCTACACTTTGGACACAACAACCCCATGCAGAGCTACAGGCTGGGGACAGAGTGGCTGGAGAGCAGTCAGGCAGAAAGGGACTTGGGAGTGCTGGTGGACAGGAAACTCAACAGGAGCCAGCAGTGTGCCCAAGTGGCCAAGAAGGCCAACACCTGCATCAGGAGCAGTGTGGCCAGCAGGACTAGAGAGGTCATCATTCCCTTATACTCGGCACTGGTCAGGCTGCACCTCGAGTGCTGGAGGTGTTTAAGGAGAGATTGGATGAGGCTCTTAGTGCCAGGGTGTATTTGACAAGTAGGAGTAGGTGTAGGTGTTGGGTCATAGGCTGGACTCGATGATCTCAGAGGTCTTTTCCAACCTTATGGTACTGGGATACTGTGAAATCTGGTGGCTGGTGGCTTTCCCATCTGTTGGCTGGAAGTCAGGGCAGTTTGAACAGTTCGTGACAGAATGGGCAGAGAGCACAAACGCCACCCCGAAACCATCCCTGGTAACTTACCGAGCATCGTGATATAAAGCTGTGGCAGCCATCCACATCCACAGAACTTCTGATTGTCTCACTTGTAGCTTTCTCTGCCTACAAAATCTCCCAGTGTAAGTCTTAAGGAAATTTAAAGGAGTGAGCACCCAAGGACTGCAGACAGTTTTCACGTTTCCCAGTTACCACTAAACTGTGGTTTATTTGTGAAACCCCCACAGCAAGTTCTTGTAACTGACAGCTGATAAGACCCGTGGATTGTCAAACACTGAGCTAAAGATTCCAAAAGTCAAGGAAAATGTTACAGAATTCAAGCCTGCAAAACACCCCCCACTCTTGTATCCATCTGGAAAAACACGCACTTAATGCTGAAGAGCTCGAGAAGTACCACTGGTGACTTCCTGAGCTCATAACATCTGTCACAAGATAGAGTTCAGTGTCAGTGCAGGAATCAGAATCATTCGCTGGCTTGGAGGTTACTGTAAATCCATAACCAAGCCCCCGCTGACTTGCTGCTGGAGTTCTCTTTGCTTCTCTGTCTGTAAATACAGTGTTTTGTGGCCTTTCTGCTATGCAAAGCAGAGACACATTTTCTCCTTAAATCTTTCTTCCGAAAGCATCAGCCATCCTACAGGACATTTCAATTCTGCAACTCTGTGTGAAACACCCGTCTCCCAAAAAAACAAACAAGAAGCCTGGAAACATTTGTTTTATTTTTAAAATATATTGTGCTATTTTTTTTTTCCAAATGAGATTACATTTTTCAACAAAGGAAACAAGAAGCGGATGAGCCAAGGGGTCAGGGAGGTAAAAGCCGTACGTGTTTGTTTCTAGTCAACAATGTTGTGAAACATTCCCCACCCCCTCCAAACTCCTGCAAATCAACTCTCAACAAATTATGCAACCAGGCTTGTATGGAACTGGGAAGATCTCTTTCAGCTGAGCAGAGAAAGGTACCGGATGATATAAATCGAACCAAGACAAACAGAAAGGGTGGAATATACGTCTAAGTATGTGCAATCAAAACTCTCACCAAATACGCATGAAGCTACTGCTGAAGTGACAGAGACAAAGGAATGCAAACAGAGCTTCCATGTCATGCCAGGGTTCTGAGTATGCACTAGAAAAATTAAGGAATGTGTTAATAACAGGGATCTTTTAGATCAATCCTATAAAACACGGATTACATTCAGAAAATTCATATGCAAATCTTTAATTCAGAACAATGAGTTGTGAGTAAAAAGGAGAAAAATACAGATCAAAAAAAACCACACAAAGAAAAATCCCAAGGAACTGCTTTACAAGAAAAAGCAGAAGCAAAATAATAATGTCTCAATGTGCAAAAGAAGAGTGAGTTCAGAATAAAATTTAGTTGTTTGCATATTTTATTCCAAAAGTTCTAGCTCTCTCCACCCATGTGCTAATGTGCTTTCCAGGTAAAACACATCTGCACAACAATACTTCTAATAGACTTCATGGAGCCAGCTGACCTCCCTTCCCTGTCACAGGCACCACTAAAATCAGAAATCTAGATGTGGAACACATGGCCAGAAACTGGATTTTTCTCCCTTTTGGTGCCCAGGCAGATTAAGAGAAATAAACCAGGATATTAGATATTTTGCCTTTCCGTTTGGGCTAAATTGTATTTATTTTTCAATAAGCTCTTTGGGTTCTTTCAGGGACTTTCAAATAGGAGCAAACGATGTTAGGAGAGCGTTACTGACAACACCACCCCCTAGAAAGGCACCACAGAGATGAGTGTTTGCTGGTCCAGTCACATTGACTAGACTCGCTGTCAGACCAAGCGGCAGTAGCCTGATAACTCCTCTCGTGGAGTAAAACACCCGCACAACCGTCCTTCCTCACAGCAGAACCTTCTTTCACAGCAGATTACTTCTCACCGTCAGTTACAAAACGATGCGTTGCCCTTGCAGCCTTCCAAACGGGATTAGCACCGTGAAAAAAATACCCCAGATCAGAGAAGGCACAAAAAGGCATCGGGTGATTTCCTTCCCCGTTGATGAAGGTGTTTGGTTGCACCTGTCCTTTTGGCTGTGCGGCAGTGAGCCGGAGCGTGGGCCAAAGCAGGGATCGAGGCCAAATTCCCTCAGCGTGCACATTCGCACACTTCTGTGCATGTTCATGTGTTCCTAAAGCGTCCTCAGGGCCCGCTTTGAAAGAGTCCCTGCCGTGCACCCAGGAAATGTCATTGAGGGATCCACTGATTTCAGATGTTTCGCTCTTGCCGCTCGGCCATCGCTGACGCCACGTCGGCAGCTCCTCTCTGCCTTTGCAGAGACGCCCGGGGAACGCAGCTTTGCTCCAGGCTGCCTACGAGAGCAGCAGGTACGTCTGCACCAGCGCCCCGCAGCATCTTCCTCCACCCAACTCTGCCCTCCAGCACCATCCAGGCCACCTCCACACTGCTCCGACCACCCTCCGCACCCCCCCCGGGCCACAGCTGCGCTGGGCAAACACAGCTCCAAGTTCACAGATTTTAAGTTATTCCCAGGACAAATAAACCAAGATACAGTGCAGAAGTTCTTGCTGTATTTACCGACGCTTTGGAAATTTCCAAAATAATAAAAGAAATAATTTTATAATAATAAATGTTCAGCAAATAAAAATTTCATCAAAGAAACCTTCAACAGACTTGATAAATTTTACTGATAAAAAAGGATACGTTAAAGCATTTTTATATGCCAAGCTTAGTTATGTTGCACTTTGTTCCTTCTCCATTTTTGATATTGGATACTGAAAGTATCTGAAAGTATCCAAGTACTGAAAGTATCCAACTCCTTTTTGAATTTTCAGAATATTTCAGAATATTTTCTTTTCTTCTTTTTGTTCTTTTGTTTACAGGAAAACGTGTAAGATTTACAACTTTTCTTCCTTGCAGTGTGACAATAGCAACGGATGGGACAGATGGGTGCAAATGGAATTTCTGCGGAGC
The DNA here is from genome assembly GCA_033558235.1 of Neomorphus geoffroyi. Lineage (NCBI taxonomy): Eukaryota > Metazoa > Chordata > Aves > Cuculiformes > Neomorphidae > Neomorphus > Neomorphus geoffroyi. The sequence continues at coordinate 1,463,619 of JAUMJM010000092.1, read as the reverse complement.
ACAGCTGTAAGAGTAAAGATTTTAAATCAGTGTAACTGCACCAGCCTTTTGAAATCTCAGACACGTGAAACAAGTTCATGGCAAGCAGCTACGGTTCGTATGACCCATTAGTCTTTGAATGATTTTATTTTTCTAGGCTTTTGAAGAGCTTCAGTTCATCGATGTCTCCACAGCCGTATTTTTGTTGTTGCTGGGGGCTTTTTTTTCAGTAAAAACATCCCATCATGAGCTCTTGCTCATTTTATTGAAGGGGATTTTTTGTAGATCATCTCATGGAAAAAACTCTATTTAGTACTTTTAAACCATCCTCGGGCAGAGTGTCTTTTGCCCTTAGGACACATCACTGGAGTTAGGAAAAAGAGCTGCAGAGTTATAGTTACATCCAGAGACCCACACACCACATTCTCCTATGGGGTCTCCGTTACAAAAGCCACAGAACAGCCATTCACTGATATGTTTTTAATTATGTATATTTCTTTTTACTTTATTTTGTGGTTTTCTTGGAGCTTTTACTTCTGTGACATCACTTTTTCTTTTTTTACATTAAATGCCAGGGAAAGAGGAGCAGAGAGAGAAGCAGCCCATATCTGCCACAAGCATTGGGAAGGAATTTTCAGATAAGACAAGAGTTTGCAACCCTTTTTTTTCTATACAGTTCCCAATGATGAAACCTATTACTCTGTTTGCCTCCCAGATTTTTGTGTTATGTCTCTTTGGACTGTGCATCCGTGCACCTCTCAGCACAGCCAGTTCTAATGTCATCAGACACATTAATAAACAGATTAAATGGTGCGTTGTCCTTAGGGACTGATTAATTGATGACTGGAAAAACCAGGGCTTTTAGGAGGTTAAGTTTTACTTACGGAGTAACCCAAACCAAAAAACCTCCTTGGGAATTTTCTATTACTGCATTTTTGCTGCGCAAAGAGGAGAAAGCTCGGGATAGGTGGCATAAGAAGCATTTCACACAGTCTTTATCCAGAGAGCTATTCCTGCACTTACTCCTTTTACCTACCTTCTTGCTGACAAAGGAGTTTATCAGACATGTTTGATTCACATGTAATAAAAGCCTGAATAGTTGTGGTTGCAAGGAAATATTAAAAGTCTGTAAATACCAAGTGTGGTTCCCATCACATAAAAGAAAACAAACAGAACTCTATCTGGAAAATATCTTTCTTGCTGCGCCTGGAAAAGGAACACCATGTCACAATGATTCACTGTTACACGCTGATTTCGAGCGGGTGCACAAGAAAAACCCTATTATCTACGCACTGAAAAGGCGGGGGGCAGGCGTACGGCACCCCAGGACCCCCAAAGGGCGTTGAGGTCCACACCTTCCTTCACACTTAGTGTGGGGCCCAGCACATCCCCTGGCGATTGCGTCCTATCTGCCTTCGCTAAGTCCTCCGAGCCAACAAACTCGTGGGGTTTTTTTCCTACTCTTTGTGATACAACATGAACTTTCCTTGTTTGGCTTACGTTCCAAGAGACAAATGATGGGGAAAACATTTCTGAAGCTCTTTCATTTGTCAATGACAAATGCAGAGATTTATATGAAGCACCAGCAAAATGGAAATATTGACTCCGATCTTTCCTTTCAGATGAAAAGTGCTACCTAGGTGAAAAGTGTCATTATTGTTATGAATCAGCTGCACGCACGTCACAGGCGTAACAAAGTAATGTTTATGCCGGTAACCTTTGTAGTAATCATAGTTTCCAACAAGGACTCTTTTGTTGATGATCAAACTCCACGGGTGAGATTTCAAGAAAGCTTTTTGTCAGCTCAGATGGAAAATTGCTGAGAAATGGGTGCCTAAGTCCCACGGGGCCCTTGAGAAAAGGCTCATCTCACATTATTTGGAAGTGGGGAGGAAGGAGAAATTCAATACGGTGCCACAACAAGAGCACGAGAAAGAAAACGGCGTATTGAGCAACTTTGAAGGAAAGGTTCTGTGTCACTGAAGGACAAATTATTGCAGAATCTTGTGATTTACTGGCATTGTACTTCACTTCACCGCCAGGAGACAGCAGAAATTAAAAAAGATGTCCTGCGATGTCTCGGATCCTTCCTTTCAGTTCTCCAGAGCCCTTCGTGGCAAACTCCACTCAACCACAGTGCCATCTCCAGCAAGATTCGGCATCTGTAGAACAAAGAGTAGAGGCAGATACCGTGGGGACGGGACCGGAAGGACAGCAGTACGTGCTGCCGCTTGCTTTTCCCTCTGCCTCACATCACAATTCCTTTGTCTATATCTTTTTCAATATATACCTGGAGGGCAAACAGCTAAAACTGCTGACTATAGAGATCAGGATGATGCTGATGAGACACATTTCGGGCAAAACAGATACTTCCCACAGCATCACCTAATATTTAGGCATCCATCCTCAGGCTGTTAATCATAGAATTATAGAATCACAGAATCACAGGATCATAAGGTTGGAAGAGACCTCTGAGATCACCGAGTCCAACCATGCCTGTCTCCCCACTAAACCCTGTCCCTAAGGAACTCATCCACCCATCTTTTAAACACCTCCAGGGATGGCGACTCCACCACCAAAGTGTCTCTTCAGGTCTTCTGTGTTCCTTGTGCTTCTGGAAGCTCATTTAATGAGAGCATAAAGCCCACTGATTTTCATCTGAAATGAGACTGACTATTGCAAGAGGCCAGATATTGACCCACACTTAGTGAGGAAAGGTTCTCTTTGTAGGCTTTCCTGTCACAGCTCTGTCCCTGAAACCTGTTTGCTGGGGGTTTTAAACAGTGGAAACAGCAGAAGTCACCCCAGGAGCCACGAGGGTTACAACCTCTGCACTGCACTGAACAGACTGCGTGTTGTCTCAATATCCAAGGTCCTCGCTGGGTTTCACCCTGATTAGCAGCGTCTCCCTACTAATGGCTGTCCAATGACATCGACTTCTCTGTGGGAGCACCAGTGAATCCCAATTGCACTTCTGAGCAGCCCAAAGGGCCCGATACATACAGTGAAAATAACCCCTGTAGTAGCGATTCAGAGACCACTGTAACATTTAAAGTAGTTTGAACTGCTTTTACCTAATTTCACAATGTCCATAATAAAATTCACCCTTACTTCTTGTTTGGGACCCATAGGTTGTAAAATTAAAAAATTACCATAAAAAAATATATTTCTTATGGTTCAATTTTTTCCTTTTTCTGAGTTGTTTCATGAGCCTCCAAATTAAATGTGTGGTAGAACAGTGGGCTAACAAGGATTGTGCCCACTTTATGTCAGGCAACAGCTGGCTACAAGACAAAATATTTCATGGGAACCTTTGTAACTCTGCAGGTGCCAACCCTCACAATTACTGCTGACCTTTCTCCTGCACAACACTCCTCAGCATGGGCCAATGCTGAGGCTTTGCACAAGAAGAGCTTGAAAACCTAATGGTGACTAAGAGGCTTTTCTGAGTGTGTTTTTTTAGTGCTTCTTTCATTTCATGATCATTTGTTTTCTTCCTCAACTGTTCTTGTTGAACTTGCCAGTTTTCCTCCTTAGCAGGAGCCCGCAGTGACAGTGGTCTGGTGCCAGCGACTGGAGAGAGAAGACCATGTGCGGCATCTTTCTGAGACTGCCAGAATGTAATTAAAAGAGAAAATTATTAATTACTATGGAGCTCCAATCCTAGCATTTTAATTCAGGTAGAAAGACTCTTCTCTTGCTGTAATTGAAAGAATAGGCAAATCTAATTTTTTTTGCAGCAGGGCTCCATTTTTCCTTTAGGAAAAGCACTCAGTGAAGTTGAACTCAGGTTCCAGTCAAAGAAAATGACCCTTCCTTCCAACTTCGTTCTAAGGTTTTGTCCTAGGTTTGGACATACAGGTTGCAAGAAGGTGTCAGAGGTGAAAGGGTGGCAGCATCTGAAATCCCAGCGCTTGTGAGCTGCTGGAACCTGTGAGAGGGGACGTGTCACAGGCTTAAAACGAGACTGTAACCACGCTGGAAGTCCCAGAGAGCCTCATTTAGATAAGGGCAAGTTTCAGCTGGAAAATAAACCCTGTGAGTATGAACTTGGAGCATCTGTGAACTGCCCTAGACATCCGAGACGCTAAAAAGGGACACCGCCACCCCCAATAGTTACAGTGGGAAAGAGATCTCTGAAAAGTGTATGAAGACAAAATTGGTCTGTGAGAAAGCAATGGAAAAAAAAGCGGACTAAGATTTTTCTCAGTAGAAATAGCGGGACTCTCAAGAAATCTCAAACCACTCTCTGTTTTATATTAGCTGCACCTATTGATAAATATTGACTGCAGGGAACAATTCCTAAGCATATTCCAAAAGTGTAACTGTCCATGCATTTATACAGAATATACCAGAATTCTTTAGTAAGGAAAGACTGGAAGTTTGGAAGACAAGATCAAGGATTTAAGATCCAGCATTTGCAACAATCTGACTGGAGCATTTAAAAAAAAAAAGAAAAATTCTGTTTATTTTGAAAATAGTTCTTATTTCTAGAGCCAAAAATAATTGTAAAAGAATTAGATTAATAACCAGGAGTTCAAACAAGCTTATTCAGCTTATTTTACTGCTTGTGTTAATGACACTCTCTTTTGTCTTCATCCAGTAGCGGGAAGCGCTTTATCATCTTCTGGTTTGGAAAAAGACCCAAGCAGCTAATGTAAAAAAAAATATATTCCTCAGTAGCTGCAGCATGATTAATTTTCCACCCCACGAGATCGCTGTGAGTTTGAAAGCACCCTAGAGCTTTTTTTGCTGCATTATAGTCATCAAGGATCATAAAGCATCTTCTTCCTTCCGCACCACTGGCTCTTCGGAGAGCCTCTATGGTTGAGTGGAATGAGCAAAGGACTGAAAATCAAGAGCCTGAAACAGCTTGTGTGTTTCCTTTGGCCCTGGTTAAATAATGCTGGGCTCAGTGCTCTGAAGCAACGCAATCCTCTACGCCAGCTAAAGAAATATTAGATCGTAGCCCACGTGACATCCAGAGGTTGATAACTGCGTTATAAAATGGGGATAATAATACCGATGGTTTTTCATCAGGCGCTTTGCGGTTTATTGGTAAAAAACAGAAGGTCTGTAAATCATATTCAAAAGAGAAATTACTCATTACAGTTATTTCACATCATTCTCCCCAGAAAAGCACATGGGGGAAATCCTGCACGTCGCATTTCCCTGTTGCTAAGCAGAACGTTGGCTTGGAGACTTCTCTCATTTCCACATCGTTTGGTGGCGGATGAAGAGCAGGTTTTAGGCTGCCCTCCCAGCCCCCTGCAGCAGTAACACTTTGCACCTTAGAGGGATGATCAAGCTTAGAGATGGGGCCCAAGCTTACCCAGAGTGCAGCTCTCCTGTCAGTCCGCAGTTCTTTGTCTTCAGCCTCCACAAATTGATTTTGCTTTAGACATTCTGTCAGGTGACACAAATAACAATTCTACAAATAATTACCTTCATGTTTTTCAGGGTGGTTTTGCTTAAATAATTTTAAAAAGGCATGTCATCTGAAGCATGGTTCATCTGCATCTTTTGAAAACGCTATTATACTGAATTTTTCCTCATTTTTCCACATAATTTTTCCCACCCTCCCAGCTCCTTGCCTCTCCACGCGAATCTGCTAGGTGCCAGCACAGAGCCCTTTGGCTGCCTGACTTGCAGTGAAAATGTAAGCTGAAAACTAGCAGTGTATGGAATATAAAACACAATTTCAACAGTGAAAAATTTTGAGGTATAATACTCCTGGTGTAGTTTTATATCAAAAATATTTAATTGGGTTAAAAGCAGCATTAATCTTCAATGCAGTTATTGGATGCATCGTGCTAATGGCCTATGGTTGCTCAGCTCCCTGCTGTACGAAGTCATCCCTTCAATTCGCTTCTTGTTCACGTTGTTCAGTTTGCGAGGCGATGTATTTAACACCTGGTACCATTTTCCTCATGCCGCTTGTTGTTCTCTTAAGGATGAAGCCACCACCCATGAGTGTTGATGTTCGGTGCCAGCTGAAGACAGCGTTGCACTATTTAAATAGATTAATTTTATTGAGATGGGCCTTGCAACTGGTCTCCTTTCCAGCTGGACAGAATAATTACGTGGTCTCACCTCAGCCGACAGAGAGTTTAATCCTCAAACCCTCAATCTTCCATAAATGTGTCTGCAGAGAGCCACTGCTAGAAATTCTTTGTCGTTTATGTCATATCTTGTAAAATCTGTTGAGCCGACTTCGAGCATGTGTCTTGCCTTTTTCTGAAGAGCCTTTCTCTGGAGGGAAAGTCTGAACCGCAGCATTTATCTTTCCGTGCATTCAGATAAGCAGTTGTGAAAGTCTCTTCCTCGTGGGGATGTTTTCCAATGAGTCAGACTTGCTCGCTCTGGATTGACAAGCTCTGACAGCGAAGCATTAATACTATCTTGCAGTACTGGTCAACTGACTCCAACCCACAGCTGAATAAAAAGGCAGACCTTGATGCTGAATTCGATTCCCCGGCAACGCTCCCATTAAAGAAAAACAGGACCAGTGATAGAGACTAAGAAAAGTCAGCAGCATCTCAGATGTCTTGGAGTGCAATAGGAACTGGCAGCTGAGGCCACGGAGCTTCTGCATAAAATAACACCAAAACTTATTTGTATTTAAAATATGTGGCAAGAAACAGCACAAATGCATTCTTTTTGATAATCCTGAGCAGTTGAAAATAATTCATTCAGCTTCTTAATCAAAGGCACTTCACAACAAAAAGAGCTGGCAAAAAAATCTGAAACACCCGAGACAGCCGAGCTAAAAGCTGCATAAGCAGCGGTTACTTCATAGCGAAAACGGAAGAGGAAAAAATAAGAAATTATCTGAATTCCCAATCCTCATTCGTGCTGGATTTTTACCAGGTCAATACCTCTTGTTTTAAATAATGTCTGTATTCCCTACCTAACGTCTTCCTTTCTGAAAACATTTAGCACCTCATTGTTAGATGGACTTCCACATTTCGAAGTCTGCTCTGATATTTAAATACAAAAATATAATGTCAGATTATTAAAAAAAAAAAGTAATTCTTATAATCACAAGAACTCCATTAAATATTGTGGCCCTTGTTTCTCACTAGAAGAACTGGAGCTTCATTAAAGAGAAACAACAAATCAATTCTTCAAACCCAAGAGCAACTTTATTTTTCCCAAAAGAAAGAAAGAGGGGAGGAATAAAAGAAACAAAAAAAAAAGAGGGAAAAAAAGAGATGAAGAGAGAGAGAGGGAAAATTAGCAAACCTGACTGGAACAATCCAGTCACACCTCAGCTCATTTGTTTGAGTGCTCAACACCTTTCCAGAATGTGGTTCTGAAATGTTTGTCCACTTCGTGGGGAGTGGCAGGGCAAGAAAAGCCAGGCCTCGTACTGGCGCTGCCCATCGGCTGCTCCCTTCTTTCTGTCATCCTCCCTCTCGTTTTCCCTCTCTCAGTGCCCTTGAAACAATGTAGATAGTCCAAGGAAAACAGAACCGTATCTTTTTCTGGAAGAGGAGCAGAAGAATGGAGATTGACACAACGTGTTCTGTAACAATTCATGGTAGAGATGCATGGAAGTCGAAATCAGACAAATTCGTACCAAAAATAAAACCGTGCTTTTTTTCAGCAGTGAAGATGATTAATCACTGCCACGGCTTAAAGATACCTGCAAGATTTTCCATCACTAGTAACTTATAAATCACTGTGGGATGGCTTTAAAAAAGAAACCCTCAAGTTTAAGCAAAAAACTAATTCAGGGAAGACCTATGACCTCTGCTACACAGGATCAGAGGGTCACAGTAGTGTTTTTCAGCTTTGCAATCTATTAATTAGATCTTCCCATTCCCTTCTCTGGGATCACCCTTTCAATTCAAGTCCTTCTCGGCGTCGGAAGTAATTAATTCTTGAGTTCCTGTAGATTTTTCTTCTCAGGCACCCGGGCAGGAGGCAGGTCTATTAAAAACACCATTAACCCCCGCCAAGCTCATTTAGCTGCTGCCATTTCTCACGTGCAGGACACCTGCTCGTCAGATGGCAATGCAACACCTAGATGGGAAGGCCAAATCCTAGAGCAGGAAGGCAAGTCCTGGGAAATCCTTGTGGGCGTTGGGGCATCACCTGTATTGTGGAGCACGTCTGCCGCAGCTATGACAGCTAAATGTAGCTGTAGCCCGTTCTCACAGTATCACAGTAACATAAGGTTGGAAAAGACCTTTGAGATCATCGAGTCCAACCTATCTCAAGCTGAAATTCATCTTCCATCTGGAAATCTGAGCATTACGTGTTGTTTAAACCTCAAAGTGCTCTTGAAGAGACCAGTTTGAGCATGGATGGGAATTTATTCACAGGCCCACCCACCAGCAGGTGGCTGAGGTTTGACTCTTCCTAAGCACGGTGTGGTTGTTTTCAAGATATGCTACGAGCAGCCTGATTTTGATGTGAAAAAGAAACTCTCCAGCCAGGATACTTGAATGTGATCATCTATTCTTCTCGTAAAGACAGAACTTTTGCATCATTCCCACTGACGGTCCCCAGTCATCACAAATCTATGCACTCGGGGTTTTGCAAGACAGTGACTGTCCTTGGCAAAAGAGGTTGCTTCCAATTCGCTTTTAACGGATCAAGAACATTTGCCTTCTGGGTGTTTCTTTTTCATCAAGATATCTTAATTTGCAAATGCCGTCATTCAGCACTCACAGCCACCCCAGGAGATGTTTGCATCCCAGACCGGTGTTTCCATTGGGGTACACCCAAATACCCTGTTCCTTCCTAGAGTGCCTTTACTTTTCATTGCAAAAATAACTAAAGGATAGCACAGAAATACCCAAGCCAGCAACAAACCAGCTTCTATGGAGAAGACTAAACGGTTAATCCTACATGCACTACTCAGTCCCTGGGACAGGCAAATAGTTTCAATGATCAGGGGTTGGGTAAATAAGTCATTTTAAAAGACAATATCAAGGGTTTGGTAAATAAGTCATTTTAAAAGACAATATCAATTGCAATTGTTATCTTTATTTACATTTATATCTTTATTTGCAGTGTTACCAGGGATAATTTTTAGAGATAATGAATCAATGCAACACTTTTCCTTATCACCTCAAAAATGCAGCTTTTTGCAGTAAGGGAGATTTTAATGCTAACTCAAGCCTAGAGCAGGTCATGAGGCTGAAAAGTGAATGAAGAACCTCTGCCTGTATGAAAAGTATTAAGCACAATATTTTATATAATATTATTGCACTACTGTTGGTTGCTTGGCATGAGAGGTAGATGTCAAGTGCTGCCAGGTCAAAATCCCTCCAGCAGGGCACGATTCATCTCACTTAGCTGTATCTATCTACACTATGAATAACCATATCAAAGCCTGTCACCTTCACTGTCTTTTACGTCAGCACACAATTTTCAGACTGAGCTCATTTGCCTTATTTTGGACGTCTCCTGTAGGGTGATGTGAGTCACAACCTGAAAGTGCCCATTCCTCCCCGCAGGCTATAAAAAGAAAGCTGATAGAACTGGCTCAGCTGTAGACATCTGCGCTGAAAACCTTTCCTGTTGATCAGCTTGTGTGGCTGCTGTCTCCAGCAATTGCCTTTTTAATAGGCTGAGAGGACATGTGCCAAAATATCATTACGGGATCGCATTAATAAGATTACGCAGGCAGCTCGTGTCAGTCACACAGCAGATGTTTAAGTGCTGCAAAAATGCCGTGACTTTCTGAAGGATGCAGATTCACGTGGCCTGGCAAAAAAAATAAGCCATTTTTTATGTGGATACCTATTTCCATGCATCAAAATATAACAGGCACTGGCTTAAACACCGAGCTTGGAAGAATGGCCGGTTCAACAGAAAAACTGCAATGAGCTCCCAAATACAGTTATTTTATTCACAGAGATGTGAATTGCACACTGGGTTCATTTATTGAAAATAACTCATGTTTTAAACTTGGACAAAATTAAGATTGTAGAAGAGGTACCTCCCTTCCTGCTTATTCCAATATTTGATTTGATCACTAAGCTATCAGTTGCTGTGGGAACGAAGAATGTAAAAGGCTTCAAAGGTTTATCTTTGGATTTTTATGCTTTATAAGGCGTTTTGAAAGGTTTCCTTAGAGTGTTTATTTAATCACTGAAACTGCTGGGGGTTTGCACAGGTGAGAAACAAAAGAATTTCAGTGCTCTTTTTCAATGGGCAATTATCTTTTTGTCACAGCTCCTGAATTTGTATCTGCTTCGATATAACAATCTACCATAACAAACTGTGTTCCCAGCTTATAAAACCACCATTCTCCGGCGCTGATAGCAGCTGGTTTGTAGCTGTCACACCACATACTACGGGTAAGGTCACTCCCCGTAGCAAAGCCGTAAGCTAAATTACAGCATCTGATCTGGTGCCAAATTCTAAACGCAGAGATACCACATTATAGTGAACTCTGCTGTCCAGAGTTTAATGTATTTCTTATTAAAATCAATGGAAAGTTTATTTCAATGAGGGCTGGATTGAGTCCTAATGACATGCCGACAAATGCATTCCGTATGCCAATGCCGGTGTAGGAACTGCTGTTGATCAGATATCCTTATGATGTACTCCTCAGTCCCGTGGCCAGTGAAACAATTAATTTCTATTGTCAAAATTAAATTTAATTAAAACCAATTTATTACTGAACACCAGATAATTCACCCTGATATTTAATTAGGTAGCAGTCTCACAACCAGTTCTACCAGCACAGTTTTCCACATGGTTTAAGCGTGTAAAATTCCTGATACCATTTTTAGTCTAACTGCACAATGACCAGAGTCTATCAAATTGCTTTGCAGGTACAGTAGGACTACAGGAATCCTGATTACAGTTCTCCTGATCCAAGAACGAGATACGCTGCTGGTTTTATCATATTTCTTCCCTTGTCAATATTAGTAAAGGTCCTTAAAACTCCTAGATGAGACTGGAGGTACATGGTTGTATTTCTTGGCCATTTGAAAACGTGAATTTGGAGTCATCCCTTACCAAAACCAAATATAAGTCTTCCTGTTGGTTTTAATGTAAGGAAGACCCCAAGGAAATAAAAATAGGAAATACTAATGGAAAACAAGGAATTTAGATCATAATGCATCTCTGTTTGGTGTTACTGTGGAAAATGGCCACCTCCTACCTGGACCTTATTTTGGGCTGAAACTTTCTAAGAGATTATTTTATATATAAAAATATATAATATATATATATTATAAGTATTCTATGAGACTGGTCCCTTGTATTGATGTGTCTCTGTGTGCATCTGCGTGTGTATCTGTGTTTCTCAGTCATTTTTCTCACAGCTGTGTTTTTGAAGGTCAATCTCTTCTTTTCCCCAAAGAAACATTGTTCTCTATTTTCATTTTTGTCTTTCTGCATTTAATTTGTGTTCTGGGTTGGGGGCCACTGCTGGCTGAGGATCTGTCCTTCTTGTAACTGACACACAGCTATTTCTGTTCCACAGCCCCTGCTGTGCCAGAGGATTTATTTGCGTGTGGCTATTTGTTTCTGGGGGTTGGATTAGACTACTAAAGGAGCGGTTTGGGAGGTAAGGAATGCTGGGAATGGGTTTGTGTCAGCTGTGCTGAGCTCCAGACTGGGTTTCCAAAATATTCCTTTTACCTAACTCCCAGATTTTCCAAATCTAGCTGTGGATGACAGGGGACATCACTATTTTAGGAGACGTCCTTGCTCTGCCCGGTTCACAGTGACCTCCCAGGCACCTCCTCTTGTGTGCTTGCCTTGAGTCTACACTGGGCAAAGGGTGAAGGTGTCCTCCGCAAGATTTCACTCAGAGCTCAAAGGACACTGTACAGTCAATGCAATTAGGAGTATTTACGGGTGAAGATCTGCCTCGTGTTGCTTCCAAACAGTTGGCAAAGAATTATGTTTGTTGACAGTACAATACGTCCATATGGAAATGGATACGCTCTCAGCAAAAAGAAAGGCTACAAAGTAAGACTATTTGATTCAAAAAGTAGTCAGGATAACTTCAGAAACAGCTGCTGAGGACTTCAAAGTTAGTTCACCATCCATACTGTCTGGGGGAAATCTTATTGAATTCAACTACCATGAGGGACCACAAGGTGGGCACAGCAAGAATAAGGCTTACGGAGATTGCAGCAAAAATAAGATACACAACTTAATCAGCAATTGCCACTCTGGCAGAATAATCGAACATCAGGAAGCCACAACATCTGGGGGCAGCCTCACTGAAAAGAAAATACATCAATAACACCTTAATGAAATAGATTTCATTTCTCTGGCATTCTTGGTAAAGGAAACTGCAGTGTTGCTCCAAGTATTTATTAAAGCCAGCTCTTACGATCGAGTGTAAAATCTAATACCTACTTTCTACAGTTTTCGGTCTTCTCTAGTTGGAAAATAAACAGTAGGATCTAGCAAGCCTTTTCCTTGCTAGGGACAGTCACCCCACACCACTGATGTCATATCAATGCACTTCACAGTACGTACATTTTGTTTTGTTTTGTAAAGAAATGAACTTTTAGCTACTTTGTGATGGTTTTATCAACAGCGTTGCAAGGACGTCGAGTGAGCTGGAGTGCAGATGACTGTAAGATAAGGCATGTATAGCTTAGAAACTAAATGAAACAAAGCAGAAAACACGACGTACGGTTACAAGTAATGCTATTCTTCGTCTTAATCCTCAAATAAAGTCACTAAATTAGACTTCCGGATTTAGTTACGATATTCACAAATTACTTGACTGTACATTTAAGAAAGGAAAATGGCTACAAATGGGGGCAAGCTGATAATTTAAGGTCACAGTGGCTCCAGCACTGAGCAAATGCTTATTACTGGAGTATTTTGGGTCATGGGTAATTCTCTTTCCCTAAGAATAAATCCCAGAAAAGGATATTTTTATTACATCTCCCAAATCTGGCATTCAGGCTTTATGTAAATATACAAGACAGAGGACCCTTCTTTTGAAAATGCTAGAAACTAGAGGCATAGCTGAGATTTGTTGGAGCGTATTTTCTTTCAAATCACTTGCACAAGCATCCCCAAAACTAAAAAATTACATCTATGAAATACATGGCATCTTGCTGAAGGCTACATAAAATCGCTTCTCTCTTCCTCCCCTAAACACCTCTAAATATAAAAACAAAAAAAGTTCAAAATAAGGTTACCGGTTTTGTTTCTTTATAACTGAAAACAGAAGGGGCATTTTTTTCAGATTGAATCATTCCCGAGGTCAGTTGTCCAATTGCTCCCAGAAAAGCTCTCTCATCTTTTGATATCCATTGTCCTCTATTTTTTTTCCTCTGGAGTACCTTTCATCTGACATCTGCCTCCTTTGTCTTGGTAGAGAACCACAGTGCAGGCCCAGCCTTGGAAGGAGTCTAAAGAAACAGAGTCCTCCAAAAACTCAGACGTAGTACTGTGATTTGGAGAAAATTAATCAGAGTTAATTTTGGCAGGAGCTAAATAAATGCTATGTCATGCAGTTGGACAACACTCATAACAACTTTGGAGAGAAACTCAAGTCCAGAGAGCTCAGGTTAATTTAATACAAGCTTTATTTTTGCAAGAATTTGGTGGGTAAAGAAAGAAAACCGGCAACAGCCACTGTTTCTGATAGTGTTACTCTGCCAGCACCTCTGTGATGACTTGCAGTCACCTGGGTTTTGGGGATCTCTCTCCACTACAGACACTTTGCCAAAGAGGCTGCCGCCCATGCAGGAAATAGTATTCTTATATAGGTAGAAAGATGCATCATCACATTGTGGTACCTGAAATCAGCCCCAGACAGGTCCTTGCAGTTCAGTGGGAGATTGTCTAGATGTCAGCAAGGGCAGGAGCTCCTGGCTTTGTTCTTACAGATCATTTTACCTGCATTCATTACTCCTACAGGGAAAAAAAAAAAAAAGTGGTTTGTGCTTTTGAGATTAATTTCTAATGATTCTTTCTCCTCAGACATCTTAAAGATTAAGAGTTACATCCCAGTGGAGCAACATGACAATAAAGTTGGAAAAATGTCCCGTAGAGGACACAGAAACTGGTTTCCTCCCCTAACAGTGGTTTAGGATTTCCCCCAGCACCCAGCTGCGCGAGCTGAGAAGGAAATTCAGCAAAAGTTCACTTCCTGAGTGTAACTTTTCAGGCTCATCCTCCAGAACTAACCTGGTAAGCTGAGCCTGCCCCTCCTGTCTTGGAAACTCCGCTCTGAACCATCTCCCTCCTCCTTTTCCAAGATGAAAAACCTCTGTTCTCACTCTCTTCTATCTTTGTATTGTTTTTCTCTTTCTCCTCCCCCCTCTCAATTTTTTTAATCGGGGGAGCTTTGTCTGAAAGCTTTTCACCCCTCTCCCTCCAGGCTGGGTAAGCGCTGCCTGCTCACACCTTGCCTGACTCGAAAGGTCGGCACTTCTTGCCTTCCAGTATTTTTGCTGCCAGAGCGAGGTCTGTGGTGTCCCAGCTGCCACGTCACAGAGTCTGTGGGCCTCTGACTACAGCAGATTTTTATTTCCAGGCCAACAGATAAAGATTTGTAGCTGGTGTGCAAGTGTTCCGCTTTAATGCCCCAAATCTATGAACCAGAAGCTTCTTTCCTCTCTCTTCCGTAGAAGATGCTGTCCTTGTTCAGCTAATGAAATCACAAAGATAGGCAGGATAAGCCTCCCCTGGTGTTGAGAACTGACTTTAAAATCACCTTTCAGTCCAGATTTGCTGGCTATTAGTTAAAAAAATCCACAGCATGCTGCCCTGATGTCCGCTCCAACCGCTGCAGCAGCTCAGCTGGACTCCTGGCATCCAGAGGGACCATCGCCACCCTCTTCCAGCCACCCCTCTCTGCATTGCATCTGGGTCTGGAGCATCACATACTTCACTTTGAAGTCTTCCTTTCCCTTCTCTACCAAAATGAAAAGGAAAGATGCTGTGTGTGTAGCTCCCACTAGAAGAGGTCTGGAAAGGACCTGTTTTACATCTACGTTCGAAGAAACCAGAAGCCAATTCCCTAGGTTAGATGATAGAGAGAGGGAAGGGTATCCGGCATTATAAACTGGTCAAAGATACAGAACTAGTATTTAAATCTCAGATTCTTCTTTCTGAAGAAAATAAACTGAGCTAAAAAGTTATAACAGCGTGTTCTCCCAAACCTCTGTTTCAAAAAGAAGAAGAGGAGGTCTGGGCTTCTCCTTAGCTAAGAGTATTTTCATATGTATTGAAAAAGTGAGTCACTGAACAAACTGTGCCAGCCGAGTGCCGAGGTGTTTCTGGAACTGTATAATTTCTATGAAGAAGCTTGCAGCCTCAAATCCAGCCAACGAAAACCAAAAGGCCAGTGTCCAGGTCTGTGTGCACTCTTCATTTTTAGGTGGCTTTGCTCAGGAGGAAATTTCTCTATGCATGACCTGCTGGCTCCCCAACAGAAGTGACTTGCTTAGCTCATTGAGTTAGAGAGTGAAGAGGTGAGTCAAAAAGCTTGCGGTCTTTCCCAAAGGCATTGCATGACCTTGGGCGATTCCATTCAAGGCTATTTGAAGATCTGATTTTAAACAGCAACGTCCACGTTTAGTAAAATAAATAAGACGCTTTTGTGCGAGCGGCTGGCAGGCATCTTCACCTTCCAATGAAAATGTGAAGACCTTTTTAATGAAGTGTGTTGGAGCCACAAGCCCGATTCTGCTTCCAAGAAAAAAAAAAACCCCGAAGAAAGGATGGCACATTAGATGCCAATGTAACCTTCCCAGTGCCCAGATTCAGAATCACGAGGTTACTTTTCCTGGTACTTCTGTTTTACCCTGTAAAATGACGACGAGACTACATTTACCCGTCAGGCACAACATTTTGAGGTTAACTTGACAGTTTGGAAACTTCTAATACTTTTAACTGAAGAGTCCCACCAAGGCTTACAGCTCTGCAATAAATGCAGCTATTAAACACAGATTTGCTTTGCATTTCAACATACAGTGCTCCTACGACAGCGTTCACGCGCCACAGGCAGTTACAGGCAGACGTGCAGGAAGGAGAAATGAAAATTTTGGAAATAGGCTTTTAGGGTGGAGAAAGTTCAGGAAGGGGAATTCATATAAGAGAAAAACAGACGCTGCGCACTGTGCATGGAAAATTGCCCCACAGAGACCTTAATAATTTAAATTCACTAATACAAACCTCAAGAGAGCAATCACAGAGAGAGGAAAGGCTGACCATGTGTGAGGGACAGGGGCTTGGCACCCCCAGGCAGGCTGGAACACGCAGCGACAATGCAATACAAGGTCAGAAATAGGACTTTATTACCTCACAATCTGCCCAGGGTCCCCAACAATGACCGGGTTGGAGGTTCACAGCAAGCGGGAGATGTTCATGGCGTCACCGAGCTGTGACCCCTGGCGAGGAGCACAGGGTCGGGCACATCGTAGCTGTGATGTGTTAGATGGGTACACGATCGGCGCGTGCAGACGGCGGATTGGCCTGCCTACTATTCGTATAGTCATTTGGGTGGTGAACAGTGAAGCCGGGTGCAGGGTACTGTTTACATCCTAGTTGGTGGCTAGAGCAAAAATCAAGTTATTTTTGTGGTGTGTTTTGGTACAAGAGTGTGGGAGGTCTGGACCACCACCTCGTCTCCGCGTAATTCTTCCGCACTGGCCCATGCACCAAACTTCATATAGTAGTCATACTATTTTCAACCCCATATTTCCTATTGATTACAGTAATTAGGGAGCCTACCCATACATCAGTAAGAGTTCAACCGCGTGGTTACTTAGCTATCGTCTCCGGAACTGCTTGGTGTCTTAAGCAGAGAAGTAGCAATGTCCAAAAGACTGTGAGTCACATTGCTGTGCCCCCATTCCTGCAGCCATCGCGTTTTATGGGTGCTCATTGCAAAGCCAATGCAAACTGAAATGAAATCAGACTTACGGAGTAAAATGAGAAATGCAAAGGTGTCAGGAACTCAAGCAGTCAAGACCATGTCATAGACAGTTGCAATCCAGAGAGACTTGACCTCAAAATTATATACTTTCTGCCTTTCAAACTCGTAATTTATGTTAGTTCACAATGGAAAAAATGTCATCTCCTTACATTTTGTGTCTTAGTAAATTTGGGAGGTTATTTGTCTCAGTTTATTGGTAAAATCAGAAATTCATGCTGATGATTTACCGTGCTGTTTCTGCCTACAGAGAGGCCGAGCTTCCATCTTGAAATAGATCCGTGGTTTTTTTGTCTCAACAAACCTCTTGCAAACTCCAACTACAAAGGAACAGGAAATCTAGTGGGAAGGTTTGTTCATCTGTCCTGCAGTCCTACAGTCGCTTACTTCAATGTGTTTCTATTATCTCTGCAGTTGTAGAACCTTCACACTAAACCAACTCTCCTTCCTCTCCTTTCCCTGTACATGTTTAGTCTTAGCATTCTGAACCAACAAAATAGTTCTTGGCAATGAGAACATTATTAATGGTTTTTGGGACCAAAACTAATGAATATTTCTACATACAATTTTTAGAACTTGGTTCCTTCTCCTTGAGGTAACCTTCAGTATGAAGTTCCATGGTTTATATTATTCAGTTTGGATATAAGACCCCTGCAATTTCTTTCCTGTTTAGCACTTGATATATATTCTCAAAATTAATCCCATTTTAGAAAAGCTTTTTGTCTTAGCATGTCTGCAAACAAATCACTGTATTCTTAGATAATGGAAATTGTCAGTGATTAAATTCAATTTGATAGGGCATGAGTGAAATTTCCCTGACTAGTTATCAACAGCATCTTGATTTTAGGTTTGGCTCTATCATTATATCTCTTACATTTATAGCTGCCTGTACTTTCCTTCAGCAGTTCTCCATATTTTATTTTGCATATTGTTCTTTGCAGGCTTATGAATATATGGGTGTTTGGCAGAGAATTTATAGCCTATAATCAGAAATTAAAATTATAGTGATACCATTTGTGTTATTACAGCTTAAGAATGTGTCAGACTTTCCATTTTAAACTTTTCACTGTAAAGAATCTACAACTGGTCTTTCTTTACTGCCAAATATTTCTGCAAAAATTTCAAAAAGAGTAATGTTATTTATTAATTTGAAATTTTTCTCAGGACTTCTGGCAGTGAGTGTGAGGAGATGGCTCCTTCCGAAATTCAAAGAAAAAAAAATCTCTAATTTCCTGTCTTTATTCAGTGACCACGTTTTAGCCAAAAACTTAGATGGGGTTCTTTTTAAGGGCCTGTAGTATTAATGCAGTAGTGGGTAGAGGGATTACTCGAGAATGACTGGAATTATTTCCTTTCACTGGAAACATAATATGTTCCTTCAAGATAGTGCCAAGATTTTTCTGCCAGAGGAACAAGAGAATGGATAAAGGAATCATCTCTCTACTCTGATCACCCAGCTTTATTTATTTTTAAACATCTTATCCTCCAAAATAAACCACGTTTTCCCGCACCCCACAGCAATCTCTAGATGAGGTGACTGTAGATGTGAAAACCAGAAAGAGCTCTGCTGAAGCTGACGATAGGAGGAGAAACTTGAAGAGAAACCGAGGTGAAAGTGGCCAGGAGACACACTTATACCAGCTGCTTCCTTAGTGTTTCTCCCCAGCCTGACGAAAAGCCGGGATCCTTGCTTTGCAGCCCGATACATCTCCAAGTGCTGCGTGCCACAATTCCTACCTTCTCTTCTCTTCTCACCTTCGACAGGAAGAAAAAACTGTACAAACGCAGTAAAATTTGGCTTCTTAAACTTACCGGTGAAAAGGCAGACAGTGCACACGGAGCCATCCTAGAGAACAGCGCACTCGGTAACCATTAGCATCTCTCTCCTCAACGCTCAAATGTTAGCGCTCCTCAACTTCCAGACCGTTGTTCTACCCAACGTAGCATAATCTACTTTCCTTATGTTTCAGCTGCCTGTTCTGCCGCAGGCTCTCACGAGACCTTGGGCAAACAGTGTAACCCAGATTTCCAGGGAGGGTGGGGTGGGCTTTGGGACAGGTCAACTTGCTCTGGTTTCATGAGCTCACTCTTGGCCATCACTAAATCTACTCTTTGAGGATATCAGAGTTGGATCTCGACCACAGAGAGGCAATCAGCTGCCAAAAGGCTTTGTCATGTCTTCATCGTCCCCAGACCAATGGGAGATTGTGACAGTTTCATTGCGAGACCTCAATGCTGTGGAAATTGGTTGCACTGTAGGAAAAATACAACTGTAGGAAAAGTACTGTAGGAAAAAAGAGAGACTTCCAGTTTCATTCTGGTGATTTAGACCTCATGACTCTAAATAAATCAGAAGTTTTTTAAGAGTAGCCCTGGTTCTAAGAGTCTCTGAGCTTTCATTTCCACTAATATATAGGAATGTTACCAAAAAGGGCTTTTCACTCCTGATATTTGGACACGTCCTCTTCTGGTCCAGTTTAGTGAGAAAGATTTCTTGCCGAGCTGAGGTTTTTGCCATTTCATTTGCATAAAATGCTGAGGAACAGAAGAACTCAGCTCTTCACATACTTAGCTTATATATTTTACGTAGGTTTGAAAAAGGAAATAATAATTATGATGATTATGAGATATCACAAGGCAGTTTTTCCACTACCAACCACCTTTTGTCAGTATTTCCATCCCCTCTCATTGCCTGCAAGCAAAGGCAATTAGCAGGAACACTGCACGCAGAGTCTCGCCTGCGGTGGATTTTCTCCAAGCCTCAACACGACGTGTCTGACATGAACACATATGGAACATCTATTGCCTTTGAGGTAAAACCTATGGTGAGAGGTTCTTCAGAAATGCAGACGGTGAAGCTGCCAGCGCTCTGAATGAGAGCTGGAAGTAAAGAATCAGCAAACTTTATAACCTCTCTCCCCTGCGTTCCTAGGTAATTCCCTGGCTGTCACGCTAGATCCTCAGCGTCGAAGTTGGGTGGCAGTGACTAGAACCAACCTTAAGAGATTGTATAAAAAACTGGACAAGGCGAAAATCCCTGTCTTAAATGGCACTGCCCTGCAAATCTTATTTCACAGCCGCAGTCCGTCCGATGGCATTGGGTGGCTCACATTGATTAAGGTCACCCGTACGGCCAAGGGCCAGCTCTGGACCTTCTCTAACAAATAAGCCGTGCTTTAGGCAGAGAAGAGGGCTCGGGGGTGCCTTGGCACTGCAACATACATTGCTGAAAGCTGGCAGGTGAAGAGAGCCGGGGGGAGATTGCCTGGGGTGGGTAAAGGGTTGGTTTTTAAGAAGTTGTTTCTACCCTACAAATTCAGTGCTGACTCAGTGCTTTCCCAGTGTATTGAATTCCTTGATTGGATTGAGAGCCCTGAGTCCGGCGCACGAACCCACACCCAGCAGTGCTTTTCCTCCCTGGGCAAAGAGCTCGCTCCTGCGTGAAGTGTTGCAGTCACAGGAGTCATTTTCGCCTGCAAACTTTACGTTGGAAACCCTCATGAATGTGACCCAAGCTGAACAGGGAGAGTTCGTAAGCTCGGGGGGGGGGGAGCATATTCCATACTTCCCCTGCAGTTTATTGGTAAATTAATTCTAATGCATCCAAATTACATCATGAAGTGTAATGTAGAAATATTTCATGAAGGTTGCTTTAACAGAGTGTGAAAACTTGATGAACAGCAATTCAGAGGGAGCTGCTTGGCCCATCTCCTATTTACTTGGAAAGATTACTGCCTTAAAAAAAACCCCTTAAATATATTACTTGTTTTTATGGCTCAAAAATCTGTAATTTGAAGATTTTTATGACTCCCTTACAATACACATTGATTTAAAAAATGTTTTAAACTAAAATGGATCATTTACTGCCAACTGTGCTTCGGGCACATCATTGATTAGTCCAAGTGTGATAAAACAACCTTGTTTTTATTCATGCTTTAAGAGAATAATAAAACCTGCATACTTGGAAATACTGAAGCAGTGTCTTGGCCCAGAGCTATTTAGGTATGAATTATTCACGTCTAGTTTATTTTTTTTCCTTTTAAATTCATGAATCCCCAGAATGGTTTTGTAAAGTGTATCAGTGAAACCATGTTTCTAATTATTAAAGGGAGAGGAGGATCAGAATGCATCATATATGTAAAGGGGTCATTTTTTATTTGTCTTCTTTTGCAAGCCACTGTGAATCCCCTTGGAAATCTGTTATTCAATATTCACACTATATTTTAACTTCTGGCCCATTGAGAGGCAGTACAGATACACTAACTTTGTTCAAATAACTTCTGCAAACAAATTTATTCTCACATACTGTAGCACTGGCACTGCCTAAATACACCCATTTAGGGATTTCACAGGCAACTGACTGGGAGCCCAGTGCCCCAAACTGGTCAGGAATAATGGCTGGACACTACAGAAATAGAAATAATGGTTTTATATCTTCAGCAGAAAAGGTTCATGTAACAGTGATAGGGTGTCTAGCTGGATCTTACACTTCTGCGAGAGGGCCTTTTTCCTTAACTGCTGCAAAATGTCATAGACAGAAATATCTTTTGTAAGTGAAAACACCAAAACACTAATTCTATTTTTGCAATCCTTCCATCATCTGAAACCTAACAGTTCTTGCTGCGTACACTGTGGTCTGAACCAAGGCAGTGGAAAGAATGAGACTGAGATAGTTCTTTTTGTTCCATCACTAGATTTCAGTAGGACCTCAGCAAATCATTTCACCTCAGTGCACCTCCAGTCCCTGCACGAGCACACAAGGCTTTGCTTCGTGTGGAAACACTTTTGCATTTTTCTATGTATTTGTATAGGATTCGGTGTCACCCTTTTCTGGGTAAATACTGAATTAGTAAAGATTTTTTTTCTTAAACAATCACAGAACTATACATACATTGGAAGGCACCCTGGACATCACGTCATCCAAAAATCAGTTCAGATTTTTGGCTACGTTAGCCTTCCCAGAGACTTGTTGAGTTTTGCGTATCTCCAGAGACTGAGTTTCCAAAACCTCTCTAATTCCCTGCTCCTGAGCGATCACCCTCATGGTGATAACCTTCTTCCTTTCATCTAATCAGAATTTCTCCTGTTTCAGTAGTGTCCGTTGCCACAGGCCTCCAGGAACAGCCTTAGTTTGTCCTCTCTACACTCTTGATTAGATTGCTGGACACAGAAGTAAGATCTCCCCTTTGCCTTCTCTTTTTCTGCTCATACTTCACGTTCTCCAGACCCTTGACCATCCTGGGGACTCCTCACTCACTCTGGAATATCCATGACTTTCTTATAACGGGGATCCCAAAACTATGCCACACTCCAGATAGTACTTCGCAAGTAAGGTAATGACCTCAGAATCCTCTAATGTAGGCTTTCCTCTCCTTTAAAGTTATTTGTAATCAGTAGCTCAGAACTAATTCCAAATACCACAGTTGTACAAGAAGGGTGATCTATATATGTGGCTACCATACCTGTAGATACACCAAGTCCTCGACAGTAAGAGAGAGCAAACAGGATAATTAAGAGTGGCTGGAAGAAGGGAAAAGCAGCAGGTCACAGGCGACGACTTTAGATGCAACTACTTTGCTAACGTGAAAGGAATATCTCCAGACGGCCACAGCAGATCATACAGTATCAAAGTATCGTGAGGTTGGAAAAGACCTTTGAGATCATCGAGTCCAACCTATGACCCAACACCATCACCAACCCATTATCCAAACCAAGGCACTAAGTCCCTCATCCAATCTCCTCTTAAACCCCTCCAGGGACGGTGACTCCACCACCTCCCCGGGCAGCGCATTCCAATGGCCAATCACCCTCTCAGTAAAGAACTTCTTCCTGATGTCGAGCCTAAACCTCCCCTGGTGAAGCTTGAGACCGTGTCCTCTTGTTCTGTCGCCGGTCACCTGAGAGAAGAGACCAACCCCTGCCTGACTACAGCCTCCTTTCAGGCAGTTGTAGAGAGCAATAAGGTCTCCCCTGAGCCTCCTCTTCTCCAGGCTGAACAACCCCAGCTCCCTCAGTCGCTCCTCATAGGGCTTGTGCTCCAGCCCCTTCCCCATCCTCGTCGCTCTCCTCTGGACGCACTCCAGCATCTCCACATCTTTCTCAAACTGAGGGCCCAGAACTGGACACAGCACTTGAGGTGCAGCCTGACCAGTGCCGAGTATAAGGGAATGATGACCTCCCTAGTCCTGCTGGCCACGCTATTCCTGATGCAGGCCAAGACACCATTGGCCTCCTTTGTCTGCATGTTCATTACAAACACACCTAGATATTTTGAAATCTGAAAATATCAAGTAACTCAGCACAGACATTGCAACCATGAGATCTGCAAAGAAGATCCCAAAGAAGCCAGTGCTCTAATTTGGCTTCAGGGCCACATTGTGCTGGGCAGAGGTACCTGCCACACTGGGCTTTGCACAAAATTATCCAGGAGGAATTGTACCATTTCCTGATTTTACTCTGTAGTCAGGAGGGTCAGAGGACTTGTCTGAGATGGAGGAAACAAGGTTCAAATAAGCTGAGGAATTTTCACTCTGTAGCCCTCTCGCTAGGCTGAGGTGATTCCTCTGGGCATGGCTGCAAGCAAACATCTCTGGGAGTCTGTGAAATATTCTGTGTGAAAGATAAGAAAACAGGTCTTAAAGGTGATAAGAGTAGAAGCTTGGTGGTTTAAATTCTCTCGTGAATAGAGCGCTAGATACTCAATTGTAAACAGACATTACCATCCTCAACACAGAACTGTGCGCTTGGAAATATTCCCAGCTCCGGGTTCTGAAGTTCTGAGTAGGTACAGAGCCATCACCATGGTGGAACTTCTCTGCACAGTTTGAGGTGAGCCTAGCCATATGTTTGAGTATTTGCGCTAGGGGACTCAAACAACTTGAGGTGTTCTCACCTCATTGACATTTTCCTTGTTTTATTTGGCTCATGAAACGTTAAAATGCCAGAATCAGAAACTAAACGAGTATGTTAAGCTGCTGGTCAGGATGAAAAACGTTGCCTTTGAGTAGCAGTCTGGCAAATCTGTTGGGGAGTAACTAGACATTAATAGCAGCTTTGTATTCTTAATAAAGCTTGCATAGCCAATTTGCACTTTATAAAGTGTGGCATTGTTCTGCAGCGTGGCCCTCACGTTGACTTTATGAAGCAAGCAGGAGGCAATATAGACTTTATGAAGTCCACATTGAAGATATGCATCAAATTAAGCAGGAAAAGCGCACCGAGCCCTGATATGTGATTTGGTAATTCACGCTCATCTGCTGCCTGAAAGCTTCTGCTTCATAGATGCCATAGGATTGCACTCAAAATACAAGTTTTGAGCATACAGTTTGTGAAACTATGTGAATATTCAGGTGTTCATAATCTTAAGTAAATTCTGGTTGTATTAGAAAAGAATGAAAGAAAGTAAAAAGCAGGTATGAAGCACACTAATAGAAACCAATTAATCAGTGTGGTCAGGTGTGGTCACTCGTGGGGCTAATACATACGTATAATAGAATAAGCTGTATAATGTGGGAAAAAAACCATGACCAACAAAACTGTTATTCCAGGTATTGTTGCTGCAGACCTCCTTCCTCTGATGAAAATGATAAATTGTTTCTGAAAACCAGACCCTCGTTACGGGACAACTCTTGATATGCAGAAGGAAGCTTTATTGAGCACAGAGGACGAAACCTCCCCCTGATCAATGCAATAAAAAGCCATGGATTCTCTAGGTCTTCCTCTCATTACTAAATTTCTTGCATGATAAATGCACAACTTCGGCAGGACAAGGGAAAAGGAAAAGTGAAAAGGAAGAGGTGTGAAGATGCCACCTCAGATTAAGCAGGAGCCTCCCAGTTAGCTGCTCTCAGGGGAGATAAAAGATAGATCTTTGGACTCCAGAGGGTGAAGAAGGAATTGAACTTTGGTGACTCACCTCCCAGGGAAGTGTCTTCTGACCTCAAGCGCATGTACACGAGGTAGGTATCAGCTGCAAAAGACCTGAAGTATCCAAAACTCTTGGGCAGCCTGCCTGTCTTCAGGTTCATAGAATCATAGAACGGTTTGGGTTGGAAGGGACCTCAAAGTCCATCCAGTTCCACCCCCTGCCACGGGCAGGGACACCTCCCACTGGATCAGGAGGCTCCAAGCCCCATCCAACCTGGCCTTGGACACTTCTGGGGAGGGGGCAGCCAGAGTGGATGAAGAATGGATGAAGGCACCTCCCTGAAGCCCAAAGCAAGTTACTTGGGGAGGTGAGATTCAAGGTGTGACCTTTAACTCAGCATTTGTTCTCAGCTCTTGGTCTACCTTGTTGGTTGTTGCTGAGTTCACCCTGAGGCACCCAAATACCCACAAATTCCCACTGTAAAAGGAAACTGAGGCGGCCAAACACAACTCCTTCTGATGATGTGCAAGGAGGCCAGCGACCTAAGAGTGCACTCTGTCAGACAGGTACGTTCCTTCCAGATGTCCTGATGCTTTTTGGTCAGCATGCCTTGACCTTCACGTCTTTACCTTCAGTGAGGGCACACGTTGGTTCTGAATGGCTATTCTCTAAGTTTCACATTAGTCAAAATTCCCTCTGTCATAAAAGAAACCCCTCTTTACTGAAGGGTTAGAGACTTGCACTGGTTATAGGTCCTTCCTCCTCATACCCTTATGATCCGCTGTACAAATCAAAGTTTGTGACTTCCCTTCAAAACATTACAAATGCTTATATATCTCATCGTAAATACAACCCATTTTGATTTTGGCTTGTGTTGTAGATAAAGAATGAAATTCCATTTTTTTTCCAATTCTCAACACAGGGTTTGCCTGCAAATTATAGAAAGCAGATGATTTATCAAAAAAACAGACACAAAACATTAACAGCTCTAGACGTTGTATGGATTTTTTCCCTCTACTTATCGAGCTGTCAATTAGATTATCTTAACTCACTCTTGAGAAGAGGACGACCGACCATTCAGATCCATATTATGATTAATCATTCCACAGAACCTCTTAGTTTACAAATCAGTCATTTCAGAACTATAGTTTTAGTGATGTCGTACGCAACAGTTCAGCAGCGTTTGGGTCACTACGTTGCGGACACTGGAAAGGATCTTTTCTTTTTAAATTCAAAAATGGTTGAAGTACGGCATTACAATGTAGATGACACAGTCTTTCCAGCTACCAAATCTGTGAGCTAAGGTGATTGATTTTATCTAGTTTAAATCAGTGTGAAATTGATTACGTGACCTGGCAAATTCTGTCATTCAGCTTGAGAGAGGAAAAATCCAGTGCAATGTTTCAACAGCTGCTTCATTGCTTGTCCATTACGTAACAACTAAAATACAGCAGTTTGTGTATGACAAGGCAATGCACAGATATTGTTTTAGAACATGATTATGAGCCTGGTAAATAGTTTTAGACTAGGGATGTGAAAACAAACTGTCTGTAATTTTCTGTAGCGGTGTTTAAAGGGCAGCATAACTGATCGTATTGACCAAAATAGCCATGGACATCTGGCTTTCTCGCCATCCAGCTGAAAGACCATATGTTATAAAAAAATATCATGTGAGACGGGAAAAAAGAGTTGTAGGCTGAACATATGAGCAGGGATTAAAGCTAACAGCAATCCAATCCTGTCACCAGTGTTGCTCCAACAAGAGGTTAATGATGTAGAGCTGTTGGGCAATGCAGAGGTGTTGTTGACTTGTTGACCAATGTGTAGTTGAGCTGTTGACCGAATACCTCTGAAAATCTCAAGGGATCTCCCCGCTTCACCTTCTCTGGTCATGAGAAGAATAGTTTACATTACAAATGCCTACTGATTACCTGTACTTTCTTACCTTCAGTAGTTTCACCAAACTTAACTGACTACAGTGCAACTGCTTAAAATCAAATTCAGACCTGTTGCAATATTTAACATCAATCCCAGTTTTTCCAAGGTTCACAGTTCTGAAAACAATGCCTCCATTCAAATTCATTGCAAGTGAGTTACGAAGGGACCAAGTCCTCTGTCCACTCACAACTTACTGCTTGATGCCCTTTTTTCAAATGCTAATGTCAAAGTTGTGGTCACAAGCTTAAAATCATTTGCTTGTGCTGTTCCCTGTTTTAGCTCAGAAAAAGCCCTAGGAATTCCATACGCCCAGCTTACGGTGCAGGCTCTTAAAACAACAACACCTCTACTTGGTTTTTTTTAAAGAAAAAGTTATTTCTAAATGTAAAATAGCAAATAAAGACGTCGATTTATGGAACACCTAGTGCTACACAGTGGCATATTTTTCATTTTTTATGAAAAAGAACGTTTATTGAAAGTGTGTATGAAAATTGTGCTCAAGAAGGGAGAGGTACAGGTTGGAGATCTTTACCCTTCCTCAGGCCAATATAATACATTTCAGAGACTAAATAAACAAAATTCACACCGAGTTGACTGGCATTTCGAAAGGTGCTAACTCAGCATAGCGCTGCAAGTTTCTGCTGAATTGAGCACTTTGTGTTCTTTGAAACAAACAGCTGTGATTCAGTGTGATAGATTTTAATATAGTTAGACAATACAACAAGATGTGTTTTAGAGAAAAACATCAGTATGAATGAATGGTTCGTGCAAGCTCCATGATGCCCTCTTTTAAATTATATTGGATAATAGATTTCTCTCCAGATTGCTCCTATCAACTAAGAATAATTGTCTGTATTATTAAGTGAAGTCAACAGACCAGATAAAAGGGCAATTTTCCCCAAAACATGGTATCAACCATTTTAAATTAGAATTTTTAAAAGTATACTGAACTATTGCACTCATGCATGTCAGTGGCTTAAGGTAACTTAATGTACTGAATGAGAAGGTGCCAAGACACAATATGCAGCAGAGCCAAGTACACTATAAATCACAAAATCATTCACTTCTTTTAATATTGTTTGATTTCCCACTCTCACTGGGTAAAGTTACTCAACACAGTTCTAAATAAGAGCAAGGGGGGAAAAACGCTCACTCCAAGACCAGGAAAAGGGTGCTATTCCCCTCCCCTAAGACAATTAGTAAATATTACCCCAAGCCTGAACCAGCCTCAATCTGTCTTCGGCTTTTAAGATTTTCCTAATCAACTTAATCTCAGTCGCCCGCTGTATGTGGCCGCTTACACTGCTTCTCCCAGATTTCCTAAAGGATTTTACGTAATACGGGCCCCTACTCGTACAATTGCTTTGATTCCAAGGAGCGCAGGCTGTAGGCAGGATAAGCAGTCATTGCTCCTTGCAATCCCAGACCCAGCATCCTCAAGGAAGTCAGAGTTCTCTAGGTGCTTGCAAAAGACCGTTGCATAACATTTAATTCCGTGTTCAGCAATCATTTTGTCACCGAGTTCAGATGATAAAGTGGATACAGATGTTCGTTAGCCACAAAAACATACGCAAACAAGGAAGCAATCCAAGAAGCTGCAAGCAACTGAAAAGTCCAAGACTGACCATCCCGTGTTGCAGAGTCATAAACATCTGCCTTAGGCCAAAAGAATAAACCTGACCCCCTCCGGCATCTCTAGGAGTCTAAATTGGATTTTCTTGTCCTACTCATACTTCAAGGGTAAGGCCATTTTATACAGAGTATATTTAAGCCTTGGTGACCTGAGGATGTAGAAGAGTTTGCAAATTTCCAGCCAACCAGGACTTGCTCCTACAAATTTTTTTTTAGTTTTCCCTACCACTCCTTTTTTGAAAAATCTCCACTGGTTGAGGGGCAGAGCCTGGCTTTGTTGATTTTATTTCTGGTGGAAACAATAGGTGATAAAAAGACTCTGGAGTCTTTTCCAGAGGTATTTTCTGTCCCAGCTTTCCAATGGAGGAGGAAAACACAAAGCAGATCATCTACATGGAGCCACGTTTCTGTTTGTTGTGTCAAACATCCCAGACTCTATCCCTTTCCTCTGGAGGGAATCGTTGGCATGGAGAAGATTAGCCTAAAGGATTAGCGTGCAGCCAGATTATCCACAGACACAGCTCAGTCAATTAATAAAGCACCACCTGTATGCATTGTCTGCCTTCTAACCTCTCAGTTTCCAGACTTTTAGTACTCACCCCTTTGAGCACCACCATACTGATGATGAAGGTGACGAAGATCCGATTGAGTCTCAGCTGGCACGTCTGAGTCATTTCTCATCAGCCACAAGATGTCAGTGTTGCTGAATGTTATTATTCTTACCTGCAAAGAGGCATCTGTAGATGTTGCTGAGGGTTGCTGTCAACACTGGGCTTTATTCAGTAAATCTAGCCAAAACCCCCCAAGAAATAACACACAACCAAGGACAACAAAAACCTGCACGGCAAGATGCAACTTGGTATTAGCTATAGTAAAGTAAAACTTGAACTACGTGGTTATTGCTGCCACCTCCTCCTAACATGAAAATCCGTGTGTCTTTTCATGCAACATTTGAGCTTAGCAGATGGTTATTGCACAATAACATCACTTGGAAAGGAGCAACCAGCGATGACACCAGAGCTATTTCATCATTAGCCCATCCCATCAGAAATCAGGTTGTCCAGGAATTCTGACTCTGCCAGCTCTTGCTAAATATGAGATCTGGTGTCCCCTGGTGTGGACTTCCAGCCCCTCTGGCTCTGGCAGTGAACTCTACGCACCTGGCTCCATCATGGAGATCTTTCTGTGCCCAGACTTGTTTCCTCTCTGTATCGCTTCCACAATTGAACGAGCACATGTTTTTGTAAAGCCAAACTACAAATCGGTTTGCTGGACTATCTGCCTTTAGAACACCCTTTCCTCTTCCCAGCCCTTCCCAAAAGGCCAAGGTCAGGCAGAAAGGGGAACTTTTGAACCG
Source organism: Neomorphus geoffroyi (assembly GCA_033558235.1). Lineage (NCBI taxonomy): Eukaryota > Metazoa > Chordata > Aves > Cuculiformes > Neomorphidae > Neomorphus > Neomorphus geoffroyi. The sequence continues at coordinate 1,433,961 of JAUMJM010000092.1, read as the reverse complement.
ATATTGTTGTGGACTCAATGTATTGTGAAACTGCACCTCGGATTTCCTCTGCAGACCGACCGACCCACACGCCGATTATTTTTCTGCTTCCTTCTTGGTTGCAGGAGATTTGCTTTACCAAACACTGAACTTGACTTCCACTTCTAAGTATAGCAGAGCATGGGTACAATTAGCATGAGAATTCCTGTTTACATTGTTTGCTGCCATTCATGTCCCCTGGACTTGTTTGCTTTTGAAATTGCAGGAAGCACGACTTTGGTGGGAGTAGAGACAGGACTTCTCACTGTGAAAAAATTAGATGACTGGAGATAGATGAATTTATACACGGTTGCAGTTCTAAAAATACACAATGGAAACACGGTTATTTGAGTTGGGAAGTTAAGTAGGCACTTTAATACATTTGATCTATCTGTACTTTCTTCTCAATATATCTTTTCAATATATCTCTTTCTTTTCAATATATTTCCCAGTAGCAAATCCAAACACTTCAGTTATCAGGGGCATATTTAGTGGGAAAAGAAGATTTTACATAATTCTTACAACCTTTCCCCAACTGCCCTCCCTGTCTCTCTTTTCTTTCTCAAAACACAACCCATTGAAAAAGCTATTGACAAAGCAAGAAAAATAAATGTCAAGGAAAGTCTTTCCTGTTTCCTATTCCTCCCTCCACTTGTTCTGAGCATCTCAACAAGGAAAATCCATTCCCAGTTTAATAAAAATCATTCTTCATAAAGACAGCTCCTCCCTGTTCCATTAAGCAGCTTGGTTGTCGTAACCATAAATGCCTGTAGATGTGTCTGTCCCAGCTTTGCGTTGTGTCGAAGGCATCGTCCCCTGTGCCAGAGTCAGAGATTCCGTTTGCTTGACACGTTCCTGCCTCCCCTGTCAGTGACAGCAGGCACGACCGTGCCGATGTTCAGAGGCCTCAAGTCATGACTCCTTGCTGCATGCACAGAGACCACTTGTCTGCACCTTCCAGCTGCCGGGCAATCCGGCAGATTAAGGCCCGAAGTGGCTGAGTTGGCAGGAGCTTGGCAGAGATTCTCAGAAAAGCCTCGTGCTTTCTGTTGGAGTAGCTTGCCTTATTAAAATGTTACTTTTGCTGGAGTCTTCCTCAGGATGAGGGTGACTGGGGTCGTTTTTTTTTCCTTCTGGAGTCTCACTAAATTAAGGATGTTTTCATGCAGATTCTAGAATTGCCAAGCTATTTACCAAAACTACGTTGGCTTGCTGAGACTCTACACTACAAACCCTCCGGGAGATGGGCGTTAAATTTTCACATAATTCCTGGAAGAGTTAAATGGGTGACTGAAGCAGGGTTATTTGATCCAGTTCAAACGAGTATAGAGTGCTAGCTTAACTGGACAAGGTACTGTGCTTTAAATATCGAGCAGTCTAGGAGGTGAAGGTTGGGATAGCATGGGAAAGGATTTCATCAGCCCAAAATTAATAAAGACAGGGATGGAAATACAAGACTTAGAAACCAGAGAGTGAGGAGTATCTAATTCCAGGTACTCTAGTGTAAAGGTGAAACAGCCTCGTTAACGTGCACTCTGGCATAAGCCAGTTCTGGCATCCGAGCCCTGCCCTAAGGGAATGCCGTTTTCACCCGCTGTTGTTTTTCATCCTAACAAACTGGGGATTTTGCTGGTGGGAGGTGCGGCAAGGTATAATTCTAGGGCACTTTTTTTTGTTTTTCTTTTTAGTGAGGACTTAGAGAAAGAAAAATACAGTTCTTGAAATTATAATAGGGGAAATTTCAGCTGTATTGCTTAATTCAGTTTCCCATGCAATAACCTTTCAAACGGTGCTTGACAGTCAAGTCAAATTTCAATGTAAATGATATTGCCAGGTTAACATTAACATATGAGTAACTGCCCTTTATGCTTCACTATCATCCCTTCAAATGTGTTGAACAGTAATTTTACTAGAATTATAAAAAACTTTGACTTCCTCAGTAGATTTAACCAATGCTAAGAGCAAGAAAAGAATTATGCTTCTGTCTCGTTTGTAAGGCTGGCGATTATATTAACACCTCAGTTTTTGCAGGTCATGTGTACTTAGGTCCTAAGTTTGTCACCTCCTTGCTTAGAAATACCTTCCAGGTAAGAACCGCTCAAACTATTTTGCCCTTACTTGCTTCACCTAACAAGGATGTTAGAACTGGAAGCTACAAATGGAAAAAAATGGGAGGTGTGGAATTATCTTGATGGCGAGGCGCTTTATATTTGAGTGTCTATTCGGTGCCGTGAATCAAACAAGGGCACTGGGAAGTTATTTAAGCACTTATCAGGTGCTGGTACATCATTGGGTTTTAACGAGAGAAATTCAAACCCACAAAGTAGCTGCTTGAGAAACATTCAAATGGCAGAAAGCAGTGGGGAGGGCAGAGGCAATCTCGGCCTTTCAACACATGGCTCTGTCGCTGCAAGACGAAAAACTTGTCACCTGCAAGAACGGCAGGGGCAAAGAAGGTGCAGGAAGGCTGCAGGGGAAGTGTCGCCCCACACCTTGCAGAGAGCAGCTTTGGTGGCCCTGGCGCCCCATGGCCAGTGCAGCCACCGCACTCTGGTCCAAACGACTGTGCAAAGGGGTGGCAAACCAGTCGGTGCCAGCAAAGAGCTGGGGAGCCGCCGTTTCGCTACTGGACGAACTAGCAGTGGTGGATCAGGTGTGAAGAGCCTGACTCATCCTTTCCCGCAATGCGGCAAAGTTGGCCATGAGCAAGCGCTCGGTTTCCCCAGCCAAATGCAACCCTCGTCCAGCGCCGAGGCGTCCAGGGGCTGTGGTGCCACCCTGCATTCCCGTGCCCGGTGCTTCCCAGCCTTCCTGCCCCAAGCATCACTCTGGAGACAGCTGTTGGTTTCGAGCAGCCACCTCGTTCACGCTTTTCTTGCCCAATTTGAAAGAGAAATCACTTGTACCGGCTGAGCGCCTTTAGAAACAATAAATGCTGCACAAAGGAATATAGATTTCCTTTTTTTAATTATTCTACATTCAGGCTGTGAGAAAAATGGGGCTGCTCAGACACAGGCTGCTTGATTAGCACTTCACCATTCACAAATGTGGATTTACTTTTAAAAAAAATGGGGTTGGGCATTTTTTTGCCTTGATGTCTCTGGGGAAAAGCTTTTATCAAGAGTTGCTTGGCTGTTTCTTATAGAAAAACACTGATTTGCCCCATGTGAAAAGGTAAAATGAAATATTCCAGCTTGCCCCAGTGCTCCAAGGGACTTGAAATATGAGGAGCATCATTTCAGGGAGAGGAAAAGCATTTTGCTGCTGTTACGAATATTTGCCCAAACTTGGCCAAAACAGGCACTTTCACCTTACACCGTTTCAGTGAACTTCTTAAGGTTTGGAAGGGTAACTTCAACTGTGGAGGTGTAGCCACCGTCTCAGTGTGCAGGAGCAGAACTGGAGTTCCTCAGGCTTCTTCTGCTGGATCTACTCTCCCCACAAAAAAACACTTATTAGACATTAAGCCACAGGTTTCAAATGCATCACGGGGCAAGTCTTTCATGGAGGACCACTGGTAGGACACCTTATTATCTCACCTGGTTTACTGCAGACACCAGCTGTGGGATTTCCATGGATCTTTGCTGTGAACACATAAAGCACTATAAAATACTAAAGGGTCTGAATCAGAGGATCATAATAATCTCGTCCAGATGTGCCTGGCTTCATTCGGTACCTGTATGGTAGATCCCATAATGCCTTTTTACAGGGCCATTGTGAACAGAAATGTTGTACTTTGGGGGAATTGTTAAGATACTTTAACAATGAAAAGGACAAAAGGAAGCTTAGTAATAATCCTCTATTAGTCACTAAACAAAGCCAGGGGCCATACTTAAAAACATGACTAAAATACCTGTTATCACAGCATCTGAGAGTTCTGCGTGGTGAAAAAGAATCAGTGTCAAATTGGGATTTCAGAGAAATCTTTAATTACGGTATTTCTTAATTTTAAACGCTTGTTTTACCTTAATAGTCAATGAGTGTAGGATTTTTTCTTGTACTCACGGAGCAGCTGTGCAATGGATCCTCTCTAAATCTGCAGCATTTTTATCTAAAACAGCCTGAATATTTGGACATGATTGATTTATTGTGTGCCTAATCATTAATTTCTTTTCTTGTTACGGACTAATATTTTAATTCCTTAAGAATTTTCTTTAATATTTTGCAAGGTAGGCAGTGATTTTGCTGCATACCCTTACATTAACATCAGCTACATCTGACCTTGCTCTGGGTTGATTTTTGGTGGAAAATGCCCTGAGACATTACTATCTAAGCATTAGTCACATCACGAGACCAGAATAATCTGGATCATCTGGGTTTTTTTCAGGAGGTCACACATATAATTTCAGTAGGACAGAACACTTGGAGTCCAGAGAATGCTTAAGTGTCTTTCTGAATTGGGGCCTGGATAACACATCAGCGACGGTTAATTGCAAATCACATTTCAATATCCAGTTTTTCAAGCTGCGTGTTTTTGTAGTTGCAGCTTTCCACCTCCCCCGCAATGATTTAAGTGATGTTATTCTTGGCTAATAATAATTGTGAGAAAATTGAATTCCATCTGTTTCCACCAAAAGCAGAAAATAGAATGTGCGAATCAATAGAAGACTGCACTTGTTATACACATCAGTCACAATCAGTGGCTCTTCTGAGAAACACTTTTGCAGGTATGATTTGCGAAATAAATAGCACGTCAGCGCACCATCGGCTGGCTTATTGAAACGGCCGAGTCTCTTCTGACAGCTACGGAGCGTGAACTTCCAGATGTTGCACGGTCCCTTCGGACTCGTGCAAGGGGAAAGACGTCTTTCACCATACAAGTGGACAGATGAGAATTGTAATCCCAGATCCGACTGTGTATTCATGGACAAACTTTTGGCTTTGCATCTGGTTGTTTCTCCATCTTAGGTGATCGCTTTCTCCTACTCACGCTGATTACTCTGTATCTCTTGTAATTTCTTGTGTAGTTACAATGCACCATCAGAGGTTTCCGTATGACTAACGTCAGCTTTTCTCCCTCGTTAACATTATCAGAATGGAAATCTCCACGGCTCCCCCCGGCTGAGCTGTCTCGTTCGTGGTCATGACCAAACCGTAAAGAAGCAAACGCACAGCGTTTCGGTAAGTCCTGGCAAGCCTGTGTTTCATGTGTTGGCACAACACCACTCTTCAAATCCGTGTTCTGTCCACCTCGTAGGACACACCAGTGTCCTATGTGCAACTTTTTATCGCAACCATAAGTTGGGTGGATCGTTTCAGGAGTCCTTCAGCAGGAACTGCTGGATTCCTTCCCATTGTGTGTTTAATGTGTATTTTACCAGTTTGCAACACCTTTGTTTAATTCTGCTACGCTCTCTGTAATACAGCTGCATATTTTTGCAGCTGGTGCTGCGACACAGCCACCGTCAGCTCGCTGTTTCTCGCCGTGTAAACCAAACCCGGTTTAGTGGTGGTAACAGAGCATCTCCTGCAGCCACCCTCTCCCTATCCGAGTGGGCAGCACACCGTCTGCAGCCTGCTCCGCCCCCAAATAAAGCACAGTTCTGGGGTGCAGGAAGGTGAGACCCATCCTCCCATCAGACCGGTTGCACTGCAGCTTGGGATCTCCTCAGCACTGCACAAAACTGACGTCCAGGCCAGCGGCACAGGGTGAAGCTGGGCTCCGTTGGCACCATTGGTCCAAGGATGCCCTAGTTACATTAGCCAAGATTTCCTCCCAGGAATAACAGGCATAGTTTATGAGTTTAAAAGGTAATTTAAAGGGTTCCTCAATCTTTATGAGACTTACAATCAGGTAACTGAAATGGTTTTCATAAAATGTGGATGCTCAACCTTAAAAGCTCAAGTGCCTTGACCTTCAAAGTTAATGCCAGTTGTTTGCCAAAATACATAGGGAAAAGGTGTGTTTGACTGCTGCACAGCAGCAATAAAATAAAAAGTCATTAAAAAGGAGCATTGTTGGATGAATAATGCCATTATTTTAGTTACGCCTTCATCTGGAACTCTGTTTGCCATACCTCAGCTTGAATTTCAGCAGAACATACACGCTGTAAAGCCTGCAAAGTCCAAAGTGGTTAATTACAGTGTTCAGCAGCCTAAAAAGGCTCCCATAGGCAGAGAGACTTCAGGCAGTATAACAGCCTTCAGTTTAGAGGGAAGCAAGTACAAGGTGATGGAAGAGGGGTTTGTAACATAAAGAACAACTCGGGGAAAAACAGAATAAAATCAGGTACTTCATTTTTTCCTAGAGGCTTCCCTATAGGTCAATGCAGTTAAAAAAATTCTTACATGAGTCAAAGAAATATTTTCTACAGTGCTTAACTGCTATGAAAGTGTTGGTGGGAACAAGGAGTCATCGGCTTCAAAAGAGGGCAGACATTTAAACTCATATCTGCAGTTATCCTAACGGAAATAAAACATATGGAGATCAGTTTGTAGTAGGGTACAACAAAAGGTGGTTGGGGAACTCCAGGCTCCGTATGATACGGTTTTATCGTATCAGCTGACAGCAGAGTGAAGCTCTTCCAATGCCATGATAATAAGCTGTAATTCCATAGCACAGCGAGTACCATATGAAAACAAGTTTTTCCAGGTCTTACTTGGAAAATGCAGAGGTTTTACGAATATCGGCGACACATCCAGTAGAATAATATTCATAGAAGTAACAGAGCAAACTGCAGCTATTATTCCGCTCCCAGTCAATGCAAAGCCTTGCCTTTTCCAGCAGGAAATGGGCAGCTTAGGAATAGGAACAGCATGTGGCTCCAGTCAAACTGAACGTAATGGGAAATGGAAAACACTGAATGGGGCAAAAGTTCATGAGGTTGGTGCCAGTAATCGGATACTTCTAAGCTTGTTTGGGCTATGTTGGGGATTTTGTTAAGGAAAAAGAAAACAGTGAAATAAATCATATCTGGGAGGAAAATTAAGCTCTCTGAGGATGAAAGCAAGAGTCAACCGAAGAGCCAAGATCTGAAGGTGAAAGCTGTGGCAGACCCATATCCTGCATTAATCAAACAGATACAGAGAGACGGACCGTGCTGACCAGCTGGTTATCTGCTTCCTGGTACAGAGGCACGACGTCCTGACCACACGTGCCCGAGCACAGGCTGAACTCTAAGCCAAACCCCACAAAAATGATAACCAACAGCTATCTTGAGAACAGCAACTGAACCCAGGACAGCTTCGACTGAACATGTGGCCTCTGCAGCCAGACAGAAAAGTGACTGTCGGAATGGGGCGGACACAAAGCCACTTCCTCTGTGTGTCAGGCAGAGAAGAGAAGCTTAACACACGTAAACGCCTACCTGTGTGCATGCACACAGATGCTGAGCAGTGCGTTACACCCACAGCATTGTGAGCACAAGAACATTGAAGTTTGAAAGGGTTGTCATCTTTTCAGGTGAAATTTCATTTCCTGCCAGTTACCCATCTATTCGTGCTTTAAACAGCTACTGCACATCCATATTAATGCAGATTTTAAAAAAATATTACATAAAATAGAGAGTCCCCACCCTTTATTTTAATAGTATTGTTAAAGGTGTTTTGGAAGATCCTGGGTTTAAAGGTTTGATGTCTGTTCTTCTGACATGGCTTTCTGACATCTGACTCTGTCAGGCGCAACCAGGTCTAATTTCCAGCTCGCTTCTCATGGCTGGGAGGAGCAGAAGCCAACTCGATTTTTATAAACCAATGTTTTCATTAAATTATCTGCTCACAGGAGCTGAAGTTTTAAGAACAGTCATTAAATAACACAAGGTTCATAACCAGAATGATTTCTTGGCAGTACTTCATCAGATTAAGTTATTTTAATCACTTTGATTCTATCAAACACAGCTTTCAGTGCCGCTCGCTGGAGACTCAGTCTTCGCATACAAACACACAACTTTCCACCCAGAAGGAAGAAAAGATTGCCCTTCTCTGTGCAGCTAAAACGTGATTGTCTTTTTACTACTATCTGCTTCCAGCTGCCTGGTTCCCCTGTCCGGTTTGCAGAGATATTTAGCCTTTCTGGCTGCATCATCCACTGCAGCAACATTCTGATAGTCTGATTGTGAATTGTATCCCAGTATCACAGTATCATAAGGTTGGAAAAGACCTCTGAGATCATCGAGTCCAACCTATGACCCAACACCTACACCTACTCCTACTTGTCAACTACACCATGGCACTAAGAGCCTCATCCAATCTCTCCTTAAACACCCCCAGGGACGGCGACTCCACCACCTCCCCGGGCAGCGCATTCCAATGGCCAATCACCCTCTCAGTAAAGAACTTCTTCCTCATGTCAAGCCTGAACCTCCCCTGATGAAGCTTGAGACCGTGTCCTCTCGTTCTGTCGCCGGTCACCTGAGAGAAGAGACCAACCCCTGCCTGACTACAGCCTCCTTTCAGGCAGTTGTAGAGAGCAGTAAGGTCTCCCCTGAGCCTCCTCTTCTCCAGGCTGAACAACCCCAGCTCCCTCAGTCGCTCCTCACAGGGCTTGTGCTCCAGCCCCTTCACCATCCTCGTCGCTCTCCTCTGGACACACTCCAGCATCTCAACATCCTTCTTAAACTGAGGGCCCAGAACTGGACACAGCACTCAAGGTGCGGCTTGACCAGTGCCGAGTATAAGGGGATGATGACCTCTCTAGTCCTGCTGGCCACACTGCTCCTCATGCAGACCAAGATGCCATTGACCTTCTTGGCCCCTTGGGCACACTGCTGGCTCATGTTGAGTTTCCTGTCCACCAGCACTCCCAAGTCCCTTTCCACCTGACTTGTGTGTGATTGTGTCATTAGGACAACGCTACTATGCAAAAAAGACTTATATCAACCCAAGAAGCACCCAGAGGAGCCCCTACATAAATAAATAGATAAAGAAATAGAGACATAGATAAGTAATAAGACATTAAATTATATACACACAACTAAATTATGTATATAGAGAGAGATACTAAATATACAACAAAATGAAGGTGTGCTACTTCACAAGGTTATCCAAACCAGTTTTATTCTGGCCCAGTAAATGTAGCACCTGTGGCGATGTTCTACTTTAAAGACGAATTAATTAAAAAAGCTGCACTCTAGAAATTCTAATGATAAAACCACTATCACCGCTGCAAGCAGTGCAGCGGGACGGTTGATAGACCACACTGCTGCATTAAATAAGACCAGTACAATTAAAGAAAAGTGACCCCAGAGGCTGAATATTCTTTATTATATTCTGGGACAGGCTACTGGTATAAGAGGTGAGGGGTTTGGCACTCAGCGTCTTTTGAAAGCTTCATGCACCACCTTGCGCCTGCAAAGTGTTAACGGTCAAAGCAGACTTTGTGTGATGTGAGTCCCCTGGAGTGGGAAGCCCTGCTTGCCCCGGGAAACCATCTCCCAAGGGGCACCCTGCTACATCTCTCCTCTTCAGCAAATGTAAGAGAACCTGTTCACAAAGCTAACGCTGGTGTCGCATCTCAGACGTACCCAAGGAAGAGACCAATGGTGTCCAGCACATCTCTGGAGGTCGGTGCTGCCGTGTGTGGCTGAGTGGCCTGAGCAAAGCAGCTCTATCTTTGAGGCATTTGTGAAGAACAAAGCCGGTTCCAGCTCGTTCTTGCGTGAGCGTGGCCACGAAAGAACATTTCTTGCCCTGTGGATTTAGCAGTCGTGCAATCTGCCCAAATCCCTGGATTTCAAGGGGAAAATGTTGCAGACTTTTTTGCTAAATACAAGTTACTAAAAGCGGTGAATGACTTTTTTTACTACCTCTCCCTGCTACACGCAGCTGAACACACAAATCACTGACTTCACTGGAAGCCTGGAAAAACTCACGGTTCCGGAGTTAACCATTAATATTGGGAGCTTACAAGGAGGTATTTTTAAGATTACCACAGCATATGGGAAATTCCCATGTGCTTTCCCCGCAGGTTTTCAAGAAATATCCCTTTCTATTTGGCTCAGATGCTGTTGCAATTGTTTACAGAAACTGAATATGAAATACCAAGGTCAGATTTTTTGCAGAAAGCCAAGGAAAACAATTTACCATTCTGTCGTACGAGAAAACACCCGAACAATTCCACCATTAGCCAACTTCCTTTCCTTTCTCTCTTTATGTAGCATTACACTTCATGGCAGAAAATACTGAAACTCTGCTTATTTTAAAGAAGTGTGCAATCTGTTGTGTGCAGAATTCCCAAGCTAAGAGCAGCAGCAACAAGTTTAACGTCACTTACTGAAAGCAGGCCTATTTCCCTTCATTTTACTTTCCAGATACCCAGCACGAGCCGCAGTGTCAGCTCAGTTCCCAGCAAAAGCTGGGGAACCTGGAAAATTATACTCGGGCCGTGATATTTTTGAGAGGATCCCTAACTCCCAGTTAAAAATTACCAGGGAATAGGAATAGCCAACAACAACAATCATATTTTTTCCCCTCTCAAATTTGTAAAGAACTGAGTTTCTACCGAATCAAACCAGTAGCTGCTGACAATTTTTCCTCAAAAAAAAAGAAATCACTCAGAAGATCATGTTTGGTTGCCTACTATAAGCCAAAAATGTGAGTATTTCTTCCAGGAGGGGAGAATCCTCTAGAGCATCCCCTGTAATATATACACCACACATTTTTTTAGGGCAGTTTAGCTGAAGTGTTCATCATAACTGGCTCTCCTGACCTGCTCTTGTGCTCAGAGTGCACTGGGCAATCACTTCTGTAGTTGCACTTCTCGAGAAGTTTCAGCTGGGCACCAATACAGATTAGTAACAAAATATTTCTAAGAATTAAATTATTTGAGAATGGTGCCACTATGTATTTTTATGATCTTCCTTTCACCTCCTCTTCCCGCTTAAAATTTAATATTCCTTAGGGTACCACAGTTCAGCAAAGATGTCGAAGCTCCTCTAGTCTGTACTGCCTATCCAAACCATATCGGATCCAGGAGAAGGCATTTACCAAAGAGAGCTTTAACAAAGACCCCTGCAAATCCCTGCTGCAATGAGCAATGCGTCCCTTGCAAAACAAATATGAGGATAAGAAAAGGTGGTCACTGAGGTCGTAGGTTTGGGCAAATGTTTTCAGCAAAGACACAGATCGATTAGTCTGAGTCCAGAGGAAAACGTCAAAAATTAGGGAAGGCTTAAACCCCTTTAATTATGAGGAAGCATTAAAAAGGTGGGGGTTGTTTAGTCTAGAAAGGAGAAACCCAAGAGGAATCATGACAGCGGTATCCAAACCCGTGGTCTTGTAGCTGTAAAAGAAAGGAAATTACCCTCTCTTGTGCTCCATGGGAGCCTGGAAAGAAGCACCAGTGTCACGCTGGCCTCGAGGGCAACCTAAGCAAGGCAGCAGCAAAGACATTTCTGACATTAAGCAGCAAAGAGCCCCGAAAGCATTTCCTAGGGAGGCTGCAGGAACTCTGTCACCGGAGGTTTTTGAAACCACGCGAGGCAAACGTATGCCAAGAATAGTTACGGTGAAGCCAACGCCACCTGTGTGAGGAGATAGGCTGAGCGACCTCCCGAGAGCTCTCCCAGCCCAATTTTCAATTATTCTGTTCTTCCTTCCTTAAGATGTGTGGAGCAGTGTGTAATTGCTTGTCACAACCCGTTTATAAAAAGCAATTGTCTTACGAAATTCCGATAGGACACCTCGAGAGAGGACGTTAGAAGCAAATGCTGAATCTTACCTCATTCCTTTCCCTGACACCACAAACTCCATCCTTGAGTCCCGTTTTTCCTCCGGATGTCGCAGGTTGGTTCCAAGATTTTCAAGAGCACATTCAGAAACTCTGGTAAAAAATGAGTCTCTGTCTCAATGAATAATTAAAAACAAATCTGCAGCTGTATTTAGGAACAGAAAACATGGGTAACTAATGCCGTAACTGATGGGAAGACGTTAGAAAGGACAGGCACACAGACTAGGATATATTCTTCAGTCATGTAATGCACTGGAAGATAAGCAAAGACACAAATGAATTCAGCAGTTTGGTTTTGATGAACCAAAAACATCTCTGGAGAGAATACGAGTCGAGTTTACTGTTCATACACACTCCCTTTCCTGCATCCTCAGCAGCTCAGGTCCAAAACTACTGAGGAATTTAGGTTTTTAATTCTCTTCCATTGGGACACAGGTAGCTGGACAGCACTGGGGAGCTGGGCCTGGATTTGTACACTAAGTCAAACGTTAGTCTGAAGAGCCTTCCCAAGCTTGGCTGGTCATGGCTGGGCCCTCCCGAGGACTCCAGGTGTTGTTTGCTCACAGTTGTGATCATAAAGATGTTCTCTGAGCATGTTTTACCTAAGAGCAAACAAATCCACCCCACAGCTCGACATTTCATGCGGGCCTGGAGCGCTTGGTAAAGGTCAGAAAACCACAACAAAACCGTTTCAGAATGTTTTTCATTACTTCCTCCCACCTAAAAATGTTCCTCTGTTTTTTGGGGCTGTGATCTTTTCAGAAATTTGCACAAGCTAAAATCTTTCTTCTTCCAGGTCCACATCTTTTTTCTTTTTTGTGTTTTTTTTTTAAACATCACCTCCCTCATTTTTCAGGAATTCAGTTGGCAATTCAAATAGTTTATTTTTGAGTTAATAAGTTATTGTACAATGTTTCCTAAAAACATCTGAGACGATCATGCTGTTGTTTGGGCTGATTGTCTGAATTACGTCCCTTTCCTTTCTTTTTTAAGGGTTTTGCTGCTTCAAAACTTCATTTGGATTTCTAGTGATTGTTTGGACACGTGTTGTGTCCTGCAGACACTGCTCAAATTTATAGGCTTTGGAAGATCAAAGAATTTTTTCTAGCCTTTGAAGCTCACTGCTTTAAAATCTACTTTCCAAATTACTGGAAAAGTGTTTTTCAACATCCTGGCTTCTCATGCGACCTTTATAAGCTTCTCTCCCCGATGCGCACAAGCCCGGAGCCTGCCCTGATCTCACCATCGATTAAATGCAGTTGATGAAACGAGGTGCCTGATCTTCTGCCTGGTAGCAGAAATCATCCTGCTGGAACACCAAAATGCAAAAGCCAGTGGAGAAAAGAAGAGCTTCTCAATGCCGTGGTGCACAACCTTCTCCAGCACCACTTCCAGGTGCCATGGTGGCCCCAGAACATCCCCACCCAGTAGGAAAATTTGAGCCTGGCCTGTGAAGCCGTGTGTGTTCCTGCTGGTTTGTGTGGACTGCTATTTAAATTTTAAAATACCAATCACAATATCAGAATAATGACGGAAAGATTTTAAACTCGCGAAAATATTGACGAATTTTAGAGTAAAAAGTAGTCTAATCCAATAATTCTTATTACAAACAATAACTTCTTTCTCCTTGGAATGGAGAATTTCTATTCCCTGCAAATTCAAAGCAATTAAATAATAAGACTGACAGCAGGGACAAGACACATCTATTTAGACAACATAAAGCAGTGCTTGCCTTAAAACAGTGGCTGAACAACTGGGAAAACTCGGCAGGGCTGCTTTTTGAAGGAAAAGATGGATGTAAGTAAATTCATTTGGGCGTGACAAGCTGATAGCGAACGCAACAGCAACACAATTATCTGCCTTCAAAAGGCAATGTGGAAGGCACATCTCTTTATTCGCGTGATGCCATTAAAAATAAACAAAGTGAAAAAAGCACATGGGCTGCTGTATTATCCCACCACGAAACACTCACTTCTAGAGAGACCTTCTGCAAGGGCAGGATCCCCCAGGCTCTCCTGCAGAGGACACAGCCCTGTGCTGCTGGGAAAAGCTCTTCTGCAGAATAATTAGACAACAAAACCAACTGTGAAAAGCTTTGGGAGTCTGAGTCCCCCGTTCTCATCCTTCAGAGTAAATAAAGGGTAAGTGATCGCCTTCGTATGAAAACAACCTTCCTCTCCACATCAGAGAATGACAAAGGGAATTACATAACCCTCTGATTTCATACAGCTCTCACAGCACAGCGCTGCGGCGAGGCAAGCCTGGAGGATTATGAGAGAGTAATTACTCTCCACAATAGTTTCTCTTTGTGTTGCTTTGCTCTGAGGATGCTGTACAGATTGCTCTCCTCTCAGTTCCCAGAGCAAATTACCTCCCGCATCTCATCAGGCGGTTTTGGGATGCCCTGGAACAATGTGACTCGAGGCTGCGGTCTGCTGGGAGCCTGGAGATGGGCAGCCTGGGGCGCGTGGGGGTCTTGGTGTTCGTGTCGCAAAACAAATGTGAAAGAGTTTTCGGTAGTCGCAGACAAACATAGCACAGCCTTAAAAAAAAATATATGTGAAGACATGCTTTACTGCTTCTTCTCAATCAGGATGGAAAGGACTCCTCAGGTCCCTGCTGACACATCAAAGATCCCCACTTTTCCTTGTTCTCACTTTAACGCCGCACTCCGCCCTCCGCTTCATCTTGCTTCCAACCAAGGAGGATCAGCTGACATTTCCTCTGAGACCACAAATATGACACCAAGCACAGCAAGCAGAATCACAGACCATTATGGAACCAGATTTTGCAATCCCTTTTCTCCACTTCCTCCCTTGAGATTAAAGCCTCGTGTGTCCGTGTCAGACTATTGCAGCCAGAAGCCCTCTCCTCCTCCAGCCCAGTTTCTTCCGCTCCGAGCTGACACCACGGCCCGTTGCCAGCAAGGACGCAGCTCCCTACATCAGTAGATCTGAACACTGGAAGGGGAGGTTGTTTTTTTCTCCCACGTGGCCAGTGCTAGACAGCAGAGTGAACTCAACCCATGACACAGGAGGCTCTTCCCAAAGCTTTTTCTGGAAATATGGTAGAGTGATTGATTTTCTTGGTTTCCTGTGAGGCTTGTTTTTATGATGAGTTTGAAAGAAAATTGGAGAATAGTTGGCTGTATATTTTGCTGTATTAAACACAGAACTGTCTTGTGTTTTAGGATGGGAGCTGAGGGGTCGTTGAGGCAGGTTTCAGCCTAAGCAATGTCAATCCTTGAAAAAATTTAAATTACACTGTCTACAGTAGTTGGGATTAATTAGCCTTATTTGCTCAGGCTTTTCCATTAGATTAATAGGCTGCCATGAGGGAAGAGCAAAAAGGTGCTCATAGCAGCTCATTTCATGCTGTTTAAACATCCTTGATAGTCAGTCTTCCTAGAGCCCCTCCTGAAACCAAAAGAGACAAAGATCTTAAAAAGGGCAGCCCAGAACCCACGGCCGTGAGCAGGCAGTCAGCTCTCCCTGCGCATCACCGTGTTTACAGAGGCTTGACGAGAGATTTTGCTTTTTAAAGGCTGATGTTAGATGAGATGAGAGTAAAGGGTTGTTTTTACTGCAGACTTACCCTGAGTTCCTACACAGGTGGGTTTTTTCTACTCTTATTCTGTCCTGTTTGACAGAAGTCATCTTGTACTGAGTCCTGCTGTGCCTTCAGCCCCTCCTGTCTGGCTTACGGGGGTGATGAGGAGCCCAGATTCTGTTGGAACATAAGCTGGAAACCAGGGTTGGGAAAAAAACTGCTGTCCCAGACAACTCTCAGATATTAAAAAAAATCAAAAACCAAGGCCAAGCAAACTTGTTCCACAGAGGCCAAAATGTTGCAAAGTGGAAAGGGCTGGCAAACCAAAACCCCATAAAACTCCGACTGGTCAGTTACAGTACTTCATGCCTGTGTTTGAGACATTTCAGCAAAATACCAATCTTTTGTTTCTTTTTGTTTCCATGAGGCAATTATTGAATATCAATTTTGAAACGTCCCTGTCTTTCAAAAAGACCGATCTGCTCAAACTTAGCCTTTCCTGCCAGTACTTTCCACTTCAAACATTTGGCAGGTTTCCCAATGAAATAAAACCCCTTTCTGACCAGTTCTGATAACCTTACAGAGCACATTGCAGCATGCATGTAAGTGCGTCTGCCGAGTGCAAATGTTTCCTTGGTTCCATCCCACAGCCTTCCATATGACACACATCAAATGGCTCTTGGTCCCTCCAGTTGGCTGGGAGGGTGAGCAGATGACTTTGGGACCCTTGTCCTGAACTTCAAATAAACCCCACAATAAAATAACAAGGCTGGTTATGTTTCAATTTACTCTGTCTCAAAATATTGAGCATTTAAATTGCTGGTTCTCCAAATGGTGGCTTGAGAGGACAAGTGAACCTTCTTTAATAGTGGTTTAGAGTCTGTTTAGAAAGACACAGGCAGTGGTAGACATTGGTGTAGGGGATTTTAACTGTCCTTCCTTTGATTTTCTTGTCCTTCCAAGATTTTCTTAAAAAGACGTAGCCTCAAAATACATATTCACATCCATGTTCGCTCTTCTATGTGCTCCACCTCACTTTTCCCCAGACCTCTCAGGCAACTCTGTCCTCCCAGTTGATGTTCGTGGCTGAGCACGTTTCTGCTTTGGAGGGAAGGATATCCTCCCTGGCTGCTGCCAAAACTAAATGCATTTCCTGACATTAATTCAAGTTCTTGGAAGAGTGCGTTATTTCCCATTTGCAGCTAATGGTCAGGTTAGAGATTCACAATGGAAACTGATTCCAAAATCATAGAACCATAGAATCACTGAGTTGGACACGACCTTTGAGATCCAGCCTTACCTGTCCACTACTAAACCAGATCCCCAAGCACTTCATCTACTCATCCTTTAAACCCCTCCAGGGATGGGGACTCCACCCCCTGCCTGGGCAGCTGTGCCAGGGCCTGAGCACCCTTTGGTGAGGACATTTTTCCTGATGCCCAGTCTAACCCTCCCCTGGCACAACTTGTGGCCATTTCCTCTCATCCCATCGCTGTCACCTGTGAGCAGAGCCCAGCCCCCACCCCGTCACAGCCTCCTTTCAGGCAGTTGCAGACAGGGATGAGGTCTCCCCTCAGCCTCCTCTTCTCCAGGCTGAACACCCCCAGCTCCCTCAGCCGCTCCTCAAAACCCTTGTTCTCCAGCCCCTCCCCAGCCTCGTTGCCCTTCTCAAATAACCCAAAGGCACAGTCGCACACCTTCAGCGAGCCCGCTGGTAGAGCAGAAGCCCTGTCCCGACTCCAACGGACAGGAGCCGACACTCTGAAATCTTTCTCATAAACATTGCGGGCGCAAGATCACGTATCGGTGTGGGGGACAGAAATTCAGAGATTTGTACACGCTGAGATCACCTCCCAGGAGCGGCTGCGTTACTGCACGTGCGCGGAACTGACACGGAGGCTCCCCCGCGTGAAGCCTGCGTGAAAGGGTGTGTTTACCTTCAGGCATCAAGATCTTTAAAACGCTTTCATTGGCTTGCGCTGGGAGGTAGACGGCAGGATTAATAGCTCTTCTTCAAAGCTATCAACTGCGTGGTGTGTTTGCTCAGACTTTGAGCCATGAGTTACTGCTGTAATTAAATCCAGAAGGAGAGACCATAATAACGTTCTGACTTGATTTCCAGTGGCAGAGCATTGATTAAGAGAGCTACATAATAAATGAGAGGCATTTTAGAATCACTCTGTTGATGTTATCTGTAATTTTTTTATAATTAGAAAAGCCTAAAGAAAATAGTATATTATAATTACATGCATTATTAATCCTACTCTGTTATAATACGAATTATTCGATGATTACAAGTTGCAGCAAGCTTTTTGTAAATTTTTTAAGAGGTCCAGTGATTTGGTTTACAGAAATCCCTGTAAACAGATAAATTGGACCATATTATTCCAAACTAATGCAAAGCCAGATAAAGTTTCAGTTGATGAGTCAAAATCCAAACCAGAACAAATAGTTTAGGGGCAATTGTTTTCCTATTTAAAGTCTGCAACACAATGAAAACAGCATTCACATAGCAGTCCTTCACACAGAATAATTGAATGTGGAAGGAGGTAAGGAGGATATTTAATGATTATTTAAAAAAATCATAATTCAATAAGCTGCTTCTGAGTAAAGCGACCTGAGCACAGGGTTGTGTTCTTGGATAAAGTTCTATTCTAACACCTTCTGTGACAATCTGGTGTATGATGCAGCTTTTCAACTCTCCTCACTTAAATAAAAGGGAAATAACGGAAGTATACACAGAGATTATTAATTCATTAAAAAGCGACTGCAACATACGTAAATGTCTGTATTTCCACAGAAAGCACAAATTCTCCAAAGTCAGGACAGTGAAGGCAACCTCTCAGTCTTATTGATAAGCTGTTACTCTTACAGACAACCCCACTGGGTTTAGAGGGGTTGATGTCTCGTATGATCAACCGGTCAGCAGAAGGACTAATGGTTTAATCATTTGGATTAAATTTCTTCAGGTCTGACTTAGCTTAATTCGTTTCGCTTGATTTAACAGATAAGGCCCAGCACCATTATTCTTTTTGCAGTTCTCCATGGCAACATTTTAGAGAGATATTTGAGGGCTCATTTTTGCAGATACCAAAAAGCACTGTAACGTGAAAATTACCTGCAGGTGAATAACTAAGTTGTGCTTTTCTATCCACAGTTTAATTTCAGGTACAAAACCGACAAGAGAGGTGGTAAGATGCGTTGAAAGCCCTTTGAGTGCTTGAGGGTTAGCACAGCATCTCCAAGGCTTCGTGCACTCGCATCAGACAGCAGGCAAATCTCACACAACACTCGAGCTGAATAGTTTGACCCACAGTTAGGTGAACTTCAACACGTCTGCTAACGTCTGATTCACATTCACATTTTAACTACTTTGATGAATAAAACCATAGAATCGTAGAATCCTAAGGTTGGAAGTGACCTCTGAGATCATCGAGTCCAACCGTACCCCAAAAGAAACTAGAAAAATTCTACCAAATGGTAAAGTCAAAGCAAAGTACCTTCATCACCCTCACGGAGGCAGAGGTAACACGAGCCAATTGTAATTAACCACAGACTTACCCAGAAAGATCGACAACGAACGTATGAGGCTGTCAGGGCATGGAAGTGGGAAAGTGCAAATACAAACAGTCAATTCTCTCAGCAACAACTCTCAACCCAACTACATCACTGATCACCCAACCTCAGCAAGAACAACCATCATACAGAACGGATCCCAAGATCACTTCTTCCCAGAATTGAAATTTGTGTGCCAAGACCACCAACATCACAGGACCACCCAAGGCCAGCTTTTGCCAGCCAGAACCATACAGCTCCCACTTGGCTCATGAAATAAGGCAACGTTAATGCCTGGTAAAGACTGTTTGGAGAATTGTTAAAAGGAGGTTCTGAACACATTCCAGTCACTCAGTGTTGATTCTGGCAGGAGCAAATTAGGCATTCCCGGTCCCACACTGAGCCGCTGCGCTGCAGTCTGGGGCTCCCTCCAGATGGTTACAGATGCCTCAGAATGGGGACCAGCTGGTTAATGTTTTCCTGCCTTGGTTACATGCAGATAAAACCATTTGCACCATGGTTACTTTTGACAAAATGTGGTTTTGCTTAATTCACTGTAGGCTCAATAAAGGGCAGGTTTTCAGCTGGAAACAAAAGGGTTATTCTAGCAGGAATGGAAATGTTTTACAGGTTTGCCTGTGATTTGAAATCCTTGATCCAATCTTGACTGAACTCTTTTAAGACAGACGTAAATGCCCCAAGTAGTGCTGTCACATTAAATGTATTGGTTGTCTTGTTCACTTATTAGTTGCATTTTGCCATAACACGCACTGACTGGCAATGCGCTTTGATTTCAAGACTTCTGGAGAGACTCCAAGCTAGAAGAGCATTAGTCACCATCTGAATTTTGTCTTCGTCAACTTTGTATGGTATTTCTAAATGTTAACCTTGAAAAACAGATTCTTCCAGTCCTAATTCTTCTAAGCAAGAGATTTCCTTCTTTAATTTTTGTAATTACTGATAAGTAAAAGGGAAGAAGAAGCAATATGAATGAGAAATATTCTTGCTCCCCCACTACCCAGGATTATTTCGGAACAGAAGTTCACCTGGCTGAAACAACACTGTTTAAGGTAGAAATTGGCACTCACTCAGGAAGTTTTGATGACAGACCATCCCCAGAATACAGTTCACTCCTATCTTCTTTGTAAAGAAAATATATCTTCCACCGAAGAAGACCTTTCAGTTTTTCCCTCTGTTGTGCAAAGAAGTCAGTTTTGGCTGATCTGCCATTTCCCACTGTTCCAAAACTTCCTTTACGCAGGATTCCTCCATCCTAGAATTTAGAAGTACGGGAGCTTTTCTTTATGGATTAACTGGGGTAACCCAATTCATCTGACCAGATTCAAATTTCAACTGATGACTGATCTCTTAGATTTTCTTTCTTAATTCATACATTTTCATAGTATTACTATTAAGAAATTATTAATTTCTAAATACATTCTATAAAATGTTAAATATTAATATTTTCCTTGCTTATCAACAAACAGATCGGATCTCTCATGCCCTAAAGTACTTTTTATTTCACTTTTACAATGAGGTCAATATACACAGCATCAGGAGTGTAGATATTTAGTCAGGGTCAGATTTATCCTTGGTGAATCTGGATTTGCACATTTGAACCTTGAGACTTAGAAAAACAGGCGTGGTATGAGTATGAAGAATAGGTGTCACAGCAACAAACATTCCTTTTCAAGAGAAAGAAATTGTTTCTTGTGAAGTGTTAGCATTAACAGCAATATAAAAATATCAACAGATTCCCTTACCTGTGTTAGGCAACGTGCTTCGCTGGTACCTTAAACATGGAACTGCAATAGAAATTGTGTACTTTTTCCACTAATTGCCTTCTCTGCCATAAAAAGAGTCTCTCACTGCTGAAACAAATTGATTCCATGTGCCAACAGTCCTACAAAATTAGCGAATCTGCCAGTAGATGTACTGCCCCTTTACAGAAACCAGTATCACTTTCTGCGCTGGGAATAAGTCTGATGGGGTGATTCAAAACCATCTTACACAGCACCCAAGCAATTATTACTGCAACACTAACTCATTCTATACAAAGCTATATTTATCCTTAGTTTGAAACAACACTGCTTCAAATTATCCGAGTGACTCTATGGAGGGGGCATTCAGACAGTTAACTCATCCGCACTGCAGCTTCCAGATGGATGAAGACAGATCACATGGTTTTATCCAGTTAAGGAAGAGCCAAACACGGCAGCTCCTTTAAAATTTTATCTAAATGTTTTGTAACAGAGCTAAGAGGTCACTCTGATCTGTTGTGGCATACTGCTTACAAAATCTGTCCTGCCTTTGAAAGCAATCCATGGGCTGGTTTGTCTTTAAAGGCGCTGTGATACTGAATACAGCTGGCCACATCACTTGCCAAATTATGGCAAAAACTGGCATCCTTTGACTTTGAATAAAGTTTGCGTCTTGCATTTAAACTTCAGATGTGGTGACTACCCAGGGTTCATCTCCTCCTAAGAGAAGCTCAGAAAGCGTTTACTTCTCCAGTATTGCAGATTCTAAGGAAAACGGGAACATAGGATTTAACTGAGCCCTTTTGTAGCCGTTTGCTTTATAGACAAACAAACAGAAATTTAAAATAAAAAGAAAGATTTATTAACAATGAATCACAACAGGAATGTTAAAACACAAACACTGGAGGTTTTACGCCTTGGAGGACCAGAACACAGTACAAACCTACTGTCTAGAGAACTTCCCTGTTACAGCATCAAATTCGTACCCCAACAAAACACTACCATGCAGGGAGGCACTGTGCCTGTTAACAGACTGCTGTACCGTGCAAGGCCACCACTGGTCAAGCTGTATTCTCAGATGATGCCCCAATGTCTTCATTTAAGCCTTTTCCCAAAAGGGTGCGCCCAGCTCTCTACAACTGCCTAAAGGGAGGTTGTAGTCAGGCAGGGGTTGGTCTCTTCTCTCAGATGACCGGCGACAGGACACGGTCTCAAGCTTCGCCAGGGGAGGTTTAGGCTCAACATTAGGAAGAAGTTCTTCACTGAGAGGGTGATTGGCCATACGTTTGGGATTGAAAATACAAGAACCTTAAGCTTTTCAAATGTCACGGTCCTGATTAATTCATCCCTCTCCTCTCTGTCAATTTTAAGCTATTCACAGGGCTCTTCCCTGATCCTTTTATCTCTCCTGAGAGAGGTCCAGTGTTTCACAGAGAGAAATGTGGGAGGTAATTTACTCATGTGTTATTAAAACCCCTCTGCTTGTAGATGGATGCATGCTCATATGTTGCCACGTTAACAGGAGTTACATGAAACATGGTCTCATTACTCATGAGAAGCTCCTGGAATAAAGAGATTGCTTCAGCTGCACAATACTGATATTTTTTGGTTGCTGCACACCCCGTCCGCATCGCTTTCGGTCCCATTGTGAACACGAAGCCCAGAGGGAAATAAAAGAGAAACTAGCGCCTTGTTTAACTTTCAATTTGATGCCAATATCCTTCTCATTGCAAGACAGAATAATCAGGGACCGAAAGTAAAGTAATTCTCTATTCAAACATTCCTATCAGAAATTATGTATGGCAGAGTTCCCTAAAATCACCAGCATGTGGAGAATTTCTTCAAAGATTTACAGCTCCCCAGGCTCTCTCAGATAAAGACAACATATTTAGAGAAAGGAACAGCAAGTGAGGGTTAGAGGGACTAAGAGCATCACGCTGCCCTAATAGAATGCACACCATCCAAGCGATGGCATCTTTAATCTGTTGGAGCCAACCCCTCCCTTCACGGGGTCTGACAAGTGCCTCCCCCCTGCTCACCTTGGGTATTTAATTACTTATAAACGAAGAGCAATAAATGAATTAAGCAAAGTAGTACCCTCTCAGGAAGGAGATAATGGCACAGCCACAAGAATTTCTCCCAGTAAGTCACTTACATCTCTAGATTTGCCCCGAGTCATCAAACAACAGCCCTGGAAGGGATCGAGGTTGCACATGTCGTTCCTGACAGGTGTTTGTCCAATCTGTTCCTAAAGAGCCCACAATTACAGGAACTTCACAGCCTCTCCAAGCAACCTATCCCAGTGCTTTAGTGCCCTTGCCCTTGGAGACGTTTTCCTACTGCCCAGTTTAAATTTCTCCTACGTTGACCCAAGCAGGTTACAGCTTGTCCCAACCATCACAAACACAGAGCATCTCCTCCTCCTCTTTGAAACGGTCTTTTATGAACCTGACGGCTGTCACCAGGTCTCTCTTCAGGCTTTTTTCCTGTCACTACCTAACCCCAGGGCTTTCAAGTTTTTACTCATGGAAAAACAAAAAAAAAGGCAAAACTCCCACAGCCTTTATCAGAAGAGGACGTTGAGCTCTGCCCTGTCCACCCAAAACTCTCGCGAAAATTCATTGATTAAAACTGGCCGCAGTATCCCACGCTGAGCAGAGCAGAGCCCACTCCTGTCCGACCCTGACGCTGGGTGTTTGTCTTTCTCACAGTTGCCTATTTTCAGTTCATGGCTGGTGTCTTATAACAAAAAATACTTTTCTGAAGAATTTAATTCTACTTCTTTCCCAGCCCAGTTGCTCAGCAAAGTTTTGCTGGTTAAGCGTGCCTTGCAGTTATCGCCTGCTGAAATGGACTCTGGGTTTTCAGATATTTCTTTAATTTGTCACACAAATGTGACCTCTTCTTCCAGTGCACTTGCAGCCCCTCCCAGCTTTAGGCCTGCCGCAAAGTTACCAAGGAAACTTTAAATTTTTTTATATCAAGCCATGCGACCTCTGTTCCCAATCCAGTTCACAAGGGTTTGTTTTGCAGGTAAGGAATGGTTTACATGGTTTAACACAACTTATTTTTGACCAGCTTATGTTGTCAGCTGTTCATCTGCCAATTATTTTAGTAAATGTTACAAACACTTTGTTATGGGCAATTTTTTTTTCCCCTCTAGAACTCTTGTTAATTTGACTGGAGTCAAATTCCCAAGCTATTGTGGGGAAAGAAAATACTTTTTCTCCTTCTCGAGTATTCTTCAGGCTTATTGTAATTATCTGCAGACAGCTTTCATTCTCCATTGAGTAGCAGACCAATCCCCCCTTTGATCTCCCTCATTCTATTAATGGTTCTTACAGAATTATTTCTGTTTATCTTTGAGGTCTCATTTTGCGCCTCAGCCTTTCTGGTTTTATCCCTGAGTGTTTGCACCGTTCTTTCAGATTTATTCTTAGAAATCTGACCTCTTCTTTTTTTCTACGTGCTTCTGCCTGGTGTTAAATTTACAGAAAAACCCTTCATCATCTCCCCAGCTTGGCACCTACTGAATTTCCTATTCTGGCATTTGAACAGTCTGAATTGTGCCCTTAGCCTACTCTGAGGAACTGACAACTTTATTTTATCTTCCCTCAGCCTTACCTCTTGGAAGATCTGGTTTACAACGTTTCATTTTATTGACATGTCTTCTTGAAACCCATTACTTTTATCATGATCTCTTCCACCTTCCCCTTCTGATATAGAAGTATTGAGGCAACTTTAAAAAAAGAACGGAGCTCATCCAGTAAGTATAACCCTCCCCCATCATTTAATGGTAGGGAAGTTGAATATATAGAGGAACAAAATGTGGCACTTCAGATGGCAAGTAGGAAGAAGCAGTAGTTCGGAGGAGAAGCTTTAAGAGAAATGGGAATCTACCAGTACGTTCTCGTGCCGTGTCAAAGCGACCCATAGCTTTGGAGAGCCTTAGAGATTGTTTCCATCCTAAAGAGTGAGAAACTTTCCAATCCTCGATTCAGTGAGCCAAGCTCTCCCAATCATGAAGTTCTGTTCTTCTGATTACCCTAAAAAGTCTAAGTAATAACCTCAATAGTGCAGCCAATACAGAAATCACGACCATGACGTCTCTCCTTGAGTGGTGGCACCATGCTCCAAAATATCCTCAGTACCCATTTGCATTGACAGCTTCCAATTTCTTCTGTGGACAAGGCATAACCTTCAACTTCTTGAGACACATTTATGCAATAAAGCACTTCCCTGCGCCCCCTCGCAGGAGGGGAGCTCACCTGGATCCTTTCTGAGCTGCCACTGACACGTAGGCACACAAGATTTTACACAGCTGCTTAACGCCACAGCTTCCACCGGTGGTCATTTAACCTCAAATGGAGTAACTTCTAGGAAACGTGGCAATCAATCAGTCCAAATAAGCCTTTGACTTGCAAGCATTTATCCAACACCGAGAAACAGACATTTGAACAACTGGTTTTTGGAAAAGGATCCCCTAATGCTTAAAATCACCCAGCAAAACCTGGAAATCAGCACTGACACCAACCTCTGCTCCTGTACTACTTACTCCACAGCAGCCTTCCATTCCTGGGCACGCTGTCCCCTCTCCATGGGTGGAGGCCCATAGTGGTTCATCATCTTCACAAGGGAGTGGGACGTGCAAGCTGCCTGGCAGCTAAGCAGCTCCTTCTTGTGGTTTCTCTCCTAGAAAAACAAAGCCCAGATACATGACAGCCCTCTGGCTGTTCTGCGTGTTGCCCTCTGCCTGTGAGCAGGACCCGCTTTGCTTGCATCTCATGGGCTCAGCTCCTGATGCTGCTGAGGGAGAACCGAGATCCACCTTGGCTGGTGGGGAAGGGACATGCATTTTGGAGGATGTCAAGGGTGTAGGCATGACATGTGGCAGCTGGTGTCCCTGGAGATGGTGCCTGCAGCACCCAACACACTCCAACAATGCACTGCACACACCTGGAGATATTTCTTTGAGAGCTGTCATCACCGCAGGGGATGAATGCCTGCTCCAGGCCGTCCCTCCGTAACACAGGCTTTGAGAAAAAGAGGAAAATAGGGATAGGAGTTGGGTACCTGTAAAATAATAAAAAGAATCATAGGATCATGTGGTTGGAAAAGACCTCTAAGATCATTGAGTCAAACCATACCGGTCCACTACTAAACCCTGTCCCTAAGAAACTCATCCACCCGTTTGTTAAACCCCTCCAGGGATGGCGACTCCACCCCCTCCCTGGGCAGCTGTGCCAATCCCTGACCACCCTTTCAGTGAAGAAATTCTTCCAATGTCCAGTCTGAACCTGCCCTGGTGCAACTTGTGGCCATTTTCTCTCTTCCCATCGCTGTCACTGGGGAGCAGAGCCCAGCACCCACCCCGTCACAGCCTCCTTTCAGGCAGTTGCAGACAGGGATGAGGTCTCCCCTCAGCCTCCTCTTCTCCAGGCTGAACACCCCCAGGGCCCTCAGTCTCTCCTCACAGGGCTTGCTCTCCAGCCCCTCCCCAGCCTCGTTCCCTTCTCTGGACGCGCTCCAGCCCCTCAATGTCCTTCTTGGAGTGAGGGCCCCAAACTGACCCCAGCACTCAAGGTGCCCTCACCAGTGCTGAGCACAGGGGCACAATGCCCTCCCTGCTCCTGCTGCCCACGCTGGGTCTGACACAGGCCCAGATGCCATTGGCCCTCTTGGCCACCTGGGCCACTGCTGGCTCCTGTTCAGCCGCTGCCAACCAGCACCCCCAGGTCCTTCTGTGCCAGGCAATCAAATTGGAAGAGCTGAACAGCACTAGCCGTTGTTTTCAATATGCCTGAGAACAAATGAAGAGAAAATATGTGGGTTTGTTGGCTTTCTCATGCAGTTACACATTTCACCGTGGTCGTACAGACAACAGCTGCCCTTTTGGCTGGACACATGAACCCCAAAACACGGTGGGCACACCAGTGGCCGGTTACGGCTGGGCAGGAGTCCAGGGGCTGATCTCAGTGCCCAGCCTTCTGCAGGGCTTGGAAGCAGGCTCTGTGGGAAAGTGCATGGGGTTTTCCTCTCCTTTCAGGGTGATTACGAGCAAGAGCCGCTCTCGAAATGCATCTCTCCGGACGTTTGAAGAGGCAGCAGAATACCCCCAGTGGAAAATCCCCGGGTCCGAAAGATCCTGTGCCTGGAAGTTGGCCAGGGCTTGCTGGCCTGTGGACCAGATTGTGAGTCTCAGCTTTGCAGCCAAGAATTCTCCCCATTGGACCAAAGAAATCCAAGAGAAATCCAAGCAGCAGCAAGCAGGAAAAAAGTACCCGGGGTGAGACAAGTCCGAGCAGCCCCCTGCGAGGGGGGGGAAGCGGATATGTTGCACCTCCAGCCCTGTTTGCTGTGTGGTCCAGCAGCACCAGCGTGCCGGTGTGTGTGTCCCAGGAAGGAGATGGTAAGGAACAGCAGATGTTAAGAGGAAATAAACCCAAGCCCTTGCAAGGAGAGCTGCCCGCACTGACCACAGGAGAGCGTAAGGGGAAGAGCCGGGTTACACCCGTGTCCCTCCTCCCCAGCAATGAGGGCACGCACTGAATACATCAACTGTGTCCCTGCACCCACACACCAAACGGTCTTCTCTCGAGCAAAGTCCAGCCAGCGGAGATGACGACGGCCTTGATTCACTCATCTCTGGATAAATTACTCGTGTGAGACTTAGGTACAAATCCTACACCACGCCGAGAGCGCTCGAGCCCCAAACTGCCCGCAGGACTCTGTTAAATCCCCGAAAAGCAGAGCAAACAGAAACAACTTGGAAGCGACCTTCCCTGCCCCACTGCCGTTCCTCAGCGTGCTTGTCAGCAGCACAACCCCGTGCAGGGCGCGGGGATTCGGGCTTGGAAGCATCAGTTGCAGAGAGCCTGTTGCATCATCAGCCGCCTGGTCCCCGTGGTGACATCCAGCCCAGGTGAGGCAGGGCAGTGCCCCCCTCGCTGGGGCTGGGGCGTCGCTGCTCCCCCAAAACCTAACAAACTCCTCCTCCTCCTCCGTACTCACTGCCCTCGTTCCGGCCGGGGAAGGAAGGTGCTGAAAGGTGAAGGAGCAGATTTCAATGTCTGACTGGTAGATGGACGGATGGATGGATGGATGGATAGATAGATAGATAGATGGATGGATAGATGGATAGATAGATAGACAGATAGATAGATAGATAGATAGATAGATAGATAGATCGATCGATCGATCGATAGATGATAGATAGATGGATAGATAGATAGATGGATAGATGGAAGGATAGATGGATAGATAGATAGATGGAAGGATAGATGATAGATAGATAGATAGATAGATAGATAGATAGATAGATAGATGGAAGGATAGATGGATGAATAGATAGATAGATAGATAGATAGATAGATAGATGGATGGATGGATAGATAGATAGATAGATAGATAGATAGATAGATAGATAGATAGATGGATAGATAGACAGATAGATAGACAGATGGATAGATAGGTGGATAGATGGATGGATAGATGGATAGATGGAAGGATGGATGGATGGATAGATAGATAGATAGATAGATAGATAGATAGATAGATAGATAGATAGATGGATAGATAGATGAATAGATAGATAGATAGATAGATAGATAGATAGATGGATAGATAGATGAATAGATAGATGGATGGATGGATAGATAGATAGATAGATAGATAGATAGATAGATAGATAGATAGATGGATAGATAGACAGATAGATAGACAGATGGATAGATAGGTGGATAGATGGATGGATAGATGGAAGGATGGATGGATGGATAGATAGATAGATAGATAGATAGATAGATAGATAGATAGATAGATAGATAGATATAGATAGATAGAGGAGAAGGAGGATGAGAAGCTTTAAGGTGAGAACAGGCCACAGGCTTACGGATGTCTCTGGTTCCACACATGGTAGGTGTAACTTTTTTCTGCAGTAAAGGTGGATCAAAACCAGATTCATGTCGGGATTTCGCTACTGTCCTCTATTTTCACGAGAGCTCACAGCTGTTCTCCCTGGCAGTCCATACTGGCCTCTTCTGTCCCGGCTTTCATTTCCTATTTTCTACTACTTATTTTTCACACATGATAGTGGTCAAAACCAGGGTAAACTACGTTTCCTTTTCTTTTTGTAACAGCATCTCCCACAGTTTATTAGGCCGGGCCAGATGTAAGTTTTCACTAGTAATTAAACCAGTTCAACCACTGCTTTAGAGGAACAAATTGCTTGACAGGATTTGCAGTGTGCCTGTAAGCTTGAATCAGTCCCTGCATTCATTGCACTCTGCTCAGAAAACTTTTCATGCATTAAAGGCCATCACATCTTTCCCCTCCTCTGCTGAGAAAAGGAAGGATAATTTAAAAAAACAGTGCTCTGAAATCAATTAATGAAACAATAATGAAATAAAATTATATTAAAGGCAGAGCCTCATGCAGAAGGGCATTAAAATTGAGTGTTCAGAGTGCCACACCATTCCCAACGGGCTTCTAGTCTGGGTAGGCTCTAATCAATGACACGTGCCATTCTGCAGGAGACAGCCCAAAGGCACGTCGGAGTGAATTAGAGAGACAATTTCAACCCTATCCTGATTTTCTCCCTTTTAGGAGTTTACATCTGATCTTTAACATTATTTGAGAACAATTTTTGTGGTTTAATTAAATATAGTGACAATAAGTCAATAGCTAGTCTAACATTTTCTGGTCTCCAGCCTGGAAACAGTGAAGTACTGAGTCGGTGGCAGAACCAGGAGTCTCTCTACACATCTTAAAAGCCTTTCAAGCTTGCAGTTAACTCACTCTTCCATGTGTACCAATCTGCTGAATGTCCCTATACCTGTTTATATTTTCAGATACAGCTTCTAAAGCTTGAAATAACGCGTATATGTTTTTGTTCTAAATGCAGGTCTAATAGTCCGTGGTTTGATAGTTTAAATCTTCTCTTCCATTTGTCAAGCCTGCATTAATTTGCAAGGGATGCACGATTCAAACTGAACCTTATTGATAAAACCAACTAATGGCTGGAATTTACATAGAAATAATACAGGCATCAAAAGCTATCCAGGAGTTTGAAGCATCAGAAATAATCACAGTGCATTGAATCAGATCATATGAATAATTCAAGAGCTTCGGTATCACAGTTTTGGATTCCTATAAGATCACAGTCCTTTTTTTCCAGAATTGTAACCTTAAAAAAAGGAGAAATAAATCACATCGTGCTTTATACATTTATTTAGCTCATTTACAAAATATTAGCCCCCCCCAGTAGCTCCCTGTGACTGACCAGAGTGAATGTAGGCGTGTCAGACCAAAACCTATTTTCCATAATACATAATAAGGACAATAAAGCAGCAAAACTTCTCCTGAAAAGTAAAAACAGGCATCGTTGGTTTTTTTTTTTCCTTTAAAATATTTTTAACAATTTCCCCTAAATATTTCTGTCCTCCTGCTGCCATTAACGTGGGACAATGGCAAAGCCCTGGGTTAGACCAGGGCACCCTCTGGCTACTATAAATACCCATTTTTCAAACCATCTCAGGCAATTCCTTCTGTGTGGGAGCTGCGCCAAAACGTTGCAGTGATTTTGCTCAGGGCTCTGCACTGCCTCTTGGTCGTGTCCTCCCCCTAAATCCGTTTGGACATCTTTCTCACCCCTGCATTTCCACGTGCTCTATCAGGCATTTTCATCCCTGTTTTCTCCGTTGTTAGAGGGCTGCTTTAGCCCTTGTGCTGCGTGGAATGAGTGGCCCAGATTGCAGGATTCGGCTGCCCTTGGAGAGGCAGAGAGGGCCCAGGTTTCAGCCTCATCTCTAAATGTATTTATTATAAGAGATACAGCAGGATCTTGTTTGAATAGACAATAGACAGGAAATTAACAGTTAAGGCTGAAACTCTAGTCCTTCATTCCTGTGATTAAAAGAAAACAGATATCATGCTGAAAGAGAAAGACAATTTCAGCTTTCATGTAGGACTGTCCTTCAAGCTGTGCCTCACATCAGGCATCATTTCTCTGCAGAATTTAGCCATTAATCTCCTTCATTTAAAGTAAAAAGCATCCACAAGAGGTTATAAAACGCTCTGTTTTCCCAAACAGACAGATCATAATGACTCATCCTGAATATGCCGTTCTGTCTCTCCACACAGATATTAAATGGCTGAGATAAATCGTGGCTTGGGGGTTTACAGAGGCATCTTGTCAGTGATAGCCTGGATTACAAACTTCCTCCTTTAGACAGCAAACACCCAATTATGAGCATCATCCCCCTTCACGCTTTGAATAGTGAAGGAGGAGTTGGCATACATAGTTTTTCATTTCTCAATAGATGGAGGCTGATCCGGCAATGCAAGTTGCGACGGAGCACGTTGATACCCATTCATAAACGAAACGCCACACTGCACAACCCATGGGGATGTTACAGTGAGAGCAAGGAGCCTGCTCCGTCTTTGCGCCTCGGCGTAGCGCAGGCGTGCATGGGGAGGCACGCAAACAGTCTGGACACGTTCGCACCATGAGCAAATACAACGCTTGCGATAGCAACACGTTCTTCAGCATCGCACGTAGGATAATCTGGTCTGATCTCAAAGCTGACCCTGTTTTGAGCAGGAGGTTGGACTAGAGACCTCCTGAGGCCTCTTCCAACCTGAATTATCCTGTATAATGGAACAAAATGGCTTATATCGGGCAGCTGAAATTATCTGGCTCTTTACTGTTCCTTGTGTCCATAGCATAGGTAAATAGAGAGTTCAGAAAAGGCAATTCTACTGAGCAATAACAATTAAATGCCAATTACATAATGAGAACGTAAATGTTTCTTAGGAAATAGAGGGTGTGCCAGACAGCTCTGTGAGTCCATGATGTTTCCTTTTGGCCACATATAATAATAACAGAGGTCTTTGAACAGTGCCCCTGGTGAAATTTCCTCTTCCAGGACAACAGAAAAGCCATACGTGTCTCAATATCCAGAGATGTGACACCCTGAGCCTCTTGCCACAGCAAAGCTTATCAGCTCCTTGACCCTTTTTGTTTCAAGGAAGGGTGCTGGAGGACCCAAATCTTTATTTCCTGCTATGTTTTTTAAGCCAGACGCATTATGTTGTGTACGCTGCATCCTACCCTCACCCCTGCTTGGCCAGCTCTCCGCATACTCTTACCAAGTTTGCATCACTGCCAAACGGGGTGAAGTGGTTGTCACATTGGGGATGCGTCTCTATTCAGAAGGACCTGGACAGGCTGGAAAACAGGCTGATGGGAACCTTGAGGAGTTCAACCCAGCAAATACCAAGTCCTGCATCTGGGATGGGCTAACCCGACACAGCAGTAGAGCGTGGGGATTGACTGGTACCGCAACTTGGGCTGTGGAGTCTCCTCCTTTGGAAATAAACGTGAGATTGCTCGAGCAATCTCATTCTACTTTGGCTCTGGCTGTAAACAGAAGTCAGACTAGACACCTCCCAACTAAAATAATCCAGTGAATTCAACCCTTGACCTGCCCAAGACCTCCAAGCACGGGAGAAGTCTCTGAACTGGTGTTACACAAGCTCTTCCTTCTTGGCTGATGTTAGGCTTTACAGTTCAAGCTTAAAAAAATGTTCATTAGAAACTTGCTGGCAATAAAACGTGAGAGGGCTAGCTGGAAACAGTAATTAAACATAAATGATTAAAAGAAGATTGATCCCACTTGCAAGCGTTTAAATATGCCAGCTGCTAAATTACAACATTGGCACAGACCTGGATGCCAGTGCTCGATGAGATCCGTGTGGATAGGAGGCAGCCTGTGCTGATCCTCGACCTGAGAGCAGACCAGCACAGTTGAACCCTCAACAACCAGAAGAACATTGAAGCAAACCCCCCATAACTTCTTGAGGTCTTTGGGATGAGCCAAGAATGCATCAGTCTGGCCTGGACCATGGGATCATGAATTAAAACAGCCTGGTGTGGTTAGAGGGGGCTGCAAATTGTTTTAAAGTTTCTGCTTAGGGAAAGGCATCCAAAACTTAGAAAGAAAAGGGAATATAGAGTAAATGGCGTTGGGAAGGGGATGGTCAGCAGCTGGGCACGTCTCTACTGCTGCAGCTGTAACCTATGTGCCTCAGGCACTCGTAGGTATTGGAAGTAAACCCCACATTCAAGTCCAGCAGCATCTAAATTACCTCTCCTAGCAGCTGTCCAACCCCTTCTTTGCTCCCCTGCAGAACTCTTTGTGTCACCGAGCACTGGGCCCTTCACAGGCAGACATTCCCCAGAACAAACACAGAATGAAACTGCACGTAGGAAGCAAGCAGCCACACGCACACCTCAGCCCTGTGGTAGGGACTGCGCATACGGGTTGGTTGGATCCCTTACTCCATCTGCTCGATTTGCAGGCTGAATCATTCCAGCGTGAACGAGAGCACTCGAAAGGGTGCAGGGCCTCGTACGAGGGGGCTCCGCTTCCAGTTAGAGCTCAAGGCACGCACTGTTTAATAGCTGAGAACGTAGCATGACGTTTCCCATGCTGCCAGATGGGAAAAAAGGAATGACAGGCAGGTCGGGCCCATTGTGGGCAATCATCTCAGGTCCCTTTCACCATCATTTGTGCTCACAGGCGCCTATCAGGCTGTGTGTCACGTGTGTCTCGTGCTTTCGTTAGTCCTTTCATTTGTAGGCAAGAGATCGCGTCTGTTGCTCCCTTAATTATGGAGAAGTTGTCTGTGCACACTTTAAACAAGACCCTGTTCTGCTCTTTATCAATATTGAACACGCTTCCTGCCTCCTCAGTGCTCCAGCTTGCAGCCACGCAACATTTGTTCATCGCTGCAGGCTATGTCAGGGAGACTTTGATAGAGCAGCGAGAGAGTTCCTCCTTCAAATAAACAGCGCTAGCGAAGCGACCGGAGTTTTGCAAACACTGTCAGGATCGCAGCCGACAGGAGCTGCACTGGCTCGTGGCTGCAAATGGCACATTTCAATGTGTGCAGTGAGTGCTGCTACAGCAACCACATCTCCCTCAGGGTGTGTTGCCGGTTCTCCCATCTAACCCGGCTTCTCAGCCCGTAAGTGGGCATCCAGGTGTGCATCGCAGCACTTCGGGGGCTGGGGAGCTCCTCTGCTAGTGCAACATGGGCCAACGGTGTCCTGGCAGCCAAGAGGGCAACCGTGTTCTGGGGGGCACTGAGCACGGCATCGCCAGCCGGGTGAGGGAGGGGATGGTCCTGCTCTGCTCTGCGCTGGGGCGGCCCCACCTCGAGCACTGGGGGCACTTTGGGCACCACAGGATAAAAAGGATCTCAAGCTGCTGGAGAGCGTCCAGAGGGGCCCCAAAGCTGGGGAAGGGTCTGGAGGGGAAGGGGGTGAGGAGAGGCTGAAGGCACTGGGGCTGCTCAGCTGGAGAAGAGGAGGCTGAGAGGGGATCTCAGAGCTGTTCCTGCCTTCTCACAAGGGAGGGAGGGGAAGCAGGGGCTGAGCTCCTCTCTCTGCTGCCCTGGGATGGCCCTGGAGGGGATGGCAGGAAGATGCCAGGGGAGGGTTAGGTTGGCCACTGGGAAGAGGTTCTTCCCCCAGCGGGTGGGGGAGCCCTGGAACAGCTCCCCAGGGCAGCAGTGCCGGCACCCAGTGTGCCAGCACTGCAGAAGCCTTTGGCCAATGCCTTCTTCAGACCTATGGGTACCACAAACAGAAACCTCGAGGGCACCAAGAGAAGCCCCGAGGGCGACTTGAGGGTGTTGGTTGATGAGAAGCTCACCATGACCTGACAATGTCTGCTCAGCATGTTGAGGGGGGTGATTCTGCTCCTCTTCTCTGCTCTTGTGAGAACCCAGCTGGGGTACTGCATTCAGCTCTGGGGCTCCCAACAGAAGAAGGGCAGGGATACGCTGGAGCGAGACCAGAGGAGGCCACAAAGGCCATCAGAGGGCTGAAGCACCTCTCCTGTGAAAACAGACTGAGTTGGGGTTGTTCAGCCTGGAGAATAGCAGCCCTCCAGTCCTTAAAGGAGGCCGACAAGAAAGCTGGAGGAAGACTTTCTACAAGGACACATAGTGATAGGACAAGGGGGAATGGCTTTAAATTGGAAAGGGGGAGACAGAGATTAGACATTAGAAAGAAATTCTTCACCTTGAAGGTGGTGAGGCCCTGTCCCAGGTTGCCCAGGGAACCCTGTGGCTGCCCCATCCCTAGAAATGCTCAAGGTGAGGTTGGATGGGGCTTTGAGCAACCTGATCTAGTAGAAAGTGTCCCTGTCCATGGCAGGAGGGCTGGTACTGGGTGATCTTGAAGGTCCCTTCCAACCCAACCCATTCTTTGATTCTATGATCTTACTTCTCTCCAATTAGAAGAAGGCTTAAAAACACAAACTACTCGTCAGAGTTACTGCAGACTCTGAGAAACATTGTATTTATACCTTGAGTCACTTCACCAAGGAAGCAAAATCAGGCCTTCGCTGGTTGCCAAATGCTGGGAAAACTTAATGAATCTGTTCTGTTATACAGGGTAAGTGACACCAAATCTATCGCAGGCTAAGTGGGGGCTTAACTTCCTTTTGCACAATGATTAAAGCAAACTTACAAATCATGTTATTACACAGGTAATAATCATCTGCAGCTTTCATGCTAGAGTTGACTTACTTCTGGTGGCTTTTGTGACGGTTTGTCAAGTGACTGGTTATTTTAGACCCTTCTGCTTGGAGCTCTCCAGCCTGAACAAGGCTCTGAAGGTCAGCACTTTCTGAAATTGAAACTTTGCCAGAGCTGTCCTCCCGCACGTAGAGAAAACCACTGCTTGCTTTTTCAAACCCCAGTGGTCACTGCTCAGTCTCATGACCAGATATGAGGAGGAATCCAGGAAACAGAAGATCTGTAGGCCACAAAAATGCTGTCAGGTTGGGAGTGTTTTACTGCAGGAACAATACCAGTGTATAAATCAACATACAGAAGAAAAATGACACTAACCAAGACAATCCAAACAAATATCACATCCCTGACAAGTGATGGCACTCAAAATTTAACTGAAATCGTTGGGGCATGCTGCCAGGTGAACTCCAAATGTCAGAGCCTGAACATTAGTCAGAGTAAATGTCCATCCAGAGCCCAGTGTCTTGTGACTTGCTAAAGGATGCAACTCTTGGCCAACCCCCCAGGCTTCTGGCAAACCAAGGCTTTAGCAACAGCTCAGGCAGGCAGTTGCGTCTGGATCCCTGTTTTGTTGAGTTGCCCCCGTGTACTGACCATCTCACAATGCATCAAAGCCATTTCTGAATCCACCTTTGGTTCTGTAACAGCCCGTGCCAAGGTTAGGGTGATTTCAGTCACATTCTGGGTAAAAAGCACTTCAATCAGATCCTTTCATTGCTACTGGTTCTTGCTTTGCGTATAAACAGAAACGAGTCAAGATCATCACACTCAGCTGAGCAAACCCTAACCCCAGAGAGGACCTCCTTGAAGGCCCTCGTTCTTCCATAGCTATCGCCAACCCTTGCACCTTTTCCAGTTCTACTTGGTGCTCTTGAGAGTGTGGCCAGATCTGCAGGAGGCACCCAAGAGGAGAGCACACAGCTTTATATGAGAGTGAGATGAGGATCATTTTCAGATGCATTTGCAGACACCTTCAAATCAAGTACTTGAGGCCAGAGATGAGTCTGCAGATGTAAAAGGTCGGGATTTACACGGACTTACAGAATTATGACTTCAGTTCCTCCATTGCAGCTCAGTGCACAGTGCCAGGGGCCAAGAGGGAGCCAATCCTAAAGTCATCCAGCATGTCAGAGCCCACGTGCTTCCCACTGCCCTTGCTCTCCATTATCTCAATTCAACACATCCAGTGCTGCACTTTGGGGCAAACAAGCTTGAATTATCTGCTGGTGGGGGGGGCTGTCGTGCACTGATGTGTTCAGAGCACGTGAATGAAACCTTGGGTCCAGCAAAGACGCGCCAGCAGGGGATGTGTGCTCCTGCTTCCCTCCTGGACCTTGAAGCGAGGTCGCCTTCTGGCTTAGTTTCGAGGTTTTACAATATGACCGACCGAGTGCTTAGCTCAAAGCTCCCTCCCCACGCTCCGTCTGGCTTTAGTACGAGCTAAAGCCGCAACGGGCAGCTTAAATTTATACCACTAGAATAACACGCTCAGTTGTTCCACCAAGAGAGAAACACACATCCCAGAAATGCCTTTTGCCAAAGTCTCCTTTTTTTTGCAACAAGCCCACTGGCTGACGAGCTTGCCAAGCATGTCCTTCACTACTCGGCCCCCCCTCCCCATCGCCCCCCCGGCACTGCAACTCCAGCAGAAAAGAGGCTCACCAACGCACTGCAGGCGATACAGCTGTGCCCTCCTGTTCCCACCAGGCACATAGAGGGAGAAAGAGGGGGGAGTTCCACAACTCCAGAGGCTCCTGGGCACCTCTTTCAGGATGACTGCGACTGCTAAATAAAAAACGACCATGTGAGAAATGAGTTGTCAGAGCTGTTTTCCACCAGACTGGGCGGGCAAGAAGGACGTTCACACCGGTACCAGCGACGGCTTCAGGTCCTTGTGTCCCTGGAGCTGGGACGGGCACTGCTGATGTTCCTGTGGGGACCACAGCGAGCTCTCTGCCAAGGGGCTGATGCGAGCACAGCAAATGCTCCGCAAGCACAAAAAGCAGGCAGAATAATAAAATTGTTTAAGAGGGTGTAAGTAACCACATGAATATGCGGGACAGCTGTGAATTCTTGTCAGACTGCTTTGGCACGCTCACGCTTGCGGATTTCTCACGCAGGACAGGTGAGGCAGAGAACAGTGCTTAATAAACTGCAGATAAGGACCTGACTGGGAGATGTATTGATAGAAATGTGGTAAGAGAGAATGAATGGCCGCGCCGAAAAGATAGTCCTCCTTCCCGTGAGCGAACAGAAAGGAGTATTTAGCTGCCTTTGTAATCTTGTGGCTTTTACTTCTAGCTGTAATTAGACATCGCTTGGTGTCTCTCAGCTATGCAGAAACTGCACTAATGCAATAAGAGGTCCTTTCCCACACGCGATTTTCAAGCTCCTGTAGAACATTGTATTGATCTGATGATAGCTAACACTTCCACGGGCATGTGAGTCAGGTAAGGAACGCTTTCCTTTGGGGTTATGAAACGGCTCTCAAGTTGTTTGACTTCCAGTAAGACATTCGGCTTTCACCAGTGTTGGTGAAGATCAAAGTGGGATGATTAAACAGGAAAAAGATATCAAGTACCTTTCTGTACCAGGGTTTTAGGAGTCTAAAGTCCCAGTTATCCTCAGTTTGAAAAGGGATCTGAAGAGCCAAAATTGATTTTCATAAATGGAGCCACAAACCATCACCACGGTGCCTGCAGGCCGACCTTAGCACTTCCACGGCAGCCAGGACTTTTTAACAGCCTCTCGGGACTTGCATCACAGGGCCCCCAAACCCTGTGATGGCACTTCAGAAGCAGGGCCGTGGGAATACAGGACATCTTGTCTCTTGGTTTAGTCACCAGTACTGGGACATTCAGCCGCTTGCTTCATTTTCCTCTGTTTACACACAAATGCTTTTAATGACACTGCCAGAAATCAAGCAGCACTGAATCGCCCCTGATGTTCAAACACCTTTTTTTTCTACATTATCTATCCACGCAGAAAAGTGGTTGAGTAGTGGTTTTTCTCTTTTCCTGGGATATCTTAAGCTATTTTTTCCACAGGAGTGCAGCCTTCCTCTAAGGGCGCTTGGAAGATGACCTTTCAGCACAAAAGGGAGTGTTGGAGCATATGGGCAGTCTTTATCTTGGCATGCCGGGGAGGTCAGTGGAGGTCGCTCCCAAATCAGGTCACTGCTGCTGCACACCTGCTACCCAGCTGGAGCGGCACTCACTGGACACAGCACAGCTCCAGAGCGTAGGAGGGACCATCCCATACACAAGGGAACACTGTGGATTATCTACAAAACCCTAGACAACTTCCACCTCCCATTCCCAATCCACTCTGCACCTCAACGCTTGTTTAATTTAACTGGTCGCACTGCAATTTCGGCTTAGAGTTTAGTTGGATGGGAGCTTGCACCGTAGGAGTCAATAGCACGAAGGGCAGGTTTTAGTGTTTCTGACACATCCTGGAAGGCCATGGAAATGCTGGAGCATTTCATTACTCCTACAAATCCCAGTCAGCAAAGTGGGCTGCAGCTGCAAGAAAAACTGACCCCACTCTCAAATGATATACCCCTGCAGTACCAGCCCTGCTCCTCGAACTGGAGTATCAGCCCTTCTAAAATGATCATCGCATGATTCATGCAAGGGTCTTCTTCAGGAATATAGGGTGGGTGAACGTATAGGGTGGGAGCTGGCGTTGTTTAGCCTGCAGAAAAGGAGACTCAGGGGAGACCTTATTGCTCTCTACAACTGCCTGAAAGGAGGCTGTAGTCAGGCAGGGGTTGGTCTCTTCTCTCAGGCAACTGGTGACAGGACAAGAGGACACGGTCTCAAGCTTCGCCAGGGGAGGTTTAGGCTTGACATTAGGAACAAGTTCTTCACTGAGAGGGTGATTGGCCATTGGAATGCACTGCCCGGGGAGGTGGTGGAGTCACCGCCCCTGGAGGTGTTTAAGGAGAGATTGGATGAGGCTCTTAGTGCCATGGTGTAGTTGACAAGTAGGAGTAGGTGTAGGTGTTGGGTCATAGGTTGGACTCGATGATCTCAGAGGTCTTTTCCAACCTTATGATACTGTGATACTGTAAACACAATAAAGGCCAAAAACCCCACAGCAGACACATTTTCTATAAAGCCTTGTGAACACAAGCCAGCCCTAATAGATTGTGGCAACGCGCCTGCCAATGTAACACTCCTGTACTGCCTGCTGGAACCTGACAGAGATCACAGCCTGAAGCGTTACGTGCATTGAGCGAGGTCAGATACTCCTGGGGTTCTGGCCATACTGATAACTTGAGAAAACAGAACTCACATCTCTCGATGACCCTGCAGAAATCCATTTATGCACATTCAGAGAGCAGCAGTTCCCTGACTCCCAAAGATGCTGTAGGATGAGCGATTGCTGTATGGTCCAGCCACCCTGGCTCCATTTCTTCAATGTAGCTGCACCTACGCCCACAAACAGCTACCTGAAGCACATGTACCCTGCACCCCTGTGTCACCTGCAGCCCTCAGACTCTTCACAGTATCACAGCGTTGGAAAAGACTTTTGAGATCATTGAGGCCAACCTATGACCCAACAACAACCCATCATCTAAACCATGGCACTAAGTGCCTCATTCAATCTCCTCTTAAACTCCTCCAGGGACGGTGACTCTTACGTCACTGTCGCAGAGACATCCCACATCTCTGCTCACTGCGTTGAAGTCTTTAGGAAGGCTGTTTTGTTGCCCTCATATCATGGGTTATACGGCAGCCAGCTTAAGTCAGGCCTGGCTTCTGCCATGAATAGGAGCACACCTGGGCAACAGACAGCCTGGATCCAAGATTCTGTCCCTGTTGTCTACAGCTCCTGTGCACCAGTTCTGACCTGTACTTAAGGGAGTGATTAGACATGGCCTCTGGTATTAATGGCCATCAGAACACGAGAGATTAGACAGACATCACAGTTTTTCCCACATAAAGACAGCTTATTTTATCAGCAATCCGCATACTAGACTTACTTCTATTAAGGGCCCTAAAAAAACCCCATATCCCAACATCTGGAAACATCACTATCAAGACCAGTAAAGTAGAAGATGTTTAAAACACAGATTAAGAATAAGACACTAATTGGAACGCGACAATCTATCAGCACTTAATGCTTACCTAGTGTGACACACGGTATTATGCAACCCTGTACAAACTCAACTGATCGGCCAAGGCTGGCCTTTGCTCATAGACAGGTGAGCCAGTCCAAGAACAGGCTGCCAAGACTCTACCACCTTCATTAATATTTCTGATGTAGGGGCTTGGAGGAGACAAAGTGGAAGAGCTGCCTCGTATCCTCCAACAGGCCCAACAATGGGTTCTTCCTGCTCAGTGAACCACCAGCAGGACCCTGCTCCAGGCCACGTCTCTGACCTCCAGGGCAGCCAATAAAGCTCTAGGCAGATCCAGCCTCTTGGCAGACACGATGTAAAACAGGGCCCGTTTAGGAATATCTAGACCAAATAT
Source organism: Neomorphus geoffroyi (assembly GCA_033558235.1). Taxonomy (NCBI): domain Eukaryota; kingdom Metazoa; phylum Chordata; class Aves; order Cuculiformes; family Neomorphidae; genus Neomorphus; species Neomorphus geoffroyi. Next base: position 1,393,327 of record JAUMJM010000092.1, on the reverse strand, counting down.
TCCCAACCAGTTTGGAATCGCCCTTAACACACCGATTCTTCCCAGCTAGTTGGTCAATGCTGCAAACAACATGGAAGTCTGCAAGACATTTGCAGAGATCCTTGCAGGCCAGGCTTGCTGCAACGTTACATTTCTGGTAATCACAGCCACCCACACAGAGATCACTGCTGTACTTCAGCGTTTGGTTTCCAGCATTAGTGTCAAGTTACTGTTATACTGAATTCATCACATTTACCTGCCTTTGAGATGCACTTGGAGACTGGTAGAATAAGTCCTTTATGCCTAATAAATATTATGTGTGACTTAAGTGGAAACTGTTTAAATAAAACTTGGTATTCCAGCAAAAAAAAAAAAAGCAACACAGAAAGAGAGAGATTTTGAAGCTGCGATCAACTGGAACTTACCGCTGAACTTACCGCTGAACTTACTGCTGAACTTACCGCTGAACTTCCCACTTCAGCAGATTTTCACCAGGTTCAGAGGATCAATTCCATAGTACTTTCTTAGGCCAAGTTAACTGCCCCACAAGCACTGGGCTGTGATTCCAGATGGAAATAAAATTCAGGACTCCAGTAGGCAGGAAAAATGTCCAACCGTGCTTTTCAATGCCATGAAAAATCTAGAGAAAAGGCAAAGTGGATGAATGCCAAAATATTTTAAACAGGCAAACTCTTTTGTTCAGATAGCTGAGCAAGTCATTGATACGTGATTAGAGCATGGATGACAACTTGAGAAACTGTTATCAACTCACCTTGGAGTCTCTGACAACTTCATTGTGGATATTAATTTGTTTACAAGAAAAAAAGGCAAGAAAGTGTTACGAAATTTGTCGCTTTACTGAGTATTTTTTGAGTGGATAATTGAAATACTCATTCAGTCCTCTTGCAATTTGCTACAGCCGGGGTAAAACACAGCCGTGGAACGGAGAGTTGTTATCTCACTGGATATCAACGTTTGCAGTGTAGGTGTCTGGCCCACCAGCACACTCTTCCGTACCCTTCAAGAATGAGGGGAAGGGCTCTGATGTGGCACTTTCTCTCCATTGGTCACCAGGGGAGTTTCGCGGTTAGGAGCTGGAGCTATCGTAAGCGTCAGCACTTTCAGATTACAGCAGGAGTAAGGCAGGCGGGCACGAAGTGCATTCAAATCTACTAAAATGGCAAATTTTGAAATATTGTTTTCATGTCTTCGGTTGCTTCAATATTAGATGACGAAAACAAGGAAGAGCAGCTTGGTTTATGGTCAACAGAAGGATTTGTGGATTTGAGTCACGTCTTTATTAAAGCGTAGCCTCTCTGTCCTTCAGAAATGTCTTCTATTTTTCATATAAACTATGACAGAAGGTCAGGTTTCTTCCTGCACCTCCGTGTTGCCCGGAATAGTCTCTCTCTGAAATGTTGAGGTCTTTTCTCAACTTGATTCTATATCCATTTATGGCCCCTTGAATTGTTAGGGTGTTGAAGTGTCCTCGTCTTGCTTGACCGCTGTCCCTGGTTGAAAGAAGTCTTTCCTGGTACATGAGGGTTTCAGGACTCCCAGGGTATCCTGAACTTATCCCTCCAGCTGGGAGGAATCTGTCCATGTTGCTTAGTCCACACAAAGCGTTTGGTCAGCAGAGACGTGTGAAGCACCTGAACTAAACGTCGCGTGAGGTTCTCCTACAGTCGTGCTTGCGTTGCATCAAATGAAAGCACGTCACCACACAGCACCAGGACTGAAAGACACCAGAAAACCATGTAGGTCATGCCAGCTGTAAATGTGTCACACATGAAAGAAATCCGTTAAGCTTGCCTTTGAAGATCTCCATCGTCGAAAACTCCACAGCTTCCTGAAGTTGCTCCAGTCACCATCACAGTGCTTCAGATTTTTCTTCTAACATCTTGCATATTTCTCGCTGACATGGAAGTGCCTCTACCTGAGACGTTGAGGGGAAAATTCCTTTGCAGGTGCACCTCACAACTTCCCAACAGGGCCTTCTCCTTCCCTTAAGCCCATATTGACTCCTGCAGGCTGAGTCACTGGAGTAACTGTGATTAAAAAATACTTTTTTTTTAATGTAGTAATTTAAAAAATATTAAACATTAATTTTTAGATTAAAAAATGTTATTTTTATCTAACAAAACATTCAAGTCACTCATCCCTGTCATTGGGCACTAGTGCTTTAGCCCATGGAGCAACGCATGTGGGTTTTGACCTGAAAATACTGAAAAATGGTTCTTACCTTAAACAAAACAGTTGGCACACACAGGTGGGGTTTCCAGATGGCAAAGGTGGTATCACCTGATCCAGAAGATATGATCTCTGGAGGTGGCGCTCAGCAAAATAGAGAAAGCAGTGTCCTTCATCACAGAGTCATAGAATCGTCTGGTTGGAAAAGACCTCTGAGATCATCAAGTCCAACCGTACCTGTCCCATTACTAAACCCTGTCCGTAAGGAGCTCATCTACCTGTCTTTAAACCCCTCCAGGGATGGGGTCTCCACCCCCTCCCTGGGCAGCTGTGCCAGGGCCTGAGAACCCTTTCAGGGAAGAAATGGTTCCTAAAATTTTTCCCAGGAGGCAGAGAGCTCCAGAGAGCAGTAAATTAGAGACGTAAGGAAAAAGCAGAGGGAAGGAGGTGTCTCTGGGACTGCCCGTGTGTTCTGGCATCACACACTTGGAAGTGGCACAATCCCCAGCTAGCAGGGCCAACCGAAGCACAAAAGCTGAAGCTGGAGGCAGCCTCCCCTGGAAGAGACGGGATTCGTATTTAAAACAAGATTTATTTTTTTATTCTGGTAGATCCAAACCACGGGGAAAGATTTTGTTTCAGTTTTACCAATTGAAACCAGAATATTATTTTTTGCAGAAACTGCATTTTCCATCAAAGAAATTTTCACTTGAATGTTTCTGATCCACTTAAATTGGTTTTAAAATTGTTTTTAATGTCCCCTGTCAGTATCAGGATTAGTTTCTGGATACACTCTGTTTATTTTACTTTCTCTCCCAGAAGATATAAAATCCGATGCAGTTTGAAACTTCAGTAGTATTTTTATTGAATGTTGAGGTTATAGAACTGCCAGAGACTGAACTGTTTAAATAAACTGTCCGAAGCTGCAGTGAATGGATCTCCAGGGGTGCATTGAGATGTCAGGCAAGCAAAAGCTACTTGATTTTGTAATTCAAGAATTACTTTTTACTCCTATAAACTTACTGCAGCCCAGGCAAACTCACAAAGCATTTAAGCCATGCAATAGTTTAAATATTCAATTTAATAATCTGGTTGGTTTTATATGTGACACCTGAAAAACTGTTTTATATATGGAAGGCATCTAACCAGGACTGTGGAAGAGCAAAACACCCTCTGCTCTTGCTCTCTTGGGAGAGTCTGCAGCTGGGGGTGTCTGAAAACTATCACACTGTGTAAAAACACACCTTCTGTCTTCTGATGTTGGTTGTACCATTCCGCGTGGTTTCAAATACGAAAACATGTTTGAATAAATGTATATTTAATGTGTTGGATTTGATTCTTCCAGTTGTAAATTTGGACCATAATGCTGGATTAAAGTTTGAATATTTTTAGGCAAGGCTAATAATAACTCAGCAGGCACACGTGCAGGTCAGATCTCTGCTTTCCCATCTTGGGACACAGCTTAGACCTTGTCCTCTTGCACGTGGACCAAAGCTTCAGCAAGGACTTTCTGTCGTGTCAGGAGCGGCTGAAGGCACTGGGGCTGCTCAGCTGGAGAAGAGGAGGCTGAGAGGGGATCTCAGAGCTGTTCCTGCCTTCTCACAAGGGAGGGAGGGGAAGCAGGGGCTGAGCTCCTCTCTCTGGTGCCCTGGGATGGCCCTGGAGGGGATGGCAGGAAGATGCCAGGGGAGGGTTAGGTTGGACACTGGGAAGAGGTTCTTCCCCCAGCGGGTGGGGGAGCCCTGGAACAGCTCCCCAGGGCAGCAGTGCCGGCACCCAGTGTGCCAGCACTGCAGAAGCCTTTGGCCAATGCCCTCAGTGCCCCGGGGGGAGTGTTGGGAGGGTCCTGGGCAGGGACAGCAGCTGCACTCCATGGTCCTTGTGGGTCCCTTCCAGCTCTGGTGATTCTGTGACTGCCCAGAACGGACACGTCTGAAACCCTGCTGCTCAAATTTAAGTTCAGCCTCATCGAGTGAGAGGTTCTCACCTGAAACCCTCCAGGATACCTGACTCTCTGTGGCCTGAGTCTCCTCAAACAGCATTTCATCGGTACCACCACACCTACAGGATGGTCAGAGTTTAGTTTCTTTTTTTAAAACATATATAAGAAAGAAAAGAGCTAAATGATTGACTGCAGCCATCTCAGCCAGCCCACGCTCCACGCACGAAATGTGCTGTCACGCATCAGGCTCTTTCACAGCAAGACAAGCAGGAGCAGAGCCGAGGAAGTCACCTCGGTCGCGTCCCAGGTGAGAAAGCACTTGGGGTTGGCAGCAAAAGCCCCTGGCAGTGGGTGAATGCAGTGAGCAAATTCCCCGTGCAAAACACATCCTAAAAGCAGAGCTTTGAGCACACAACCGTAAATAAGATTTCTGAATGCTTCTCATCCTTTCTTTTTCTCAAATCCTGCTGGAGAGGTACAAAACGCTCAGGTTTCAGAGTACCAGAGCTGCTGACTCACAGCAGAAAGGAGCAGCGACAACAGCCTGAGCCTCCTCTCTGTGACCGCTCGCGGTGACCCGCTGCAGAGGCCCAGCACTGGAGAAACCACAGCTTTGATGAGGTGATGAAAAGTCCAACCCTGCTGATGTCTCACCGCAGCACGAAGGCGGAAGGAAGCTTTTCTCCTTGTTTTGCTGTGCCTCAGCACCTCAGAAATCCATGTGGCGGAGGGGGATGTGCAGAGAAGCCCACGCGGAGCTGCTGCTGGAGCAAAGTCGCAGCGTTTTACCCCGGCAATGAACTTTCCATCTCATTTCCATTTGCATTGAAATATCAATTTGCATTTATTAAAAAGCCCTTACCCTCCTCTTCAGGAAAAAAAAACCCCACAACCATCCCGATCTACAGAAAGAGATTGGTTTATATAAAATCCTATTAGTTTAGCTGATTGCTTCCAAAACATTTCTGAGAAAGCCTTCCGTTACCACAGAAATGGTGCTGGGCCTTTTTGCAGGCGAACTGCCACACAGCCTGATGACTTGGGCAAATATTCACCAAGACAGCTGCTTCTGCGAGCAGGGACGCCAGCCTGCCGCACGTCGTTCAAGGAAAGAGCAAGAAATAGCTGCTCTCCTCCGCGAGGGCAAGGGCTAAACCCGCCGCAGCCCCCTCGCCGCAGCCCCCCAGGCACGCGGGGAGCACACGTGTCCAGGAGCCTGTGGGTCTGTGGGGAAGGAGGAGGGAGACAGACGATGGGAGAGTCTGAGAGAGCAGAACACACGGACACGTGGGGGGATGACGTGCTGGAGAAGAGCAGCGAGGGAGCGTGCCCACCGCCTTGGCCGAGAGCTGCATTCCTCCTCGGTGTCATCATTTTCTCCTCCTCGCTGGAACAACCCGAGATCCCACAAGCTTTTGCCGAGCGATGGAGCCAAGAGAGCTAACAACGCTGTAATTTTATAGACTTCTATGTCAAAGCCTCCTCGAGGTGTTTGCACTGGGTCCATCCCTGAGGCGCGGCTCTTTGGGGCAACCTGGGTGACGTGAAAACAGCCAGGAGCGAGGAGTTCATCCCAGTGGCCGGGCGTTGTGGTGGCAGGAGGTTCTCCGGGTGCGTGAACGCGAAGCTCGCTGCTGAGGGTCTTGCGAAGGCTGCGAAGGCTGCGAAGACTTTGCCAAGTCAGGGCTTTGGAGTCACTGGATAAACGTGGTGCCCTGCAGCCCTGGGGGTGCTGCCTGCCCCTTTCCTGCAAACACACAGCGTTTCTCAGCTGCTCCCCGGAGGTGCCTTTGTGAAGCAAGGCAAGCATCCAGATCCAAAACACCGTCATAAATTTGGTGAGGATCCCAAATCTGGGAAAAGAGCCTGCACAGACCTTGTGTTTTTTACTGTAACAACAACCATCTCAGTCACCGTCCAGAACACAAACGTCTGATTAATTGCAGCAGCAGGATGCAACGGGACGCGGTGACAACCTCCGTAACTACTGTAACGCAGAAAGCCACCACCAGCCTCCTCGGCCTTGCAGAAAAAGAAAGAGGTGGGGGAGGAAATCAGCGACGACTGGAGACGCAGCGTGAGAGGGCAGTAAAAATTGAAACATTTAGCAGCTATTCCACATAACCTTGAGACGTAATTCTCTGTTCTAATAAGGCAAAATGGAAAAAAATCTGGAACTGCTGCAGCACCAAGGAGGTATCACCAGCCATTGCCAAAATAAAATAAAACATCAGATCCCTGGGACTTTTCCTCCCGGCAGCAAGGGAAGGCAACATGCAAGTCCTGTGTCTCAGCTTCCCTGCAAGCACCTGGCGGTCTCACACCACTGCCTGCAGGCCAGCGAGCTGAATTACTGTATCTGGGTGTGACCAGCACTGGGAACCAGTGGCCCTTCACTCCCAGCCCCTTTTAGGAGAATCGTGGAATCCAGACATGGGGATTGCGAGGGGCTTTTCCATCTCACGCATTTCAATGACCAGTGACGCGGCACTGGCTGGGCTCTTAATGAAAGGCACCCAACGTGCAGCGCAGGCGTGTGTGTTAAAACAGGCACCCACTCAATTCAGCAGCTTTGTCCACATTCCAGTACTTTTTTCCCAAAGACACCTCTTTCCTCAATTTGTACTTTTCCAGAGACCTAACACAGCACTGGGGAGGTCAAAAGGGCACCAGAGACGAGCAGGAGCCCTCTTGCTTTTTGGATTGAAGTGACCAAAGCACAGAGGGACCATCCAACAAGAGTCCTAATGACATCTCGCCTTCATCCCAACTTGCAGAGGAAGCCGGAGCGATGGACGCGTTGAGGGACAGCCCTCCAACGTGGTGCACTCACGGGCTGTGTCTGCCCTGTGTTTACACTGCACGAGGTACTGAATCGGTCCAGCACAGCACCGCCAACGCCCGCAACTTCCCTGCTGCTCTTGGCCAAGTCTATCCCGGCAGGAAGCACAACACCTATTTGCAGGTCAATACCCAATATCCTAACGACCGCCCTAAGCTTCCTGAGAGTGCAGGAGCCGACACCGAAGGTCAGCAGATGCAGCAGGGATTACCAAACGCACCAGTTTCCTTTGCCTGCCTGCTCCCAGCCTGGCTTGTTCCGCAGCTGGGGGTGTGAACAAGGAGCAGCAGACAGGCAGCAAACAAACAAGAAAAAAAAAACCACCTTTCTCCTTCCCTGCATTTCAAACCTTGTCTGCAATTTTCCAGCAGCAGCTCTTCCCTGGTGCCATGAGAGAAGTAGAAGGGAGCTAAAGAGAAAAACAAAACAGCCTTTCTGAAGATATCAGGCCAATTGCACACTGGGAGGAAAAGCCCTTGCTGGTTCGAGCCCCCTTCCCATCTGCTCCATGGAGGTGACCGGCCAAGGCAGCGGAGCGTGAGATTTGATTATGATCGTTGTCTTAACGCAGAGCTAAAATTGTTCCGAGCATGCGGAGCTTCTGGGAATAGGCAAGCATCCAAAATCATCTTTGGATTGCAAACTCCGTGTCGAAGAGATGGCATAAACCGACAGACATCCCCAAACCCTCTGGAGTCAACTTCCCATTGAGCAGGGCTGTCCCTGTCAGTCTGCAATTTCACCTCCAGACAGCTCCTGCTTTCGTTCTGGCCTTGGCAGACAAAATGTTTTTCAGCAAGGAAAAAAAATACGTGTATCGAGGGACCATAAACCAGCTCAGCCCGATTTAAGCAAACCCAGTGGCCGCCGGGTTCTGCTTTTCTCCGCCATCAATTCCGACCTAGTGCCTGTCATGCAAAACCAGTGACGTTGTGGACGGTAGCAACACAAACAGGACCAACCCCCAAATCCCAAAGGTATTTGGATGCCTGAGTGGCAGTTCGACATCTAAATACCTTTGTGGAGACACACGGTTCTTGGGGTTTTCTTACGAAGAAACCATCTCTGTTACCACGTCTGTTCTTGAGAACTCCTGCCCAGCTCTTTGCTTCGAGAAACACCTGTAGCTCAGGTTGTGAGAAGCCAGACGTGGGGGGGCACGCCACCTTCTCCAGCCACTCCTTTTTCTCTTCAACTCTAGAAATTGGAAGCATTTACTACTCCCCTGCTTCTCATTAAATAAGCCTGCCTTCCTGGAGGCCGTGCAGCGCTTTTAGTAGTCAGCAGCACACGGTAAATCAGAAACAACAGCTTTGCTGGCTGGAACGGATCATGCTGTACATCCTTGGAAATACATTTACAGCGGTCCATGTCACGAGCGGATGCTTTTTGTCTATGAGGGTGTTCCTGGTGGCGTAGCAGAAGTCGGTGAACACCAGGGGAATTTCACAGGATAATTGCCCGGTGCGCACAAGGCTTCGGAGTTCTGGCTGTCGGCATCAGGAAAGCAGGATTTGGTCTCTCCCCTGAGCCTTGCTAATACCCAGATACTGCAAAGGAATCTAAAGGGCTTATGCAGTTCCAGGTGGGCAAAGCCCTGAGTAGGGTAGGGGCTCACATAAAGTCGATCCAGGAGAATTAGCATTTCTTCTAGCTTTTATATCCTGCCTAATTCGAACGCCTCTAGGGGTTATTTCCCCCCAGCACCTGCACAATGAGCTATGAAATCCCTACGGCGCTGACGTGCCTACGGGTACCCTTGCAAAGGAAATCCGCTTCAGATTAACTCCAAGTTGGAATGGACAAGGGTCATCGGCAAGAAGGTTGCTCGGGTACCACTCTGCGTTTGGAATGGAAGTGCCCCTCAGTGCCTTCGTAGTAAAAGGTTTCCCTCTTCCAGCAACTCCTCCTGAATCGCATTTTCTCCTGGTTTTTGGAAGCGCAAATGACAATAAGAAGTGTGAAACCTCTGTGGCCTCTCCAAGCGTGAGCCAGCCTCCCTGCTGGGCAAGCTTCTGGGAAAGGACACTTCGGACAACAGAAGCGGTTGCTGCCAATATTCACTTTCAATAACTTTGTCAAGTGCACCGCGTTAGTGTTCATTTTGCTGCCGTGTCAGACCTGCGAGCCCTGCCTGCCGTGCCCAGGCTCCTCTCCCCGCAAGCCCACGCCGCGCCTGTTTGCTTAAGCCCTGGTCTCCTGCACATCTCTATTGCAATGAGCAGTCAGAGAACGCCCTGCCCGTTGATTATAAATGCTGAGCATCTTACAGATATTTTATATCTGATTAAACACTTTACAAGCCCGTTCGTGCAAGTATCGGCCAGATTTCCTCATTCTGTAGGCATAAGAAAATATTTTTTGCTTAGTTCAATAAAACCATTTGTACTCATCTTTTCGGATTCCGCTGCTGTTTTCCCTGGCTCAGCAAGATGTATATTGCAGTCTGTTTAATTGTGTGTTTGATCTTTACTACTTAACTAGATCTATTTATCATTACAATGCATCAGTACGTTATAAAGCTTTCAGGAACATTTATCAACATAACAAAGCTTCCACTGCGGAAGAGTCCTCCAGGGAAATAAAGCAACAGCAACAAACACTTCAGTGCAATTCACTTAACAGGACAAATATTTGTAATTACAAAAAATCTTTAAATGTGATTCTTCCATAAATGACACGTTTTACTTACAATTGCTTTCATAATGTGATGGCGTCTCCAATTTACGCAGCTGATGGTTCCCTCATATTGAAGAAAGCAAGGCCACGTTAACTGCTTCCTTCTGTTTCCCCTGTTGCCAATGTGAAGGCAGAACTCAAGTTCACTGACGTGCAATGGAAAATTTGGCTACACCTAATAAAATGGGAACAAACACTTGAAAAACACCAGTGCGTGATTAATAACTGCTACAAATACGCTGCAGCAATGTTAGATAGCTGCAAGCCCTCTGTGAACTACGTCTACAACAATCAATTAACCATTAATTGTAATGTCTGTTAATCATTGATTAACCCTTTGTAAACAGCAAATATATTACCTTGCTGTAAACTGGGACCACCAGGTTAGATTACACGCGTATTCATGTTTCTCATGTCTATCAAAGAAAAATACCTGTTGTTAATCTATTGTAATTCCAGCACTATTTTTATATATTTAACATTTTTGGAAAATATGTCGCTACCCCTTTAGCACGAGTAATTTGCCTCCCAGCACCCAGTGTGCCAGCCCTGCAGAAGCCTTTGGCCAATGCCCTCAGTGCCCTGGGGGGAGTGTTGGGAGTGTTCTGGGCAGGGACAGCAGCTGCACTCCATGGTCCTTGTGGGTCCCTTCCAACTTGGGTAACTCTAGGATTCTATGAATGGAAACGTAGCTGTGAGGGCCCCTGAAAGCTATTGAGAAAATAGCAAAAGGAAGAAGCAAGGCAAAAGAAGAAGGCAAAAGCAAGGACGTGTTCCACAGAGGACAAAAATCTCAGAGTCAGGATAATAAACAGTGTAATCTACCTCCCAGGCTTCAGAAAATGCCAAGGGTGTCTGTGCTTCCCTTCTGGTTTCTTTAACGAGCCTCCACACTTGTGCCTCTGAAATACTTGGAGCAGGGGCTACCTCTAAATCTTCATTTACACGTTTATAAACACAACAAAGTATTTACAGAGCCTGAACAGGTCCCAGGTCTTTGAGCCTTCTGTGACTGAAGAAGGGAAGTATCACCTGAACTGCGATTCACGGGGTAGCCAGGGCTGACGCAGCTTTATTAACAGTCTCTCTAGTAATTCCTCCTCTTCCTATTTTGTGATACGGTGGCAAATTCTGCTGCTGAAATGCTCTGGGCACGCGTAAAGCCTGAATGACCTGTAAGTAATTAAAAACGGGAGCATTTACAGACTTTTCAACGGAAGAATCTCCGTGTGCAGTATCTGAATATGCCACAACACCTTATTAAAAAAATTATATTTATGGAAGTGGCTTAAAACAGTCACAGGGGAGGCACAGTGTGATGGTTTCACTGTGTAGTTTCGATGCACAAAGTGTCTGTTTTGCCACCTGGTGGCTAGTGCAGAGAGATGGCCGGTGGTTTTGTGCCTTTGTCATCCCCGTGCCCATCAGCTCCCAGATCTTGGAGGGAAAGGGCAGGAGGAGACAGCAGCAATTAAAAAAAAAGAGTATATAACAGTCACAAATGAGATCACTTGTAGTTCTTCAGTTTAGCAGAGAAATCAGTAGGAAAGCTCCTGTATCGCAGCCCAGGTGCTGCGGAGCCAGGATACGGCCCTGGCTTGGAACAGCGAGCAGCAAGGGGTTTTTGAGAAGGGAACTTGAGAAAACAACCGTCCAGCACCTGACTTCATTCCTACCACACAGAGCGGGGCTGGCACGCAACAAGCGTAGATCGTCTGTCTCACTGAGCCAAGGCTTTGGGTTGGTACTCCGGCAGCTGCCCCTCGACACCTCCACAAGCTCAGGAAACCACGTTCTGACATCGCTTTCTTCTCATGTATTTTCATGCAAGGGCCAGACCACAACTTCTACTCCCCGACACATTCAACCAGGCAAAGGCGAAAGCAGGGAAATGTACCCTTCCCACATTGAGCAGACATCGCATTTCTGAAAGCCCAGCCCCCCAGCATGAACGTATCACAAACAAGGAAACATCCACCCTTTCTACCCAGGAATCCCCAAAGGGATTTCAGAAGCTGATGCAGTTGAGCCAGAACATCGGTCCATTTCCAACATTTGGAGTTTTAAACCTCATATCAATGGGTATTGGGGGTGAATTACCGGTTGTGGACTCTCAGAGTAGTTTTTCAAAGCATCATCATAGCGTTAGCATTGTGGGCACGGATTTTCAGCACGCTGTGGGCATCGGGGGACAGAGGGGAGAAGAAGCAGTACACACAGGTACCTCTTCTGGGTGGCATTCATTTCTCCAGTGTGCAATCCCTGAGTAACGATGCCACTTTGAAACCAAAAAATTAGATTCCTTGCCACGAGATGTTTCCAATCTAGGTGTAGCCACCACCTAAAGGCTGGCCAACAGCCTTTTCCAAGGAAAACCTGTGAGCTCTGCTGAGATCTGAACTCAAGGTCTCTTTCTCAAATCCATCCCCAGTTTCTGGGAGCCACCGGCAGCTGCACCACCCACCAACTGCAGATGAAAACTAAAGCACTCTCGGATCACAGCAACACCTACTGCTTGCCGCAGCGGGCACAACGCACGAACAAAGTCTCTGCAGGGTAAGGTTGGGTCCCAGAGTCTGTGTTGTTGGGAAAGACATTCACTGCAATGACACAGTTTGCTTTTGAAAATTGAAGTGGGACACACACCACAACCCAAGCAGCGGCAATTTAATAGTGCTCTTTCAATGGACTTAATATTTTTCTTTTCCTGTAAAATGGGATCAAGCTCAGCTATTATTTACATGAGGCAAAACTGTGCCTTTATCCTTTGAATTTACAGAGGCTGAAACCCTCTAAACTGAGCTCTGAGTCACAGTGGAGATCTTTCATCTCTTACCTGTGCTTCGTGCAATCCCAGGGCTGTACCCTGTGCTTGAAACGCCCGGGCTGCAGCAGGGAGAGGAAAAAAGGAGCTGTTCCAAACAGGAATTCTTGAAACCCTCCAGTTCCAGCAATCCATCTCAAAGGACAGGCTTTCCACTTCATGCTTGGACTGGAAAGTGATGGCCGTGGAGCTAATTACAAATTGCTATAACTTAAGAGATAAAAATAAATCTACCACCATAACCTCATAATGTGATAAACACATCTCACATGCGCTTGGCATTTGAAAAATGTGGGCAAGCAAAGAGCAAAATGACCAAAAACCCATAGAAAAGGGAAAGTGGAAGTCCCCTGACTCCTTTTTAATACCAAAACTACCGGTGCTGATAAGAGCAAATATGTGACTGGAAAACACCACGAGCAGATTCTCTTTCTGTTGCTGTTTAAGAACAGTAAAATGCAGCATGGACTTAACTTTACACGAGGGCTTAACCAAAATCCTACTGAACAGCAACAGAGACTTAAATGGGATTTACTCTGATGCCTTTAGGTGCTGAAGAGCAAGCAGTGCCGCCCACTCCTTTCCCGGGAAGGGGAACTCACTGTGAAGCCGACAGCTGTGTTGGAGGCAACTGGCTTGAGAAGTCAACCCATTGGTTGCATCAGGTGAAGCAGTTTGGAAACGGCTGGAGGGGTTTGGAAACACAAGTCAGAGATGACAGCTCCTCAGGGGATTTGTTTTTAGACGTTGTTTGCTGCCCTGACTCTTAGGGTTTATCCAGGGAGGATCAGCTCCGTAAGCTTTTCCCAAACTACACCAGGAGTCTGCTTTCTCGGCACAGATGACGAAACAGCAGTGACATTGGCAGGTCATTGTTTACCTCTAATACATCAGATCTCACAGGTAAAATGTCTCTAGTGGCACATAAAGGTAATAATTTTGCTCCTTTTTATTACTTTAAGTCTTTGCATCTCAAACTGTATTCAAGAATTTAAATGTATTTTTTTTTAACTTCCTAACTTTATTTATCAATCAGATCCAACCGGGAACTGCCGATCCTTTTCAGACAGCACAAGAGAGAAGGGGAGTAGATAAATACAGACAGTGCAATTAAGAGATGCCTTCAATGGATTGGCACGCTCAGAGGATGATCTACATCACCCTGGAAACGTCTCAAATGCCTCTGACCACCCCAAGGACATGTTTTAGTCTGTGGCTGCCTTGTCACAGTGTCACAACCCTTCCCTCAAAACAAACAATGCTCCTTCAAGAGAACACCCTGTCGTGACTCCGAGCAGAAACGTAAAGACAAAGCGCTGAGATATGATTTGAAGAGCCGTAATTATTTCTGTAGTACAGAAAACATAGGAAGGAAACTCCAGATGAGAAACTGCATAAAAAAAGACCAACTGGGTGATCCCAACCCCCAAAATGGACATAAAACCTGGAATACCGGATACAGTTTCAGTGAGGTAGCATGCATGGAGGTCAGCCAGGGAGAGAGCTGAAAATGACTGGTCTGTGTCAGCTGGAACTCTCAGAAGTAGAACTGACCAAAGGACATTTCTTCTAAAAAAGGGAAGAATTCTAAAAGTAACTTTCCAGGTCCCCCAAACGCTAACAAGAAACGAGGAAGAAGGACGGGAGGCAGATGCTGAGACACAAACAGCCTGATGCAAGTAACGAGACCCAGACAAGGTCCATTCTGCGAGGTACAGACACACGGTGAGTGCAGGTGGTGGGATGAAAGCAAGCTTCTGCACTAGGAGAGCAGCACCACCGCGTCGAGCATCTGCTCAACATGGAGCTTTTGCTACCAATGAGGTGATACCTGGGAAAACGCAATTTGAAAACTGCGAAGAGGATTAATCAAGGTCTTTGAGCACTTGAGACTCTGCAGGAAAACTGTTTATTGAGGAAATCAGACAGTCCATGGAAGCAAGAAGACAACAGCTGAAAGTCAGAGATCAAAAATCCCATAATTCCATCTGCTGAAGATAACCCTGTTGGGCTATGTCATTCCTTTCCACAAAGGAAAGGACGTACAGTCTAAGGAAAGAAACTGGAAAAGAAAACAGACGAATAACAAAGTTTGGTCTTCCTGGAAGATGTGTCACCGCCCTCAGTACAAAGGCAAACCGGCCCAAACGTAACACGCTCACTAAATTCAAGTCAGCCCACGTGACCTCATGTTCAACACAAAACAATAACTGGAATGCAGAGGCAGGGAAAGCCAAATTAAACAAAGGCTAAAAATTATAGTTATGGTTATCCCCCACTTAAATAAACTATCAAAGGAAATGGAAGAAACCCCATCACTTGACACTTTAATACAACGACTACAAATCTTCCTGAAAGATTTAGTTAAATCAAAGCACGGTATCAGGTTTAATCACAGGATCATATCGCATCTAACAACTTTACTTAGTGGTCAGACAAAATTATCGAATAATACTCTCTGCCCTTAGAACTGACAACTGCTTTTTCTTTCTTTTTTTTTTTTTTCCTCCTTTTTTATTATTTTCAATTTTTTCAATTATTTTCAATTATTTCAAAAGGTAGAAGAGTGGGAGTGAAGTGAATAAAGGAAATAGTGGCAGTGCTGCCTTCTCCGTCAAGGCAGAATAAGTGCTAGCAGTGAAGCATTCACTGGGGTTAAACACGAGGAGGAGAAAAGCCTTCAGTCTGAGGCAAGAAGTGAGCTGGTAACGGCCAGACTGCAGCAGTCCCTGTTGTTTGGAAAGCCAGCCTTAATCACTGGAGGTGGAAAGCCAGACAAGAAAATAATAAGGCATTTAATCTCAAAAACCCCATCCCACACTGAAGGAAAAAGCCTTGAGGGTCATTACAAAGGAAGCTGAAGTGTTTTACCCTGAATGGAAAAGGCTTCTATAGTTGTTGGTTTGACAGCAACCTCGCGTGACCTTGAAACAACGTTCTCACATTTTGAATTGTAAAAACAAAGTTATAAAAAAAACCCGAAACGCCGCAACAAAACCTCAAACACAAAACCAAAACAAGGAAACCAAGCCGAGCTGCAAGGACTTCAGGTCTGACTCCCTGACACTCCAACACAAAGCCTGTCCCGGGGCGTCCCTGCTGACAGAGACCTTTTCCCAAGCCCCGTTTATGCTTCCCCGCTCATGGAACAGCACTTCGTTGACGTTTCTCTTTCCTCCTTCAGCACTTACTTATTATTTCAAGTCATTTCCCCACCTCAGCCTTTGCTTTAAGCTGAAAAAGCCAAGTTACTCTCATGTCCTCTTGCACGCTAAGCCCTCCACACCTCCAGTCATTTGCCATGACTTCAGCTCGGGTTTAAACTTCCAACAATCCACAACCAAAACTACACATCAAGCACTTCAGGTCGTGTGTGGCATCTCTGATCCAGTCTCATCCTTTCCAGAAGTACTGCCAGACACACCTTTTCCCCGGCTGTCTCACAGCTGCAATCACCACAGGAAAACACTTCCAGCTCCCTTTTCCAACAAGTTATTGGTTTGATTTGCAATTGCCTGATTTGGCGTTTGACAAATTGTTATCGTTCCACTTCTAACAGCCCATCTGGTGCCGGCTCCAGGGCCTCCTGGGTACCGGTGATGCTTACAACCACTGAGCCAACAGCACTTTCAGGATGGTTGGCCTTTCTTGGCCAAGATCCTTAATTCCAGTACCACCACCAAAACCTCAACTGCATTTGAGGCACATTGATGACCTCCTCTGCCACCTTTCAACACTGCCTCAGGTCATCTCCGCTGGCCGCCTTCTGCCATTGCCTTCCCCACCTCACGTTGTCCCCCCAAGTGCATCACCTTCTGACTGAGCTTTCTTTAGCACATCCTCTACCAGCCAGAGAAAATCTAATCCCACTTCCACTACCCAACAAAAGCAGCCATAAAAGACAGAAGGTTGGTCTGGCATAATCACCTTTGTTTATTATGGTACATCCTTCCAATTAATCTTTTCTCTCCAAGCATTTTTTTTACTTATTAGTTCAGCTTTTCAGACCATGACCCATCAGTCTTGTCAACTGGATTACTCTCCATCAGTCAGACCAACAGCTACATTTCAAGCACTCGTATAAAAATACTGCACGTTCCCACCAGAGTGGCAATGCCCCACTCATCCATCCATGCAGTATTCCAGGCTCTAATCCTGGGAAAACCTGTGACTGAGCAAGTATAGCCGATAGTTCAAAAACGTGCAGCTGAGGGACAGCAAGCTTTGGCACTGAGCCAAAGAAGTGCACGTCATAAATACCGGTGCCTTCAACCCTAGTTTATCAATTTATCGACTCCCTGGAAGCAGAGCTGCCTCACACGAGCCACATCCAAACTAACGCAATGGGAAAAAACCCAACACACTCTCGGTTTTCCTCAGGAAATTTGATTGCAAATGAGACCGTGAGCCACGCTCTGCGGCCAGATGTTAAATGGTTGGTTTACATACGTTACAGAAGCATCTTAACACATGAATGGCCAATGAAATATGAACCCCAATTCAACTGGAGGGGAGCACATTCGATTTTTTGCAGATTTTCGGCCACAAAGCCGTTCAAAGCGTCTTTGCTGGGATAGGTTGTAGCTTCAAGGATGCTTTCTACGACTCATGGAGGGAGTAAGAATGGTTTTACCCTGCCACACATTGCAATAGATGACATTTTGGGACCTAAAGGTTCTCTGCCACAGAGACAAAATTTCTCTTTCTGTAGTGCTCCTCGGGTACGGAACCCCAAGTTCCAGCCTTGCTTGATTTGCAGCCAACACTTCCCTAAGAGGAGGAGGCTGCCCTGTAGAGCTGCAGGAATGGGGGACGGCGACTTCGCACAGATCCCACAAAACCCAACTCACGCTTCAGATGAACGGTGCATAAATAGACAAGAGATCACTGGGGAGGTTTGTGTCCAGGTTTACCTTTGCACAGCCCAGATTTCCTCCTTGCAGCAGCTAAACTTCAGTCTTGCCTTTTTCAAACCGCATGGGGATGAGGACCCCGCGCCCAGGAGCACAGGGAAGGCCAAACCAGCTTCCAGCTGAAATCCGACCTGTCTTAAAAACACTCTGCTTGCGTAGACAGAAATGAACTTCAGATCCAATCACCTCCTGCTGCACGCGTCCACCATCACAAAAGCAAAAAACACAATGGACACTTCTCACGTTGGACTTCGGCAAAAGACGTTTATTATTATTATTATTGTTGTTGTGTCGCTGTTGTACCTCCTCTGCTCTGCCCACAGTGGTGGCATAAATGCTGTTACCATATTGTAGCTGATGATGCCGGTGTACAAATCAAAATCCATCTTAATTTCAAACTCCATTAGAAACACAGGAAAAAAGGTCAACATTTACGAAATGTAAAGGGAAAAATGGTATGGAAAGAAATTTTTTTTTTTATTTTTCAAGCTTCCAAGACAGTATTACAAACAGAGAGCAAAGTAAAGCTAGAAATGAAATACTTGACAGCATCTGTTTAAAAATTACAGCTAAGAAACCTAATAAAAGTTGAATAAACAGTTACTAGAAATAAAAAATTTTACACATATGATATTTGTCTGGGACTTTTATTTCTTTAAAATAATTCATACAAATGGTTACAGTCACAAACATGATCTTAACCAAAAATATTGCTAGCCTACCACATTACCAGGAAGGAATCAATGTAGGCAATGAAATGCTGCTACTTTTCAGTAGTCTAGTGCCTTTTCCGCATACCACCAATAATATATACTTTAACTGGTGACAAAAAGCACAATGCTCGTTTATACAAAACCTTTTTTTTTTCTCCTCAAAATCTCTTTGCAAGGTTGTCTTCATTTTGAAATAAGGGAATTCATGCCAAAATTAGGAGAAACTGTTTTTCTTTTGTTTACTAAATTATTCTAAAAAATAAGACAAGCAGGTAGAAAAAACAATGCACTGTGTGGCGTAGAAAGAAAAATGGGAAAAATTCATTGTCCTGAGAAGTTTGCGAACTGCCTCATTTTTGGGCATGTTTTAAAATATAAAAGAAACGATTTTTAATCTCAAAATTGGTTTGTTGAATGCCTCCCTTATGTTTTTCCTTGTTGACAGCTAAGCAAACAAACCCTTTTTCATGTTCTAAAAACTGTACACAGACAAGTACATTCATGATATAATTAACTACTAACTTCTCTTGCTTAACAAAGAACCCATAGGACACAGAAACAGTGAATCAGTCCACTGGACAGGGACAAACTACAATTTATACGGAGGAAAAAATGTTTCCAAATCTTCTTTTTGTCTCCCACCTTTTCCTTTTATACTGTATATTGGACCAGTTTCTAAAACAATAATCGTCTCCTCCTGTAAGTTCACGATTTTGCCTTTAATCAAAATCCAGGGTTTTGTTTTGTTTGTTTGTTTTCCGCACGCTGAAGTTGCAATCTCCGATGTTGGGAATGCTGTTTTCGTAGGCTACAATTGGTCGCTTGGATGGTCTCTATCAGCTTCTGGTTTGACAGTTTGGCCGGGGGAAGGAGCATGAGGCGGGTGGGCTACAGCAGGGAGGCCGTGTGATAAAGACATAGGGTTGGGGACTATTCCTTCTACCGCCGCAGGTATGCCGGTTGAAGCCACGCTTACAACACCTGGGGGATACCTGCTGGGAGAAGACAGGGAAAACATACATTAAAACCAAGACATAACTGATGGGAAAGCCCACCTTGCCTCCTTTTAGGGCTACGGAGATGCTTCTTCTTTCCTGACTAGCGAGAAGGAAAGGAAACAAAGGTTTACTACATTGTTTCGCCAATCTCAGATTTAAGGGTGTGACAGACAGCAGAGCAAAAGAAACAACCTGAAAGTATCACTCCTCTCCAGTTCTACCTCAAAAGAAGTAATTCGGGCTCCATCCACGCAAAGCCCATCTGTCCTCTATGACTTTTCCTCGAGTTGACCTTTGGGGATTTTTTTTTCTCTTTCATTTTCATGGAGTAATTTTTAAATTGCATTGCTGTGGTTTGAAAAAACATTTCTTTCAACTAATCTCGTACTTGTAGCTTTCTGATAGCTACCCAAAAGACCAACTCATACCCACAAACGATGACAAATTCAATCTTATGGCACTTGACTAACTTTATCAGCATCAAACTTGACACCATACTTGTTTGAAAGAGAACCAGTACTAGTTATATGGCAAGTGCTTTAGGCAGAATGCAAGACAGATAAAAACAGAAAATCTACGGATGGTTTTAAAGATTTCTTACTCTATCTGGACCAACATCAAGACCTAAATATTTTCTGAATTCAACAAAAAAAAATCACCCTCTGATTCAGCTTGAATTTATGTTGGCTATGGTATTATCAGGCTAAAAATAACACTGCAAATCTACAGAGTCAGTCCAGAAGTTGTGATGCAATTGCTGAACACTGGTATTTCACAGAGCTGTACACAAACAACAGCTACACACGAACACTTAACAAAAATGCTTTCTTTTTACCCATTTGCAAGCTATCTCATAGTGGCCACTTAGTAATGGCCCTCTGCCTCCTCGCCTCATCGTAAAGCCGCACTCTCACTCTCCTCCTTCTCTCTCTTGCTCTACTCTCTGCCCACCCGAGCATCCTGGCGAGCACGTTATCCATTTAAAAGTCTAAACACACAAACCTACCTCTCACTCGCTGTGACATTTGTTACCCTAATGTTTACTTAGAACGAAACAGGAGAAAAGGCACTGGTAGTCTTGGCAAGCTTTTTCAAATATCACGTTATTCTGCTGTTGATTTTTTTCTCATCAGAGTTTAACACTGAATTCATCAAGGAATGTCACCCCATTTCAGTAGCATCTTCACAAAAATAACACATTTGTTCTGCTCATCCTGAGTTCCCTCAAACTGACAGAAAATCAGTGCAGAACTTATGCAAAAATCAGAGGAAGACAAAATGCTGCATGAAAACACATTTACTCGTCCTATTTTCTTCCTCCGCAGAAACACAACAGAAACTGCTTTTTGCACACACCGTGTCAGCGAGGCTCAGCACGGTGACCCAACACAGCACAGCAACAACGAACACACCAAGCAGTGGTCACATCAGGCTGGGCAAGATTCCTACACATCCTAACACTGCCTGTCTGGGTAACCGGTACGTGAAAGATCACACCTGTAGGGCACACAACTTCATTCCCAACTGTACACACGCTCACAGGGGCCTCCCATGCTAATTCTTTCTCCAGAGAGGATCCTTAGAAGTAATTTGCAGTTGCTAATGAAATTAGTTGCTTCTTTCAGTAATCTGAGTCTTAATCAAGTTTTCTTCAATTCCTGTGGAATCTGTCAGACTGAGTATTGTTTTACTTATTCCGATTTCATTTTGGAATCATTTCAGATCTCATTTTTCTGTTACTTTTGGTGCTTTGCAAAAAACACATGATGAAAACTTCCATACAGAAGCCCAACACAGCAACTGCTTCCAACAAGAATCTACTTTCTAACAACATATTCCCCAAGCACAAACACATTGGAATTGGAAGAAATCAAGGAGAGCAACAATTCTACAACTGTGTTTCCCTCAGCAAGAAAAGTCAGAGCCTCCCTTTGTGAAAATGGACGGCACTGGCTGAGGAGCATTAACGGTGAACTTGAGTACACTGAGCAGGTCAAACTACCCGTGAAATTCTGCTTTAACTCCAGACATTCTACCTGTACAGAAAAACACTACTCCTTTTGGACAACAAGATATAATAATTGGGACTCTACCTGCCAGTATCGCTCCTCAGACATGGGCTTCCTACAGAATTTTAGTAGCATCCAAAAATCCTACAATTGTTTCTCTTGTCCTAAAGCTACACAGTGGTAGCAGCCAAAATACCAATAACACAGCCCTCTACAGAATCTTTATTGTGCTTGGCAACTCCTTAACCCTATTTTGCCTTTCTATTTCGTAATTTTTGTCTCGTTTTAATTTAATCAGAATTCTTCAAATAGTATTTCTGAAAGAAGAACAAACAAACTCAACAGCCTCTGTACATGGGCATTCCTATCCTACATAACCTTCCCTACTTTTTCTATTCTTAACCAGCAATTACATTTCCTCCAGCACTTCATACAGTCGCTCCCAGTCTTTCTCCTCTCGTAGCAATAAGTTGAAACATTTTCCAGGTAAAACATCCACTGAATTACATTTTTGCAAAAGCAGAAGCAGGAGATCAGTTACACCTCGTCTGCTACTTCACACTCTTCCTTCCCCCCCCCCAGTCTTAATTTGCAAAGAAAAATAGAGCAGCCCTCTTAATTACAACTGAAAGGCAACTTTAATTTGTATGTTAATCTCCTGTAGCTTTTAACCTACAGAAGCACCTTGAACGCACCACGTTAAGCTCTGTTCAAGAAACTGAGTCTGCTCCAAAAGAAGTGAAAAATTTAAGTACAAGCTGTTATTGTACATTACAGTAAAAACCACCAGTGAAATAAAATACCTGAACATGAAATCACTCCTGAATTACCAATATCTAACTAGTCCCATCCAAGTACTCCCTTAAGTACCTGGATATTCTCACCTTCTACCTGTCAGAAAGATATGTCAACCTATCTATAAACTGTACAATCACTGCTTCATGGCTGCTGAATTTCACTTTGCCTCTAACCTGCAAGCTCTGAGCACAGGAAATGGCAGTGGGTTAGTTAACAGGCAGCTCAGTCACAAATACACAGTAATAGCACAAAAGCAGGGTACGTTATGCCACTTCACCGTGACCATCACAAATAGTTCCTTCTCAGGAATATCATTAATCTTTACTCATGGGATAAATCCTGTTTCCTCGACCTTTTGTGTTGATAGGGCATCTTGCATTTCATATAGTAAATTATTTTCTTTGCCACAGAATACGATGATATTCAGAAGATCTAGATTATATTCTGCTGATGAATGCTCAATGTTCTTTGCTTCTGATAATATCTGATAATTTAAGAGTTCTGTCCTACATCAAAATACAAGTAAGTGATATACCCAGAATAAAATAGCCTCATTAGTTTTAGTTCACCGAAAGACCTATTTGCATTTTTTAACATATAAATTATTATCCCAGGTCTTATCTTCTAATGCAATTACATGGCTATGATACAGTTATTAGCACATCTGAAACATCATAGTGCCCGTGAAAATACTCCAGAAATCAGCTAGCTGAATGTAATCTTGGACTGCAAAGAGAAGACAGAAAAATTTGGTTTGAACCATCAATTCAAATTCTGTACTTAATCCAGGTAGGAATTAAGCATCAGCAAACACCGCTACTGAAACCAATTTCTTCACAAAGCCTGAGCTTCAGGTTCCGCATATTTTATACTGCATAAAATAGCTGCCTTCACCCACACTCAGACACTATTCTACCGACCCTCCAAAAAGCAGCTTTCCATATTTGTTGTGTGACTCTTAAAGTCTCCCTCAGAATTCCCAAAATGTTTTATTTCGCATTTGAAAAGAATTGTGAAGTCAGAATTAATTTACAATGCATTTTCTTTATTGGAAAACCTGACTGAAACGATGTCTAAAAAAGGCATTCAGTTCTGTGCTTATTCTGCTTAAATTAAATACAAGGTCTTTACCTTGTAAATCATTAACTCCCAGAACATTCCTATTCCATTTCTAGCTGTGAAGCCTGCTTCTGTTGGACTTGTGACTCCCAAAATGACAACAACCAACTGCTTTTTATTTGGGCACACAACCCCATGACAGGGTTGGCGTTATTACCCCTCACTGAGCACCACCTGCCATTAAACCTCAGATGCATTCAGCTCTACCCCGATTACTCCAAACTGAAGTCAATGAAATCACATCCTGTCTGGAAGAGAACACACACACTTGAACTTTTCATTTAAGCAAATAAAAACGCTCTTCTTCAGGTACTTAGGGCTAAGGGTGCTTTTTCCAAAAATAAACATCTTGACATGACGTGAGATACACGCACGTGGATCAAATCAAAGTTGTTCTCCTGTGGTGCACTTACGGCTACTGACAAGGAGGTGATGACAGAAGGTGGTGACGCTACCCCGTCACCTCTCCATCACTTTCTGAAGAGACTGTTAGAAGTCAATGGGACACAAGCTTCGCTTCACTTCTCAGCAGCGCACAGCGGGGTTCTCATATGGGATAACACAAAACCCCTCACCCAAACCTGTATCTACTAAAAGAATGGGGTGGCCCTCCTGAAGAATGACAAAGATAAGAAAGATGTATGAAGAAGATTAGGACAAAGAGGCATAAAAAATAATGAAAGGACTGCACTGTCCCTTCCCTCAAGGCATTGAGGGATGCAGCTGTTGTAGCTTTCTCGGCCACTTTCATCCTGCTTATGAGTAAATACCATACTGCAAGATAAAAAATTGCAGATGTTTTTCATAAATAAGAATTGTGTGAATCTCGCTACTAGGAAAAATCTGCTGCTAGAACAGCTGCAAGGGATAAAAGGACAGAGAAAGTCTCTGAAGCAAATAAAATAGATGAGGAACATACATACTAGACATAAAAAAATCACTCCTTTCTATTAATTATTAAGAGCTGCTTTCACAGTTGATTGAGAATACACAGATCAAGTTCCTCGAGTGCTTTTGCTTAAACATTAAATGCATAATTTAGAAAACACTCCTTTAAACATAATTTCATAATCACCACAGGCTATTCCACCGCATTCACTACTGAGTTATTTTTTCTCTCCTGTGTCTGGAGGCCACAAAATCACGTAACCAAAGTTGATTATTGGAAGTCTTCCTGTACCCTACTGCTGTACCATCACCTTCAGCAGAAGAAACAGAAACTTCCACTGCACTCACTGGAGATGACCAGATTGGTTTACAGGTTTTTTTTGTACATTCCAGTATGTCATTCAGATATTAATTAATAACCACACAAAATAGGTAAGAAAGGAAACGTACTCAGGCACTGCATGACTGACTTCAACTAGCAAAACAAGATCATTCTCCTGAGTGTAACAATTACAAACGCATGTAGCCTGGGCCTAATACAAAACCACTTTGCTTCTTATTAGGAATGGTTTTTATATATTCTGGAATACTCATCTGTGAATTAAGAAAGAATTTCTTTCCCACCTGCAGCACGCTTACCTGTACGCAGCACCATTAAGCTCTGGATGAACAACTCCAGGATCCATGCTGGCCCAATGCGTGGCTGCGGTCAAATGATCTTTGTTAACACAGTTTTTCAGGCTGTCTGGAATACGACCTGGAATGAAGCAAGGGAGACGAAGAGGAAATTTGAAAAACACATTTTGTGCCTTATGCTCTCACTGTACCAGTGTTAAAAACAGTTGTAAATATTTGCTAGCTTCTTTGATGTTGAAAAACATATTCAAAGATTTAATTTGTGCTTATTATTTTTATTTGGAGAGCAGAAGATCGCTGACTTTTTTGGGACAGCAGAACAACTTAGCGTCTCTATTGTCAGACGGTAGTCACAGCCTGCATTCCTTCACTGTACACTTATTCCAGTTAGTTTCTCTCTCTGCACCCTGTGTTCCCCTGTGCCTTTCACACATGCATCTTTATCCCACACTTCCTGTATCTTTCCTACATTTGTTTCACTGCAATTCAATGTCATTCTCACCTCCCTAATGTTGGCCTCATTTTGATCTTACTACCAACCATGTGCAAACACTGAAGTGCTGACAGCTTCAATAAAAGAAATGATTTAGATCGCTGAGAGCACAATCACACACTTCAAGAAAATACACGTCTGTCTTCCTAGGCACAAGTTTGGGCTACTGCACAGTATTTAGCCAAACTAGCTCTGTCTAGCTGACTCTTATTTGGTTTTCAGATCTTAGCCTATTAATGCTTGCTTGCACATCAATCATCCCCCAAGTAGGCATCGTATGTCGTTTTGTGCAATCGCTCCCAGAGCTATTTGGCAGCAGGTAAGTTATACAACTCAATAAATACACTAGTGGAGTTCTTCTGGAGTATAAGCAGAAGGACCAATTCCAGCAAAGGGATGGTCAGACTCTTTAGGTCACCTCTAAGAAATAGCTCTGCAATAGGCAATTCAGATCAGGAGTTCAAGAGGTGCCTTTACTCACCATCTAGAGGAGAATCTTTTTTCTTCACAAGCTATAAACGAAACTAAATTGCCCCACATCTCTAGAAAAGGCTACTGCTAATGCCTTTGATACAGCAGAGCAATGTGGTGGCACTGAACTGCTCTCAAGGTGACACAGATGGCACTTAATGTCTACAGAGCATTCAGCCTATATTGCCAAGGGGGAAACAGCAAAGTCCAACTAAAGACAGAACATTAGCGCTTAATGAATCATTTTCCAGTATGAAAATCCTTCCTTTTATTTTAGGCTACAAGGGACTCGAACCAATGCCAAATGGCTCGCTCTTCTCCTTTTATTTATTAGCAGTGCATGTTCAAAACCTAACTGTTTTCTCTTATGTGAACAGTTTACAATTGCACGGTAGTTACACAGAACAGAGACTTTGTCCTTTAAAATGCCAGACTTGTTAGCAACACTTTAAGGACTGAAATATTTAAAATACCCTCCTGATGAAATACTGAACGCTTTGTTCTGACAGAGAACGCGCTGTTGAGATATCAGCATTATGAGAAATAGCTCTAGGTGCTTTATCTCTGAACATTACAGCCTTAAAGATACTGGAATTCCAGAATCTTCTCTTAAACTAACTTGAATGAACTTTGGAAAACACAAAGAATCTGAAGAGAGAAGAATAAAGGAAACAGAACTGCTCATGACAGGTATAAGGGGGCATCAGAGAAAACCTATGAAAGATATCTGCCACATCTGGATGACTTGCAGTCAAACGCACCAAACAGGTAGTATTTACAAGCAACAACAGCAAAAGGAGGATTTTTCATATATAAGTACATTTCTGTAAGATGAAAAACGTACTTATTTTGTAGTGCCTGTCTTCTCTTTGTAATTGCAACAAACCTCCAAAATGATCTATTCCAGTTCCAGGAACAGACTCTGCGGGTATTTGCTAGTTTAGGTTCCAAATATGAGAACTGGAAAACATGAGCAGCTTTCAAAACTGAAGAATGGAAAAGTCTGTTAAAAAGAAATACGCAGTGAAGGAGCAAATAAGGTGACTTGGTACCTGTGATCGCCCTTCGGATCTCCCGTGCTGCTTCCTCCCGCATCTCAATTGAGGCTTGTTCACTATACCAGGCTGCGTGTGGAGTACAGATCAGGTTTGGTGCATCCTTCAGGGGGCCCTGACTAAAGCTAAACGAAGATTTAAAACAAGATGAAATGACAAAAGATATTGTGGGGGAGAGGGAAGGGGGGGAGAATCCAGATGGGTTTGTACGTACAAAGAATAACTTCTACAACAGAAAAGAACTGCATTTCTATTCCTCATTGGAATTGTTTTTAATTCTTTCCGTTAATTTAATTCACAATTCACAGTATCAATAAGCAACAGTCACCTCTCATAGACTCAAAGGGTAGAAGCTACGTAGAGTAGCAACATTAGCTTCTGTCTAATGCATTTATTGCTAAGTACAGCCACTGCTACTCCAGTTCTGGTGCAGAAATGCATAAAGCAAGACCCAAATCAGGATGCCATTCCTTTTGTCCATTTCATCACAGTTTTACTTTTACTGCATCAGGCAAAGCAGTTCCGTTCTCTGAAGAGTCACAATGTGACAGTGTGATGTTTAGTCAGTTAAGGAAAAAAAAAAAAATCTTAAAATTATTTCCAAATAAGAAGTATGTCCCTCAGCAGCCTCAACTTCTTTTGTAATAATTCAGGGTTTTTTTTTCCTGTTATTTTTGACTATTTTTTCTTTCCTTTATAGAAACTCCACAGAAAGAAGGGCATTTACAGACTGATTTTCAAGGAAAGCAATGAGTCTGAAGTGCCACCACAGACACAGAGTAAAGGAATTGAAAATGATGGAAACTTGCTCCTCCTACTTATTTCCAGTTTTAATAATCTTATAGTCAATTGTAACAACAGCAGAACAAATATTTTAAGACAAAAGCGTGCTTTCAGAGTTGACCATAATTCATAAAACGATACATTTCATCTGTAGTTCAATAAACATGAGAATATCTGGCAAAACTCTTTATTCAAGAGTTGCTCGCTGCGATCAGATAGACATGCAGCACTGAAGCCAAAGGAAATTGTGGCTGTAATCCTGCAACTGAATCTCTGCAGATGGCATCTCCATGCAGTAAATGGGGCTTCCTATAGGTGCAATGGTCTGCTTGTGCAGATCTGAGATCTGAATTGGGAAGAATGCACGTAGCTCAGTGTCCCTGGAGTTGTTAAGACTCTGGCTTTGCACAGCACTACTGCATTGTAATGACTACATTAAGAAGTAAATGAATGCAGGGTATGCGTAAGTAAAATTAAATACTTGTGATGTGGCATTGTGTCTCAATAGATATAAAAATTCTACCTAAAATGATACTATTCTATTCTTTTCAACCTTCTATTCCCATTCCAAGCTGAAACCAGAGCCTGACCTCTCTCCAGTCTTTACAACCTGCCCTCAAGTCCTGAATCTGTTCCTCCTCAAAAACTTATGTGGATTGTTCCAGTTAAAATTAACACTTCTCCCTGCCCAGACTGAACAACTCAAAAAGCCTTGTTGCATACAAGCACTAATCTACAGCGGTCTGATCTCATAACCTGAACTCAGAAGTCAGGCTCGGGACTCAAGGACTTATCAAATAGGCTCACTTCTGATCAGGAGTGCTGAGACTGTAGTAACAATGCCACTTTGGGGAGGGTTACATTTCTGCCTAAAAGACTGGACTCCTCAGAGTCATTCAAAACTGAGGCTTTTGCTACCAGCTCTGCTGCTGACAGCAGTTACTACTCCCCTGAGAAAGGGTTAAACAGAACAAAACCAGCACTCTGACCACCACCCTTAATGTTTTTTTTTTTGCAACCTGTTACATTTATGACTTTCTGCAGAGGCAAACTGGAGTGTCTTTTCCTCCATAAAACTGTCATAAAGTAGTTATTTCTCACACCAAATCTCAGCTCTTTGCCTCTGAAATAGTGTTCAGATATCAACATGAGTTGCCTCCAGAGCTGCATCGTGACAAAGGTGTGGCTCCCCCTCCAAGCCATGCCCAGGATTTGAAACCAAGGCTCTGTTATTTCTGCTAAATAAACCCATTTGATTTTTTTTTTTGTAAGGAATTAAATGCTGGATGTCACTTTTTTCACTTCTGACCACATACACAAGCTCCATCTACGTTTGCATTAGTCCAGTGCTGCACAGATTCATGTTGCTTTACTAAGGAGTATTTAGCTACCAAATGGGAGGGAACACTCAGTTTACTTGTTGCTGTTGATTGTATCATGCACTAAGACTTAAAAATAAGAAAGTGAACAAAATAAAAAGAAAAGAAAAGGAAAAGCACCTGAATGGTTCTGACTCATGTACATCTAAGGCTGCCCCTCGTATCCTTCCTTCCTTCAGGGCCTGTGCAAGTGCTTTTTCGTCTACTAACCCACCTCGAGCTGTGTTGACCAGGAAAGCCCCTTGTCTCATCTAGGGAAAGTTAAAAACAAGAATGATGAAATAAAAATAAATGAAATAAAATCGTTGTGGCATTATTTTTTACTCAAAAGAAGCATCCATTACAACAAAGGCTATTCAGCTGGTTTAACCTGTAACAGTTATCTTCCCTTTCCATTGGAAAGTATCACAAGATGTGATGCTTCTAACATGAAATGCTATTTCACAGCACTTAATAACCTTTTGTTTCTTGTAAGTAGTGTCTTTTAAATAGAAGCGTTGTTTCAGATACTGTGCAGTAACATGATCAAAAGATAACAACTGTGCATATGAAAGTGACAGATCATTTTATGCCTTTTTATTTCACTGTGAAATTGCATGAGACAAACTAGAGCACATTCTTAAACAAATTCATATTTTGTCATTTTCAACTCTCACACAAATAAAAGCTTACATGAATTTTTCAGAAAAATCAATGCTTTTGGATTTTCAAACACTTCTCCCTTTAACTGGAAAAAACACAGATCTATGTTTTATTTATTTTTGTTACTTCAGCTTCCTCCTCCCCGTGAGACTTTTCAAATAAAAGTCCAAAGAATTCGTATATTATTAAATTAAAAGGCATGAAAATGAATTTGGTCGAGAACGCTGTGTGCCCAGGAGAGAAGCTGTGCTGTGCATTGTGCAGATTAGCATTGTAGATGACACTGTGTGGGGAGAACTACAAGAATTTACACCATAATAGATCCACAACATGAAAACAAAGTGGCGGTTTAAATAAGAGATGGTACAGAAAAAAAATAAATTACTACATCCTGCCACCAGCCACTCTAATACTTCATCCTTCACCAGATGTCTCAAACACAGCCTCTGATCTCAGAAGCATTTCTGTGCATGAAGGTACACACGTGACGAGCAGGAACCATGGTGAAGATGAATGATAAAAGTCTCATTTTTTACTGACTGCATCTCTCACTGTAAGAACAAAAGACCCAAACATTTTGACAAAGTCAACTGCTTGAAACCTACACAAACCAAAGTTTATGTAAATGGATCCTTGCTCTGAAAGACTGAACTGAAATGCTAAATTCACAACCAACAAGGTTTGGATCAAAGTCAGCTACAAGAATTTTTTTTACATGAGATCATAGGAAATAATAAACAATTAACATGCATATGCTGGCAGTAATGACACAAGATAGAAACCCAGCTGTATTTTCCTGGCCAGCTCATGGGTTTAGTGTGGCCCTGCCTCTCTCCGTTTGCAGACTCTTGGGCTCACAAGAACCATCTACGGGTCTGTACAGCAAAACCAAAGTCTGCTCACAGGAGCAGAATGAAGGGATAGTTATTTCAGATTTATATAATCATCTTGGGAATTATAACAACAAGGAAATGGTGGCACGATGTTAAGTTGGTGTAATAACCACAAGATGTTCCTGATGGGAACCATCACTGCACCTCCACTCTGCCAGCTGTGAGGACTACATCAGAACTGGCCCAGGAGGGCTCACCCAAGTGGCAATCCCACTTCCTCTGCAGATGTGCCATATAGGCTCGTGGGAACTTTTGCAGCCGTCCTATTTCTGTGCTCTTGCAAACAAATAATTGAAGTATAGCCTAGTGTATTTATATGACCATTAAGGACTTCAAAATTTTAATCAAAATGAACCCTGATAAAATCTTCTGTCCAACCTTAATAACCTTGCTTGAGTTTTCATTTTAGGACTACTTGCAAAACTCAAAAGCTAGTACTAAAACAAGTCCCAGTCAAATAGAACATGGCTGCATAAATGCATTCTAGTGGGAATGAATTACGTGACTCATGATAAACTATGAGGGTTGGATGCAGCTGGAGATGGCTCTTTACAATGGGTGGAAGTTTGAAAGAGTTTCACAGCTAGAACTGCTGATGGCTGTTGAATTCATCTAAAATAAACCTGCATAGCTGCTTTAAAAATGTATTGTGTGTAAAATGCAGCATCTTCTTGTCACATCTATAAACCTAAAGATGACCTCAGATGCTCTTAAGAGCACTTGATTACCATGGGTTCAACAAATGCAAGCTTGGAACACTTCTCTGAGCACTACAAGGCCAAGAACGATGGCTAGGCAGAATGCTGGATAATTATAGGGAAAAGCTAGTGAAAGAGAAGGCTGACACTAAATTTTCAAAGACATTTTAAGGTTACATGATTTCAGATTCTAAACAAAATTCAGGGCGAGACTTTAGTGAAATGAGAAGCAGTATGCTTCTCTGTACTTGGCGTAAAAACTGATCATTGTACGAGCATGCAGTACTGGACAGAAGTGGCATGCAATTCTCTCTAAAAATTTTAGGCCAAAGTCTTAACATCTGTCAGCCTAATAAAGCTATTCTGCTCTTTTTGATACCTACTCAGATCTGCTACAGTTTGCACATCAGCTGCTACAATATAAACTGCTTCATCCAAACTTTTATCTGAAGCAAGAATTCGCTTTTAACATTTTAATCCTTGCTTTAATCCCGAAGGATAATAAATACCAAGATAAATGCTTGCGATACCTTTCCAGTACAGATTTTATTACATGCATTTAATTTTAGATGGTATCACTTTGTTCTAACCTATTGTGTTTCGTTTGTGTCTCTGATTAATGCATTAAAGCTTCTCCAGAGCTCATCACATTTATCCACCACCACGCAAAAACTTCCTGCGATACATTGGCCCAAGCTTCACAGTCAGGTGTAAAATGAGTGACCACTGCTCAGCCTCCAGACACTCCCACCGAATTCAACGTGATCCAGTTTGGGTTTAGATGTTTGCTTGCAAAGACACCTATCCATGTAATAACCATTAAATGTACCTGAGCACACAACAAAAGAGCATGTTCAGGGTGGGGTGAGAAAGCTCTGTTCAAAGAAATTTGCGTTTTTAACTTCTTAATTTTTTAGAGTTTTAAATCACAAACCTTGATTTAATGTTGGGATGGATCTGCAAAATTCCTAAACTCTCAAGTGTGTTATATTATCAATTGCATGCTGCTGCCATCCTACAGGATTGTGGAATACGGTTAGTAATTACTTCAGTTCTCCCAAAGTTCAGAAGTAGAAGGTGTAAACTATCTCAGAAGCCAAGCAATGATTTTACTGCTAAAGAGTGTTACTGACATTGTTACCAAGATACAAACAATAAAACCCAGCAAATTCCCCTATCATGCCTTAAGAGTTTCTTTCCTGTACACTATCTACATTCTTACACCTCAGCATTCTATTTCTTGCTGTTACCTACACTGAGGTTGGAGTCAGAAGCTAGACAGTGAAAAAGCTCACAAACAAATTAGTAATGGAGCAGCTATTACATCTATATTTTGAAATTGTTTTCATATTACCTAAAACTTTAGGGAGAGGTTAGTACTAATTCCAAGAAACATTATTTTTCCAAATAATGTAATGCTGTAAATGTGATCCATCCATGAAGCACTCTGCAAGCATCAAGACTGAGCACAGGGGGGAGCCATTTAGTCGTAATCCTTAAACTGCATCTAGAGAACTCAAACTGAGGAGCATTGCTATCTCAAAATACAGAGGTAAAGGAAGTAGCTACTCGAAGACATAGAAAAAGCGCTTTAATGTAAGTGCAACTTTATTAAATCTGAGCAACATTAAGAGAAGCAAATTATTTGCAAATGTAATGTTACTGAGCAAAAGAGACAATAACAAGAATAACAGATAAGCTACCAGCCGGTTCCTCATCAGTTATAAACCTGCTTGGTTTCCAAGTAGCAAAAGGGAAAGAAATTCCTTTCAAATGAGAATCTGCTTGTTTACATAAATGCATGCTACACAGTGTCAGCCACCAGCCCAGCTGTGCAGGGTGGCCCCGGAGATTATTACCTGCTTTATGGTGAAGTCATTAATAAGATGATGATTGTGTTCATTCAAGTTGCAGTGCAGGGTAACACAGTCACTGTGGAACAGCAGGTCCTGCAAAGTGCTCACCCGCTGCAGTCCCAGAGCACGCTCCATGCCATCTGAGAGGTACGGGTCATAGAAAATCACACTGAAGCCAAAGGTCTTGGCACGTAGTGCTACCGCTTGCCCAACACGCCCTGGAATGAGACACACAAGCAATGAGAACAGATGTGAAGCAGCTGGTGCAAGGTAGCCTCCTCCTTCCTATTGCAAACGCTTGTATCTGACCCTACTGTTTTGTACAGCAACTAGAAGATAAAAAAGAGGCAGCTCCCATCCCACTTGCAATCACCACTGAGATAGACATGTTACATCTGGGCTGTTTCACACTGCTTTGTTCAAAACAAAGCAGGAGGTTTGCACCTTTGGCAACCGGGGATCTGAGATACCAGATGTCGTCATGTAATCTGCAATAATCTGTGTAACACAAAGGCTTGTTTGCTGGGCCTGTTTATGGTAAAACACCACTGCCCGTGAACACATCCTGCCAAGGACTTACTCTCACCCATGTCAGAGCAGCTGGCTTTAATAAAAAGCTATAAAATTAATCCTCAAAAATGGATGCAATAAAAGATAATTTGTTTAATCTGAAGCTCAACTATTCTCGACACATGCAATCTCCTTTCTGAACTACTATTTTCTTTCATTTTGAATAACACCCTTCCAGCATTAAAATGCCTACAAGAACCCTGTCATCTAAGGCTCTAAAAAATTTTGTACCCATCAACATAAATAATGAACGAATACAATCCATCATTTGACACATAGTTAAGAGAAGTGTGGTACCACTGGGAATTCACATTCATTTTAGCTTTTCTCTACTCCACTTTCCTGATGGTCCTATTTCAGAGTTGTGACTGAGATTGCTGTTTGGCCACACATATCGGGAGGCATTTCCCTGGGACACACTACTGGTAAAACTCAGAGAGAAAAAGTGAGTACATCTAGTGAGTCGGGTATTTTGAAAAACGGGAGCTAACACAATTTTCAGGTTACATTACATCCTATATATTCACGTTAGAGTACTACAAATGTTTGATAAAGTCATTTCAAAAGACACCATAAAAATCACATCTCATTTAAAAAAAAAAAAGGCAGCATGTTTCCCTTTGTAACATCAGAGTTTGTTTAAAAAAAAGCATCAATTTTACGCAGGGAAATCCCTTCTCTTTCCAATTGTGATTGAAAGGATTTCCCTCCGCATTTCAGTTTCTCTTTGAACAAACTTAAGAAGCCACAGGAAGAAAGGGGTTTTGTTGATCATTTAACCTGAACATAGCAATTCTGCAGTGCTTACTGACAGATGTGCTCGGAATATTAAGCAGTACGTCAGTCTGATGGGGGCTGTCTGCTTTTCTTTGGGGACACAAAGGTAAAATACTCTACAAAATCTTTAATTTCAGTGCTTGCATACGTGTTACTCATTTGCTTTTCAAGCTGCTTTTCATAAACTTGAATTAGAGAATTTTCAGCACAAACACTGTATTATTGTCAAATTTTGGCATATTCACAGCTCAAGGAACCAGTCACACAACTGTAAACAATATATTTCTTTTTAAAGTAGGCATATTGCTTTTACTCCAGCTCCATTTGTTTTCACATGCACATTCTGTCATCTGTTCTTTTTTACACTCTTACAACACTAATACCGGAGGGGATTCACGACAGTGAAATCCCTTACAATAGACTCTCCAGTTAAAGCTACGCTTCCCATTCACTGCAACCAGGCTAACAAGCCAAAGCCTTCTTGAACGCGTGCGGTTTCCTTCTGAAGCACTTGGGAATCAAGTGTGCATACTTCTAGCCAGAATTGTCTTATTACAGCTTCTATTGTGCAAGACTCTCCTGGGCATAACGGGTCACTCCAAACCTACCTCAGCACATCAAGAACAACTAAAAAGCACAGAAAGGATCCCACCTTTGGGACAACTCTATCTTAAAAAACACATACAATTGCTGTGAATAATCATGGTGCTTCCAGGAAAGGCATATTCTAGAGTTCAAAATATTAACTTAACTTCTTGGCCTGTAGTGTGGGAAGAATACAGAAAATGCACGTTGCATACAATTGCAAAAAAGGCAGAAAGCAACACAAGCCTATTTTACAAATTAGAGATTGATATGAAGCTCTAGCAAAGCCCACACATCATTTCAGGGACATCAGAAGTGTGAAGAGAGACTCATCAAAAACACCTGGCTCTGCTGTTACAATCTGGTCCATCTACACCCCCAAAGTCTCCCAGCTCACTCACGCCTCCCAGTCTGTAGGTGTGTCTGGCCTTAACCTTGCCAATGACCTGATCCAAGCGTTGACAGTTCAGCAGCTGCAGTTGGCAATGACCCCAAACCCAGCCCTTGGACAAAGAACGTGCATCCTATGCTGGTATTACAAAGTGTTATATAATGCCCTTGATACCGTGGAAATTTTGATGGCCTGCCTGCAGACTCCCATGGAAGGAAAAAGTGCTTTCACTTAGCAGCTCTCTCCTGTCTATGCAACAGTAATGGAGATTGTGGGTAATTTTCCCTGCCTCTTGGAGAACTCCGAAACGTGGAGAGTGCCATTCTGTTACATTGCCTGCTGAGCACATTAAGAGAGCTTGCAGGACTGTCTCGGGGTACATCATTTATTGCATGGTAATACCACCCAACTCTTATGTCTTAATATTTTCTGATAATGCAGATGAATACTTTGGCCAGCATCTAGTCAGGACCGTAGGTCTGCTGAGAGAATCCAGTAGGCGAGGAAAGAGTGGTGACATTCATTATGATGCAGAGACAAATGTATTTGGTGGAATTTCACCCCTCTCGAGTAAGGAACTGTACTGGCTATTAGTCACCAGAATTTGTAAGTGAGAAATGAAGGGGAAGGGAGTGTGACTTCACTGCTGTAAAATTATTATCACTATAGCAGAAGAAGGTCCAGCTACCTACTCATCCACATATTTACATGCTGCTGCTCATGAATATTCTCCTTTTTTAAAAAAATCCCTAACTGTCTAGATATAAGGTGAAAAGGTAGCTTTTTTTTTTTTTTTTAAAATACAGGGCTTACTACACAAGCTTGTGACGCATCACTTGAAATACAGGACAGCGGATAGTAATAAAGATTAAAAGTGACAAAGAAAGCTGTTTAATGATGTGATATTATTATTTATGTAAGGCTCAAAGCATCACACACTTCATAAAGACTGAAAACAAAACAATGACGGATGGTATCGAACAAGCACAAGAAGGAGGCACTATGCCATTGAGTCTCTGCTTATCTTCAAGATCAATACAAGCAGAGGATGAGATACAGGGTTAATTTTAAAGGAGGACAGAGTAATAGCATTAAGCAGGATAGACCAAGTGTCAAAGCAGGAATATGTGTAAGAGGAGGTAAAGAAAAGAGAGTGGGTGATGGAAAGAAAAAGGCAAGTGAGTCACGAAACTTGGCTAGACCAGTGCATAAGGAAGTGAGCTGAAGCTTTGGAGGGAATGACAGCCATTCCCTAGCACAGAGATAGGCAAGAGCCAGGGTGTTTCTCTTTGGCAAAACAAGAGAAAAGCCCGGCAACAGATGTGAAAGAGGTCTGCAGTGAGCTGTTGCAGCAGCAAAGTGAAAAATTTAAGCAACCCACTGCTGAAGAGACCACAAGTTTAAGACAAGAATACAGAAACACAGCTGTGGTTGAGATAGATCTCAGATGCACACCAACGAGAAAGCAGAGAAACAGAAGTAGAGAAAAGAAGGATGTGTTAAGAGACAACAAAAACAGTTTTTTTGTGTGCAAACCCTTTACTTCACTGCTGATGCTGACATGTTTAAATAATAAAAAATAAACTGAGGCAAAACTACAGATGTGGGAAGAGGCCACTAATAGAGAAACATAACCTAGGGGAAACACTCAGTTGAAGGCAGTTGTCAATACACATTTTAGTCTAAAACTAGGTGCAGGTAGCTCTTGCAGTGACCTCTAACAGAGAAGAGCATATTTCATAGCCTAAGTGCCTGAAGTGCTCAACATCTAGCTCAGCCCTATTTCCATATCTTCCAAGACTATATTCTTATTCTTTGATAATACACAGCTACACAGAAGTTTGTCAGAACAGGTCAGATTCAAATTTCTGTGCATATTCACATACATGCAAAAAAAGAATGTGAAGTTTTCAAAACTGACTTGAAAACTTGATTTTCCTTGAAATTGTGACTTTTCTACTATAGGAAAAGAAACATGAACAAAAAAAGGCTGAAGAAAATTACTGGTTAATAACTGACAGATGCGTACCTTTAAAATCAGATTTTACTAGTCTCTTAACATACCATGCACACAAAAGGCTGGCCTTTTAAAACTAAAATCGAAGCCTAGCGTTTTATGTAGCTTTACACACGTATTGGCAATCTGATTATCCATTTGGTTTACGCTCTTCAACCATTCACAACAAAACCAACACAAAGTTCACTTAAGCAAGTCAATAATAACTTATACTTTTTTGTAATCTCAGTCTGGAATTTGTGCAATAGAAAAACTGCAATGCCAAAAGGACAGATACTGCCAGCAAGTATCCACACAGCACGCGAACCAAGGCTTAAGCTTTGAAAACTAGGTACGTATTCCCATTTTTAAAACACCGTGGGTGACTGTCTATTACTTATGTACAGACGCTATGCCTGTGAGCACAATAATCATTGTGTGTTTAAATGCATAATTACACAGGTATAGATCTGAGAAAGCAATTCCATGACTACTTGAAAGTCATATTTTAAGGCAATTCTTTGCTGTGGAGATGTTTTTGCTGCCTTATGTACTCATTTAAATGAGTACTATGTAACACCAGGCTATTTTCAGCTTCCAAAATTATGAGTTTGTGGCTTGAATTATTTGACAGCAATGTGTAACTGGAACAGTCATTTAAGTATGATGTCTTGTTGTCAAAATTGTAGTATTAATTCCTGTGGGTGAATACCACAGGAATTACATCCACAGTCTATCAGATCTTTGATAAGACAAGCACATGACTGAATAATTCTTAAATAGAAACTGACTCGCTTGTCTTTCTTCTCTACTTCTGTAAGAGACAGTAATTAATTCATCTCAAGCAAGCTTGTCCATCTGTTGGATGCTGAAACACATTTAGAGCCATTCAGAGAGGTAAGCAGGTGATTTTATTAGGTCTGGAAACATTTCAAACATTCTTGCATATATTTTTCCTCTCATCTGAGCTGAAATACAAATTCAGATGCAGCTCAAGCAAATGCATGAAATAATTGCTCTGCAGGCTCTTAGTGCAGCAAAGACTTTTCAGATATGTGAAAAACAATAAAAGGAACAAAGTACAAACAGACCCACATATGACAACATACTACATACACATGCAACAACCGGCTGAAGTAGCAAGATCCTTGCCCTGGAAAAGGAAAGCAATGGCATCTCCTCCTCTTACAACCAATGTGCCTGAAACCAGGCAACACAACAGCAAAAGGATGTACAGAAGCCCAAAGAAATTGGAGAATATCAACAAAGTTGTTTGAGGCAAGTGATGATGTCTAAGGGGAAAGCATTTGAGGCACACAAACATCAGGAGTGAAGCAGTGTTGTACAGAATGCTTGACGCGAAAGGAGTGAACCAAGCATTCTGTTTTTACAGCTCAAACAGTCATCTTGTTTATACAGCAAAGAAGTTGAGGAGTATTAAACCACCTCTCCAAGCCAACATACCTAATCCGATGATGCCCAATGTCTCCCCTCTGATCCTGGCAGCTCCAGAAGCAACTTCCCGAATCTGTTCAACGCTTTGTACTCTCGTGCCTTCCCGCAAAGCCTGGTGAAGCCAGGTGGTTCGCCTGTACAGGTTTAGAATGTGGCACATAGTAGAATCTGCCGTTTCTTCTACTGAGGCAGCTGGCACATTACACACCGCGATCCCTGCAAAGAATGGGGGAAAAGGATACCAGTCGCCAAACGTTTCTTCCTTTTTCCCATTTAACAGCAATTCAAAGATAATCCAATGCTCGTTATGCACAAATACTAAGTTTCTGACTGTAATGGCAGACAGAATATTTGACATAATAGTTGATAAATATGCACAAACATTTTTTTTTCTGATTTTTTAAATTATTATTTATTGTGTCTGCAAACTAAGGCAAACAGCAAACAGACCACTGAAACCACAAAAAGAAGTATTGAAGATTTCATGTAGTTTAGAATACAAATGGAGATCTTGGTAAGCATTTTGTATGCACAGAGGTAGGTGTTTTGAATAGCAAAGAGAAATATGCCTTATTCTCAACAGTGCTGTTAATGATCATGGTTTAGCTTTAACAATCTGACTTAGCTCCCCACCACTCCCAAAAGCTATCTATCTATACAAGATATAAAAAAGATAAAATAATTTATAATGACAGCAACTCTTATAAAGTCCTCACAGGATGACTATTAGTATTTCAAATTCATGTATGGGTAATCATGACCCAGCAAGGGGCAACCTGTTTCATGTTGCACATGGGTTTGTAGAATTATGACAAACAGAATTCAAGTCCTCTCCCAGTCCCTCAAGTTAAACAGATCACCCATCTAACTGTCAATCGGGAAAAATAAAATCTGCTTCTGTACAGCATGTAAAAAGATGCAAAAGTAAGTCCACGTTCCTAATGGCTGAAATGTTATTATTAAGACCTTTTCAACTAGCAAGAAACTGAAAGACTGCTACAGACCTCCACAAAAAATTGTAGAAGGTGGATTGATTCAAGACTCACAATACTCATCCTGACTTGAAAAACCAGATGCGGCAGCAGGTAACCGAATGCAAGTTAGCCCATTCTGCTTTTTACCTTCCAATACTCAGCGTAGAGAAGTTAATGAAAATGTTTACTTGAAAACATCCGTGCCCTTTCTGACTTGCCTGTCTTCATTCTTTCTGCTTACTACATGTCCTCTCTCTAATCATCAGCTCCCACAAATGTTTGTCTCTTAGTTCTGCTGACTGAGATCACAAATAGTATACAGTATGGCTTCACAGTGGAGAAAAAACTCCAGTGGCTTGTGTACTAGAAAACACTCTAATACTATTTTCATTGTCTAGTTGTTTGGGTTTTTACATAAACATTCAACAAGTCCTCAGCTAACACCTCTATATCTTACAAACCAAGGAAAAAATTCCCTTCAATAATAGTAATAACAGTAATCTGACAAATAATAAGCTCATACCCCATTTATCTATGTTTTACACTCAAATATCTTCATTCCGCTGCCCAGAAATTTTGTATAACTTCCTTTGGAACAGTAAAACCTGACATAAAGAACCTGCAGAACCATTTTTCTTTTCTCTGTTGTAGAGATAGTGTCTGCTGAGTCACTGCTCTTACTTACACAAAGCTACAACAGCATCATTTGGCAGAATATTAATCTTGGTGTCCTGCTAACATCAACCGCAGTATGAAACTCAGTTTTTTAAAAACGAAAAAAATATTGTGTGTACAAGACTGAAAAGCAACAGCCTCTTAAGTGCCTCATATTAAATAGCTACATCTGTTTCTGCAGGAAGCCTTTTTCACAGAGCAAAAATGAAGGTCTTGGTTGGTAAAACAAATTTGATAAGCATGTGTCCTGACAGCTGGCATCAAAAACGTAATGCTTTAAAATGAGCTTCAGAAGTTACTGCTCTTCTCAAATATGCAATATAAGGAATTGAACTCACCTTGTACCTTCCTCCCTAATAGATTTCCTTAGGAAACTTGGGGGAGAAGAGTCAGATAATTTCTCTCCTAAACTGTAGGAAGTTCTTTCTCCCTATTTCCCCCCAACTTGAAAAACAGCTAATTTCTGAAAGGCAGAGACATGGTGAACCACAAAAAGCAGCAACAGAGAGGCAATGATATGAAGAAAAGAGACATTTCCCATCAGAAAAGATAGCACACTCTTATCTCATATCCATCACTTCTATGTTCCCTTCCCCCTTTTCCCACCACTTTCAGTGACCTTACGCACAAGTTCAACACTGAAAAACTCAGGAGTCAATTGGAATCAGTCTTGACTCCCTCTTCACTTGCATCCAGCTACACTCACAACATGTAAGCATCTTCTAGTCAACAAATAACAAAGTGGAAAAAAGTAGATCAGATCTTAAAGATTTTATCTAAGAGAGATCTGGTTCCGTGCATTTTAAGGAAAAAGTGCTAACATGAAAAAACCAATTAACAGGAAAAGGTGGTAACAACCCCACCAGCCAGCCCTCCCAAAAATAACCTGAAAAGTTACTACAGAAGTTGAGGAATATGTCATACTTTAAGGTCTAACTCTTCACTGTTTTTCAGGAATGAATCAAAGGTTTTTACAAAGAGCAATTAACTCTCATATTACATCCTTGAGATGGACATTATTATTTCTAATTCAACAAACACAAAGTGATTTGTCCCTATAGTGGCAAGTTAGTATTTAATTTCAACTATTTCACCCTAACTATTAAAATCAGATACTAGACTGCCAGCCTTCGGGCTGTACAGGCTCTTGACAGAGTGCACAACTGTGTTTTGCAAATACTGGAGCGGATCCTAAGTGTATAACTCAGTCTAATGACAACATGGGAACTAAAGGATTAGGAATGTGTCCATTTAGCATTTCATATGAATGAGAATGTCCCAGGTCTGCTACAGGCTGGCTTGCAGAACTATGAAGATG
The DNA here is from genome assembly GCA_033558235.1 of Neomorphus geoffroyi. Lineage (NCBI taxonomy): Eukaryota > Metazoa > Chordata > Aves > Cuculiformes > Neomorphidae > Neomorphus > Neomorphus geoffroyi. The sequence continues at coordinate 1,351,786 of JAUMJM010000092.1, read as the reverse complement.
CATTTAGATTATAAACTTGGGTTACCATCCAACATGCAGACTTGCACAGAGCCAACAAACCTGAAAAAATCTGCCTCTTCTTGGGATTCTCTGCACAAACTGGACTCCTGACTGGTCGGGACATTCAGTCTGCTCCTACATTCCGGCTTTTGAGCTAGGATTTGACTCCAGGCCAATCTCTACTCAGCTAACTGCTTTCTGGGGCTCACAGCTCAGGCACCTAACTGTGGCACTACTTCCATTATGTAAGAGCAGAGCCTTGCATGCTTTCAGACCTCACCTCTGCTTTACAGAAACTCACAAAGAAGCCGGTAGCCTCTGCCTGCTTTGCGAACTGTACTACCACTAGAAACAGGTGATATTTTACTGCCCTTTGCTGATAAACAGACCATATTACAGCTCCTCACTACATCAACGGTGTTATTATTATTACCAGGACTAAGCACTCTCACACTTGAAGTAAAGGTCTCCAAGATCTTCCCAGAACACATACTTGGGTCACCTCACTCTTAGACAAGAAACTAAGAAAACACAGACATTTATTCCGAGTGGCAATCTGACCTGCAGATTATAGGCAAGAGAAGTTTTAGGCTAACGTAAGAAAAGTACAAATTAAGACTGTTGCCTTTCTACACTGAAACACTAAGAACCATCTCTTTGCAGTTCCAGTATCTGAATTTATTCTGAAGCAGCAACAACGGATTAGCCTATGAAATCGAATTTTCTATTTTATGGACTGCTTCAGTACTAAATCTCATGCGTCATAAATAAGTCTCAGAGTTGATAATGATCTAATCTTTTATTCAAACAGAAGTAGTATGTCATGTTGATGGAATTATATTTCTTAATTAGATTACAGCAGTAGTAGTTAAATATACAACTGAGGTAAAAAGGAAAGAGATGAAAAATTATAGCCTTATTCCTTGGGTTTATACTGAACAAGTGGATTGCCATCGCGTCACAAAGTTGTTAATATTACCACTTAATTAACAAGTGGTAGTACCTTCATAACGATTTTTAAACACTGTGATGAGAAAATTATACAGCTTACGTATTGTGTCAGTATAAATTATAAAGAAAACATTAGAGCAAAGACTCAGATGCTATCAGATTTCTAGAAGCAAGTATAAAATGTAAAATAACGTCTTTAATAGTCATACCTAAATCCCCAGCAGATTTAATGTCAATATTATCAAAACCACTGCCAATTCGAACAATTATTCGAAGTGCTTTAAATTTCTCCAGGTCTTCTCGTGTTAAAGTGATAGTATGATACATCAGTGCACCCACTGCTTCATTTAGTACCTATAAATAAAATGGAAGAAAAAAATACTTGTTATTTTTCTTTCAAAGGATGTCGGCTTAACCACATATGCAATATTTTCAGGTATAAAGACTGTAAAAGCATTAAATCCAGGTCTTCTGTTTTAAAGGTTGTTTCTCCAAATATCTTACAGCCTCTTGATAAGTCTTTTCACCTGATGTATCGACTCTAGCTTGAGGAGATTTGCTTTAGAAGAACTAAGTGACCTGTATTGTGTGTTACCAAGGGAGAAAACTCTTCTCATTTCACAGTCAGTGAAATATCGAATCCCAAGTACAAGCATCGCTGGACTGCACCTGCACAGGCAGATGAAACACAACATGGGAGCAAACACTCACTTTAAACAGTAAGTATTTTTATGCTTCAGCAGCTGACATTATTTTGAATGAAGTCACAGAGCAGCATCTCTTTACCACACACACAGTGGTACAGGCATTCACTGTGCTATTAAACCACTTTGATACCTGAATAGAAAACACTCAGTAATGATTACAAAACCTTTAGAAAACAGAGACTGAAATCTGTCAATTCATACATAAGAACAAAGTGTCTGTCCCTTAGTTTACTGCAACTGCCTACGCTGTCACTGATGGAAAACTGGATGTCATAGAATTTGGTACAAGTGAGATTCAAAACTACAAGTTACCCAGAAAAAAACAGCACCTCTAAAAAATCAGAAAGTAAAAATGTTACAATAGAAAAAAAAAAAATGTGAGCCAAAATAAAGGAAAATAAATTGAAAGGTATGAATATCTTTCCAATTGTGTTAGAGTGCACCCAATGTACTCAAGAAAGGTTACGAGGAAGGTGCATGGAGAAGCGCCTAGCACCCTATGCCCAGCAGTTTCAAATTCTGCCACCAAACAGTGACACTACATTCCACACACATGGGATAAATTTATCGTTCAGAAGGCAGACAATACTTCCCTCTCTTTATATGCAAACTGGACTATTCCACTTCCTCAAAACATCTCTCTGTGTTTCCTCCTTCAATGCACTAAATATCCTAACAGTTCAACAAGATACAAAACATGTACAAATCACTTAAAACTTCTAAGACAAATGTAATGACTTCAAGAGGTTCCCGTCATGCACTTTACATGGAAGTTCTGCAAGGGCTCTAAATTTCTTATTCAATAGAGTTTTGAGTATGGTACGTGTACAGATTGGCATCTGCGTTATTTTTGCTCATGAGAGGAATTTCTAGGGTACTGCAAGATCAGTAACAATCAACATCCATATGAATAATTTTAGAAAACCTACTACTCTCACACACAGAGGATTACAACTGATGGAACCCAAGACCTGCAGCAGCAATCTTAAAAATTAAAATACACAAATAAAAGTTTTATAAGAAAATTAAAACAGACTCCATAAAAATGAAAGAAAACCTTTCCTTATTGAATACTTCACAAAATTATTTATGCTATTTCAACAGGTGTTTCTGGATTGGTAACCTCAGTTTTTAGTCAGATAAGGCCACAATCCTCTCAGCAGAAGCTGGATTTACTTGTAAGAGTAGAAACTGCAAAAAGAAAATAAAAAATTACACATCCTTAAAGAATGCGACTACAACATAATTCAAAGAACAGCTGTAGGCTCTGATCTTATAAACGATTATGCACACACAAAACTCCTTGATTGTAATGGTGCAAACAACTCCTTTGGAGATTACATCTCGCAGTCACCAATCAGGAAGACTGCACTCATCAGAACAAGTTTCCTTGAAGTGTTACACAGCATCAAGCAAACCCAAACCAGTTCATTGGTTTTGCTTCTACAGCCACATTACAGTCCGTATGGACCAAGCCAAAGCCCACGCCTGGCACAGTCTATGCAGAAACAATCCCTCTTATAATCCAATGTAAACATTCTTAGGGGATTTTGTCCTACTAATTCCTAAAAGAAAACTCTTCCAAAATCTCACAGCTCCAAGGATCTGGAAATTTCTTCTAATTTCCATCCTCAATTTATTCACAGCCCAGCTCATACCCATTTGTTCTAGTGTTGGCCCTTTGCTTAAACCATGCTTTCTCCCCTTGGTGTTTACGATCCAAATGTTAGCTGACAGTGCCCATAACACCTCTCAGCATTTGTCTGGCTAGACTTTACAAGCCTAGCCCTTCTAGTCTTGTATAGGATGATGCCCTCAACTCCCCTGATCAGTCTGACACTTCTCCACTGCGCTCACACAAGCCTAAATTCAATCCCTCTGTGGGTGACCTCAACAGTACCCAGGGTGCTACTGGAGGTCTTCCTCCCCACCGTGTTACACCAGTACTAGCAGAATACGCACTGGAAATCTCTCCTCATAAACTCTCACACAACAGTGCGTTACCACTGTCCTGCTGCCAGCTTTGCCAATGTGTAAATATGAACCCTTCTCCCTGGAGCATGTGTTTCTGTCACGCTACCATGTTATACAAGGAATTCTTTCTCAGTTACAGCACTTATTACATCAAGCCTCGAGTTCTTTATGATATCCTGGTTCTTTCCGATTAGCTCGATTCTGTGTCTTATCACATGCAATTCCTCCACCTCTTCTGGTGTTGCTTGAGACAGTCGTGACACAAGAGAAAATAGCCACAGTTCAGTTGCCGGAAGGCACAAACTGAAGTGGCTTAGAGCTTACGATGAGCAACCTAAGGCTCACGTTGCAGCCAGACCTTTCTTTCTCTCCTATCTAAGACCAGCAAAGGCCAACGTTGTGTGTTTTTGTATGTGCAGACAGAGAGCTGTCACTACTTTAAGGACTGCATTAAAACAGGGGCTAAAACACAGCTGGGGTGGTTCAGACGTGGCCCAGAATCGAAGTGCTTCGTTTGGGAAGCAGCTTTTCACTTCATAATCGTGCATATTTTACTAACTCAGCCAGTCAAGACTGTAATTTGGACTCTAAGAGCGCCAGTCTGGACTCATTCCACTACATTTTTGGGCCCATCTAGGTTATGGCTTGGCACTAGGAGGAGACGGAAAAGTATCAGGAAGCTTGGAAATGTGTTCAATAAATGGAAAAATACTTCTCAGCTATGGCTTAATGCTGACATTAGCCATTTCCACAGGCAGTTATCTACTCATCATAGGGGCTATGGAACAAGCATATGCAAATGAGAAATCTTTTAGAAGTTTCTTTTTACTGTTTTAGCCTCTTCGAGGATTATGGACCAGTTAGCAAGGAAATGCATTGCCAAAAATGTAATCTTCATTATTTCACATTGATAATTAAGTTACATTACTGCTTTTTGCAGCTGGCCATGTGATTGAAATATGCCAAAAAGGCAAAAAATAATAGCAGAAAATCTGAAGTTAGAAATATTCACCATTGCTGCATGTTAATAATGCCACAAATATTACAAAAGTTAATAAAGTTTCTGTATTTCAGAATTATTTGAATCAATTATATTCTCAGTCTTTACATACAAGGAAGTTGGACAAGCTTGTCAATGAGCAAAATCAAAACTTGAATTAAATCCGAGTGTATAACACACAAAATTGAAATTCAGCAGAAATGTCAACAGTTCCGGAAAATGAAAGAATCTTTAGAAAAAGAACTGCACAGCAGTAATTTACTGATCCCTTCCAGAAGCACACCCAGTGGTGGCTGCATGAGAGATACTGAAACTACATGGTTCTTTTCACTGATTTGCATAATGACCTTGCCTGATGCAACATTCACCAAATTCCAGTGCAACAGCAATTTTAATACAAACATATCAACTTGTGTTGACTGAGAACAAGCAAACTAGAAATTTCAGATCGGCACACGTAGGTGGCAGTCAGACAATGCCCTGTCACAATCGAGGAAAGGCAATGAGCAAAACTGGACAGAGAGCAGAGACAGCTGCACACCTTCAACAGCCATCCCTGTGTTCAGCAGGCTATAAAAGGCTTTAATGAAAAACTTTGTTTTTAACAGGAGTTCCATGTGTTAACTTGTATGTTCTATTGATGAGGCTGCATTGTGTTCTCTTTCAGTTCAAGACTATCAACGCAACGACAGACTAAACATCTAAAGGAAAGGATCATTACTGCCATGAAAGTCACTGATGACAACACATCAGCCCTCACAACTATCTAAAAAACCCCGTTAGTAATCGCCAGCAATCTTCAAGCCCCAATGATCCTTCGTAAAAGCTGGTACTGGGAAATGAAGTAAAAAGCTTGTTGATAACCCCAAATGTTAGATTCTAATCTGTCTCTACAATTGATATATGCTGCTTCCCAGGCTCAGCAGTACTTCCATTCTGCTTTTTAAAGGGTATGATATTAGTTCAGAGGAGGCACTGGCAGCCTGCCCCTTCCTGTAACACAGCACTTGACCTGCAATATCGCCACTGGCAAATCTGACAGATGTTGGCAGAAGGGTCACTGAACACAAACACTGATTTTGTAAACATGCAGCTATCACAGTAAGAATGTAAACTAGTTTGTTGTATAATGAGGTGTAGCAGAAGTTTTTAGGGTTTCCTTTTGTTCATTCAGTCAAAGTCTTTCATAAGGAATCTGATCCAAGGCTCATTGAAACAGTTTCAGTGAATTTATAACGTTTTGAATTGCTCCTAAGTGATAACTTATCCCCAAACAAATACTACTGTTGAGAACAAGGCCACTTCCTTCCAATCTATATTCTTCAAGAACTTAATTTTGATGGAAAACTAAAATGCTGCAATTGCACCATGAATAGAAACAAAACCGATGGTACAAATGCAAGATTGTAGCTTTACCACTAAACAAAGAAGAATCTGAAGCAGGAAAAATTATCTTACTTAACTACTGATATAATAGAAACAAATCAAAGACTCAGCTGAACAACACCATCATTCTTGATTTGTTTGAATCAGTTTCAAAACATTTCTTGCAATATGCAAGCTCTTCAGCTCTTCTTTGAAACCTTCTTAGCTAAAACTGGAAGCATTTCTACATTTAATTCCCATGTAAGAGTGACTGAAAAATTCCAAGTCCCATTAAATAGGAAGTTCAGCTTTTAAAATTTTACAACTTAAACTAAAAATATGAAAGGGTACTTACTATCCCTGTGAAGATTATTTTATTTTGTGCTTTTATAACACGAGTCAAAGGATCCAATACATTCTAATTTAACTCAACCACTTGAACAGCTGGAACACAAGTTTACTGAACAGTGTTTTCCCATTTCCAACAGAGTTATCTTATTATCCTCAATGTTCTGGTGAACTGGGTATCTGCATGAAGCAGTAAACCTAGTAAAACACTCACCCATTTTTCTCATCTAGCTGATTTGAGACAAGATGCAGGAAATCACATCATCACCAAAAAAGAGAAAATACACACAGCTGCAAGTAAACTCTTGACTTCTGTCCAGCCTATGCTTTTAAGATCACTCCTGATCAGCTGCCCTTCCTGCCTTTATTTAGGTGTGCAGGGATCCCACTATTTTCTCTCTGCTTGCCTGAGATGCCTCTTATCGGATCTTGCATATTATGTCTATGTTTAGCCCTTTGGAGCTACACAGTACACTTCACGTTACAGAATATACAGCAGAACTCCAAAAATCTTGGACAACACAAAGACCTCAAGTGTGTGCTTGAGTCTGCGATGCCTTCAAAGGTACAGGAGTAGAAAGAAGGACCAATGCTGCAGAAATCAGAAGTGCTGGGTAAGCTGCCAAGGAGCCAGGAAAAGCAGTAAACCATGAAGAGCACTGAAAGGAGGGGGGACTGGGGGAAAAAAGAGGGGGGGAGACAACAGAGCATGAGAGAGTAAACAAAGCTAGTTGAGCTGGAATGAAGATGGAAGCAAGCTAATTATTTTTAAATAATTTTTTTATAAGCATCTATATTTTTGGTAGAACAAACCAAAACACCATGTACATTTGGATGCAGTCCAAGATGGTTACTGAAAAGACAGATCTATAGAATTGTAAAACAAAATAAAAAAAAAAAAACAACCCACAATGAGAAACTTTTATTGGCAATAAAGCAGTTTCATTTAAAAAGTTTAACCACCAAAACCTTGTTTTTGATAAACCTAATTTTTGATAGAAATTTCCTGATAGGATGCAGTGAACCCAGATCAGTTATCCCATGACATAATTTGACAAACAATGCTTGACTTCACGCAGCCATATGCAACATTTACAATAAAACAGAACTTAGGAGTCAAAGCACAAACATATAGTGCAGCCTTCCAGACTGGCTTGAAAACAAACCACTTCTTCTAGGACGGATGGGGAAAAAAAATTAAAAATCAGTAAAACCTTACACACGAGTGATTTTTCATCCTCTACAGTCATCCAAAACCTTTGGGTCCCTGTCAGTAAATGCCAGCATGCACTAAAGCACTGGCAGCCTGATTTCAAAAGGAAGGGAACTTGTCTTGGCAGTCTGAGTTGCCTTCCAAAGCAGCAGCACAGGGAATGAATGCTTTGACCTCAGATGAAGTAGAGTTCTAGTACAAGTTATTATTTACTTCTGACTTTAAACAAGTCACTTATTTACCATACTCTTAACTTCCTCAGCCATTAAAAGAGAATGACAAATGAACTCTGGCACCAAAAAATTGCAACAGAACCGCAACTCAGGTGCTACCCAATCTGAAGAAAGCTTTCTTTAGCCAGAAGACATAGCAAGGTATAACAGAATTTGCTAACATCTTGCTTTTGACCCTATATACAAACTGCATTCACATCCTCATCTCTCCTTCTCCTTTCTGTAGGTATTAAAATCTCTCCACATCCCTGCTTCTCTGTAAAAAAAATATCTAGACTGTGCTTTGCTGGTGACTACCTCACAAACCGCCCCTTTCCGCTCTGCTTCCTTTGTTGCCAAGCCACCTTCAAACACAGTATTTTAAACCATCCTCTGCTCCTGAAATCACCTCACGACCAGCAAAAATCCCTTCTCCGGATTCCAAAATGAGTCCTCTCCTAGCACTAACTTCTCATACGCCTGTGATCAAGGCTCCACAACTGCATAAGCTGAGTTTCTACCTGCTCTTACCTTCCTAGCCATCCCTTCATAGTCTTTCCATCCTTCTCTCACCATTTCATTCTCAAATCATGACTTTTTTTTTCATTCGTTACCCCCAGGCACCCACGTATTAGACAACGGCAATCACCTCTTTCAAACCTCTCCCCAAATTTCCCACTCTTTGGCCTGCCTCCTACAGCCTCTTCATGTCTCTGTATCCGCTAACCTATTTGATTCAGAATCTCTTCTTAAAAACAGGAAATATATAACAGAAAAACTGAATTTCACCTTCTGCTTTCAGCAAGCTCTTCAACACTAAATATCTTCCTGATTTTCAGCCATGTCTTCTTCTACAATGGCGAACAGCCTTTTGCAAATTAACATCCATCAACAAAATCTATATTTTAATTAACAGGACATCATTTAGTACGGCCAGGGATCCACAATTATAAATACATGAATGTTTTAGATATTGCTTTAAATATGCAACTTTTAATTTCAAAATTTTTCCTGAAAACAATTTTATATTTTATAACACCTCATTCCCAAATAAAGTATTTACAAACAGCACTATTTGCCATGTTGACACAACACGCAACTCTTCTCTTTATTGTTTAAAAAAAGAAAACAACACAAGAAAAAAATCCCTCCTACAAATTTTGAAAGCTTTAACAATGAAAAGTTTTTTTCATAATAAAAATATTTTTCTTAAGAATTAAGCTGAATGGTTGGTTGATGGGTTCTCATCAGGAAAATGCTGACAGGAAATGAGCTACAGAAAATGAGATCTATTCACCTGATAACAAAACATAAGTTTGCATTTGTATTATTTTCAAGTAGCTGGCTTTGTAAAAAAGTCAAAGAAAATATTAAATATTTCATCACAAAGAGACTTAAAAAGGTTTAACGATGCGATATATTACAAGAACATGAAAAGCAAATCAACAATTAAACCAGTTATGAATGCAGAACAGTGAAAAGCTTCTGAAAACTGGTCACAAACTCGAGGGCTGCTATAATGAGTGTAGGGTAAGTCTAACCAGGTATCTGTAGAGAAACAAGAATACCTGTGCAATTCGGTTCAGCTGACAGCTCCTTAACACTGGAATCACACTTAGCAGGACACAGTACTACACCCACAAAAGTGAATACAATTACTTACCTAACAAGCCTTTAAGTTAATACCTGGATCTGTACTTTTCTATCATGAATCTTTGCTCGAGAAGAAGAAAAACTCCCTTGGAAGGGAACGCCGGCTGCACTTGGCTCCTCTTCCACTGTCATATTTATTATCATTTTTACCTCCATAAAAGCTGTAACGCCTGTTTTCATCCCTTAGTATGTGAGGGAATACTTGGCATTTGAGGCTTACTCTGCTAGCAAAGAAGTTCACCAAAATTAATTCTATTAATTCTATGTATGTTAAAATGTTCTATTGCTCCCTAGAGAGTAGCAAGGATTTGGAATAGATATGAGGCCTTCAGGCTGAAAGAAGTCTCTGACAAGAAAATGCAGGTATATAGGTCAGCTGGCTCCCTTGGCTATGATCACAAAAAAAAGGGTATCCCTCTAAGAAGGAGAGAACATTCCACAGCGTCAAGAACCACCTGTTGTTTTACAGCTCTCAAACCACCAGGCAGGGTGTCAACTTCTGGAAAAACACACTGCTGGAATACTTATTTTTAATTCATTTTCTAAATAAATTTTGAGTTAGCATTTGTTTTGAAACTCTTCTGTGGCACCAATTCTCAGTGCACAAGGCCTCCTAACGCGATTTAAACAATTCCTTGGCTAAAAAGAAGTCTGAAAGTTCCTCACATAGCCAATCCAATGCTGAGAGTTAGCCTTCCAATTGAGGGCTGAGCAACAGTGTTCCCAAGAAGCATTTCAAAATTATCATGTAATAATATTATTTTTCCAGAGGCAGCACTCTCTGTGAATCTAATGCGGTAGGCAACTACACGGACAACATCCAGCCAAAGACAGGTTGCACAAAAGTGCACTTCAACGACATTTCTACCTTTGTTTCATCATCGTGTTTCATCGCTTATTGGAAGTGACCAGTAACTCACTAATCAGCCCATAACTAAAATGCAACAGCTAAACACAATGTCATAGCTAACACACAACACAATCGTGAAAATGTCTGCGTCTTCTAAACACTTTAATTGCACCTCTAAACATTACCTTTTCGTGAATTTCTTGTGTAGACTGAGCATCACAAAATGCCACTGTGGCTACATCCTTCAGAATAGGCATTTCTACTGTACAATCCCTGCCATCCAGCAACGCTACCAAAGGGCGCGGGTGCATGGGCCCATTCATGATCGGAGGTCGAATGCCTATGAAGAAACAGAGAAGACTTGTTATTCAAGCCACACAAACATAATTAAACTATAAGTTATAGCTAGTCTGTTTATTCTGAACGCAGAAAAATACTTCAAGGACTGAAGACAGTGAAACAGAACAAGTCTACAGTCAGCAATCAACCAAGCACAGAAGAGCTGAGAAAAAAGTGCCACGGAGGCTCAGGAGGCTGAACAATGAAAGATGAATAAAACCACTAAGGGAATAGTATATTTGGTTTTGAAATGGGCATTCTTACTACACTACCAAGAAGTGTCTGTGCACTCTTATCCAAGGTTCATGTTTTGATTGGATTCCACACCTTTGTTAGCTCTACACAGAGTGAGAAATATCTTGTCCAGGCTTGTAAGAGTGTGTTTTATGGAATATCATAAGCAACTCAAGGAGGATTTGAGTATTCAATCCACATATACGATGATTTACTGCTGAGACTAAAATTTAAATGAAAAAAAGCCTACTACAGCAAAATTTTGAATTTACTGATGATCCAATGTCCAAGAGTACAGGCTAATTGCCGATCTATGTAGGTCAGCTTAGACTTCAAAGATTTACAGAAGGATTCAGTACAGCTTAGTCAAACAAACACATTATACTTAAACCATCATTGAAACTCTTACAAAATATGAACAAAATGTCCCTCCCTAAATTAACATCACTCTTGGAACACCCTAGAGTGACAAAGAAACAAACGTTAAGTATCTGGGGGAAAGAAAAATCACTTGAAAGTGCAGAATTCATTTATAGCCTCTTTATGGAGTCTTAAAATGAAAAGTAAACCTTATAACAAGATATTTAGAGAGCATCTTTTTAACAGTATAGATGCTATAAATATGCAAAAGTACTCAAGGGAATAATATTAAACCATTAAAGTACAAAAGTAGTTAAGCGTGGGTGGAAAAAAAGGGACTTCCTGAAGAGATAAGGAAAAGCAAACAAGAATAAAGTACAGGATTTTTCTTCCTCTTCTAAAATAAGTAGTTTTAAAAACTGCAGAGTGAAGCAAGGTATGCAAATACGAAGACATTTTTTTTTGCAGTGTGAATTTAAAAACATTGCTTATGGCTTGACAGTACACGTCAGCCCAACATTAATGCAAACGATCAAGGCTCCCTAGCTACCTTCTACACGAAAACACTGCATCTTATGTCCCAGCCTGTGTCAAAAAGCAAGTCCTGAAAGACTGTCCTCTACATTGTAAGTGGATGGAAAATTAGTAGAATCTACGCTGTACAAGATAACTGGTGAAGAAAAACAGCTGCTGGGAAAAGAGGTTGTCACGAGCTCAGGCCTGAGCTGAAATAGTACAGTTACGTGGACTGTTACCCCCAGACTCTCTGGACTGCACCCAGGAATCTCATGTCTACCCTCAATCAAGTCAGGAGGACAGACCAGCCCTGCTACTTTCTGGCATTTCAGTTCTTTATCTATTCAAGCAGTTCTCATACCTGAAGACTGAACAAAAGTCACTACATTTGGTTCTTTTCCGTTCTAGCCCTATCACCTCCCAACAACTGTGGATGCCTCGGCAGGACTCTCACTCAGATGGGAAAATACTCACCAGGAAAGTTTTCCATGGTATAACACCCATGAAAACTATTCTCTGTTGTAAAACCATCAGTTCTTAATCCCTACTGTGATAGACACACTTAGAAGTACTTCTGGTACGCAGATTCTCTCGGTACTGTCCAGTCATCAAAATTAAATGGAAGCCTTCTCAACATTTTTAAAATCATGCATCTTGCTAACTTACTACTGTTACCTGTTTGAACCAGAAATAGCCACACACCCTTTGTACAGTCACTTTTAGTAAATAAACCACACTAACAATGTGGTAGAGGACACATACACCACAGGAACACACAACGTAAAGCTACACAGTTACCCAGAGAATAATTACTATCCTTTAATGGGAACTTGATTATAAACCTCCCCCATTAAATCTACTTAGAAATAGCCTAAAATAAAGCATGTTATAGACTTGTTCATGTTTCTTTCAAAATAATATATGTAATAGCATTAATAAAACGCAATTATGTCTTGAAATAATCATAAAAATGACATTGCAAGACCTAGTCATATTGCATAGAGTAACTCTGCTCATTTCAAAACTGAAATGTTATAGTCATTGTCTTAACTGTTTGTCCAGCAAAGCCAGGATTTCAACCAGTTTGAACGCTAGCTAAAATAACAATGAAAAAAGAGAACACTGATACTAAAGTTGAACATGAAGGAGAAAAAATATGACACAGAAATCCCCCTTCAGCTACAACTGAAGGACCTCTGTCAATAGAAGAACGCATACAGACCAAACAGATAACAGAAGATGAGATTAAAAACTATCACTCCTAAGAAAAGCTTTTCTGACTCGCCCTATCTCAGAATCATGAAATATGGTATCGCAAAACAGCCCTTTAAAATAACGATTTCTCTAAAACACATAAAGGTGTGGTCTGTTTTTCCTCTGGTACCAACGTATCTATTGATTTCGACTAAGTCACTTGTATCCCATGTCTGGTCCAAAGTGGCTGCCACGCCGCACCCCAAAGCACAGAAACCATAAGACAGAAAAACAACTACAGAGAGAATTTCAGGCTTTGTTAAGAGCCCCCAGAACTCAAATACATCTGAGTGACCTTGACCACAAAAACTCTTCAATCCTTTGCTTGCCAAAATCCTTTCTGAACTTCAGCATAGACTTCCTGTTGCACAACCTCTCTCCCTAAATACCGTATCACTGAATTGCAGACAATAACTCAACACTTAAGTAAACTTACAGTAACTTAATCACAGCAGCAGTCGCTATTTAAAGTTTGCATTTGGAAAGACACAGTTTCACTATGAATCGGAAACCTCTGAACAAAAAACTACTTCTTCCACCATTTAGATATGCTCTGCCTGTTTCTTATCTAGAAATATCATACTGCACAATTTGTTTGGCTTTGCAGCAGACCCTTGGAGTGGCAGGATAAAGCAATGTGTATTTAAGAGCAGTATTTTCCATGCCTACATTAACAGTAAATCATGCAACTTGACGCCAAAAAGGAATAACCGTAAACTGGTCAAAAGTGACACTCAACACCACAAATGTGAAACTAATTTAAAAAACAATTGCACCTAGCCGGCTTATTTAAGTATACGGTATAGCATTTCATGTAACAAAGATAAAAAATATACCATCCACCCCCACACCTTAGAACCTTTGTTATGGGAAAACAATCTCAGTTTATCCTAACTTGAGACTTTCAGGAACCCCTACCAACCTGACATTTCTTAATCTGAGCTTGATTTCCAGGGTCATGAATTCGATTTCTCAACGCTTTACAATCTTCAGTATTCTGAGGCAAAATAGCAGCCTGTCATTCGATCCTCATTTCCATGTCTTTAATTTTTCTTGCAGCCTCCTGTAATCTTGAACCAAAGCTTTTAAACTTCTTATCCACTGCAACCTCTGTAGCCTGGATGGTGTTCAAATTTTTACTAAAAATTAAACACAAACAATACATTAAAACAACATTAAGGGTCTGACTTGTGCTCACAGAAGCCAGGAAACTCAAAGTTAAAGCTTCTCACTGCATCTGTACCCTTCCTTCCCCCTTCCGCTCCTGCCTTTCCACCACACCTGCTGTGCTGCTGCTGGCCATTAACATTCCAGGGAAACCTTCGGAGGGTGAGGACACACACAGCACCTTGTGCAGGACAGCAGGTGTATTGTAAACAGACGTACCTGGAACAGTCGGCACCAAACGTTTTGCCCAGGTGAGCAGGGACCTGAGGACTGTGTGTGATCTCCAAGACCAGCCGTGCCGGAGAGCCAAGCGCTCCAGTGAGCACAGGAGATGGAGTGAGAAGCCTTAACTCTGGACTTGCTGGGTTTGTTGGGTAGAAGTCAGGCCCTTAAAGTTATCTAAATGTATTCAAGGGGAAGTTTCCCTTCACAGCTTTAATCCAGCTATTACTTTGGGGTTTGTTTTCCCTGCAATATGGAAATAATCTGGTGGTGAGGTTCTTGCCCAGTAACAGCTACTGTGCCAGCGACTGCTGGAATTTTTCTAAAGTAGTACCAGATAAACTGTGCACACACAGACAGAGCAGTTAGCTGCATGGCAAATAGCTGCTACATATGGACAACAGAAGAGTGCCTTCTCAGAACTGCAATTTGGACTAACTGCTCTAAAAAAAAAAAAAAGAAAAAGCATCAAAACCTTATTCTAGTCCAGCTTTTATGGAAAAAATCTTGGAAATTGAAAAAGCAGCTTTCAGCTGCAGAACCTGACAGGCAGCCAGCCCCATGCAAAAGCATTTCACGTGATTGCGAGACTCACAAACAAGAGGATTAATTAATTCAGCAATTCAGCTCTGTAACAGGAGAGGAAGGGTCTTGAATTACCACCTCTGGCAGCATGGGGACTTCCAAATCATCAGACCAACCTTAGCACAAGACATATTCTTTTTTAGAACTAGAAAGAGCTACCTAAGCAGGCTCCCCTCTCAGATCCTACCTGCACCTCCCGAAACAAAGGTGCGCCTTTGTGTGCCATGCTCCAAGGGGGAGAGCTGAAGTCAACACCATTTGACAAACTCACAACTGGAGGATAAGAAAGCCTTTCCTGACATACTCTAGGATGTTATAATGTGTTTTAAACTTCTCTTAGAACAACCTGTTACGTTACAAACTGTCAGTAACTAAAGCAATCATGTTACACAAATAACAGAGACCTCAAAGTAGGCTGTCACTACTTGCTGACACTGGAAAACATACCAAAATGCAAAAAAGTGAACTATTTGAGATTAACACTGTCATTTTGCCCATTTTTCTGCTGCTGATTAATACAACATCATCTGGATCATTAATGTCTCTCAAATAAGGTACACATGTTAAAAGTGAAGGACACTGTCAGGTTTGTAGGCCCAAAATTTGACCTACCTTTCATTTTCTTAAATCTGTTTGCAAAGTCCATGTAATTCTTTAAATGTGTTTTTCTTTTTTCAAAACAATTGCTTCAATTCTTTTTTCTGAAAAATATATCAATGCCAAAAAGCACAAGACTGATCAGTAACCGTCTAACGACAAACCAGTATGCACATGAAACTACGGAGAACAGCCTGGCCAAGGAGAGTTTCCATTTTCACATTTCTGGGGATTCTTACAAGTGCAAAGACTAAAGCCGGAAAACTCCCTTGACAATGTCCTTTTAAAAGAATTTGTCCTGCAATATTTCCTTACACACTGTAAAGCATCAAAGCGATTTAAGTTTTTAACAAAACGCGAGCTACTGAAAAATGTAATCAGTATTTAGAAAAATAAGAGAGATTGGACATTCAACTAATTTACAATCTTGCACATGTAACATGAGACTAATCCCCTGTGGCATTTACCTTTTCTTTATATTCTTACCTAGGCTGCAAATTCAGTCAGAGCTGTCACTTATTTACCATAAGCCCTGAAAAAATTTACATGTTTTTTCAAAAATAAATGCTAATATTAATTCAAGTAAAGAACAAGTTGTCAAAACAAACAAAAATGTCCCACTCATAACATGAACACAGAAGCTGTTATGAATCAAGTTTGCCAATATGCACTATTAAAATTCCTAGAAATGCCATACTTCACAAACATATTTTAAGGTTGCTGACACATCAGGAATTATTAAATTTTAGATTCTGTTTTGGTAGTCTCATCGTTTTGTGCATCGTGACCTTAAGGGACATTTAGATTCAAGGTAGAGCACAAATCTAAAAGCAGTCAAGTAAAAATAAATTTTAAAGTACAATGTAGGTACACGGATCAGTAAAATGGATATAAGGGAAAATAAAAAGAGTGCTTACCAGCCTTCAGTGCTTTCAGCATATTTACGCTGAAAATGCAACACAAAAATCCCCTGATTCCACCAGAATCAGAGCCAACACCTTTTGTCATTGCCTTCAGTATGAGCACGATGCAAATTCCCATGACTTGAGATGTGGGACTGGGGGGAAGCACAGGGGGCAGAGGAGAGAATATTTCTCAATAAAGAACACCAACAAGGCATACATACGAAAAGGTGACAGTGACCCTCGGATGCCTGAATTACGTAGCAGACTAAATTTAATTTAGTTCTCTCATTTAATGTTTCAAAGCATGTTTCCTAAGATCTCAGGAACCTGTTGCAAGTCTTATTGAAATTAATAGGAACAATCCCAAATCGATTTTCTAAGGAATAAGATCTGGACTTCATGTTATACAGACAAGAGAAAACTAAACATAAGATTCACTTAAAGCCTATGTGCAGTCTCTGTCGAAGACTTCAGGGCTCAGAGGTTCATGCTAAATGCACCAATGCACCAAAGGAAAAGCACAGCTGATGAATAGTACTGCACTCTATTCTTTTTATTTACCCAAACTCAGTAAAAACAAGTCATCTTCCTTCTTTTCTTTTCGATTTGCAAGAGACCAAGAAAAACAGAAGTGGTTTCTGGCACTCTGTTGACCCAATGACGTGCAGTACAGTCTCACCCAATTAGAACCTCCTGCCAATTACGAAGACTGAAATACACCCAGTAGCTCTCCAGGACGTTCACAGTTCATTCCCTTACATGAAATACACAACCAACACCGCTAGTACATAATTACCACCCTGCTCCATAGACTTCCATGGTACTTTATGCACAATTACTTTACCACCTGTGAGACACGAGTGTGGGTATCTGAGCAATTGCTACAGCACACGATATGAAGACCTCAACGTAGAGTATTTGAGACAACTCTCTTACTTGATTTTTCCCCTTTTGGTACAATTGAAACAAAAGAAGCCAGTGGTTTCCATTTTGAAAATTCCCACATTTATCTGTTAGTACGGGAGCCCGAGAATCACAATTTCGCGTTACTTCTCCATACTCACATAGCAAGAAAACTCGCCACACTCAGATATTCCATCTGATAACTGCAAGGATTTGGGTTTCTGTTGTGGTTATAATAGTGATCCCTAACCAGTCTTTTTGAAACATCTAGTAATTTGGCTGTTATTTGTCAGTATGCACACAAAATCCTAAACACCTGTCAGAGTATAAAGAAACAAGGGTCCCATAAGGCACGTCTTGAAAGCCTAATCAGAACTAAAGTTCTGTTAAGGGGAAACAAAACCATCTGGCAACATTTTCTATTACACATGTACCCCAAACCTCCACATAAAAACTGGACTTCACATCCGTTAAAAAAATAAATTAAATTACATATTCAGAGCATGCTATAATGATATGCCTGATCTTAAATAATATTTTTCAAAATAAGACTGAAAACAATATGAATCACACCTATTTAATGTGAAATGAGCAAGCAGCAACAGCATAATGCATTCCTGTAAAATGTTTTGTCTATCACCATTTAAAAAAGCAAACCAAATGGTAATCTTCAGTAACAACGATACAAGTAATAAAACGAGAAAGTGTAATTATCAGCAATAAAACATACACAAAAACCCCAACATTGCAGAAGTGCTGTTTTCAAGTAACAGATATACGAAAACAAATTCCAGAGAAAGGTAAAACATGCTAAAGGACTGAGCTTTCCCTGGATCTGCAGCATTTCACTGCCTTCCACAGTAAATACTTGTCTGTTTGAGGTGGTTTTGTTATACTAAGTAATAAGTAAAGAAAGGGAAAGGGGCAAAAAAATAAATAAATTGACAATGGCTATGCAGCCCTGGCTGCATAGACACCCACTAATCCCAGCTCCAGAGAAATTCTGGCTAAGGTACCAAACTTTGTAAGTTATTCTACGAGTTTTACAGTGACTCTGAGATGCCCCTGCTCACGCACTGTGGTGAATGCCCCAAATACTTGATAACTTACAGGAATCCCTGCAGTGATGCTCAGGACAGCGCCTACAAAGTAAGAATCGAAGAACGTGAATTACACCACTCTAGCAGCACATTCACCTGTAACTAACTACTACATCGATTTCCCTGTTACTGACAGGGTAGTATCTCTAAAATACAGGACTAAACGCACGAACCAAGACTGCACCAAAGACGTTGCGACAATGCACCATATGCTGGGTATGTATCAGGGTATAATCCACTGTCATCTTCTCCCAGGGCAGCGATCATGGAGTAAGCCGATATCGGCAACCGAGGGGGAGGGGGAATCCACCTTAGCACAGCCACAAACTCTAGTTTAAAATACAACTGAGCTTATATTTCAGCTCATAAACTTTATAGGTTGGTGGGTGTGACTTAAAAATTAAAAAAAGCCAGAAAAGTCCTGCTGACAGGAACTGGAAAAACAATCTGCTTCAACAACGTAATAGGAGCAGAATGATTAACTCCCTGAGTCGTTCCAGTAACAACACAGATCATGCCAAGACTTACTAGAACACGTTCCACAGAAGAAGTGGTCCTCGACATTTTGAGGACAATAGTTAGGACACTTAACACAAGTCCAGAACGGGGTGGTGAAAGGGGGCTGCACTGCCATATGAAGGGAAATACATCAGGGGCTCTCAGTCATGCTCTTTTACCCACGTACTTAATACAAAGCAGCATGCAAGCATTGCTTTTTCCTTTTTAGATCATGCTTTTGGAACAGGCTTCTTGGCTATGATTTTGATAAAAGCTGAACAGCCTCATGTTAATTTAAAATATAATACATTCAATGAATGACTCTTGATATGCCTGTGAAACAGCGTGTTTGAACTAGGAAGTAAAAAAGGAGGATATAGTAACTTTTTTTCTCCTCAAAAAGTGTTTCTTCTACAGCAAGTTACTTTATTCCAGCAGGTTGAGGGGGTGGAAGGGTTATTCTGTTTTAAACCACTGTCTGAGCTACAAGTATACTTTGGGAAAAAATACCACTGTTTAGCATTGTCAATACAAATACTTTCAGAGTATTAATGTCGCATTATTTTTTAAAGACATTGCCAAGGATTTATTACAGAATATAATTGCTCAGTGTAGCCTGTTCCAATGGCTACTCTCTGGGGTTTTTTTTCTCACTTTAGATGTTGTATAGGATGCTGTCTCAGAGAAAGGAACCCAATAACCCAAGCGAAGCCAACATCAAAGGCTTTCTTTATTCTGATCTCAAACACTGAAAGCAATTTCTCTAATAGCATACCTGTACTTTGACCAAGAACGTTAAACTATTACCTGGGGCACTCCTTATTTCACTTATCAAAATGTCTGAAGATAAGCAAGTGTGGGGCCTTGGATAATCAGATTAGTTTCACAAGGTTTAAATTTTTTTTGAGGTCAACAGAACACACATGAATGACACTAAAAATAACAGTGCAGAAGTATTTTACATATCGAACACTGACCTCTCCGTTTGCTTTGTAACTTCTTAATTTTAACATTTATTTTGAGAAACTATCTACTGTGAATCACCACCCTCTCAGCTGAACATCACGGTGCTGTATGTGTCAGCGATCCTTCTAGTGGAAAAAAAATACTACAACTCTTGTTTAGGGATAGGAAGAAGGGAGGAGAGCTAGAAACTTCCTCTAAGAGATACAGCTAAAACATCTTTTAAAAAGCAAATATATACATAGTGCAATTAAAAAGAGTAAATTCAACGCATTATTAAGGTTTCTAGCAAACAGCGACAATAAACTCCCTCTTGAGTTACAGTTCGTTATGTTTTTCTGAAAACCAAAGCCCCTCTGACAAACACTGAACTAGTGCAAAGGGCTCCTTAAAGCTCTTTTTAATCCCTCCCTTTTCGGTTCCACCCACAGCCACCGACCTCTGCTGTTCTCTGTCAATATTAACAAAATGATTGATGATGATTATAAATGAGACAACAATTTTGTTTTAAAAATGAGAAAATGAGAATGTCTGGAGCACACTGAAATCAAAGTCCTGCACCTCCCATCCAGGGTCTTCCGCAGCCGAGCCAAGCTTAAATAAATAGGATTTTCTGAAAAGATGTTCATTTTGAAGGTAAGCAAACAGGATGTATAAAAATGACAAGCTCACTGAGAACGAGCCAGTAACAGCAGTCAAAGCGCCAAATAAAACAGGCAGTTTAAGGCAAAAGTTGGGTTTATATTATCACATTACATTTAATCATAATATACTAAAAGTCTATGATGTAAGAAAGCTGTTCTACTCAGCTTTTCTTCAAGGAGAGTTTCGAGTTTCAATTACAAAGGCTGCGGTTCCTAATATCACAGTTAAAGCTGTACTGAAAAACAGAGTTAAAAATGGGAGTTATTCCCATGACTTGATGAGAGAAGCAAAATATTTCTTCCCACACGCACCACATACTAAAGAGGCTTAAAGAAGGTTTTTGAACGCTTTAAGTTGTTTCCACTGAACTGGTGAAAAGTCAGAAGTGTTTAAATGTGACCCACATTTGCATCTTTTCACTAGACTTTATAATGTTTCTTTTAGTCTCTTAGCTTAACCATTTTCAACTTAAAAAGGGGCTATTCACGTGCGTAAAAATGCTTTGTCTGCAAATAATTATAAATGTTTCAGGGCACAATCATGTTCTATCTCTGAAAACTGCATAAAACATTTATCTGTGCTAAAAACATCAGTTGCAAGAAAGCATTGTAAAAGTAAGCACTGATTATTAAGAGTTACAAAATGTTAAGGGAAAAGGATACCCTTCATTCCCCACCCAGGTGAGATTTCTTAACAGGTTCTCCTCTCAGTTTGATCAAGCACTGTACTTCAGAAAATGAATTCACTATTACATTTTCCAGCAAATGAAATTGTCAGTTTGTCGTTTTATTCCAGCCTTTTCCATGTATCCTTTATCTTCAAAAAATCAGCTTGATCCAGCTCCAGTATCCCCCAATCTGCAGGCAGAGACATTTACCAAATCTGCCCACGGCACATATGTGCGTCACACAAATGCCATCTCCCCCTCTCGCAGTGCCAGCCTCCAACTTCTGCAACGCTGTTTTGTCAGAAACGGACAGTTACCGACAACGGACTGCAGCAACTGCTTTTCAAAACCAAATACAGAGACTGACAACCAATTTGAATGGAAATATAATGTAATAGAGGCAATAAAGAATTTCCAAAATAAGAAACCTTATTGCATGGGGTTTTTCTACACCTTCTGAAACCAGAAACAGGAGGGATGTCAGGAGCAGGATGAACAGCAGTGTGCTGGAAGGCTTGCAGCAGCACTGTAGTTCTAAAGCAGCCACAGGAAACACACCAGTGACCTGGGATTTCAACATCCGAAAAAAATTAAAGGATCACCGACTTCCTGTAAGGAAACTCAGGTACCTTGAAATGCATTCTGTTGTTCAAAAAGTGGACACGGCACAGAGGAAGACACTGGAAAGCAAGTCTAACTGCTCCCTGCTGGCTCTGATTTCTGAAAAGATGGGAGGGAATGACAGCTTAGTGCCTGCCCAATGCAAGACAACAGCTATCGGATAACATCCAGAAACCAAGAAAGCATTATGATTATCTTCCAGAATGTCACGGCACAACATGAAACTGATCCTTGCTCTTGAGATTGAGAAATAACAGAGCAACAGGTCTTCCTAACAGATTTTTCCCTTTTTTGTGGATGTAAAGCAAACCAAATTAGCACAGCTGTATGACTGCAAAAGTCAAAAACAGGAGTTATTTTTTTGTGCTCCCTAACCCTAGTTACCACCACGCTCTTTTGGCTCATTAGGTACTTTTGACAGCACAGTTGTCACTTCAGAGGAAATTGCTTCTCTTAAAATATTTTCTTCAGATCAATCTTTTCATTCCTTCTGCCCCTCCTGAGTCAAGACAAGACATCCCAGTTGAAATCAGAAGAAAAGAAACAAGCGTGGGGAATACCAGATGAAATCTGGAAACTACGTCCCTGAAGGGAAAATTCTACATACACAAGCAGCCCAGATGAGGATCATTTTTTAGGTCTGCTCTGTAAACGAGATGGAAATAAGTTACAATACAAATAGCGAATAAGCTGGCACTGGTCAAAGAGCAAAATGCTGTAAGAGGCAACTCCACCTGTTCTCATATTTTTTGAAAAAGAATTAATTAGCATTACTTCTTATAAAGTCTGCACCAAAACAATACACTGGGAAATGGGACCCTCGGGGGCTTTTCTGAGCTGCTATGCAAAGTTAAAAACACCAACAGCATCCAGCCTTCCACCAGTATTTTCATGCAAGATTTGCTTTCCAAGTTTTGAGTGCTCATGACTATAAAATTACCTGGCAGCAAGTTGCAACGTATCAACTTCTTAACAAATCACTTTCCAGCACATTATTGCCTTGCAGACAACTTGGTTGTTTTCTAACTTCATACAATGCCTACCACATTCTCACAGCAGCCAAATGGCTTCCAAAACAAACAGAGTTACTGAAAACCGCACATTTCTAAGTTTTAGTTGTTTGGGTTTTTTTTTTTCTTTAAGGATACAGACTTCTTCTAGTGACATCCTGACACCTGTCCACGTTTTCATACATTTCTTCTCATACTTGTTCTACAGATACTTTCCAGAACACTCAGATAAACTACTCAACCTAAGCAAGACTTCAAGCATATTAACTACTTCATATAAAGATAATTAAACCTTTACTTCGAAAATATTTAAAGGACAGCATGATTAATAGCTTAATTCTCTGGAAGGACTGACAAGCACTCACAGCAGAATATGGGAAATCTTCCCAACAGAAGGGAAACCTTTGATTTCAATGAGCGCTGCACCCAACTGGTGGAAAAAAGAATTAAAGACGCTCTCTTCCACCAGTGTAGGAGAGAATGGATCACGCAACAGCAAGTACACAACTTAATCATTTTGTCCTGAATTTTAGGGGCCACTTTATCACAAAAGAAAACAACGCAACTGGCAAGTGTTGCATGAACTTACATTTACAACCGTTCAGAACTAACGAGTTACGATTACTGCAGGACATCAACCATGGACAAACAATATGCACAAAGAGGCTACGCTGATTACTGAAAATCTAGTTTCAGTGAGAACATGAAAGAAGAGATCAATCTCAGCCACAAAAGTTCCAATTCAGTATGCAAATTCAGTCAGTTAAGAGTGGGGCTTTTCCCCCCCAGCGTGATTCTCACTGCTGCCCTTCCCGGACCAGGAGCGCCATTCGGCACTTAGGACGGGGAAGAAAAAAACCCCATCATTCACAACAGCCACAGAAGCGTATCTTGTCTCCAGTTACTCTGATAAATACGCCAAGATGATAAAAGGGTTCAAACCATTTATTTCTCATTCTTCTCCGTTAACAGAGCCATTTGTTTATGAGAGAATGAGGGCGAAGGGGGGTGGAGGGCAGAGGGGAGAAATGGTTTCATTCTGAGCATGGGAGATACTGTCACACAGGAAGCAGCACGGTCTGACTTCTTTTCACAGCTGTGTCACGCTTAGTAAAAATCTGATCTGTAAACTGCAGAAAGCAAGACACAAAACCTTCATCTTCCGTACTAAACTCTCTTAACCTGTGAGAAAACCACTTGCAACAAACTACAAGAAAGGTCCGAACAGTTTTGGTAGAAGGGTTTGGTATGAAGGAAACTATTTCTTTTTCCACTAAAGTTATTTAAACAAAACAGTAAATGTGAAAAGGTGGCGGTGACACCTATAGGGTTTTGCTTGTTTTGTTTTCCGATTTCTTTCTAATAGTCCAGAGGGAATGGAGCCATATGGTTGCTGAGTAATACCATGAAATTCACAAAATAAGACTAGTGGCATGAACAATGTATTACTAATCTGCAGATCCGCGGTTCTTTCACTGAAATTTGTCAAATCCTGCATAGACTTATGCTTTTTGAATTGAACTGCATGTACTTTAGCTTAGGGAATAAAGAAAAAGCAATGCAGCAATACACCCAAAGAGGCCAGATGAACTGATTTAACTCTGTAAAATGGAGTTAGAAGCAGTGTCAACTGAATGGTTGGTTTGCATGCTCCCTATGAAACGGCTTGTGAAACAGAAGTGTTTGAAGTCTGGAATGGGACAGAAAAGTATGGGCCAAGGTAAATTAATTCGAATCTTATTTTTATTCTGCATATCCAATCTGCATAAAGCTCTTCAGACAACGGTCTGCAGCTATTAGGGATTACAATGAGATTAAATCTCATTCTAAAGAACATGAATGCAACTACACTCAAAGTAGACAGTCTGCACCTGCTTATAGCAGGTCTTAAATTAGGTATTTCTTTATCTACACTTAAAATAGTATGGATTCAGATAAAATTCCAGAGCTGTATAAATGTGAACAAGCACTACTAGTCTAACTATTCCTCATGAAGAAGACAGGGTAGCGCTACTTGTTTTTCTCCAGTCCGCAGTCATTGCAGCATACAATTGTGCCATCATGAATACTGCTGCAGCAATTATAAAAAATTCTACAAGTTTACTTTTGCTGGTATTGAGATATTTCAAGTACTGCAAACTCCACTAAATAAAGTATCAATTAAAGTATTCCTCCACTTACAGCAGCACTCAAAGGAAACCTCTAACCTTTTTCAAGTGAAACTCAGCAAACTCCTAAAAGTAAACAGGGTCCCATTTAGACATAAAAGGAAGGGTAACATCAATAAATATATTAATAAAAAAAGAAATAGAGTTGCATGACACTGCATTATTGAAAAGTGTCACGCTTTCTGGGCATAAACCAAGGTTTGGTATTAGTTGTTTTTCACTGATTCTGTCGAGTAATACATATAAAAAATAATTTTTAAATGAAGTATGGGCTTCTTAGTACAGCGTACATGATGCAGCAGAGATTATTTCCCTCTTTAAAAAAAAAGTACATTTTCCCCTCTAAGACAGAAGGAAAAATAATTTACGTTGCATGGGAAAGCACGCAAGTATTAATAATGGGGAATGATGAAGAACATAAATGGGTTTCCATTTTCACATTCGAAAACAAGTACCTGCAAATTAATGCTAAAAGCAACTGGCCTATAAAGCAGCCATGTTTCCATGCCAACTGATCACAGAAATACACATAACAACAAAAAAAATGAATAACCTACAAAACACAAAAATAAAAAGAAAGAAGTAGTGCTGGAAATCAAGATCCTGACCATACCCAACTATTTCACAAGAATAGCAAAGAACACAACAAAGAACGCAATTTAAGATGTGAATGGTGTACAGCTAATGGCACTTCATCATTACAATACTTCTAGAAGCTGTCATTCTCTAGTCAACATGAAAACCAGGATACAGAACACCTCTATTAAGAAGGAGGGAACACTCCTACAATAGCAGCAGTTCTCACGGAGGTTTCACAGTAGGTAGGCATCAAAGCCCAGGTTACCGTTCCGCGCACATCTTTCGTTAGGATTTTATTTTTTGTCTTTATCTAAGAAGGTCTCTCTTTGTTCCTCATTCACACTGAGCTGTACTGGGGTTCTGCAATCAGCCAGCAGAGCTGTTTGCAAAGTCAGGCAGTCTGCTATGGGAGTGCCAGCTGCAAACCCAAGTGCATTAGGAAGGAGCGGATATGTACCTGCACACAAGTAGCTCACATAACGACGTGCGCATACGTACCTGATGTAATGACAATTTTGTATACGTATGAGCAACCTCAGCTTCACAACTGATAAAAAGATGCTATCACTTTCTGTACTACAGCAAAAAAAATAAGTTCATACTTAGTCACAGCATTTCTAAGTGGAAAAAAAACAGACTTATTTCAAGTAAGTAAGAAATATTGAATGCTACAGCTCTAAACATAACTGGTTCCAAGTTACTGACATTTACATGTACTAAAACCAGCAGATCAAGTATCTGTTCATTAAAATCTAGAGAAATAAAGAACCTCCAACTAAAATGTCCATAAAATCTGTGTTCTAAATGAATACAAACTGAAGAAAGAACAATAAATTTCTGTTTCTTAATATGTCTTTATTTTATCAAGTAAGCAACAGTGCTTTTCTTCGTACTTAGAAAACATATTAAAGGACATTAGAGGCTTAAAAAGGATGAAAAATTATGGTCACAAAACTTAAGAGTTGGAAATGCTGCCATTAATGCTTTTTAGTGCATTTGAATTTTACTGGTTTGCTGCATTTTGTGCAAATAGAGAACAAAAAATTACAAGCACTTGTGCACATCCTACTGACTTCATATTTATGCCAACATTAGATTATGTGACAACAGACCTACACACTGCAGGGAAAAATGTAAAGTTTAGATAAAATTATTTTTAAGTTCAATTACTACCGTCAGTCTGTGTAGGGACCTCAAGTGACATCAGTGGATGAAAGGGAATAATTATGGCCGCACCCCAACCTATCTAGAGAGTATGAAAGACTAAGGGTTTCATCAGACTTTCTTCCTCTGACAATTTAGAATTCATGAGAAATTAATTTTTTGATGTGACAGTTACTTGCTGCCCTCTTAAGCACTGATAACAAAACCCACACATTTTCTAAGAAAAAAACTTTGCCATTTAAAGGCAAAAAAAAAAAAAAAAATCTGGTAGAAAAGACCAAAGGTGAGAAACTGTTAAGTCGCTATGTTTTTGGTTTTTTTTTTATAAGAACAGTGTTTATATCACAGCCAACAGAAACGGCAGATTAAACATTTCACAGCTCTGAAATACTCTGCGTTTCTGCCTACAACTCCCCAACTTTCACCTAAGGTTGGTCACAGCCAACTGACCGAGTGCTACTGTAGTTTTTGTAGAGACTGAGAAATGATAATAATTCATCTAAGTGGAGAGGCCATGATTTCTGCAGAGTTCTTCACATATAAACTATTATTTTGAGGCAGTGCACGCTCGATTGCTGTTTGATATTCTAAAAAATAAAAACACATATTAAAAATCTACATATATGCATAAGACACTCAATATTCCTAAATGATAAAACTCTACATGCAAAGTTACGCACTTCACAATAACCTTTGCAGTACGTAAACTGTTCAGCAACTCTGAAAGTAGAAAGATATGAATTCTGACATGGAAAATGTATTTTGATAAATTCCTATAAATCTTTAATGTTATAAAAATTACCCCTACTCAAAACAGCTGTGGCAACTGCAAGCTACCAGCCAGCCACAGTGCAGCCAGTACCTGCACACCCAGCTCCACACTTCCCTGACAATTTATTCCTGTTATGTTTTAGAAGGACCAAGGGTGGCAAAGCTGAGTAAGATGAAAGGTCAGTTCAGCTTCTCAGACCTTCACCTCTTTTCATCCATTGTCAAAGAGACTCTTCCACTGTTGTACAAATCCCTTTCTACTTTTTCAAAGCTTCTGAAAGACAGTTTTGTAGTAGCTACATCGTTTCACTGCTGTGTATGAAATCATCCATAGAGCACATTAATTTTTCATATGGCACTGCCTTGGGCAAGATCCTAAATGGCAACAGAGCAAAAGACTTCATGTTATTTAAATATAAACAGGAGAACAATAATGAAACAAACTTAAAAAAACCCACAAACACTGTCAACAGAGCAACAACTGCGAGGACAAACAGCAACAATTTCATGCTCAGCAACACTTCTCCCATAGCCTTGGCCAGCACAGTCTGTTTATATAAATGAAAGAAAGAATGCTGCCCTGAACTCGCCCATTATCCCACTGAAAAGGTATTGTGGGAATGTTAACTTTCACCTGGCTGACTTCCAGATGCCAGCAGGAAAAAACACCCTTTTAAAATTTTAGTCAACGGATGAATACTTCACATTTTTCACATTTTCCAATTATTCAAAGTTACATATAAACTAACATCAGCCTTGAACTAAATCCATATGAACTGGACAGAATGACTGACTACTCTGCAAAACAATAAATCAAGGGGTCTTGCATCCAAACTAAACAGCCAGTGTCGTATTTCACAAACCACGAAAATTTTGAGGAAGCCAGCGCATATCTAGAATAGCAGAAATGCTTGCAGTGTCCATACGAGCACTTACTGGACAATGCAAGTAAGTGCCATCCTGAATTTCAGCAATGCTGCCCGATTCTGCAATGCCAGTCTGGATGTCATTTGAAGCCTGCATTCTGTCATACAATTAACAAGAGAGAAAATCACCTCGACATTCATCCAATACCTGAACGGGCCCTCAACAGAAACTGCAACACAAGAGAGCCAGGCATTGCAACCGCATGGACTAGAGAAGACCTCGAAACACAACGAGCAGAAATCCCCTTTCTGTTTTAAACATAAGGCATTTTTCTTGCTCTTTTCCATCTGGCACTTCAAGTAGCTGTCTTTATTTAACAGTCATCTTGAAGTTTTTAATAGTCATACAACGTGCAAACTCAAACTGACAGAAATTATCCCTTATTTCTTCTTTCCAAAGTTCAACCGTTAACTAAAAATAGCTCACAATCACGTCTCTTCTCCAAGCCCTCGTATCTCAGCAGGAGGAAGAGTACTCGGTACTCCCATAACATCCCCATATTCCAGTGCGTGGCACACAGAGCCTCATCCACTCACCAGTGTTTTGCCAGTTTATGCCCTTTCAAGCTAATTGGTGAAATACAACTTCCTGATTCAAATAGACAGGAGAGGGTTTTTTGAGGAGGAGCTTTAATGGTAGAAAGTACATTTTTGATTTGACAAAAGCTTGCTCTTCTATCACACCAGAACGTTTTGTATGGCCTTGTGTTCAGTCAAGCCACAAGATGCCTTTTTATTAAGTGCATTTAGCTTCATTCAGCTCACAACTGAAACCATTTCCCTGTGATAAAACAGGACACAAACACCACCTACCAAGCGTTTCCTCAGAGCACCATTAGCAACAGAGTCCTACACTACTTTGGTGCCCATTTCCAACAGACCCCAGGTAACCTCACCATCACTACTTGCACTGAATGCACGGTGGAAATGGACACAGAAAAATTAAGGGAATTATCCCAGATCACTCCTGAAGCTACAAGTGTGAGAAGACCACCAAGATCATCTGGGCCGTTCCACCACCACACTGTATAGCACTGCTGCCTCTGCTCCCTGCCTCTCTTCCTACTCTGATGTCAATGATTGGACTAAATTTACCCAGAAAGTAAGCTGCCCTGCACTTCACTTTGCTTCAGTACTTACCCAAGGTTTTTTGTAATGAGAAAACTCTAGTATGACCAAATTAAAAATAAATAAATAGAGATGACTTGAAGAAGGTGATGCAGTTCTCATGTAGCAAATGTATTTCCCAATATAGGTACTTGAGTGAAGTTCCTTTTCTAGAGGTACGCATCCCACAAAGAAGCTGGATTTACACTCAAGTATGCTTGTAAACGAGGACACCAACACCCAACACGACGTCATTCCTAAGTACCGCATTTTGATTTGGTTTTGCTGATTCCTAAACATCTTAATGCAAATGTGAAATAAGCCTAGTTTACACTTAAACAAGAGTTCAAACAGGCTCATACGAGCTTAACTAACTCAATTTAAAATTGTACCTAATTAAACGCGAGCAGTTTCCCAGGTATCATACGGCTTATTCATGGACTGCTTATTTCCCTATGCATTTTTGTGATCAAAGTAATCTTAGATATAACATATGAGGTTATTTACTATTTATAAAATTATTCAGTGTTTAATGTTGGTTTTGAAATTAAGTCTTCTAAAATGAAACCTAATTTTTATTAATTCTCTTTGAAAATCTGAAAGAGAAGTGGATGATTTTTGAGATCCATTTTTTTCCTGCACAAAAAAACCCCCTTCTGCCAATAAATCTTTAGGGCATTTCAATAGCTGCTAGAATTGTATAAACCACACTGAAAAATTCATAATTCCTGTAAGATAGTATCCCCAGGACAGTCAAACCCCTCAAACTTCATTTTCAGTTTCTTGGGTGGTTTTTTTTCCCCCCTCCTTTGACTCTTTGTGGGCAAGAAAATCTTTTCTATTTATTTATTTGTTAGCAATTTTTTAAAATATTTTTTAAAACAAAGCCACGAAGCTCAGAAAAATCTCTTATAAAAATCTAACAGGCTTAAAAACAAGTTCTGAGGAAAGATGCTGGCAAAGTTATGAATACAAATGCAAAATTTTTATACTCACAATACTCCAGGTTCTAAATTACAAACCAGTATATTGCACTGTGTAGATACCTTCTTTATTCATAGTACTAAAAAAATAACATTCATGATTTGAGAGTCCTATTTCTTTCAACTGAGTGACAGAACTTGTTCCTCACCTGCAGGTACTGAGCCAGACCAATCTTTGGACAAAATTTTAACAAAAAGGTTATCCTGTAATGACTTGGGCCCAGAATGTAGAACGCAGTCAAGATCCTACAGATCTGTAAGCCCACTCCAATTCCCCTCAGTATCAACTGGAAGCTGAATAACTCAGTATCTCCAAAATCTGCTAGGAAAGGAGAAGTTGTGCCTGCAGCTTACTGTTCTCCAGATTCCTACCTAAAATCCCTTTTATTGCTTTTTCAGGAGATGGTCCTCACTGCTGAGGACATCATTTACATTTACATCTAATGCTAGATGTAAATTTTAGATGGCTGCAGTGTGGCCATGAGATAAATACCAAGTGTATTTCTATGCCTCTGTATTTACAGTAAGAAGGAAAGTCATCTGGATTCAAAAATTCAAAACGTGGAACCTTTTAAACAAAGACATACTGAGAGAAGCCTTGAAGAGAAGACTGCCAAATACAAACAACATATACAACCAAACCCAAAAGGCAATGTACTGTGAAACCCTTTCAAAACCATACAATACTATGGGAATTAAGTAAACTTAAGACTCCCCTGCAATACTCTCATCATAGCTAATTCGTGATTTCCTGTATGCTCAGTACTAACAGTACAATAGGGCCTCTATTGTGAGCCTCCTCCCACAAGCTTTTAAAAAATGCAAGACATTCTTTTTATCTAGACTGGCGTGGTGAAAATACAACCAGCTCTATGCAAATAAAAGGTTATTTTCTTAGAAGTTGCTTTTGTTTGTAAAAATAAGAAATAATGGTCTGCTGTCTGGCTGTCCTGAGTTCAGCGCTCACAAAGAAGTAGCGCTTTGGCGGCTGAACTGCTGACCATGAATCTCAACCGGAGTAGATGTAGAAAGCTGCTTGAGTTTTCCGATAACAACAAAAGGTTCCAAATTAAAAACTATCTGCAAATTCAACACAACGCAAATAGGCTTTGACAGTCTTGCAAGAGATGAAAAAGTCAGGGCAAGTTTGACAGAACCAAGGAATAAAGAGACTGCAGCTATAAACCGTTACTGACAGAGAAGGTACTAAGTCCTTTAAGTGCACGTAACTGATTTATAGAGGCATTGAAAACTGATATTGCATCTTTTTAATCTTCAAAAATCCTCAAAGCTAATGCACATAAACCAAAATGAACAAGACTTTCCACACCAAAAACTGGTAGCAGAAATGAAAGACAGTAATGTCAGCACAAGGCAGTCTAGGAAAGGAGCACAACTAGCAGACCTTGTAGCATGCAGGGGAGAATTTGGTGGGGACACAAGGTAAAATCTAAAATGCTGCAGTGGCTTTGTCACTATCTTAATGATCTTTCTTAGACAAGAAATAGTATATTAAGATACAGACTTAGCTAGGCAGTTCAAATCAGCACGGTAACGTACACACACAACACTTAAGAGCACTTCTCGGTAAACGCTGATTATACAAATGGGAAAATCAACAACACGAGAAAGGTTGTGATAGACATTAACACTATTCAGTGAAGCACTAGACACGCATTAAGATGGTTGGTACACCACAAATGTGAAAACGCTCATTATCCAGTTGAAGATAAAACGGTTTAACATATCTGGTGCAACACATGAAAGAGGAAAAAAAATTAAAATATCAGTTTAAGAGTTTGGAGACTGGCTTGTGGTTATCTCTGCTAAACACTTTTCTCCTACATGACTCTGCAAAGGCTAAAGCATCATACTCAGCAAGAGACAAACTGGCTGCAACCACCTAATGAAATTTGACTCATCTGGGAATTGTGATGAAGTGCTCCACACCACTCTTTCTGCTAAGCCATACATTTTCTTTATGGGATTGAGAGTGCCATGCTGCAAATATGCAAGAAGCAACGGTAATTTTGGACTGTTTGGCTTAAAATAGAGGGCTATTTATGAAAATCTATATTCAGGTAAAAAACTCACAGAAGTCAACAGAAATTCTGCAATTAGAAATTAAAGATACTGGAATCTGCACCAATGGCAAAGCCATTACTGTCTGCCAGCCCCTAGCAGCACCTCTCAGTGACTATGACTGTACATATGACTAAGCTGCCTGGGGCAGCACTCCCTTCCTGCAAATCCTCCTGCGGATCAGCCCAATCTGACTGGAGAGCACACATCTTAGTAGAGCTCCTTTCTGGCTCATTCTCCCAACTTCTGACTCACCCAGAGGCTACAATGACATTCTGCAGAGTGGAAAAAAAAAAAATAAATGTACATATAGCAGAACATGATGAAAACACTCCGCAGTGCTGCTCCTCTCCTGGCTTTCTTCCGAGCGCTGACTCCCCAGCGCACTGACTGAGCACAATGCAGGACAGCACACTGGGCATTCCTCCATAGGCCAGGTACAGAGCTTTCGCGGCACACAGCGTACGCTCCTGCCATAGAAAGGAATACAGTTTGATGGGAATACGTCAGGGACAGAGTTGGAGAACCGGATTTGCCATTCCTGCTGCCGTCACAAGGCAGGCAGGGGCTAATTCCTACCGATCACGTTTGGAGGGTGGGATTGGGGGACAATCCCCCACATGGCAGCAGCAACAGCAGCCGGTCTGGCTTCCCAAGGCTACAACATAAACAAAACAGAAATCAGGACCACTCTCTTGCTGCCCCCAGAGCTCAGCTTTCCTAACCCACTACCTGCTTTACCTGTGTTTAGACTCTGCTCTGACTGTCCAATGTGGCTGAGGGCTTACACCCCTTCTGCACGAAATCAGACACATTTCCGTAATCGTGCCAAACACTGGGCTGCCCAGCACGGTTCCCCAACTGCAGACATTGCTCCCTTCTGAAGGTGACTTGTCAACCAAGCACAGAAGGTGGCAAAAGCATCGCTTGCTTTAAAAGGCAGCAAACCAGTTATGTTCTTGTCATGTTCCGCACGGTAGTGTGAGAACTAATTGCAAAGCTTCCAGCGTACCCCGCTGGGACAGACCTCTCGCCACTCTTATCACAGGGTGTGTCCATGTGTGACAGCAGAAAATGGAATCTATCAAAACATATTTGGGCTGTTCCGGAAGATCGTTAGTGCACATCCAACAATAAGAAATTCGGACTGCATGCAGGGATTTGGAATTGTGACTCAAGTCAAAAAACGGTTTTCTGCTTCCTTCCTTCTCCTGTGAGTTGGTATCAGAGCTCCCCTAAAAAGGCTAAAAGGAGAGGAGGGGTAACGTGCTGAGTTCTGGCATAAATAGAGTCACAGAGCATGAACAACCCTCACTGCAGACTTACGTAACTTTGTCAGTGGTGACACAACTCACTGAAAGTGGTTTGGGCACAGATAAAGGACATCCACTGACCTGTAAATACAACTACCAAAATATGCCTTAAAATATCTAATGCAAAGAAAAATTATGTAATCATGTTACCTCATGGTTTAATACTGGAGCTACAAAGCCCCTGTAACAGAAATAAAGAGCTTTCTATTCAAAAAATAAATGCCACAACTTTACAGTAACTCTGAACAACTGCCTCCAGCCCCGAGGCCAGCTTTTCTGCTTTCTGTAGGTTCCCTTCTGGCTGACGACACTGGCAGATACACTACAAGGAAGCAACTCAAAAGGCTCCTTGAAAAAGGCAGGTATAATGAAAAATGAAAATGCAGAGATGAGCGATGGTGGTCCAAAATAAATACCAACACGAAACATCCTATAGCATTAGCAACATCCAGTTCAAACAAAAACAAAAAACAAATAATGTCAATTTTCAATTATGTTCATTAGAAGCAAACTAGATAATTACTAAATGTAATAATAATATAGGAAACACGATATGTTTGAGAATTAATGTCAAAAATATTTCATAGAAGTTATTTTAAAATCACCTCCCTCAAAAATCAAATTCTTGGTCTGCTGCAGCAAACAAACATGTCATGTTTTGCACATCAAAAATAATTAACCTACTCAGCTAATAAACAGGTATTTTTCTTTTGATAGATTTCTTTTAACTTGGAACTTAATTTTACATAGTGAGTTTTTTGGGAGTTATTATTTCATTAGCATTTGTGCCTTGGTTAGAGGTGCTGCCTGTTGCAGTACCCATACAGGTACTGTCTGGCCAGCCGTCCCTCCGCCAGCCAAGTGAGCATCGCTGCCAGCTCCCGCCTGGGCTCTGGAGCTGGCGGCAGCAGAGCCCGAGGGTGCGGCTGGGGCAAGCAGTGCTCTAAATACTCCCTGTCCCCGACGTGGCCACAGATAGCAGCTAGGAGGCGGCACAAATTAGATGAGCTCAGGGATTGTCTCACATTCCTCAAGGAACCGGCTAGGTCTCCAGGCAGGTTCAGAAACAATTTGAAGTTTTAGTTATTTCAACCATCAAACCAAAGCTGAGCAGCAAAAGACAGGGCTCCACAAGCACCTAAAAAAGTCCAATCAATGGACTTGCAGCACCCTTTTTCACACCATAAACAGCTTAAGACACTTACTCGGCTTCCCCCTCCCCACCATACCATCACGTAAGATTGTATATTAGTTTCAGCCAGCCAACGCTTTGATGATGCCAGATTCCCAAAACACTTCTGAGCATGTTAATCATTTGGGAAAACGGGCTGAGGTTTTCTGTGCCTTGGAAAAGATCCTATCGTAATCACAGCTCAGGGATCCTAAAAGGCCCACCGCAACTGGAAATGCTGCTGCAATTCTTCAGTCTTCCCGGAGGAGTACTGGCAAGGGAGCAAAGGGTTATATTTCAGCAGGAAATGTTAATTTTAGATTTGTCTGCAATGAATGTTTGCTATCTCTTCCTGATCAATACATAGATTAAAATGAATCATCATTTTTGGTCTCCAGACAGTAGCAGAGAAAACAATCCGAAAAACACAGCTGGGAACTTCTGTCTTCGCAAACTGTAAATCTGTTGCTACGCTGTCTGGGAGTGAGAAAGCACGTGCAGCTGAGGAACTAAGGCTAAAGGGCCATGTACTACAACTTTTATCCTCACCTTAAATTTTAGGACACGTGTTAAACGTGTAACTCCATCTCTGCTCTCTCACTAAATAAATAATTATGGGGCCAGAAGGTTAGGGAGCCTCAGATGAGGCTGCTATGCTGCTACACTGCCAACTGCCATGGGATTTGAAGGCTTGACACATGCTGGAGAGTATCACCTCATCAATGTTCCCAGCTGGCCCAGGAGGCAGAAACCTAAGTACTGCTCTTAAAGGCAGGTCTCTAACTCACTAGCAGCCAGCCTCTCCAGATTAGGTTTGAGAAAAATAGTCATTACAAATTCATGACAGGTAAAGAAAGACAAAACTGCAACAAGCAATTGCAGTCCAAAATATTTGCATAGTTTCGTGTGTTATATTTCATGTAAGCAAATTAAAGATCACATTACTTCTCAGCACCTTCACTTAAAGACATTTAAATCTGTGCTTTTCCATACACATCATTGTTCACATCATTTTCTTGTAAAGTAAGCACTTTTTTTCTTCTCCATTCTTATGATATTCATGTAAACAGGCCTTCTGAGATAACGTCAGTTTTGTCCCCAAAAAGGACTATCCAGCCTAGCTGCTGATCTGCATAGATGAAGGACCGACTTTGTTTCAAAATGTTGGCAAGTGCACTACTGTATCCGTACCGTAACAACTCACTGTATCCAGCCCAATCCTGCTATCTCTGATTGCACTTTTAGCCAAGTACTGACTGCTCTGTTTACATTGAAAATAAAATAGAAAGAGAGATTAAAGCATCAGGCATTTTTTAACAAAGGGCAGATGCTATTTATCTTTATGATACAGACGGATAAGTTAAGAGCTAACCAAACTGACAAACGTACAGGCACTTGTAATTTGTTTTGTCACGCTATCAGGAGCTCCACATTATGATGAAGTGTCATAGCGCAGGCAATATTTACAATGATGAGCTTTCTACATGCAGTATACTGGGTGCTCAAAAGCTCCGTGCTCCAGCTCCTCTTTAACCACACAACAACACTGAACTGAAAAATTCACAAAGGTGACAGTAGTTTCATTTCAAAACTGTGGTTTCGTTGACTAAACTCCTTTACTGAGCACGAATACAGCAATTCTCAGATAATTACTATTTTATCTGCCAAATCACTAATAATATAACACATCCTTTGATGGAGAAATACTGGATCTGCATTGGGGGGAGGGGGGTGCTGTTTACAGAAGGACAGAGAACACCACTGACTCTGCACCAATTTATGCCCTTGATGCCATTAAACGCAGAGAAATTCCATTCGCATCCCAAGTATTATTTTACATTAACAAAACCAAGGGAGCAATTTAACCCTCTCAGTTTCTCTCTCTTGTTTACAAATTGCAGCAACCCCTTAAACCCCCATTTCTTGTCAGACTGGGAAACCGTGGCCGATCGGAGGCAGGCAGTTGTTTGCTGCAACTGGACAAAATATTCTGTTACTGGCTTACTCTCAGATGGTTGACACAGCAGTAAACCAAACAGGACGTTATCTGTCAAACACTACAAGATCCCAATATTGAAATCTTGCTGACTTTGGGGGTCAGTGAAGAGCAACGATATAAATATACTAAAGTTAGCAGCCCAGGTTGCTAATTTTACATGCCCGCTTCACCAACGCACAGCTAAAAATAGATAAAACAGATAAGAACACAGAACAAAGAGATGCGCTGGACAATTATCTTTCTACTAGCATAGTCTACTTTAGAGAGAGCTTTTTAGCGCTCTTTATTTATAAGGGATATAGATTTTTGAAAGTGTTGCTCAATGGGATTTCAACTCAAATTACTAGATTTTATTTTTCTTAATATTTTCTTGTTCCCTTCCTAATGGGATGCAATAATGAGATTTGAAATATTTTAATAAGGCTATCGGGCTACTTGCCAAGGGGCTTGAATACTAAATAAGAATATTTATATCTTCTAAGACCCAGGAGAAGAAATCAGTGCGATGCACTTCCGACACATATGTACATTGCAAAAATGATAGTTAAGTTTAATTCACTGGTAGAAAAAGCACACATTCACTTGAGTTATTAGGCCTTATTATTTTCAGCGAGGCTAAAGGGATGATTATCTTTCGCTGCTCCAGCCTAAAAGCAAACATTCTTCCTGATAAGGACAACAGTTAATAAATACATGGCAATGTTAAATTGTTTTAAGTTATAACTGGTGAAATTTTGAAAACCGCCACTGATAACAGTGCTTTGTACCATTATTCTGTCCAGACGAGTACTACGAGTGAAATTGTGACTTTTGAATTTAATTTTTTAGAGGAAAACAAAGCAGCACAGCAGACTGACTCATATCTACATGATAAACAGGCTCATTCTCTGCTCTGTAGCCTTCTTTCAGTATCATTTGCTTACAAAATGATAGTGTTTATACACAGAACCGACATTCCGTCTCCTTATGTCTGGGGGAGAGGGGAAAAAAAAAGAAATCTCCTCCGGATTAACATGATAATTTATGCCAAGCAGTTCTGGAGGCGTATCTGCAACATCACCCTATGCATATTATTCATGTTACCTTAAAAACAAGCAGCGATCCATCAATGCATTTGCTAGCACAGGTCTGGGGTTTGTTTTTGTTTGATTTAAAAAAAAGGAAGAGGAAAGAAAAAAAAGAGAAATTCAAGTTTACAGGAAGAGCCTTACCTCTGGGATACAGAGCCCGCCCGGCAGATTTGGCAAAACCATGTCAGAGCCAGGCCCTGGGCACTTTTTACAGCCATAAAACGCTGCTTTAAACTTCCTGTTTATTGGAATATCAGCACAGCTTTCTCCCCCCCTCGGCGCTTCACCGGCATCGCCCCGCAGCTCCGAGCGGGGACATCGCTCGGGCCAGCACCGAACGGGACCGGGGGAGGGAGGGGGGCGAGGGGAGACACCCCCCCCCCGCCAAATTCCCACTCCGAATTCTCCCCCCGAATTCACACGTCGGGGGCAGTTTCAGCGCCGTTTGACTTTAGTCAGGAATGAATTACACCCCCAGCAGCCTCCCGGCCCCCCTGGCTGCGCCTCGCCCGCCTCCCCGCCTTCAATTCTGATTTCTCTGCAATTCCCTTCACCCAACCGGGGCCCCGGGGGGTGGGGGGGGCGGTGACGGGCACACAAAGCGCGGGGGCGATCGCACCCGCACACACTCGCGCGTTACCTAGAGGCAAGCCCTTGTTGAGCAAGTGAGAGCTTCCCATTGAAGCGCGCTAAATCCGCGCCCGCCGCGGTGAAGAGGAGGAGCAGGAGGTGGAGGCCGCCGTGGGGAGGGGGACACCGCCGCTCCGCCGCGGCCAGGCCGGCAAGAGGCGCGCCAGCAGCCGCCGCCGCCGCATATGGCGGCCGCTCCGCCGGCGCCCGAGACTGAGGAGGCGCCGCCGCGCGCGCCCCCGCCCGGCCGCGCGCCCCCGCCGCGCGCACGCGCGCCGCCACTACCACCGCCTCCGCCGCCGCTGCAGGCGGGGCTTCCGCGCCCCCAAACTCGATCTCTTGGTTCTGGGCAAGGCAACAGTGGGGCGGGCGGAAGCGGGCTAAGAGCCTCCACTTTGTTAATCACGGAATCGGTTGGGTTGGAAGGGATCTTAAAGCCCACCCAGTGCCACCCCCTGCCATGGGCAGGGACACCTCCCACCGGATCAGGGGGCTCCAAGCCCCATCCAACCAGGCCTTGAACACCTCCAGGGAGGGGGCAGCCACCACTGCTCTGGGCACCCTGGGCCAGGGCCTCCCCACCCTCAGTGTGAAAAACTTCTTCCTCGTGTCTAATCTAAATCTCCTCCTTCCAGTTCAAAGCCGTTCCCCCTCACCCCGTCACTCCCAGTCCCTGTCCAAAGACCCTCCCCAGCTTTCCTGGAGCCCCTTCAGGTGCCGGGAGGCCGCTACGAGGTCCCTCCGGAGCCTTGTCTCCTCGCGGCTGCACCAGCTGGGGAGGTGCTCCAGCCCCCTTTGTGGCCATCTTTGCGGCCTCCGCTGGGCTGGAGCAGCGCCAGGCCCTTCCCGTGCTGGGCACTCCGGAGCTGGGCACGGCAGGCGGGCTCTCACAGGGCAGAGCCGAGGGCAGAACTCCCTCCCTCGCCCTGCTGCTCCCGCGGCTTTTGACACCACCAACTTTCTCCGCCTGTCCTCACAGGCGCGGTCAGCCAGTACTTTATCCCTGCGCTGCTGAAGCGCAGCCGAGACTGAGATCTGGGTCAACACCCGGCGTTGCCCCCAGCGCCCGCCCCCGCCCCGTGACCTCCTTTTCCCCTTCCCTCGCCACCACACGGGGGTCCCCACCATTCGCCTCCCCGCCGAGCCAGCGGGGGCGGCGGCGGACGAGAACCAAAGTCTGCGCGCCGCTGCCGGCTGGGTCAGCTGACGCCGGCCCCGCCCCGCCCCGCCCGGGTGAGGGCGGTGGCGCCGCCATGGCCGCTGGGGTCTCTCCTCCCTAGTCCCGGGAGGGCGGCGGGAGCTTCGCTTCCAGCCACCTGCGGAACTTTTGCGCCTCCTCTCCTCCCTATGGGAGGAGACGCTGTCCGGGAGCACACGGTTCGCTCCTTTCACCCGCACACCCAGACGAGCCCGGCAAGCGAAATCCCCTTTTCTGGGTTTTTTTTTCCCTAAATAAAACGCTCGGTTTCTGTCAGCGTTTTCGCTGCAAACGGCCCCAAACCCCGCGCTGCCACAGGGCGGCCGGGGGACCCCACACCCCCTCAGCAACGGGGGCAGGGGACGGGTCAAGTTTGCTAACGTTAAGATTACAGTTTATATATATTTTATATTAATTATATTAATATATTACTTATATTAAGATTTTAATAGTGCTGTAATATATATAATAAATATATTTTATATAACTACAATTAAGGTAAATTAATAATTAAGGAATAAATTAAGGTATCAGCAATCAGAGCCAGATTCCCCTCAGGCAGAGGGGAAGCCCCAAAGCTCTTCCCCAGCCACCCCAGGGGAGTCTGGGGTCCCGTGTCTGTCTGTCCGTGCCTTGGTATACATTGATCTGTCTGCGCGTCAATGTATGTCTGTCTGTCCATTCCTCAATGTCTGTCTGTTCACACCTCAGTGTACATCCGTCCATGCCTCAATGTACATCTGTCCATCCGTACCTCAACGTACGTCTGTCTGTCCACACCTCAGCATGCATTTGTCTGTGCCTCAATATACGTCTGTCTGTCCACACCTCAGTGTATGCCTGTCCATGCCTCAACGTACATCTCTCCATCCATGCCCCAACATACATCTGTCTGTCCACACTCCAGCATACGTCCATCCATGCCTCAACTGACATGTCTGTGTGTCCTTGCTGTCACTGCAACACGGGTCTGTCCATCCGTGCCTCCCCTGCCTCTCTCCACGCGCCCGCCTTACCCCATGCCAAGCTGCCTGCGCCAGCTCTCAGCACCTCGGCTCCCGCGTTCTTAATCCCATTTTGCAGGATGATCTGAAGTCCATTGTGACTGCAAGCGCTGAACTCGGGGCCGGCTGATGTTCAAGAGCAGGGAAAGGGGAGACACTGGGATTTCAGAGCTCTTTTGCTTTGTTTGGTTTTTTTTTTCCGTGGGGAATTTATATTTTGGTTGGGTTTTTGTGTTTTTTTTTCCAGAGAGGGCAATAACTGAACGCAAAGGTTATAAGGGGTGATTTCAGCCTCCAACTTGTGTGGATTTCAGGAATCCATTTAGAGCACAAGGAAAGGATTTTGCTTACAGGCAGCTGTTAGCAACTTGGCTCCAGCTCCTTAATAACTTCATTTTCCCCATCATTCTTCAGGTAGCACGTGTTTCACAGGGTTATCCAGCAGGATCAGGAAATAACTCTCAGGAAAACTTCATGCAGCCTCTGATTTTTTTTCATATTCCTGCTGCATTCACGGGAAAGCCTTTTGCAGCTCGCTGCAGACATCCCTCAAACAAGAGAGTTCCTCCGGATTCTCACTGTGCATCATTAGGGCAGCATCTAGCCAAGTGCCTCATGTGGGGTCTGTATAAATAGACAAATTTGGTTTAATCACTTTAAAGTGGTTAACCACTTTATTGCCATTTATAGATGTTGGCAAATATAAAAATATATGCATATAAGAAGAAAATCATGGTTGGGTTTTTTTTTTTTGCACTTCTTCGGCTGCCATGTGGTAAAGTATCAGCAGGAACAAGCGTGAGGAGTAGAACACGCTTAAACCGCACGTGCGGTGTCTGTGAACAACAATATGGATATAGAAGTATTTCTGGGAAACGCTGATAGCAGAAAGTGAAAATTCAGAAATTAAGAGTTCAGTAGGATTTTTTTATGGGGAAAAATAAACAGGAGCATTTCCTCGGTGGGGTTGCATGACTGGGCAACTGTTTAGTTCTAAACTGGAACTGCTGCTTCGAGGAGGGAGGGGAATGTGGTACAAAATATTATGACAAGGGGAGTGCTCTAAGTGAGGATAAGTTGGCATGATGAACAGATGGAGTATTCAATAACAGGAGGTTATTAATGCTGCAGTTTGGTATTCTCTGCGCTACTTCATGAAGGGATTCATATGCTTGCTCTTTTTCCTTTCTGATGCTACGCAGACGTAACAAACACGCACGCTGTAGGTAATGCTGCACTGCCCCCACACATCGCCAACTCCTGTTTCCTGGGTCCTCAGCTGACTGTAACTGGACCAACCCCGTTCCCATCAAGAGCAGAAAGCTGATTTGCACCTGCTGAAGGAGAGAGGCTATCTGACCCTGCCTCCCCCGGCAAAAGGGCTCTCCACCCTGGTCTCCAACAGCTGCCAAAGGCTCCTGCTCTGGAAGATAAACTATGAAGATTCTCGGGATGGAAAAGAAAACAAAAATAACCCAAGAGTGATGGAAGTTTTCCCTCAGAATACAACGCGACGGTCTTTCTGTTGAAGAAAACCACGCTTGCCTTCACCTGGAGTTCAGCTCTCCCTGCGCGGCTTTCGGTGGCCTTGTTTCAGACGGGCCATGAGAAGATCGAGGAGCAGACCAGCTGACTCCAGTCAAACCTTCCGCTGCCCCCACCCGTTTCACTTCCTATGTTTTCCAGCTCACCTCTGGGTCACCAAACACTCGGTCATCTTTTAAACTTTGTGCAGCTACAATATAAGTAAATCTTCCACAAAACATAACAATCCCCATCCTCTTATCACATTTTGACACCGCTGTCACTGCAACTAGTTCTTATTTTTTTAATAATGTGACACGGCTGAGTGTCTTTCCAGGTTTTGCACTAAGAATTATGGCATTTTTCAAAGCCCCCAGACTGTTTCTTGGCTTCTTAAGAGTCAGCTGGAAGCGCACATGTGCTGAAGAGTAAATAGATCGTTCTAAGTGTATCTGTTAACAGCCATATCTATAATTTAAGTCGGAGTTTTATTCTCCTCAGGATGTCTCATCATAAGGGCAAGACCTCGGGCTCTCACAAATTAGATAGGTTCGGGTACAGATATCTTTAGCAGATGTGACTTTGAAGATATTGAAAGAGGAAGTTTTACTGTTGTATCGTTTGAGCAACGAGCCAAGATCCATGTGGAACGGTCTCTAAAGCACATAATGAGGTTTGACAATAATCCGACACCTAGATACAGAGACGGTGTACTTACAGATTTTCTTTAGTTTGTCACAGCTGTGTGTGTTGGCTCTCTCATGCATGTTTTCCCTTCATAAAGTCATTCATTGTACAGTCTTTACAGCCATCGTTTTAAAACCTTTATGCATTTTTTAATCAAAATGTAAGATTATATTTCAATAGAATATCTTAACTTCTGTCAACAGTAAATCTTGCTGATGCTATTAGGAGAGCCTAAAAGGGATTTATGTCAGAAGAAAAAGAATGGTTGGATAAAGCAGGCCCAACATTTAAACTTTATCCTAAAAATAGATCTTTAAAATGTTTAATCAAAATAAGTCGAGTCAATCTATTTAAAATCTGGAAAGAAAACTTTGTTTGGATTTAAATATTTCCATAATTCTTTCACCTCGATCCTGAGAAGCATTTGCTGATAACACACACATGTAGAGATCAGTCTGCTTTCATTTTGCAATTGCATATTTTAATTACAGCTTCTTTTTTTTTTAGGTATAACTTCCTCTGTGTGAAACTGCCCACTGCAGGAAGTTAATGCCTTCTGGTTGATGTGGAAAAGAAAGCCATTTTTGAAAAACATTTTCATCAGGTTCTGAGGGGAAAATGGAAAAGAGAATAACTGAGAAAAGAGAAACACTTAATCTTTAAGAAATGGTGGTCATCACAAGCATGAAATAAAATAGAGGACCTTCATCTCCTGTTAAAAAGGAGGATTGCTGAAGGATCAAAGCTGTAGATTAAAGTTCCACTTAATGAACAAGAAGTTCAGCTGTGTCAAACATTCAAAGTCATTTTTGAAATGCCAAATGTGCATTGCTCCCTTCTCAAAATGGAACGGCTATACTCGCTCTGTGCTGGAAATACCAGCCGTACAGAAGTGAAAAAGATTGCAGTGGGCTGAATGAATGGAAGAATAAATTCCCTTCAAACCAGTGAACACAAACCCCCTCTTTCCTCTGATGTTATCTGCATTAAGTGACTAAGGGATTTTCTTCTTGATCTCACCCTCTTCATACAAGTGCTAAAACCACAAGAAACAGAGTAGAATGAAATCCTCTGCGTTTTCTGGTTATCGTGAAACGAGAGGTATCATTTCCCATCTAGTCAGGAGGGGCTAACAGACCGTTTCCAGGAACGTCCGTGTTCTGGCTGAAGAGAAAAAGAAGACAGAGATGAGCAGCAGAAGAAACCTATCGAGGACCATTAGTGGATGTCAGCCATTGTCCATCTGTTCACAGTGGAATAAATCCAGACCTGAAGGAAAAACCACAACCTGCCCCATATGGCTCGCTCCCTCCTGCGCTGGCAGGGCTTCTTTGGGGATCTGACATTGGATGAGGTAAAGGAGAAGCAGCGTAATCTGTCTTCTCAGGAACGAGCAGCTGATTAACACGAAAGGCCAAAAAGTGGGTTTACTAACCCAGGGGAAAGTTTCCTCCTTCTCACCTGTTGGAAATCTTTGAGCTCATTCACACTGTGTAAGTTGCAGAGGGACTGTGCTGACGCTCCTATGACGAATGAAGTCCTTAAAAATTTAACTTTAAGCACCAAGAAGATGATGTGGGCTGTGGATTGCCTCAATGAGCAAGCGAGACCACGGATACAGCTGTCTTCCGAGGTGTTAAAGAAGGCATTTGGAGTACCCTACACTGAAAATCCCGTTAAAAATGATAATGCAATA
Organism: Neomorphus geoffroyi; assembly: GCA_033558235.1. Classification (NCBI taxonomy): domain Eukaryota; kingdom Metazoa; phylum Chordata; class Aves; order Cuculiformes; family Neomorphidae; genus Neomorphus; species Neomorphus geoffroyi. The sequence continues at coordinate 1,306,855 of JAUMJM010000092.1, read as the reverse complement.
TACTTTCAACATAATGAACCAGCACAACAACAATCTGCATTTGCCTTTCTAGAAGTGGATTTTAGCAAATTCCTATTGAATAGCAATTTACTTCTCAAGTTTTAAATCACTCTGGGCCTGGTCATGAAGCAAAGTATTATTTTTTAGCTGATTAAGGGCAGTAGGCTCAGACCCACACGGAATAGTTATGATATCTGACTCTCTCCTTAAAATTTTAATGAAATTAGATCCTCCTTGTGGTGCTGCATTCTACATGCATGGAATCAGACATGCATTTTAAAGCCGAACTGAAGGGATGAAAACCCTGCAAGTTTGTAATAGATTCAATAACCTGTTTGGTGACAGTCGTTTCACAGGCAATTAACCACTCCAGTGGCCTAAGCAGCACCAGTGGATGTGCCGAGCGATGATGTTGTGGTGTGCCTTTGGTTTTGTTACAGTCTGCTGAGAAACTCAACAGATGCAGAAAATCAAATTCAGAAGTGATTTACAAGAGGTACTTTTACCTCCACAGATTCCAGGTGCTTCCAGAAGAAAGGAGAGATGCTCAGGCTGGAAGCTCGATCTCTGCTCTAGCTCTGAAGCCATACGCAGTTCACATTTACCGCTGTTACTCCAAACACGAAGTGATTATCTGCTCACAAGTGGGATTCATTATTTTGGGCCTGGTACCACGCTGAAGCAGCCGTAGGGGCAGCTCTTGGAGAGGCTGTATGTTTGTATCAGTTTGGACCGGCAGCAAGTGAGCGGTCTCTGTGCTGCAATGCAATTTGCACTCTGTTTTCCTCTACCTCCTCTTTAGTTCCCTTAGAACACGCTTGGCATCTTATTTTTGTCAAAGTTGCACAACAAGTAGCCAAAGGAAAAAAACATATAGTTGTACCAGAGATAATTTTAAAGTTCCCAAACAATTACATTCACACTTGTAAACGTCACTCATTCACTGGGTGGCACAGAGAACAGCACACCTCGTGTCTGAAAAATGCACCACGAAACTGAGGACCCCTTCAGGTATGATGAAATATGTTATGAAATCAAAGTAACATCTCACTCAGCACTGATCCAGAGACTTGTCTCAAACTAAGCATGAGGCTTACAAACCTGGAGAACTAGCAAGGAGCTACCACGCCCTGGGATTGTCCATTTGTGACACTGAACAAACTCTCTTGCTTTGCCAAATTTACCCGGGATGATTAGAAGTCCTCAATCTTGCATTTCTTCCTCTTCCGAAGTGAGCACTGCTTTGTACCCTCATGAAATACTGCCCTACCAGCACTCCACTGTCACCTAGTGCGAAGATAAAGACAATGGTTCATTAGTGAGCAAAAAGTGACCTCTAGTGAATCACCACACCAGCTCTTGAGCCACACAACATGTCCCTGGCAGCGCCTTGCCCTCCACTGACTGATCACATCCACCTGCAATTAAAATCTGATAGTGCTACACCGAAACAGCAGTCAGCCTCTATCTGTACACCATCAGCCCAGCACTTCAGACACCTCCAGTAGCTCACACTTGGCACAGCAGGTACAACAAACGGCAAAAAACATCTGCACATCAAAAAACCTGAACGCATTTGTGTGAACGTAATAAAATCTACCTACGCGTAAGTATTGAAGAATTTAATGGACTATAAGGGACAGTGTAAGCTCTTAACTAGGTTTCTATAAACTTGTTATAATTTCATTTTAAAAGCACTGGATCCAGAAATTTGTAAACAAAATAAGAAAAACATCCTATTAGCTATATAAAAAAATAATAATAATCTCAATGAGCAGCCCTTTGTAATAAAAGAAAGCAGGAAAATCAGAGTGGAGAAAAACAGTAGCAAAGAGACGGGCAGTGAAAATCAATTCCACAGTTACAACATATGGAACAATATCCAGGCTAGGCAGTCCATAGCAGGGAATGGTCGATGGTTTCAGAACAGTAAAAAAAAACACCAGCCAAGGTTTCATGAGTAAAACACATACCCTGTTGGCCGCAGAAACACATTTCATTCACATATTATCTGCCTCCATATACCTAACAACATAAGAATACCCTCTCAATACATATATATTTTTCTAACAGACATGTTATACCCAGTTAGTGGGACATACACCTTTTTTTCTTTTACTAACCCAAAAGACTCTTGTGTTAAGTTTTATGTTTCCCATTCTCAAGATTTAAAACTCAATAGCTGGAAAGTAAACCGCAAGAAATCCTTATCATTATAAAGGACTCTTAAGATACAATCCAAATCCTAAAGGACATCAGTTTATGTGCCAGCTTTCACAGCGATATGAAAAAAATATTGAAATATATTGAAAAAGCTCCTTTTGTGTTGCTGTATAATGTAAAGAGAGAAGCGGACTGTTAGCCTAGCAAAATACTGCCTGACCGTACTTCTCATATTCACATCACAGACAATTTCACTATAGAAGAAAAGTCGATTCAAATAGGTGATAATCAGTACCAACAGCTTAACTGCTACTTAAGCTTAATATTTATTGCCAAATACCCTGACTCACAGCCTAAGGCAGCGCTGTGCGTTACGATGGGATGGTATTATTTAGAGATTATTGGATAAACTTTCCAAAGGGTTCACCACATTGCACGAAGAAAACGCTGCAGAGAACACATCTCACAAAAACATTTTCCTGAACCATCGCCTTTGGAACGGTTCGACTCCTCTACACAGGAAAACACCATCTGACAGAGATGTTGTGTTGAATTTGTATCACGGCACAGCACAACTGTGGCCCTACAAGAGCCTTTCGGGAACTCCATCAGCTCACACCGACCGTTACTCTCGACAGCAGAATCATGGGGGCAATTTTAAAGACAGTTACTGCCGCGCCAGGCAGGCGTCGTGTGCGCTACATCGGCACACGTGGGATTCATGATGGCACTGGGGAAGACCCACAAGGAGTTCATCATCATCTACAAAACAAGGCATTAAAATCAATAAAAGAACTTTCTACGATAGGCTTTAAAGGTGAATTTCCTAGAAGAGAATACTGAACAGAAGAGGATCCGGAACATTATTTCACCTTCTGAAACTGGTTTTGGTTAATGCACCACGTTGCTTATGTTACTCTTTTCAGGGTTTTTTTCATTTATTTTGTCAAGACAATTATTTGGTCTCTTAACATATGCTGTCTTTTTATGAAGCGGGGTATCTAATACCGCTTTTGTGTAATGAACTATTATTTTTCATTACACGGATGTGCCATTTGAGCTACCAGGTCACAAGAAACACAGTGAGCAATTAAAACTCTGCAACGCTGATGCAATCAACAATTTTTAGGTTTTTATTTTTTATCGCCTAATTCTAGGGAACATCTTCGGGTATATCAAACTGTTTTTTCCTTGCATCAAATTCTCCTGTTTTATTTGGGTCCTCTTTATTCCTAAGACCATCAGAAGAGTCACTGAAAAAAAGTGTCATATGAAAAAAATATTGAAATATATTGAAAGAGCTCCTTTTGTGTTGCTGTATAATGTAAAGAGAGAAGCGGACTGTTAGCCTAGCAAAATACTGCCTGATTGTACTTCTTAAATTCACATCACAGACAATTTCACTATAGAAGAAGTCGATTCAAATAGGTGATAATCAGTACCAACAGCTTTTATTAATTTGTATTACTTTATGTACCTGAAAGAATGATCGCAGTATGGGCTTGTACATCACTACAGGAAGAGTAAAGTTCAGCAAACATACACAAAAAGGGAAATACTTCCACGCAAATAGATTGAGTTCTTAATTAAAACGATTCGATACGCCTTCTGAACAGTACGAGTTACATCACAGATGATGAAGTCACCTTAGGAAAAATGTACTTTAAATTAACTAGCGGAGGCTAAAGACAACTGAGCTGTAATAATAAGTAAATGTACGTAGATAACGTATAAATAATTAATTAGCTTTTCCTGAAAGACCTGGAAACAAATGAGAATACTTCGTGTATCATTGTACTGTGCGGATCTCTAACCAAAGTGGCTTCTGAGACCCGTGACCCAGAAAGGTTAAAGTTTGTGTCTTTCCCAGAGGCTGCACCTACACAATTACCATTACAGAGAAACCCACATCGGACAGCACTATCACAAGAGAGGAACAAACAATAACTCATGTAGATAACAAGTAGTCTAAGGAGAAAAAACCCACCCTACCTTGGTTCAATATGAGCCTTCTGAACGTTTTTCCTTTTAAGCACAACTGTAACTTCTACCAAACACCAATTACTGAGAGGGAAGGGAGGATTTTTTTCTACTTCTTAAAATCACAGCCAGAGTTAAGTGTTCTCAGCCTGTTTCCAGATCTTTCCCGACAAGAGATTTCCAATTGAACTAAAATCTATGGATGTTTTGAGATGTAGACAGATGTCTGTGAGGCCACAGGCTGAGGTCATCAAACTCATCTCATTTGTGACCTAAGCCTGGTCTCCTGGCTCTCTTAAAATAAAAGGGGGGGGGGGGGGGCGTGTGGAAAGGACACCAAAGAAACTGTTTGCTAATTTACCTAGAAAATCCTTCTAGTTAATTTTTAATCCAGTATATTTAGTAACATATGGCCAACACAGTGCACATTGAGAAGATATATATTTGGTCATCTATCATTACTTCTCCTCACAGTGTAATTATTATTTCTGGCATTATTAACAGGCAACTGTCTATTATTTCCTGAACATCTAATTAACCAAGTTTTCAAGAACTCATCTTTAAATCTCATTTCAAAGGCAGCTCTACTGAAATTGCTTAAATTCATACATATTTTATATAAATCCTTATCAATGAATGGTTCGATTTCTCAGTTCTTTAAACATCCAAAGGAAAAAAGTGTCACGCTGATGCTGACATCATTTCTGCTGCTTAAGGGAAGATAAAATTGGGTCTCTCCAAGCTGCAGGCAAAATACTACAATGGATAACAAATATTCCTTGTGTGTACACGATTGGAACGGCTGTCTCTGCTGGGCGCTGACTACGTCGTGGGGCACAGAATGGATTCAGAGATTTGTTTGTTAAGAAGCAGTTCATGTGTACATGCAGTATTCAAACAGCTTATTTTACGATCACTGCTACCTGCTCTCTGACCCAGAGGTGCCTTCTTGCTTAAAACAACCATCAAACCTCCAAAACACTACAAAAAACCCCCGCAATGTAAATCCATTGCACAGGAAAAAAAAGCAAAGTTACACTGATAGTAAATTTTCTGAATATTTTTCCTTTCGATGGCTTCAGGGTAGCCTAAATTTTTACATATAATTCACTGTCGTGATCACCACTGTTCTGTTCTTAAAAAAGGAGAAAAGGAGAAAAAGGTTTTGTACAGGAGCATTAATAGTCCCACATGCCCTCTGGCGAATGGGGAAAATATGTCAGTGTGAATTATTGTACCGTCTCCATGGATCAAGATTTCTCTTAGTGCTTTCAAAATTCCACTAACAGAAACAATTGCTAAGAGCATTTGCTACTTAGCCTGCCGTGCTGGAATCAAATAGGACCCTAGGATCAACTAATGTTAAAATATTATCTTTTATATTGATTTTTTCCCCCTACATTAACTAAAGAAGAAACTGCTAAATAATTGTAGCTGGAAAGAATGGCATATCACAAGGACATTCCAAGAATTTAGATAATTAAGATAATTGCAGAATAGATTTTTGGGCAGCTCAGACTACCAAAACTGTAAGAATAATTTTACTTCATTCTGAGCCAAACAAGTTGTACTACATATTCCACTTACTACACATGGAGTTACAGAGGGGGATGTAATAGCTCTTATCTACAGAAACCCAGAACACCCACACAGATGCATTAGAAAAAATAATTCTGATTTTGTGCAGTTGTGCACGCAGATTCATATATGAAGGAGTGAGCCAAGTAACAATAAAGAGATTCCAAGTCCATTTTCTCTACTGGAAGGCTATTTTATGGGCCCTTATTAAATTCTTTTTTAATATCTCTTTCTTAGTACTAGATTACGGTCTCAATTAATTAATAAAGTACAACTGTAGAAATTGATGCACCATTAGGCAGATCTGGTATGAAAACTTATTTTTTTCATTTCTTGATTTGGCAAAGGAGACAAGAATGAACAACTGGTGAAATCCAGGCACTGCCTATTTACACATTATTGGTTATTTGTACCAAATAGCAAATTATTTTCACTTGAAAATAATCCTCTTGATTCTTACACTGCGTTCATCACCAGGATTCGTAGGCATGTAACAGATTCACATAAGGCAACCATGAAGAGGCAATAAACTACAGCTTTGCAGGCTGTTTGAGTAAACACTACTGACACGCTGGTTAAAAAAGTTAGCGCTACATGAAACTGATAAAAACAAACACATATTAAAAGGATTATGAATCAGCTGTCAAAGAAAAACTCTCTCAATAGAGATGTTTCTAATGGGTATCTGTCATGATCCTCACCAACGATGTGGACGCAGATAGAAAATCTTCGCCAAAATGACTGTGAACACCACAAAAACGATACTAACTGTAAAAAATAACAGCAACAGCACAATCACACGGTCACGTTGGAGCACGGATAAATGACGATTATAGAAACAAAACGAGCTTTAATAAAACCAAGATGGAAAGCTTTGCCATTAGAAAAGACTGCTGTCACGCTGACAAAGCAGGGAACTAGAGCCTTACAAGTGACGTGCGGCTCCGGGTGAGCTCCAAGAACCACAACAAAACAAAAGGAGATAACATTTTCCTTGAAGAAACAGTTAAATTCAAGTAAGGAAGACATTTTTGCCATTATGGACAGGATTTATCTCAGATATAAATACTTAACTATTGCTGCCGGCCCTGGCACTCACGTTGCGTACATTCAATTGGGCACAAAAGCAAAAACTCAGTGCTAGAGAAAAACATCTCAAAGAGCAAAATGTATTCAGATTGCCAATAAAAAATGGAGAGATAACGTGATTACACTGTGTAAGTACCTTCATAGGTAGAAAACCCAGATGCAGAAGGGATGCCTAGGCTTAGAGGAATGCAAAATAAGAACAAGCGCTTAGAAGCTGCATGTTTACATTTGAAATCTGTATTTTCTAGGTATTAGAGGGGTTTTTAAGCAGATGGTATTGACTACACTATCAAGGGTTATGGTGGTGTCTTCATCTCCTGAATGCCATTCTCAAAGATAAATGTCAGTCCAATAAAAAACTTGGGGCTGAACTGTATCAGGGAAATACGTGATACAAAGTGGTCCAAGATAACCTAGAAATTCCCTCCCAATTCTACACCCTGGAGAGCTACAGCTCCAAAAACTTAAAGATTACTAATGGCTCTGCTCCCTATAAGAATGGACAGAATAGATGATCCATCTTTCACCAAACGTCACTTACTGATAGAAATATCTCCCTGCTCGTGATGTCCAATTATTACTGAGAAACTGTGATGAGGAGGGGTGTCTCATCATAAACAAGCTGAATTCCAGCAGAGAGCTCATGGTGATCCCACCAAGAGCACCACGGACACAGCAGATGTACAGATTTCAACTGGACTTCAGTGGGAAGCCACTCAGAGCCTGTGGAACACTGACCTCGCTCTGCTCTGCACTGGGGCAGCCCCACCTCGAGAACTGGGGGCAGTTTCGGCACCACAGGAAAAAAATCATAGAATTACTTGAGTTGGAATGGACTCAAAAGGATCATTGAGTCCAACTCCTGTCCCTAAGTAGGACACTCCCAGCATTCACTGCCCAGTCTTGCATCCTACTTCTAGCAACAAACTAGAAGATAAATTTCCAGGCCTGTAAAATTACATTTATTTCAATAAAACTTGTGTGTTTTGGAAATATCCCCTAGAACAGCCTCACACAGACTGACGTGCGTATTTTAACATCCTTTCTGGTGTCTTCTGCTAGTGCTGAATATTGTTACATGAAGAGCAGATTTAAGGAGAGAGGAGTGGTCCTTCCTAAGGCAGGTCTGGAAGATCATAGAATCCTCTGGTTGGAAACGATCTCTGAGATCATCAAGTCCAACCGTACCTGCCCGCTACTAAACCCTGTCCCTCAGAAACTCATCCACCCGTCTGTTAAACCCCTCCAGGGATGGGGACTCCACCCCCTCCCTGGGCAGCTGTGCCAATCCCTGACCACCCTTTCAGTGAAGAAATTTTTCCCAATGTCCAGTCTAAACCTCCCCTGGCACAACTTGTGGCCATAAGATCCCGAATAGGAAAAAACCCTTACTTTCGTTCTAACGCAAAAAGCAAATTAGGAAGCTAAACTCTATAAATTATGATACAATTCTGTTGGGCAAACTCTTGAAAAATTACCAAAAGAGAACTAAGTTGATCATCTGGAGACATGGAACACGGAAAAGAGAAATTAAGATCAATAAAAACAGTATTCCTCTGTTAACGAAACGTTTCCACCACCAAAGCACTACCGGTGTTAAAATAAGGGAAGACTATCAACCCCTGTCTAGTTTATACATTTATTTTTTTAATGCTAGCTCTATCTACGTTGTATAGAAGAATTAAGCACAGTGGGTGTAAGGCAACTCTGCTCTCCAACGAGCTGGCTATCTCAGCTCCTTGCTTTTAGCAATCTGTGTAACTGTACTCCAATGACAACCCTATTCATTAATAATGCATGTCAGTGCCTCCATCTGCCTCTGTGCTCCTCTTATCCTTAACCGTGGCTTTATCCAGCAAAACCGTGCACAGGTTTAACTCAGCAGGCACTGTAGGTCAGGTCCACACACACACAGATCCCCTGAATCCTGCTCAAACCACAAAATCCTGTCTGCCACGACGCTGGCTCCCCATCACTCCTCCGCAGTGCCGATATTAATTGCAGAAAACACTTCTTGGAGAAAAAAAAAAATCTTCTCCTGGGTCCTGAGAAGCACAACGCACCCCAGTCACTTCTGCAATAATTATGGCACATGAAGTAAGTGTGAATTATGGATTGGTCTACAGTTTCCACAATCAATTTAGCTTGCAAACAGCATTTTTCTGTTTTCCAATTCATTGAGAAAACAAAGAAGTATTTTCTTTTCCTTATGACCAAGCCTTCATGTCACTGAAATCAATCAAAGTTTGCCATTCCAACGTGCCACCCCAACGTGCTAAGACCGACGTTTCAAGTTAAATTTGTAACTATTTACTACACAAAATAACAATTAACGCAAAGTAATTTCTGCTTCCCAGAGCTCTGAAATAATTCTGAACATGAAGCAAAGTTCACTGTTACTCAGACAGCCGTTTTCAGGGGGTTATACTGCAAGACTAGAGGGATTCAATTAAACATTTAATAACTGTAGAGGAACGTACAGCTCAGTGCGCCAAAATAAACTCAGCTCACAGCTGTATTAAAAATTGGAAAGATTTTCAGTAAAATAAATCCATACTTTATTAACATGCTTGCTACAGCTGAAGGAATAACATATGCCATCATAAAATAAAAGTTTAAATCAGTACTGTACGCTGTCTTGGATACTGTCTGCCTTAAAATCAGCTCTCTCTGCAGCTCATTCTGATTTTTTAGAAAAATATAGATAATAAGATCAATTTTTTACCTTGCACAGTCACTTGAATAAACCCTCTCCCATTACAAATTAGCTCGAGGCACGATGATAGGAAACCAAACACCAGCTATAAACACATATTTGTGGGATGAGAATCACAGAATCATGGCATGGTTTGGGATGGAAGGGGCCATAAAGCCCACCCAGTTCCATCCCCTGCCAGGCGAGGGGAGAGAAGCCACGCGCACTTGTCCAGTCTTTTTGCAAGGGCTAAGCAGAACCTGACACCTTGCTCGTCCTTCATATTTTAAGTGATGATTGCTTGTTAGCAGCTAGCAAATTCCCTGAAGGTTGAAGAGCTTCCAAGAGAAGGGTGTTAATAAGTTTATTGTTGAGAATAAAATCTTCATTGGCTTTGTGGTGCGCTCCTGGCTCTCCTTTAGCAGAGTCCACGCCAACCTCTCCCAGTGAAGACCTCTTAAAGAACTAAACAAGGAAGACTCAGAAATAGGAAGTTTGAGATGTGAAGAAACCAGTTCTAGTCAAAAATTGCAGTTCAACTCTAATTCCACCGTGTGCCTTCATCTATTACTGTTAAACAAGCGGCGATTTCTAACATGACAGATCCCCACAATCCTCCACTCACTGCCGTCTGCAGGTGGACTCAACCCCATCAAACATGACCTCTGAGCCCCATCGTCCCACCAGAGCTTTACTCTGCTGGTTGCCCGCCTGTCCACAACCATCCCACCACAACCTCCCGACCTGAGTAACACTGTGGGAGGGAGCGCCGACAGCCTTGGTAGAACCAAGGGAAGTGGTCTCTACTGCTCTCTCCTCATCCTCAAATCCAGCCAGGTTTTCACTGAAGTTCTTATAAGGCCTTCTTTAAGCTTTTACTCTTGTATTAGGGCTCAAACTTCTGTTTACAAGGGACTGTAACGGGTGTTGGTCTCTTCTTGCAAGTGACAACGACAGGAGAGGAAATGGCCACAAGTTGCGCCAGGGCAGGTTCAGACTGGACATCAGGAAGAATTTCTTCACTGGAAGAGTGGTCAGGGATTGGCACAGCTGCCCAGGGAGGTGGTGGAGTCCCCATCCCTGGAGGGGTTTAACAGACAGGTAGATGAGTTCCTTAGGGACAGGGTTTAGTAAGGGGTCAGGTACGTCTGGACTCAACGATCTCAGAGGTCTCTTCCAACCGGGTGATTCTGTGATTCTACGAATCTGACAAAGCAGGATAAAATCCATGCCAAACCCACGCCGAGTGTTCCCAGTCACCTCCTCCTGCTTTATGTCCCCAGGAACACGTTCCCAGTCCTCACACCACAAATCCAGTGGCAGCAGCTTCCCTTTCCCTTGACATTCAAGTCTCACCTTCAGCTTTGCCTTCCTATCGCCATGCCCGCACGCCGGGGCAGGGGTTCTAAATTCCTGCTTTGCAGCCTCTCCCTCCTCCCACCCATGTGATGCCCTTGGATTTCCAAGCTTACTGGAGGCTGTGTAAGGACTCCACGGATCCAATTTACACATGTCGTTTCCTGAGCAATTTAATCTAATGATTTGCTTCCACGTTCATTCAAAAAGAAGGGTTTTTTCTTTTTAAACAAAGCCCAACTTAAGAAGCACTGACATCTATAATGGGACTTGGATGGCAGCATGTGAGTAGCATTTAAAAGCCTACTGGGAGCAAAATTACAGCTCTTAAGAAGAGTGTGGCTTATAAAATTTAATTTAACTGTTGCGTAGGCCTCTTACATTCCTATCCGCGTTAAACAATACAAGCAACAAGGTGACTATTCAGAAAAAAATGTCCAGCTTTATTTTTTTAGGCGCAATTTTGAGAATTAAAAAAATAAAAAAAGCCCAGATGGAGTCTTCTCTCCCAGCAGCCACAGAAACATCATCCTTTGGTACCTTTTTGTAAATGTGATTATAGGTCCATTTATATAAGTGACATTTCAGTAGTAATTGTACAAACACAGCTAAGTAACTGTATTTGAAAATTTTATTATGGAAACAACTTTTTCTTTCTTGCATTCATCACTACTGAAAGGAGAATGCAGCAGGGGTTTTTAATAAATAATAACATAATTTCTAGATGTTCTAAGTACAAACCTTGTGATTTAAATATAGTTCAATCTGCTAAATGTTCCTATGAAAGCAAGATAATTTAAAACTCTGTCAAGTCTAACTGATGAGAAACGGATTTTTGTTTTAGTAAGGAGTTTGCTAGGGTTAAATAAAATTCTAATTTTTTTTCACGTTGTTTTATTTAATTGCAAATAAGCTGCCCTAGAGATGAAAAAAGTAGCCAGATTATGAAATATTTCTTCATAAATAATACATAGCATTATTACTAGACTACTGATAGTCGTTAAACTGATGGCCTTTTCATTCCTCATCACTAATTTCAGATAATTTTTTTAAAGCACACTTCACAAAAGTGGTTTTGATGTTCATAATCTTAAACCACATGGATCGAATCATAGGAGTGCGGCCGCAAAGAGGTAAGCTTTCTGACATAAATCACTGAATGGCGTAGGGAAATGCAGTAAGGCACCGTGCCAAAGTGGGCTTTGTACCTGAAATCTCTACACCTGTAACTTGTAATAATGTTGATTTATTTCTGTTTCTTTTTGGAAGAAGGAGGACTTTCCCCATCACCACCCCTTGCCTCTTAGCACAGGGTTGGCCAGGGTGTTACTGGCTGTTCTGCACAAGAAGTCGGTGAGCTTGGCCACCCTCTCCTGGGTAACCTCACCTGATCTGCCCTCACCCTCAAACTCCTCCCCAGTGTCTCTCCCATGCTGAAATATTACTGATTTGCTCCTCGTAGCGCCAACAGTTCACATGACCTAATTGCCAATGTTGACATCTCCATGAGATGGCATGAGAGGAAATAAAATACCAACCCGTGAAAAGTAACATTTCTACGTCTTCTGTTTCAAGAGATATGTTGAATCCTGATGACGTCACCAAGTTGACTTCATTTGTACTGATCTCCTGTAGCTCCAGACTGAAAGCCGAGTCTGAAAATTCTGACTGTTCCTCAAAACACACACAAATTTATGCTTTCTCCTTATTCTGCAATTTGATCACTTTTTCTAACAAAAAAAAATGTTAATTTATATGAGAAATTCATCCTTTGCAATCATAGACACCACAGTAACTCTGGAAACCCCACACAGATTTTCCTGTCCTCAACATAATACTGAAGAAACCCCACATTTCTCTCACAAAACCACTCTTCCAGCTTTGACACATATCCAAAGAATAACAAAATCTGGACTTGGATCAGCAAAGGAACAAGTTCCAGAGCTCAGGACCACGTCCTCCTGCTAAAGGTATAACTTTTATACCTTTATAAAAGGTATATTCTCATTATAGAAAAGGTATAACTCTTTCCTCCTCCGTCCTTTGGTGGCTGCAGGTATCACTGGGATTTGCTTGCACCCATCTGTTGCAAACCACTGCTTCTACATTCCAAACTGAGTGTCATCCAGAGAGCTCAACTTCAAATTTTTCTGTCCTCCCACCTCCTGCTTTTTAAATGTAGCCTTCACTTTGTACCGTTGCTCTCAACAAAATGGAACAGCACAGAAAAATGTTCCCTAGATGTCCTGCATGCAAACCGGCATGGTTAATGGGATTTCATGACCCTAAACCCTTTACTGGTGCATCTCATTCCACTGCTTAGAACTAAGACTGATGCAGGGTCACGCAGGGCACCACCCCAACCAGCAGGACGTCCCCATTGACCCAGCTGAGAAGAACTGATTTACAAAGGGATATTTGTATGCTTCCCTGTAGAAACCGTGTGGTGAGGCAAGCCCGCGTGTGTCATACCCTGAGCACCTCTTCCACCCAGACAGGCCAGGAGAAGCCAAAGGTCCTGATGATCTGCTACATTTTGGTTTTGTACAACCATATTTAAGATCACATACCTGAAGTTCATTCCTCTCCTGAAAAATAATAACAACCTTTCCCTTCTTGTATTTACAATATGCAGTTGACAACAGGATTTTCGTCATTTCTGCTTTCACTATAAGAGCACAAATATTTTGATACCAAAGGTTGCAAAGAATTTCACGTCAACACAGACCAGTATGAAAACAATACACCTTTAGGTCATCAGATTTACTTGATTTTTCTGAAGGGTTTTGAACAAGGACATTTCTTCCTGTGAGAGGCTATTTCATGCTCAAACTAAAGGGATGGGCAATACAGCCTTGTCATTTGATTTAAAAAGTCCCTAGGGAGTAAATATTTGCTCTTTGCTGAATAACTGCCATGTTTGGAGCTTAAAAGGGATTTAAAGAGGGAGTGATCTATTTAGAAGGTATAACGAGGTGTGGAACAATAACTTACATAGTGACTTACTCTTTTTGTACAGGCACAGGTTTAGAACTTCCAAACACCAGACCAAAACCACCATTGTGTTCAATGTTGTGGAAGGCAAAGGGGAAAGGAGAGAATGAAAAGCTTTGTAATTTAAGTACAAAGGAAAACAAAAAGTGCTCCTCGTGCTTCAGATGTTAAATAAGCATAGAACAGTAATGGCCAAATGGTACCTCTCAAATACTCATCAAGGGAAGCAGCTTCTCCTTCAGAAAATTAAATATTGGACTAAATGAGACACTACAGGACACACAGAATCAGAGAATCACGGAATGGTTTGGGTTGGAAGGATCTTAAAGCCCATCCAGTGCCACCTTCTGCCATGGGCAGAGCCACCTCCCACTGGATCAGGGGGCTCCAAGCCCCATCCAACCTGGTCTTGAGCACCTCCAGCGAGGGGGCAGCCACCGCTGCTCTGGGCAACCTGGGCCAGGGCCTCCCCACCCTCAGTGTGAAGAATTTCTTCCTAATGTGTAACCTAAATCTTCCCCCTTCCAAATTAAAGCCATTTCCTCTCATCCTGTCCCTGCACTCCCTGATCAAGAGCCCCTCCCCAGCTTTCCTGCAGCCCCTTTCAGCACTGGGAGCTGCTCTAAGGTCTCCCCAGAGCCTTCTCTTCTCCAGGCTGAACAGGCCCAGCTCTCTCAGCCTGCCCTCCCAGCAAGCACATCCAGTAATCAACTCCCTATAGCAGACCAAGCGAAACAGGCTACAAACCCAATATTTAAGGATATATTTGTGTTTGGCATGCCAACAAAGAAACTCACTGTTTGGGTACCGCAACACAAACTCAACGGATGCTGCTAGGTCGTCTCCAAGATGTTTAAATGGGGGTTTATCATTCTTGCACGAGACAGAAGCATTACACTTTAATTGCAAGCCTTAATAGCCATGTAACAAAATACTTCTAATAACTGAAAGCACAAATGTGATGATTAAAATATAGTCAATCTTACTAAGTTGTCCTCTAGTCAAATGAAGGTAAGTAATTCCTTTCCTAAATTATTTACTGAAGACATTTGCAAGAGACAACGTTCCTGATTAATCACCACTTCAATCTTTGTTTCATTTCTTAACTTAACCAAGGGAAAACGAAGAAGCTAAACTGACAACACATAGAAAAGGAAAGAAATTGTGTTTGCAAAACAAGTATTTTACACTTCTCCCTTCTGGAATCTTACTGGGTTTCATTTGGAAAAACATAATTTAACAGATCTTTCAATACGTTTCTCGCAGGCTGCTGGAGATACACGGCTTTGGAGCAGCACTGCTTCTGCTGATGCAACATGAAATGTAGGTGGAAAATAAAAATCAAATTAATCTGTCAAACAATACAATGACATGCTTAAATACGCATCTAAAACTTTCAAACCCTGAATCTCTTCTAGCCAGGATGTCAGTTTTTTCCAGACTGGGAAACACGAGAGGAACACAAAGTGCTAGGATATTATTTTCATCTGCAACATCCAAGCGTGGTAACGGACTGAGTAATACTGAGTAATATTGAAATGGTAGAGTTCAACTGGAAGAAGGGACGGTTTAAGTACTGACCTAGATACTCTGTTTTCTTAGAAATAAATAAGATTTAGAGAGAATTCTTCATTACAAATCCTACCCGAAGTTACCAAATGTCTGTTTCACCTAATTATCTTCAGTGCTACTCCTAGTATTTGAGTTTTTACTTCTTCTGATCACCTACACGGTTCATCAATATAAGAATTCAAGAAATGATAACGAAAAGTATTTCAAGAAAATTAGGAATGACAGCAGAGAGGAAATTTAGTCTACTAAATAAAAAAAGATGAGGGTCAAAAAACTTTTGAAAATTAGAAACAGATGGGAGAAATTGTCTCAACAGAATGCAAATATTGTAACTATTTTAAAATACTGATGAGAAGTTAGAAAATAAATATTGACTACACATTTGATTAAATTATAAAAAATTGAGATTTTAGGTGTTATATGCAAAACAAAACACAATTACTGAAGTCTGTACATATTCCAAACATTTGACTACTTCGACACAAAGTGAAAAGAAACTAAATCCAATAATAAAAGTATATTCAATGCTTTCCTTGACAGATGTAAAAGTTGGACTAGATGATCTTTGAAGGTTCTTCCACATACAAACCATGGTGCGACTGTAAGAACCGCCACAAGAACGGCTACTGATTCCCTGTACATGAAAGATGACGCCACCTAAGGCTGAGACACCGTGGTAAAGAACAACCTCTAAAATAATCAAACCCCTTTATAAACCTGTTCTGGATGCTTTCTGCAAACAGCACCTATGGAAATAGCGGCCTCCCTCCAAAAGCCATTTCTCTTGACCTTGGTGAGAAGAAGGTCTTGGCAAGACGACAGTATTTTATACTGGTCATTTATATGAAAGCGTATTTCTTCAGGTGCTTTATCGGCCCCTCGCCACAAGCAGGGTTTTTACGCTTTTGCACCGTAACACAAGCTGGTTTGAGGAGGGAGTGCGGGTTGTTTTTCTCGACACTTTTCTTTTTAGCAGCTGGAATTGTCCATCTGTCTTTGGCAAAAAAAAAAGGAAAAGAGACCAAAAATTTGCAATTTAGGTACTGTCTGACGCAAGTTCAGTGGAATGAACAAAACTCACTTTATTTCTTTTTGGAGTCAGCAACTGCAAGAAACCAGCTGACCGACCTCTGGAATGGATTTATATGTCTTCATGATTACATATGTATTCATGTATTTATAAATAACAAATTTTCATAGGGTTTTGTTTTACTTATTTAATTCCCACTATCTCTTTACCATCTGGCTGTAACAAGGCAGCTTTCTTCTGGCCAACTGGGAAGTTAATATAATGCAGCAGACAGGCTGGCTTATTTCAGGTGGGTGATGACAAACAACTTGGACATCCTGACAAATGAGATAAATGTCCTGGCGCTCATAGCTGATTTGATTACAGGGAAAACTACAGTAAAAAATAAACTGCTGCTGCTATTGCATGGTCCTCCTCCTTGATTTTAGTTTTCCTGGTTAGAACAACTTCCCTTAAAAGCAGATGTTATTCTATTTTATGTATTTTATATGAAAAATGGCAAATTTGGATGTTGAAACACAAAGCGTGCACAAATACGCTTGTATTTGCAAGCATATTTAATTCTTAAGATTTGTCTTGAGTCCTGGTGTTGGTCCATCATGTTTAGTCATATATTAGGTGATTAATCCCAAGCCAGTTTTACATAATTTTTACATGATTTTATACTAGTTTTATGTCAGTTTTACATTATGTTTTTACATCAACAGTTTCAAGATTCACAAGCGTACAATCACAAATTACGTTTTGCTCTCTGTCAATAGTGTATTTAAAGAACTGGGATCAATTTTGTATGCAAAATAATAAGATCTATTTTAGAAGTCACATTACGGAGTTCTGCTTTCAAGCCAGTATTAAGGTACAATGAAAACTTATTTGCTTGTCATTGACAGTGTAAAAAGCCAAACTCCACTAGTAGCAACTTTTCCTTCTGTTAAATATTTTGAAGAGTACTAAAAAGAGTGAGTACTCTATTCACTAAGGGTAAAACTTAACAGCTTCGAGAATTTCTTGCATTTAATGACTCAACCATTACCTTACTAATACAGGAAAAAACTACTTATAAGATACAGACCTTGCAGTTGAAAACACAGCAAAAGGAAGCAGGCTGTAAATAAGATGCATAATTTTTTAATTTCATAAATAGATTAAATCTCACATGCACACAATGATGCTGCGATCCCATTTTTAAGCCAAAGCTCATCCAATAAAAATGTGCACCTACAGGTTTCTGGGTGGTATATGTACGTACAAATTCTATATTTAAGAGAAATGAAGCTTCAGCATAGAGTGGAAGGCACTAATATTGCAGAGGAAGCCAAAATTAACTTGGAAACTTGCATTTATTGCTGGAAAATCAACCAGCTGAGAAATAGGGTATCTTAAAAATTTTCCAAACAACCTATCATTATCCCTATTCTAGTAACATCTCAACGTGCCAGATGAAATCATAGCCCCATGGCGTGAACTCAGAATGAGCAAACATCTCTCATCAGAGATTAAGTAGATAAGACAAAGGGGAAAAAAAAGACACAGCCAGTTGAAGTGACTCGGTTGACGTCAATGAACCCATCGCTGGCCAAACCAATAATATAAAGCCAGTCAGCTTCCTGCATCTGCATGGTCAGGAATTTCACTCCTCAAATTAGTATTTACAAACTGACGTGACCAGGCATCTCACTTGTGCACAGAATTAATTCCTCCTCCTTCCCCATCCCTGACCATAAGGACATGTGTGCAAAAACCAAGGATCAAAACACTTGCCTTGTGTTTTTGGAAACCAACAACAAGACTATTCCTTATGTTTTTCTTCATGCCTTTTGTTACTCACCTACAAATAAAAGTACTTTCACAAGAACAAACGGCAACAACATTTCTTCTGCGCTTGTTAACACCATTAATCACCCATGGCACCACTCACACATTAATAAAAAGAGGCAATTACATGGTCAACCACACCATGCCAAGAGAAAAAAGTAGCAATGAGAAATGGTAAAGGTCCCTCCAGTTCAGACAATTTTAATTAGTTTTTGTCTAGGTGAACAGTCCTCTTAAGAAACACCGCAATTCCTCTGAGCTCAGTCATATACAGAGTGCAGAGCCCCAAAAAGGTTGGCTCTTAATGGAGAAGACTTGGACCTCTACAAGGAATTCCATTGCAAAGGACAAAGAGGGCTCAATGCAGGAAATGATGCTGACTATGGCACTGCTGTTCCTAATATCGACTCGAGAAGGGGAGGATTTGGAAGAGCACTGGCACAAGAAGCCAGTTAAGTTGGCTTCCAAGTAATCTTGGTACTGGCACACGTCAAAAACACAACTGCTTGGCTGTTTTCAGCCTCCTTCTCCAACTTGGTGAACTGAAAGCACTGCACCCTGTGGGCCTCTCTCAGTGTCCTAGACTTGTGCAAAAAGGGGAAAAAGTGCAAAATTAAATTGCTAAAATATAATTTACATCGACAAAAGAAGAAAAAGAAGAGGAAAAAATGGCCTCTATTTTATTAAACACAAATTTATCTGCAGCCTGACCAAAGCAAATAAAAAAGGGTGGCAGCACGTAAAGCTGCACATTAAAGATTTAGGAAGTGTCTTTTATGCACAATCTCCATGAAAATCACTCCCAAAGCATGCCAGGGCTACTGCCTATGTAGCAGCACAACAACAAAGAGAAGTGGAGCTGCACATTTGTTAGAAGCCTAAATCACCTGTTCCACCTTTAGTAATTTATGAAAGGACACCTCAGCTGATGGGAAACGATAACGTCTCAGAAAAGCAGCATTAGGAAAGCCCAAGTAAATCAGCCTTTCAGCTGAAGAGAAAACCAGAATACGTTACAATTCCAGCTCCAGATGAAGAAAATCCACGGACTTTTAGAATGATAAAAATATTACTATCTACTGTCATTTTCTTCATTGCCTTCAATTAATTTTTCTCTGTCATACCCAGATAAATGCTAGCGATGTTATTCCTGAAGCCTATGAGCTGTTTTTCATTTCTGATATAAGAAAGTCTATATAATATCCGTGTGAGAAAGAATGTGAATTAAGAGTAGTGTAATACTTCATAAATTTATTAATATATAATAACTTTTCCTATTTAATCTGAGACATTTTAAAATTAAAAATACATCAAATAAAAATCTACAGGACTCTTGTCCAAAATTACTCCAACTACACAATAAATCCATCATAAAACTATCTTCTTTCTGTGATGGAGTCATGAAATGACTCTGTCACATGCATATATATACATTGTAACCTTTTGAGGAACAGTAAAATACGTTGAAAATGAACTTACAACGTAATTTTGAGAAACTGCAGTTCTGTAAGTCTAAACAGAAAGCGTAGCAAAGTACCTGCAACTAAATATATTAAAATTAAGCTCATTAAGTATCAAGCAATTAAGTACAGAAATTCAAGTAAAGTAATATAAGCATCTAAGGGGAAGATAAATCATTTGTTAAAACCACAAGAGCGTAACCGTATATTTCAAAATATTTTCCAGTTGTGCTTCTTGACCTGTTTTCTTCCTTGGATCCTGGGATTCTTTCCTACAGCTGTCTGATACCTCCTCTGATTAAAACCCCAGGAACCACTGCCCTCGATCAGACCACAGACTCAGCTCAGCGTGCTGCCTTTGGCCACAGCCAAACATGAATGCCTCGGAAAAGCACGAAGATTGGAGTATCTGTCTAGTAATACTTTCCCAAATATGCAATAACTTGGTGCTCAGGAAGCTCCAAAGCAAGAGCTGATGGCTTAGAGTTCACCAGTGCCCAAGGGATTTCACTTTTCCTTGCCCAAACTGTGCCAGTAGAGTCCAGAGCTCCAAGTCACCACCAAGACAATGCATCTTCCTCTACCTCAAGCCCCACCAGAAATCTTCGGTAGTAGGGATAAAAATAAATTTACCTATAGAACCCAGGGTTTGATCTCTTCTTTAACATCGATCACAACTTACACTGTGCTCTTTGAGGCAAAAGAAGAGGGAGAACGCTCTCCTGTTACCCCATAATACTTCAAAAGCACATAGAGAAAACACAGCCCTAATTAACATCATTTTCAACCCAAAAAGCCACCCAGATTCTTCAAGCAGAGCTTCTTAAACAAGTGTAATATTTAAGTAAGGAGAAATTATCCTGGGCTAGTAAGGAGTGATTAGTTCTGGAAATATGTACAGTTAAGCCAGAAATAAAAAGTTTAAATGTTATCTGGGAATCAGCAGGACAGCCTGGGAGGTGCTTTAATTGCACAGATGGAGCACATATGAGGCCAGGAAATCAAGTTGCAACTAATTTTTAAAAGTTGAATTATTCACCTCTATAGAAACCTCTCACTAGAGTCTGCATTTTTTCCTTTTCATTATCACACACGCGAACAAGAGGTTAAATAGTGGCAAAATTAATTGAGCTAAAACCAATTTTCTGGAGCAGGACTGTAAGCAGATAAAAATCACAGAGCCTGAAAGGCCGACTTCAATTATTTTCTACTCTTGGATTTAAGACAGGAAAAGAACCACAGACCAAGACAACAATCTCTTCACCTGGCAGTAATATGAATATAAAAAACAGATGAAGACAATTCTCTTCCAACGTTTTCTGGCTAGAGCACAGTCAATATCCAATGGAAAGGAGGTCTGCCTAAAGATGTCCGTGTAGATTGCACAGTTACTTATCTGATTTATAAAGTATTCAAAGAGATTTAACACTTCACAACAGTTAGAGGTAAGTATGGTTGAAAGGTGATTTTTAACCCTGACAGAGGTTTTTATTCATTTTTACATCCAGACCTGAGCTTGCCCTTAACGTAGGGCTTTGCCTCCACACTCTGCACCCACAGAGTAAAAGGACATCAGGGAAAGGTTGGCCAGCTCCACGAAAGATTAATACTGGATATAAAAAGCCTAAAAACCCAGTGTTAATGTCACAGGTGTTTTTAGAGCAAGCTAAAGTCAAAGATGCTTAAAAGAAAATGGTTTTAGTGAGTGAAGCATTGAGGTGTTTTGATTAAGGTTAAGTGGAGAACCCCAGGACTGGCATCTCAGGTTATGGATTTCCTACACAGCTGAAAGGTCACGTTAGCGGTATCAGGTATTTTAAAACTTGTGTACACACAACCCTGCAATACATTCATTTCTTAACGGATAGAAAGGACCAGATTACTGATGATCTTAGGAATGAGATACAACTTTCTCCAGTCCACTGTCCTGACTCTCCAGCATCCTGCAGGCATGAGAGGACACATCCTTACCTGTTCCTTGTTAGTGCCCATGGATCAGATGTCCAAGGGTTTGTTCATTTTTCACTCTATGTGCCAGATACAATCGACCTCCGTGATTTCCCAAGACGTTCACCACTGCTGTGTAAAAACTCATTCATTTCATCTGGTTTATGCTGGTCTCCCATTAGATTCATTAAATCGCCCCCCTCTGCTTCTAGTATGGAAGGATTTGATGGAACAACAGCTCTGCTCAGCAATGTATTTATTGAGACTTGTAAAGAGTCTCTATAAAAACGGCAGATTAAAAGTCAAAGTTCATATTTTAGAAATTAACATTTTTAAGAGAGGCTGTTGTACACATGGGGCTCACGAAGCCACACATCCCAGTCTCTTTAAGCAAAAAGCACCCATCTCTGGAGAATCACACAGTACTTTTTTCCAAGAAAAACAAAACGCCTGCACATTGCACTGGGATTCAATGACAATTTGAATAATATCATTTTTTCCTAGCCAAGTGTGGCAGGATGTATGTGTACATTGCTTTTCCCCCAACGCTCTTTTATAAGGACCACAGCTTAGATATTTTCATACCCGTTAGCGATGGCCAACTGTGGAAATGCACATATAAGTTTAACAGGAATACGACACAGTTTGCTATTTTTAAAGCTGGAATATTTTATTCTGGGGTCTTTTACCACATTAAAACACAATGAAAGCAAGGCAGCTAATTATCTAAGAGGTAACAAAACTTTTAAACTACACACAGATGTTATGCTACACTAAAAGGACAATTATTTTGCCAAAATCACTGCCAAATTAAAGTTCCTATTTGGAAACTTTCACACACTTGTGTTTGGTGCAGCTGCAGCTGTTTAACTGCACATAAATTTTGTTTTCCCCTTTCCGATTGTTATTCAAATGGCACTAAAGAGCAATTACAGCAGAATGACAATAACTAGTTCTTTAAAAGTTCAAATTGCAGGAGATCTGTTTTAATTTAAATTCAATAAAGTATTAGAACAGTAAAATAAATGGCGCTCTCTGTATGCACATAAATGTTCTTTTTCTTTCTACACACACATATGTGCATTCAATAGCTGCATCGATTTCTGTGGGCATCGAGTGCAAACGTCAGCCCCGGCTGCGGTAACCATAAGCCTTTGGGTTGGTGCTGATGCGCAGGTGGGCTCGCTGTGGACAGAGAATTGGGGGGCAATTTGCTCCATCAGAGACCTGCAGATAGAGATAAGCAGGAGCCATGGTGCCACTTCCATGACATACACAGGCGTTCAGGACAGCCGTATTGGACCCATCTGATGTGGCACCTGTAGGTGGCCAAACAGCTCCCGTGCAACATTTTGGGTTTGCTGGGGGCTGACCTCTGGGGACGTTTACCGGGTACGGGTGCTGAGCCTCACACGTCCCATTAAAAGGCACCTCGTTTAGCTGACGGCACAAACCTTCAGAGCACACAACTCTGCAGGCTTCATCGTTGGAAGAGAACAAGCCCTACGAGGAGCGGCTGAGGGAGCTGGGGGTGTTCAGCCTGGAGAAGAGGAGGCTCAGGGGAGACCTCATCCCTGTCTGCAACTGCCTGAAAGGAGGCTGTGACGGGGTGGGGACCGGGCTCTGCTCACAAGGGACAGCGATGGGACGAGAGGAAATGGCCACAAGTTGCACCAGGGGAGGTTTAGACTGGACATTAGGAAGAATTTCTTCACTGGAAGAGTGGTCAGGGATTGGCACAGCTGCCCAGGGAGGGGGTGGAGTCGCCATCCCTGGAGGGGTTTACAAGATGGGTTGATGAGTTGCTTAGGGCCAGGGCTTAGTATTGGACAGGTACAGTTGGACTTGATGATCTCGACCCAATCAGAGGGTTCTATGATTTTGGTATTTATACCACACCTAAATACTCCAAATAAACCTGATTACCTCTTGTGCCCCTCCTAAAATTTGGCCTTGGAAACAGATCTGGAGGACATAAATCAGCGTGACTGAACCAGAACAACACACACCACCGAAACACGTGTTAGTGCAGCACCAATTACACTCCTTAGCGTTCCCCTCATCAGACCGGGGAGATGAAACAGAACTGCGTATCGTAAACCTAATGGATTTATGAGATTTTCAGCTGTACACCAACATCAGTCTGAGAATTTCTAACACTGAGATGACAATACAGTTGTTTTAACCATATAAATATTTGCTGTGTATTGTTCTTTTGCCTTGGTAACTTGAATTGAGGTATTTTTTATCAAAGTTTAATATTTTATGACAATTCATGTTTTATAACTGTGATTTCCTATTACATAGAAATATAAAATCAAGATAGATAAGAATCTACATTCTTAAATTTAGGAAATAGCATAGCCCTTCAATTATGTTTTTTTTTCTTTAGGGATAATAGTTTTAAACCATTTGTATTAAAATTGGGAGAAGATCCAAAATGACATATTTCTCTACAAAGCCATTTGAAGTCAAAACCATCAGCTAACATACCAAGACAACACTATTTAAATGTTTGACAAACATTTCATTTTAGATGTAATTTAGCAGAGAAAGAGCCATCTATAGCATATTTGGTTATTTAGCTAGAAAAGAACCCCTGGTTTTAAGTAATGTCTGTAAAGGAATTTTTATTTTTCATTTTTTTCTATTTTTATTATAAAACTACACTTTCTAAAAAAGAAAAAGGCTGACTTTTCTTTAAGTCAAACTCGGGCACGTGGATTTTCAGTCTTCAACCTCTTCTCTCTTCCTTCCCCAAACACAAAAATGATTGCCAATTAAAAAAGATGAAGGAAGGACAATTTCATGTTAGCCAGCAGGGACACAGAGCAGCGTTACCTGTGGAACCCAGCGTGGGTATCATCTGCTCTTCATAAAATCAAAAAAAATAAAATTACACCCAAACACTGCATTGCTTCAGCCTACACAAATTAGCTATTTTTAATACCATTGCTTGGGAAAAACAAATCTCTTCCTTTAGAAATACCAACTCATTCCCATCTTACCTGTAAATCTCTGAAAGAGAGATTGACGCGTCCTCAGACACGCAAATGCTTATAAATTTCATCGTTAAAATTACTGGATTAATCATCTCCATATGGGTGAAAGCTATACAAATCAAATGCCTCAGTCTCCAATTTATTAAATCACGATCTCCTTGAACCCTTAAGGAGAGAATTCCTATTTCTGTTTCTTGGCTGAAGGGGATTGATCCCTCAACAGCAAAGCTCTGAGCTCTCGTCTGCAAGGTGCCCGTGCCATGGTCTACTGTCCCAGCTTGTACTCAGATGAATTAGCATTTTTTAAATTGAAATGCTTTAAGAATAATTTTTTCAGACTCGGCATAACTTAGGCAATATTCCAGTCCCTCTGAAGCCTGCAGATAGCAAATCATTACAATTTTGAAGACTCAGTAAAAATGAAATCATAAGATCTATCAGTCGAAAAATGGTCAATCCAGTCCACGTCCAGCCTCTGGAAGTTGTCCAAGCACCTGATGTTTGAAAAGCAAATTTTCTGCAAGTAAGGAAAAATATATTTATTTCTGACTCACATTGTCAGTCCTCCTCATGTCATGAAATCCAAGGGTTTTATCACTCTGAAAATTTTCATTTGCATACACTGTTTAATTATTTAATTACAAATTCTATTCCATTCTATTCTAAATGTGCACTCATGAAGCAGCTACATTTTAAGTACTGTCCTTTCCAAGACTTGGCATCAACAATTTCAGCAATGCTAATAACTAAACAAGCTCAAAACCTTCCGTCCCTTAGTAAATATGCACTAACACCAACAAAACATTGATTTTTTTTTTTTTCCCCGACCATTGCAGAATCTCTCATGATTGGGGCTTCTCCCCCCATTTGGTACTATGAGATAAATATCAGACACCTGCACGCAGAGGAATTGTCCTTCAACAGCTACAAACTGTTCCCTAGTGGCAAAGCAGAGAACTGTATGGAAGCGGGTATTTAGATAATCAAGAATTACCTAAGCTTCATAAAAAAGCCATGTCTCACAATACCATCTGATCTTGAGTTTTTCTTGAAGAAATTGGTTATCAATTGTTATTTTCCTTGGGCAGCCAATGAAGGGTACAACATCCTTCAAAAGCATGTCTTGCCCGTTTCTCAAACTGAACAGTTATTTAGTGTCTTCTTGTGAGAGGGCACTGAGAGGGGATACAGAAGGGTAGAGCAAAAAGAACTGTGAAAAGAGAAGAATATCTCATTTTTATCAGCTCTAAGAATCCTGTCCGTGGCCTTGAGATGATGTTAGAGGAAGAGTCAAAGCCAGGAAAATGATCTCCTGCGCAAACCTGCCTTTCTGAATATTCTCTAAGTAAAGAACTGAACCAAGATTAAGATCTAAATTGCTTTCTCTTTTGAGATTCCAGAAATGCGATACTCCAATAAGCTTTTAAAAGTCCCAGCCCAAAATAAGTAACATCTTTCATGATAAGCATATCCTTCAAAGAACAAAGCAAGCATTAGCTCTTTTTTATATATCATGAAATATAACGTAGTAGAACCTTTTGTGAGTACCAGCATAAACAGAATTTCCATTGCGGTTTCCTCCTCTGTTTCAGAGCTTGAAGAGATACACCTATCACCTCATTTCCCTCATAAATCAGAGATATCAAATTTTAATATCTCTATAGAGCAAATTTATCTACTCATTTAACGGTATTGTTCCAGGGGGGAAAAAATAATCTTATTTTACTACTGAAGTGTGATCATGAACAACTCTAATTTGTGAGCTAGCTGCAAAAAGTGTCCATGGAGACACAAGCAGAGAAGAGACTATGCAATACGCAAAGACTGATTTCATGGGAATCTTGACTTTGCCCACGAAGAGGTCCGGCAGCTCTCAAAAGAGCAGTGGTGACCAGGTATCAGGTATCAGCGGAGGAACACACCTGGTCAGAGTCAAAGAGGAATACTGCGCTCAGTATCCACCTCGGTGCCACCAGCTAAAAACCCCCACGTTTTGAAGAATAATCCCCTGAAATCCTGTGGTTGGACTTGATCATCTCAGAGGTCTTTTCCAACCAGATGATTCTATGAAAAAAGGGTGAAAGAACTTCCTTTACTGGGAAGGAGGAAGAAATGCTGGGGTTTTACAACTGTTCCTGGAACTGAAAAAAGAGGACAGGTCCCTCTCTACCAGAACTAATTTTCTACCCTCATTTTTCTAGAGTTGTTACAGAGGTGACTTCTAAATGACAATAGGTCTTACATACTGACTTGCTAAATAACTCATATATCCATCACTAGTAAAGACACCATCTGAAGTTATCATCTAAATCTATAAAACAGGAGAGCATCACAAAGAAAATAAGGAAAACAAAGTGAAAACAGAAATTATTCAAAAAGTATACTTTGACAAATAACTAACCATCTCTCTGAAGCTACTTATATAATATTTACAGATGAAAATATGATTGCACACAGTTTCAGAAGTTTTTATGTTACAAGCTCTGATGTTATATCCATCTGTCATTAGAACTAAGTGAGGGATGGATGTATTTGCACTGAAGTACTGGATGGGAGATAAAAGGAGAGTCAAAATACAGATGGGGCTGGGATAAGATATCGCCAACACCCAGCAGACAAGTACATCCCATGCAAAGACTCAGCTATGCAGAGCAGCTTTCAGTGCCAGGGCACAACGGCACCACACCCTAGGAAGAGAAAGCTGATTTTATAGAGAGCATCTATTTTAAAAACTAAATAAATCATGGAATCATAGAATGGTTTGGGTTGGAAAGGACTTTAAAGATTACCCAGTGCCACCCCTGCCATGGGCAGGGACACCTCCCACTGCATCAGGGGGCTCCAAGCCCCATCCAACCTGGCCTGGAACACCTCCAGGGATGGGGCAGCCACCACTGCTCTGGGCACCCTGTGCCAGGGCCTTCCCACCCTCACAGCAAAACATTTCTTCATAAAGTCTAATCTCAATCTCCCTTCTTTCGGCTCAAAAATGTTCCTCCTCATCCTGTCCTGTACTCCCTGATCCAGAGTCCCTCCCCAGCCTTCCTGGAGCCCTTTCAGCACTGGGAGCTGCTCTAAGGTCTCCCCAGAGCCTTCTCCTCTCCAGGCTGAACAACCCCAACTCTCCCAGCCTGGCCTCACAGCAGAGGGGCTCCAGCCCTCGCATCATCTCCGTGGCCTCCTCTGGACTCGCTCCAACAGCTCCTGGTCCTTCCAGTGCTGAGGCCTCCAGAACTGGACCCAGGGCTCCAGGTGGGGTCTCACCAGAGCGGAGCAGAGGGGCAGAAGCCCCTCCCTGCCCTGCTGGTCCCACTGCTTTGGATGCAGCCCAGGACACGGGGGGTTTCTGAGCCTACACTGTTGGCTCACGTTGAGCTTCTCACCCACCAACAACCCCAAGCCCTTTTCTTCAGGGCCACTGTCACGCTGGGGAAATGCCGGCAGGCAGGCAGAAAAACACCACTCTTCACGTCTGTTTCTTTACACTGACAATGTTTTCTGAAATCAAAGCCAGAGCGCCTACGACAGCTTCAGGTAACCGATGGCCGAGACCTCCAGGATCTCTTCAGAAAAATCTCACACCACCACCGAAACCCCACAAGTGATTCTTTGTGCGCCTCCTGACATAAAAACTCTATGTTCCGCTGAAAAGGCTCGGCTAACATTAGTAGTTGTTTCCACTCCATTTTATCACGCTCTCCCCCACCCTGTTTGGAGGAGAACGATATATTCCATTTTTCACAAACTGTCATACGCTCGCAGATCAGTGGGTTAATGTATCAGCCTTTCACCTTTGGAAACCACAGTTCAACAGCCTGAATTACTTGGGTAATAAATGCAGTATTGTCTTAGCTCAATACAGACCTGTGTTTGAAGAACTGTAACAAAATATTTTTATAACCTTGTGGAAAAGATAAGAAGTTGGCAATGCTCTTTCATGCCATAGATTTCCTCTGTAATCTCAAGAAAGCTAATTAAACCCAGCCTTTGAAACTAATTAGGTATCTAACCCTCTGATTTTACTAAGTCTGTTTTAAATAAAACCACTTTCTTGGATAAACTAAGCTATGACATGAAATAACTATGAATTATTTCCATAAATACGTTCGCAGCAGGTAAATAGATTAAAGGCCCATAAAAATAAAATGTACATCTAGCTCAGGTAACGGCTAAAAAAAATGGGTTTCTTTTAGGCATACACAGAAAAGAAACATTGTTAAAAATCAGATTTTCCGCTCCAAACCTGTTTTCACATTTCAATAATAAAGCTGGGAAAAAAAACAGAGCTTGTTAAGGAAAAAAACAAACCCACACTGGGATACCTCACAATTGCTGAGGAGTTAGTTAGCAACCCTGGAACAGCTCTCTGTAGCAATTACTTTGCTCACAGATATGCATCACCATGGATTTTAACTTCTGATTCACACATGGCTATATATAACGGAGATCACGGTGATCAATGTAATCTTTCTAACCAGTACGTTTAAGGGATTTGCGATAGCACAATATCCATCCTTCCCCAAAAGCGCATGGATTTTTAACTTAATATTGATGGGTCTGAAGACCTCGGAGCCCTAGGCAGGATATATTGTTCCTTAAAAGAAAGGCAAAGCCTTCTAAAACCAAACCCACCGTAAACAAGCGCACAACCGGATAATTCCCTGCTTTCATACAACTAACGGGCACATTAATTCTTTTACTGTAATAGGGATTATAAAAAAAAACCCCTTCTTCTATTGATTTTAATGGTGCTGTCACTGTAGCAGAATAATACTTCTCCAATATCGCTTTGCATTACTGCTTCAACCTCTGATGACAGATGAAAAGTACTGAATCTTAGCCAAAAGCTGAATACGCCATTATCTCTTTTTGCACAGCTGCACAGACATCCCCTAACACGGAGCGGTGCTTGCTACCATTTTGTTTAGGGCTTAAAACCAAAATAAAATAAAATAAAATAAATCCTGTATCCTAAAGGCAAAGGCAACCTGAAACTTTGCTCGAAGAAGCATGAAAGCACAATGCCTTTGCAAAATGTGCGACTACCTTATAATGTCACATTTCCATACTACGAGTTAGCAATGGGCGGCTGAACTCGGAAACGTTGTTTGGTTTTTATTCTCTGTTCCAGTTAGTTCAGCAAATTCCAGAAATGGGATGAAGAAATGCATAAAGGTTTATATTAACTAAGCCTAAGTTATAATGTAATTCAGATACTACCGGAGTTAGAAGCACCTAAGCCTGAAAGGAACCTCTTGGGTCACTGACTCCAGGTTTCAACCACCCTTCCCACGCAGTTAGCATAAACCCTTTTAAAAACCAGATCACACTCCACTTTAAAGCCAGCCCGGTGTCCAGACCCCCTGTCAGAGCAATCACTCAGAGTCAGAAGCCTCCCAGCATCAAGCCTAAAAGTAGTAATTGTCAGTTTACATTAATTTATTTCTTATGCTAATGCTGCCATTCAGCTGACGTTAACTCCTTGCATTCCCTGTGTCTTTGATTTTCTGATATTCTTGCAGACAGCAAACGTACACGCTCTCAGCCCACGTCTGGTTTTGCTGCCAGCCCCTCTGCCTGGCCTTCTCAGACACTCATGTCCATGGCTCCCCCTCCACCAATGTCAACAGATCCTCCCTGCCCTGTCCAGGAATCAATTCGTCATTTGTGAATGCAATGACAAGAGTAACACTGGGTCTGAGATGAGACAAAAGCCTTACTCAATGACATTACGATTTCCCTCTCTTCAGTAGAAGTTTCTTATACAGTGCATCATATTTTAGTGTGGCTATATTTCACTAGGGGCTTGCTGTTAACATGCAGTCATGTGCCACAACCAGTATTTTCTCTTCCTTTATCATTTTGAATGATGGAATAATATGAATTGAAGAGCTCATTGTTAAAAACAAAACAAAACAAACCAACCCAAAAAAAACCAGTAGTGGTCTTTCAGTCTTCCCAGAGAGACAGCATTTCATGTAAAAAAAGCCCCCAAAATGTAGAGATAAATTATCAGAAATGGAGAATGTAGGGGAGAAAGCCTGAAAAGCAAGACTTTGAGAAGGATTTTTACTAATATCTAACTCAGCCTGCTAGGAATTTGCTGTTGGTACTAAGAAGTACAAGCTGCAACTCAAAGAGTCCTCTGTGATTTTTAAGTTGGGTTTGAGCAAGAGGTCTCATCCTGGCTCGTTGATACTGTGAAACTTTTGGTAAGGTTGTATGTACATATGTAACTGATCAGTGTCGCAAAATCAACGTGTGAATGCTGTGACTAAAAGACTGCACTCTCATTTCAACCGTAGTTTCAGTAATTTATTTCTTAACAGGAGAATAACAGCTAAATCCATATACCCACAGAAGAAAGAACGGTGATTGTCATGGGTTACCGAGGGAAAGTTTTCTGCATAGCTGTGTTCAGCCACCTGCCTTCAGCGAATTATCACAGAACACCCATGTATCAACTCACAACTGCTCCCAGGTTAACAGAAATAAAACACCACCCAGTAACGTTGTCTCTGAAGCAGTTTAAGCATGTAGTGTATTAAAATAAATGTGTATTAAATGTGAAGAATAGGCTCAAATTCCATTAAAGAACCCCAACAAGTCTCTCGTTCTTCACTCCTACGTACAAGGGCAGATAGCTTCCACCCCCAAATGCATACAAGGTCCGACACACCCAAACCAGACTGTGCCTGTAACTCTTCATATTGAATAAATTAAGAAAATCAACTACAATCACTATTCAAACTAGTTCCCTTCTGAGCTGACACACAGCTGCATGCGATGCTGCCAACGTTCAGAGCAATTCCACAGATCATTTTCTGAAAGGCTGTTGAGGATCTCTGTCATTTTTGCTTTCACATCTTCTACCAGCATAAAACTAGTTCCTCTGAGCATCGAGTTGATCTTGGAGGTCTGTTAGCAGCATCTTGCTATTCTTAGAAGCATCCCGCTAGCCTTATCCTATTCCAGCATGACCAATTCAGCAACTGAATTTTAAGGCACAGCGGGCGGGACACCCAACCACGCACACACCGAAACTGCCTGCAACGTAGTACTTGGATATTCAAGAGATGGACTGATGAAATCCCTTTGCAGAGTGAGCAGTACAAGGGGCTGGGGATAGGGAAGTGCTCCCCATTTGCAGCCTTAACAAACTCTGAAGAAGCTTTACCAAGATGCCATGTGTACGCATTGCAGTGGTTATCCCAGAGCATGCACAAGCAGGAAGGATTTCGAGCTCTGTTTAGAAGCTCTCACTGGCCTCATGGTTGCAAGACTTCCTGCAGTGCAATACAATAATAAAAAATACAATAATACAATACATACAATAATACAATAATTTTAAAAAAGCCCCCAAAATAAAGATACCGTTCTGAATTCATCAGCTGAGGCATTCGCAGGACAAGATTTGTGCTCCTAATTATCTGCAACCCAAACTCTTCTGGAAGAGAAAATGAATCAGTCCTTTCCCATGGGCACTTTGCCACACAGAAGCAGACTGGCAAAAAACTCAGTCAGTTTATACAAAACCATTAAGTCAACCTGAGTCCTTCCAGGGTGAAATGGCCATGATGTGGAAAGTCAGAGCAAGTCACGCACGCTGCTACAGGCAGGAATGGCCGCTAGATTAGACAGATGGGAAACAATGGCACTGAGCAAATACTGAGCAAAAGCAGGCTGAAGACACTTCCCTCCCCCAGCTCAGAGTAAGGGCATTCAGTACATTTTTATCCACATTTTTTATCATGCTCTTTTGCTCCATCTGCTGGCTCCACAACAGCAGGCAACGTATTCCACACTTCCTATAATTACAGTAGTACAATAATAAAAAATTAAGATAAAGTAACAGTGAAAAAACATTTATCAGGCTGTACCTCATGAACTTTTATCCATCTACTATCTTTGTATTTATAGAGAGATGTCTAGTTGTTGTGTCTTTTAATTAATGAATTTATTCTAGCTTCGTGGGTCCTTCCCACCCCCACGTACTGTGAGCCTAAAAACCTGTTTTGTCACTTACTCATTCAAGCAACAGAAAAATCATATTACGACTACGAAGAGTTTCCAGAGCTCCAGCTCCCTTATTTCTCGATGGAATAATAAAATGAGAAGTGGAAGGATTTTCTTATGCCTTAGAAATCATAGCAAGTCTGCTTGGTCTGGTGGGAGGTGTCCCTGCCCACGGCAGAGGGGTGGAACTGGATGATCTTTAAGGTCCCTTCCAACCCAAACCATTCCATGATTCTACGATTACCCATACACAGACCTACATCGATACGGACGCTTATTTAATAAATCAATTTCTAGTGAGGAAAAGAGTCTTTCCAGCGTGATTTTATTACTCCCCTAGTGGGAATCATATTCCATCAAAAACCGGGATTGGACAGGATCTGAAGAGATCCTCAGTCCAACCACCACCTGTAGTACCACCAGAGTTACCCCTGAAAAAAACAGCTCCTAAAGGAACTTATTCCAGGTAACACCCACACTGAGACAAACTTGCCGAACAGCTCAATCATTTTAAAACTGTCCAGTAACACAAGCTTCCAGACTCTGAGATGGATAACATCGGAACACGTGTACTGTGTTTGACAGTACACCACCTTTGGGCTTGCAGCAAACCAGGAGCACATGATTAGCACGTTAACCGAGCAACCTGCAGCCCTGCTGAGCAGAGGTGAAGCACGTCATAGGCTCCTTCCACCTGGAGCCCATGGCACGGTGCAAGCACATAGACACTTGAAATGTTATTCACTTGGGCGTAAAGGAAGAAATTAATTAATTGCCCTCCAAATAACTCTTCCAAGTTAAACACACGCACAGTTGGTAAGTAAGGGAGTTCTGTTTTTTATGTAAGTCTTGCAATTTAGCCTTTCAATTGTTGAACGCACATAGAAATCTGGCTAGAAAGAAGCGTCATACGGGTTGAAAATTCTGCTGTTCCTGTGAGTGAGAGGCACAGGGAGAACACTTCAGTAATGCTAAATTTTTCTTTTTATAGTAAGCATAAAAAAAAATGGAAAATAACAGAGCCACAGCTTAAAATCCATTTTGCAACTTAACTCAGATAGTAAACATTTTATGATATCAAGTTCAATATTATTCCAAAGTTAGTCCTTTCTGAAACCCCAGGCTTGTGGAATAAATCACTACAGACTTGCTCTGTTCAGAAATTCCCCCATTTGTATCTGCTCCTTCTCAGAGATGAGGATAGAGTTACTCGGTACGTCTGTTCCACAGGGTGTGCCATTCATAATATTTTTATGTTCAAATACTGCAAAGAGATGAAGCTCCTAATTTTGCATTCAGATCATATTAGTCAATGCCTTTCTCAATGGTAGGAGAACGTCTCTCCCATCCTCTGACAGAGTAGTTTAAGGTGAGGAAGTTGCCAAACCACGTATAAAGAACAGGAATGACACTTTTTGGGAAGAGAAAACAAACATTCACTGTTTCAAATTACACTACTAGAAAGTTGCACAATTCAGATTTCAAAGTATCTTCAGATCATAAAAGGTACCATAATATCTGTCTATATGGAAGCTAAACAACAACAGGGGATGTGAATGTAAAAAAATCAGAATTGTGTATCTATTGTCGGCTTAGTGTTATTTCTAAAGAAACAAAACCCCCTTGAATTTTACTTTTTAAAAGCTAGTACAGAGGAAAATACCATCTGACCTTAATGAATTCCTCTTCCAAGGATTTTTTAATAGAAATATTTTTGCACTTTGACAGCTCCCACATTATTCATCTTAGGTCACGCAAGAACATTACAAACACAACAATGTTCCAGAGGAGCGTGCTAAGTAACAGTAAAAATGTTTAGCAAGAGAGCACGGATACAGCAGCACGACAACAGAATTTGCCTCTTCCAGAACTCTGCTCCATCCAGACAAACACTCCACTTGCAACTCATCGCAAAGCTACAGGTGTTCACAACACCAGCTGTAAATTAAAGTATTTAGGAAAAAACCTCTAAATGTATGGATTTGGTTTATCTTTTAGAGTGACAGGGTAGCAGAGGGTCCCTGCTACCTACTGGAACCCCAGCAATTCTGCACAGGGACAGGGAGGTGAGCAAGGGACATCAACTTTAAAAATAAGAGTTAAATTCCAGTCTTCATTAAGCTGTTTCACGTCTGCCCTCTGTTCCTCATCTCTTTAAAAAAAGCTTTTTATACATCTAGAATAAAATACTATATATGTACTACTTGTAAATTATTCAATACTTTTATTTATGCACATGCCTAAAATACTCCTCTAGAGCTTCAGCTGATGGTATTGGGAGTGTCCTATGGAGGGACAGGAGTTGCAGTCGATGGTCCTTTTGGGCCCCTTCCAACTCGCGTAATTCTGTGATTCTATGTATTACAGAGGTCTGACTTCTCAAAGTCAGTGAGACAGCACTTAGCTACAGGCTCAAATGAAGAGCAACGCGTATAGATTCTTTATTAATTAGTGACAAGTCACTTCTACAAGTGAAGATTTTTCTTTCTTTTCCCTGCAAATATTTATGCACTCATTTAAAACCCGAGTGCAACTCTGTAACACAACCAGCTCAAAACAATACGCTTGAGCTTGCTCAGAATGCAAAACAATACGAAATTAAGTTTTGCAGCACTGAAATCTACCATGCAGTTCAGGGGAAACAAAGTACAGCCATGAAGCACAACTCTTTCTCCTGGGCTTCAGTGCTAATTGCTTGTGGACTTTACAAGCTCTTCGAAACGGCAGAAAACCAGAGACTCTTTCCTCAGTGGAAATCATGAGAAAAATACCATTTCTTCTGACCACAACAATAAATGCTTTTAAACACAAAAAGTCGTCAAAAGACTTTCTAAGCAACTCAGAAGAAATCACTTCAGACAGGATTTCTACTTTATATGTATATCCAAAGCCCTGCGGGCGTACTAGAGTCGCATTTGTTAATTCCGCGCGAGTCTGCTTTGACTTTACCACAGGGCTTTTGAAACATTAAAAAAATGGTTGAAAACTTGAAGCTTAAAGAAAACTCATATTGCCTTGTACTGTAAATACCCTGTATCAGGAGCTGGAGACGTTTGATGTTCTTGCCTTTTTGTTGCAATGATCATTTGCAATGATCGATTGGAAAAATTTTTCTCTTTTTTTTCTTTAATCCACTTCCAATTGTAGAACAGCTCAACTGGAGAGGACTCACCGAAACGATGCAAAATCACTGTAACTGCCACAACCAAGGACCCTGCACATCATTGCACACGTGCACACAGCTGTTCTTATGAAGACAATCAAATATGTATGCGTTGCCTTCAGAAAATCGGGTGTTTTACTTATTTATGAGAACTAGCATGGCCAATACACTCAGTAAAACTTCATATTTTCCACAACAGTAGCCTAACCCTTTCTCCATGCCTCTAATATCTGGACTCCAGGAGAAAGGTAGGCATCCATGGAGTCAGTAATGCAGGAATTGAGGTTGGATATACCACTTACGTGGGCATCTCTCCCTTCTTGCCTGGGCTCTTGACTGCTCCCATCCTCCGGGCACGGCTGCAGCACAGGTGCAGGTTTTTAGCGCAGACAAGGTTGAAAATTTTCTTGGTGCAGATACAACTCAACTAAACCTCACCTGGGGCTGGCCTAACCCACAAAAAGTACTCATCTTGTCATAAAGGAGTTGGACTCGATGATCCTTGTGAGTCCCTTCCAGCTCAGGTCATTCTATGATTCTATATATTCAGAAAGTTGCACTAACTGGCAGTCCTGAAGGATTCATCACCTATCGACTCTTCAGAGAAGGCCAGGCCTGCCTTAGCTCACCAACCTCACCACATCTAACATGTCCTGGAAGCAGGCACCTGGTAATCAGATAATTGATAGAAAATATCAGTGCCACCAGGGACTGACTCATATCCAAGCACAGGAAAGTTTACGCTCTTTATTCTCCAAGAGCGAAGTCCCAACAAAAAATAAAATCATGGCTCTTAAGGATGAATTAAATCAAGCATTCCTGGTTTTATCAAACAAGAGGTATGCTTTTCCAACAAGAATCACCTGTTTATTTACAAATGGATATCTTTGTGTCGTTGAATAAAACATACCTCGCTGCCCATCTTCAAAAGTACACGGGTGCATTCATCCATAAGCACAGCTCAGTTTTATCTATACATTCAGTATGTTTATCCATGTGCAAAGGATGTGACCAAAGAGCATTACTAGTCACACACATAACTAGTGCATGAAGTAACTCAAATAAAATAAACTTCTGGAAGGTTCTTATCACTAAGTTGCTTTGATAGCTTTTGTAGAAGAGAGGAAACAACCCTGGGAAGGTACTGTGGAAAGTTTTCTCAAGCCTAGCTGCAAAGCTCGGCGCTGGGAATGTCACCTTGCAAAACTGGCAAAAACTTCTCCCCAGTTCATTCGGTGCAGGAATGCCGTCACTTTTAAGAAAACCACTCGGTATCCTTAGAAACAATGACTGTGTTCTTCAAGAAATGACTACTGCTTGGGTCTGGAAGTGATGATAATCCAGCCTCTGAAAAAATCAGATACTTTCATGTTCTCACACAAACATAAAAAGGTACCAAAGTTTTCCAGCTAATTTGTACAGCTTTGGCTCCACTTTGGAGCTATGACTACACTGTTCCCTTCCCAGCCCGAAATGCTGTTTAATTGAGTTAATAAATAGTCCGCTTCCCAAATCATTTTAAAGCAAAATACACTTTTCTGGATTTTCAGGTTTTCTAATGAACAATATAATAACAAAGTATTTTCATAACTTTATGTTTCCTCCCTTGACTTCACTGCACAGCAGACGTCCCACCGTCCTAGCCATCCAACCCATTGTTCCCAGTACAGCCACTGGTGGGACTAAGAAGGCTCTGCTGTTCACATTTCCGTTTTAAATATCGTATTCCACATATTGTGAAATAGTTTGTTCTGATTTCAGAAGAAAAACACATAATTCAGGACATACTGCAAAAAATCATCCCAGCACTATTTCTCTCAAAATCCAATGGTCTTATTCTATGTGCACTTCTCAAAGTTCTGTAATTTACAAAGTCCACAGGAAAACGGAATTCAAAATCTATACTTTATGAGCACCCAATTGGTTTTCCTACAATAATCTGTTTACAATAAAATATCCCTACACACTAGCTATGGAAATTATAAGCTCACCCAGGCAATGAAGCTTAAATGACACCTAAACGTACAACAATGAAGCAGTGATTTAAACAGCAGCAGCAATGGAAGTACGGAGCTAAATTAACAGGCTCCCCCTTGAAAATTGAACTCATTATGAAACCTCGGTTAGAGAACAACTTGACTGCCGTCTACCTGACCATATCTCAAAG
Source organism: Neomorphus geoffroyi (assembly GCA_033558235.1). Classification (NCBI taxonomy): domain Eukaryota; kingdom Metazoa; phylum Chordata; class Aves; order Cuculiformes; family Neomorphidae; genus Neomorphus; species Neomorphus geoffroyi. Next base: position 1,268,828 of record JAUMJM010000092.1, on the reverse strand, counting down.
CTTTTGTATAAGCATAAGCAGAAACGATAAATCCTAGTGTACGTAGAATAATACCCTGATTATTTATTAGAATGTTTCTCCCTATACAAACGCATTAGATCCATAGTGGGTTCATTCCCATTAGGTAAAACTAATTTATTTGGTAAAAGGCAAATGGAAAAAAAAAAAAACGAGACCATTTTAAAATTGCCTAAGGTCACTTCATGGGCAAAACAATGTATTTAAACTGCAGAGATGACAACATGCTTAATATGACTACACAGAAATTGCTTCCTTGATGACAATACATTAAAATCCTCATTGAATATTCATAGAATTTTTGACAAGATGGAGTGACACGTAATCCCAGCCCCAGCGAGCACCGGCTTGATAGTCTCACTGTGCGAGGACGGATGCCACACCAGCCAGGTCAGCTTTGTTCCTCCCAGGGCCAGGAACGGCTGTACAAAACATCCCACTTTCCAGTTTTCAATATCGTATCAGGCTGACACAAATAGTAGAGAAGAAAATCAAACGTACAAAGCTCCTCTGTTTATCGGATGCCAGGGTGAGGAGGAGCCTTTATCACAACTGTACAAGAAGTGAGTGGAAGAGCTGCCATTTCCTTATAGCACGGCGACGGAAATCAGAGAAAAGGCAAAGGAAAATCCTTCAAGTGACTTTCCCTTTGAAAGTTGTGACCTCTGCAAGACAAACAGGTAAGCAGAGTTTAAATGACGTGAAATATGTCAATTCAGAATGCGTTAGGATGCCATTAACACTGGGACAATATTAAGATGGATAGATCACTTAGCAACAATACGACAACGAAGGTTTTAATAAAGGCAATGCAAGACAATGTGATATTAATACCACCAAAGTGGCGCTTTTTTTTGTGGGATATGTACCTATGTGATAAAAAAAAAAGTTATCATTGACACAAACAAGGGTGGAGAATTCAAAACCATTCAAGACAAAGCTTTATTTATTAATCGAGTAATAAATTTGACTGCTAAATCCCATGCTAGTAATGCAATATGATTAATACCGTATTTCAGTCCCATAACACTCTTAAATAATTTCATATCTGCAAAATTGACATATTCCTTACACCACCACTCCCATCTCAGGTGAAGTTTATGACAACACAATCCGATAAGATTTACAGACGACGCAGGGTCACAGCAGCAAAGCAGATATCTGCACCGTGACAGTTCAGGCTGGACGGTGCATCAGGTCATGGAGCAATCAATGAAGAGGTGCAACAAACTTGTGGAACTGCACTATTCCTCTTCAGAACTGCGGGATCTGACAGTTTACAAAAGCTAATGGATTACATAAAAACTGCTTTGCAGGGTAACCATAAAGTGAGGCATTGTTTGGTTTTTAAGCTTGGAATTAAATGATATTTTAAAATATTTGCAGAAACATCAGCCTGGCATGGGGCAGAGTAAGGAACACATACACCTATCATACTGCATGATTAAAAACCAGAAAAATAAAATGCAAATATAACATTTCATGTTGTTACATTCTCGTAATCCCCAGGCTGACATCTTTGTATCACAGTATCACAAGGTTGGAAAGGACCTTTGAGATCATCGAGTCCAGCCTATGACCCAACACCAACACCCACTTGTCGTCTAAACCACGGCACTAAGAGCCTCATCCAATCTCTCCTTAAACCCCTCCAGGGACGGTGACTCCACCACCTCCCCGGGCAGCGCATTCCAATGGCCAATCACCCTTTCAATAAAGAATTTTTTCCTAAAACCGCTCCAACCACACAGTTACACCTGGCACGCACAAAATTATCATTTCTCTTGTCATTGAGGATCCCTACCTTTTGCCTTTGATTTTTACATTATTCACTACTCATACAAGCTTCCCATCAAAACAGTTCATCTACAGCCAATACGGGGGGGGTGCTGATTCTAATCTAAAGATACAGGCGTGCCCAGCAATGCCCCTTAAACCCATCACTTCTACTGCAAAATTGGACATGACGTGCAACAGTTCTGAGACTGCTCCTGAATCTGCCTTGCCAATCTGCCAATCTTTTGCTGCCAGCCAGCCTGGTGATGTGCGTCTGCGAGCAATGGTCGAGGAGATCATAATTCCTCCAGTGTGAACACTTAAAAAAATAAACAACCGAAACAAGAATAACTCTTTCTGCTTGGAAAATCTGAACATTCATAGAAAAAAAAAAAAATAAATCACTTGTGACACAGGAAGTTTTGTGAGGCCAAAGCTCTGCCTTGTTTGAACAGGCAACAACATCAGCAGAAACAATCGGGGCAAACATCGGGGCCGTGGAGCTGCGGAGCACAGCTGGCTGCAGCTGCAGCACCACAGCCCGCCACGCACCCACACAGAGCAGGGATGCAGAGAGGGCAAAGCTTCAGGGGCCACAACCCCCCTCATAAATCCACTCCTCATTTTCAATTGTTTTAAATAGCTTTTTAAAACAAAGAATAAAATCCTAATTTGCCAACCCCTCAGCTACCAGTAACCGGCAGAGCCCAAGCACAGCAGTATTTTAGTTTTTAAAAAAGTCACTTAACATGACAAGCGTAACTGCAGACACCCGACAGCACACACGGCGACAGGAACCCTGCTCTAAGCCTGGACCTTTCGTACACAGGCTTTTGCTTTCATTTGCTACACATCCTGCTCGCCTAGCTGCAAATAAATAACATATTTTCGGGAAATAGCTACATGATCAAGGTAAGGAAGGCAATGCTGTGCTCCTGTAGAGCCCAGGTTCGTTTTAATAATTCACCTCTCCCATCCCAGTCTCAGTTCCCACAAACAGCACCCTTCTAAAGAGGGGTGTATATTAACGCCAGCCGCACTACTGGGGGTTGCCGTGGATGGGAGCAGAGTTTGCCATCAGCCTCCCTCCTGGTGCACTTTGGAAGGAGAAACAATAATAATTTAAAGATAATCCAGTTCCACCACCCCTGCCATGGGCAGGGACACCTTAAACTAGACCAGGTTGCTCAAAGGCTGTTCAAATAGGTTCATGGGCTTAAGAAAATACCAGATTTTGAAGTGCCAGAGGAAGTACGTTAGACAAAAATTATAACCTGTCCTAGAGAGGACCCACCTGGGGCAGGCTCACCTGCCTGCAGCCCACTGCGACAAGTCACTAAAATCCCACCCAAGTCCCCGTTGCTTTCCGTTGGGAAAACTCACTCACAGGTGGGCACAGCCAGCCCACTTGGGGCTCACAACAGTTTAACCTCCATTAACTTCAGAATTTAAATTTCTCACTGAAGAAGAGAAAAAGAGCCATTTTTATGCAATTTTGACTTACAATACACCAGCACGACTCTGCTTCGCAGCTGGAAGAAAACAGAGACCGTCTCGCTTCCTCAAGCCACTACTATGCAAGCAGTTACGTTCTGATGGGTATCACGTAACGTCAGCTTCAAGATGCACACAGACAGCAATTATGAGCTTAGCTAGAAGGCTGTAACTTATTTTTTGTGCAAAAGATACGCATTAAACGAGACACAAATTTGCAATTGCTTTGATAAAATCTCTTTTTTTCATTATTTACGAACTGGCCTCTTGGAAAGAGCTGCTGTACCTAATATTGGTTTGTTTTCACTGTTCTTCATCGGAGCAGGACAGAGACACATACTCCTAATATATTGCCCTGTGCTCCTACTCCAGAAGATGTTCTCACAGCTGTGGCTTCTGCTGCAGTGGGAGCTGGAGCTCCCACCACCGTCACCCATCCAATGCGCTTGCGGTGCTTCCCCATGGCACAGGGACAGGAGATGATCTGGGTGCTGCGAGGACAGACAGCTTCATCTGCAGCAAACACTTAAGAAAATTTAAGTAAAAACCAGTCCGACCACTTTTTAAAGCTATTTGCACTCACCTCATGACCACGCCCCCTGTATTGCGCTCAGGTTTGGGCCCCTCACTCCAAGAAGGACACTGAGGGGCTGGAGCGCGTCCAGAGAAGGGAACGAGGCTGGGGAGGGGCTGGAGAACAAGCCCTGTGAGGAGAGACTGAGGGAGCTGGGGGTGTTTAACCTGGACAAAAGAAGGCTGAGGGGAGACCTCATCCCTGTCTGCAGCTGCCTGAAAGGAGGCTGTGACGGGGTGGGTGTTGGTCTCTTGTCCTAGCGATAGGACGAGAGGAAATGGCCCCAAGTTGCGCCAGGGGATGTTTAGACTGGATATGAGGAAACACTTCCTTATTGAAAGAGTGGTGAAGCATTGGAACAGCTGCTCAGGGAAGTGGTGGAGTCACCTTCCCTGGAGGGGCTCAAAAACCATGTAGACGTGCCACTTCGGTTTACAGTTTGGTAGGCACATTGGTGTTGGGTTTATGGTTGGACACGATGATTTTAGAGGTCTTTTCCAACCTTAATCATTCTGTGATTCTATGCAATGTGGCAACTGAAACTGTCCACGGAATTAAAGAGTGGCTCAACTGATAAAAAAAAAAACCAACATTGAATTTGTTTTGTGTCACAGAATTTGCCAAAAAAAGACGATTGCTGATATCTTTAGACAATTGGCCTGATTACACTTAAAGTTCAAAATAGCTTTTGCCTGCTATCTCACAGTGCTCTGAACGTAAAGCCGCCCGCAACATAAGCAGAAGGAGAAGCCTTTCCTCAGTTAAATTACACTGTTTGTCTTTCACGCTTCTGAAAGCTTTTCTTTTAAAAAAAACCAACACAAACCTTTAATTTCCTTTTTTTTTAATGCGGACAGCACTGAAGATTAAAATCCATTCAGGAAAGAGGTGCTGAAAGTCAGAAATAAACCCAGGGAAACTTTGCAACAGCAAGGAAATGAAAAATCTCTCATCACAAGGACTGAAGTGGAGCCTATTGCAGCATGTACTGATGGGCTCTGATGCATAATAATAATAATTACTGATTTTCTTGTAATTACATCCAATGTGCATTCTTATACTCGAGTCACTTTCACAGAAGAAACAGGACAAACCGGAAAAATCCTATAAAGGTTTATCCATTGCATGCTTCCAAAAAGCAATTTATGAAATGCAAACCCTACCTGGTAATGGAATCTTAGACCAATATTAACTCCCATCTCATTTCACATACGCAGTATTTTTAGCAATATTTTTTCACGTTCAGTAAATTTTAACACAGCAACTTTATATCTAAATAAACACTAAATAGTCATGCTAATGTTTGGTTAACGTAGCATTATATGCCACAAGTTGTCCTCTGTTTCATTTCTGAACTTTAATTTAGCACCAACGTTCAGGTTTTGCATTTAATGCGAGTTCTGCTTTACTGCATTAGCCAAGTGTGCTCTTCACGCAACATGAAAGCACATTCTCAGGAATCACCTGAAGCCAATATTAACACCCGTGCAAAAATCTACTCTCCCTTTAGAAATTTAGAATTTGGAAATATTCCTCAGAAAATGTTCCTTTCCCTGCTCCTGAATACTCCATTGGCTCCTTCCCGTCCCAAAAAGCCCACAAAATATTATTGGCATGGACTCACTATTGATTCGGTTGGAAGTTGCCTCCTGGAGAAAAGAGTCTTCATCAGTGTTAGCTTCAGTGCCCACCCAGTACAAAGTTTTTGACGTATGCAGTAATCCATGCGATGCATAATAAGACGTAAAAACAAGCTGGAATTATATGGATGATAAAAAAACCCCAAATCAAATATATCACAATTATCCACAGAAAGATCAAGTTGTGAACCAAGACAGCACTGAATGCCTGGCTGGTGCTTACGGAGCCGGAGTCTGTTATTACTGGTTTTCATTGAGACAGTACGGCTGCAACTCTAAAAAGACCAGTTTGAGTGCAGTACCGTTCCCCAGCTACAAGGAACACCTGGACAAGTTCTCAGGGTGCCCGTGATGTTTCTGAGCCCAAAGGTCTTTCCTGAAATGGCACATTTGGAAGAATGGTCTTGCAAGGGGAAATCCAAACTGTATTTTAGAGACTTCAATTCAGGACAAGAATGCGGAAAAGCATCGTGTTTTGTATTGTTAAAACCTTTCAGCATCGGTGGTGACGAGGCTGACGTCTCACCACGCCGCCAGCTGACCACAGACACGAGGCACCACCCAAAGAGCTCCTGAATTCCCTGCTTCCTGGCTAAGCCGCACAGGTTTCACCATCTGCACAGGTTTCTGGCACAACATCAAGATGTCAAGAAGCTTCTTCTGTCAAAAATTTCAAGAATAAAATCACAGAAATGGCTCTTCCAAACGTAGCTCCAAAAGCACATGAAATTCCACTCATCACTGCTCACTTCACGAGCACTGATGCTGAACTGCACAGCGTCTCCAGCTATATTTAATACAGCCAAAAGTAACTTGATTCAGTAGCTGCACGAGCTTTATGCTATTTACGCAGTTGAAGAACAACGGGGGATAGGGGTTTTTTTTAAATAGGTGAATTTTTTGTAACAGCACTTGTTAACTGTTAAATAAAATAACATGATGGAGGAGTTGATGAACTCAATGGACATCTCTGAATGCCACTGATTGGCCAACAAAGTTATCCATAAAATAAGCCACAGCTCTCGACAGGTAACTTGCTCAACCCGTGGCACCTAAGCACTGCAATTCCAGCAAGGAAGAAAGGTTGACCTTGGCCTTCACAGTCCAGCAACTGTATTGTTACAAATATATTATTAAACAGAAATTATTTATTTGCCTGTTACATTTTAGTTGGTGCCTTTAGAAGTTAACAGAGAGCACAACTGACTGGAAAGAGGGGCTGGTTTTGGGGTTGCATTTTGCTTGGTTTTTAAAAGAAATCTTAAATATTTGGTAATCCACCATTCAAAGCTTCAAAACTTTTAACCTTCACTGTATAAAACAGTGAATTTTCCGTAACAGAAGATATAAACAACGACGGGATTTAAAAATTAAAACCCTAGAAGAAAGAGGAGTGTAAAACCAAGCAAGTATGGTTTCCAGTGACTGCAACGTGTGAGTTACAAGTGCTCTATCAGCTTCCCCTCTCTGTAAAAGCGTATGGGTCCACTTGAAGTATCTTTCAAGGTCTACAGTCGGGACCATTAAAAAGCAGCTCTCCAAATACACCAGAACATTTTTGTTGCAGTGCTTGACGTCTGTTGAAACTTTACACTTTCAAAAAGCTTCACTTTCAGGAAGTTTGAGTTCTTTTGGATGGGCACAGAGCCGTAAAGAGCACTCATGGACGCTGGGGAGGATTAACTTACAAGAAATACATGTGGTGCCCAAAATATTCAACCCATTTCTCAGATTTATATGTGGAGACTTCAGCTTCTGAAGCTTCTCCTAAACTGTACAAGCAGGAAAGAAAGCTTTCCAGGATATGAGAGTTTTATCCTGGTACGATTGGAGCCCAGGTTGTTCTTGCACAGCTGGAATTTGCAAATGTACGTATAGGTTTCCTGAACGGTACACGCGTGCGCATATATAGATATACATACATACATAATGGCTATCCCTTTCTGCAAAGTCCTATCATATCTCAGTTGCTAAAAAACATTCACATTTTAATTGGAGAAAATCAAAACCTTAGCACAGAATGGTTTGGGTTAGAAGGGATCTTAAAGCCCATCCGGTTCCAACCCCTTTGCCATGGGCAGGAACAACTCCCCCTGGATCAGGTTGCTTAAAGCCCTCATCCAACCTGGCCTAACTACAAAAATGACTAACAAAATTTTAGCAACCAACAAAGACAAATGACTATTTTTTTTTGCCCCAGTTTCCTTGAGCAGAAAGAAAAAAATTAGATATTAATCTGTAAGCAGGTATTAGGAGTAATTATTATCTGCTGGTCTGTATGCACGAAACGGAGAGATGTGAAACCAACCTTTCAGTCTACAGTGGCCTGGCAAGTCAAAGGATAAGTACTTTCACCCATTCCATAAAATTGCACCAAATTTTTCAATCATCAGTTAAAGGCATCATTGAACAACCCGATTTTACTGTTTTCCGAGACATCATGATCTCTACAAGTATCTGCATCGTTTATTTAAAACTGCTTTCAAGCAGCAGAAGAAACTGAAATAAACTGAATTAATTAAAATTCATTACCAATTAAGTGTAATTTAATTCACGACTCTTTACACTTTCTCCTGAGAGCCGTGAGCTGCAGGAGGGATGCACACCTGACTGACGGAACTTGATTTACTACTCCTGCTCCCTCAGGAAATCACATAGAGCTACACATAGCTACCAGAAACCTCTTGCCCCCCCAAAATATACATTTACAAAAATAGATTTGAAGCACAACATCTGCGTAAGAACTGTGCGTGTGTTTCTAAAAAGGTAAGAGCGTGCTGGTTTTCAGGAAGATAATTAAGCTCCCCAAAGTCAGCAGCTACAAGGGTTGATGTGAGCGGCTCCAGCTCACACTCCAAAGCTGGAAAACTAAACACTCAGGGACACAAAAAGCGGTTAATAAAGCAGACAAGATCTCGATTAACCAGTTTTCAGAGGTTATAGGTGTCAAATATGTTAATTACTATGCTTTTTCCTGATTTCCATCCCTGTGAGCAACCTTTTACCGTCACACTCTGCCTCGCAGCCAAGAACGCACCATCCAAGTGCTGAGAAATACGTAAGGATTTTGAGTTAAAATGTAGCTTTCGGTTTGCATTTTGTAAAACTAATTTGATGAAAATAAAAAAATTTTAAAAGTAAAAAAAATATCATTTTTTATTTAAAAAATAAAAATTTAATTTTATTTTTTAATTTTATTTAAAAAATAAAAATAAGCTACTTCAGTGATTTACTCCTGGCCAGCAAAGGCAAATAATAAAGTGTCAACCCAAGCTCTCAAGTTACCTATAATAATATATAACAAAGGATAACGCCTACATTAGTTATAATGCACGGAACTGGCAAGCACTTGTTGGAAAATAAGAATGCCCAAGTATTTGTCAGAAACAATCAGTGAAAAAGAGGTGCCAGCACTCCACAAGAAAGGAGAATCCCAACAGAAAAAGCTCTGCCCAGTCTACCCCAACGACAGAGCCTCAGCACGGGCACCACGCTGCTCTCGTGGCAGCAAGAGGTGCAAGGAGGAATGCAGAAAACCTGCCTTTCTTCGTTCTATCTACATCGAGCGGGGGCCCCTTAATTCTGCGTCCAGGGGCTGTGCTGACGGAAGAGGGCGGCACGTAAATAATAGATTATTTTCAGTGGGTTTAAATGGAAAGCAGTAGGTAAAAGTATGAAGAAGTGGGTCAGGCATTAAATTTGACACTGAGAAATTTCAGAAATAGCCAGACAGCCCAGGTGAAATTCTAAAGAGTCAAAAAAAGTCTTAAACCTGAGACAGATTGTTTTTATTCCTTTTTTTTTTTTTTTCTTCAAGCAAAGAACACCTTCCCCTGCCTCAGCTTCATTCAAGGTGCAGAAGAAGAGATTCCACATGTGCAAATGCTGGGTTTAAAATAAGTTCTTCTAAACCATACAGAAGAATTTTAGCACCACAACTGGTCTCTTCACAAACGTAACAATATCAAAAAGTTCTTTTGCCATCTGGAACGGCTGCACTCGGCCCCTCGGGGCTGCCCAGATATTTTTCTGCTATCGACTCCCTGCCGAGGTCTGCTATTCCAGCAGAAAAAAATAGGAAGCTGGGAAAACTTGCCAACGTTCAACTATAAACTCTGCAACAACAACAGCACATTTCTCTTATTATCTAAGCCATTAATCCTTTAAATTAGATGACTAACTGCATGACTGTTCTTTTAAATCAGTAGACTGAGAGCACTTTTGACTATAATGAAAATAAATTCTTAAAAATACTTCAAACTCAGGTAAGTGAAAATCCCACCCTTAAAAGGTGATATCACGCAACTCCATGGTAAGTTACAAATACCTTAATAAAAACATTGATCAATGAAGTTTATCTTCCACACCAAGCAACAATTAGAGCAGCAAATCAGCTGCAAAAGACCATTTTACTTGAAATAATTCATGCTCCGGAGGCAGAATAATTTCTTGCTTCCTATAGTAAAATGGCTATATTTTATATATATATTATTTATCTATATTATATTGTTATCACAGTATCACAGTATCATACGGTTGGAAAAGACCTCTGAGATCATCGAGTCCAACCAATGACCTAACCTACACCTACTCCTACTTGTCAACTACACCATGGCACTACACTGTTTTATTTTATATATATAATCATTACATATATTAATGCTTATTTTTATGTGTGTGTGTGTATATATAATATATGTATATATATTATGTATATAATATTTGGTTGGACTGGATGACCTCAGAGGTCTTTTGCAACCAGATGATCCTATGATTATAATCTATGTGCGTATATATGTAATATGTATATATAATATACATATCATATATAAAAATATATAATAGATGATATGTATATAATATAATGAATTATAGGTAATATATGATACACAATATATAATATACAATATGCATATGTAATATATAATATATAATATGTTTATATAATATATATTATGTATAATATACATATATGTATATATAAGCTCAGTCTCTTTTTCTTTTGCCCATGGTGCTCATTTTACATGAACAACTGACATCCCCGTGTTAACAGGAGACTGGTATCCATAAATCAACAACATCCTCCCTTCACCTACGTGGCGATACACTTTGCTTAGCCTGGGTGGGCGTCCCAGCATCACCAGAGGACACTGGTACCTGCAGAAGGCACTCCATGAGCTGGGTTAACGTCGAAGTAACGCATCCGACTAAAGGCGGTGCTGCCGTTGGCAGAGTTGTGGCATCGAAACTGTTTTATTTCAAATTGGCTCAGTACTGCAAACTGCAGCCAATAAACGCCACGCAGAGATATCCACCGTAACTCTCCTGCGCCGCTGCCAGCACCGGTCACTTGGCACCGTATTTTCTTGAGCTATGGAGATGTCCACCTCAATAAAACCCTGCTTTGCATTCCAACTTTCTGCAAGAGCTTTTTGGGCCTCAGACAAACTTCAGCGTCATCTGGGGTTGCTTCACCACCAGAGGTGACGTCCCCATCACCAGACATCACGGCTGCCCTGTAGCTCATGGTTTTGCGCGGAACGGCTGGCAGAAAACTCAGACAAAATTGCAAGTTAAAACTGTTGATTTTCCAATACTGGAGAGAGGCGTACAAAATCCAAACCTGTGTTAAAACACATTTTAAGTAAATCCTATGCAATCTAGTGATTGCCATGTCCGCAGATAGACCTCCAACATTTGTAAAATTGTAGAATAACAAACTGCAAAGAACCCTTCTGTAAGATGCAAAGGAGCCCGGCTGAGAAAGTACTTTGTAACGTCTTAGGGGATTACTTGAGAGCTTTAACAAAATTATTAAAGAGTCTCTTGTCTATTTGCTTAACAAAGACTACTTTTACTTAATAACATGGAGAATAAAAGGGTATTTGGAAGTCTCTCACCTTGAATTTAATTACTGGAATTGGTATTATAGAACGACATTTCCATTATCAGCTGTTTCATTTGAAATCCTTGCATTCGTGAAGTATTTACTGCCAGAGCAGACAGGACATAAATGCATGTTTCCAAATATAATCCCCTATCTGATCTATAATTCATTTTTTATAAACTCTTTAAGAGCTGTAGTAACACCATTCAACATCAACCTTGTTTTCAGATTGAGTCAAACTGTCATCTAGAAACAGTTCCACGATCTCCAGTATCTCGCTCTCAACAGACCACTGAGTGAGTTCATCTGAGCTGAAATACGATGTTATGAACTCAGTAGAAAAATGATTTAATGTGTCTTCCTTGTGCTCTCTCCCTAGAGAAGCCAGGTTTTCTTTCCTTGTGTAAACAGACATAAACAAGTCACGTGAGATTCCCTGAGCAGAAGCCAGGTAAATGAAAAGCCTTATTTTTTTCCTCCATGTTCATTCTCTTGATGAGTCCACCCTCTTGATAAGTCCACTAACAACGTCTTTACTGATATCTAGTGGTGAAGCTAAAAAACTCTAGTCTTTCTTGCTAAACCTCTCCCCTAAAATACTAAGGGGTTAACACAGCAGAGACTAATTGAAATTGATTTTTGCTGAAGTGATCTACAATTTTTTCTATGAAGAAAACAAAGGAGCTATTGGCAAAGAGCTCTTGAGCAGCAGTTGGAGATGGTTAGGAATTCACAGGCATAAGAAGAAAAAATGTTTATATGTTTCGCATGAATTATCGTTCCTTTGAAAGAAACAATGTGGAAATAAATAGCACTAAATCAAACAGTGGCAACCAGTCAAAAATAGTGGCCGAGTCAGGGTGATCAAAATGTTTTTCACCCAACTTGCTGCTCAGGTCCCCAGAAGGCACCTGCATAGCAGCAGCTCTCCCCTCAGTTGCCACCACCATCATGGCACATCTGGCCAGGATGCCGAAGTCAGCAGCTCACGCCACGTGGCGCCTGTTGAATGCCAACATCTCAAGTTATCTCAGAGATGCTCCGTGTGCCCATGCAGGAGCCCACTCTTTCATAACAACATGCAAAATTAGAAAATCAACGTTTCTATAAGGACAGCTCAATAATGTGATTATCTGCCCAACTATTAAATAACACTGCCCAAAAGATTTCACTCTTGGACATAACAATGCCAACAGAAATTTCAAGAACAGAAGAAACGTGGAACAGACAACAGATTTAAAGTCCGGCCTAGGCAAAATCAAAGTTACTGAGCACATCTGCTTTGTATTAAAACTATCTTTAATGACGGAGTTGAAACACGTCCAGACCTAGAGCAGACATGAGGTTCGACAGCAAGAAGTGGCAGCTCTACATCTATGTCAGTGTCTGTGTTAACCAGCGACCTATGAAACAACACACACAACTGGCTATGGATCCACTGCAGCTGACGTTCCACCTGCAGTCATTAATTACACTTACCACAGTCCGTAGTTAATTACCTTTTATGAGCTGGACACTCAATTATACGGGCACGGCCGCTGTGCAATGACGCTCCATTTACACAGACTAAAAAACTGAGATCGGGTTTATGATTCCTAATAATGCTTTTTAACAAATAACAGCCATGCCTTTTCAGTCTCGATCCACATGTAGCTCACTGCCAGGACTCTCACAGCGAGGCCCCCAGTGCTGGATGGGTCAATACCGACACGGCCACACAGCAGTACCCATCCTCACCGACCCAAAAGGCATCTGCACCCAGACCACCTCCTCACCAGAGATGCTGTTGAGAGGTTGCTTGTCCAGCTCTGGTTCTCTTCCTTTGAAATCAAACCCTTGTTTTCCCCAGGTGAGCTACTGGTGAGCACCACCATGGGTGGGACAAGGAAGTGAAAAAAGGGAGAAATATCTGGAAAAAATGGCCAGTAGCTGAGGGAGGAGAAGCTATGGAACAAGTCCAACCATAAATCAAAGCAAATGCTCAATAAGTGATATCAAGGAGGGAGGCCTGTGTTCAGACATCAGGAGGACATTACACTGAATGCTTGGTGCCATCCAATTTGGACTCCATTTACTGTGCAACTCCAGGAGAGATTATTGAGAAGTTTCTGTGCTGGAGTCACTGGAATTCAGGAAATTCAAAATATTTTCATGCTGGGAAGCAGCACAAACCCCATGTGCTCTATACAGTATGGTTGGACTCGATGATCTCAAAGGTGTTTTCCAACCAGGTGATTCTATCATTCTATGACAGCCCATGGCAACACCAGATATCCCATTGATAAAAGCAACCAGTTCATCCTGCACGGAAGCGCCACTACACAAGTGCAAACCCGCACCTACAGAAGATGGGGCTTGCTCGCCCTCCTCCCAGCAAGATCCAGAGAGCTCAGGTTCAACCTCCTCTTCAGACACAACGCAAATAGGCAAAGAGATGTAAAAGACAGAGAACAGATGGGGAAATCCCTTTTATTCCTTCACTTGCATCAAGTTGAATGCTTTTAAACATGTACTTTTCTGTATTCTACACTGGATGTTCTTAAAAGCCTGCCTAAATTCATATATAAATATATATACAAATCAAAACTTTGCCAGTTGTTTGGCTCGTTTCGCTCTGTGTCTGCCATGGTGCTGCTACTGTGCACACTCGCACTACTTTAAGCGTAAGAAAATAAAGGGGTTTTTTTTTTTCCAAAGTGTAAAAACAAAGAACTTTACATTTACCATATGATGGTATCAAATGTCAGGAGAAAAATAAAACCTGCTCTGCAGCGATTCCCTTTGTGGGAAATCAGGCGAGGAGCACAGGACATTTTAGCACAGAGACAAACAAGTCTTTCCCCAAAAGGCAACAACCGGGATGCACCCAGGGTCAGGGTTACAAAACTTTGGCAAACAGTGATTGATTTTCCTTGCAGCTGGGCAGGGCCGAGCACTCCCCCACCCAGGGCTCCATCCCCCATCCGTGCTTCTTACCTTCTCAAGCTAAAGCCTCAGGGAAGAGGAAAAGGGTTTCGGGTGAACGGTGCTCCTGTTTGGTTTTGCATTGGTGGGAAAAGCCTTATTCCTATTTTTTTTTCCCCCAATTCCAGTTACAAGTAGCGGTGGTAACTTAAAAAAATCTGGTGACTTAACATTCTTTTAAACAGTTCTAGTTAAAAGTAAGACAGTTAAACCAGTGCTGTGATATAGAATATATTTATTCTCAAGCACTAGGCTTAATGGGCATTTTGCAATTCTGAACTGAACTGGCAGATTATAACTAAAAAAAAAAGTATGTCCATAAACCTTCTCATAATTTAACTTTGAATTTAAAAAAAAATAAAAATCTGTTTTCCTCAATAATTTTAAAGAAAGCGTCCACATCAGAGAAGTCATTTTACACTCATGTAGTGATTCCACCTATAATAAAAGGTCACTTATTGCCCTACTTTGTGAACACAAAAGAAACCTCCAGCTTGAACGGGGTCTCCACCGAGTGGAACAGATGGGCCAAGCTTATAACATAGCACTGCTGTATTGACTGGTGATGGAACCGAAATCGCATCGCCATGGCAACTCTTTTACTGCCACCTCCCTCAAGACAACAAGAAATAGCTCACGAGAGGTATTTTAGGAAATCCATAAAAGGGAGGAAAAAAATGTGTTTCTTGCTTTCCAGTTATTTAAAATGTACCTACAAAGGTGCTTTCGGAAAAGGGGTGGATGGCATTTGCTTCCATAGAGTGAAGAATAATCCTTGCCTGTGCCGTGAAGACTTGCGATGAATGCCAGGTACCAATCATCCTTCTAAAATGTTAACTGCAAATTTTAGGGTGCTTCCACTAAAAATCTTTACACTCATTCACTGATACATCTGCTTTGTTGGGTTTTTTTTTTTCCTAAATAGATGAAGAACCATCTGAAGTGAGGTCTAACGCAAGCCAACCTACTTCTTCTCTGGAAGTGACCTGAACTTGTCCAGAGGTGATGCCCACCTCAACGCTCACATCATTGCTTGGATTGCTATCACATCCAATCATTACAAACACTGGGAACTCCTTCTGCTTTCCAAAAATCCCTTGCAAAGACAAACGGAATAAGAATGCATCAAAAACAAAACCACACTCCCCAGCGCAAGAAAGCGGTTGGGTGCCACTGAACTCCAACTTCTTTTAAATAGGATATCCCTAAGGTTTTAAACAATAATAAACACTTCATTCTCAAAATACAGCACTCTGAAGTGCTTGTTTCCTTTCAATTGGAATTAATTGGGTTTTAATTCTCAGTAAAAGATTCCATCTCTCTTTTCAGACTTGTTTACAGCAATACACGTCACACAGACATTAAAATTGTGAGATGTTATTTACAAAAGAATAGAGCTCTGAATGCAAACTGCTCATTAAACAGAACCAGCGAAACCCTTGCAGAAAGCCTGAGAAACTAATAAACATATTTGATATTTACAGCATTACCTCAAAACATCGGGAACATAACCAAAAGCAGTTCCAGCTGTTTCATGTAAACTTGAATAATTTTCGAAACTTTCATTTCTGACGCACCCCTGACGGGCCCCACTCGCGTTGTAAATGTTTTGTTTTGCTTGGCAGAAGCTCCTGTACAATCTCTGATTTAATATCAGCTTTAAAGCAATAATAAAAATAATAATCTCCCTCACATGCCAAACCACCCATGCTGCTGCGGAGCCCAGGGGAGGCATCGGCTGTGGGAATCGGGCTCATCAGTTTCCATCGTGTTTTCTTAACTCTCTGCAAATGTGAAGATGGAGCTTCCCTCGCCTCGCCCCCCCGGCAGCTGAATTCAGTCGCTTTCCGTAACGTAGGGGTCTAAGTGGCCACCTCTGCCTGTGATTTCTTCTCCTCAGTAACTTACATCTTTGTCTCAACTACAAACATCATCAGTGAAGTCTTCACAGGGGTTTTTTTTCCATACCATGGATAAAAATGTCAACCAGGATTAAAGCAAAAATGAATCTTTACAGGACTCCGCTGCAAACATTTTTAATCCACTTAATCTTTACAGCATTCATTTTGTATCATTCTCACTTTCTAATTAAAATGTTGCATGATATCGAGTCAAATGTCATAGAGAAACCTAGATTCTTAAATCAACACTATTATCCTCATTAAAAATAATCCTATGAAAAGACCTTGCTGTTTGATAATTTATATACCGTCAGTCTGTGTCGACTACCGTTAACTTTATTTCTACAGTTTCAACCCACACCATCACTTTTTTAACATGTGGCAAGCAAGCCAGTGGCAGAGTCAAAACGAAGTTGTGATCAGTAGAAAGTAAATTACACCATGGAAAACAGTTATTCAAAACTTTTGATGCAAAACCTCAGAGTTAAACTGGGCACCAGTGACCACAGGTGTCTGAGTCGCAGCTATAATGTCATTTTAAGAATATCTACCTCCGCCAGTGACTCCCTGGCTGCACCTCTGGGTGCATCACCTGGGGAGGGGCTCTTGATCAGGGAGTGCAGGGATAGGGAGAAGGAGAAGGGTTTTAAGCTGAAAGAGAGATTGAGATGAGACCTTGGGGAGAAATGTTTTGCTGTGAGGGTGGGGAGGCCCTGGCCCAGGGTGCCCAGAGCAGTGGTGGCTGCCCCATCCCTGGAGGGGTTCAAGGCCAGGTTGGATGGGGCTTGGAGCCCCCTGATCCAGTGGGAGGGGTCCCTGCCCATGGCAGGGGGTGGCACTGGATGGGCTTTGAGGTCCCTTCCAACCCAAACCATTCCACATTTCTATGACCATTCACGCTCCTGTAGCAAACCACGGTTGCCAACAGGAGGAAGACTCTCCATCTTCAAAAAATACCTTTTGGTCTCGCTATCCTCCAGGTCCCACCTTGCTAAGGAAACAAAATGACTTTGGGCTCAGTGGAGGAAAAGAAAGGCACAATAATATTCACAGAGCTTTGGTGACATAAAGATATGGGTACATCAGGAAACTTGTTTTGTCGTTCTATCGCACTGGGTAAATAGAAAAAATAATTAATAAGGACAGGCATGTCAATTTTGGTTCCTTTCAAAACTTGGAGGCAAAGGAAGGAAAAGGGGGAATGACAATATTTGGCAATAAGAAGACAAACACTTGTAAATGAGACATTTTTCAACCCCCTTAACTAGCTTTAGTAACAACGGAGAATAAAAATAAACTTACAAACACTTTCATGTCCTTCAGAGTGCTCAATTTAAACAGCGTATTTAATCTAAGACATATGTAACATTATAACAATGCTCTCTTTGCCCTCAGTATGAATTAAGAATATTAAATATGTATGTGAAATAGTAGCCTATGCTGGAATGTGTCCAGAATGAAATTCTAAATATGAGTTTTTCCTCTTTTTTTTTAACTTCAAGCCGCAAAGACATCCAAAACTAGGTCAAGCACACAATACCCAGCAAAAGTAAAAGGATCTGCAATTTCTTGGATTAATTTTTTTTTTTTTAAGTGTCTTCATTTAAAATTTACCATAAAAAGATTTTCCACTTCCTTCGTGAAAAGGACAACTACTTAGTGGGATTTCTCTGCCTCCCTGGGAACAAGCATCCACAAAATTAAGGTAACTACTAAAATACAGCTTTCTTCCTATCCATGGTAGGCACTGCGGCTCTGAATTTACATCGGCTATCAAGTAAAGTCACTCAAACTGTGTGTCCTTTAGAGACTAACCCGCTGCGTAAAACATACAGAATTGCTAAGAAATTAAAAGAAACCAGAGATCCATTTTTGAGGAAGAAATGTGTATAAAAATAAACGTGACTCTCTGGTTTGCTACACGTATGACTAAAAGGGACGGACTCATCAACCTTAAATTGTCAGCAACTGCCTCTTCATTTGCATTTTATCACTTTCTAAATTCTAACAGATGCCAAAAATCAACTTTTTTTTTTTTTTTTAATTGTAAAATAGAATATTCAGGAAAGGGGGCATTACCTTCTTCCCTTCTCTCTGAGCCACACACCCCAGATGTGCCAAGAGATCATACCCATTTCCCCACCCAAGAGGCAAACTCTCCAGCCAGACTGTTGTGCAGATGATGGGATACATCGTCTGCCAGCAAAATCAAGAAACAAACCACTTCAATTTCTAACAAACTCTCACGAGCTGTTCTTTCTTCCACCCCCAAAGGCAACTCTTATTAAAAGCCAGGTTTTTCACCTTTTTCGTAGTGTTCATCACCATCCCTGCAAAAACCTGCCTGCCATTAGATCCAGCTCACAGATTCCCTGCATTACAGCTATCAGCAGAAAAGTGATTTACCTAACTAAACACCCATTTAACAAGTGGAAATCTAAACAAGTGGAAATCTAAATTTCAAATTCTGTCTCTTTGAAAATAACGCTGCAGGCAGATCAAAGAAATCAAATCGGCTGGGTTGCCGCAACGCATGAAGAACATCAACTCTAACTGCCAGGGACATGGAAGTGAAGAGGTGGGAAAATGAGGGAACGTAGATAAGGAAATACAGTAGGAGATATATGAAGACTATGGTAGAGGAACCTCAGTGGTGGACCTATTTTTCAAATGACAAGTGAACAACCGAAAACCGCTGCCTGTGTCAATCATGGTGCAAAACAGGGATTAATGTTGATTAATAAATAAATGCCAGTCTACTAAACTAATGGTCAACCTGAATGCTCACGAATGGCTTTGGATCCCCACATCACCAATAACAACCAGTGGAAAAACAACAACCTAGAAAGAATAACAACCAACAAAGGATAAAGATAAAATCGTGGCATAAATTCTTATATCTTTGATTGGAAAAGGGCCCCTAACCCCTTTCTCAAAACAAGGCTCCAAAATGCAATTTGAACACCATCCATCTGTGATGACTTGGGAAGCAGAATATATGCTGGTCAAGAAGTCCAGGAAATGCCGTGAAGCTGTAGCACCACCAGTGACAGAAAGATGCTGACACACAACCAACTAGAAGACCCAACCCAAGTTGTGGTCGAGGTTCATTAACAGCTAGTGATCAAAACAGTCAAGAGATTCAAAGCAATTTATAAGCATGGATCTACGTCTCAGAAAGCACTCGACAACCTCAGTTCAAAGGCTCCTGTCTGACTGCTTCCACCACAAGCCGGTGGGAATTCAATGCCTTGGTCCCTTCCCACAGCCTGATGGACCAGCAGTGGGAGACTCCTACCACCACTAGCTAAAAAGCCTTTCATATTAGGACAATCTTCTGTTATAATCCTTTCAGCGCAATGACTTATAATCACACTAAATTATGAAACAAAAAAAAAAAAAAAGAGGGAATTAATTCTTTCTGGAAAAGCACCAAAACTGAGGGGAAAAGACTCATGAAAATACTTCTAATAGATCTCTGAAAAATTATTTGTCTACAGGTTATCAGTGAACACATCTTGGCATGAAGAACGTACAATTCCAAAAGCATGTTATCTTGACCTAACTTATGTATATACAAACATATTTATGTAATATCAGATTATATATTCACACCATATAAAATTACGTATCTATTTTATATGTGTATTTTAGATACACAAACAAACCTCAAGTTTTAATTAAAAAGACAGAGAGGCAAATTAAAAGGGAATAATGCGTAAGACTTAAAATCCAGTTGCTATTCCTCTGGTTTCTTGTAGGGGTTTTCCTGACTTGTGAGAAAAGTCTAAAGCAACTCTCATGCTTTATTCACAAAAATACATTGCTGATAAACAACAACAGCAACTTTCCAAGGCATTTCTCCCTGAATCGCTGGAAACTTAAATTAATATTCCCTCTCAGTGCAACTTGCTTTGCTTTAAAAAAGTCACACCGGAGTTGGTCACACCGAACTTATTTAAGCCATAGATTGGACACTGGGAAGAGGTTCTTCCCCCAGCAGGTGGGGGAGCCCTGGAACAGCTCCCCAGGGCAGCAGTGCCGGCACCCAGTGTGCCAGCACTGCAGAAGCCTTTGGCCAATGCCCTCAGTGCCCCGGGGGGAGTGTTGGGAGGGTCCTGGGCAGGGATGGGAGTTGGACTGGATGAGCCTTTTGAGTCCCTTCCAACTCAGGACATTCTATGATTCTATGAACCCAGGCAAAATTTTGTTTATTGATTCTCAAATCTCCATATAAAACAGCAAAACTCATATTTCCTAGCAAAGAGCTCCACAATTTACAAGTCCACAATATCTATGGCAAGATAATTACTGCAACCCATCCAAAATTTCTTGACCGTTGATTCCATATCTGCTTTCCATACTCCTGCTGAACATTTACATAAGACAATTGCTTTTAATCTGAAAACCACTTAGAAAAGTGGCATTTACCTAACAAAGTGACTCATATGCCTTCTACCACCAAGCTGCAGATCTTTGTTACCAAAATAGAACGGCTATAACATGCCCTAAGAAGTCCCTTTCTGTGCTTTGAAATTAGAGGGAGCAGATTTACTCAATCTGAAAATCTTGTGATAAAAAAAACCTACATGTGACATGATTTCCAGCAACACGGGCTCCTAACGGGAACGACGTATTGTGACGAGTGGATTGCAAGAGGAAAAATACAGCGTGGAATTGCACAATTCCTTTCTAAATCAAAGTGCTGATACCACATTCTGCTGAGGAAACCTTTTCATCCCTCTGATCTAAGAATAAATTTCATCTGACTTTTCTTGGTTAGAGGAATGGACAAGAAACAAAATGAAAACACTGTCCTGACATGTTAGCATTAAATATCTCCTTTAAGAAATAAACCTCATCTCTTTTATTGTTACATAAAGTTCTATTTTCAGCCTGAATGAGGGAGAAAAAAAATAAAAAAATAACCACAACTATTCTCAAAGCAAGAACCCATTAAGAGCTCTAAAAACAAAAAGAAGAAATCACTTGAAGGCAGATCATACCTTTATTTCCAGCCCTATATTCCAGTTTCCACCAACTCTGCTTGATAAACGGCTGTCAGTGCAAAACTCCTCCTCATCCAAAGCCTCTGTAATAGTTTCACCCTTCTCAGATTCCTGTCCTTTCACAGTATCAACCACTTCTGGTTTTTTAAGCCTTGACCTTCCCAAGGATATCCCTTTCCATTTGTATTTTAGTTCTGACATTCCTCCCTGCCCAGAAACAAGTCCTCCTCCTCCAACACACACCAAGGTTCAGATGTTGACATTCTGCTTTTTCCTCTGCCCATCGTGTTCCTTGATATAAGCAGATTCCATCATCTTTGTGCTGACAGCTCAAACCCTGTGCTTCTCCAAGACGAAACTAATTTTAAATTTTGCGGAGGTACAGAACCTGCACTCAATAAGATCACAGCAGAACCATCGCTTCATTCTTCATCCTCCTCTGTGACTTCAGCAGTCTCCAATTATTTGTCTCAGCTTCACAGCAGAGCATCATCAGCCATTCGTCTCCCACCCTTCGTGGGTCTTTTTGGCTACATACAAGTTGCGCTACTTCTACTTTGCAAATTAATAAACTGATGACAAACACAATTCTTTCTTATGACCTTTAAGACCAACTACTATATGTTTTCCTAATGATAACAACAAGGTTCCTTCATTGAGCCTTTGCCAAATATCACTACTTGGCTATTTTCTTCCCATGTTCTTTTCATCATTGTGCCCTCAAGTTGCACCAGGGAAGGTTCAGATTAGATGTTAGGAAAATCTTCTTCACTGAAAGCGTTTCTCAAGCACTGGCAGAGGCTGCCAGGGAGGTGGTGGAGTCCCCATCCCTGGAGGGGTTTAAAAGACAGCACCTGCTCAAGATATATGGTTTAGTAATGGACAGGTAAAGTCGGACTCGCTGATCTCAAAGTTCTTTTCCAACCAAATGATTCTACGATTCTCCCTTTAAGCCCCCACATTTAAATGGGGTTTGGGTGACTCAAGCACAACTCAAGATTTTTTTTACCCACTGCATGTAAAAGGCGCAATTACATTTGCTCACCTAAGTTTTCTATCTACTAAAGACAAACAACACCATTTGCCTGCTTGCTGTATTGACTTTTGTTGCTTTTATAGATACCATTTCCTAAGTG
The DNA here is from genome assembly GCA_033558235.1 of Neomorphus geoffroyi. Lineage (NCBI taxonomy): Eukaryota > Metazoa > Chordata > Aves > Cuculiformes > Neomorphidae > Neomorphus > Neomorphus geoffroyi. The sequence continues at coordinate 1,246,429 of JAUMJM010000092.1, read as the reverse complement.
TGTAATCTTCTTTCCCTTAACAAAAATCCCATACCAATGTCTCTTTCTTATATCACCACAAATCATTCTTATTAGTAAACACCATAAATGTCCACCAAGCAACACATGAACTTCTAGGTTTGGTTGTTTGGTGTTTTTTTACTGAAAACCCCACTTGCTTCAGCACGCTTTCCTACTACTCGCTTCATTCACCTGCAAGTTGAAACACGGCACTTTCAAGATACGGAAAAAAAAATACAGACACACAAATGCTTTGTATAAACCAGAAGGAAAATGCAAAGTGTCCTTCATCTCCAATTTATCTTCTCTCCTCCATAACAATACCGTCATTTAGAAAAATTAAAATTTGCAAAGCTGTGTTTGGTAACAACTAAAAAGCTTCTTTCAGAGTGTTGTTTTTAAAAGAATGGACTATAAAGGTCTTCAATAGTAAACAAGAAGATCTTGTGTGAAGGAAAATGTCAGTTATTGACGCTCATCAGACAATCAAATGTCCCTCTGTGGGCATGCAACCTCTCATTCTCAGAACTGACCTGCTGATGACTGGACTACAGCTTTCAGAGAAATTATTTCCTTCAACATCCTTCAGAAAGTTGTCCTGTTTTGTTTCAGCAATAATTCCAAAATATTTTCATTCATGTCAATAGTGATGTCACGTTATTTAACCAAAATACATCACACAGAGAGAATCATCTTCTTATTTTCCATTAAAAGGAGAAAGCTTTAATACCATAAAATTAAAGCCCTATGGAGAAATGGCAGGATGACGTTTACTAAGATGTCCTAAAATCTGAAAAATAGACTCGATATAAAAAACCCTCACAATCTCTCAAACTCTTCTCTGCATTCAACAGCTTAAAGCAAGAGCTGTATATAGTCAGCTACTTTACAATATTTAAGTACCCACAGGCAGATTTACGGATCTAAACGCATTCATTTGTTGTTCTCATGGAGGCAAACAACATAAGAAGTGTCTTCCCAAGGCCTCACAGGGAATGGCCATCCAGATGCTGGATGTCCTCTGCAAGTGCAATGTCCACACCCACAAACAACCCATCTCCAGCAACGGATGCAGTTCGGTGGTCTCCGAACAGCTGGCCCTGAAGGGTCCCAGCTGAAGTAAACTTCTGTAAGCCTCTACCACAGTAACCAGGATGTGCTGCTCGCCCCAACCCAACTGCCAAGGTGGTAGAGTTGAAATTGTCATGAAGATGGAAAAAGCTCCCGTTCAGGCATTTCTTACAATAAAAGCTTTCCTTGCAACACGTTCATCAGCTGAAAACAACCCCAAAAGGTACCGGTGGCAACACAAGCAGGCGATGTTGGGGGTAAATAATCCAAGCACAGAGGCTGTTGGGAATATTAATCCAATGAGCTCCACCTGCTCAAGAGCAGACGGTGTGCCAGGACTCAGAAAGCACAGCTGGGACTTTAGGAGAATCCAAAAATACAGCACTAGCCCTGACCATGATGCAGTTTCACAGCAACCTTGGTCCATCAGGAAAAGGAAGAGGAAAAGCACACGAAATGTGAACTCTGCCGAAAGCCGATTTGAAGAATGCAGGCGGCGCGTCATTCCATCCTCTACTACAGCGACGTCTCTATATGGTTTACTGCTCACTTATGGATCTAGACATAGATCTATCTACTAATAAGAAAGTTCCAAGGCAGCAACATATTCAAAGCGTAACCAGCTGCACGTGTTATCTCCTTCTTCTCTTCAGATGGTAAAACTGAGTTCACCTCTCAGTAGAAACGCACGGATTGTCCTTGTAACACATGCACCCTCTTTCATACAGGGCTCATTACCGCTGCACAAGGAAGCAAAGCGCTGCAGGAAAACCCCAACTGGAGGCACATGTGGGCCAGAAGAAATGCTGCTTACTAACAAACACAGAATCTTCAACACAAAACCAAAACACATCCCATTTTCTCATGTTGTTTCCCCATAATCCTGTCCAAAAGGTCGATCCATCCTTTCTGCAACTGCTCCCACAAACACGGCCTGTCCCACATTACATCAGGTAAGTCTAGATGTGCTGCGCTTCACCATCTGCTCCATTGCCACTTTAACCCAGCTCCCACCTGGCTGGCACAGCCCCAAGTCCTGTGACAGAATATCTGGGCCCAGCGACCTGGGACCCAGCCGGGAGTTTCTGTTGAGAGATTGCCAACATTTCCTTGAATCCACCCTTCTTACGGAGATCTGCCGTACCTACAGCAACTGCAAAATTGCTACTAATTATGCCCTTTCACCTGACCCACTTATTTCAAAACAGCAGGAGCTGGGATGGGCTAAAAAGAGAAAAAATAAAGAAGAGGAGGGAAGCTGCACGTTTTGCTTCCCAGATATCTCCACTTAGAGAAGCCAACTCTGTTCTGATTTTCTCCACTATTTTTTCCTCTTTCTTTCCTTTCTTCTTCAACTTCTCTTCTGCATCTTCCTTTGGTTTCTCTCTGCAAGAAGAGGAATCATGTTAGGAAACAGGAACGATGGAGAACGCTGACCTAAATTGCTTCACATCTTCAATAATGTGGAGAGAAAATGATGGGGCGTGGGAAGGGAATGGAGCCCTGTGGGTTTTCTTTTCCAGAGATGACTTTCTTTTTCCTTCTGGCTCATGATTGAAGTAGATAAAAGAGAGTAAGAACTGCTGGAGATTTTGGCAAATATTGAAAAAGGAGAAAGATGCAACTATAATTATTTGGAGAATAAGAAGCAAATGCTAAAGGAAAAAAATAAACCTCACAAATATAGACTATCGTCTCTTTCCAGAGGGAAAAAGCTTTACTCAGTTTGTATCACATCTATTTATTTTTCACATTAATTCAAGCATGGACTTCACATAAAATTCACAAACATGTATGTCAAATACAGCAGTACATACCAGTTTAGACAAATCAGAAAACATTATTATTATTATAAGAGGGAAGATACGTGGTTCTGTTTCCTGAAGTATGACGAGGAAGCAGAAAGAAACCAAAATGCAGCCTTAATATTGTAACTCACAGTGTTAAAATGTTCTTGTCTGCAAATTCTGAAGCATCCTGATGCACTGTTTGTTTACACCGATTTTTGCAAGGACAATAATATAGATTAAAACTGACCCCATTGTTCTTTGGAACAAGGTTCCCTTCTGGTTCAGAATAAAGGACCTCCATAATAAAAATATGGTACACGAACACGCCTGCGACCTGAAACACAAGGTTTGTTCCTGCAGTTTTCAAGGTACCCCAAAAGAAGGCACCATGCTAGAACTGCAAACAGCACTTCTCCCTCATCAGTCTTGCAAAAACGAAGGCAGGAATGAGAACCGTTAACCTACCAGCAATGCGAGCACAGAAGGAGAATTTTTATTTAAACATAAGCCATTCTTGGGCCATCCCTTTGTGACCTTGTTTTCTTCCCTGTGACCTTCGGGAAGGAAGGACACGTTCAAAGGGTTGGTCACCGTTGGTTTGCAGGGGTAATGCCACTCGTGCCATAAAGTGAGTGCAAACACCTGATTATTTGCCTTCACAAACCAAATGCATTAGTGCAAACATTTTGTTTGGTTTTATCTCGTTTAAATTAGAGGTGTCTTTCACCGAGATAAGAGTTTTCCAAAGGAACAAGGTTTGCATGTAGTGAGATTTTCAGAGAGACACAGGAAATAAAATAATTCCTCCTCCGGCCAAGCTTGTCAGAGTATTTTAAAACAGCTTTCTAAAATAAACCAACTTCTGCCCTGCACAAAATTTGCCATCAAGGAACCTAAACCTGTCCTTATAAGGTTACAAGAAAACAAAAGTCCTGAAAAGAAGTACAAAACCAAGTCCACTTTTTAACTTAGGAAACCGAGACACAACAAAGTTTAAAATCAGTTTCTTCAGAGCCAGCAATAGTCAGATGTTCCAGAAAATGGTCACCCAGATCATCCCTCTCCATCCAGCAAGACCTTAACCAATTAACAAAGCTAAAGTGGAGAATTTGTATCTACAGGCAGTATTGAGGCTTTACCCATGGAAATATTTTTACAGACACAGCCACAGTTACTTTTATCATTAAAGAACTCAAACTGCTACAGCGAGGCAGAAATTACTTTAACAACTTAGGTCACAAGCACCGATACTGAATCTATATTAAAATCACAATATACACAAAAGGAAAAGGAAAAAAACTAGGGTTAAACACTAAAGAAAAGATATTGAGAAAAATGGAATCTAAAATAGTTTACAAGAATCTGAAATAATGCCTGTGGTAAGCTAACACAGAAATCAAACCGTTTGAAAAGAAAATCAATATTAGGATTAATGTTCCAGTTCTCTCCAGAGGAGGACAAAATGCAGGGGGAAAAAAAAAAAGCCTGAAAAGCTGGGGTTTTCTTTTCTATTTTATCAGATTTTTGCTGTGGACCTTATTTTGTTTGCACGAGAAGCAAATTGCTCTGCAGCGGAGCTGAACCTCACCCAGGGTTAACCACAGCACCAAGCACAGGCCGTTTCCTCCAGTTTCTTTTTATAAAAAGAAAATATTACCAAAATACAAAGAAACAAAGCACATTGCAATTCTGCTGTCCGCAGTATTCAAAGTGTGTGTAAGTAAACTTTAAAGGATACTGAGAGAAGAGGTTATTTCATTCTCTTTTTCATTATCCAACACTAGAAGCTGAAATCGTGTGTAAGATTTAACCGTTCTACGTACAAAAGCAGCAGCACATCAGTGAGCACTTCATTAATTAAAAGCCAGAAAAGGAAGTTTGCTAAACGAAGCAAATGTTCTTATCACTCCTATCTATATTCATTAAAACTGACAGGAAACCAAATATCACCATCTGTCTACTTGCAATAAAGGCACTAAAAACAGCTCCAGGGAAGAAGAATAATATAAAGTATAAAATTGCAGTTTTTCAAGTTTCAGTTTTAAATGGACAAGAGAGAAACCGATGTCAGACGAGGGAGAATAAAGGATGACAAAGAGCTGGTACACAACACTGGAAAAGAAATTTCGTGTTTTAAAATATCAGCTGAAGCCCCTTTGAAATCTCACAAAACAAACAACGAACTTAAAGTTTCCTCTGCATTTCTCATTCATATTGACAGGTCCTCAAAAAGCCAAATACAGCAACAGCAGCTCATTTGCCTCTTTAGAAATAACTGCTACCAAAAACATTTGGAAAAGTATATTACGCCACAAAAACTGCAAAAATTTAATGCTTGAGCAAGACCCAGGACACACTTCTGCAGTTTTATTATGTACCGATGCACGGTCTTTATACTTAAAACAGATACTTTTTTTTTTTAATTATTCCTATATTTGGATATTGCTTTCAAGTGGGCAACTCAGTATAAAAGTTGAATAAGATTTGATGAAAGAAGGAGGATCTTAGCTCTAAAAAAAATACCAGGGCTCACACCAGCGGTTGCAGAGGTCAACCGAAGGTCATGGATTTAAGGTAGTTTCCACAACTTGCACAATTCCTACCTTCTAGCAATCGCCCTTGCGTGCACTGCGGGAGGCAGGAAGGAAAAAACAAATAGATGGTAATAAGGTATTTAATGACAGAAATGAAAATAAACTACTGCTCCCATTTGCAAACAGCGGAGCTCCGTGGTGTTAATTCTGCACTGTCCCCCAGCTGCATCGTGCACAGCAATGAAAAGCACTTGCAGTTCCTCTCTGTGCTGCATGCGATATTAGCTCTATACTCACAGGTTTTAAGACTAAACAAGGTTAAAGTAATTTAAGGCTGAGATAAACAGGAGAAGAAAATTCCTTGTTCAAACCACCAGCCAGCTCCCAGCCCGTCGTGCCTGGGTACAAACAGCGCGGGGCAGATTTCTGTGATACCCACAGGAAACAAACGGGGCCAGGAAAGGGGGAGCAAGGGAGTTGGAGACCAAATCGAAGGCTTATTGATCTGCGTTGTGGAGCTCCTCTAGAACAGCACACTTTTTTTGTTTGTAGGTTAATTTTCTTTCCTCAGAACAATAACTCATGCACATAAAAAGGCTCTCATTAATATTCTATGAAAATGCTTTTTTAGACTCAACACAACTCAGCAATTATTATTCTTCTGTTAATACTTTAACAGTACTAACAGCCCCACTAACAGCTCAGCCCAACTATGAAAGCGTAGGACAATTTCTGTTTACTACAGAAGCCACAGCAAAATTAAAGAAGGTAATAAAGTCCAAGCGTAAAAAGTTCCATGCTGACACACCAATTGATTCCTCGTCGAGTCTGAGGAATCTTCTTTTGAAAGTCAAGTCAATCTATGAGGACACAGGAAAAGTAAAATTCTTTAAGTGAGGGGTGAAATTCAAAGGTAAATCCTCTTTTGTGTTAAATATACAACACAGACAGGACATCCCATACGTGCCCACGCCAATGAAATCGCTGGGATGTTTGGAAAGGACTTCGAAAGGTGGTAGGCAAACGTAGAGATGTGTGTGAGAAGAGAAAATGCAGGACCATCCCTAAAAAATTCCTCTGTGTTGTTTAAAAATGCATCCAGACTGAAGCTGCAGAATAGTTGCTCATTCTAAAGTGGTTAAAATGTGTTAAAGAAAAAAAAAAACCCCAAAACAACAAAAGAAACATTGCTGCAAAGGCCGAAAAAAAGGCAGAATGTTGGCATTTCTAAAGCTTTTAATAAAAAGCTTCGCAGTAACAGCAAGCCTATGCCAGATTATTATCTTTTGACAAATTTTATTTTAGATACACCTCGTCAGAGCTTCTATTTTCCCACTGAGAAGAGAACGTGCGGAAGGTGCATTTCATTTTATACACTAATAGGAAGTGTACGAAGCCCAGGGATCTTGAGGAGCACAGATAATCAGCAGGAAAGGTGAACTCCACTGGCAGAACGAGACAGCACAATTCACTCCTGTGCTCCTCCCCTCCACAGCTGCCACAGCAACAACAGGGTGTAAATCAAAGCACCTTCCACCACACAGAATTGAGAAAACCAGCCCCAGACTCCAGACTCCCTGGATCTGAGAGTGCCAGGCTGGGAAAAGCCTTCTGGGGAACAGAGAAAGCATCAATTTCCTATAATCCACTTAACAAGGCACAGGAAGCTCAATCCTGAAACACCGGGTGTTTCTCAGTCCCTCCCATTCCCATATCATGAGGCTGTTTCTGAATTGTGTTCCTTGGATTACACAAAACTTTGTTCTATTATTACAGACACACAACATTAGCAATACTATTATTTTATAATATTTTTATTTATATACACATATATTAAAATATCAATTTATCAATGACTAGTCTGAACTTTATTGATCTCGTACCTACCTTGTCTACGAGCTGAAATATTTCCTTTGCCTGGCCATTCCCTACAGACAATGCTGTCCTTTCTAAGAGGTCACCAGAAAGAACACACTTTTCTCTGGCCGTACCAAATCCTCCTGCTCACAGGATTACGTACACTGTGTTTAAATTCACGACTGGTGTCGCCCTTTTGTACTCAAATGCATGACCTTCTCTTCATCCTGATACAACAAAACCTGAACTCGTCGATACGATTCATTTTGCGATACGATTCATTTTGGCGATGGTATCACTGTGACACCTCCTCATCCACTGCAACACCTCCTCATCAGTATTTTTTTGTGTATTCATTCAGACAATCAATAACAGTTTCCCAAACACCGTTCTAAAAGCTCCCTAAGAACGCACTTTCGAGAAGCGAACGCTACCGTGACGATATCCCGGTCACGACGCGCTCACATCTGTTATTTAAAGCACAGACCCACTGCAGCCGTGTGCCAGTAACGGAAGGCTCAAAGTGCTTGCAGTTCCACAGCACTAAAAAGCCTGAGCCAAGAACCAGTCCATCCCAGGTGTATCTTTTTAATCCATGCAAAGACAAAATAGCTTCTCACTGCTTACATGAAGTATTTTCAAGCTGCTGTGGAGGTGGCCTTAGCAGCAATGCCGGCAGCAAGCTGCACACAGGTTTGCCTTAAAACAGAACCCAGGGCAGCACTAAAAATAAACCCTGTGCGTCTTGAAGGCTGGGAAAGGATGGCAATGGTACCAGGGACTCAGTGCAAAACTGCAGACGATAGTCCCTACGCGTACAATACAATTTGAACAGACAGATGTTTACAGACAGAGAATAACCCAGAGCTTCTACAGGTTTCTTTGATGCTCCCATCACTCCAGTTCCCCCTTCCCATGTGTTTTTTCTCTCACACTTGATTCTTCTGCTCGCTACCATCTTTCTTTCCATGGAACCAGGCTCCAGACAACTATTTCTCTCTGCCCTGGTTATGCCCTGCTCTTCCCCAGGCACAAATGATGAGCCTAAGGTGACGGCTGAAACCCCATCAGGTCCTGGTGAGCTCTGGCACAGATGACCCTCACCCCTTGGGGAACAAGCCAAACTTTTTCTGCCATTTCTCTGCACTATGTGGTAATTATAGCTTCTTTTTTTTTTTTCCTTTTTCCTGGCCTATCCCGTTATTTCCAGTACCTGAAGAGGCCACGGGAAGGCCGGGGAGGGACTTTTGACAAAGGGTGGTAGTGATAGGATAAGAGGAATGACTTTAAATTGGAAGGGGGAGAATGAAGTTAGACATTAGGAAGAAATTATTCCTGATGAGGGTAGTGAGGTCCTGGCAGCGGTTGCTCAGGGAAGCTGTGGCTGCACCATCCCTGGAGGAGTTGAAGGCCAGGTTGGATGGGGTCTTGAGCAGCCCTGGGCTGGTGGGAGGTGTCCCTGCCCATGGCAGGGGAGTGGAACTGGATGGGCTTTAAGGTCCCTAACCCAAACCATTCATGATTCTATCATTTCTTTCTATTATGTTCCCGTCGCTACCACAGTCTTTAGGAGAAAGATGAGGCTGTTGAGTACCACACATCTCATTTCAGCATTATGATTAGGAAGCAGCCTTTGAAAACCCTGGTACCACCATAAAACTTGTGAAACTAAGATCTGGCAGCTTCAATTTCCTCGCTTTATCACTGTTCTCGTACCCTTCCCTAGATACCTGCTGCTGATCACCATCACAGACACGACATTGAATTAGACGCGCTCGATCAGAATTGGTACTGCCGTTCCTACAGATTTATTGCTACAACAAGTTTTTCCACCAGACCTAAGAAAAACAGCATGAAGTAAAGGTACAGTCACTGGCACTTTTCTACAAGTAGCTTTACTGTGTGAAAGCCCCCTGTTCCACTATCCAGGTTCATTAGACAGCTACGCACGCTGAGTTAATCCTGGTGATGATCAGCAAATGTAAAGTACTCAGATAATTTTCTTTGATATTGGTAGGAAACACTGAGTGCAGGAAATACAACACAAAATATTTTTCACCTGCTGAGGAATATGGGTGAAAATGCTCTGAATATGATATTGTCGAGAGTATTAGCATAAGAAAGAAAAATTATTTGTCAAGCAACATCCACCATTTAAGCTGTTCCCTGTTGTTTCCCAATGTTCTTTGCCCAGACACGCTGAGCCCCACCAGGTTTTGCGGTTTGGGCAGAGTAGGGGAAAAGGTTGATGATGTTTTGGGAGAACCTACCACGGCTCGCTTTGCTTGCCTGCTCCTGCTCCTCAGCTACAGCAAGAACCGGCAGCGGAAAGACCCAACACAAAAGGTCTGCACTACGGGAAAGGTCACCATCTCATCCACTCAATCTATCGTTTTTATAATCAAAACTTTAAAACAAAGATCTGAAGGAGACAGCAGAAGGTTTCCTCATCCACAAAGTCTAAATACCACTGCAAACCCTTCCAACCGTAACACCTAACCTTGGATTCCAGCTCCAAGCAAAACTCCACTGCTCCCCATCGGTCTTATCTTGCCAAATTCAGAGCAAGAGGAAAAGAGGCAGAGAACGGCATCCCAAGGACTCCACCACACGCTCACAGGTGGAGCACTGACACATAAGGCAGCGCTCCCAGGGGCTGGCACCTGCAGTTGGCTTTTATTAAGGAACAGACACACTTCTACGCTCCGGTCAGAAATATTCGAGAGCTCTAGCAAGTGAACAGTAACTCAATAATCACATTTCCTTCTCTGTAGCATAAAACAAACACAAGCTCAGAGATGGACTGCTCAGATTCACATCCCTTTGGAAGAATATTGTAATTGGGGAGGAAAAAAAAATGAAACCCTAAGTAAAGTGCCCATGTTCAAAATGTGCAGCAAATGCTTCTGTTCTCATCTGGGACTACTGCAACAGATGTTTATCAGGAGCTACCACAGCAGTTAATCCAATTCCGAGCCAGATTAACTCTTTGCCATTGGAAAAGAACCCTTTTTGCGTGGGCAGCCTACAGCAAACAAGGGGATGTGCCAGACCTGCTGACAGCAAGCAGTTAACTGAATGAAAGAAGGGGAAAAAAATGCCATAAAGCCCAACCAAATCAACCAATGCCTGGCCCAAAAGCCTTAGATGAACAGGTGTACGTGTGGGTGGAGTGGGGAATAAAGAAAACAACAATTAAACAAAGCCTCCACTGACATTCTGGTCACTGAAGCGGGTACACACCAAACGAGCCAAGCATTTTTGAACAATTCAGCCAATGATGCATATTTTTATTTTTGGAGAGGATAGGAAATATGATTATTGATCTTGGTTTCCAAAGTGCAGTACTGATATATCACAGTAACGACTCAGAAGTTGTTCTGTTTAAAGATATTCTGAGTAAGAATGAAAATAGGAAGATACAAAACTACAAGTAAAACATGGATCATTCAAACAGAAAATCACCAGTTCAGAAACATTATAAGACTTCAAAACATGAAGAATTTTAGCTTAGGTATCCGTACATCAAATGATGGCAGCCTACTAGACTATTTTTCTCTCTTTTTTTTTCTTTTTTTTGTTAGGCTGAGTAATTTAATGGCAGCTTTTTAACTTTCATGTAACTAGTTACAGTACCTGCACACGCAATCTAATATTTACTCCTTAAAGACACTAATGCATATCAAGATTTAAAGTATCGTTATTTAAAGCTGAAATCACCATTTCTTAAAGAGTGCAACTCAGATCCCTGTTTGCAACCTTCCCCAAAGGCAAGTGAAGGGCAAGTCCTTGCCCACAGCCATTCCTCTGTTCCTAATTTCACAGGCATTTAATTTTGGGAAGTCCTTGAGCATATACAAGTCCCACGAAGAACAGCCAGCAGTCCAAGAGAGTCAGGAGAAAGCCACCCCCATCACCACCCTAAGGAGCCCAAGAAGACAAGGTCAGCACCCAATGCCCACAGTGCATCTGCCTGAGCATCACCTATGGCTCCCACATCGCTGGGACCACGTGGCTGCAACAAGATCCACATCCAGCTGCTGGGAAGCAGAGCTGGTTTGAGGATTTCCAGCCTGGGGCAGCTTGCAAGGCTGCGCACAGTCTTCAGCTGAGACACACACCTTCCCCTTTGTACTCCCAGCTGCGTTAACACAAGATCAAGAGTCAAAAATTCTGGAAATTTTGGTCTAAACTTCCTTCCTGGCTGCAAAAAATCTCAGATTGTTGGTTGCTTTTTCTTTAAAACAATGCAAATCCGTCAAATCTACAGAGAGGTTTTGTTTAGCAAATTGCTAGGCAGAACAATAAATGAATAAAAAGCTGCAGGAAGTCCTTTGGACTCCATGGAATTTCTGCTGGTAATGCAGAACAAGTTTCATTCTTGGTATTACTCCTAATCAACAAAAGCAGTGGCAAAACATTATCAGTCCTTTTATATTTGATGATTAAATTGATGTTGTTTATTCAAGAAAATCTTCCTAAATATTCCTCCAGTTCTAAAAAGACAGATGATCACAAAGCCACATCCCAGCAACACCTCTACCCAGCCCCTTCACTCCTAGGTAAAGGAATTGGTTCCCATTACACATTTGACTGAAATACAATTGTTTGCAGCTTGCTTTGGTTTTTTCCCCCCAGATATCAAATAATCTCAGTGCTGAGAGTAAGGGTTTGTTTTCTAATTTTTAGTATTCCAAAGAAAAACACTGACATCACATTCTGCAAGTCTTGCCAAAAAATGTCTTTTGTGTTCACAGCTTCAGTGTTGACGATAAATTTTGAATATTAAGAGTACAAAGTATGATTTAAATCAAAGCCTAAATCTTAAAAGTAATTTAAACTACTGAACTGGAAACATTGATTTAAATCATTTCATTTTGCAGCTATAGTTCTCCTAAACAACTATTTGCTTTCAATGGTTGTTCTTGCTGAGTAGGTAAATAAACTACATGCATCTATTGAAAAGATTATGAAGCCTAAAATACTCTAGATCTTTTATTTTTTCACATTTTAGTAAGTAGACAATTTATTAGGCAATTATTTTTTTAACTACGATTCCTAAGTGCTTCAGAAATACTTAATAAGTCCTAAAGCACCTTTTATGATGATGATTATTCCCATTATATAGAACAATAATCCAAAGAAGAGATAATTATCTGGGTTGGACTCTTTCCTTCACCAGATTAAACTAGGTCTACGATAATATGATTGACCTCCACTACAGCAACTACCTGTTGCAGAGAATTTTTCACTCTGACCTGGCAATCTTATTAAGTAGGAGAACAATTGCTGATAAAGCCTCAGGAGGCAGCAGCAGAAGGCGGGACTAAATAGCTGCGCAAGACGGGCTGGGAGAGTTGGGGTTGTTCAGCCTGGAGAAGAGACCTCAGAGCAGCCTCCCAGCACTGAAAGCGGCTCCAGGAGAGCTGGGGAGGGGCTCTGGATCAGGGAGTGCAGGACAGGATGAGAGGGAACGGTTTAAACTGAAAGAGGGGAGGTTTAGATTAGATATTAGGAAGACATTTTTTACCTTGAGGATGGGGAGGTTGCCCAGAGCAGTGGTGGCTGCCCCATCCCTGGAGGTGTTCAAGGCCAGGTTGGATGGGGCTTTGAGCCCCCTGATCCAGTGGGAGGTGTCCCTGCCCATAGCAGGGGGTGGGTCTGGATGGGCTTTGGGGTCCCTTCCAGCCCAAACCATTCCATGATTCTAAGAACAAGGAGGTTTTGGTAGACGGTTTCACCAATATATAACACTCCAAACTACTCTTACTTCATCTTCTAAAACTCAGACGTGAAGTATCACCCAGCACACTGCCGCTGTTCTTCACGACAACACAGTTGCTTTATCAACAGCCTTAATAACTTTGCCATGAATAATGATGGCAAAACCAGCAGTGAGCATTCAGATCGCTTCCACAGCCCAATCCAGTCGTCACAGTGTCCTTGCCAAGTTGTACAACCTCTGGTTTGAGTACTCATTTCTTAACATCGTGCCTGAAAACCTGCAGGATGTTGCACTTACTGTGAATGTTCCAGAAGAGTTCCCACGTACTGAATACTGCACATCCCCACATTACATCCCTTACACATTACAACGTTTGTACCCCGAGGGATGGTGCCAGACCTGAGATGTTCACTAGTCAAGATGTACGAAAAGCAGAAAAAGAGGTACAGAATTTTTTTAAGTTTTTTAAGTTTCCCAGTCTCTCACCATTGTGTCCATTTTTGACTGGTATGGAAAGCTACCTGTGCCCCAAATTGGTCCATGAGGGGAAACTGCATCTCTCCTAAAGCACCTCCTGATCATAGAATCATAGAACCACCCGAGCCGGAAGGGACCCAAAAAGCTCATCCAGTCCAACTCCTGTCCCTGCCCAGGACCCTCCCAACACTCCCCCCGGGGCACTGAGGGCATTGGCCAAAGGCTTCTGCAGGGCTGGCACACTGGGTGCCGGCACTGCTGCCCTGATCTCGCCCTCCAACTACTGGGGAGAAACGTCAACGTTTCTCAAGCTATTCTGTCCACCTATAAACCTGCCTTGCTTGTGATATTTCCATAAAATTTACCAGTCAGACATTAATGACTGCCAGGAAAGGTGAGAGGCAGAACACCACAAGCTGGAGGAAAATACAACAGTAAAATACACGACAGTCCACGACAAGACAAATTTGGGAAGTGTAACCATATAAAATGTCGGCTGTCCCCTTCAGCCTGAAGCCCAGGCTGAGGCTAAGGGGGTGACAACTAATTGGCATAAAGGGGACGGTCACAAGGACACAACCCATGGCTTTGATTATGAACCTGAAAGGAGGGTGTGGTAAGGTAGGTTTGGTCTCTTCTAGCAGGTGACAGGTGATGGGATCAGAGGAAATGGCCACAAGTTGCACCAGGGGAGGTTCAGACTGGACATTAGGAAAAAATCTCTTCACTGAAAGTGTGCTCAGGCACTGGCACAGCTGCCCAGGGAGGGGGTGGAGTCCCCATCCCTGGAGGGGTTTAAAAGACGGGTAGATAAGGTGCTTAGGGACACAGTTTAATAGTGGACAGGTACAGTTGGACTTGATCTCAAAAGTCTTTTCCAACCAGGTGATTCTACGATTCTACGAACCCACATCTTGCCAAGGTCCAGCTGGAATGATTCATCTCACGGAAAGTCCTCACCTTCAGTTTCAGGAAAAGCAGGGGTGCTGCTCCCTCCAAAATAAACTGTGATGGTGTGTGCCAGACCCCAAACCCCAACCTCCGTGCGTCCACACACGCCACGCTTTCTGCCTGTGCATGAGCTCAGAAATCTGGGGGATGAGCAGAGTCCGCAGGGAATGAGAAAGGGATGAGCCAGTTATGGGTCAGGGACCTCGCTGCGCATAAGCAAGTCACCCTCCTAAAATGAAACCAAAAGAAGGTTTTACACTGAAAAAAAAATCCACATTTTCTGCACAAGTTTCTCAAAAATATAGCTCAAGTGACTGCTTTCGCTGCCCACCCCCAACGCAGGCTCCAGTCCGTCCTGCCCCGCCACGCTGCTTCAGACACAACGCTGCTGGGATGCGAAGCAACCAGGGAACGCTGGCCTCAAAAGGCAGGTGTTGTGTAAATCCATATTTCATAAACACAGTTAATTGTGAGTCTATAAAAATCCTTGTACCACTTAAATTATTTCTCCATTTAGAGCAACTCTACCGCCAGGAAACGTTGCATATTGCACCTTACACCAAACTGGCAGCACCCAGTGACAACACTGCAGCTCCATTAGACATAAAAATCACAGAACTTTAAAAAACACAAACTCATTTTTCTGCCATCATTCAAAATAACCATTTCAAAACAAACGTGCCCTGCAACGGCCATTAAAAGTGTTCCAGTCTAACACTGCATGTGTTTAAATATGGAAATTACACTTCTGAAATAAACATTGCTGCTATCAGGGAAGAGCGCTACAGTGAGTCACACCGCTATTCGGCAGAAACCACCTTAAAGAAGTCAACAACCCCTCACATTTTACCATAGAAATATTCTCTCCCCATCCAACAAGGTCACAACAACAGGAAACCGCAAACCCAGCCATAAAACAACTAAACTATACCCATTAAAACTCTGATCCTTTCATTCGGACACGCAGGTAGGTAAAAGGCAGGTAATTTAGAACCTAATTTTTTAATATAGCTATGATTTATGCATTTACTGATACTGATCCTCCAGTAACCGATATACAGCAGATTCACTGTGTCATCAAATCTTTTTGCACGTACCAGAGTCTGAACTGTTATTCAACTCATATAATTAGGAAAAAACCCACTCAAAATAAAACAGATTGAGTTTTACTTTTTTTTATTATTTTTTTATGATTAATTATTTAGAAAAAAACTTTTACAGAGTTTATTATCCATTTATATTTGGAAAAGTTGTTTGGGGTTTTTTTTTTAAATAATGTGCAAGTCCTTTAGGCAATGGTCTACACTTCCCAACATTTATTGATTCAACCGCAAGAGTAAAAAAGAACAGGGTCTCCAGCTCTCTAGGGCCACTGGCTCTGGATGTGGGACCAGATAAACAATCTAGTTCTGTGCAAAAAAAAGGAAAGAAAAGATTTCATCTGCTTTCTCCCACCTGTTTGGGTGAGAAAACAAGCAGGAGGCACGGAGTGGTAACTCAGCTCTGCAGTGCTCATGTCATCCGTCAGACTCTGTTACCAGCACAAGCGGGCAGCACCTGCCAGCCTGGCTGCAGGGTGTTTGCACAGTATTAAAATCAGAATTTTCTACTTAGGCTAAAGAAGTCTGTGCCTGGTTGATTCCCACTGAGACATCACCCCGTCTGTTTGCTCAGGATGATCTGGAAAAGTTTGATATATGACAGGAAAATCACACATGCCATTATGCACCAAGAGGCAATAAAATGTACACCGGATATTTCTGATTCTAAAGAGCAGTTCCTGGACTGCAGCTGGATTTGTTGTAGAAGTACACATCATTTAGATAAATAAATAGTATTTATTTCCTAATTTAAAAAATAGTTCATATGTAACTATCTGTATTTCTCACATATTCGAGCATCCACCATCGTTTTAATACAACACATAACCCCAATTTAAACTCCCTGGACACCCATCATTTAGCCTCCCTAAGCAGCTGCCAGTGCCGCAACAGGTGCCATTTCCACTCCTCGCTGTATTTGACAGAGGGTGCTGCTGCCACAGGCCCTCTTGGCAGCCAGGCTGCCTGAGCACCCTCGGGTGCGCGGGGGCGCAGAAGCCCGTGGGAGGTGTCCCTGCCCATGGCAGGGGGTGGCCCTGGATGATCTTTAAGGGTCTTTTCCAACACAAACCACTCTACGACCCCACGAAGCTGCAGCAGCGCGGCTCCTCCGGCCGCTTCCCACATCCCAGAAGCAGAGGGGCTGCTCCTGCTCGGCAGGGCCAGACTCCAACTCCTCCGTCACTCCCTGAAAAACCTTCACTGCTTCCGACAGCTTCACGCTAGCAACAACAAAAAAGCAATTTTTTAGGCCTAGCAATAGGCCTGGACCGACGAGCATCCACAAACCAAGGAGTCAACGGCATCGCAAGCCAACCCAGGTGGGTTTCCACTGACAGCACCACGGATTTTAACCCGAATTTCTATTTAGGGCACCTTAAAGGCTCAGGAGCAATTTTATGCAAAAATAAACATGGAAATGCTGATTTTTAACCTGCCCAGACGAGGTATCCGTAGCTAAAATTTCCACTGCTTGCTTATCCCACAGAAACAATCATCAAATACGTTACATTTTCACCTCCTGCCTCCCGCTGGGGATGCTGCAGCAGACTGAAATTCTTGGCTGGCACAGGGAGCCCCAACCTGACGGCGACTGCGGCGGCACTCGGAGCAAACGCCGCGGAGAAAAGTTGCAACATCTGTCAGAAGATTTTTCTGCCCTAAAACATATCCCGATCCGAAATGACTTTTGCCGTGAACACCACTGGGTAGCTCAGAGCTTAAAAACGTTTAATTAGGAGATGAAATAAATAGAAGAAGTGTAATAAACGCAGGTGACAGTGAAATGTTTGATGAAATAAAAGAAATACGCTACAAAATAATACGGAGCCAAATTTGCCACTGAACCACAGAGCAGATTCACCGGATTAGCTAAAACCGGGTTCTATTTAATGGTATATTTGTTATTTTAAACGTAACCCAAGCACACTCCGATACCAACCGACCCTCGCGTGCCTTTCCAAGCAGGCAGCGCCTCGGACTGAAGGGGAAAATGCAATTTTCCACCCGGCAAACCCACCGGAGTAACTTCAGGGCAGGATCCGGGATTTCCAGCGGGGATCTGGCGATTCACCGTCCGCATCCCGGCACACGCAAACCGCGACTCTGAAGCTGAGAAACGGGCATCGCCTCCCGCTGGGCGCTGGCGTCTCCCACAAAACAACCTCCTCCAGCCCCACCGCTGCGCTGGCTGCGAAACCTCTGCCCCGAGACCCCTCCCCCGCCGGGACCCCGGTTCTCCCAGCCCGAGCAGCCCCGGGCACCCCGGATCCCGGCAGAGGCGGCGCTCCCGCCCCCCCCCCCTCCTCCCCGCGCTGCCGCATCCCGGGAGCGCAGCACCGCGCCCGGGGGACTGAACCCATCAGCTTGGAAAGGTTTGGGATGGAGGGGACCCCCAAGCCCACCCAGTGCCACCCCCTGCCATGGATCCTGCCATGGATCCTGCCACCCCTCCCACTGGATCAGGGGGCTCAAAGCCCCATCCAGCCTGGCCTGGAACACCTCCAGAGAGGGGACAGCCACCGCTCCCCTGGGCAAATGATGAAGGAATCCTTTAAATCCCTCGATCCGGCCCCAGGGCAGCCGAGGGGGCGGCACCGGTAGCCAGAGGGACCCCATTGCACCCACCTTGCATCCCCGCTGCCGGCTCCGCCGCCGCCGCTGCTGAAAATACAGGGCGAGTGGGCGCGACCTATGGGGGCGGAGCGGTACCCGCCCGCAGCCAGTGGCGGCCGCCCGCGCCCGGCCGGTAGCCAATGGCGGCCGCCCTCGCCCCGCCCGCAGCCAATGGCGGCCGCCCGCGCCCCGCCCGCAGCCAATGGCGGCCGCCCGCGCCCCGCCCGGCGCAGCTCGTTACGCGACCGCCGGCGGGGGCGGAGCGGGGCGGGGCCCGGGCTGCGGGGGGGGGCAGGGTGCGGCCGCTGGGCCCCGCCCGCGGCGCTGCTCGCTGGTGCGGCCCCTCCACCCGCGCAGGCTTTTCTTTCTACTCTTCTTCCATCTGTTTCTTGTCTTTTTTTTTCCTCTCCCTGTACCTTCTTTTACCTCTTTTCTCTCTTTTTCCCCCTCTCCTCTTTTTCTTTCCTTTCCCTTCCTTTTCCTTTTTCCCCCTCTCCTTTCTTTCTTCCTCTCCATTTCCATTTTTCCTCTCCCTGTTTCTTTTTCCTTCCCTTTTTTTATGCTCTTCCTTTTTTCCCCTTTTTTCTGTTTGCCTGCTCTTTTGTTTTTGCTTCCTTTTATCCTTCCCCTTTTTATTTTTTCTTCAGTTTTTTCCCTTTTCCTCTCCTTTTTCCTTCCCTTTTGCTTTCTTCCTTTTCTCTTTTTTTCTTTACCCCGTTTTACTTTTTTCCTTCCCCTCCTTTTCTTTTTTCTGTCCTGTGATCGCTCATTTCTTCTTTTTCTTCTCCTTTCTTCTTTCTCCTTTCCCCCATTTTTGCTTTGCTTTTTTCCTTGCAGGGAGCCAGGCTTTTTCCAGATTTATTTTTTTTGCATAGTCCCCTCCCTCAATGTACATCAGGCAGACCAAAAATTTGGGAACTTGTCCTGCTAAGTGCCAAAGGATGCCCCTGCATACATCAACACCCACTGCCGGTAGCATTGAAGACAAACAGTTTGAGAGAACCCAGAAAGACAAATGGATGAAAACATTTGCTCCGGCTAAAACCTGAGGCTCAGAACAACATCTGTCTGTTCAGCCACTAATTTTTAATAACCTGACACACAAACTCACAGCATGACCAGAATGGGCTTCTGGGGTGCCAGACTCACACTTCAAAACTACCAAAACGAAACCAGCAGGTGTTTCAAGCACATGACTTGAGCACACAAAACTTCTAAGTTGCATCACTACTGGCAAATGATTAGCAAAGTAAACGTCCTTACAGTTCAACAATTTTGGAAACAAATATCTGCTTTACTAAAAAAAAAAACAAACAACATACTGAATGCATGGTCTTACTTCAAAAACAGAAATTCATTAACTGTTGTTCATAAAATTTGCCTACAGAAAAACTGGGGAGGGGCTCTTTACCAGGGAGTGCAGAGACGGGACAAGGGAGAATGATTTTATGCTGTAAGAGAAGGGAGATTTTGATATTACAACAAAATGTTTTGCTGTGAGGGTGGGGAGGCCCTGGCCCAGGTTGCCCAGAGCAGTGGTGGCTGCCCCATCCCTGGAGGGGTTCCAGGCCAGGTTGGATGGGGCTTGGAGCCCCCTGATCCAGTGGGAGGTGTCCCTGCCCATGGCAGGGGGTGGCACTGGATGGGCTTTGAGGTCCCTTCCAACCCAAACCATTCCATGATTCTACAAAAACAAACTTTTCAATCAGCAAAACCCAAGACTGCTGCATGTATCTCAGCAGGAAACTATCGACTGTAGAAGGGGGGGATAAGAAAAGCTCTGAATTTTCTTTTGTGTTTCCAGCCTAAGGACCCTAATAATTCTTAAATTTAAGAGTGAACTCAAATAAGTGAGCAAATCAGCCCCTCCCATTTACATGCTGTGCTCCGCGCCTCATCGCCAGCATTTCCAATCACTAAATCGTGTTTGTCGAAACCTCTTTGCCTGAACAGGCCGTGCTGCTCATTTCTTCACAGCATTTGGCTAATACAGGATAATAATACACGCCGTGAAGTGATAAACCCGATATCAGCCCAAGTCTTGATGTCAGTTTACATGAGAAAGCTTTTTTACTGCAGATCAAGGAAGACTTATTTCTAAGGTGCCCCAAGAGCCCAGAACTCTGTGGTGCTGTGAACCGCTGACAGGCAACCAATAACCGTGACAAATTATACATTCATAGCACCTGCAACAATCGATAAAGTGACTCACCAAATTAATAAAATATAGATCACAAAGCATACATTTTTATTAAAGAATAATTTCACGATAACCAAGTAATGTGGATGCTTCCAAGCATAAGATTAAATTACATGCCGAGCAAATCTGGCATTTTGTGATAAACTGTGAAAACAGTCTTTGCAGCAGCAACTAAGGAAGAACACTGCTGACATAGTCTATAAACATGTTCCGTAAAGCACAACCAAAAGTAACAAAACAAAAAGTCTTTTCAGTGGTGGTTAGAGAATTCACTACCATATCTGCAATAATTACCTTCGAGATTTCTCCTTGCTTTGTAATTGATTCTTTCAAATATGCTGCTGATTTGGGTGTTAGAAGTAATAAAACCAGATTACCTACCTAGGGGAATATTTACACCAAGTTAGCTCCTCAGCTAGTCAGACTCCAACAGTCGTCGTTAATGAAGTAGGCAAAGATTCAAGATGATGAAAATTTTAGTGAAATACATGAAAGCAAGCGTCTCACCAGATGGATGGGCACTGTGTATCAAACCTTGTACCTGCTGAGTAACTTTAGGTGTTAAGTATTTGCTTGAACTTAGGAATACAACCAATTCCATTAGACTTAAATTCTGAAGCTATACATGTAGTTAACTATTTTACTACACGGGCATTTTCCAGTTGATGCGAAAAGCATCAAGAGCGGCTTTTCCAACATTGGGTAAAGGTGTTGGAGAAGTCATTCCTTCCCCAAAGAGATGGAGCATCTCTTACAGCAAAGGTTTCTCTTCTGGGAAGAACGGACATAGGCGCATCCCCAGTCTCCCTTACCCAGGTTCAGTTATTGCTATGCAGCTTTGAAATAGGTCCTAAATAAAGTATTTAAAATACTGAGACCCCGTTTATTAAAGCTTACAACTATTAACTCCCGAGACTCCTTACTGCTCACTCTCTGCAGGCCAACTATGCCACATCAACAGCATTAGAAGGCTGCTCTAAAATTATTTGCAGTCCTCTATAACACCAGATACATGGTGCTCTTGGGCAGCCTTAACATAATTGAAGCCTTGTTAGGTCTTCTAAATATTTCTTTATAGTAAAATACCCAGCGTTTCCTGGAAGCATCCTTTCATACTCGCAGTGAGTGTTTTACATCCATAGCATTTAGCCCCTTGCTCAACTTCCATGGATTTCCTAGCTAAACACAAGAGACGAGCTCCTTCCCTCCCTTCTTTCCACCTAATAAATAATGGAATCTTGATTCCAAAATGCTGTCGTGAAACAAAAATCAAATAGAGCCTAAGTAATATAAACCCAATATTTGTTTAGACTAGATCCATTACGAATTGAATTCCTTTTTTAAACAAATGACATTTAATAGTGTACTAAACATGTAAACAGGAACATATTTTAAGTTATAATTCCATCAGCTCTTTCCCATGACATTAATCTTCTCAAAGGTTATATCTACATTTCAATCTCATAATTTATAGAACGTTGTTAAGTTAATAAACAGACATGGTTCCTTAAAAATGGCTTAGCACTTAGATAAGCAACCTAGATCGGTTAAAAATACACCTATATCCATTCTCCGGCATATTATTAACAACTGGAAATTTATTATAAAATAACATTTTCTTTCAGAATGAAATATCTTTATTTGGAAAATGCACCCAAATATTCCCACTTAACCAGCATTTATTTTGATGTTTTACAAGTTGTCTGCACAGTGATTATTTCATTTACTAAGAAAATACCCACATAGCTGTGAATCTTTTCAGCCACCAAAACGCAACCACACATAGCAGCAATGCATATTTTCGAGGCAGCAAACAGGACCAACTTCAGAATTACACCCACCACCCTCAAGAGAAGACGAGGCAAGAACGTTTTCTTTTGCCATAAATTACCACTCCCTCCTATCAGCAATTATTTAACTTTCAAAAATAGCTGCAACGCAGACAAATTATGAGCTATAATTACACAAATTTATCCCTGATATTAAGACTGCATACATGCATATTTGTATACCTAATTAGCATATTCTAAAATATATCTCCATGCATAATGTCAAGTACTATAATCAAATATACCAGGATGCCATTACCGTATCCCCCAGAACGACGACGTTTCTATCCTAAATATCCGTAAGCCATTCCAGTGGTGAAAACTCACCCACTACCGCTTTTTATCTGCATGGTACCAGTCACTTGGTCCTGGTGCATCTTCTCATGATAAACCTTGCTCCTTCCCAGACAAGAGGGCAGAGTGCTAAGTTATCAGGAGTCAAAAGGAGCAACAGCCAGGCTGCGGGCACAGATTTATTCTGTATATACACATCACAGTGTAACACAGAAGCTGCATCAGGTTCAGAAATCTATACTCTGAAAACACCGAAGGCTGCAAGTATTAGAAATTCAATGCATAGCTGGCCTGTTCTTGGCTGCTGTTGGACTCAGGACATTGGGCCAGATTTGATCCAGTGCAATAATCACTTCATGAAATTCTTTGAGATGAAGCGGCTCATTCTTTTCCTGGAAACTGGAATTCCTGAATATCTGAAGTCACTCAATGAAAAGCAAATTAGAATTTGACTACTCCTGCACTACTATTCTGACTCAACGCAAACATCATCCACTTGGTCAGAGGTCTTAGTAGACCACTGCTTTCCAGAGAACAAGTGCTTCCGCTACATCTTCATCGTGCTGCACAGCCAATTATCAGATGTTCATCTCATGCACGGGATAACGCTGCAGATCTTTAACAGAAGCACTGCTTTAAGAGCATTATTTCAATCCCTGTGGTTCTTCAGAGCCTCTGGTCCTACCTGCATGGCTTTTACATACCGGAGCCTGTTGGGCGAGGGAAAGGAGGCAACAGAGGTGGCAGCACCACGGGCAGGTCTGGGGTGGGGACAAGGCAATCTCTGCATGCTCAGTGATCTTTTGCTTACTTGTTTAAAAGGTCCACTTTACAGCATTCATTATGGATTGAACATTATACAACAACGAACTCGTTTTTTATTTAATAATTTCTTCTTATTCATTTTATTCTTACAGGGCTTATAAATCCCAGAGTCCCACAAACGTAGGATCTGCACAGAAACTTAAACAGATAACAACCCAATACAGTTGTCTTTTTCCACACTGGTTTTCATTGGTGATAGAATGTATTGCTATGATTAAAAGCCTCGACACTCTGATTTAAAGCACAAGAAAAACCACTATTTTTAAAATCAAAATCTATTATAACTACAGGGTTCGGGTTTGTGGTGAGAGTTTTTTGGAAGAGACCTATTATTTTTTTTTACTTACACTGAAAATCCTGAATATTGTACATGCACTTCCACATTTCGCTAAACTGTCAACACCAGATATACGCTTCCTTCTTTGAAGTATCTCCCCGTGTGGCCACCCTCATCTGAATTTGAAAATATTTTGGTAAGCATAGCTGACGTTTCACAGCTGTAATCTGAGACCATACAGAATTTAAGAAAACAGTTAATACTGTACTAAAATCTAAAATAGGCTTTCAAGAATTCATCAGCCGTCTCAGATCAGGAACCAATATGATGACCATCTAGAAATTACTATCTGTAGCCCATCTAGCTTCCTACTAAATTTTCCTCCCTGGAGCTTTGTTTTGGAATATTTGAGGTCCTTTTGAGGGATATTTGTGTATTCTATTGTTGGGACATATTTAATACATTCATTAAATATATTCTTAGTGTTATACATGTAGCCTATATATCAATGTACTTGTATCACAACATTGATCACAATGGGCTTTTACTCCAGGAGCAGATTTTCTCAAAGATGTTACAGCTGTGAGCATCCACACTTTGCTCAGTCAAAGAAAACAGTTTGAATAAAGCATTGAGTGCCGCAGGCACCCTACATTGCTTAGAAGCACAGGTCTAAGACGTTACAGGAGCTATATAAAATAACTCCTTTCATGAACATGAACTTCCCATTAAGGATACCCCTACAATTTTTTGCTGCCCCACGCCCTGGAAAGCTGTGGTGAGACTTGGATGCTCTGTCTGTCAGGAATCCTCTTCCAGCATTCAGCCTCAATCCATTCAGCATTTGGCCATATGACTTTTTCCTTCTGCAGCCGTTTCAGTTCTGTAACTTTTGCTACTTACCGCATCTGCTTAAGGACAAATACTCTCCTCACGTCTCCCTCTTGTCTGACAGTCTCTTCACTTCAGTCATTAAACTGTCCAGAAATTATGAACTCGCACTAACAGAGCAGAAAATTCTGTTCCCTTGTTTTCATGCGTATCACAGGGACTGCTAAAGTGCATCCCGTGATCATCTCAGTACTATTTATCTGTAATGAGGATCTTGTTGCAGCGAAACTCTGCTATTACTTATATGACCTTCGATTTTGCATTTTGAATTTGATTCCACTTCTGTTAGCCCAGTTTTCAATGTCATCTCAGTTATTTCTGTGCAATATCCTGATTCTCCTCTATATTTAGGATGCCTTCCAATTTTGTCATTAGCACAGCTCCTCTACTGGTGCCAGGTGATCCACATCGAGCAAGTCAGGCTCAATACCCTGCGGGTAACCTCTCCTGCACACCACACCTTTTAGAAAAATATTATTTCATTTTGAACGCCACCTGCCAGTGAATTTACACAGGGGGAAATAATTCTTCTTCAGCTCGGTCTTCCAGCTGCAACCACTCTGCTTGCTTTCCAGATGATCTTTACACCAAGAATTAAGATCTATAGAATGAAATTGTGCCTACGGTTGCTTACACAAGGTCTGTGTCTGGCCTCGACAACACCATTGTTCAACAGATGGTCGTGAGCAACATGTCCTGGCTCAAGGTCTTTGACAGCACTGGGTGCACACTGAGGAACTGGCCTCTGCAGTTGGACTCGCACACACTCACACTCCAACACCAAGGTCTTGCCGACCTTCAAGAGGCAGGCGAACCCCAAACCTTATCTGGTAGCTTATAAGGTGGAAGCCTATAATTCTTTGTAGCTTTAAATACTAATTTTTGAGTTCTGAATGAATTCACAATAAGCTCCTCGGTATTCCATAAAATACACAACACTTGGAAGGGCTGAAGGCTGAGCTGAAGCTTGCCTTTTTTTTTTTTTTGAACAAGAGATAATGTCTGGATTTCAAACACTGTGGTGAACAGTGGAGGCTCCTCCAGGGAGGTGCTAGAGGCTACCCTGCACACTGCACAGCTGCCTTCGGCATGCCAGAGTCTTCAGAACCTCGAAAAAACATGGTTATGCCAAAAAAAATAAATTAAGTAGGTTTAACCATTTTTAGAAGCACTGCCAACACCAAGGCATCAAACCAGAGACTTTGCCCGTACCTGTCTCCCTGTCCCTAGAATGATTAAACGTTATCATTAAATCACACGGTATTGCTAAAGCAGTTCAAGACCGCCCCGGAGGCGCTGGACCCACGATTCTCTGCTTGAGCAGGCCAGCGAGCGCATATCCTATGGCCAAAGCGGTGGGACCTCTGCAGAGCTGTCAGGCAGCTGCAGGCGTGTTCAGTGAAACGCTGTGCTTTAATTACACCGTCACACAGAACTCAAGGACCCAGCTCTGCAGTTCTGCAGACACAAACCTCCTTCCTGGCACAAGCTCCTTCAGTGGTTAAATTGCGAAGCCACACACGGGGTGAGAAGACTCTTCTTAAACCTTTCCAACAGCATCAGTAACAGTTCTAGTTATAAACCCTCGTTAGCTTTGTGCTCGTTAAATCACAGTTGTTTCCCCTTGATGTAATATTAGATCAGACACCACTAGAAGTGCCTATGTGCATGTATAAAAGTACTTGTTCTTTTGTTCTGCAAAACACTTAACAGGAAAGCGTTTATATCAAAACGAAGTAGAGTTAAATGTCAATTAAGAGTTAATAACAGTCTTAAGATAACGTCTCAGATTTATCATAATCCCATAATAAACTGACTGCAGAGCTGCAATGCTTTGGTTTCAGTTATTGTTTTGACCCCGAAGGAAACCACTATTTGATTAAAAACCTGAATGATGTTGAGCATTAACATCTCAATTGAAAATCCTCCTGAGCTTCACTGTTTGCTCTCAAGGAGGTCAACACTCCCCATCATTTCACTTGCCTACCTGCTCATCACAGGTAAAGCAAACATCCTTATCCTTTCAATAACCCGAACACTCTGAGCCAAAGTGGCAAAGCAAACAAATACCTTCAGCAATATTTTGCAGCATCTTTCTAGGTAACACTAGGAAGAACTATTATAGTTTTGCACCAGTGAAGAGGCTCGGTGGAAGATTTTAATCACATGAGAGTGTCCACACTCCTTGACCAGTCTCCACACACAGAAGTTTCACCGGCTGTACGTAACTAAATGCCCTACACAGCCACTTGATCACATCAAGCATCAAATAAGTTTAAATAAGAAATTCAAAGCTAAAGTATTGATTAATGACAAGGAGTAGAATGATGAGTACATGAATAAAAAATCTTCATGGAAATTACTGTATTTTGTGCACCATAAAGAGGACTTACAAGGCTGGCGTCCACAGCACCTTGATAGGAAATTCCCTTATCCTCTCTCTTAAACCAGCCACTGTCTAGCATACTTCCTACTGCAAACACCTCAAATCTCCTTAAGCAACAGCAGTATCGACCTAAGTGATTACAAGATAGCATGAAGATACAAAAATGGATTTTTCTCTTGTGAAATATTATATCATGCCTAAATAATTTCTGAATTATGTCTAGAAAGACTGCGCTTGTCTATTTTTACAAAGGTGCAATGCGTGCAATGAGAAAAATAAGAATTGAGCTGCACAAACAGACTGAATCATTATTAAAATAAAATCTTGCTGGTTTTCTTCATTTCAGCTGGATGTATGTTACATATTTATCAGCTTTCAACACCTCAAACGCCTTGCCAAAACTTTATCATCTGAAGCTCAGGAAACATCTTACAGGTTTTCCTGGCTACATTTAACAGGCTGACGCGATTTACACGTATCGGCAGATTTCAGATTATTTAACACATTGATCAGTAACTCATGAAAATAATTTTGTTGAAAACAATAAAGATACACAGTTTTGTTTTCTAATTATATTCCTTCCTTTACCCTGTTACGTATTACATATTTGTTATATCGCTCACACAACAGTGGAGTTGCTGTTTCTGGAAAAACGCATAACCGTGTTCTTTCATTTTACAACTGCAACATCTACGTACGTGAAGAACACACCCTACCACCGGTTTTTAATATAAAGGTTAAGGTGCGTTGGCTCTCAAGCTCATTCTATGCAACTTTTTTTTCTCCCAGATTAATGGTTAACCGGCAATAAGTTTGCACTTTTTTAGTGATATTTATTGCACATTACAAGACTCATGCTGAGAAGCACATATGTAATAAGGTTTATTTCTATTTTCACGCTACTCCTTGCCAAAAAAGCACGGTGAAACCCATCTGTTGTATTTTCTGGCTGAGGTCAGACAAGAAAAGGAGACTCTACGCAGCACTCCAGCATTGCAAACAATATTGATTAAAGCACAGTTTGGGATGGAATCGTAACTTTGGGATGGAATCGTAAGAATTCTGCCTTATCGATATATGCAGAGGGAAATATATATAAAATATAACACACAGGTGAAAGAATGAGCAGGAGACACAGCTCTGGAATTTGGTCACACGGGTCTCTGAAATAAGGACCCACATAGAGGCCGAAGCTTCAGAGAATTGATTCCATACCCTTGCCCACGTGTACCTTCAAATATGCATATTTTTAGTACCGATGTCTTGTTATTTTTTGCCAGTTTTACAAATGAAGAGTCTATCTGAAAAACTGATGTACGTTTGGGATGCCATTTTTTATCTTTTACAAGTAATACAAGTGCTCTGACATAACACGCACGCTGCATTTTTATTTATTTTACTTTCTCAAGGAAAACAGACACTGTTCCCTCTTTGCAGATGGCACGCCTTTATAATGTTTTAACTGCACTAACTTCTTCATTCAAGACATGAACATTCTTCCTTTTATCTGTCAAACAAACTGATGTGGCACATAATTCAATGTTACTTCAGCGTGTGAAGGAGTAATGAGGTTGTTGTAAAATCAACTGAGATGATGCAAATGGATTCTGATCCAAGGAGGAAGAAGGGCCACCAAAATCTCAGACTTGAAAGAAAACAAAGACATCTGATATATGACTTACCTTGAAGGGAACAAGAGTAGGCAGAGCAGCCAAGAATTGTTGATTAAATAGGGAAAGTAGGTATTTCAGAATTATAAACAGTTTAATAGTTAGGAAAGCGAGGATATGTAAACTATAACGAAAACCTATGAACAGACAGCTCCAAATGAAAACTGAAGTACAGAAATACAGGTAGTGCCATTGCAATTTTCAAAGGTCTCAAAATAAACCAATTCAACCTCTTAAAGGTAATCTCAAATTTTGAAAAACTGTTTGCGGTGTAGATGCTAATATGAACATCATCGCAAAACCTAGGATTAGGTATAAACACCTATCTTTCCTCACCTCCATTTGGAAAGTAAGCACACGTACTGCTTGTAAGGAGAGTTGCTTTCAGAGCTCCAGAAATCAATGTTCTCAACAATAAAATATAGCACAGTCAAGAACCCACAATACACTTGGGCTCCTTAATGCACTCCGACGCAGGAGAAAGTTACCTCTGTTGTGAGGAGGCAGTTACAGGGTAGCTTTCAGAAACAACAGCTTTCCCATCTAAACTTCAGATCCAAAGAAGTTGATCTGAGTCCTCCTCAGGCTCAGATCCATCCTACCATCTGAAACAATCAAATGAGGTATCTTGCTCGAGCTAGAAGTTCCTTTATAGAATCATAGAATCATCTGGTTGGAAAAGACCTCTAAGATCATCGAGTCCAACTGTACCTGTCCCCTTACTCAACCCTGTCCCTCAGAAACTCATCCACCCGTTTGTTAAACCCCTCCAGGGATGATGACTCCACCCCCTCCCTGGGCAGCTGTGCCAATCCCTGACCACTCTTTCAGTGAAGAAATTCTTCCAATGTCCAGTCTGAACCTCCCCTGGCACAACTCGTGCCCATTCCCTCTCGTCCCATCGCTGTCCCTTGTGAGCAGAGCCCAGCGCCCACCCCGTCACAGCCTCCTTTCAGGCAGTTGCAGACAGGGATGAGGTCTCCCCTCAGCCTCTTCTCCAGGCTGAACACCCCCAGATCATGTCATCTCAAGTAAAATCCAAGTGACTTCCCAGACTGTCTTTCTTCCTCCACTGATCAGCAAGCGGCTTAGCGGCTCATCTCATCACTGCTAAATTCAGGGACAATATTCTGAATAATGAAAAAAGAAGTTCATACAGGAAACAGCAAACCTCCACGAACGCGTCGAGCCTTCTGTGGACCAAACAGTATTTCCACGCCAAGGCTGCTGAACTCGTGTCTCCTCAGTGAAAGTGCCAGCAGTGTTGACAACTGCTATCAATGGTACTGAAAGTGGGAGCAGAGTTTTGCTACCATAGACACTAAACAACACATTGTCAACCCCCCCAAAAATTGCATTAGCATTAATTATATTTCAGTCATGAGATTACATCTCAATAAAGCAGAATGTTATCCCTTTAGCTGCAGACCAAGTTCTTTTATGTGGGCATTTTTGTTTTGATTTCTTTGACTCTTAAGCTCAACAAAAAATTCTCTTTTATTGCGTGGATTTTTGGGGGAAGGCCAAGGCAAACAGTTTACCAGCTGCCTTCTATGCACCTTCACATATCTCTGTGGCTCTCGCTTCTTGGACTGACATTAAAAGCTCAAGCAAAAATGCCACAAGATTCCCCAGATGTTTACCCATTCTTCCCTTGACTTTGCGAGTGCAAGGGGAAGATGTTCCTCAAAAAAACCCCCAGGTGAACACAACACTATCGTGCAGCCTACAGACCTGTCCTGTTCTAGAAGTGACACATCATCCCTCTTATTTATAGATTCCCGAGAGTTAATATTTGTGTCACAGCCCTTGTTTTAAGGCATGGTACTCATTTCCATGCAATTTACTAGTAATTATGTTTTTCATTTATTTCCAGAGATAAACCTCATCCTAATGAAACTGTGCCTCCCTTATCCAGTACCTAAATCTCTGGCTGCTTAGAAAGGTCATTTTCATGGAGTACTGGATGCCGTCCAAACCTAAGAAATTAATTCTATGTACTAACTCTCAAACATCTTGGAGAACTCTAGTAAAAGTGATTCTTGTAACTGTATTACAAAAGCAATAAAATCAACAGAGTATTTTTACTATTTGTTTAGTTATAGCACTTTACAACCACACAGCACTGTCACAGTAAACTCAAATCCACTTATATTTTTATTACCCCTGCTTCAAAAAAAGAAATAAAAGATACCACTCGTAAAATTCTTGTAAGAATTAATCATTTTCTTGATGTAGTTTATACAACTGCTGTTACAGTTAGACACTCAATAAGGCAATATTTAAATAAAAAGGCAAAAGGTCTGTACTAATAGAACCAATTTCTATTTCAGAAGTTTTAGATTACTGTACACTGCTAGAATACATGAAATCGGCCAGAACCGTAACAATCGTTTCCATTTGAAAACTCCCAAGTGTAAAAGAATCTGTCCTTTATGCATGATAAAATCTAGTGACACAGCAAAATATTGCTACTGCAGTGTCCTCGAGGTATGCCCTTCCGAGAGTCCTGCGCCGCTTGCTCAGAAGCGCTGCAATAATCCACTAAGTAAAAATCATTTACATGCACAGAAACAGCTCAACTGCTGAATCATGAAGTATATAACAATTATATGCTATAGCTTTCTAGCTCAATAATACTATTTTCTTTCAAATATTCTCTGTAAATACATTTCAATTATTGCTTAAGAGAGACAGTTATTTGGATAGGCAAATTATTAAATACTAAGTAGCTTTATGTTGTAAGTTTGTTGGGGGGAAGGGGGTTGAACTACGCGCACACACTTTTCACCTTGCTGTAAAGCATCGGACACTAAAAGTATTATCAAGATTTCACAGCTAAGGAAACAACTACAGCAGGAAATTGCTTCCACAAGGACTCTGAGCACGGCTGGTTAAGCTTCGTACTCGTCTCCTGTATCTTTAATCACAAACCATACCAATTCTAGAGATGTGATCATAGATTTGTTAGGTACGTGATGCACGTGCTTTGCGTTACCATAGGTAGCTGACACTTTTCTTTAGGTATCCTGCCTGTCTTTCTTTAAACACTTCAGCAGCTCTGAGTTAGACAAATAAAAAGCAATCTTAGAAGTGGTCTCTAAAAATATATTTCTTCCAAACCCTATAAAATATATTTCATCTCTCCCAAACCCTATAAAATATATATCTGAAGTCATGTAAAAGCAGTGTCATTTAACGCACTGCCAGGTCTAATAGAAAAGCAGTGGAAATCATAGAATCATAAGGTTGGAAGAGACCTCTGAGATCACTGAGTCCAACCGTGCCTGTCTCCCCACTAAACCCTGTCCCTAAGGAACTCATCTACCCATCTTTCAAACCCCTCCAGGGATGGGGACTCCACCCCCTCCCTGGGCAGCTGTGCCAGTCCCTGACCACTCTTCCAGTGAAGAAATTCTTCCTGATGTGCAGCAGCACATACCTGAGGCTCTAGCTACTGCTATTCTGGTCAGCACACCGATGCACTGCAAGTGGGCAGAGTCACTTTAATTTTTGATTAATAATGAGGCTAATAAGGCTGGAAGCCTCAAAGAATGGGAAAAGGACCCTGCAAGGTTCTACTAAGTTTGGCTGTGGAAAAGAGAAGCCTTCCACAACCAAGGATGCAAGAAAAGCTCGTGAGGGGTTCAGAGCAAGGAACCATCTTGCTCGGTAGTGCTTTGTCCCTGCTGCAAGATCTGGGAAAAGAACAGTGAGAAAAAGAATGAGAAAAGGGCAAGAGCAGTAATTTACCTCCAGAACCTCTCTGCTCAATTTGAAATTCAGGAGGTGTGTGAACAAGAAGCATTTCAGGAAACTCAGTGGAGTTTTCTTCCACAAACGTACTTATATTTTCATCCCTCGTGAAACGTTAGGAACCTACAGTGTCCTGCAGAATGAAGTTCCATAACGCACCCGAAGTGTGGTGGAACACGTTCTACACCTACACGCAGCGGTTTCACTCGATGCCCGCTGGTTCCCGCATTCACAACAGAAACAGAGTTGCAAAGATAACAGGCAAGGGGTTTCAGAGGCATCCGCGGGAAGCAGGAGCGCCGCTGTCTAACCTAGGGCCAAGCAGAACGTTTTAACTGCGACGCTTCCATTAAAGTAGGTCAACGTTTTCTTGCTTATCCCCAGAAAGGGACTTGATGTTCTGACTATCAATAGCGTAGAGCGCAGTGCTGAGTCAGGTACTTTTCCAGGCACAGCTCATCAAGCCTTTACCTCCCTCCAGAGGAGGGTTAGGTTGGCCACTGGGAAGAGGTTCTTCCCCCAGCGGGTGGGGGAGCCCTGGAACAGCTCCCCAGGGCAGCAGTGCCGGCACCCAGTGTGCCAGCACTGCAGAAGCCTTTGGCCAATGCCCTCAGTGCCCGGGGGGAGTGTTGGGGTGTCCTGGGCAGGGACAGCAGCTGCACTCGATGAGCCTTTTGGGTCTCTTCCAACTCGGGTCATCCTGTGATTCTATGAGAAACGCTGTTGTTACCCTACTTGCCAGTTGGATCCACACAGCCCATGGAGAACAGCAGGAATTCCCAAGCAAGTCCTGAAGTGCTCCCTAAAGGCACCTGCTTTCAACTGCAGCAACCCTCACCTTCCTCCCTGGTCATTACGAGATGCCACACATACCTTGGATTGCCTACCCAAAGTAGGCAACCTAAAAAATCCCAACCCCAACCTAAAAAATCCTGGATCCATAACTTAATCCTGTTAGAGTTCTCGTCTTCAAACCGTGCAAACTTTTTAATTCTGGTTTCTCTCATTTGGCTTATAGCAAGCTCTGAAAAGAATGGAACACGATGCCACCAGTATCAAATTTAGGCTCCAGCACAATACACTGTCAGCAACTTGTGACTTAATTAAAATATCATGGATATTGCTGTGGCCCTAAAATATGAGGTTAATATGTTTTTTCCTTATTTTGAAACACAGTAAAAAAATATATGAAAAGAAGAAGAAAATAAAGTGGCCAGAGAAAATATCTGAAAGAGGATTAATTGCTGCACAAAACATTTATGGTATTTTGTAGGTACCATGGTGTGGGTACAAGTATCTTATTAAAACTTCTGTAACTCTAATAAACGCATTTTCCACTACCACTTCTGAATTGACTAATGCTGAATTCAGTGAATGACACCCTGGTTTATCATGCAATCCTTCATTTTCTTCCACTTTATTTATAGTTGCTTTCGGAGAACAAGTATTATCATGTCATTTTAAAACCAAAACAAAACACCACAAAACTGAGGATTATACCTAAGCTTCACAGAAACGGAGCTCTGAAAAGATCCCATCCCGCACACACTAAATGCTTCTATCAATATTTTTGCCATTTTGAAAAATGCGCTATTCTTAAGCATCAACGGAACATATTCAAATAGTCATTGTACCTTAAAATAACCTTACTAACTGCTGAAACCTCACGTCTAGATATCTTTTTGTCTTAGTAGGATCTATGCTGATTCTCTACTTTCTGATAATAATAATCATATAATCAATGTCATTTTTAAATAAATCGAGAATGACAAAGCTCTACCTTACCACAGCCTTCTGTAGAAAGCAAACAAAAACCTTCCAGCAAGTAAAATAAAACTAGATCGCTGTTTCCGATTTGAGGTAAATAGTAAAAAAACACTTGTTGACACTTTACTATTTGTGGATGACATTTAAAAACAAAATTAGCAACACAGGTCACAACTGATGATGGAGCAGGTGCAGCTAAACACTAAACCTATGCTTAAAAGTACCTGGTTCAAAGTCTTGGTGTTTTAGGTCATAAAAGACAAAATAATCAACAACAACGTCAGCATTTCTTTTATTCCTTTAAAGGTCATGCGTAGCTGCAGATTGCTTTTTTGGGGAAATTAACTCCATTCTTCGAATTTATACTTTTAGTCCAAGTAAGTTTTTATTGTCTTGCCTTATAATCCTTTAATGCCACTTAAAGGACCTGATGTAACTAAAATATAATTGATAGAAAGTGAAAAGTGTCATTAATAGACAAGACTAGAAACGTTCTCTATATTGATATACGTATAATATCATCTGGTTTTGTATGGTTACCCAAAATAGGCAGGACTTACTGCCAATCTCTAATACCGGTTAAGCTACTAACATCAAGGAAATAACGATAGGTTAAACTTGCTTTTATTTATAATTTACATTTTGACGCCTCCCTCTGCTCTGTCCCTTCACAGTTGAGGAATGTCTGCTTGGAATGACTTCGCCAGAAGTTTCCAGCTTTCAATATGTTTAGTTAAAATCTGGAGTCTTAGCAGTTTTTTCAAGCTAAATTGTTTTACATCATTTCAACCTTTCCTATAGCAATGTAGGCCAGCTAAACTAAGCACGGACTTTATACAAAACATCAACGTACAGATTTTATATAAATCATGAAAACTCTGCTTCTACTATTTTATAAAGC
This sequence comes from Neomorphus geoffroyi, assembly GCA_033558235.1. Lineage (NCBI taxonomy): Eukaryota > Metazoa > Chordata > Aves > Cuculiformes > Neomorphidae > Neomorphus > Neomorphus geoffroyi. The sequence goes on along the minus strand of JAUMJM010000092.1, from coordinate 1,211,512 downwards.
GTTTACTTAAAAGACAATTTAAGGTTTATAAAAGTGGTCGCATCTGTAAACCTGTCAGCTTATGTCAGGATCACCTATGGTTGAAAACTTCTAAAAAGACACCAAAAAAGCCCACTCTTAGACAGCAGAAGGATCCAGTAACGTTTCAAATTAACTGCTAATAACAGATTAACCTCCTATTAAGGACGTTATTAAGTGTAGTTCAATCATAACATCAAATTGAAGTAAATAAGATTTTTCAACAGAAACCACACCTCTACGTTTCTACAAAGAAATGCTGATAAACCTTTACTTTCTGTACTTTGCGGTAGAAGTTCAGACCTACAGAAGTGTTGTAAAGCGGAGATGAATTCCAGGAACAAAAGTACCAGCTTTGCAGTACTCGGGCACGAAGGAAAAACAGAAATGAGAATAGGTACAAACTACATCCAGGCCAGGAAACTGCACAAGCACCAAAAAAACCTGAATAGAAACAAACTGAAAGAAAACCAGAGGTCATTGTAAGTCCAAGACTAAGGACATGGGTGGCAGGAATGCCACAGGCACAAGTTAAAACAAGGGGTTTTTAACAAAACACCTCACTTCTGAATACAAAATATTTAGTTACATTTTCAAGGGATCCTACACTGTTTAAAAAACAAGTACTCCAAAATACAAGTGTGCTCTTGCCTGTGCTAACTCAGCTCAATTATCACAACTACAAATACAAACTTCCCCCGTTAAGTCAAGCATTCAGAAGTGACTTTTGTAGAATGACAGTAAAAGAAAGCACTACTCTTCCTTCAAACACCATCTTCCTACCTGAAAATCTTCCATCAAATTGCATCAACCCAAAACAATAAGTTTGCCTGTAAATCATTTTAAAAAGATCTTTCAGAATTGCACATAAGGCTTTTATCTGGAAGGATCCAACAATCTTTGGCAAAAACATTTTCCAATTAGATGATTTGTGTTGTGTCAAGGAGGCACAAATCAATCGAGCTTCTGGAGCACTTGATGACTCTGGGAAGACCAAAGCTTATATCCAACAAAACTTTGGCATGACTGCTGCAGCAGACGCGGAGACCCCGTTGGTATTTCTTTTGTAGACAAGGAATCCACAACTGGGGTCAGGAATGCTTTCCACAAGGGACTTCTCCAGAAGTGGAGACTGAAAGAGAGGCCCGTAGCATGGGTTTCCTCCAGTTAATCATGCACAGATGGGAGATGGAACAGCCCACTGTATTTGACCTAAGTGTCCACACTTACAAGCTTTTGGCAACACAAGCCAAAGTCAGCTGGTTAGTTCAGAGCGCCACTAAATGTTTTCCCAGCTAAACCACCTCAATGCCACTGTCTGCAAAAATAATCATAGAATCCTAGAATCACCTGAGCTGGAAGAGCCCCACAAAGGACCATGGAGTGCAGCTGCTGTCCCTGCCCAGGGCACTCCCAACACTCCCCCCAGGGCACTGAGAGCATTGGCCAAAGGCTTCTGCAGGGCTGGCACACTGGGTGCCGGCACTGCTGCCCTGGGGAGCTGTTCCAGGGCTCCCCCACCCGCTGGGGGAAGAACCTCTTCCCAGTGGCCAACCTAACCCTCCCCTGGCATCTTCCTGCCATCCCCTCCAGGGCCATCCCAGGGCACCAGAGAGAGGAGCTCAGCCCCTGCTTCCCCTCCCTCCCTTGTGAGAAGGCAGGAACAGCTCTGAGATCCCCTCTCAGCCTCCTCTTCTCCAGCTGAGCAGCCCCAGTGCCTTCAGCCTCTCCTCACCCCCTTCCCCTCCAGACCCTTCCCCAGCTTTGGGGCCCCTCTGGACGCTCTCCAGCAGCTTGAGATCCTTTTTATCCTGTGGTGCCCGAAGTGCCCCCAGTGCTCGAGGTGGGGCCGCCCCAGCGCAGAGCAGAGCGGGACCATCCCCTCCCTCGCCCAGCTGGCAATGTTGTGCTCGATGCCCCCCAGGACACGGTTGCCCTCTTGGCTGCCAGGGCACTGTTGGCCTGTGTTTAACTTGCCGTTGACCAGAACCCCCAGGTCCCTCTGCGCAGGGCTGCCCTCCAGCCCCTCACAGCCCAGTCTGTCCATGTGTCCAGGGTTGCCGTGTCCCAGGTGCAGAACCCAGCCCTCGCCCTTGCTGAATTTCATGCAGTTCAATTCTTCTACATCTAAAAGGACTTTAATTTACCATTCAGTAAGACTTTATATATTTTTCGACTCTGTGGAAAACTATACCTTTAGGAACATATCTGCAGGAGCTTCCATTCATAAAGGACTAACGCAATAAAAATCACAGCAAACAAAATCAAGTTGATCATTAAATTAAAGAAATTAACATTTAATGCTAATTGATTTCCAGTGGGGATCCACTTGCATACAAACAAAATTAATGTCTCACAAAGAATATTGTAAGAAACATTAAAATACAAGGAATGACATAGGAATTATTTTACTTCCTCATCAGAGGACCAGAAAAGCAAAGGAGACTCAAATTGTAGAAGAAAAGGCAGCTAAAGATCATTTTTGACTGCAAGACCACACTCTTATCACCAGATGCACCAGTGCTATTACCTTGGTATAACAAGGCCTTTAAGGAGTTGCTCTAAATTTTCTTTCATCAACTATTCCAGGATGCAGCCGTGTATTTGTTGATTACTGTAATCAACAAGGAACCTATGAAATAACCAGTGATTTATGGTTGACACAGAGAAAAGGAAGCAACTGATTAAAAAGTTCTTGATTGGATGTTTTCAGCTCTGGAATGAACTCCCTTTTACTTTCATGCATCAACATCTTGGACAAGGGGCAGAACCCCTCTAATCCTCTGACATTTTGGGAGGTTTCACTGACTGACATTTGAAAATTAAACAGGAAAGGCTTTTCTAAACTCTGAGATTACATTAACAAGCATTTCAGAATTCCACTGAAGGATTAGGATCCAAGAAAAGTTCAAACCAAGCTAGCGTCTATTTCAAAAACACGGCAATTTAATTTTATTAAGATACAGCAAACAGATAAGGGAAGAATAAGGAAAGCGTGGGTCAGGAGGTAGGATATGCTGGTTTACTTTATCAGGGCGAGTTCCTTATGAGACTAGAGGGGAGGATGAAAGGACAAGAATGGCCCAGGGACCTCAAAAGAAAAGAAACAGTCCAGAATTCTAAGTCTCCATCCACAAAATTAAGTATACGAACATAGCAGAACCAGGGAAGCCCGAATTTCCTTCCATTATGACTGAGCTCAGTTTTCCTTTTTCTTTCTGGCACAATGAATGGATTTTGCGTTACCTGGAACACCGATGGCAGCAAACCGTGCAGAAGGCGTAATGAACCTCCCTTCAAAAAACTAATCCTCTTTGGATCGATGATCACGTAGAACCCAAAGCTTCTCCATTCCTGGGCAGGCACTCTTGTTTACTGAGGAGCCACTGTTAGAAGCCACTTTGGAGAAACCAGGGGAAGGAACGTGATTTGAGTCATAGAATCATAGAGTGACCCGAGTTGGAAGGGACCCAAAAGGATCATCGAATCCAACTCCTGTCCCTACACAGGGCACTCCCGACATTCACCCCGTGCCAGTGGTGGAAGGCGCTTGCTTGGGCAAGGAATGACCAGGTAGCACTGTTTGTTTCTGTGTGTAATATCTGAGCAACTTTTAGACAGAATTTCAGAGGAAACCGGGCTTATGTAATCGTGCCTGTCCACCTACCCGCTGGGCCCTCCTTCATTAAATCCTTCCCTCGCTAGCCAATTTCAACCAAAAGCCACCAGCAGTCTCAAGAAGATTTAAGTTCCTGTGAGCTTCATTAAGGAAAAAGGGCATCCAGATGAGAAGATAAGACTCAAATTAAAGGAGTTGCTTTGTGCAGGGCTGCAGCAGGACATCAGCAGTAGCCCCTTCCACGGCACCAGCCAGTCCTCACATACTGACAGCCCAGCACCTAGGCACCTCTGACCCAGCCAGCTGCTGCCCTATGGGACGCTGGGGCAAGCGGTAACACATTAATTTCTTGAAGAAGGCACCATCATGTCCACGGTCTTTCTGCAAAATGGGGTCCAGCTGATGTATGAGACCACTGAAGGTCTTTTGGAGGCAGGTGCACATCAAGCAGCGTTACGTCTGTTTGAGGAACCTGCCCTAAGAACAAAATGCACAAACTGCTCAAATCTGCAAAAGGAAACAAAATAATCTTGAGGTGTGGAGGATGCTTAAATTTCATCCATAAAGAACAAAGGAATTTCAAGGGGCTGATGCTTTTAGATGGGTTTTGAAGGACTGGGACACCTACCTTCCCCACATCTCCTAACTTTGGGTGTCTGTGTCCTTCTGAAGATCTGGGCTGAAGCACGTTGCTAGGCTGCCAACAACTGCCAGGCAACAAATCACGACACTTAAGTCGAAGTCACACTTACAATGCAACATATTGAGCGTGTTTTATTGTTAAGAAATTGATAATCTCTGTTGTCATAATAAAATATAAAATGTGATCATGTTTTTTTCTGAAGGGGGGGTGTGTGCGGAGGGAGAGTAAGAAAAAAAGCCCAGTAAATCATTCTTATCGCCCTTCCAGATTAAAACTTATGCACTCATTCTTCAATCTGTTAATACTGAGATTAATTTGATGTTATGATGAACAAAGCCACTCACGGTGCGCAACATGTAATTAAGATTCATAATACTTCTTTCTGAGCTCCTTTTATTCATCGCCCCACCAAATTATTAAAACAAAGCAGTTACTATGGTAACTAATTCATTCTCTGCATTATTATATTGTTTCTAAACATCAGCGCCTAGTTGTGCTGACTTACATGCCCTAAATTCCAGTTTGAAATTCTAAACTTCTGTCTTGTTTGTCAGAAAAGCCCTTTACAATCTATGCATTCATGCAGATAAGGGTAGCTAGAGTGCAGCTGCTTTTGTTTATTGCAAGAAGAAGTAACTGTTACTAAATTATTTGAGTTTGATAAATGGAGGGTGTCTGCAAGCAAGCACAGAGCAGCACTTCAGGGAACAAGCACGGGAGTTCATGGAGCACTACACAAACAGGCAAACATGACCATCTGCAGGTTAGATAAACTAACAACAACAAAAAATGACTGGCAGATGTTGTGGAAACTAAGTAACACCTGCCTAAGCGGTATTTGATACCCAGAAAAACACCACATGGGTATGACTGATGCAATCTCCGAGAAAGGAACAGCAGGGAACAAGAAAGAGTGATAAAATTGCCTGGGAAAAAGTTTTATTAGCAATTAAAACTATTCCTTCTAATGTGCACTCCTTGACAGAGAGAGACACTTCTCGTATTTAGTTAAATAGGAATAATTAAGTGTTTATTATTAGAAGTCAGTCATAGGCTGTGTATTTGAGTGTCATCATCGAGCATACGAGGAAGCTTACTGGAAAATACTGGTAGGATCAGAAGAATAAAGAGTCTTTCCTTGCTCTTCATCTTCTGCTGTCCTACTGCCAATTTTAATTGGGGGTTTTTGTGTGTCTCCATTTAATTAGCAGAATGAGAGATTTAAAAATTCAGTCCATAAGATGCTCCTTTGAAAAGTAAGCATCAGAAAAAGGGAAACATGAGTAAATTTGAACATTTAGTTTCTAAGTTAAAAAAAACCACACACACGCAAATCTCCTCGAAGTTACATGCCAACTAAATTTAGTTCTCACAGGAAAGGAAGGAAGAAGGAATCTTATTTTAAGCATCTAAGCAGGGTCACGAACACCGCACAGTCCTGGATCTACGGTGGCACCAACGGGCACCTTTTTACCTGCTGCAAATGCCAGGTGTTCCAGTTAGCAAAGCCTCATTTTTTAAAGGGATTCCAGGAGTATTACGACAGCCTGCTATTATTTATAGATAACATTTATATAACAGGAACTCTGGAAGTCCCCACTGATTGTTTTCTGTCAAAGAAAAAGGCACAGAGGTGGAGAGGCAACTTTTGTTTTCTAACCTTCCATCTGTCTTTGGAAGAGCTAAAAGATAACCCCCAGGTTTTTCAATGCCAAATGACCTGTCCATCACATGGCAATGACTTTTCTAAGGAGGAGAGAGAACTGTGCAAGATATCTGTCTCCCGGCAAAGCCTCCTGTTTAAGGACAGGTACCTTTCAAGTTCCAGACTGACCTCATGGAACAAGGACGAGCAGCAGATGCCTTCAGCAACAGAAGACTGTCTCCACTTTTATTGGCTTGTTTCCACTTACATAATCACACTCCCATCCCGCCTGGAAACAAAAGAAAACCCTTTTTTGCATCTCATTCTGCACTTCCCTAAGGATGAGAACTGACTCTATGAAAGCTGAGCATGCCTGCTTTAATTAGATGAGTATTTAAATTTTTCAGCATGTTTATCTAGACAATCTCTAGACGGTTTGGTTTTCCAGAGCAGAGCGTAAAGCAATCTAGGGCTTCCAGAGCACCTTCCCTGGCCCCAGGCAGAAATGAATCCATATTACTACCAAGTACCTAGACTCCTAAAAAGCTTTTGAAAGTGTTACCAGAGACTCAGCTGCACTGCATAAAAGCTAAATATCTAGTCCAAAAAGGTTTTTAAATTCTCTAAAGATTGCTCAGGAATGAAATCACTAAATGTGTTTAACTACGGGATTCTGATTCAAAAATATACGATATTAAAAATAAAATTATTACAACACTGTAAATCTAGTTTCAAGCTATATTATTTCTTGTATTTAACACTGTCTTTGACATTAACATGAAATACAACTATTTTGACTATTATAGCAATATCTCTAGATATAGAGCTGAACATTCCCGCTGTCTGTCACAAGCAAGCAGTATATTTAATTTCAATATGCTGAAGCAAATACTGGTATAGTTATGCAGACAAAATATGTAATGCTGGACACCACAAACACTCAGTTTTTCTTTAAAACATTCATAACTTATATCAGTAACCTGAATATTTCAGCAAAATTTTAAAACCTCATTGAAATTGTTTTCTCTAGCTTCTCCCTCCCCAGTTTTCTTGTGAAAATAATGCTTTTCATTAGCATCTACTGTTCAGGATCATTTAGGGCAAAATGAGCTTTTAAGCTAATTTTCTTTTCATACAGCTTGCATTGTTACTGGTAATACCCCTGTAACGCTGGAGCAGCTTAAGTGCATGCAAATTCAAAAGCTGTTCAGGTAGCGCATAATGACGATTCAAGTCACCAAAGCAGGTTGCTGCAGCATCCAGAAGAAAGCCAACACACCTTGCACTGGAAATACTGAATATTAAGGATAAAAACAAAACCCAAACAGAAACCTGCGTAGAAGCATTTTAACAACAATTGTAATGTGATAAAGACTGAGTTTGCATTGGGGTAAATACAGCCCAAATTTACTGATAACTTTCCTTAACATGTGGAAAGTGGCAAATGATCTTGTTATATTCACGTTATATTCATATATCATTTTTATTATTAATTCAAGGTCAGTTTATCTTAGTCCTTAGAACAGCCTCCCTGTTCTTTGAAGACAACTCATATTAAATATTTTACCTAATCCTCTATTTCAAGGTCATTAAACTATTTTCCAAGTTCTATGGGCAAAATATAGACAAAATAGTGTTGAAATGTTAAAACACCCTTGTACGCAACAAAATAACCTTTGCATTTTTATTTTAAGACACTTATATCAAAATCATTTGGCCTACTCAGAGAATGTTCTGATTGCTTAAGCACCTTCATTTGTTACAGTTGAAAGATTTCCTGGCTGTTCCTGCAGAAAGATTTTGGTAGCAGATTCCTAATTTCATTTGCACTGGATTGCTAGGGAGAAAGGGAATTTCCTCCAGTTCAAAATCCTTATTTATTTGCTGAAGGCAGGTAAGATAAGAAAATCACATTTTTTGGGAAGGTTAATTGGTACTTGATGAAGGAACAACTTTCACTGAGGAAACAGCCAACGATAAAACATCAGGAATCTTTTAGCTCCCTCTGCTGCCCTAAACCTTCAATAATCCCTCTTCCAAAGTGTCAAAAAGACACCAAGCACCCACGCAGCCCATTAATCTCTGTGTAAGAAACACCTGGCTTATTTAATATGCCTACATGACTCTGCGTAAGGAGAGCTCTGTAGAGGACTAGTGATTCACAACTGTCTGCACATTTTATTATTTCCTTTCTTTCTCTGATATCCGCAGTGTGACAACTACGAACATCTTCAAATTCGGATGTCAGTTAAGAAAATTGGTGGCTCATTTTCCAAAGAACTTGACATCTGCAGTTCCCACTTAGACAAGGAAGCTGAGCATACTCCCTGCCTGGAGACATTCTTCTTGCCTTTTATTTACAGATCAACTTACACAAGATGTACCAACTTAAGTAAAAATCCTTTTTTTCAAATTCAAGTAAAACCCAAGCATTGTCAAAGTTGGCCCCATCCCTCATTAACAGGCAAAACCCCCTTGTCTGAACTGCCCGATTTCACGACTGTAACAGGTCAAAAATCACAGGTTAGACAATACAGACAGGCTCCATGAGTGGTCAGGAAATAACACTTGGAATTTATCAGTCTGGTACTCCCGACTTTTTAAGAAGTGAAGCTCTTTATTTCACACATCAAAATAAAAATCAGGAAAGAGAAGGCACTTTTTAAATTAAGTCACTCTCTATTTCAAGAGCTCTTTATAAAATTGGGAAGAAGAAACCAGACTTCAAGTCATATTTGCTTTTTTTCTCTCTGCATTCCTCCTGGAACCATCAATTTATCACATCAACTATGAATTGAAGATTAATGTTATTAAATCTCATGCTATACAGCACCACAAGCAGAAAAAAAAGAGCAGCTTTAAAAACACCTATATTTTCTTATAGGGAAAGAAAGCCTAGAACACTTCCCTGAAAAGAAACTATTCTTTTATCATGTACTTTTCCTGTCCTTCAAAGAGCATAACACTTGGTTATGTGCCAGTAATCAGACTTTCCCAGAGAAAGGCTGCCCTTCATAAAAGCAAAAGATGAGAGCTCTTATCCTAAATCTCAGAAATTCACCCCATTAATACACATTTCATTTTTCAATTTATGAACCCAACCAACACCGCTGCTTTTCTTAGATAATAAACCAGTACTGATAAAATAGCCAAAATAAGTTTCCAAGTTTTCTTCTGGGCACTTTTGAAAAGAAAGAGACAAGTTGTGACTAAAGAACAACCTTAAGACATATTCCAGAGCCACATAAAGAGGACAAAAGGCTCGTAACGGTTGTCAAGAAGCTCTAGGGTGTGCAAAGACAGTCTTTTCCTCAAAACCAGAAGTAGAAAAACATCTAACATCTGTCTGGGGGCACATAAGGTCTTTACAGACTTGTTGCACTTGCACATCCCATAGCCTTGGCTATAAATATCACCTGAGGTGCTCTGGGAAGAAATGTCTAGTTTCAAGCAATCAGGCTGGAAAAGCCACTCTCACAATTCGCAGTTCCATTTCCTGTATTGTGCTGTGCTTGTTTAATCCTCATTACCTGTGTAAACAAGCAAGACCTAAGAGGAGACAACCCTTTCCTCCTCCCAGTTCCAACATCTCTAAGCTCTCCTCTTTTAATAGGATAGAGACAGAGTTGGCTTCCCAAAGCTTGGAACCCACTAAAAACAGACGCCAACTGAGCATTTTATACTATACAATATAATCACAGTATCATAAGGTTGGAAAAGACCTCTGAGATCATCGAGTCCAACCTTTGACCCTACACCTACACCTACTCCTACTCCTACTTGTCAACTACACCCTGGCACTAAGAGCCTCATCCAATCTCTCCTTAAACACCTCCAGGGACGGTGACTCCACCACCTCCCCAGGCAGCGCATTCCAATGGCCAATCACCCTCTCAGTAAAGAACTTCTTCCTAATGTCAAGCCTAAACCTCCCCTGGTGAAGCTTGAGACCGTGTCCTCTTGTCCTGTCACCGGTCACCTGAGAGAAGAGACCAACCCCTGCCTGACTACAGCCTCCTTTCAGGCAGTTGTAGAGAGCAATAAGGTCTCCCCTGTGCCTCCTCTTCTCCAGGCTGAACAACCCCAGCTCCCTCAGTCGCTCCTCACAGGGCTTGTGCTCCAGCCCCTTCCCCATCCTCGTTACTCTCCTAATAATGGATTTAGAGAAAATTCCTTATGTTGGTCAAGCCCGTTCATAGAGGATTCAGAGTAGAATTTTCTTTGCACTGCAGCCACCTTTTGCTGCCTTCCTACTTCATCTTTTTGCTCCCAGCGAATTCAGAGGTCAGACAACATCCAAGGTAACTTCCAAGCAACACTCAGTAAAACCAACACACATTTAATTACAGATTTCTAGCATATAAGCAAATACACAGCATTGTTTACAGATTTGTTACAATATAAAGTACAATAATACCTTAATTAGAGATAACAACTTTTCAAAATGCCAAAAACATTCAGAATTTTTCAAATTACGCATAAAATGAACACATTTTATTTTTGCACTGTGACACTTCCAACTGTTCTGCCAAATGTATACTACTATAATTATGCTCTGCAATCACCAGCATCACCAGAGAGGGGGACAAAGAACAATATAATCAGTAACTAATTATTCTTTCACATGCCTTGATATTTTTATCTTCAAGGGAAGAATCCTAAATGGGGTTTTTTTAGCAATTGTGAAGTGGGTTTAAAATTAGCATCTCAGAGTGCCTAGAATCATGTCCTTATGCCTAAGTAGAATTCACACCTAACTGGTGGAAGTTAGAAACCAGAATTTAGTATTGGGCTTTTTCAAGGGATACTCTTCAACTTCCATCACCTAAGTAAAATCTGGTTTACAAAGCTGTATAAACTGCGGTGACAAAGCCCATCGTATACCACTCTTTTGAGAGAACACATGCAAGAACATGGTAGAGAATTGGAACGTGCAAGACAAGCAAACAGCTTCAGGATTAAAAGCAAATATTCAATTTCATATTTAAGAAATCACTGAAGGGAATCACAGGTACCTCCCAGATAAAATTACTTGGCTACATTAAAATTAATGGAATCATGGGTTTTTTCTGCAATGAGCACCAACTTTCGCAGTACTACTACCAAACTATTGTTAACCCACAAGGTAAATCCACTCATGCCTCTTCAATTTGTTGCTTAATTTGCTACTACAAGCAAGTGTGCAAATTGCCTAAAGCCACAGAAAAGCAGCTCAACCCAAATAACATTTTGCATGCAGTTATTTAACTTACAAGAGCATCCACGGCAAACCATCAACTGCACAGAACAAGCCGTGTGCACATGTTCCTAACATAAGCATTTCATTTTGAGAACTGGGTCCACACCAATCATTTTTAGAAACTAAATATCAGCTCATTACCATCCCCTACTCAAACAGGGCTACAAACAGTAATGAAATGCTTTATCTCAACACCAGAATGATACTGGCATCTTTTCACAGACACAGTAATGTATTCGTGTCTGCCCATCACAAATTTTCACATTAAACAATTTATGAAAAATATTTATAGTTAGTAACAGTAAAAGTTAGTAAATCATCATAACCTGCTTTTAAGTAGAACAGAATAAGAAGAAAATGCATCTTAAAAATAATTATCTTCTGAGGGAAAAGGTTAAGAGAAGAAAGCTAGACATGAACTGATGAACAAAACAGCTGACAGAAGATAAACCACCTTTTAATAGCTATACAGCTCGTTAAATTTCCTGAGCTTTGTAAAACACCAGGCATATTTCTAAAATATAAAATATTTAGGTCATGTTATGAAAGGAGCAAATAACAGAACAACTCTGCATATTTAATTTTTAAACCTGAACAAGATCATATGTAGGGAAAAGTCTTTTTAAAACCATCCATCTCACTAGCTTTTATCCCAATTTCCTCAGTTGCAAGGATAATGATTTAAAAACACCAGCCAGGGATATGTTTACAAACCTCAAAGAACATTTGAACACACAGACCCTCAACAGCAGAACAGAGCTCAGACATTTTTAAAAGCCAAATTGGATTCCTGTAAACATAAAACTTACAGCAGTTTTTCATGTCCATTGTTTCACCCCTTCTCCTCTTGATCATCCTCTGCCTGGTCTTCCCACTATCTTTCCAACACAGCTATTTGTCTAGCACATGGGAAATGGGATTAGGAAGCAAAGATGGCTAAAAAAACCTTTTTCCCATGTTGTTTTTCAACTGGATCAATTCCCTGCACTGCATGGCCGCACAGATTTTACCAGTAGGGTGCAGTGAATTGTGCGGGGCTGAGAAAAACAAGGCAGACAAAAGCGCTGATTAAATAGCATCACTAGATGTGAAGACACAGCCTGGGGGAAGTCACTATTTTCAACAGTCATAGTGGCTACAGGTCTGTCACCCTGTTTGTGACAACATTTCTTCACATGTGATCATAGACTATTTTCCTCAAGTTGTTCTGTTGATCGATATAATAAGTCTAAAAGGAGACTGAAATTCCACACGGTAGGTTGAGTTGATTTAACTGCCAGCTGCCATCAAAAGGGACAGGTTTCTCCGACCTCCTCACAATTTGCCAGTTCACTAACTTGGGCCAAAAAAAACCCAAAAACATAAAAATAGAGCTTTCTGTCAAGTCAACATTTTTCATTGAAGGGTCAGATACAGAGATCACAGGATGAGGACCGAAGAGCTAAAACCTCAAAGAAAGGACCATCTGCCATCAGAGTGGTTCCAAAGAATGTTTATCAATATGGTGATAGGCGCTTTATACATAAATATAAATATACATGGAGAGGTGGAAGTCACTGAGTCTGTTCAGCTGGAGAAGAGGAGGCTGAGAGGGGATCTCAGAGCTGTTCCTGCCTTCTCACAAGGGAGGGAGGGGAAGCAGGGGCTGAGCTCCTCTCTCTGGTGCCCTGGGATGGCCCTGGAGGGGATGGCAGGAAGATGCCAGGGGAGGGTTAGGTTGGACACTGGGAAGAGGTTCTTCCCCCAGCGGGTGGGGGAGCCCTGGAACAGCTCCCCAGGGCAGCAGTGCTGGCACCCAGTGTGCCAGCACTGCAGAAGCCTTTGGCCAATGCCCTCAGTGCCCCGGGGGGAGTGTTGGGAGTGTCCTGGGCAGGGACAGGAGCTGGACTCGATGGTCCTTTTGGATCCCTTCCAACTTGGGTGATTCTGTGATTCTGTGATAAAGAAAAGAGCACCATGCACTGCACCTGCATGCACCGAGGTAATGTCCAGCTGATTCGACTGCAGAGCTGCCCAGAAAAAGGAACAGCTTTCCCAAATTCCTCATGCTCAGCAGCCAGTTCCCCATTTCTTTTAGCAGGAACAAGTCTCCAGTGAGCAGTTTCAACTGACCGCCCAGCCAACCAGTCCAGGTGGGACATGAGAACAGTTTGGACCTGGCAATCAGGGGCGAGGTTGGCTGGTTTTAGAAGAGACTAAGAGGGATATTAATCATCTAAACCAAATGTGGAACTGCACCCTTTGATGCTCTTTCTCTGGCTACATCAGGATCCAGCAACCCTTGTTGATCCTTTCCAACTGTCTCTTTCAAAATAACCGCTTTGTTAGCTGAACAGTGACCTGGACTGAAGAATTTACCTAAACAGAAAATACACCAATGAAAAAGTATTGCTAGCATGAGTCATCTTCTCAGTCTGTCTTGTTATATGGTTACATTCATATTGGCACATAGAAAGGGGGAAAACTAAGGACAGAAATCAGCTGCCGGGGACTGCTTACTCCAACACAGCTGCTAGGAAAAGCCTCGAGACCAACACATGGAGGAGCAAATGTTTCACTGCAGATCACTGCTTCAGTCTTAGACGTGATGCAGAGACCACGTTCTCAGAAGTCTGTACGCTTTCTCCTGTCATATCAAAATGGGTGAGTAAAGAAATTAACTAACATTTCAACATAAAAATTAATTTAGCTCAAATAATTCTTGCATATTCTTAAAAATTGCACACCTTATCCCTTGACCTGCTTTCACATCAACTCTAAAAGCAAATAAAGGACAAACACCAGGAACATGCAACTCAGTTATTTGTGACTCGGGTACAATGACTGGCCCAAATGATTATACTCCTTTCACTAGTCCAGGCTGTTTTTATTAAAGTTTGGGGGTCTTCTGGAATTTTGTGTGTATGTTTTCTTTTCATTTTATTTTCTACCTCCTTCCTAGGATCAGATACAGGCTATTAAATCAATCTGTATGAAACATGTTTGTAGAGAAAGAACCTAGATAGCATTACATGATCATCTTATCCTTCTGTAATTGATATTTTATATAACATTTATGTAGAATGTTGTAAAACACTAAGATGAAAGCAAACTTAACTGTAGAACAGCACAGAGTTCACACACTTGTTGCTTTTATTTGTCTAGATCTGTTGTCACCCAAAACGAGCATTTTTGCAGTTAATATCATCTCAACAAGAACTACAACTCAAAAATACACTGAATGACCAAAAGAAGAGAGTTCCAGTCTCCAGAAACAGCAGTAATCCATGACATCAATACAGTTAACGCAAGAAATGGAAATGTCTAACCTTCAAATATCCGATCCAGACGTTGCCGCTTCACTTTGTGTTTGTCCATCAGAGACGTAAGAGTAGAAGCTCAAAGAACGTCTCCGCACAGCTTGGTGATGGTTGTCTTAAGCCAGCCACAAGTCAGAAATGCTTACTGTCCTCTATAAACCTATTTTCACCTGTGAACAGAAAGACAAACTTCTTAAACTTTACAACACAGATATTTCTTTCCAGAAAGATCATCTAGATGCAATTTAAACAATTAAGAAAACACATAGTTCTTAAATCACATCAGGTAACCTGGAATTTCACAGCAAAATGCCTTCTAAATATGCAAAATGCAAGCACACAGCACAGCTCCAAGAAGCCAGTGCAGGAAATGCTCCAAGACAGCTGCTGTTCTCTGCCTGCTGGCACTCAATTGCTTTTCCCTCTTTCTCGGGACGTCCTGGGCAGGCACAGGTACATTATTCCCACACAGTAACCGAAATGGGTGCACCTGGATTGGAACTGGAAAGCTACACTTCCGCGTCGTAACGCTTGCAGTGAGTGAAAATACTGTTTTCAGTCTTAACTTTTAAGCTTTCAACCATCAAGTAAACCAGAGTTTGCTATTTGGAAGCTGAAGGAAACAATTTAAGCAGCGTAGACCCAAAGGACGAGATAAAACGCCAACATCTCTATTAACCAAGTGGCATTTAAAGCTGGTTCGTGCATGACTAGGCAAGCTCTTTGGCAGCAAATGCAACCAAGCACTTCTCAGACACCTTGGAGCTGTGCAAGACAGCACAAGGGTATGGCAACAAGCAGTCTGCATTTTAAGCCAAACCACTCGGAAGCAGGAAGGGGGATGGGGAGACAGAAAAAAAAAATCCCTCAAGAAGAATTTGATCGAAGCAGCAGGTTGTAAAATGCACATAAGTAAACGGACGAGGTAAAGCTAAATACAAAGATCCTCTAAGAAGCATCACTGGAGCACCACTTTTATCTGCCTTTAAATAAACCAGGAGACTTGGGAGAAACAAACGCGGAGAACGCTGTGCTACAAGCACAGGGCACATCAATGAGGCAAATAATCCACTTCCCCGGTTCTTTTTATTCCTGCCCAACAGCTTTCAATGTCAGTGGAGGACACAAAATTGCCTTACAAGTGACTGAACCTAGAAATCTGCTGGTTTCTTTCTAGAGGCTAAACTTTTTTAAAGTCAAACATACGCACATTTCAACGACATCGTATGAAGATTCATACACTGAGTGAAATAACAAAAAGTATTTGGAAAAGTATTTGCACTAAAATAGGTATCTTTACCAGCACTACCCTACTTGGTACATTTGGAGTTTTCTTTCTTTCTGGACAGAGAAAGCTCCTTTCTCTGTGTTTATTGTCATTTAAAAACAAAGCTCGTGCAATGTTCATCAAGCTTTGAACATTTTATTCCACTTCGACTCCCTTTTCACTTTCCCTCCACACTTTTTCCTTTCTCCTTATATTCAAGATTCTCCTGCTGTTTTGCATAAGGTCTGATTCCAGCTAGATATAACAGCCCACCAAGAATGGGAGAATAAAAATTGATGAAGAATGCAGAAGCCCAGTTTTCTCTCTTTAAACTAAAGAACTTTGCCTTATTAAAAATTTTCTATTAGATTTCCTAATATTGATTATTCTTAGAAAATACAACTTTTTTCAATACTGAATTACTCAATATTAAAAATACTGAAATAATTTTAATTTTTTCAATATTGTGAAAAGACTGTAAAAGTACTACATCAAATTTAATGTGTAGTTTAAAACCCTAAAGCGACTTATAGAGCCACTGCCTTCCCTTAAGCCAATGTCCCAACCTGGTGTAGAGGATCAATTCCGAACTAGTGCTCAATTTATTTGCCTATCACTTCTGGTTCATCATCTCCTTCATTCCACAGAAAAATCCAGAGCATAGGAAACAAACCAGAACATAATGAAAATTTTAAGTGCTCTTGGTTTAAATTTTCATAGGTTATTTAATGTCCCATCTTGTAGAAACGCGTACACCTGCTCTGGCCTCCTTGTGCAGTTTTGTTTATTCATTCAGCAAAAGATTTTCCACTGTAATCATTCTACTTACGAAGCTGGATGACAGCTGTGAAAACCAGACCATCTGTAACTACCGACCCACCACTGAACGTGTTACCAGATGTTTTCTATCTGTCTACAGTAGCTTCAAAATGTACCCTATGAGACAAGAAGTTCTCTTTTAAGCATTATTTTAAGATTATTTTTATTAGTAGTAAGTGGTAATAAGTTTAAAAAAACATTTTTGAGAAAAAAAAAAAAGAACACGTTAACACAGTTCTAAATTTAACCTTCATACGGTTTTATTTATTATACTTCACATTCTAACACAGAGAAAATGATGATTGGGGAAGCATTTCCCAGCAAAACAAAAGCCTTATAATTATGGGAGCATTAGTTACTGCAATTACAAAACCACAACATGAATAATTGTATTTGAGAAATTCAATGAAAATACAAGCACACTGCCTAATGAAATAAAAATCAGAACAGAAAATATCCAATAGTATTGAAGATCGGATTCGTATAGTTCAATATTTTAAAATAAAGTGAGAATCCAAGTGATTTAAGAATATATACTGCTTGTCACATATGCCAAGTATTAGCTACAAAGCCATCTGAGATACCATCAACGTACAAGCCCCTTGTGAACAATATAAATTTTAGATTAAAAATATACATTGTTGAAACCAATATTAGTTTCTCTTTCAGTTAAACAGATGATTCCAGTGTCTAAAAATATTTTTAAAGAGAATATGCCTCTGGGCATTACAATCTGGAGCATTTAGAGGAAAAGCTTTACTCTGACACTTAAAGATAAAAGGAAAATATAATCACCAAAATTTTTATAGAAGAGTGAGCAAATCCTACAGGATAAATCAGGAATGGTAAATAAATAAGTCAACTTTGATTCCAGTTTTCCAACAGATAACACTATAAAAGAGTAAAGGATAAATGCAAGCTGTGAGTGAGAAAATTTTAAGCAATACCCGTTCAAAACTCATGATCTTGTGTCCAGAGAAAAAGCAAAAGGAAGCAAACTAAGAAATCAAAATTGTTTTAAAAAGGCAAACCAGTAGGCTAATTATACACCTACTCGCAGGTTGGGACAAACTCCAAACTGCTAGGGAAGAGCTGCCATCAAACCCCAGCGGCTGCAGGACCCTTGCCTTTGCCTCAGTCTATCGGGAGGCTTTAGGCATGGATCAGATCATTTCTACTATATTTAAACAGGTGGGGAAAGCCTACCAGAAAAACTGTCAACCATATCACACAGATCAGTTCGATTCTGATTATAAACCCTTCTGAGCACAGACTTGCACCTTGAACAGCCAGGACAGACAAAAGGCTGATCTCTACTTTTGCATGGAAGGATTTGTAGACTGTCCCAAATCAGAAGATAAAGCATAAGAAATCCAAACCAGAAACCAAAATCACAGAACAGACTGATAGATCATTAACCTGTCCAGAATAAAGTTGTGAAGCTTCATGTTGCCCTTAGGAACCTCATTCTTCCCTTAATTTAACCATTCTAACGTGAGCTCTTCAGTCTGAAGCTACATTAAATTACTGAAATATTTGTTCTTTCTCCAATCAACTTTCAAAAGGTACAAAATAAGGCTACTGTAAGAAAAACTGGAAACAAGTTTACATTCCATATTCCATTTCTACAAGCTTTTGATAAATTAATTTCTTTCCCACTCAAATCAGTTAAATATCTATTTTGCACGACTTACAAACCTTGAAACGTCCATTCTGCAGAACCCTGGAAGCAATAAGTAAGGATAATGAATATGTTGTTCCACACTAGGAATGTTTTATTTATCCTAAATAATAACATATTTTGCAGTAATTGCTTGTTTCAGCTAGAAAAGAGACCACCCAGTCCAGCCCTCCTGCCGTGGGCAGGGAACACCTTCCACGAGATCAGGCTCAAAGCCCCATTCAACTTCACCTTGAACACTTCCAGTGATGGAGCACCAACGGCTCCTCTAGGCAACGCTTGCAGAGTCTCATCACCCTCATTGCAAGAAAAAACCTTGTAGCCGAGTATTTCCAGTGTTGGTAGTGCCAGTATTGGCTCTGTATAACACAAGTTTTGGATCAGAGGAACGGCGGTTCATAATGGCAGTTAGGTGATACTAATGTCTTGCTGAAGTTGGTGTACTGCACCTAAGCATAAAATATAACTTTAAGATTAATATCTGAACTCTCTTTTTTTCAAAAGCATTATTCAACAGTACAAATGTCCAGCTAAAAAATATAGGAACCTCAAATTGGAGGATGAGAGAAAAAAAGACAGACTTTTGTTTGAATGCTACTTCTGTGTTTTGAAGAAACAAGACTGCTACAACAACACCGAAACCTCCTATTGTTAAGTTCTGCGGGACAGGATTTCTTCTTACATTTTATTTCACGCTGCTATCCTTTGGTGGAGATACCATGACTTACATAAAAAACTTCTGCAGTCTAAAGCCATCCCATCACTTCCATTGTACTCAAACTACTCTTGCAAATATTTAAACTGCATTTAAAAGTAAGTGTGGCTCAAAGAGCAGAACAAAAAGAGATTAATTACCAGAAGAAAAAGTATTAGGTCAGTCTTTCTGTGCAGAAAATGAAGTTATTCCATCTTGTCTTACAAAAATTAATACTAAATTAAGAAGAAAATATATAATTATATTAGCCTGTCAGACAATTCATCTTGCCATTAAGCATGATTAAGCCACTTTGCCTTACCATTAGATGTCAGTACAGTCTAAGAGAAACTGAACAGGCAGCTTGAAGATCAATAAATTAATCACAAAAGCGAAGCAATTACTGAATTAGCCACCAAAAAAAGAATGTTAGATACTATTCATAAAAAGCACTAAAACCTCAAACATTATAAATCTTAGATGTGTCTAGTTAAAACAGATGAAGAACTAGAAAAAGTGCCAGGACAGGCAGTAAGTACAGATCCCAAGGCACAGAATTGCTTGCTGAAAAAGGAGATAAAGACATATACGGGTACTGCCCAGCCTGAAGATACGGCTGTGGGGAACACAGCAAATGCATTTAAAACATGCACCGCATCTCAATTCAGCGTCTAGGGAGCAGACAGTGAAATAGTAAGCCAGCATATTAAAAACAACAGGAAGCTTTGTCATAGAGCCTGTAATTAAATTGTAAAATCTCGTGTCACGAGTATCACGGATGCCAAAACTTTAAGTGGTTCTTAAAAGGAATTAGACAAGTTTATGGAAAACCCATCAGTGGTCGCTGATAATAATGGCCACGATTGAAACCTGGGTCAGAAATCCATGAGCAGGTAAATGCCAAAGGCAAGAAAAACTGTGAGTGCATGCTTGCTTTTTTGTTGTACATTGAAATTGCTGCACTACGCTACACCAACCAAACGTCCGTTTAACTCAGCATCCAACAGCTGCCCTGGAACGAGAGCGGAACAAACATAGCATCTGCCATCAGCATCCACTCTTGGGGACAGGACACGGGACAGGGGGACCCGCAGTCCCTTCCAGACACACGGGCACACCTCACATGGTAGGAAATGCAGAAATATACTACAAAAGAGCCTGATCCAGCCATGAAGAAAGCATAGTCCACAGTTCATAGGGATGCATAAAAAACATGTTAACACAAAATAAAACTGAAACAGATTATTACATTTATGTCATTATTACATGTTATTATATTACATTATTATTATGATATTACTACACCTAGAAGATACTGCTGGAATTATCAAACTGAGAATCTCCCCGATAAAGATCATGAGACATCTAGAAAATCATCATAATTTAAAAAACCCAGTGCCGTAAGGCTCCCCCGTAGTACGTAAGCCATTCTACAACAAGCATCCTTTACTACTGACTGCTTTTGCTCCCAGTCACCAGTTTTTCTTACAGCTTTGCCAGTCAGATGGAAGAACTCCTGATGTTCTTTGCACAGGTCCCTCTTCAGTGTCACCAAGCCAACCCTGGATCTACTTGCAGAGGAGACCAAGCTCCTCGATACTCTTATGTTTCTGATCTTGTGTTGAACCTTTGCATCCCTACATTCAACAGCAAGTCACTAAAGCACTGTTCTGCACGTGCTAGAACGAGATAAAGCCTTGCAGGAGAAGTTCCATCAATGCCAGAAGAACCACCCTCCTTCCCAGTCCTCTGGCACACTCCAAGGTGTGCAACCACACCTAAGATGAAGACTTGGTGTTTGGTTCAGTTTATTCATCAGCAATGCAAGCAAACCTGGAGGAGAGGAGGCTGAGAGGGGATCTCAGAGCTGTTCCTGCCTTCTCACAAGGGAGGGAGGGGAAGCAGGGGCTGAGCTCCTCTCTCTGGTGCCCTGGGATGGCCCTGGAGGGGATGGCAGGAAGATGCCAGGGGAGGGTTAGGTTGGACACTGGGAAGAGGTTCTTCCCCCAGCAGGTGGGGGAGCCCTGGAACAGCTCCCCAGGGCAGCAGTGCCGGCACCCAGTGTGCCAGCCCTGCAGAAGCCTTTGGCCAATGCCCTCAGTGCCCCGGGGGGAGTGTTGGGAGGGTCCTGGGCAGGGACAGCAGCTGCACTCCGTGGTCCTTTTGGGTCCCTTCCAGCTTGGGCGATTCTGTGATTTTATGACTCTACGAAACCTACTTCTTTTTAGGATGGGGTTCTCTGCGCTGTGAGTACAAGTTGACAGTCTGTCATTCTGGATTTACGACCAAAAATTTGAGTACTCTTTGATCGAGTACAGCTTATCTAAGCAAACTGGATTGCTCTGCAGTACTTCAATCTTTATTACTGCGTTAGCAGTTTTTACTATATTTATCACTGAAGGCTTTTTTCCTGATGATAAAAATGTTCAAAATAAGAATTTTCCTTTGTCAGCAGATCATTAAGACAAAGTTTATGGAATTCTGACCTATTATCCACTATTTTCATAATACTATGAAAAAAATATATGCACTACATGTTTAGTCAAATTAGTTCAGTACCAAATGTCTTCCAACATAGTGTAATATTTTGATAATCCTAAGCCTTATTTTTATGGCACATGATCATAAAATGGCCTTTTTGACAGAGAACATGGTGAAAACATTAGAAGAGGTTGTTATAATAATTCTATCATTTTAAGCTTTTTATGAGATATTTGTCTTCACCATAAGGTTTTTCTTCCAAAGCTTTCCCCCCCAGTAGCATTCTCTCTCAATTATAGATCTGTCCACAAGCCAAAAATTACTCACTTCTGAAAATGTATTACTGCAGATGTGTACGACTACAGACAGATGGGAAGCATCTTTGCTAGCTCAGATTTCTAGGTCATGAACAAAATTTCATTCAGAAGCTCAAACTGTGATTGGAAAATTATTAAAGGCTACCTAGCTGAGACACCTACATTTTAAGTAAAATTTAAAAGATATCCTTAGTCAGAAAACACTCAATTGAGCAATATCAGCTATTCTCATGAAGCAGTATTTCTAAAAACTTCCTTTCACATATTCAGCACAAGCTTCTTCAAGAAGACTGGCATCGTGACAAGACTCAGTCTTACAGATTTCAAGGAAATTAAAATCATACAATCACTAAGGCTGGAAAATAACTCCAAGATCATAAAGTCCAACTATCAGCCCAACACCGCCGTGCCTACTACACCATGCCCCCAAGTGCCACAGCTACACTCTTTTTGAACCCCTCCAGGGGTGGTGATACCCCCAACTGCCCTGGGCAGCCTGGTCCAATGCTTCACCACTCTTTTGGTAAAGAATTTTTTCCTAATATCCAGTCTAAACCTCCCCTGGTGCAACTTGTGGCTCTTTCCTCTCATCCTACCACTTGTCACTTGGCAGAAGCAACCAAGTAATGAAGAGACTAGTGTGGTCTTTCCAAGATGATGAATCTGATTGCTTCCTATGTTGAATTCCTGGCTTTGCCTCTAACTCTCAAAACTAAGACAGCCAGGCTGGTGGGTGCATCTTTCATATCATCTACCACTGGTTTGGTTTGCAGAGCACCACGTGCAGCTGTAACCCAGCCCATGGGGATACTGCGATACCTACTGTTTTCCAAAGTACTCCGGAACTCCCACAGGAAAATAATTTAAAAAGGCCAAAAAGTGGGTTGTTAGATACGTGTTAAGGTAATCACTTTTTTTTTTTTAAGTCTGAAATGAAAATAAATTATATAGAAAGATCAATCTCCACTCCATTTTTGTCTGAACAGGCTGAAGAGCTGAAAGGCTCCCTTCCTTTTGGAAAGCTGGAGGCAAGAGACAGTAACTGTGTAAATGAATGAAACAAAATCTTAGGGATTCTGAGAGACAACAGCAGCAGAACTAAACTGGCTCTACAGAAAACAAATCAAACCAAGAGTTTCATTTTTTGAATGAAATACTCAAAATCAGTAACATGTTTTTAATATTTTAATGCACCTGAGAAAGCATAACAGGATGCAAAGAATTAGTCATCACTCATGACAATAAAAAGGCTAATGCCGCTGTTAATGAAATCTCCAGGAAAGGAAACAATTACTGGTGCATTTCATGAATCTCCATTGCTAGAAAGGATTTGAACCAGTAGGGAGAAAAGATTACTTTCCACCTTCGATTGATTTATTGGTTAAAAAAAAAAAAAAAATTAAGGCCAAGAAAGACAAACCCACATCAATATGCCAGGCACATGGGCTGCACACGTACGCCACACGTAAAACTGGTTCCTCTGTCACAGCTCTACTCTTAGGAGTAGCCCATGGATGTCCAAACCCCTCTGCTTTACAGACTGAAGCTACTGATTAAAATAAGCTTGTTTGGGGGGGAAACAAAGAAGCTATAGTCTGAAATGGGTAAGAAACAAAGACATTTAGGTTAGATTGTTAGTTAAGGTTAATAAAGTTTAGGAAGAGAACTGTGGGTCCTGTTGTCTGTGCACCAAAACGCCTGCTACGCTGTGTATGTGCGCACACGCTGCTGTAAGAAAGCATGTGAGGTACGGGGGCAACACTTGGAGATGGAATCCCCTCCGCAAACTGCTGGGTAATATTTCAATATTATGATTGCACCTTATTCATAGCAGGCAAACACAGCTCTGGGCCACAATTTTTAGTTTGCCCGTATTACAGCACTGTGGCAGCGACACGCTATCGGTGGGATCAGCATCACAACAGCAGCCTTTAAACTGTTCGCAAACTTAAGAATAATAACTTGTTTCATACAAAAAGCTAACATCGCGGATTTTCAAAGTGTGCAGTATTGCAGCACTCCATTGGCACACCTGACATCCTTCCTGCAAGGCATTTTTGAGAGCTAAGTATAAGCTCCTCCTGTAATACTTTGTGTTAATTACAATGCATATTATACACTTACAGAACGAAGGGAAGTTTAACCGTTTAAGCAACACTACAGATGTGATAATTTTTGCTCAATTACTAGAGGAAGAAAGAAAGGGGAGGGAAGACACTTTGCAAGATGAGGCTTCCAGAGACCGTGTTTCCAATTGTGCTCTGGTTGAAATAAGAAAATACCAAATAAAGCTTTGCTACTATAGCACCTGCTCTTAAGAGTACAGCAACTCATAACCATCAGAATAAAAGATATCTAGTCTGGATGGACTCTCGTTTACTTAGGTGTCCTGGTAAAACTACATTTTTAAGTAGTATATAAATTACAAATGTACTTTTAAAAAAATGTACATAGCCAGACATGTATTACATGCATATCTTGTTTTAAGAAATGCAGTGAAAACAATGGACCATTTCCTTCTCAGTTTAGTGAGAAGATAATTGACACCACCTAAAAGTAGTGAAATGGTAAATGCCACATACACTTAACTCTGCATGTCCTAGGAAACAACTTTTAAAAGATCCTGAATTGTGCAAGTTATACATGATCATTAATAACATTCAGCAACAGCTTTTCTACATTTCTTGGACGATTCTGATTTCGGTAAAATTGTACATCTGATACATAAATCTCCTAGAAGCTTGCAGGGTGAGAAAAGCTGAAGTTCTTTAACGAGGAGGTGTAGCTACATTAAGAAAAAATTTTTTCCAAGTGAAACATTAGATATTGCCAAAACATTTTCCCTTCTTACTAAGCAATAAAAACTTGGTGATAAGACAAGGCAAGACAAAAGATCAGACAATTTCCATTTACTTTCAAAGTGCTACCTTTTGTGTTTTCATTTAAGCCACCTTTGTCAAACCTTGCAGCTTCACCTACAATCCTACGAAACAATGAACGGTTTGGGTTGAAACGGACCTTATTAAAGATCATCTACTTCCCATACCACTGCCATGGGCAGGGACATCTTTCACTAGATCAGATTGCTCAAGGCCACCTCCAACACTTCCAACGACAGGGAATCCACAGATGCACATCCACAACACAACGTTGCATTTTACAGATCAAACCCAGCTTGTAAGTGCAGTAAATTGTAACTATAAAAAAGAAGCTATTAGAATACGTACTTGGCAAAACAGAAAATGCTACTGAACTCTACAAAAACACCTACAAGTATAATTACCAGATTATTTCCCACTGCAGCTCCTCCATCACTGGGCTCCTGGAAACGGCTGTCCAGCCTCAAAGGCATCACGGACACTCTTCCCGCAATCAGAACTTGCATACTCGACCAGAGAAATTGTTTAACTGGTAATTCTTTTCCCTACATTTTGGTGTCAATCTGCATCTGCCAATGTGACATTTCATTAAGAAATTTCCAGCCAACTAACACTCCCATCTCAGAGTAACACAGAGCGTTTTCACACCTTGCTAAATTCTGTAAGCAATCTCCATCGCAATTACAGGAATTGCTGGGGCAGAAGATGAGTGTTTGTGGCTAGGATGTAGTATCCTTCAACACAATTAAATGTGGGAAAACAAAAGAATTAAAAGAACAATTAGATAGCCACACGTATCTCAGACTGACAATTGTATATGATATATTGTAGCATACACTACTCATTTTCCTGATTGATTAGGTTTTGTCTATATCCAGCATTTAAGCTCATCTGCTCTTTCTTTTATTCCATAGTGGGAAGGCAGAGGAGAAAACTGGAGTCACTACAGGTTGCTTTGCTACGGAGTTCTGCTTTTCAGAGACACAGAGGTAGTGTCTTTAAACTGGATCTTCCCCTCTCTTCTGTTCACACATAGTGGCAAGATAGGGTCTCTCTCAAGGGAAAGGACCTTAAAAATTTGAGAATCACTTTATCTCTACTTTCAAAAGTCACATTTAAGAAGTCTCAAATGTCACAGAGCAGAAGTTTGCTTGGTTTTCAAGCGACACATCAATGCAAAGCTACTTTACTGTAAAACAGTTTTGAAATTCGCAGGAGGAGACAAGCAGGCAACGATGTTTTCACACAATGAAATCATTAGGTAGGTGTCAGAAATCTTAGAAAGATTCTTCACACTTACGTGATGCAAGATCTCTACATTATGTATACCAAAAAGCTGGCATAGTAACTCGGCCAAAATGCAAGAAGGTATTTTGCTTTATTCCAAAAAGGTTTTAATGCAATTACATTCATCATAGCATCTCAGTATCTCTGCAAGCTGACTAACGTAACAGTAAATTTTCAGTTTACTCTCTCATATATGGCAAATGAGGTCTGTGTGCAGTCTGTTATTTTTAGTTTCCTTTATTTTAACATATATGCTGGTTTGTATCTTATTGCAGAAGACCAAGCAAGAAGTGCACTTGGCAGCTGGTTTGGAAGGTGCTAAGACTCTAATAGTCTTTAATGGAAATTCATTTCAGTCCTATGTTACACTAGGAAATAAAATTCCCAACCCATATTAACTTGAAAGCTAGCTCTTCTTGATTAATTAGAACGATCTTGTTACTGAAGAGGGCAGTTTTTATCTAAAAGTTTTAAACCATCTCGAGTCTATAACATTTTCCATCTTGAAGATAAGACCAAAACCGCAAATCTAATATTCTCTCACAAATTAAGTAGAGACTTTTAGAAGAGATGCAAAATGACTGAAAGCCAAAGTAGCTTGCACTTCAAGAAACCTGTTTCTTAATTCTGGATGAAAGACAAAGATGTGAGACAAGAGGACAAGAGAAGTAATACTGCCCATTACACCCAGCATCCAAGCCGCTACTTCACATCCTCAAACCTTTTAACCAGTTACCAGGCAGATGATTAAACTGAAGTAAGAATTATTCCTTGCACAAGTCCTCCTAGAAGAGATGTGGTTATGGCATATTGTGTCACTATACACAAAATAGGTTTCCATAAAAAACTCTGAACCATTTTATCGTATCGATCTCCTGTCAGACAGAAGCATGACATTTCTTGCCTATGAGAATGTCACACTGTCACTGAGAATGAGAGAGACATCCGCTCACCACCCATCAGCAGGTCCCTCAGTAGTACTTACACTGCTTTTCCAAGACACATTCTGCCATAATGCTGACTTCTAAAAAGGTCTAGAGAAATTATAGATAAATTAAATGAACTTCCCATTGATTGCTGGTGTACCATGAGCTCCCCCAGCAATGTGGAATGAATGCTAGCTGGCTGGAATCAGAGTACCTGGAGAAAAAACACTTTGGCAGTATCGCATCCACAAGGAAAAACATTTCTTCTGTGAAAGACTCCCTGTGCTACTTTTGATTATCAGTAGCCCAAGTTCTTCATAATTCTGCTGGTCTGCTCCTCCAAAACTGCTACCCATAAAGGGTGTTCATCACAAGATCTGCAGGGATCACTGTGCAAAAAGCCGCTCTTGGAACCTGCTTTCGTAACTAGAAAACCCTAGTATTTGAGATTTTCCTTATTTTTGGAGCTTCACAATACTTGCTCTCCTCTTTTCTCTCCAACTTCCTCACCTCCTCCTCAGGATGACTCCTGAACTCTGCAGACTATCGCTTACTTCTCCTTGCTACTTTATTGTTTTTAGCTACACTGCTAGGAAAACAAAGCTCATAAACCGAGCAAACTCCCTGGATTACCAACTCAGATCTCCACAAGGAGATGAACCGAGTGAAACTCTAGTTCTTTTAAATATGGGAGCCTATGTGGAAGTGATTCAGAGCTGGTTACAGATTCTCTTTTCTTGATTTTCACAGCATTAGCATCTCCACTAAAGTAGTCAGAACTGCTTAGAAGCTCAATAATTAGAACCTAAATAGCCAGGCAATACTGTCCTGTCTTCGGAAGACCAAGGAGACAAAAACCAAGAAGCAGCTTTTCTAATACCAGACTCAAAAGAAACTTCAGAGGAGACAATCCTTCTAAAACTAACACCAGGAGATGGTAGAATTAGACTTCTACTATGAAATAGTAATTAATAAAGCCAAGGTTTCCTCCCTGAAGCTCCAGAGAAGGTAATTTTTTCATTCTTCCTAACTCTGAAAATATATTCTATGTTCCATGAAGTGCTGACCCATTCTACATGGGGAAAAATACCTGCCATCCTGTTACAGAGATCTCCAAGCTACCTTAACCTCAACTTTCATGAGCTGTCATTTGGGTCAAAATAATCTGAGTGACTCATGAATACATAAGAGGCCACCAGACCAAACACGAAGAGCACTGTAAAAGGAACCCTTGGCTGAAGGGAGGTTGCCATGACTTCAATAAACTATCTCTATTACAGTCAGAACTGCAGCGATGCTAAAACCAAAATCTCCAGTAAGTTCTCCTGACTCAAAAAAAATTTTTAAATAAAACAAACATCATAGAGGCTTAGTCCTCAAAGCCTTTCACTGAAATATTCTGCTAGTAAGAAAAAGTGAAATAACCGCCTAAAATCCTACAATTTCATAAAGTGGCATTAGACAGATTGCCTCACCAACTTAGTCAATCATATTATTTGCTGCCATTAACAGGTCACTAACAAAGCATCCTGAACTGTAAGCAAAAACCAATATATTTACAAATATATGCAGCTCAACTTTTTCACTTGAGTTGCTGAAACGTGATGCACGTCCAGCTTTGCCCTCACAAAAGGGAATAAATGATGTATTGTTCTACTATTTTCTAATGGATTTAGTCTGCAAAATGGTATTTTAGCACGACATCTATGCAATTTTAGGAAATAATAATAATTTCATAAAATAACATATTCCTCACCATTTGCAGTATAACTGCTTACATGGCTCGGCCACTTTTCATTCACCTGATTCATAACACGATCTGTGTTTTGATAAATTACTGTTTTTCACTGAGTGAGAAAACAAAGCACGCAGTCAATAAGTATTTGTTTTTGAAAGCCTCTTAAAGCGTACTTAAACCAAAAGCAAACAGTGGTCTACAAGCTATCATAGAATTTTCATATGCAAACCAACCAAGAGTGGGGAGTACATCTTAGGGTCTCACGATAACCATCATGTTCTTTATCTTTTAATTTGTTGTACATAAAGGAATTTTAAACAAGATAAAAACATGTTTAACTTAATGGTTATTAAATCTGCATATATGGAAAAATACGGGAACTGGGGCACTAATTTCTCTCAAGGATAGGTAAATGTTAACTCTGACTGCTGGTGTTATTTCTCCAGAATTAGTTCAAAGACAGCTCAAAAAAATAAAAAAAAGAACCTGCAACCTTTTCCTGAATGTTGTCAATATAATTGAAGAACAGCTCTTCATATACCTAATTAGATTTGAAAATGTATATCAGGAGTTCAACACTCCGAGTATATCTGCAATTATATTTCAGTTCAAAACCAATGAAAAATTGTCCTCTGAAAAAATCCAGTCTTAAAATAGACCAAAAGTACAACATGTGCTTTTGTTTTATCCCACGGTGTTGCATATGTAGACCGAGATTGTTAGCTTCTCTGTGACAAGATCTAGATGAAAATTATCTTTGTAAAGGGAGTGAAATGTAAAATTCTGAATGATCTGACAATTCTAAGACAGATGGGCCTAAAATATTAGTGATTCAGTCATTGCTGGCATTGGGTCAGTTCTTTACTCGTTAATTAAGGACCTTAATTTTGAACTATTATTTTGCTATAAAACGCCCATCATGGTAAAAAAAAAATAGAAAATGCATGGCTAAAGATTTTCATATGGTTTGCTATCCATTTGTGCAACAATTCCCACTCTGGCTGATCAATAAAATTCCAGGTTGTAAAAGCCCTTCGCTCCCGGTTGTTTTAGTAAGAACCAGCTCTTGCCTGAGGTAAATATTGGCAGTATCCAAGTACAGAAATACTCAACCCCATTATTTCAACTCACATGCAGATATATTTTACAGTTGAAGATATTCAGATCTAAGTCTCTGGCCTCTTATATTCCAGAAAGGACATTCTGGGTTTGGGAAGCAAGCTAGACGGGGGGTGACAAGACACAGCCAATTCTGCTTTGCAGAAGAGTCAATCTTTCTCCATCACAGGCTGGCGTTTGTTTGGAGTTCACTCATCATCGGTACCACAGAGCTGACTATCTTTCTCCTATCTCCCTGCATGCCAGCACTGGATCTCCATCTCTCCTCCCCCACTGGAACACAGAACATCCCATCTCCTCTCACTTCAAGTCTACCCAAGCTCCTCAGAGCAACCCAAGGCCACCCAAAGGTCTCTGTCACTCTCCCATCAGCACGGTTCCGTGTCTGGACTTGGGAACTGTCCCCAACACAGATTGCCACGCCAAAGACTTAAATAATGTGTAACTCTTGAAAGGGCTACATACTGGAAGGAACCAAGTGAAAGAGAAAATTCAGAACTATAAAATTCATTAAATCCAAGATTATCCTACACGGTATCCAAGTTATCCTATAACTGAGGAAAACCAAACAGCAAGTAGCAACTTCACAACAAAGAGTCCCTCTCTTCTTCCACACCCTCAACGTTTTCTTTCCATTGCCACATCCGCCAAGCAGAAATGCGTTCCCCCAGATTACTTTCTCTAAACCAGTCTTGGTTTGCAGCGTCCGAGAACACCTCACCAGTTACCACTGGGAACAACCTGAAGCTAAGGTTCGCTCCCTGAAACGTCAATTTATCTGGTGCTTTGAAATCCATCTGCTCATATGAGGATGGGTTGGCAATTATATGATTGGGTATTTATAAACTTTAAAGATATTAGCATGTTTTAGAAAAGAAAAAGTATTACAACTAAAATTTCACTTAAGCATACATTCCATGATAACATACAATTAAGCAGTAATCAACCCAGATAATGTATCTTCAAATGTAAGATACAACTACTTTTTCCAATACAAAGATGAAATCAGTATGAGATTTTTCAAGTATTACCTTGCAATAATAGGTTTAACAGCAGCAAGAATGTGCATTTGAAGGAAATTGAATATTAAGCTTGAAAATGTACAAACATTTATCATCTGTTTACTTTACAACAACTAAAGACCCAAACCCCACTCTAATATTGTGGAACATTGTTTTGCTTTTAAATATTAAGGATATCCTTGACTTTTGTAGAAGACAAACGTAGCAATCTCAGACCTTTTAAACTAAGCCTGGAAAAGTATTTCAAATCATTTAGAAGCTACTGGCAGTTTAAATAAAACATTTTTATCTGCAAGTACAACCACCTGCTTTGTAAAATGTGTCTATAAAATAAAACCGTCTTGACACATTTGATTTTGATTTCTATCGACGTACAAGGAGGTATTTAATGATAGAACATCAGCTACCTATGCAATCCTAGGAGTTACATTGGTCAGACTTGGTGAAGGATAAAGATGCTGTTGACTTGTTGTTGGGTGCTAGAGTGCCATTCGTAAGGGGCTCTTTCTGCCTCATCGTGCTAAGCTGGAGAAGCACATGGCGGAAACACAACGGGTTCAGAAAGCAGCAAAGCATCTGCCACTGTTCCAAAAATGAATCGCTCGCTCCTTTCTAGCTCTTAATAATCTACTGCTCATTAAAAATACTCAGTTTGACAACGCAGAAATAAGCCGAAAAGTAACAAATCTGCAGAACATCCTATAGTTCTGAAAACAAACAGGTGTCCATAGACCCAGCGAGCTACGTTTGATCCCAGGAGTTGGGACACTTTTTACTCCGTGTCTGAAGGGCTGAGATAGCAACGGAATAAATAATTAATAGCAGGTCTATAAAGGCTGAATTGATACTGACATCTTGGATATTATTCCTGTAAATGACAAATTAAAGGACAAAGGCATGAGATCCCAAAAGTCATCCTAGGTATTTAATTACTAGGAAGTAACCAATAATCACATTAATTAGCACAGTTAAAAATCCCATAGAGCAGTACATGATTTCAAAGGAAATTTTGGCTACAATAATGACAAGTTAAGTAATAATTTACACAGATGCCAGCACAGAATAAAAGATTTAATGATCCCTATAGAAAGTTTTATTTTACTGAGATCAATATCTGACCCCTATTATACACTAAAAGCTATGGCAAAAACCAATTATAAGAACCATTGTTGGGAGTCTCAATTACAAAGAAGCTTCCTTCTCGATTGTCATTTCATCAAAATTAAAAAGATAATATTAACTAAATGCATCTTTTCAACATCAATAGCAATGGCAACTATCGATATTATTAAAAAATTAACAGAACTTCCTGGATGATAAAAAACCCAAAGCATTTTGCAGCAATATTTATTCCCATATGCAACCTATTGTTATCGTAGCTAAGGGAACATCCGTAGCAATAAGGATTTAATACTGTATGTGAAACTAAAGAAAATACTTTGAACTTAAGTTTTTACATTATTAAAAGCATATTTTCAAAAAATGATCCCTTTCAAACTTGATTTCCATCAAATGTCACGGTCTATGCAAAACAAATGCGTTTGTGACGAAGTTAAACAAATGGTCTTCAGATACTCTCTATCTTTATGTAACATTTTTAGAAGTAATGCTCTTTGTACCAGAGTTTTGCTGAAACAAATAAAAACCCAAAAAGGTAGGATGGAATAGATAATTATCTCAACTCTAACATATTATGCCCACATGCCAAAATTGATCACTTTTTAGGAATAAATTATTTTTAAATTCTATTTTCCAACAAAATTGGATAAGATGCATATAATATATGTAATATATACAAAGTGAAAAAATATTAATATTTAATTGCATTATAAAATATTCCTTTTCCGATTTTCAGTCTGCCTTTGCTCAGATCACATCCTGTTTGTGCACACATCCTTCTTGTGGAAGACACCAAGCAGTAATAAGGATAATTGTCACGTGTCAATAAAACATCACTTTAATATCAGTTAAACTGACAAAGCATGACCTGAATGATGGACTATTCAATTAAAAATTGACAAGTAATGGAAATAAGTGTCTCAACTAACTCACCTTACCTTACATTTGCCATGATCTAAAAGCAGGTCAGAGATACTTATTACTCATCAGCTGTGAAACTGCTAATTTAAGATACCCTGGGTTTTTATTTTTGTATACATGTGTGTGTACATAAAGGGTCTAAATTTTCAAATATCTTCATTATAAATTTCTTAGAGGGTTTATGCAATAGGGCCTTTTTAAAAACTTCACAGTTATTTAAATGCACAGGAAATTTGATTTTGAGAGTAGACCAGTTCATTCACACAGTCATTCAAATGTATTCTGTTTTTCTAGATTTATACCTGCTACTCAAAGACGGGACAGAAACCAAAGTATCTAAAGACAAAAAGAAAGAACTTACATGGCTGCTTTTCATGCCACTATTCTATCTGTACCACTTACAGAATTGTTTCCCTTCTGTGAGCAATTCCTTTAAAAGCTTGATTTTTCAAAGTTTGTTTTCAGGAATAGAAGTACAGCTTCCAGGAACCATCTGAAGAACAATTAATGATCTTTTTAGTACTCGGCAGTGTAGTTATAAACTAGACATTAACCTGTAAATACACCTGGACAACCATTACGAAAACATGTGAACATTTGAGGTACCACATCACTTAATAGAACGGCATAAATAATGAACACAGAATTAATGGATAAGTTCTCCAGGTCCGTTTCAAAATTGAAACTTAAACCAAGACAAACTTAAAATGTATTTCAGAAAAAGACTTTCCTATAGTAACGTCATTAATTATGTTCAAGTTCTTTAAAATTGAGAAAAGAAAAGAATAAAGCATCCAAATAAAACATAACTGTAGAAATCCCATGTTATTAGAAGAAACGTGCAGCAATTAATCTAGACAGTTCTCACTAATGCTATTTCATGATTGCTAACATTAAAAAATGGGATCATGACAGAGAAATGTTAAAGATTAATTTCTCAGAAGTTTCTTCAGCTGAGAGTGTAAGATAATAGATTAACTAGAAGGATAAGAAATTTAGACCCTATAATGAGGAGAAACGTAGACCTTCTGAATTACACTATTAGTTTGTGCATTATGCTTGGCTTTCCCAACTGTCCCTTAAATAACTTTTGTTTAGAATTTTAAAAACCACAGCTGTTATTAGTGATTTTTAAAATCACTACTCAAAACCTTCCTCAAAACAGAACACACCTGAAAACACCCAACCAAAAACATGCTTCTAGAGAAGCCTGGTACCTAATGTCAACTTTCAATATTCAGCAGGTGAAAACAGCAAGACCAAATAATCAAGCTAAACAACTGTTTTAAAAAAAATTTAGGAAGAAACTAGAAAATACAGAAAAAGGATTTAAAGAATTACAGAGGATACTGAATATTGGTTACTACTGAATATTGGAATATAAAGCACAGAAGGCTTTTCTCCTCTGAAAATACCTGTTTAGAAGAAGGATCTGTATATTGGATTCAAACTTATACCTGCTGCTTACTCTGAAAGTTAAATTAGAATGAACAAGTCACAATTCCAAAATAACTTGGAACAACCAGTTACAAAATTACAATGAGAAAATGTTGCCATTCATCTAATTCATCTGCTCCAACCTTTTTACTAAAGTAGTAAAACAAAGTTCACACAAAGGTGTTTTGTTCTAAAAACAGCACTAAAGAAAATACATTGTGTAGAGTCTAAATAAGTAGGTACATCAGAAAATAGGAAAGATTTCTTATAGCTACAAACCAGCAACCTTCCCTCCTCCGCACACAGCATTTGTATTTTAATTCTCAAATATATAACAACAAATATACAAGAAAGTATCTCTCACGGTTTTAAGACCTGAAATAGGCTTGGTGATCAATATATCTGAAGCAGACTTATTATAACATTTACATTCAAAATTATGCCCAATGCAATGGGAAGCAAAGTGGTTTTATTGCTCTGAGGTTGCACCTGAGATAACCAAGGAGGACCTGTAAGAATTAACGAACAGAGAAGCATAAGGCAAAATTGCTCAAAACTGCTGCTCTGTGACGCGTTGCCTTTCCAAAAAAACAGAACCAAGGTTTGAGCAGCTGAACTACTGCCTATTTATTGCTACGGGGAAGCAAAAGGACTGCTGGGTGAGCAGGAGCCACAGGACTCGGTGTGCAGCCCAACGTAACTGAATACGACCTACAGTTTACTTAGGCGATGTCTAGAATCGTGCTGATTATACCCTTGGCATTTTGGCAAACACCATGAAAATTCCAGCAAGTGGTCTAAGTAATTCAGTTTTGTGCCATGAAGTAACCTGGGGAGGTTTTTATCCTCAGGGTGAATACTACTTCATATCTCCTCCATCACCCAAAGCAGGCAGGGACCAGTTTCAGAATTTGTAATTTTTGACATCATGGCAACATCCATACGGTCTTCACATCTCAAATAAATCCTAGTTGGAGCTGTACAAACATAACTGAAGTCCTTTAGGCTATTCCTCTGCCGATGCCTCCATGAAATTCAGAAGCCTGTTGTCATAGAGCACCTTTTATTTCAGAGCACACTGATAATTTGTTGTTCCCATAGATGTGCTAAGGGAACCTTCTTACACCTGTAAAGAGGTGGCATTTTTTTTCGCCCCGGCAAATGATATGAAAGCTATCTTAATTTTTCTTTGATGCTTGACCCATCTGAAAACTAAGAAATTGAAATATAGACAAGAGTAGACAGCGTGAAAACATTTTAAGTGTCTTGACCCACTTACTACTGAAAAAGCAAATATATTCTAAATGATCTTTCCTGAGTGTAAAATACAGTCTTTGGGTCTATGAATATTAGATGTAGAAAATATAGAAAGAGTCTGTAAGCAGTGGAATCATCATTGCTAGACTAGGAGAGACCTCAAGACTACATCTCATTAAGGCTGCTAAAAAGAAGGTTCATTGGAAAATACAGTGGGACAATCAGAAAACTGAAAAATATTCTTAGCTAAAGAGAAGGGGAAAAAAAATCAGCTCAATCTGCCTAGGGAATCAAAGAGAAGGGTATGGTTTACTGTGTTCAGAGCTGACTTGTTCAGAGGGTTTTTTTAGGTATTTATGACAGATTTCCTCCCAGCGTGTGCCACCTCATCAATACGCACGCCTCACGAACCTGAAATTCCTTGCAATAGCTTAATGAAAAGGTAAGATCCCTCAGCTCCTAGAACTGTAACACACAAAGGCAGAAGGCACGTTCCTATGCTTTTAGCAGGTAAGAGCCTTAACAGTAGCAAAGCTCACAGATGAAGATCAGAAGGAAGGCGAAGAAAGTAGAGGTCATGGTGCTATTCTGCATAGAACATTTGCCACGGTCACGCTGAAGTCATCTCGCCAGTCCACTGAAACCAAAAGCCTGCCGCCCCCAAAGCCATCCTGCTGCAACCCCGCTCAACAGCAGCCTTACACTCAGGGTGCAACAGCGATCAAGCCACAGAATCATAGAATCAGAAGGTTGGAAGAGACCTCTGAGATCATCAAGTTCAACTGTGAATGGACTTGATCTTAGAGGTCTTTTCCAATGATTCTATAAAAGATTCATTCTATTGGGATCCAAAATTGTAACTGACAAAGACCAAGTATTCACAGCTTCGAAAAGAAAAAAACAAACATACCCCCAACCACAGGCATCAAATTACTTGCACTGTTTCTGGTATTCAGTACTGAAATCTACATGAAGTTCCAACAAAGTAAAATCTCAAAGGGAAAACAATTTCACTCATTTATTAAAAATCACCACTCTGAGAGCAACTCCTCTCCTTTTCCTACCAGTAATGAGGCAGGTTTTCACTTTAATACGTTCAGTATAGTGGGTTTTCAGGTGATCTCACATTCATTACACAAGCTTAAAACTGAACACCATAGCTTACAAAATGAGATTCAACTGACTCTGCCGGCATGCCTCCGATTCAGAATAATTTACAGTCGAATTACTGTCCAACTGTTTTAAAGATTTTAGCCTGAAGAAAAAATCAGAGGGGAAAAAAAAAAGCCTAAAAAGACATTAGTATGGGTACCTCAGGACTCCCTAGTTTTACATCATCCAGTAAAAAGAGCCAGCCTTCCTCTAATCTGTGATACCTTGACAGCTCCTCCTAATGCATTTGCTCCAGACTGAGAGGAACAAGCT
Source organism: Neomorphus geoffroyi (assembly GCA_033558235.1). Taxonomy (NCBI): domain Eukaryota; kingdom Metazoa; phylum Chordata; class Aves; order Cuculiformes; family Neomorphidae; genus Neomorphus; species Neomorphus geoffroyi. Next base: position 1,174,660 of record JAUMJM010000092.1, on the reverse strand, counting down.
AGAGATACCTTTTTCCCAGCCCTCAGCTAAGTCAGATAAAGTCCCTAAAGAGAGCATCACAAATGAAAATAAATTAGTCCCTTTATAAAGGTCTAAGACATAAAATACATAATAAAAAAAATAAGGCTTGTATAAGTGCCTATCTGCTAGGATTGATTTAAGCTCATTTGAACACAAACACGAAGTTTTTACTCCTTTCCTTTAAATGCATTTACATAAGAGCAGGAAAGATATTTTATTTGGATATTATTATCCCGAGAGAGATATTTGAAATGGGTTTTTTAAAGACAGTGAAACTTTGAACTTCAGTAGGAGTAGGTGTAGGTGTTGGGTCATTGGTTGGACAGGAGGATCTCAAAGGTCTTTTCCAGCCTTATGATACTGTGATATTGTGATATGATACACTAAAAAACACTTAAACATTTGTGCTCAAATATTAGTCTGAAAATACTCGCATTGCCAATAAGGGAAAGGAATCAGCAATTCATTAAGAAACTTGGAGGTCACCAGTTTACAATCTGTTTTCTATTTCTGCAATGATGAGAACTTCGCCCTCTCACAGCACAAATCCTCCAAGAATATTAAAAAAGGTGAGTAAAGCAGTAAAAAGACACCCTTCGCTGTTTGATATTGATCCTTACACAGTTGTTCCAAAGGAGGGTGTTTCTTCTTGAAAATATATACTGTCTTCTCTTCCATTGACAGCCACACTAACTCAGACGTCTTCTATCGACAAACGTGTCAGGCGTGTGCCCACTACAGCAGGTTTTTTCCTTAAAAGACCTCAGAAATGTATTTGTAATATTTGCAGTGATTTTCTACCTTTCAGAAGAAAATTAATCATGTTTTGTTCTATCTTCTTTCCCATCCATCCTGTTCCTCTCAAGCAACTGAAAACATCAGTTGTAACTGTGAGGCACTGTAAAATGGTGTTTTCTTCATTACTTCCCATCATAAACTACAGCATAATAATGCTGAATATTGCTCACAACTGCATCGTACTCCAGAAATAACTGCAGTATCTCCTTTTTGGCTCAGTAAACTCCATCTCTACATCGACAGATGTGTTTTCCTTAATCCAAAAAAAATCCCAGCTATAAAAGTTACTGATTCAAGCACTTCTAGAACATATTTATCATGTCCTCCTTGTCCAAATATAGTTCATATTTGGCACATGCTGCAAGAGAACAGAACACTGTAAGGCCAATCTAAACCTAGCTAAGGCCTTTGAAAGCAATGCCTACCTTCTGTGACCTATTCAATCTACTTTGAATTACTTTATAAGGATGGATCACTCATGAGGAAACACCGCAGATAGTAAGTCATTACATTTGTTTTGGGAAAGTGAGATATTCACGTATTCAGGGAGTTTATAGAACCGTGCAATTAGGAGAGATCCAGACAAAAGTGATTATAGTTGTGTATCACTGATAAAAGCTTTAATGGATTAATAATATCCATTTTAGATGAACACAATTTTTGACACATGAGCACAAAAAACTCAGTTCTGGAGACATGCAGTTGTATATACGCAAGCAATAACCTAATACCAATGTGAAGATAAAAGTCATCTAATCCGCACAGTTCTCTTCTAGGCATCAATTCCATAACTGGTTATTAGAATAATTTCAAATATTTTTCTCTGTCATAGTTACAACACAGTAAATTGTTAAATTCCAAAGAAAAAAATTACCAAAGTCATTTCAGACACCCTTTACGTGCAGAAATTCCACCCAAGATGACTTTAGACTTGTTCTTATTCTACAACCCTGAGACATGAAAGACCTGTTAAGTCATCTTAATAGAGAACTTGTCCCTAGGGTGTCTTCTGCAAGTGATTCATTTCATTGACTCTGATAGTAAAAGGGTCATAAGCAGAAGCAACAAATATGCAATGCAGCACTGCATGTGCATTCTGGATTTATTAGAGAAAAGGGAAAGTATTTCAGCACCAGAACCTAATACAGCGCTAAATACAGCATAAAACACAGTAAATACCTCTATGCCTTACTTTTATTATATATTTTACTAATATTTTAAGTCACAGTGGATTAAGCTATTTTACCTCCAACACAGGGCTCCTGAGGTGATAGATAAGAGCTACATCTTATTGCTACACTTCAAAATATTCTTATTTATATTTCATATGCAGTTTATCACACCTTAATTTAAATAGCTGTTAAATAACTGTTAATCCACACTTTGTTTCTCAACCCATTATATATTTTTACACTGCATTCGAGAAGCACAGTACTTGGAACATCTAAGCTGGTTTTGCTTTGTACATATCTAAAAATACATAGGCTTTCAAAGCCAGCAGTCAGTACACATCACTGCAACACACAACAGCAATGCGTAATAACAGAACATCTGTAGAAAGCATGGGATTCAGTTTTCAGCACAATGAACCAAGACTGATGTTGAAATATGTTTCTTTTTTTGATATGCTGATAGGATAAACACTGCCCTGGAACATTCCGTCCAAGGCAGGAGAAGTAAAAAAAAAACCTCCAAACCAAATTAGATGTTCAATGCTGACAAAGTGAGGAGGACTTTGCCCCTCCAAAATATAAAACATGCATTAGAAAAATTCAGTCAAAAAAACCCCCCAGTATTACAGTGCTACACATTCTTTGTGAAGAATGTACCTCATTCTTCATAGATAAACTCTATTTGTCCAGAAAAAGCTCAGAAAATGAGGTGAAGCACTCTGAGTGATGGACAAACAAAGTAATTCTTAAATGCATCTGTGGATAGGCACAATGAAAGGTCACTGAGTAGAGAACACGTAGAGAACACGTAAATCCTTGTAATATGTGTTAGCTTTCCTGAATAAAATGAACAAGAACTTCAAATGTATATTCAAGCACTGGCTTTTCCCCATAGTCAACAGTTCACAGAAGGCTCAGGATTCACAAAATCTTAGCTCTAACAGAAAATAAACAGAATGAATACAAGCAAAACTTTATCATGCTGCATCATCACACAAGTTTGGATGTTACTAACAGAAAAAACCAAACAACCAACCCCAACTTATGCTGTGGTATCTTTTGGAGCTTTTTTTACCTTGTTTTCTCAGAGGTACTAGATCATGTCATAATAAAGCACTGCAGCCTTATTGACTTCGAAACAGCAGGCAAAGATTAATGCAGTACAACAGCTTTTATGAACTCACCAGTAGTGTAAAGGCTGGAACTGGAAATTCAGGAGACAGACGTAACCACAAGAACACCCATGCATCTACTACAGTGTCCAGATCTTCACAGTTTTCTTTCTTGTTTCTTTCTTTGGGGTTTTTTAACACTAGGTGTGCTTTTAGCTAAACCTCAGCACTCCTTATACTTCAAAGAACAATTATTCAATACAGTTTATTTTTCTGTGCTGACTCTGAAGCAAAGTCATAACCATATCCAGCCAGTGCTTCTGCATTGAATTACAAAAAACTTTGGATCCCTGCTTGTGATGTAGCTTTTTGCTGATGGCACTTGTTAAAGATAGGCACAGCAGACAAATCATGCAGAAAAGAAAAAGCAGAGTCTTTAAAAAAAAATTGTCAAACATCAAATTCACTGAACTTAATTAACTTTGAACGTGTAACACCTTACCTTCTGTCCTGTAAGACAGCAAAAAAGGTCTTCAATGTAAGATATAACATGGAAATGCCCTCAAAAAGTAAGTGCATCCAAAAAAAAAGGCTTCTTCCCTATAACTACGTGGGAAATACCATCCTGATTACTTTTGTCAGCTCTTGCTACATTTCACTCAAAAACATTCATAAGCTATTCAAAAAAACCTCACTTGGGAAAATGTAGCTGTTTATCAGAACATTAACATCAGGTTCCTATAGATCTAAGCCAATTGATTTGATTCTTTACCAGCAATATAGATAAAAAATACAAATAAACTATATTTCATGAACATCCTGCAGTTCCTCTGAGAGCAGCTGTTACTGTAAACATGTTTCGCTAGAGGCAAATTCTGTTCTCTCTCTTTTCATATAATTCCTGCTTTCCTCTAATTTTCAAGGTTGCTTTAGTAGGAATAAGACAATAGACAGAGCCAAGCCAGAGAGCTCTGTATTTTAACTTTTACAAAAATGCTTCCCTACACAGTAACAGCTATTTTATACATCCAAACCTTTTTCCAAATCCTAAGAAGGCAAAGTTTGAGTCCATTCTTTGTTTTCATAGAATAACTTGGGTTGAAAGGGACTTGAAGCCCATCCAGTTCTACCCCTGCCATGGGCAGGGACACCTCCCACCAGCCCAGGTTGCTCAAGCCCCATCCAACCTGGCCCTGAACGACTCCAGGGATGGGGCACCCACAGCCTTCCTGGGCACCCTGTGCCAGGGCCTCCCCACCCTCATTGGGAAGAATTTCTTCTTAATGTCTAATCTAAATCTCTGCAGTTTAAAGACATTTCCTCATGTCCTGTCACTCCAGGCCCTTGTAAAAAGCCCCTCCCCAGCTTTCCTGGAGCCCTTTCAGCACTGGGAGCTGCTCTAAGGTCTCCCCAGAGCCTTCTCCTCTCCAGGCTGAACAACCCCAGCTCTCCCAGCCTGGCCTCACAGCAGAGGGGCTCCAGCCCCCGCATCATCTTCGTGGCTTCTTCTTGTGGGTTTTTTCAGGGAACACTTCTACAAACTATAACACCCTACATCACCACCGTGCTGAAGCTCCTCAGTACTAACATGCCATTTTCTGCATGAGATTTTGACTTATCGTATGAATTCTGCTCATTTCAGTTACAGTTCAGTTAGTATAAACATTTTGCTTTATTATAAAAACAAAGAAGAAATATGTTCTAGCTGATTTTTCTAAAGTCCCCTACAAAATCTAAGTAAACATCTGCTTCTTTGTATTAGAGGGGAACTGGTGCAGGGAAGGACTCAGTACCACAGAGGTCACATACACATTGATTATTTTATCATTTACTAATACGACAATCATTTCGCATTAAAGACACAGAAGCAGAAAAACACATGAAGGAGAAAGTATTTATGTACAGTGAAAATAGATTCACCAAGGACAAATGCTTGATCAATCAAATTGTCCTCCTTGCGACAAAAGACTGCAGACTGGACAAGTCATCGCATCTCACAGGGCTCTCATTTGGAAGATGAGGAAGCCCAAGCTGAGATAAGGCGTTAGGTGGGTTGTAAACTGGCTGCACCACCAAGCCCAGTGAGATTAAATCTCACTTGGCTGGTGGCATGTAAAATGCCACGCAACACCAGGAGTTATTATTGTTTGATATCTTTATCAGTAAACTGAAGGAAGAAACAGAATGCATTGACAGCAAATATGGTGACAGCAACAGCTTGGAAAGGGGGAAACTGCAATGCCACGTGATAGAGCTTCAACTTGATAAACCAGAAGACTGTGCCAACAGGAAAGTAAGAAGTAGAAAGTTGCACAGCTGGGCCACAATGACCCTACAGGTCAGTACAGACCCGGAACAGACTACAGCACTGCTGAAAAGGGATTACTGCTGCAGGTGCAAGACTAACGTGGGCCAGCTCAGGGCTATAATGGAGCCAAACTCTTCTCAGCATCAGAAAGAACAGGAGTCAAAAGAAAAGGTGCAGCTCGGGAGGTTCAAACCAGCCTCAGACTTTTTCCCTAGAAGCTGGCAGCACAGCAGTGGAAGAGGCTGTCCAGAGGTGGTAGAAACTGTAGCCTGGACATCTCCAAAACAAGGCAGACAAAGCCAGAGCTGGAATGATCTCATGCTCTCAACAGCTTTGTTTCAATAATGAGGTTGGACAAGATGTACTATAGAGGTCCCTTACGCACCACAGGTTTGTGATTCTCATCTGAAAGGAATTCTCATTTGCAGGAATTCTTCCATATCAACAAGATACTTTTTTTTAGCAAGATTCTTAATATTAGCCAAGAGAAGTCTATTTTCACATAAAATTTACCTGTTTTAAGAAGAGATTTTCACATGCAGGTACAATCAACTTTTGCTAAAACTAGATTCGTTAACTGTTTCAAGTACTGTTCCTGAGAAAAATGCCTCCAGATTTCATCTGTTCAGTAACTGGTACAGTAACATCTCCCTAAATCTAAAGCAGTATTGCTGTCGGGTAGAAGGAACATCTGTGATAGCTGCTGTGTCCAAGCAAAAGAAGGAACTGCAAATTTGCCTCCACATCCTCATCCTTCCCTAAAGCTTTTGTCTGTGAGAAACGTTCAGCATTAACTGAAAGCTTGACCTTAGATTAATTGATTTATTGGCTTGTGGCACAGCAAAATATCTCAGTCTCTTGAGGACAAATCTTGACTGCAGGGCTTTTGTTTCAGTATGTATCTGTGTGGTAGTAAAGACAAAATTAAGTCTTGATCACAGCAGACATCATCAACATCACGTTTATGTCTTAGGCTCGTAACAAAAGAGTCAATTTTAGATTCAGGCCTCTCCATGTGCTCACATTAAAGCTGGGTCGAAATAATAAATTCAAAGCTTTGCAATTCATACATAACTAAAATTCCAGTCCAGGCTGTTACTAACAGACATTTTCTTTATTTCACTGTGTGGGTTTTTCTCTGGCCTGAAAATGCCTCCAGCACACTACTGTAAAGTTTACTTGGCTTACCTTTTACTATTTTGTCCATTTGTCTGCCACCGCTCCTGTTACACTGAACAGGGACTGTTAGTCTGTAGACTTCCGTAGCAAACCCCAATGGCAACTACTCTCTCTCACTGAATGCGAAGGAATTCTGCTTTCCCAAAGCCAGAACCACTCCATGAACACACGTACGGCATTTTCAAACCAGCACCTCTGAGCTTTCTGCTGCAATGTCTCACTCACTTGGGAAAAGCTCCCATATAAACATCAACCAATTCACTTACAGTCATTCATAACCTCGTACCAACTCAAACAAAATCCAGAGTAGCTCAGTGCCCTAGCAGACACCCCCAGAGATCAACCATAAAACCAGATGCTTCACAAGGAAAAAAGTAAAGATTTAGCACCATCCACTTTTTATACACAACATCCCAACCTACTTGACTTCAGCTGAGGGGTTAAATCCCACATGTCTCACCTACCAAGAGCATTCTGGGCAAAGCAAGTCTAGAATGAGGTGTTTTCACCCATCTGGTTACATGTGAGGCACGGCACAGGTAAGAATTCGAAGCTGAAAGGAGTGGGAGACAAAGTCTAAGACACTATTCCTTAAGAAAAGGCACACCCAGCTGAGACAAAGACCTCAGATTTGGTCATCAGCTTTTGAAATCATTTCAACACTTTGTAGAAAGCACTCAGGATGCTCAAAAAAAAATGGCAAATTCATCAGTTTATCCAAAGCAGGTTAGTCAAGACGATTACACTGTTAAAGGGAAGGAGGCAGTGTTCATTTTCCTACATCATTGCATAAAGTTACTGTGAAGCCAGCACTCCCGGTGCCTGATTCTCAAGCTACAGAAACATTTCTCATAAAAGTATCCCACTAAACCAGTAAATAAATACACGTTGCCATCTGCTAGAAACGGGGAACAACAGTTCACAGCAAATCTCTATTTGCACCATGTACAGTAGCTGTAAACTACTTGTCTAATTTGGCAAAGGGGACATTAGAGAAACTTTACAAGTCTTTGCACTTGTTTATGATGAGACATTAATTTGTATCATTCCTGATTAATCCATGCAAATACTTTCGATCTATAAATAAAACTCCCCGTTGAAGTGCACGAAGCCAATTCAAAACAAGACATTCTTTTCCTGGAATGTGAGCAGCTGTGCAGAAAATAATTGGGATTGTTAGTCAAGAACTGCTATTTCAAAGTATTCCCCATGTAAACATGTTTTTTGTTATTCTACTCTACTATTCTACTCCATTATTCTCTATTGCACTTCTATTTACATTATGATATTGTAACTTCTTGATAGCACTAGTGAAGAGTTAAAGGTAGAGAGCCTTGTTTCTTTTAGCAGGGGAGCCACACCAGTGTCCCATCCTCCCCCAAATTATCTGTTATCAAAGCAGGGATCAGCACAAAGCAATACGGTTTCATCCCACAGAACACTATTATACAATAATCATCATACGACTATAAAACAGCTTGAAAAGGCAAATTCTTAAATGTGCCCAACAGTGACCCTTGAAGCACTTCTTAACTATTTTCTTTCTCAGCAAATCTTCCGATATACTTTATACCTAGTTTATAATCTCACTTTAATTTTCATTCCATTCCTGAAACTCTGCCACTGTCATGCCTGAACTGCTGGATCACACTCTTAATTATACTATTCAAAAAAAAGAAAAAATAGTTTCTGACATTGTACAAGTCTTGGGCATGAATTCATTTCTGTAGTGAATAAAGTAAAAATTAAATTTAATATCACAGCATGATCAAACCTATTCCCAGTGTCCACACATCTGGGCTCTGGAAATACAGATTTGTCTTCAGAAGAGGTTGTTGTTTTTGGGTTTTTTTTAAAAAAAAAAAAAAAAGCCTTGAGAATCAGCATTTGTTTTGTCTGGCTGTAATCCTCTCTATTACTATGTCTCTTGGTAGTCTCCAGTTACAGAAGTTACACACTACAGAAAGTCAAGAGCTCAAATGAGTTTTCCTTTATATTTAATGTTGTCAATAGGAAATGTGTTTAATCACTTACATGTAGGAAGTTACAATTTTTAAACTATTTATTGACAGATTTCCAGTTGGTCAAGAATACCCTAGGCAGTTTGGTTAAAAAAAGAAGTGGTTTAGAGTTACTTTTCAAAGAAGTAGCTGGATTGGTAACTTCCTGAAAACTTCTTCTCCAGAGAACAGACAGAAGGTGGCAAAACGTCAGGTAAGCAGCAATAGCTCTGAAATCCTCTACTTGGAGTTACTGGAAATCCAAGGCATGATCCCTGCACACCAGACTGCCCATGAGATGAGCACATCCCAAACAACTGTTACAGCCATCAGCTTTGTGTAAGAACCCAAAGCTACAGCGAGGGGTGAGGACACAGGGGCTAAAAGAATGGTACCAAGCACAAAAGTTGAGCCTGGTTTTACTCCCTCCCACTTAGTTTCACAATTTTATCATCAATTAAAAAATCCTGCAACAACTTCTTAAACCTGTTTTTGCAAGCAATCAAGAGATAGCTCTCTGGTAACGAAACTTCTATCTGAAATAATTTACCACTGGTTAGAGCATAACTTTTTTAGTTATTTTAATGCTAGTTTTATATTAGCTAGTTTTATATTAGTTTAGTTTTTTGAAAGCTCTCATATTTAGTACCTATGTATTAAGTGATATTATTAAGTGTATACGTGATTAAGGTGATTAAAGAATCAAACACAATATTCAACCAAAGAACAAGCAGTATTTCGCATAGTTCATATTAAAACATACATTACATTTATTGACTAGTAAAAATAACACTTAGTATATATGTCCCAAATTCTGTTTTCAAGGCTTGTTAGTATATATATCCCAACTTCTCTTTTTGAGGCTTGTTCTAAGAATGTGTCTTAAATTACATTTTATTGCACAGAAAACTTGACACAATTAAATCATATTAAATGAACATGATTAAGGGTGCAAAATCAGACATGCTAAAGTTAAAACACACTAATATTAGGAAGTAACATGCTCTGCATTATTTCTAAAAGCAAACAAATATTATGAGAGTGATCCTGCGTTATTCAACAAGAATTTATTTATTGTACACTATTCAAATCCTGCTCTGAAGTCAGAAATTCCTAGTATGCTTTTCTACACCACTTTCCAATGTAATATCAGAATACTCATGTATTCTTTTCATAAAATGTGTATTGTGAAGGAGGGGTATTTTCCAATCTGCAAAGTAAGGAAATCAAGGCACAAGAAGCTTAAGATCAAAGATATTAAATGACTTAAAATAGCAAATATGAGATTCCTAGACCTGAATTCCACAAGGACGTGATATTGAGCAATGATTCATATATTCAATATTCAAGCCCTGTGTTAAAGCACTCCACACAATTCCAAAGGTGAGGCCAGTCAGTTGTCGAGCTAATAGCTCACTGCTGCTAAAGGTGCCCATCTTCATTCCTCTCCCTTCTGTTCTTCCAGATCAGCGGTTCTACTCCTGACTTGCACAGCTCAGTATCTGACTATTCAGCATATCAATATACCCCAAAGAACAAAAATAAAACAAGGATAGCCACAAAAAACGATGAGCTTCTGCTGACTCAGTGAGCTAACCTAGCGATCAAACTAGGATTTAATGCAAAGGAAAGAGAACAGGACTTCCCCTCTTGGAGGCTGTGGTCTGTTGGATCACGTCACGCGTGGCACTCAGCTGAGTGACTGCCGCCTTTGCAAATCCAACTGCAATCGCTCAAGAGCACAGAGCAACCAAAACTGGCAGCTATCCCAGGAAAAAAACCTGGAGTCACAAGCCTTTCTAACATGGCATCAGCAAGAAGAAAAACCCACCTCATTTCCCCAGGAAACAGATTTTCTGATTTTAACCCATCACCACTGCGTTCCTAAGGAGCAAAGCTATCTGTGAGAATTTACTTCCAGGAACACTGGACACTCCACCTTGAGTTGCAAAAACCAGAAGGAGCTCATAGGCAATAATAAATTCTGCCATACTTTAGCACTGACCCTTCTACACCTCTGACTGCCGGATTCCACAAACAGCCCACACAGAAATCAAGTACAAACAAGAAATTACACCTCCTGGGCACTGCATGAAACAGAAACCCTGTTGATAACAGGACATGCAGATAAATAATGAAAGACATTATAGCAAAGAGCAGATCCAATTTATTTTATCAAAATTCTAGCATTTACCAGGTTCTGAGGGTTTTACTTTGGAAACTTCACAACTTACTTTCATACTTACTATGCATTCGCCAAGCCCCTAAACACCCCTTTTTAAAATGAAGGAACGACAGTTCAGTCGCATGAAATATGACTGAGGGTCAAAACCGATACGTATTTGCCATAGTAGCTATGCCACGTGGGCAGTGACAACTTCGGACTGAGACTACAAAACAAACAGATATAAATTGTCTCTGGGCAACAAGACCAGGCCTTAGGGCTTCGCTCCATAAATACTCCTGGCTATGCTGATGCAACTGTTCACAGGAATGCACGGGGCATCACAGCACCGAGGTGTCCTGGGGGGTTAATATAAAAACAAGGAAAAATAAAAACAAACCATAAACCAAGCACCTTTTAAGCACAGTTAACTTCATTAGCAAAATTTATACAGCCAAAAAAGAATTAGACTTCAGTGGAGGATGAGAGGGAGGAATATCAAATTGTATTTTACACAACACAACGGAACAGCGTTTCGTTAGTCCAAACACTGCATTTCTTCTCCCTGGTTTGATTCAACATGTGATCTGCTCAGTGGGAATTGCAAGGGTTGAGTAACTGAAAAATTCAAGAGTCCAAACACTCCTGTTATTTTCAACTCCTTTGTCCTTATTTTGACAGCAATGTTACTTCAATGGACTACAAGTTCCTTGCCAGAATCTCTTTCCTGACTTTGTGGTTTGTATTTGCATGCAGTGCTTTCGCAGGTTTTGATCCAAATAATTGGAATTTGCCTGAAGCACAGGTAACTAATAACCAAATTCTGACAAGCATTGGAAAGTCTGAACAACTCTCCTCCTTTTTTAGTTGTTCCTCGGTTGCAGATAGACTTCATTCTCCTTATTCCCTCCTGAAAGGGAGAAATACTTTTTCCATGGAATTCTTGGAAATATTGTTGAGGTATTTCTAACTCCACAAGCATTTTCATTATCATGCCAATTTTTAAGCTGCTTTTTTTTAAAAAAATTCCTTTTATTTTTTTATTTGCTGCATTCCACACCAGTATAAAATAAGTGGCTAATATTTTTCTGATGGACTCATTAGTCACAAACCACTTGTTCCAACGATAATTATAGGTAACATTAATGATCAAGTTGCAAAATTTATTTTTAAATCAAATTAAGGCTTTTTCTTTTACTTGTTTTTGAACAGCAAAATCCTTGACTGAGCTATATTACAGAAGATGTCTGAATTACTGGAAAGAACTTGAGCCTGCTGTTTCCATCCCTTTATTCAACTTTTGGTACAGTAAATCAAACCAGCTCCTACGCTGATGTCTGGCAATCGATACACAGCATTCAAGTCTGTACAGGGTTTGGGCAGTTTATTATCAACTTACTGGCTGTAATTAAAATAACAAGCAATCAAATAGTAATCTAAGTATTGAAAATACTGAAACACACAACTTGTTAGCCAGCCTTTTACAGACCTAGCTATCCAAATGTTTTTCATATAATTTCGGTACTTTCAGAAAGCTGCAAGCGCAAAGTGTCACAAGCTAGTTTATTCTACTTTTCACTCCTACTAGTCCTGAGTTGACTCTTAACTATCTCTCATGAGTCACCAATGAAACATCAATTTCCATTCTTCAGAGCTCCTACAATACTATTTCCCAGAAGACTAAAACAGAATGACAATACTTGACAGACATTTTACAAAACTTAAATTTCATTTTCCAAATTCCGTCTTAGCAAAAACTGTATAATCCTCACGTAAAAGTGTTACCATTCTAAATATTTCAGAGAGGAAAAAAAAGTTCAAAACAAATGAAAGCATCCTCTTAGATGACTCCCTAGCTCTCCTCTTTAAAAACAACTAATTCATAAGGCTTCTTATCATCAAATGCTTATATACTCCAAATGTTCAAACTACAAAAGGTTCTGGTATAGTATTTATTCTTCATTAACTCAGAAAATGAAAATACATTTACTAAAATATATGTTCAAACCTGAATTTAATGCACTTGGGAATTAAACAAATTTTAATCAGAGAAAGGAAAACTTAATAAATGTTTCTGAGACTCTGCATAGTCGGTCCTGCGATTTCCCTGTAGCAACACAGACACTGCGAATGGAAAACAAGGAATGCAAATCTATGAGTAATTCTAGTAATACGAGATACTCATTATTTTAAATTACAACATGCAAGAACATTTACAAAACAGCCAGCAAATTCTCTTTTCCAGCTTCTCCAGAATAGAAGTGAAACAATATAAGCTATAATTTAAGATTCAGTTAAATACATAGACACATTCTTGGTTAGTTTTTAATATACTAAAGAGGTTCGGCTGCAACATAAAAAACCCAAGAAAGACAAAGTGACCCACAAAGTAATACCACCTAGATACCTTTATGGTTAAAGTTATTTTATATCAATTCTTTCTACAGGGGAGAGTTTCAAAAATCATTCTGGTAGCCTAACATAATTTATAGGGGCTAAGCTACTATAAAAGTAGCACAAGAATTTCTTAATATAATTTCTTTATTATTTACCTATTTTGTTTTCTAGTTCACGTTAACAATCATCGCAAATTTACTACTACAACATAGAGCCATTGTCTGGAACAAGCCAGACAGGAATGCAAAATACAGTGTAGCAGACTTCATGGGACTTCAATTTTCAAGCAAAGGTACCCAGAGAGCAGTTTGTACTAACAAGTGAGATGAACCAGCCCCTCCGCAGAACACAAGAGAAAAAGCCCAGAGCCGTTTCTAAACTTGCACAGACCGCTAAGACAACGTATGCGATTCTAGGGGAAGATATCAGACCTTCTATTGATTTATCTTTAAAACTTCTTGGGTAAGTGGTTCCACCTGTTTGGATAGCTAGAAGCATACTCTCTGCTATGGAAATCTCAGTGTGAGGGGGGAAAAACAATCAGACTGTGGAAGTTTTAGTAGCTTCTGTGGGCATAAATCAGTTTTAATTCAGGGGCAACCAAACGAATCCCAGTCCCTGCCATACTAACGTAGTACATTCCACACAGCCTTGCTTCGATTTCAGAACCACATGAAGTACTGCCATGTTTCCATGGGCTATTTTGGCAACAGAAAGCTGACAGTTCTTCAAATCATCCAAAAGGAAGTTTTCAAGAATTTGACCCTGGGAGACAAAAAGAACCAGGTTTGAGAGCACAAAACTTTTTCATTGCCATAATGAAACATAAGAATTTAGCTGCCAATCAGCCACTGAAAACAGTCTGGGAAACAGTCTTACTAAACCTTTGGATCAATGGACAGTTCAAACTGCACAGTCTAAAAAATATTTAAGTATTTCCACATCAAAACTCTGATTTTTTCAAAATAGCTAGCGAATAGGTTTCCATCCAGACACTTTAGAAGCAAATCTGCTATAAAAAAAAATGAAGGTATTTTGAGTACTAACTTTCAGTAGATAAAACTTAAAAAAATACAGTCATTACTGAGTGCCTGCTTTAACTAAAGGTTCATTTGACAAATTTCATCAGACTATTTCTGCAGGTGGGCCTCTTAAGATCCAGCTTAATTAGATTCGCAAAATCCCTTGGGTCATGAAGAACAAAAGTTACTCTTTCTCCAGCATAACTTTGGGTGATCTGTCCAGACACACCATGACATGACCCAAATAAAATCGTCAGCTCTAGAACTGTAGACAAAATTATCCTTACAGACCAAAACCAGATAAATCTAATCCAATTTTTGGGCACAGGCTTCAGGCAGAACAGTAAATACAGTCATTTTCTTCAAGAGTCTCCTTTGGGTTACTACACATGACTAAGTCTACGCTGGGAGGACACCAAGACTTTTTCATTAAATCTCTCATCTTTGGCAGGATGGGAGGGGAGAAACCCTCCAAAAAATAAAAACCAACGGACTTCAAACACTTCCAGAAGTGCACAGGGTGAAAGGGTGCAGACAGTGAGAGCAGAATTTGGTCCACACACCTGAATTCCAACCAATTTCTGCTAGAGATTCAGCAGTCTACACCGGGGCACACGGCTAAAGGACAAGGGATGCAAATGCAGAGCTTTTATTGCTTAAGTAGTAATTGCACAATTCCGTAACAGTAGGTCAAACAGCTTTGGAAATTAAGAATAAAATTCTTTAAAAACTCCACTTTCAGAGAAAACAACTTCATTCATGTGGAAGCATGAACATAATGAACTCCCAAATGCTTTAGTGATATAGTCATGAGGGCTGAATAACCATTTACACAAATGCACTTAGGGAGTTCATAAAATACCGGGCCACACCAGAATAACAAACCCACAGGATGAAAACGCTCCAGAGCTGCGTCTCATATCTTTAAAGCCAAACTGCAGAAGAGGAAAAGCTGGCACCTTCTGAAGAGAGATTTTTCAAAAGCGACGAAAAACAAAACCCAGATCGCACCAAGCCATTGACTGGCGCTCCTGAACAGCTGCATACTAATGTCCCCGCATACATTAGAAAGTATTAAAGAACACTGAAGCGAACAGACAACTGGAATCCTAGCAAACTAACCAACAGCACACAGTACTTACAGCTTCACACTGGAAAGTAGTCAAACGTGCCAGTTACTGCTGACAGCTCACCGCCCAAGAACACACGGACCAAACAAAGAAACAAAAAAATGTTGACTCGCAGTTATATCCCACTCACTAAAACCCACAATAAAAGGAAAAAGTGAGAGGTACTGAAACTTTTCATGGTTGTCCTATTCTATTCTTAGATTCACAGAAAAAGAAACTGGAAGAGAGCTCAAAAGGTCACCTGGCCTGCTCCTTTCC
Organism: Neomorphus geoffroyi; assembly: GCA_033558235.1. Taxonomy (NCBI): domain Eukaryota; kingdom Metazoa; phylum Chordata; class Aves; order Cuculiformes; family Neomorphidae; genus Neomorphus; species Neomorphus geoffroyi. The sequence goes on along the minus strand of JAUMJM010000092.1, from coordinate 1,159,099 downwards.
CAAGCCCGGATCATCTATACTTCTCTCATTCCTAACAGAAGTTGTCCAAACTGGAGCTGAAGGTCTCAGATAACAGAGACTGTGTAGGATTTCCAGGCAGCTGATCCCGGAGTTTCTGTATCATTATGCTTTAAAAGAAAATCTTTTGATTTTAACAAAGTTCTTTCTGCCTGACTTTCTCTTGCTGTGCTCAAAGTTCATTACTTCTTGTACTCTCCACCATGACTCTACAAGAACTTCCTGCACTCCTGAAAGGTGTTACGTCTACTCTTAGTAAGCTTCTCTTCCGATTAAACTCTTAATCCTTTTATTCCCCCCTTTTCAAGTCAGGTTTTCCAAGACTCAGGTTATATGACAACTTAATACAATTTAATATTTAAGAAAATTTAATACAATTTAATGATTTATATCTTGTCAATTGCAATGAAATCCACAGTCAAATGGAGTATCATGAAACAAACAAAAAACTTGAAAGAGTCTTAGAATAACCCCATGCCAAGTAAACATTTTAAAATGCTGCATGTGAGAGACCGAAGGGATTCTGTGGTCTCAATACTTTAGTCAACTTCAACATCAGGTGAAATAATGCAGCACAATTTTATCAGTAACTTTGACTGATAAAATCCTAGAATCACGGAATCGTTTGGACTGGAAGGGATCTTAAAGTCCATCCGGTTCCAATTCCCCTCTGCCATGGGCAGGGACCCCTCCCACTGGATCAGGGGGCTCCAAGCCCCATCCAACCTGGCCTTGAACACCTCCAGGGATGGGGCAGCCACCACTGCTCTGGGCAACCTGGGCCAGGGCCTCCCCACCCTCGTTATGAAGAACTTCTTCCTAATGTCTAACCCAAATCTCCCCTCTTCCGGTTTAAAACCGTTCCCCCTCATCCTATCACTACAACCCCTTGTAAAAAGCCCCTTCCCAGCTTCCCTGGAGCTCCTTCAGGTACTGGGAGCTGCTCTAAGGTCTCCCCAGAGCCTTCTCTTCTCCAGGCTGAACAACCCCAGCTCTCCCAGCCTGGCCTCACAGCAGAGGGGCTCCAGCCCTCTGATCATCTTCGTAGCCTCCTCTGGCCCCACTCCAACAGTTCCATCTCCTCCTTATGTTGTGGATTCCAGAACTGGACACAACACTCCAGGTGAGCTCTCACAAGAGCAGAACAGAGGGGAGGAATCATTTCCCTTGACCTTCTGGTGGTGCTGCTTTTGATGCAGCCCAGGACACAGGTGGCCTTCTGGGCCATCACGAGCAAAGTGACAAGCCAGATGTTTTTGCTAAGACAACTATGACACTGGCAAGCACCCGCTTATCTTCAGCGCTCGCATTCCCTTATCCTAAACTACTCATACTGGTGGAAACCAATAACTACAAACCAATACACAGAGCAGTCATGTCAACAGCTTCCATTTCACGACCCATGCCTGGCTGACAGCTCACACATCCCCCCCACCAGCCATTTCAGTCTATGTCACTTCACAGGAAAATATTTCAATTACAGATTCGTTTCCTTTATTTTGTCTCACTATTAAATATGCTATATTACAAAAACACCTGACCCAAATAAACACAAAAAGCAGATGTTCTTTTCTGAGATAATTCTTCTAGAAATTGATCAAATAGAAACAGAAAAAGCTGCAGTTTCTTTAAAACAAAATTTTTTTTATAGATAATTACCAAACCTTAGGTCAAAATTGAAAACCTCATCTGTGAATAAGTCTAATTATTGACTGTTCTGCAAAATGACTTGATGTCAGCCAGACTTTTTATTAAAAGCAACATGCTTTAACACCACAATCAACTTATCAATATTCAGCCCTAAATTTTTGGAGGCTAACAGGCAACACCAGAAAACACATCAGAACGCAAAGTGCACAAGTAATTTCTGGTTGCTCAAAAAAATAATAGTAAAATTAAACTGAGAAGGAATACAGAGGAACCCTAAAGATATTATCATAACTTCACCCTAGTGATCACTTGGCCATACCATGACTTACACCGCAGTATTTCTAGATTGCCAAGATTATCCCTACTAATTTCAATAGAAGTAAAAGGAAGAAACAGCTTTCATCTTTAGGAGGAAGAGCCATTACAGCACCCGTGATAAGTTTTAATACCAAACAGATGTTACTGTTTTATATTGTTTTGCAGTGTTTTACTGTGCCACAATGCCCACTCAGACATAAGACAGAGGTGGCAGTTATTGCCCTACCTTTCAAGTCTATGTCATCTTTGTAGTCCATCAACTATAACCCAAACCCGTTAAACCCCCACAAAACTATACAGAAAGCTAGAAACACCATATAAATGTGGCTTGATCAGCATCGGCTATGACAACAGTTTTATATAATAAAGTCAAACCAGAGCAAAGTAACTTCTATGTCATCTTTAAATCACACATTTCCTTCCTGTTATCCTGAAGCATGGAGATCCACACCTCATAAAAGCAGCAACCACTTCAGCCAGGAGCTCCAGCAGCAACCACTTCAGCCAGGAGCTCCAGAAGCCCCTTCCAGGGTATCAGTCTTGCTTCAACAGAAATTTTTGGAACACCGAAGGGTTCAACTGTTCGGGTTTTTTTCAGTGACCAAAGAAGAATCTAAGGTGCTACGGCATTAATTCCTCACCAAATAAAGCATTTTTTCAACAGAAGCATGCCTCTGTCTAGAGTGCATGCCCACAATCAACCACCTTCCTAATTTTGATCTGGAATTAGAACTAAATGGTTGCTTCAATAATACAAAATCAAGTATGAAGCTCATCCTCCAAAATAAATTCCCTTTCTCCTCCTGTTTCAGAGCTTACTCAAACTCTTAAAGCATAAAGTTATATTGTTTAATCGTAGAATCATAGAATGGCCTGAATTGGAAGGGACTATGGGAGTCATCCAGTCTAATCCCCCTACAGTGAGCAGGGACATCATCAACCAGATCAGGTTGCTCAGAGCCCCATCCAACCCGACCCTGAATTTTTCCAGGGATGGGGCATCTACAACCTCTCTGGGTAACCTGTGCCAGAGTTTCACCACCCAAATAATAATAATCTGAATATCATAATTCTTAACACAACCCACATGGATGCAATGATCCACGTTTGAAACATGAAGAATTGAAAACCAACAGCACACTTATTTATTCTGCTTTTACATGTGAAGTACATTATAGGGTTAACAAAGTTGGCTAAGTTCAGTCTTCTTTCTCACCTTCCCTTCCCCCTCTCCACTAAATTAAGAATATTGAAAAAAATGTTTGGGTTGCCACCAAATTTTTTTTAACACCAAATTGTGAGACATCTGTGAGACACTTCATACCAAGCACAACTGTGTCCAAAATGTTTTATTACATTATTGATCTTATAACACATACTTCTCCAAACAATCCCTATCATGAAATCTTTCTTTACAAGCCTGTGTATAGAGAAGAAAAATAAGTAAATACAAATGGTCAGTAGTTTGTTTCAAATCTTTTTGCCATTGTAAATCCCCAATCAAAAAGAGCAGTAAAAGGGAATCATACTTAGTTTGACAAACAGCAGCTACGAAAACAAGACAGCGTTTTCACACTGCCTCCTGCTCTATGATCTCACTCAATCATATCCTCCCCGGGTAAGAGACTTCCAATATCAAAGAAGCATCACTAACTTGAGAAAAGTCATGGAAAGAATGAATAGGGAAGACTTCTCACTGGGGAGGACATCACACCATCTCACTATTCAAATGCATAATTATATTTGCAGGCTCAGACAGTGAATTTTGTGCTCTGCTTAAATAGATATTAGGTCTCAGTAAGTGATCCATCTACACGCCACAAAGAAGGAAGAAGATGAAGACCATAAAGTTTAGAGCCATAGCACTAAATGCAGTTGGTGAAAAGATGCCAGATGTTTTTTTCTAGAAAAGAGGAACGATCGTAGAGATCATCAGGTGACCACACAATCACTGTAGGACAGTTTTTGCTCTGAAGGAGCAGAAAGATCCATTGAAACATTCCTCTTCAAACTTCTACGTGTTGCAGAGATACTGCCGAGGCTGAGCCTTCTTGCTCAGCAGTGTGACAAAAGGGCAGATATTTGAGACTGCAGCCTGTCACCACCTCACCTGCACTCTCATTTACTCTATCAGAGCCCGTGAGCAAGAGCCTCCTGCTGCCGCTCAGCTCAGCACATTCACTGCACTCCCAAGTGAGCTCCACTCTAATCCACCTGCACCACACATCAGTTCTCACAGAGAACTTTTAATAGTCACAGTTACTCCACTACAGCTTGTGTGAATCCATCTTCTGTTTCACATCCTGACAGACTCTTCGGGGATACACCGCTTTTCAGATTGACACTGTCCAGCAGAACAGAAAACTGATCTCAAACCAGGCTTAACAAGGCACTGTATTGCAGCTACACGGATGTTCTGAGAGATGAATCTCTCACAGACACACGTCTGAAAATAGAGAAGTCTCAGGACTCTTTTTGGACCTCTGAAAACTCAAACAATGGAAGCTTTTGGTCTATCAATGCAAATTTCAGACTCTTGTTGGATCTGGGGTTTGCAATTGGCAATACGACAAATTCTTTTCCCACACAAGAATCATAGCAGAAATTCCCCCTAATGCTTACTTAGCACAACCTTCCTAATTACTCAAGAGTCAACGCTGAAGAGGAAAGCCTTCATCACAAAGTCTGCCCTGGGACACAACCGCCAACTGCCGTGGCACATTCGTCTTTGACAACATGAAATATTTTTGGATGAATGAAATGTTATTTTCTTTGGTATCAAGACTGAAGAGGGACAGGATGCTTTTTCATTCTGCTGACAAGCTGCACCCACAACGCTCTAAGGGACACTCCAGCATCTGACAAGAAAATATTGCTGGAGAACACTTTTTGATACATTACTTATTTGTTAGAATGCCACATATTACTCATTTTGTATATCTACCAGGTTCGTTACGCAATGATTTCAAGAAAACTATATTCTTCCTTAGAGAATCAGCACGTACGTAATAAACAGCAATTTCTTTGTTCCTGTATAGTGATAGCTAATGCACCAATATTTTATTTCATTTAAAATTTAAACTCAATTTTGTTTTAATTTAATCACAAGTTAACTATCCAACCCAGAGGTACGTATCCAGATGTTGAACAACTGAAAAATAGAATGTTGAATTATAATCTAATGCCTTATCCTATTCTTTTTCTAAGAACTATTTCTATTGTCAGTCTTGACATCAGTGTCAACACCGATTTGAAAAAATACTGAATCAGGCTGCAAACTGTGTAAAACTTTCACAGCAGTGAAACTAAATAATGCAGCCATAAGTATAAAGAGAAATGGATTATTTTGACAAGTAGCTGGGCATAACACTATTTCTACATTAAAATTTTACTACGATCAAGTTGATGAAACTTACTACATTTCTGCTATCAAAGTGTACCAAGTCTAAGCCAGAACTCTACAAATACCTCTTAAAAATCATAGTAAAATTATCTGATCTTTATAATACTTGGTTACATCACACCTTTCATTTCAAGGCCCTAAAGCACATGCAGAGACTCATGATTGCCAAAAAGCTAATTTCAGAGAAAACCACATCACCAGATAGGCTCCGTACCGTAAGCCAACTTCTCAAGATGACAGGAAAAATTAATATCTGCACTGCATATTTTTAGCCACTTTGCAGTTAATAGTCTGCTTTGGATGTTTTTATTGCATATTCACTGGTTACTGTTTGCAATGATAGTGATTGTCATTTCAAATTAGCATTGGGTTAGCCTACTAACATACAAGACTTCCTGTACTTAGAATAAATAACCAGTGGCTCAAAAAAAGCCTTCATAGCAACTGCAGGTATACATTGGCTCCGTGGACTTCAACATGCACACAGAATAACTTCTTCTGGAACTACACAAACTCTATTGCTGCCAATTAAGACCACTCTTATAGTAATTACAAATTTAGGAAAACACGCTGGAACTACAGCGGACACATGCCTACAAATTAATGCTGTACCTCTAAAGAGCCCCCTGTGAATCCATTACAAAGACAGTAAATGGTAACATGTTTTAGTAATTAAAGTTTAAAGCCAAATGACTAAATTAAGACAACATCTTTCAGGATACAATATTTAGTCTGAATATTCATTACAGTTGAGACCTTATACAAAACCCCTCATTTCTTATAACACAAAGCTATTAAAGTGTCATGAGAGACACCTTAACCTTAAGGAAGAGTTGAAGAATTGACATTGGATGTTAAACAAGTTACTGTTCTATGTCCAGATCACTTCTCCTCAAATATTAATTTCTAATCATGATATTGTCAGAATTCCCAGTAGATAAAGTTATGGAAGTGGCTGCCTCTCAGAGGCTTCCTAAAAATGACAACAGTTCACCTTTTCATGCTGTTTCCACACATCAGAAATACACTGCGTGGTGCCCTGTACTCTTCAACCTTACCTTTCAAGTGCCAGAATGTGTCATTGCCCCTTCTTAAAGCACTAGAAAAGGCTTTGGACTCTAGTCCCATCAATAAAATCTAAGTATCTGTAGTTGACGATACTCTGATTCACCATTATTACCAAGACAGAAAAATGCCTACGAAATCAAAGCATTAAGGCAGAAAAGAGCAGACAAATGCTGTTTCTTGAGACAGAAGTGAACATAAACACAGACAAAATTTCAAGACTGCACTCAATTTTCATTAGAGCATGCTGCTCGTACACCAGAAGAGTCAGTTCAGCATTTTATCCTACATACACCCCTACACAGAGAACACATGTTCATGTCTTCAGGCTTGCTAGCAGACCCAGTTCTCCCAGGCTGGATCTGGACAATCACAATCTATGCATCACCTCCAGACTAGACTGCTGTGCCTTCCTTTAGCTAATTCAGACATTGTTCCTCCTAGAAACACATCCAAAGGAACAGAAAATCCTACTAGCATTTCTGGAAAACTTGTGACTAGCAGGCAAATCTATCACCGATGGGCTAAATCAGAAAAAAATAATAATACATACACAACTTTAGAACACACTACAAGGCAAATGACTATCAACCAACCATGAACAGTGAAAAATAATCAGGTGTAGTCAAACACAACACAAAAGCTGAAAATCAAATGCAAGCATCTAAAACTTAGATCTAACATTTAAAAGTGCTTATAATATCTGCCATATTTATCTATGTATCTACTAATTTTACTGTATAGTGATAATTAGAAACTTGAAAGCATCTATTCCTACAATGTGTGCACTCCACTGACTTTTCCTGTACGTGTTTACATTGCTTGCCTCAGTCACAGCAGGAGCAGTCAAGCTTTTTCTTCCAACTTTTTAACACCTCCATAGGGTAAGCCTCCCTTAACAGGGTGGACAGAGATGCTCAAGTCAAAAGCAACATGACCTAGATTACAATTTATTCAAAATAAGTATCAAGAAGGTCCAGAAACCATGATACGCAATCAAGATGCAAATGTGTTTATTTTGATATAGTCATGTCAGGATCAGGAAAGTTAAATTTTGAATTGTTCCTGTAGGAATGAACACATTGACTTGGTTTTGACATCATCATCAGTATAACAACAAGATGAAAGTAATACGGTAATTCTTCAATACATTGAAGCAGCTCATCTGCTTCACTGTTACAGTGCAATGACTCTACCACAGTCTTAACTTTCTTCAAGCTGACTTCCCAGGAGGTAAAAACCTGCAAAATTAATTTCCTGTCCCACAGTTATTGAGAAGAACGGGAAATGGCATTTTCTTCTCCAGAGAATCCTTCCCAGATACTTGGAACTTTAAAGTTAACAGGACCTTTACTTTAATTTCTGTGCCAGCATTTGGGGAAACCCATCAACCCCTGCACAACAATGTTAAGCTTAACAGATCTCTTTGACAGTCTCACAGTCTGAGCTCCACCGGCCACCTTCACTCTTAACTCCCACTGAAGGGTACAATGGACTTTGTTTTTCATATCTATTTCTACCAGAGGGCTTGAGGAATGATAGCCTAATTGTGTTAGATCAGATCCACATCGCTTACACGGAAAAGTCAGAACAACTATGACGCAGACATCACTCCCTCACTGCAGAAATGGAGGGTGAAAGAAGAGTGGATGTTCAAAAGATCCAAAGTACTCAGAATAATACATTCTTTAAATATCAGCTTCCATCTCTACTTGTCTGTCACAGCGCAGCATAAACAAAGTACCAAAAAAAAGAAGAGGGCATACACGTACATTTGACAATATAAGAGGAGATATAAATGTCACGCCATACTCTTTCTGGAGGCATGTCAGGAAGCAAAGCAGGGAAATGATGAAAGATCTACAAAAGAGGCCATGCAAAAGCTTTCAAGCTGTCACTATTGCCTTGCAAAACGCAGCAAAGAGATTCCAATTTGCACAGGCATTACCAGTTCACACCGTTCTCACTGGTTAACCTTCCTCTACAAAACCCCAGCACAGTTATCTAAGAAAGGCAGAGAAATACATTAACAGCATAGCATAAGTTATAATGATTTCCACAGAAACCCCACCTAATCTTTAGTGTTCTAAAGGGAAGCTGTCATGTAGCTGATGCTCCAAGATTTACCAAGCTAACAAATGACATAATTTACGAGACAGAGCGTGCACTCCAGTTTCTCAAAGCTAAAAGAATCCTTCTCCACACACACACTTCTTACTGAGAAATAGAAACAGAAGTTGTTTGGATACAAAAACTTTTATTTATCCTATTATTTATGCGCTAAGATATATTCCAGGCACTGCACAGATAGAAAATACCACTGTATAAACAAAGTTTACAGACTAAGCCATATTGGCTTGTTTTCCAGATGAAGAAAAATATTCCTGTCAAAAGGAAACTGTTGGAGAAATTTGGGTTTAAGACTCTAAAGTTCTCTTTCAAATAAAATCTTGTTACTTGAACAAAATAAAAGTATACTTTTAAAAGTCTTTGGGATGTTTCAACTATATCTGTGAACAGCAAAGAGCAAATGGCCTTTTCAGTAACAAAACACTGACTGCTCCCTACAAAGACACTGGTACATAACTGAAGCAGAGTAAGACATGAAGGAAACCGGAAATTTAAGATACAATTAAGACACCTGAGACTACGACTTCCTAAATTTTATCATCAAATTTAACTGCTACTCTCTGGCAATTGATCCAACTGATCAGCCCTTGGCAAGTCACAAATTATAAGCTTTATTGTGAAGTGTGATGAATAACACATACAGGCCCAGAGTCCACTCTAATTCTCTCTAAACCTTGTTTCACTCTTTTTCAGCATTAGGCCATCCCATACACCCTACATGGCACCTGAAACTCACTTACACAGCTGCACGCGATGTGCAAAGGGAGTGAGAAACCTCTCTCAAAGATCTTAGAGCACCTTTTCATTGCATTGAAAAACTTCCATGACCACACACAAGAACAAGATAAACATAGTAAACCTTAATCCTGAAAACCCTTTATTCACATCAGCAGACCCAGTGACTTAAGTGAAACTATTCAGCTGTTCGAGATCGAGCACAAACACCGCTCTTTGCACTGGAATTCTCAAATCTTGCATTTCTTGTTTTTGCAGCCTACAAATATAATCAAGGCGGCCACAGGTTCCCCAATACTAACGTAAATAATCTCACCAGGGAAATGGAGAGGGGTTTTCTTGCAACACAGTGCTAGAACCACGCTTCTGGCTGAATCCCAACAGAACAGCTGAACAAGTCAAAGAAGGCCCGGCTTTTGTTCGAAATTTTAAAACAGAGATTGGTAATCTGCCTACTCAATAACAAGGGACTAACCAGTTTGCTGTTCAGCTACCTAAAAAACTATTAAAATTAGCAACAACAGTGTGAAAATACCCCATCAGCGCTATCCCTGAGTTTTTCTGGAAGCACTGTGTCATTAAATCACTAGTGATTTAATTTTTTAAATGTTTAATGACTTTCGACAAATATTATGCAAGCATCCACCATCCATTGGTCACATGCTGCTCTAAGACCAAATATTACTTGTCTCAAAATTACAACAGTAGATATTGAAGTACTTCAAAAAGGAATTACCAGTGTAACCCTTCTTTACATTGAAAACAGACTTGCCCTAATCCAATAGCACAGCAAGGAAAACTTCATTTGCTCCAATTCCACTGTGCTATCCATAAGGTTGTACAGCATCCTGTGCCCTAAATACCAGGTCTATTGCTCCTATACATAGTACAACCTAATAAAAAGGGATAAACCAATTTTAAAATACATTGAACAATGAAACTGTCACACGTTTATAGCTATATCTGAATTTTGCTGTAGTTTATGGAAGCTTTCTGCTATAGTCTACCGCAACAATCTTTACATAAATAAAAATTTTAATCTGAAATAGTAATCTATTATCAATGCAACAACGTACCACTCCATTCAAATGTCAACTCCAACAAGAAAAAAAGCTAAATATTGTCCACTAACAGCAGCAATGGAATTCCTTTTCCTCCTCTTCCTCCCTATTAGAACAGAATACAGCTAGTGAGTTTTTAATACTTTTCAAGAAATGACAATTTAAAATCAAAAAGAAAAAAAAAAAAATCAATAAATTTTGAGTTGATCACTTCTACTGTGAAAACAATTTGTTACAAACATGAAATACATTGCTGTTGGGCCTATTATTTATCATTTTGCCTGATGACCAAAAGCACACAATCCATTCACAGGTTTAACTCGCACTGTTGCGTCCTAGTAGTGAACACAGTCTCCTAAACAGGTATTGATAGCACACTCTTAGAACATTTGAGGAAGGAAAGTGTAGGATTAGGACTCTGGAAAAGCTAAAAGTGGTTCCAAGCAAATCCATGAACACCTTAAAAGTTTTAACATCAAGTGTCTAGACTACACCAAACTCTTAGTTCCCCTGCGGACTTCTTGCAAGACAAGTGGTTTTCAACCACCACGTGGGGTTGGGGACAGGGAAGGAAAAAACTTAAGGAAACTCAAAACTTCAAAATATTCTATTAAAGATGTTTCTAATCCATTGCCAGAACCCCAGTAAGGTTTAAGCTCTGTTACTGGAAGGCTGAACATACCTCATATCCCCCAAACACCTCTGCACTGGAACAGTGAATGTACTTCTCGCTGGTATGGGGAAATGGCCCTTCTGCACTGGGAATTGAACCTGAGCACTCCCCCCCTTCTGTGTTGCAAGGATTCCAAATAGCAAGTTACTAATTAGTATCTCTGGTGGTTCTCTCAAAACATACCATTTCCATATTCAAGCACAGCCATCATTCCCATATCCCTCTGAGCTGATCAGCATAATCTGAGGTTCTTCCCTGAAACGCCCAGGGTAACGCTGAACCCTCTCAATTCAAGGAACATCAGAAACACGGTCGGAGTCTCTCTGGCTGCAATCCAAACTCCCCCAGTATTTACCAGCTGGAACACTAAGATCTGATTTATTTTCTATTCCATATGACCACCATTAATGACATTTTAAAAAAATCCTAAATACGTATCATAAACATGCTTAGAAATAGGAATGCCATGCAATCCAAATCAATCAATATTGCTTAATTCTGCAAGAACCTGACATAAGTTAATGCAGAATATTAGACTTTACCTGATTTTATGCTGTCACTTGAAAAACCTAAGCTGGGTTCTGGTTTTGTTTCATTGGAGTAGGAGGATTATTTTAATATGGAGAGGATTGATTTCATTCCTGTACGTGTGAGCTGCTGTTGATATTCCCACCCAGAAAGATTCCTTTCTAGAATTATCATCAATATATATTACAAGACTGTTTACTTCCACCCTGCCTCTCTTCTAAAAGCCTCCTCAGTGTTAATTCCCAGAGCAAGGCTACAGGTCTCCTGCTCAAAATTTCTCTTTACATTTTCTAATCCTTTTCTCCTTAATCTCCATTATATGAAAAGAAATCCACATACGCATGGTCTGTGAGAAGCTAAGTAACTTTACCTCTCACCATAGTTACCACATCTGATTTAACCACTGGCTCCGGACATTGAGTCATTGTCCTTTAAGATTTCAGGTTTTATTTGCCTGTGCCTCAATACATTCAACAAGCACAAAATCTTAAAAGCAGGCTGATTTTAATATAATTAGGACACAATTACATTTCAATTTACGCAACTGTAAGATAACACACCATCCACCTCTGCTATTTGTGTACTGTGTGTGTTGTTTTCCAGGATCTCAGAAGCAAAAGATGTTTAAATGTGTTACTATGACTGTTATTAGAATGATTTGCTGTCTAATTCAATCCTTAGAATGATTCTGAAACAATTTTACATTCATATTTTCATCAGTGTGCTCAACTATTCTATTAGACTTTTTTTGTTTCTCATGGTAACCAATTTTATTTGACTTAACAGAAGCTGTTCAAATATTTAAAGGCACTCTGAGATGGCAGGAGTTTATCCAGGAGCATACATGTTGTGTCACAGATATTCCTTTCCTTGCTCTTACTCGCCTTTTTTTGTTTTGTTTTTCAAAACCAGTAGCAAACAAATGAGATCCCGACCAGCCACATTGTACTGGGAACGTGCTCGCTTCATCTGTTCATGCTAATATTCAAGTTACAATGGGCACGTTTCGAAATTACAAGCTCGGCAGTTAAAACAGATGCTTCTTACGTTCCTTCATATGCACCGAATCCTCTGCCAGCACCGTCAGGCGTAACGCAAGAACTAAAGTATAAACATCTGCAACACCTCTCTGTTTTGTTCACATTCTTTCACACATTTCCTTGCTAACTTAAAAAAAAAAAAAGGCTCAACGGTGTTAAAAAAAAAACCAACCCCAACAGTGAAATTGGAAACATCTGCGAGTCAGCTACGGCAAACGGAATGAAACATGAATAAACAAAAACATGGCGAAAGTGGCCTGGGGTTGTTACACTGTCAGATCATTTTTCCAAGCCCAACATCAAGGCTTTTGTTACAACCAAAGCGGTCATTTGCATGGAGAACCAACAGGGTTTCTTCTTCTTCAGCGTTTCCCCGCTCGCAGCACACACTCGCTCTCCCCGGCACACACAGAGGCAAAACCTCCTCTCCTGCAAACAAACAACGCGGCGAAACCCACACAGAATTCGCAACTACGGAATCTACAGCTCGCCAACAACGCTCCGCATCGCGAACAGTTTGCTAGGAAGACGTAATTTAGGTATAAAAATAAAAGACAAACCTTTGGAGCGCTGCCCCAGCCGGAGTTGCTCTCCCTCTGCTCTGCTGTTACTGACAAGATCAGGCTGAGATTAACAAGTCCATGCTACTCTGACAGCCTCCTGCACACCCACCGTGGGCTTGAAATGATACCAAACTTTCACAAAGTTGAAAAAAAAAAAAAAAAAATTGGAATTAATTAAAAAACCACAATGGCAGGAAAGCAAAAAAAAAAAACAAACCTGCCTGGACAATTATTGTAGTTAAGGCTGGCTCAGCACTTTCTGCCCAAACCCCTCCATTTGTCAGGGGGCTGTAAATCAGAAAACGAAGAAAAAGAATTTCTCATGGCTCAAAAATAACTCACAGGTAACACCCCCCTCCCCTCCCTTTACATGTTAAAACACCCATTGAGAGCATTCAAAAAGTTACAGGATTCTGGGCACTTTATCAGCAAGTCCTACATGTCGTATTTATGACAAATACAACTGCTTTAAATGAGATTTCACAAGAATTTAATCTGCACTGTGAATTTTGCCCCTCCCCCCCCCCCTTTTTTTTTTAAACAAAAGCAAATTAATTGCTTTGACACCTGAAAACGGGTTGAGGAAACATAGAATAATTTCTACATAACTTCTACACGCCTGGACTGCCTGAAAGGTACCAGATCAGTCCCCGAGATACCAAACCGCCTGCTCACACAGCTGATTCAGCACAGACAATGGCCTCTACCGAGGTCCCAACTCTAATCCATTATGGCAACTTTGTAACCTCGATTGCTGAGTGCATCTACATTTTCCCCTGATAAGGAAAGTGTCCCTATAATTACGCTAAACTAAGGAAACAAAGCGTTTGATCTGCAATTACTACTTTACAAGGATGCTCTAAACTATGGCACATCAGGGTAATCTCTCCTGCTGTTGTTAATCGCTGGGTTTTGTTAGTGGGGGCTTTTTGTTTGTTTGCGGGGGGTTTACAGCTTGGCGATTTCCTCTCAGGTACAGAAATAAAGCCACCGACTTCTCCAGTCTTATTTACACAAGCCAGACACACTGATAATGCACTTTTCAGTTACAAGGTTAAAGTTACAATACCAAAATATAACTACACCGTCATATTGTTACTTACTTTTAAAGTAAAAATACGCCTTTAATTTAAAAAGTGTGCAACAGCCCCAGTTTGCTGGGTGAGAAAAGCAAGCATAAGTTTTGTCCCCTCTGACTGATATGAAATAGCCAAGACAAGAGGCAGATCATGTGATGCTTACAAAGCTCGGTCTATCCACACTCGTCCATCAAAAGGTGTCCCTCTGCTCTCTAGGAATTTCTGACTCCACTGTACTGTTTCCTACATATTAGATAAAATCAGTAGCATCTATTAAAATGGAGCAATCCACTAGAAGAGCTCGGTTGCTGTGAATAACTCAGTAAAGCAACAATTTCCCCAGTAGGAACTGCCTCACCCTCATTATCTTCTGAAGTCATAACGCTTACTGAGTATCTAACACAAGGTATCTGATATTAGCACAAGTCATCTCGCATGTCTTCCTTACGACAGCAGCTGCCTGGCATATTTTGAAGACAAGATGCTTTGATATTAACACCTTATTCTGTCAATGTTGTGTGCACAGTAGGTGTTTAAAAAATCCAAAATTTCCCCTATTATTCAGAAGAAAAAAACAATATATCCCTAAATATCTCATAAACATCGTAATTCACCAGAATAATATAGAGAAGGCTTCTACTTCTCCAGGATAAGATGGAGAGGGCAATCACCAAGCACCTGCACAGGGCAAGAGAGCTGGGCTAGCAGGGCAGCCTGGGCTCCCAGCTGATCCAACATATAATTCTTGAGCATTGGCTTACGCCAGTCTTGTCTGCTAAATTGAGAAATGATGGTGGCACATTCACTTCTGCCACCCTGGCACAGAGGTCAGAATGTCCACAAAAAGGAAAGAGAAGCAAGTGTAGTAAAATCCCAATTCACTACCATTTCCTTCAGCACATGGAACCAGAGCACTAAACTTTCTGATTTGCTCTACCAAATAATACACAAAGAATTTGTTTATGAAAGACACATAACTTGTATGCAATGCTTAAAGGGAGAGATTTTTCTCTAATCATTAATCTGGAGCAAAGGGGAAGAGTATTGGACCTTTAGAATACTGTCAAATGAGTAAGATTCTCCTAAAGGTTTGGAGTATGCTGTAAGCCCTGCTTAATTTTAACTAAGCGTTAATTCATATTAATAAGACACTAAATGAGGTCAAACATTAACAGACTATGAATCAACTGGACAATGCCAAGAAATACAAAATGGAAGCTGATTTTTATTCTTCCATTTGCACCACTAGGGGACAAGATGAACCAAACAATACAGTACACAGACCTTCATAGATCCAGATTTATATTTCCTATTTAAGAATAAAGCAGCATGATTTATAAGAACTATAAAAACAAAGTTGCATTGGTAATTAAACTCTATTTAATTAAATTAAGTTTCAGCTTTATAACTTTGTATGGTAGGTTAAGCAGAAGATATTTATTAACCTAATATTAAAGAACAAAGTACAACCTCTGTATATGAATAACCATGCCCAGGAATAACAATAAGTATTTTGTGAAATTCAGCAGGAAACTACAGATTTTAACAAGTTCAAAAGATCGTTAGCTTAGTTATTATCACCACATTTATCACATCAACATTTACATTACAAATCAACAGCTGCAACCTAAAGTTGAAAATGTGCCAGAAATATGCATAGGTTGTGTTGTATCAATATTTGCAGATGGAGCCTAGAACATAAATTAGCTGACACTCAACACTTAAAGCTTCCTCTCTGAAGTTGCAATATTTAAAGGTTAAAGATTAGACATGCTCCCTCTTGTGTTAAACTAAGAATACACGGGATACATGCTGTTTTCTCTGACATGATGGTTGCTTGGCCATCTGTTCCATTAAGCAAACCCTTTAACTTTGGCTACTAGTGTCTGACAAACCTTCACCAATAATTCCCCAGTTTAAAGACAGATACATTCTGGGCACACAATCTGTATCAATAGAATATTTACATTACAGTAGTTATTATATTATCATAAGGCATTTCATATAAAAATCTGTTGCAATTAGGTATTTTTTGACAGATACAAGTATGACTTGAGAAATTGCACAAAAAGTCACACTTCTTCGGTCTCTGTAAGCATTACAGGCCTTAAAAGTTTAAGTATGCCAAATACAATCTGTTCAGTAACACCACTAACATGGAATATTGAACAGCAAACTTCCTTCTAAATATTAGCTTTCACAACATTTAAAAGAGTCAAGAACAACAGGACCAATTAATAATGCCACATAATTACTAATTAAGTTTGTAAATACAGTAACAACCGAGCTAAGTCCTCCCAGTTGACAAGCTCAAGTGAACCATTCCCTGCACAGAGCCTAAATGGAGTCAAAATACTCCTTACAAACATCCTCTTGCAGAATCTGGCCTCGAGATCATGTCTAGACATGAATGTTAATCCCAGGTGTAACTAACACAAATGTTTTTACTAATATACTTTTAAAACAAAGACTTTGCACCTGGTGTGGGCTTGGCAAATTATGTTTCAGTGTAGGTTTGCTGATTATGGTCAGTACCAGACAATGCCAGGGCAGCTGAAAGTAAACACAAGCAAATAGTTTGCAAGCCAAGGCTGAAGAGGATAACATTCAGCTACGTGACTTCACACATTGTCTTTTATTTGCCCCCAGCCCCTGGTGGCAGATAAATGTTCTCAGTATAACGTAGCCCATGCACCTTGGAAATAAATAATGTTACCAAGTATTCTCAGAAACACACTTGTTAAATACAACTTGTTCTTTCAAACCATCAGAGTTAAATGTGTTTCATCTTCCTGGAAATTAGTGTTTATTTTTCTTCAGTCACCTGTAGACCAGAAACAATACAACCACAAAGTTTAGGAAAGACTAACTGTGACTACCAAAGTGTACTGTTTTGGTGGTCTCTTTGAAGCCTCAAACCACAACAGCACGCTGCTCGAAACACGACCGTGCTTGCTCACAACTGAAAGCACCTGCAGTGAGAATCAGAACTTCTGCCATTGCCTTCAACAAGAGTTCCTATCACTGCACCTACCGTGTTTCCACTTTCTTACTGTTACACCACAGACCTCACAGCTCTGAGGGTTGACGAACGGCCTTCCATTCACTCACTAAGGTGCAAAAATCATAGATACTAAAAGCGGACGGCGCTTGTTATGGATTAATCCAGACACTGCTCTCCACATATTATTAAGAAACTAGGTTTTACACCAATAGCCAGAGGACTAAATAGTCAAAGAGTGTTTTTATTGCCTCAGACACACAAGTAGAGCAGGTCTGCAGGATCAGGGCCCTTTTAATAAGGAAACATCCCTGCACGCTCAGCAGAAGAATTATTGGTCATTTAAGCCAGTCCTTTTCACCTTAGGGCCCACCAGCTCCTGCAGGCTGCTCTCAGGGACCGAGCAGAGCTCAGCACCACAAGCGAGCCCGAAGAGATCCACAGCTCCCCCCAGACACGAGGAGCCCGCAAACCCAACTGACAACACACACACCAAAAAGAACAACCCCCAAAGTGGCAAAGCGCTGACATAAACCTGCTGTGAGGGCACCGGGGGGAGGATGCTGTGAGGGCACCGAGTAGAAAAGAGGGAAAGAGGGGGAGAGAGGAGAGGGGTGCGAGGGCAGCGAGCAGAAAAGGAAGGCGGGGGAAGAGGGGAAAGGGGTGCGAGAGCACCGAGCAGAAAAGGGGTGCGAGAGCGCTACGAGGACACCGAGGGGAAAAGGGGGGGGGGGAAGAAGGTGTGGGGCTGCGAGAGCACCCCGGGGGGTGGGGAATGAAGGGGAGTGGCTGCGAGGGCACCGAGAAGGAGGAGAGGGAGGGACTGCGAGGGCACCCCGAGGGGCAACGGGGAGGGAAGGGGGCGGGGGCGGGGGGGGCCGGCTGCGAGGGCACCCTGGAGGAGTGGGGGGGGGAAGGAGAGGGCGGGGAGCTGTGAGGGCACCGGAGCTCCCTACTCCCCCGAGACGGCGGTGGAGCTGCTCCGCCCGCGCACGCCCGGCCCGGGGGGACGAAGAGGAGGGCGCTGAAGCGGCGGGTGAAGCCGCCAGCCGGGCACCGCTCCTCCAGAGCCGAACGGCAGCCAGCACCCTCCCACCCTATTATTCCCCGCGAGGAAGGCGAGACCGGCCCGGCTGCTGCAGGAGCCGCTCCCACCCCTCCGCCACTCCGGGAGGCGGCTGAGGACAGGGAACCCGCCCGGGCGCTCCCCTGCCCCGGCGCCGGGAGAGGGAGCCGAGGGGAAGGGGACTCACGCTGCCTCCGCTATTTAAACCTCTTCCCGCCGCCTCCGCCTCACTGACTCTCTTTCACTCACTCTCTCCTCCCCACGGAACTTACTAGGGGCGGCCCCTGCCCTCCCTCCCCTCCCCGGCCAATATACACACAGCCACACGCCGGGCCGCCGCTGCCCCGCCCGCCGGCCCCACGCGCGTCTTCCATTCGCTCGTCGCCCTGCCCGTCAGCACAGAGTCGAAACAGCATTGGCTGAGGGCCTTGCCGATCACAGCGCGTTCCGCCCCGCCTCCTTCAGGGCCCGCCCCTGTCCCGCCCCTCCCCTTCCCGGACACCTCGGGGGGGTGTTAAAACGGCCGTTTGAAGTCACCATCAAAATTTACTTTTAGGTCCCGCCCACTGAGCTCCTCCGTGATTCTGAATGGGCCATAAGAAAGCCTTCGCTATCGTGATTGGGTGGCTGCATGTCCATCACCCTCAAAAGCCCCGCCTATATACATGCCGTCATTCCATTCGATTTGTCCGCGCGTCCGGGCGGGCCTCACCCACTCCCACACCGTCGCCGAATCACCCGCGGCTACACAAGCTCTAAGGCGGTGCCAACGCGCAACGTGCGAAAGAGAGGCTTTCATTGGCTGGCGCCTCTCAGCTCCTCCCCCCTCCACGCCGTTGCTTCTTCCGCCATCCCGCGGAACGTACCACGCCGTAGTGGCGGGAGGGGGGTGGCGCGCGGCGGTGGTTCGTCCCGTCGCCATTAGGGATGGGGCGGAGGAAGGCGCCGCCTGCCCGTCATGCCGCGCGCGCTGTAGGTAGCTCCGTCCGGTACGGGCGGGGGGAGGGCGGGGGAGGAGGCGGCGGTTGGTGCCGAGATCCAAGATGGCGGTGCAGGAATCAGCTGCTCAGCTCTCAATGACTTTGAAGGTGCAGGAGTACCCCACTCTCAAGGTGGGTGCCAGGCTTCCCACCCCCTCCCCCCGGCACGGAGGAGAGGGGCGAAGCCGCAGCAGTCAGCCTTGAGGGAGGCGAGGCGAGGCGGGAGCCCCGTTTCCTTCTCGCTCCCCGCTTCAGCAGCCCCCGGGATGTGGGGGGTGGGGAGGGGTTCCCACCGCCCGGTCCCGTTTTCCTTGTCCTGGTGCCTGGGCTTGAGCCATTTCGGGTGCTCCTCATTCCCCTCCCCGCCTTGTGGGGGGACGTGTCTGGAATACGCGGCTGTGCCTGGAATACGTGGGGTCTCCGTGCCCCCAGGGGGAGAGGGGAGGCCCCTGGGCCCGCCCTGGGGGTCCCTGAGAGCTGGGGGAGCAGAGGGCGGGTCCTGGTAGCAACGGTGAGGCTGTGGTGAGGGGGGGATGTGATGGGGGAGAGGGGTTCAGGGGACAGGAATGGGGCTTGGGAAGGGCTGAGGGGTGTTCAGATGCTATTCCCAGAGGATGAGCTGCATCGACGTGGCGTTGTTAGGAGACGCGTTCAAGGGGGAGGGAGTGGAGGTGGCAGCAGAATATGGATCCCCGGCTGCTTGGTTCCCCCACAGATGGAGATGAGCTGAAAATATATAAAAAACCAGGGGGGGAGAAATGTATTGGAATCTGGAGGGTTTTGGAGGCGAATAAGCGGAATACTCACGGTTTGGTAAAGGCATGGGGTGTTGGTTGAGGTACTGAGGCTGTCTGAAGGGTGGCAGTTTCCCAAGACCGCAGAGCTGCTCCCTGGCTTGGAGCGGGTATTGTAAAGCAAATGAAGAGCTCGGTGCGGAGCGCTAAGGTCATCGCCTCTCAGAATCGTTGAACGGGAAGGATGGTGCTCGTAGGAATCGATGGCAACCTTTGTTTGAAGTCTTGTGTTGTGTGTACAGTAGGTCCACCACATCAATGACAATAGCTGTGAAGGGAGCTAGGAGAATGGTCTTTATTGCAAAGTCCTTATTTAAACATCCTTCATGTCAATATATCAACGTTTTTTTTCGTTTATAGAAGGCGTTTATGCAAAGTAAACTTTATTGTGCTGAGATCATGCTGCGCTTTCATGCATTGAGTCCTGTGTGCTCTTTGCAGTGTTTGTTTTGCAAGCTTTTTAGCCATGTTCTTCTCGTGCATGTCCTCCTCTTCCACTCTCCTAGGTTCATTCCACGTAGTTCCAAGAAGCAGAAAGATAACATGGACTCCTGATTTACGTACGGTATGAATTTTGGGGTTGTCCTATGCAGGGACAGGAGTTGGACTCATATGATCCTCGTGGATCCCTTCCAGCTCAGGACATTCTATAGTTCTGTGATATGGAGGCTTCTTTCTGTCATCATGAAGTACTTCAAAGCTGATAGCATCAAGCTTAAATTTTGGAGTAGCTATGAAGAGTGCTCTAGCACTTTCTGCAGCCAGAAGAACGTGAAAGCATTTCAAGTTGAAAAGATAATCTTAAGACTGCATTTTAGATGTATTCCAGTTGTTTTCACAGCTTTTTTTGTTACATTCCTGAAAAATTACTGGCAGTGAGGATCAGTGAGTTGTTGTTTTGCTGCTTGTGGCTTGAGATGAATTGTCAAAGTGCCAGCCATTTAAAAGGTAGAGAATATTTTAGACAATTTCTTTTTATTTCCACAAGCATTCTTTTTCCCTGAAAAATCTTAACACAAATATACATAAGAGAATGGAATGTTGTTTATGAAGTTCAGAAGCTAAATAGTAAGAGAGTGAGACAACCTTGCACTAAAACTCTTAATTTCCTAGCAAAGGTGGTGTTTATTGATTCTTCCCAGCACCCATTCAACTTCTGGATTCTTCCTGTAATCTTTGGTCGCATTTTCCATTGTTTGGAAAACCTGTCAGAACAGTGTCTGCTCAAATCTCTTGAAAGTATCCTCTTAAGTGTTCCTAACTGTGAGTCATATATCAAAACATTTTAGTGGTGGAGGTGAAAAAACAGCAGGGAGAAATGAACACTGAGGCTGAAGTCTACTAAAGTAAGTTCATATCAGGTCCCCTTTTATTCATTAGGAAGCAGGTACCTAAAAGTTTCTGTGGGACTGAGCCTCTGAATTTTTATTCCCAGTTTATTCAAACACTGTGTGAAATGAATGCGTACCATTTTTATTTTTTTAATTTTGTCCACCACCACAGTAACTCAGATTTCTCTTGAAGCTCTGGACACTGGTGATTTTCCCTGATGTGAGTGAAATATAAAAGATTGCAAACTTGTATTTATATCCTTCCTGTTTCTTCCCTCTAACTTCCTCATGCCAGCATCACTAGATAATAGTTGTGTAATAGCTCTGCATTGACAGTGTGTTCCACAGAGTGCTTTTCATGTGGATGAGTGCTTAAAACTGCAAAGGGAAATCCCTTTTCCATAGCTGAATTGTGGAGTGGAAATGCCTCAGCCATTCTTAAACAGTTCAACTCCAGAGAAGTAAATAGAATTTCAACTGAATCTAGGGAAGCTATTTAAGTGTACAAAATAATACTTGATTATTGTCCCCTAGTCTAGTCCCTTCTCAAGGACAAGATGCCAGCTATTCTTCCGGTCAAGTGCTGTGGAATCTTTTAATAAAAAAAAATAAGAATACTGCTGATAGAGAATTCCACTTTCATGCATCTGAGAGCATGTAACGTGAAAGCTGGCAATTTAAAAGTGAATGAATGCAAACATTGTCATCGTAGTTCTTTGTTGAAACACTAATAAAGAAGTGATGACAGGAATGTAGATAATTCATATTTTGGAAATGTGAATACTTATGAAACTGAACTAGCAAACTAGATGGAGTAAGACCTTCAGAGCTGGGAGATGGAAGATTTGAAAGCAGGGATGATTGCTTGTGAAAATATTATCATCTGGGCTGTTCTTGGAAGAGTGTAGGGTTAGCTGGATTGCAGCTGCTTCAAAAAACAGCTGATCAAAAGGAGAGCTGTGGAAGCATGGAGTACTTGAGCACCTTCTCAGAGCTTGGCTGCTTTTGTTGGCAGCTATGGCAAGGAAAATGCTGACAGCAGGTTTGATAAAAAATTAATTTCTCATGGAAATACCATGTTAACCTGATTGCTAAAGAGGGGAGCCGATAGGCGAGTAGGATTCTGAAGTGTGTGCCTTGAGTCTACGGCACACAGAATGGCTGAGGCTCTGGAGTCTGTCAGTCCCAACAGCCTCCCCTCAGAGCAGGGTCAACTGGAGTAGGTTGCTCAGGGGCCATGTCCAGAATGTTCTTGATTATCTCCAAGAGGGAGACTCCAGCCTCTCTAGGCAAATCTTTTCCAGTGTTTGACTGCTGTTATGGTATATATATATTAAAAAAACATTTATTTTTTTTTACATGGAGTTTTCTGTATTTCAGTTTGTGCCCATTGCCTGTTGTTCCTTTACTGGGCACTGCTGAGGGTGATCTGGCTTCTTTACTCCTCCCATCAGGTATTTATACACATTGATAAGACTTCCCCCAGGCCTTTTTTTCTCGAGGTTAAACAATCCCAGCTCTCTCAGCCTCTCTTCATATGTCAAATGCTCCAACCTGCAGGTAATCTCTGTGGCTGCATGCTCTACTCACTCCAGTCTGTCTCTTGTACTGGGGGCCCAGGATTGGACCCAGCACTTTGGATGAGTAACTCACGTCGAGTGGAGGGGAAGCATCACTTCCTTGCCCTGCTGGCAGTGTTTTTCCTAATCCAGCCCTGGGTGCTGTGAGCCACCTTTACTGCAAGGGCACTTTGCTGTCTCATGGGTGACTTGTCCTCCAGGGCCCCCTGGGGGCTGTTATGCAAAGCTGCTTTCCAAGTCCAGACTCCAGCAGGTACTGGTGCACATGTTTGTTCCTTCCTAAATGTAGGACTTGGCATTTTCCTTTGTTGAATTTCTTGAGGTTCTTGTTTGCCTGTTTCTCCAACCTCTTGAGGTGAGGTCCTTATGGATGGCAACACAACCATTTGGCATTTTAACAACTCCTCCCAGTTGTGTATCATCTGCAGACTTTGGAGGTGCACTCTGTCCCATCATCTAGGTCACTAATGAAGATGTCAAATAGTTCAGGTCAATTTCTTTTCCCACTGAAACAGAAAAAGTGCAAGATTAATTTTTTGCATAATTGGCTGCGCTACTTTTCTTCTCCTGCTTATAAGCTTCGCTTTAAGTTGGTGGATTTGAACATGGCTTTGATGTTATGAGCCAGAGTACTTTTGTCAAAACTTTGAACATATGACAGCAAAAGTTGTTCAGTGCAAGTGGTTCGGGCAGAACTTGAGAAGGATGGTATGAGAATTTGTAACATGTAATGTGCTGTCAGTACCTCAGTGTACAAAAAAAAAAATAAATATATATATATGACACTTCTAGATCGTTACCTGATTTGAAATACTTTTCAAGTAGAAGGTCGACACAATAAGTTAACATGAATTTTGGTAACAGTGGGCTCTATACTCACCCAGTGTCAACAGTCCTTTCTCACAGTAAACCCATCTTCAAACTCGGTGCCTCTGACTCAGTGAGCATGCATGGACACTCAGTTGTCCATACCAAGCATTCAAGTGCTGCTGAATAATGCACTTCCTGTTTTGACACATCACACGTGCATGTCAGCAAACAAGTGTGACATCTTTTGTACTTGTGCTCTTCGGTCTGTGTCTTAAGAAAAATGTGATGCTGTTGACATTGGAAGGCAACTAAAGTAGGAGTTGGCTCCTGTGGGAATCCGTCTCTTTTCCACACCTGCCCACTTCCTATGAAACACATTTTCAAGTGATTAATGAAGGAAGAAAACCCAATAAAAGACAGTAAGTAACAGTGTGAACATGAGCTAGACGTGTTGCTTGATTATCAGTGCTCCATTGCACCTGTAGGAAAATATTTCAAGAAAAATGATCTCAGACATTTTACGGAAGACCTCCTGTGAGTATCTTCAAAGTGAATACTTACCTGGTGTCGCAATCTGCAGTTGCAGCATACTTGATTTATCATGTTTTCACAGGACAGTGCCCTGTGAGTTTGGTTTGTGTAAGTTTTCCGGTATAGAAATAGTATGTTTCTATGGTAGCTCACGTGTTGGTGTCTTTAAATGTTGACAAAAAGCAAGAGTATCTGTGAAATCCTTGATTCTCTGCACAGTCAATGTTTTTCAAGAGCTGGGAAGCTGGCTTAAAGATGAGCTTGAAACAGTTCCTAGGTATTGTAATGGAGGAAAACGCTTTATAACGTCAGGTGACAGGAGTGGAGGAGCTCTTACTGGATGTTATGGACTGCCCGATGTCAATTTTTCTTATCTCTCTAAACTGCTTCAGTGTTCCTGTATTAATCAGCATAATACTGCAGCTTTTGGGCTCACAGGTATAGCAAAGTACTGTTTTGGCAAGTGGGTATTTGCTATAAAGGCGTGCTGGCAAAATCCATCAGTCCTTGGAAACTTAAGAAACTGCCTTCATTGTACACTTGACCTCCTGTAACTTACAGAAAGCACTGAAGATAGGCTGTGAAGAAAGGATAGTAGTCAGAGCTAAAGTAAAAGATAATATATTGAGCAGGACTTTAGTCATTCGTGTATTCTGCCATAGGTTATCTGAATCAATAATCCTTAATTGATTTGTCTTGGGAGAAATGCTGTCACTTCAGTTGGAATGGGTTATTTGGGAGCAGTCTGATCAGAAACAGAATCTCTAGCCTAGAGGCTGCAGCCAGTATCATGGTGTGTGGACATTGCAAACACATAGGAGGATGACGACCTTTTTCATTTAAAGAGGTGATACTGTGATTAAAATAAATATTTGGAGAAGAAAGAAGGATCATAACAAATGAAAGGATTTGCTCACGATACAAACCTGCTGTGTGACCTTAGCTTAGCAACTCGACCGCTTCTTTGGAGAGGGGGAATGCTTAGGCTTTTGTTGGTACTCAAATATTTCTGATAAAATCAAAAAAGCAAAGAAATGTCTTTTGAGGCATGAACCCAAGGTGGCAGCTGTAAACAAGTGCAGGGAAAATGCCTGATCTTAGATGTCCCCAGCGTGGCTGTGGGCCACGCTCCGAAATGGCTGTCAATTTGCTTACATAAGGATGCACGACAGTTTTGTATAACTGTAAAAATGGCTTTGTAAAGCAATTAATTTTGTTGTTGGAAGCCTTCTTCAGAAGTTCATAGTGTGTTCTGTGAGAAGTTACTAGCAGTTGGTGTAAAAGTGTAGTATTTTGAAGGATTTTGTTTCTATTAAGTACGTGTGTAGCAAATTGATAGTTCAAGAGGTTTTTTACTGCTAATTCTCTCCTGTACAGAAGGATGAGCTTTGAATATTAGATTGAGATGTTCTTTTTTAGACATAGCTGCTCTTGAATATTGCAGTACTGTCTCCTTGAGTTGTAAAACTGACATGTTTTTAACTAAGAAAAAATACTAGGCTTTACACTTCAAAGGCACTGAAACTATTTGTAAAAAGAACTTTTTTAATTCAAATGATCTGCAACTGCCTTTAGGCCTATGAAATGTTGTCTGTTTTGATTTGTATGTCTTCAAGAGTTTATATGAGTGCTTGTACTGAGTTAAACCTAAATCTAACCGCTGTTTCCTGAAATGTACTATTTGTCCTTGCTCTTAACATTCTTTTCGTTTTCTGATTTTTGCCTAGAACAAGGAAAAAGTATTACTATTTCAGTGGGTTGATAGGAGCTACTCATCAGAAGAATTCATTTTTTGAATAAGTGGTGATATAATTTACATATTGGATGAGTTCAGTGACAAACAGTGATGCTGACTCAACTCTGTAATAATCCAAGAGTTATAAAGAAAGAAATGAAGTATATAAAAATGCAGAAATTCAGTAATTCTGCATGGATATGCTTAATTGTTATTGGTTTGAGGGAATATTTGCAACAGTTTATAGTACACAGCCTCATTTTTCAAATGGCGCTGTGTATAATACAGGTCCTCTACTTTTCTGTTTTGTTGAAGGTGGGTGTGGTGGTATAAATTTAGTCTCAGGGAAACAGCTCAAGATGTTTCTTGATGGGTTTACCTTTTCTCTTGACACTGTTTGTTTATTAAAACTAATTAGGAGATGCTTAATATTTCTTTCATATTCCTGTACTTCCTCTTTCCTCTCGCTTAAAGTAGAGCTAAGTTGTCTTTGCCTCTGTTTTCTCAAAAGGCAGTTTCCTCACTGCATTTTCTTGCGTTCTTTCCCTACCCATCTGTACTAGGCTTAGTTTCATGTAAGGGCACAATATATGCTGTTTGAAAAAGCTTATTTATACCTCAAAGTCTTCAGCTGAATTATCTTGGAGACCTGTAGATTCATACAACTCTCTGGTACTTTTCAGGTGTTATAAGCTAACACAATTGAGGAGAGGAAGCACACCATTTTTCTGACCCTTGAAAGGAGAGCATAGTTCTGTAATGGTTCCCCCCAGCTAATCTGGTAGGACTCTTTTATTTTATTTTTCTTAAAATGGTTCAGGTTTTTTTTTTTTCCTTCCCACTAGTTGTCTGACTTTGTGTACCTGAAAATATTTTTAAAAATCCATTTCAAATTCCCTCCTGCCCATACTTCGGTTCATTTGAAAAGATACACAATGTAGATAAGTGTCTTTTAAAAAAATTCTCCATTTCATGGGGCAAGAAGTTTTTCAGCTGTGAGACTGTGACATTAAAAGTCAGATGATTCACACAGACATTAGTAAAGTCAGGATATATAGATAAATCTTCCCTGCATGTGAGTTGGTACTGCTGTCAAGTTAGAGCTGAGTAACTTTGCTCCCAAACACAGAAGGAAATAGGATGTTCTTTTACACAATTGCAAACCTATGTAAAAGTTGCTTGTTTATTTATCTGTACTGTTTTCTGTGAAAATCAATTTTTAGAAAATAAACCTTTGAAAATTCCTGTTAACAGGAGGATGGAGAATGATTTGTGGTCTTATTTTCACCACCAAATAATTCTTTTTTCAATTGTCTTCTTTGAATTGTCATTCTTCCTCTAATTTCCAACAGTCAGATGATAGCTATAAAAACTGGGTTTTGCTTTGTTTCTTTCTACTGCATCTAAACTAGTTTCCTATATACGGTCTCAATGGGATATAAACTCTTTGATTAATGTTGTGATCTGAAAGAGATTGTTTGGGTCTTAGTTTCCATTTTGTTTGGAATTCTTTAGGCTTGAATCTGCATAAAGGAAGAAGGAATATAGGCTATGTTTTGTATATACCCTTGCCAGGAACTCTTGAAATAAAGACGTCCTTACATGGGTAGGTAACTGGGCAAGATAGGAAACAAACCCTGAGATTTAGTAGCCAACATCTGTGATGGATGAAGGTCAGTGTTAGTGTTCTGCTGGTGTCCCTACCGATGCTGCTGATATTCATTCAGGTGATTGAACAGCCTGGAGGAGAGAGTAAGGTAATCGAGGTATTTCACATAGAACCTAAGTATAAAGCATTGCACAAGAAAAATGAGAGAATGAATGGCTGTTACAGTAGTGGACAAAATTCAATGTAGACAAGTGTAGTGTATGTAATTCAGTTTGTAGGTATGGTGTAAAGAAAAAAAATCCTTATGTATGCAGTAACTGAGTCGTAAACGGTCATCATTGCTCAGTGGGATGTTGGGGTTATAGTGAATGTTTTCTAGGAACGGTTACATTTGTGTTGACAAACTTGTTGAGAAAGGGAAGAATGGAGAACTTTGTATGACAATGAAAATTCATAGTTTCTTCTCTGACTTAGTATGTGTTACTCTTATTTTCTCCCTTCCCTCAGCCTAAAAAATGTAATAGAACTGGAAAATGCCTACAACAGGGTGAGAATGATTAGAGGTAAGGTAAATCAAAGAATGATGTAAAAAGAGCGTCTTCGATTTGGAGAGAGTGAGAAGCATAGAAGAGAGTGAATGTTTCCTTTTTTCAACCAAAACAAGAACAAAAGGGTTTCAAATTAGGCTAGCAGTTGACAAGTCAAAACCAAGGAGTGTTTCCTCACACGGTGTGTGAGGCTGTGAAATATCTTGCTACAGGATGTTACAGTGCTAAAATTCTAGAGGTCAACAACAACCCAGCAGAGTTTATGGGTGAGAAGCATCCTGTGATATTTTTACTATAAAACTCCTGCTTCTGGCTCAAGTAGCCCAGAGAGGCTTTTTGGGATTGGCAGCTTCATGTTCTTTCCAAGTGCCATCCCCTTTCTGGATGTTGTCAGAGAAATGAGAGTGACAGAGGAGGGTCTTTTGGTCTTACCTGGTATGGCCTTTCACATCTTCATGTGGATTTAATATCTAAATTAGCAATAGGAATATGTGATCCAGCCTATTTCTAGATCAATTCACAAAATTAAGGTGAGAAAGGACCTCTACAGACAGTGTATTTCAGGCTTCTGCTCAAATCTGGGCTACCTCAAAGTTAATTTGAGTTCCTCAGGGTCCTACCTAGTTGTGAAAAGTTTCAAAGGGTGGATGGAGATTCTGCTGCCTCTCTGGGCTGCTGGTTCAGTGCTTGCCAGCTGTCCTGGTTAAGATACGGGTTTTTTCTCCTTATATCCAGCTGGAGTTTCCGTTGCTACCACCAGTTGTCAACTCTGCCTCCTTCCTTTTTGCTCTATAACTCTGGGAAAAGTCTGCCTAGCTCTTATCTGTGACCTTCACCTGTAGGTTGTGGAAGACTTAGATCAGATTGTGCTGCTCCCAGCTGCTTGTAACCTTCTCTTCTGTAAGTGAAACAAGCCCGTCCTTCTCTTTGCATTTTGTGTCCTCCAAGCAGCTTATCATTGTGGTGGTCTCTTTCCAGTTTCCCAACATCTGTTCCTTGGTGAGGGGGAAGATATTCCAGATGATTCTGCGTGAGTGCTGAGCATAGAGAGCAAGCATTCCCCTCAACCCGCTGCTTTAATCTTGCTGATGGAGCTTAGTGTGTGGTTAACTTTCATTGCCACAAGTCTGTGGCTGATTCCTGTGCAACCTGCTGTCCGTTAGAACCTCTACATCTTTTTCTGCGAAGTGGTCCTGGCCAGTTATCCCTCAACCTGTGCTAATGGAGGGGTGGTTTTGTGCCAGGTGCAGGGCTTTGTTTTTTTGCTTTGATTACATTTCATAAAATTCTTATTTTCCATAGCTTTACCAAGAACTGAGACAAGGCCAACCAGCCCTTAGTTTCCTTGATCTTCCAGATTCTCTTTTGGAAGAGACAAGAAACTTGCCCTTTTCAGTTGTTGAGGACTTCCCTTGCTCACTGTGACATTCCAGAGCTGCTAGCAGCTCTACAGTGTGATCAGCAAGGTCCCTTCCTACTGGTCCCACATGCCTGTATATCTTCAGCTTGCTTTAGACTTCTCATGTGGGTAGTGCATCTCTCTGGATCCAGTTGCTCTTACACGGTTAGGAAGGCTTTGCTGAAGACCTTAACAGGAAAGACAAAGAAGGCATTTAGAACTGAGATTTTCTGCTGTCCTTTGTTGCTAGGTCAGTCTCATTTCTGTAGATGCTTTTCTTCATCTTCCTTATGCTGTTCATCTGTTTAAAAAGCCCTTGCAGTTACAGTTTGAACTCTGGTTGAATAAAGTGGATGTATACCTTGGCCACGATGTAATGAGTGCTGGATTTCTAGCTATGACTTGGAATGCTTTTCCTCCATCATGGCTGGAGGACTGAAACACCTCTGCAAATATCTTGCCACAATTCATATTTCTTTTGTTTTCTTACTTTCTGTCATGGAGAGAGCCCTTCAGCAGTTTGTGTCTTTACTGTTTGGACTGTGACTGACTGTGTCTGCCGTGGAAGCTGTGAGTGTGTCCAGGCTAAACCATTACCACCTTCTTGAGATGCCATTAACCTGCTTAGTGGAATTGAAGGTGCTAAAACTAGGCTAAGAAGTCCAGTCTTGTTGTCTACCTTCCATCAGCATCAATAGTACTGAGGTAGCAGAACTTTTTAGGATTTGATTGCTCTTACTGACTTCTATGAGGAGAAAATTATTTGCATTCTGCTCTCCTTTTTTGTACTGGCATTTTTTTTAAAAAAAACAGTTTTCTCTAAGCCTGTAGATAAAAGCATTGGCTGAGCTTGAGAGTTCTTACGGACAGTCTGTTTCTCTACATTCAGTTTATGGATGGAGTACTAAGTGTGTGCGTGTAGATCCATTTAGAAAACTTTATGAAGAAAATCAAGAGTCTCATTGAAATGTCGATAATGATTGTAAAAACCAAGGTAGTTCTGTGTTGTGGGGTGCTGTGTGGAGGACTGACTTTAACTTATTTTAACTTATTATTTATATTTAAATATTTTTACAGACTGATAAACACTTTGAAGTACATAGTTTGCTAACCATCAGGATACAAAATGTAAAGCATATAATACTTGCTGTATTTTTTTAGTATTAATATGTATTCAGAAAAATCAAAAAATGGTATCACTAAGTAAATGAAGGGCTTACTGAAAAAATTATTTTTAGAGAAATAACACCACTATATTTAAGGATATTTCAAGTTAAATTTGATGTGGCTTATTAAAAGAAATATTATCTGCAGTTGCACAATTTGAACAGTTTTAGCCACTCTGTGATTTTGGAACTAGTCAATCTTGCCTTGGTACCTTATTGGCATTCATGGACTGGGAGAGGACTGAGTTGAGGCTGAAAGGCAGAGAGTTAACATCACTGTTGAGTTCCCGAGTGTAAGCTTAAGAACTGCCTCTGGTATTCTTAGCACTGCTGGTTTTTGCTCCCTCCGCTCAACTGAACAACCAAGGTATAGCTCTCATGGCAGTCCTTCCTTCTTTTCCACCAGTTCAGGCCTTTAGACCTGGAATGATCCTCTCCTAAGTTTTATCTCCGCAGCTGGAGGTTGTTGGAGCATGTTTTGGGATAAGACACCAGAATTTTCTGGCTTTCTAAAACCAGAGCAAATAAAGTCTTGCCATGGAGAAAATACTTGGATCGGGTTATTCAGTTCTCTGCCTCTCTTCTAGCACTTGTAAACAGGCACATGCTACGCTTGCAGAGGCCTCCTGTCAAGCAGGGTTTCTTTGACATCACAGTAGCAAAATTTTGATTTTGAAAAAACTTACGCTACTGTAATTTTACTTCTTGTGTAGGCTGTTCTGCCTTAAGTCAAATACATGTTCATTAGGTTTAAATTTGGCCTGGTTTAGTACATGCTTGAGTTGAATAAAGTGTCTGCAGCTGTGGAAGCTGATGAAGAAAAGAAGCAGAACCTATTTAGTGATGCTGAATTTAAATGTGCCGCCCACTGATATTTTACATCTGTCCTTTGTAGCCTCTTGAATGCTCTTGGTATGAGCCAACTTTGTTGTGGTTTTTCAGGCTTTAATAAGTAGGACAGGTAGGTTTTGTGTTTTTACAGAATACATTCTGGTTGGTTCTTGCTGCTTTTTTTTTTTTTTTTATGTTTAATAGCTGAAGATCCTTTTTTCCTTAAGGTGATGCTTCCCTAGGCTGAATTCTATAGGCCACTTCTGTCCTTAAAGAACTTCAGCTGTATAATCCAGGCTTGGTCAGAGTGGTACAGGCAGTAAATATTCACAGTCTCTTAATAGGCTTGTGGCAGCTAATGATAGGTAAACTTTGCAGCTGTCTCTTGATCCAAAAAGCTTAGTGTCCTCTCTTCTGTTTTCATGTACCATAGGGATAAAAAGGAACCTGAAGAATTTTTAGAATTAAATTTTACAGAACACTCGTTTGTCCCGTTTCTCCTTCCATTTACTTTCATTATTGGATAAAGTAAACTAAACTTTTGTTGGTACGGTGCCTGTAACTTCTGAGGAGTTCTGTGGTAAAGCAGACCACTATTCCAGAACTGACTCTCTTTTGGAGCATAGGGGCTGTATGAGTAACGAAAGAAACAGTGGATCAAGATACAGAGCCTAGATAAGATACTTTCTCGGTAAGGAACGTAGTGGTTGGAATTTCTAAATTTTGACATTTGTAAATCTAGTCCAGTAAAGTATGGGTATAAGTTGTACTTGGATATGACTTCAGAAGATTCTCTAAAATCTACTGGCTCTGTAGTAAGAAAGAAGTGCCTGTGCAAATTATGAAAACCTCTTTATGGTCAGTTTTAGTTGTGCAAATAAATCATTGTATCTTTAAAGTCATTTCCCTTGTTATGGTACACTAATATTTTGCTTAGCAATATATTTATTTGTATTTCGTTTCAGAGTATACATTAAAGCAGTTCAAATCTTATCCTCTTCCATATATAATATTCAGATCTTTTTTTAAGGGAGGAAAAAAAACAGATAAAATAAGATTTAAGAAACTTACTCTACCTAGACACAATATAAATGATATGTAACGATGCCAGCTAAAATGGGAGGTCCAGTTGTTCTAAATGTCATATGGACACGGAAATTTGTGTGCTTAAGAAACAGAGCATGGGAAAAAGGAAGCATTATTGCTCTTGTGTGCAAATAAGAAAGAAGGGAAAAGGGGTATCAAAGCTATGATATTTTTTCAAACTAATGTGATCTCTGTCCAATTCAATTGACTGCTCAAAAATTAACAAAACCAGATTCCTCAAATCAGTAGGAGCTTCTGAAAGTTTTGACTGATGTAGCTTTTCAGTGTGGTGTGGAAAGATCATGGGCAAAGTACTTGCAGAAATTAAATTAATAGATCCAAGTAACTGAAAGAAACATGTTTTTCAATAAAAACTAAGAAAAGTGAGGGGGGAAGGGAAGGAAATTGTCTTAATCCTGTCTGACATCAAGCCTTGGAGTCAGAAACAAGTTCCCATGTTCAAAAGCATGAGATGTCAAAATAATGGAAGAAAATGGAGCCAAACCTGAAATAAATCATTAGAAGTGATATGCTTGAAAGATTTGTAATCAAGCATACACGTGATATGTACCAAACAGAACACAGATCTGTGTTTCCTGTTTTACTGTTGGTATGTGTAATCTGATTGCTAGCTAAATTATACCTGTGATTAATGGAAAAGCAATCAAGATTACCATAACTACTTGAAAGAACTTCTCATCATGGACTTTTCCAAGATAAAATATATGGATTAATTAACTGTATAACACTGGAATGGTTTTAGTTCTAAAAATCCAGTTTCTGTGAAGTAATAGAACTTCCTGCCTAAAAAGCTTATGCTGTTACTGTAGTAGAAGAGACATGGTGAGAGCAGCTTAACATGTACAGTAAGCATTCCACAAATTATTTGGTACCCTAAAATCTGGTCAGGCCATAGACTGCTCCTATTTTTGTGGTTGTTTTCATGGCCATTGGTAGCAGTTTTGATATGGTTGTGCAACAAGCAGACAGGAGACTTTCAAGACTGGTTAGTCTGTCTCAGCTGTCTTAGCCTGAGAGGAATTTAAGAAACTTAGTCATACTCTGTAGACTTTTGTCACCAAAGGAAAACTTATGTCTGGTTTAGAGTCCTACTGGAGTTAATATTAAAATGTAGTCCTTTATGGGCAGAAGTAGCTAGAAAACCTATTAGATTTTCTGAATAACCATTCATGTACTATGTGTAAAATTTTATTAGCCAATGTGCATTAGACATGCTTTCTCAAAGGTAACTTTCTTCTTTTATGAACTTCTCAAGGAAAGAAAGGTAAACTTAAGAAGCCCTGTTCCAAAGGGTGATCTCTTAGTTGTAATTGACTTGTACCTTTGCTTTTTTAAATGTACATTTGTCTCTGATTTCTGTTCTCCCTAAAGTGTCTCTGTCAGTGCTTGCTACAGTCAAAGCAAGATAGGTGACACGGGTATCAGAGAAGAATCTACTAGCTTTTATTTCCTGTCGCTGTTTTTCATAATCTTTGAATAATTTCATAATCTTTTGTTAGCTTCTCGGTGAGAGAGCTTAAATAAGGGCTTTAATGACCTCTGGTGTCCTAGAACATGGAGTTCTTCCAACTGCATCAGATAGAATCATTGGTATTTTAAACTCTAGAAGACTTGACTTCTTTAATATTAGAAGTTCTAATGATTTGGTATTTCTCATTTAGGTGCCATATGAAACACTGAACAAACGGTTTCGAGCTGCACAGAAAAACATTGATCGAGAGACCAGCCACGTTACAATGGTTGTGGCAGAGCTGGAGAAGACACTGAGCAGTTGTCCTGCTGTGGATTCTGTTGTTAGTCTCCTGGATGGAGTAGTTGAAAAACTCAGTGTTCTGAAACGAAAGGTAAGTGCTGTTCTATTATACTTTATGATTGTGTTGTCTTTGCACAGTTAGTGGAAGTGGTTTTCTGCAGTACTGATTGCTCGAATTTTCTTTCAAGATACAGATATTACTGGCACTGTAAAGAGCGGCCTTGAAATGAACAGCAAAGCACCAAAACTTACTCTATCTTGCTTCAATGCGCTTATGAAGTGTGACTTGGTGTTCCATGACTAAACATGAGAAGCCTCTGTTGAGATGTAGAATTAATAAGTTTTTATAATCCTGAAAAGAAATTTCTCTACCCACGGAAAACAGAGCAGCAAAATGAATTGATTTGTATCAATTCCTGCTTATCTAATGGAATGGCTTTTGAGGTTGCATTAATTGATCACTTGAGGAAGGAAAACAGAAGGTGAACCTGAAAAGTGTTTAAACCCCAGTGAAGGTAATTGTATGCAGTGTTGAGGTTTCTATGCACAAGAAAGTGAGTTGTCCTGGAACATCTTTTTTTTTTTTATAACCACTAAACTTGAAGATTGGAAGGTTCCTGGGGAGTATTACTGAAAGCATTTTAAACCAAGTGTAGCAAGATAATCTGCTTCTAGCTTTTAAGCTTGAACACTTGTGTGAAATAAAGCCAAGCTTCCATGTCTAAGAAGAATGAGTTAAAAACATAGACTACATAGTTATAAGCCATCCTTGTTTTAGATGGGAATATTATTCATCCTGAGAGTCATCAGAACGCTTACTTGAAACAAATCCTGCAGAAAAATGAAAATAGCTCTGTCGCCTGGCTTTAAAGGAGCGCTTCTCCTCCAAAAATAAACAAAACAAATGGTAGCAGAGTCATTTCATTAAAACTTAAATGAAGTTACCAACAGATATAAATCTTGAGACTGCATTAAGTGAAGCATCAAAATACCTTGGAGGTTGGTAACACGAAAATAACACTTGTCAGGCATGCTGATTTGGGTTTTTCTGCTTGAACTGGTTAGCTAGGTGTTGAAAAGCTGGTCTGCAAAAGATTGCATAAATCTAATTGCTGTTTTCATCTTTTGATTTTGAGACTTAGAGGTCTTGAAGGATCTGTTTCTTCATTTCTCTGTTACTAACAGAAAGAAATTACTGCTATTTCTGAGAGAGGTGTTAGATTTTGCTTGTAGGTGTGCAGTAATGATATGGAGGAGTATGTTATTTACTTGTTAAATTTTTGTTGGCTGTGGGGGTGTGTCTGAATGCATTGATGAATGTTTTGGGTGCAAGGCTCCATTTTTAGTGTAATTGCTCATTTGTTTTTGACTGCCTGAAAGACTGTGGGGAATCTTATAGCTACTCAGAAAGAACAAAAGGCAGAAAAACCTTTTTAAAAGTAGTCTGAATAACAAAGGTCTTATTTCTGCTCAAACCATCAACTCCAACTGTCTTCCCTGTAATCTCTGCCCCAAGCAAAATGATTGTTTTCTTTAGGCCCTTTGGACCCTTGTGGGATCTCCATTTCCTCCCGTGTTTAGACAAGGATCTGATGAACTGCTGAGATAGCCGTAACAGAATTAGATGGTTCCTTTATTTAACACCTTACTTGCTCTGAAAAAAAGAGCTTTTCGGCACAGCAGATTTCTTGGGTTCTGAAAATGATCCTGGGGAAACCTAGGCCTTTGTGTTTTCCCATTGTATCCTGCTTAATGTGCTTGTTCCCTCGCGTTCTGTTAATGTCCAGCAGGGCAGGTCCAGGTAGGCTTGGTTCAGAGGGTTTTGAAAAGGATCTATAGCCCCTCGGAATGCACTAGAAGGATCAAAAAACACAGCAAGAGCTGTGTAAGTCCAGATGCAAAACCATATAAGGAGAGCCCTTTGGAATGAGACATGGCTCAGCCTTTGTGCTGGGCTGCCTTGAATTCTCCTGGTTGCATTCAGAATAGTTCTCAAGGTTTCTTTCACATCTGGTAATTCTGCAGACATCTAATAAGTGGGAGGGGGTTTTGGCTTAACTTAGTGTTTGCTTGCTGAATAGGAAAAGACTCAGTTTATCACTGAAACAAAATATGCATCTCCAGACCATATAGTACAAAATGATAAATTCAATAATAAAAATAACTTGGGCTATAGATGTTTACATCAGTTTTAGTAAAAGTCTATCTTGTATAATGACCTAGAGTTTTAGTTACTTGAGTTTTTACATCAAGGGTCAGATCAGAGCAAGGTTTGGTTGGGGAAAATGCTTGATACGCTTTTCTTGCACACGTTTTCATTTATTTTTGCTGTTCTTTTCAAATATTGGTGCTTCCAGAAGTAGTCTAGAAATGATTGTGCATGGTAAAAGCAATTAAAACCAACCTGTGCTTCCAGAGCTGGAGCTGTTATCCAAGGATGATACTGCAGCCTGGATAGCTTGAGTACTGGGAAGGCAGCGGTGCCAGCGTGGAGTGCGAAGTAGGCTGCCAAAAGCCAGATTATTTGGGCTGTGCCTGGCTGGGAAACCTGCATGGACTTCCTTGTTGCCATAGCTATGCAGTTATTCAAACACAAGCCAGCGAGTTTAAAGCCACCACAAGTAAGGCAGCTCAACCTGAAATTGCATCACCAGTGATACATTGCACATGGGAAAGCCTCCTTCGTCTTGTGGTTTGCTTTTACCTTAGCAAGCATATAAAAAAAACCTGCAAGCTTGCATGTGCTCTGTAGCCTGGCATGACCCACAATTGTCACGTGCTGTACCCTGAGTCAGCAAGCTTTGAATTACGATATGTCTGTGATAAAATTGCCTTGTAACATTTGCAGCATAACTTGTCAGCTGTGTAACTTTAAGGTTGAAGGAAAATAAGTATGAGTGTTTGGGGCTTTAATTAAAAAAAAAAAAAAAAAAAGAGGAGATGTCTTGGGATGTGTGTTTTGCGCTGAGTGTGCCAATATGTTGGTTTAAAAAAAGTCATTCTGTGCTTCCTCTGGACAAGTTTGTTTTCCTAAGTAGAGCTCTGAAAAGTAGATGTGTCTTTATAGAGTTGCAGAGGTAAGTAAAATAATACCGATTTAACAAAACCGATCATTTTAAAAAAACTACTCTAAGATCCTTGAACTACAGGTGCCAAGAGGCCAATGTTTATATAATTTGCATTATTGCATGACTGATTAAAATGGCTCCAGTGTATTAGAAGTAATGTGGGTTTACTGAGCATCACTCCTCAGCAGAACTAATTCAGTTGGACAGCTGCTTCAGGAAGAAGCCATGCATAGGTTAGAGGAAGAAATTCATGACTTTCAACTGTTTGGACTGCAAACCTTCACAAAGCTCTTTGCAGGTTATTACAGCAGTTGCTGCTGTAGTTGGGACCTGGCAGTTTTCAGACTGACTGCACATTAAGCAGAAAAATGCATATGCTCATAATGTCGAATAAGTCAGAACTTATTTATATGCGAGAATATCTTGGCCATGCTGAAACTTGTGCACTGCCATAGGACATGTCTTTCTAAATGAAAGAAATGCTATTGGCAGTATCTGTATGATATGTAAAGAATGCTTACAAACAATTCTGACTGTATTTTTCTTTTAAAGGAAATTGAAAATGTATAGCTCTTATTTCCTTTTGTTAATTTTTACCTTTTAGGCAGTTGAATCAATCCAGGCTGAAGATGAAAGTGCGAAACTCTGCAAACGTAGGATTGAACATCTGAAGGAACACAGTAGCGACCAGCCAGCTGCTGCAAACATGTGGAAGAAGAAGCGTATGGATCGTATGATGGTGGAGCATCTGTTACGTTGTGGCTACTACAATACAGCTGTAAAACTAGCAAGACAAAGTGGTATTGAGGTTGGTAGCAATGTCCACTAACTTAACTAACAAACCAGTAGTGAAGAAGTTGGCAAATAACAGTGAGCTGATTTAGCCCTGTAGCAGCTAATTTTGTATTTAGTGTGCCTTTATTACTAATGTTTATCTGTTAATCTTTTTAGGCCTGAGTTGGTTCTTCTTACTAGACATAAATTGTATTTTAATGTATTAAGTAAGTCAGAATTGAAGGCATAACACTTAGTTGCAAATTAAATGCTTTTAGATAAAAACCCTGCCCTGTTAAAACTTAGAATAATTAAATAAAATGTCATGCAGAATTTTTTGTTGGAGGCCTTTAGGCTGCTGATTAAGCAGTTGGTGGAGCTTCCCATCTGTTTAGCTGCACATAAATGGTATTTGTAGGTGACCAGGCAGAGTGGGATAGCATATGCCGATTGCAGGAACACCTGCTTTATTTTATCATCCTGCTATTTAATGCATCCAGAGAAAAACTGGCTAGTACTTTGGAAAATAGATCTTGATACAGTTTGAGGTTTTTATTAGCCAGCATATCTTGCATGGTCCACAGCAAGTTTTTGCTGGTTTGCTTGTTTCACCATTTATGGTTCTGTGGTTATCGCTTTCCTTTTCACTGCTTATCTGTTGGTTTTGCTTCCATCTCATGGTTGCTTACGAAGTGTTTGGAAGTTGTGCACCTCGGTGTAGCTTCTTTATGCTGAACAATGAACCCACACTGTGGTCCTCTGACAGCCACAAGGACATTAAAACTGATTCTTTGATAATTTGCTGTTCATTTAGAGAAATCATTTTTTGCTGCTTTTAGGTAGCATATACTATTTGATCCTTAATGATTCTTGAATCTTAAGTTGTTTTGATATTCCTGATTCCAGAAGGTACTCAACTTGTCTGGTTAAAATCTTTCTGCTATAAAGATGCTGAGAGTTTAGCTGTATTATGTGACTTCAGTACTTTGCCTTTCTTAGGTGACATAGTTGAACGCATGTGGTCTCTGAGACAGCTGAGGGGAAAATATTCTTGTTAGTGCTGTCAAACTGCAGGATATGTACCTGCTCTGTATGGTACACTGAGCATATCTGTTGCTCCTTGGCTACCTTACCAGTCTTATCCTGTTCAACCAGCGGTGACTTTGGTAAATACCAAAAAGGAAGTAGCAAGTAGGTGTGGAATGGAAGGGAAAGGTGGAAGAAGTGGGTTGCAAACTATTAGTAGGAAATGGTCCTGAAGAACTTCACTGAAGAGGCTGCTGTGCCTCACTAACAAAAGCCTATGCACATGAATCAAAACCCCAAGACAATTATGCTGGCATAATTGCAGCTGAATCGTCAGCAGCTCTTCCACTTCTGGTGGATGTTTCCCTCTGTTTTGAGCAGGAGCTCATCTCCTGCTGAATCATCATGTTACTGTGCGTACTGTGACTGCTGAAAAAGCACTATGGAAATATTTTCACTTTCATAGCAAGTTTTGTTACGCCTGATTAAGTAATGCCTGGCTTTGTTTAGACGTGAGCATGGAAGTCCATCATGATACACTGCAAGACTGTGTGGTATGAAGTGTTGCACTTGTGAAGCCTTAAAGCTTTTCATTCTCTTTGCTGAATAGAAGTTTTGTGTTTAAAAAAAAAAAACTTATTTAACTTCTGCCTTCAAGCGTAAGTATTTTTATTTGTATGACATGAAAGTAATGTGAATAACACAGAACTTAATTGCACATGTTGAATGCACAGAGGCCATTCTTCCAATTTGCCAAAATTAGGCATTTTACTCAACATGGAAGTTTACATTTTGGCTAAAGAAGGATAGAAAGAAATCCTTCAGCCTTCCAGTGTGGTGGTACTAATAGTGAACAGCCTTTACAATGGTAAGATATTGGGACTTGATCGTTATACAGAATTTCTGGGTTTGTTGGTTTAATAAGAACGTCTCTGTTTCAGTTTGCTTCTGTCTTTCTGAAGGATATGAACGTCAAAATGTTCTCCAATGCTTAATAACAAACTTTGCTGCAGAGTTTACAAAATACCATGGTATCTTTCTATCATCCAAAGTAATCTTTCTCTTCAGTAATTTTGATAAATGTCTCCACCACTGCGGGCCTCAAACATTGCTGTACGGTGAACCCAGTCACGTCTATTACCAGACTTATTTTATGTTTATATTAAGACAATATTGTTACCATGGCTGGGCACTATAAGCTCAGTAGAAACCTGAAAAAAGATGGGATTTTTGCTCAGCTTATCCACCAGTCAGCGGTGAGGTGGTGGGCAAGCTGAGCATGACCCAGCAACGTGCTCCTGTGGCAAAGATGACTCAACAGCACTCTAAGTTGCATTGGGATGAGCATCACGAACAGGGGAAGGGTGGTGGTGTGGCCCCTGTGCTTCACACTGGTTGGACCCACCTGGAGTGCTGTATCTAGTTCTGAGCTCCCCAGCAGGCACACTGTGGCATGGAGTCACCCTGTACTCGGAGATATTCAAATGCAGATTGGACTGGGCAAGGTCCTAAGTAACCTGTTGTAGGTGATCTTGATTTGATGCAACCCCCAGAGGTCCCAATCTTAACCATTCCGTGATTGTTTCTGTGATTGCAGGCCAAATGGCTAAAGTGCCCTTTGGTGCTGTTTGTAAAGGCTGAAGGAAACAGCTCTCTCCGTTTCAGTTGTAGCTTGTGAGTCCTAGATTAAGTGTCTTTCAGTAGCTGTTAGATCAGTCTTGGGAGCGTGTCTCAGCCTGCTTGTTTTAAGTGCCTGGTGTGGCTGCTGAATGTGAAGAGACTTGAAAGAGCTGCGGAGTTGCTTCACGAGTGGAAACAGTTCAGAAAGCCTTCTGTTTCAGTGAC
Source organism: Neomorphus geoffroyi (assembly GCA_033558235.1). NCBI lineage: Eukaryota > Metazoa > Chordata > Aves > Cuculiformes > Neomorphidae > Neomorphus > Neomorphus geoffroyi. The sequence continues at coordinate 1,117,882 of JAUMJM010000092.1, read as the reverse complement.
CAAAAGTAACCACTGAAGTATTCACGTGTTTGCCAGTAATACACAGCAGACAGTTTGCTCAAAGATCAACTATGCACCACCGTGTCCAGTTCTCATAGTTATTGATGGGCTGTGGCAAATTCTAGTCTGCTTTCTAAATTAACTACCTTCATAGGAATGATATTCTTGAATTCTTGTCATGGAAGATGAGCACTTCGAAGCCATGGTTGTAAACCAGGAAGCAAACAGCTGTGAAAATAAATGCTGGATATGAAAAATAATATGGAAGTTTAAATATCGGAGTTATGAACTAGCTCGGGTTAGGAATAGCTTCTGGCATGTGGCATATATAAAGCATAATGTTATCTGGCAATATAAGAAATAAACTACAAATGTGGAATGTGTGTGATATGTCTTTAAAGAAAAGTAATGCTGCTTGGGAAAGTAAACCAAAATGGAAGTAATGTTAAAATAAGAGCTGACAGTCAAGGACAGAAATGTCACGTTTGTGCCAAAGTAAATATGAGGTGTAAGGGATTCTGTAGTGGGCTTTTTTCTTTATCTTCTGGCTCACTAATGATGTGAAAAACAGTTTAAGTCAAAGACAGAAATTAGATTTTAAGTTTTTGTTATTGCATACAAATGAAGCTCATCAGTATAAGTTTGTTACACTTAATAATGATCTTATTTTTGCGCTACTATGACCTTGAGTGCAACACTGATATAAAAATGTGTATTTTCATCTGCAGATTCCTATGTTCAGCTAGCTGGCACGGTTGTCTGTTAACTTAAACTTTAATATGCCATGTGCTGCTACATTAAATGCTATCTCATTTCTGTGCCATTAATTGATAAGCATATCCTGTTTTGGAAGCGTGGTGTTCCAGTAGGAAGTTGGTTACTGTTTGTTGATACATTTGTAATTAGGTAAGGTATGTAGTGCTTTGTTTGCTGTTCCTAGGGATGGTGGGTTTTTTTAATTTCACACTTTTTCTAGCCCCTTTTTTAAGAGGAAGAAAAAAACATATGAAGTGTCCTTGCATTCTTTGTTTAATTATTTAATAACCATAGTGACTTGGGAGTCAGAACTTAAATCTAGAGTGAAACATTAAAATCTAGGAGACATAAAAAAATCTAGGAGTGAGACTGAGTCATAACAAGCTACATAATGCAGTTCAAGAGCATTGGATCAGTAAACTTCTAGTACTTGAGCAGGATGGGTGTCAGTAATACGTGATTTCTAAATGTTCATATGAATTCTTACTGAAGCAAAACTTGGAAGCCGTATAACAATCATACCACTGTACACTTAATCTTCCTTGTTAAAAAATGTAGTCCAAGAATGGCTTGTAGACAAACACACAAATATGTATTAAATGAATTAATCAAAACAGGTGTATATTCATAACACTTCAGTCTTAAACAGGTAAATAATACTCAGCGTAATGTTTGAGTGTATTCTTTGCTTCGCTGTCGTGCAGAACGTACGCTGGCTTTCTAAATCTGGACTGAATGGCAAAAGGTGTCTTTCGTCTGAAGTTATTTATTGTCGCTCTCCTATGACTTGCTGTTCTTACACGAGAGATGTTTGAGCGAACTACATCTGAAAGAGCTCCTGAACTGGCATAATTTATTTAAAAGTGCCAGGATGTTAACTTGTGCCTCTTTTGAGTTATCTTAAAGAGCTAAGCTTTAGATGAGCAACTTGGAAATGCCTTCAGATGTTTTGGCTGTTTTGGCTGTAGGATTGGCAGCTTTCATTAGACTGGTGTAGTGAAAGCCTCGGTGTGCTCATCTGAATTTCAAAGTACTGTAGTTCCTGAACAGCCTTACATCTGCAGTTTGTCACGAGCATCTTTGGGAGTTAGAATTATGTAAATGTGAACTAGTCAAGATCAATGCAGAATAACAAACTTTCTCAATACACATCATTTGACACTTCAAACGCCAAGAGCATGAAGTGCACTGTGGTGTTGAATGTCTATTTTTTCAGTCTTTGTAGACAAAATGCATTACCTGTGGTTTATCATAACAGAGCTAATTTATTAGAAAATACTTAATTTGAAAAGCTAGTGATTCAAGATAGATTCTTGAATTGGAATTTTAGATAAAGGAAAAAGGGTGTTTTATTCTCTGTAGGTTGCCCAGATATAGAAGAGGTTTGGTCTTATTTATGCTTATTTTACTTATTGAGTGTTCTTCCAGTCAGGCATTTTTTCAGATGTAACTGTTACTTTACATTTAACGCTATCCCTTATTACTACACTTGATGACAGGAGTCAACTCTTTATGAGTGTGTGTAGCTGCTCATACAGACCTGTCCTGCTTAGACCAAAGGTGCAAGGCTCACACTCAGCTGGCAAAGGATTATTTGTCTTTCCTCTACCAGAAGAGGATGTGACAAAAACCAGCCATGGTAGAGCTGAGACTAGAGACTCTTTTTTTTTTTCTGCCCAGTGATGCATCTTAAGCTCTAGAGGGTTTGTGGCACTCCTCTAACATAGTCATTTATTATTGTACTTAGCACGGTATAATGTACTACTGGATAAGGTGCGGCCATTTGCTGAGCTACAAAAATTGCTGAGGCAGGGCTAGAGGATACTTTGGAAAAACAGCTTCCTAATAACCTGCCTAAGTGCTAGCCGCAACCGTGAGACTCTACCAGAATGGTTGATGTGCATGAACAAAAGTAGGCAGGTGAAACCTTGCTCTTCATCTGGCTCTGAAGCTGTCAATACCAGAGTATGTCTAGTTTTGGCAACCACACCTTAAGAAAGCTGTTGGAAGAACTGGAGAGAGAGGATGACTGGAAAATTAAGAAGGTGGATGCTTTTGCTAGTTATGAGAGCAAAAATTATATATCAAGGAACTTCATAATCTAGTGCAGAAAGGCTTAGGGTGAAAATAGAACACAGAATCAGAAGTCAGAAAAATTTAATTTTGAAATCAGGCATGAGGTTAGAACATGATTTAATCATTTGAACCACTTAACAGAAGTATCAGCATTTTGTCAGAAAAAGATATTATCTGTCAGAAGGACATTCTGTCAATGTATGTTACTGGAGTCTTTAAATAACCAGGTAAAATTAAAAGGTCTGTGCTATACAGAGGAAGATGCTGTCAGGTGGAGGCTGGACTGTGTGCACCATGGGATGCTGTGTTTACTTTCCTGGCTCTGCTGTTGAATCTATGGTTTGGCTGTCTGTGCTTTTTCCTAAAAACTAGCTCTGCAGCTGGATTTTCAGTAGGACGTTCCATCAATATTTTCTCTGTAATTCTGTTAATATGTGTAGCATTATAACACTTAATAGTAGCTTAATGAACTTAGACAACATTACTTTATAAGCAGGGAGTAAGGAAGCCTCTTAGTGTTAATTTGTGCCTCCTTTTGACTGTGCTTCAGTAACTGATGTTGCTGTACTGTCACCACCGATGCCATTGTTTTCTTAATTTGTATTTCCCTTGAATCTCAATGCAGTTTATGCGTACTGTGCATTCACTCTGCTGCTTATAAGAATGATCCTTTGACCTTTTACTCCTCCCCTTGTGTAAGGTAGAGGAATTGACTGTGAGATGTTATCATAGCCATCAAAACCTATTGCCCTGTCCCAATTTCACTTGCACCTCATGTTTCCATGTAGGCAGTGTTTCTGTGGTTTGTTCTGGTCCTGCTCCTGCCAACTGGCGTGGTTTTCACTGTTTCCCCTCTGTGGAAGTACACTAACCAGTCTCTTCTGCCTCAGATGGTCCTGTTGTCTACCGTGTAGCTCCTTGTGTCTGCCTTCTTCCCAAGCTACGTAATGGTAATCGTGGCACCTAGGTGATCCCTGGACTTGCTGTGTATTCATCACAAACAAATTAATATTTTAATACAGAAGACTGATTTGACCTCTTTCTTTGTAACTATTCATTATTGCACTTCTATTTCAGTTCTATACAACTAAATTACGTTGAAGGTTAGGTTGCAAGTTACGGGTATGTAGTTCAGCACGTGATTAATCACTGAAAGCCTAACAGAGCTTTTTTATAAACTTGTTTTATAGAGGTCTAAGGAACTGCTTATTGTTTCACACGCAGATAGTTTAAAGGAATCCTCACCGTGTTACTGAATGCTGAAGGGCGTGCAATAGGTATAGATTGTCAATCTTATTAAAACTTTCACTGGTGCATTCTCTTTGCAACAAGCCACTGATCGGGTGAGGCACACTGGCCTATTTTCAATTTCATAGTGATGCTAGTAAGCAATTAAAAATAAACAATTTCATTGTTTTAAAAAATACATAAACAGCATCTTATGATATTATGAGTCATCTGTTTTATACAACAAATAACCTATTTTGTGACTGTTGTTTTTTTCCACAAAGGAAGCTTATTTCGCTCTGGAATGCTACCTTTTTCCACATGAACCAGATCTTTTTTTTTAGTCTTGTCATAAACCTGACTCTTCGTTTTGTATGAATCTTCTTTAGAGGATAGCTCATGGGGGATTTGAAAATATCAAGTGTTTCTTGTTTTAGTACTTGGTTCTATTTGGTTTTGAGCCTTGTTAAAGATTCGTATGTGTGAAATGTTCTGGATTTTCTTTTAATACATAAAAGTTCTTGTGCCTTATAAGGGATATTATCATGCATTCCTCCTGACAGCTTTCCAGACTTGTGGCTGAGATGTCATAAAATATAAGTATTTCATGTGTGGAGTGGAGACATATTGAGAGGAATGACTATTGACCTGGCTGCTGCAAAACTGAAAATGTAAATTAAATATAGCAAGAGCTATATAGCTACTAGGGAAATTATGCTTTTCTTTGAAAGCCATTTTTAACATAGGATCAAAGGCGAAGTTGCTGTTTTGTTTTATCTGGTGCTGAAATGTTTGAGCCATTTTCTTGATGAGTTTAAAGATTCACAAATCTAGCGAAATGTATATTAAAGAGTTTGGGGTTTATATTTAAGAATGGAGTATCAAAACACTGACTGATATTAAAGAGACAATCGTTATGGAATCTTTAAAAGCTATTTGTAATGAAGTTCACCTGCTGTGAAACTCTAATCTACCAATCTGTTGCTGTTGTTTACTTGTGATTGTGAAACTGATGAAAGACTGTAGTTTAAGCAAAGAATTTTCTTTGCTTGAGGTATAGTTACAATGTAAAGAAATTTCACTTAAGAGCTGAATGTAGTGTTCAACATGTGGTGATGTCTAAATAGGAAGTCAACTTTCTGAAAGCATCCCTCTCTTAAAATGCTGTGTTTGGAGAGATCACTTCTAGTACGTGACTAAAACAAAGCTCCTGGGTGAAGTTTCTCTTGTTGAGCTTTGATAACTTGGACTGCTGAGATGTGGTTAATTTCTAGGGAAGTTAATCGAGTTTGCTTCAGGTCTTTTGGAATAAAGAATTCTGAGCAAATAATTGAGCATATTATTATTATTGCCCAACTCCTACCAATGAAGGAAGGCAAACGAGTTAGGTAGGCATTCCTTATTTTTAGCAAAACTCTGCTTTTTTTGTATCTACTTAGTTTCTGTACATGTGTGGAACTACTGTTGCTTTTTTCAAATTCACTACTGAATTCTTGTAACTGTGCAGGATCTTGGAGATAGAAGATAGTCCATGCTTCAGTATATGGTTGGCAGACTCTCAGTTCACAACTTTGTGGTAAATAATAGATGTGTTTCATTTCAGATTCCTGTGAGGCTAAGATGTCCACCAGTTAAAAACAAAAATTACCCTAGTGCCTTTGTATGCACCTTCTCGTTATTTTGTGAGTGTTATTCTTCGTATAACCTTCACTGTATTTTGGGGAGTCACTTTTCTTCCCCTCTGTAGCACAACCATGTGAATTTGTGAAATTTGGGGGCTCATCAGGTGCTGGAGTTTTCTGGACAAAGGATGCTGCTGAGGAGAGAAACCTGGCGAAGAGTGAGATCCCTTGAGAATTTTGTCCCTGTCAACTCCTGCTTGCGCTGACCAGAGTCCAAAAGCTGTTCAACGGAGAGGATGTGTGTTTACACACTTGGTATGCTCTTACTAAGAGCCCATCTGAGAAAATGGAAATGCCATACAGAGATAGCTCTTATGTTGGCCATGATATGTATGCAGTAATAATCATCGTAAAGTAGTCCTTGTTCCTCACAGTATTTTATATCTTAATAATTGAAGTTCTGTGCAGAATCATAGGTTTGGTAACCTCCCTCCCTGGAGGCAATTGGAGCTTAAAAAACAGCAGTGCTATTTTACAAGCTATATGTATGTAAATCAGGCAGAGCACGGGGAGATGGATAGATGTCTTCTTTGTTTAAATAAGCCTCCCTAAATTCACTTAAGTGTCTTCAGCCTTCGTGTGCAGTTTTCTCTAATAATGAAGGCTTTCCTCTTAAATTTGAACTGTTGTAATGGAATTATATAGTCCTTTTATCATAAAGTTCATCCGGTGCTTAAATAGTTACCCCCCTGTACCTGCTCAGTGACTGTTGGAACAGGAGGGAAGGTTGGTTCAGTTTAGCCCAGTAGGGTTTGGTTTTCCTTTTTTTCAACAGAAGTGATAAAATCTAGGTGGTACTTCCTTACTTGTCCTAGAAGGAAAAGAATGCTCGTGCTGTGTCCCCCCTCTTTTTAGTGTTCAGATAATTGTCATTAATGCTTAATGAACAGAGTTCTCCTCCTTGAACCATTTGAAACTGTTGTTTCAGTACAGTTGTAGAAGCCCAATTAAATGAAAGTTTGATGTCTTCCTACCCAACGTCTGGTATTCAGCATTTTGTAAGCAAGTTAAGGCAAGGTAATGTAGGTAAAAAATCTCATGGTGATGCACAGGGAGCTGGAAAGTCTGGGCAAAGAGTTGCAGTTTGATAACAATACTGAAATAATCTGTGCAATGCAGGGTTCTCCTGTGCTTTGGCAATGCTTCTGCAGTGCTGGAAGTAAGTATTTTAATCAGTTTTACAATGTGAAAACCAAAATTGTGAATTGAAGGAAGAATTTACAGTGTTGCAAAAGATGGTAATTGAAAGACTTCACAATTGCGTTTTCATTTCTATACAAGTCAGAAAATGCTTGCCATGATGCTAAGTGCTTGTGTCAGTTCGAGGGGGAGCATGCAGCAACAAATTTCTTGCTTCAACTTTTTCTCTGCCTGCAAAACCAGTGGTGATATTTCTCTGAAATTGCATGTTTACATTCACTCAATTTTATATGTAAACAAATTACATAAGCAGAGCTCTTCATAAGAGCGTATTAAATCTTAATGCTCTTTTGGGAACTTTAGGACAACATTTTTGTATGGTCTACAGCCTGTGCAACTCGGAATTGCCGAATACCTTCAGAAAACTACTTGGGATTGGGATTTTAATGGGGATTTTCTGACTGCAACAGCAGGTATTTCAAATGCTGACACCATGAACTGGTTCCTCTCCATGCAAGATGTGGCAGACAGGTAATTCTCTGATATTGTGGTGTGGAGAAGAGCTGTGCTGTTTTTGATAAGCCAAATAATCCTCTGGTTTTTTGTTGTTCTGTTTCTTCAATCCTGACTAATGGAATACACTGTGGAGAAGCATCAGGAGTAGACAACATGAAAAAGAAAGATAGGAAAACTTGATCAGATTAAATAGACTTGGGTGACATGGGAATCTGTGGGGTTTTTTTTAAGATTTATTGCCTAATTGTATCTTAAGGGGTTCTTTTACCAATCTGCACGATTAAGACTTCAAAGTGCTTTTTATCAAATGCAAAAGCTATTCTTTTTTCCATACAAATGGATTTCTTAATGCTTTTTTTATATTGTTCTCTAACTTTCTATCTAGTCAGCAGAGAAGATCCTATTTATTGATGCAATTTAAATGTGATTGTTAGTTCTGAAAGAAACTCTTTCAATTAAAAATATTCTTCTCTGTTTTCTGGATACATACTGTCTATTTAACAGAAACGACTGCCAAGCTGTGACTTCTTTTGGCAACTGTGAATCTAATTACCATTTCTGTATCAAGTAGAACCTTTTTATTTTAAATTTGCAAAAGGAGTGTAGGAATTCGCTTTTTATTAGATTTGTCTGCCTCAGCAGCAACTACAATCTTTTTCCTTATAGTTTAGGGTTGCTATGCTACAACCTGATTGATAAAACATATAGCTGGGATTCTGTCATCAGCTCATTGACTTAAAACAAACGCTGCCCTTACGCTTCTTTGAAAAATGGTATTTTTTGGTGATGAAGCTTAAACTATAAACAGGTAACAGATGTGATTAAATGAAACCAGTGATTTGTTGTCTGCCTCGCACATCCAGTCCTTTTTTTTTAATGTAGAAGAAAATGCTTTTGGTTCAATTTAGTATGAAAGCAAATGCTGTTCATTAAGAGGATGAATAGCTCAAATAAGCTTGAGGAGATGTATGGAGGTGTTATTGTTTAAACTCAAATTGAATCGTCTTTCCATTCAGCAGTTGTGTGGAAAAATATGCGAGCAAGATAAATCAATATGTTTGCATTATATGTCAAATTACTTATACAGATGAGTTACCTGGACAAGAGGACACAGGGGAATGATGCAGTTCTCTTTTCCACTTGGCAATATTATCATAAAAACTTTGGATTACCAAAAAGGAAGATTACTGTCATATTCTTGGAAAATGTTTTTTTTAAATAAAAAGTCCCTTTGTGGAGTAGATTGGCATTGTTTCAGTTCATGTGCCAGCATGTTGATAAAATAGATTATTATTTTTTATCCTTAAGGGGATGGGAGGAGTCACTGAAGTCTGATCTTAATTTTGTTCTATAAACTTTTAACTGCTTTAGCTCTGACCTTGGCCTGTCTTACCTGGATTTGATACCACGAGAGCTGCATGAGTCCATGTATTCTTTTGATGGTAAAATGGTTTTGTTGCTATCAGTATAATATCCTAATGTCAGCTATCCTTAATATTTTTGGTTTTAAACTCGCATTCAAGTCATAAGAGAGAGAACTTTAGTAAAAGCTGCAACTTGTGCTGCACTTTAGAAATGGAAAGTATGACTTCTAAGACTAAGTATATTCAGCTGTGCTAACACCTGAAAATGCCGTGTATTCCTGAGTGGTTCTGTTCACTGAAGTCTCTGTAATATTTGTGATGTTCAACATTTCAGTTGTATAGTTTTCAGCATTTTGCTGTGAAATCTACATCAAAATTAACTTGCTCAAAATTAATCAAACTCTTCAGTTCTGGATTTCTGTTGTGTATTGAATTGTGGTTTCCCACAGTGTATCTTGCATTGTATTCCGTTGCGTTTGCCTTGAGTGGTACCAGTGTGTAAAGCTGCTCGTAACTACAAAGCAGCATAGACCTATTACAGGTTTACTCAGGGCAAATTTGATAGAAGATTGCTTTTTCTTTTTTTTTTTGGAAACAACTGCTTGGGACAAGCACTTGAGGAACCTTGTGGCCTACCCCTTACCTAACTGGTTTTAGTATAGGAACTTTGTTTTATCACCTGGGTGTGGGATGCTGTAGGCAGAACTGTTGTAAGCGATTGAAGGTCTGGAGAGAAAACACGTCGGACACTCAAAACCACTGTAGAACTTTACTTAAAACACGGTAGTTATACGTAGCTAGTTAAAGTAGATTTAGATTCTCCTCTTTTATGTAGTTCTTGCTCACTTTAGCAAATGTTATGCGTCTGTCATGGTCCAGTTCACGTAGTAGGCCAAGCTTTGAGGAAATCGAGTACACCTGGAAGTGTGAACTGTGTTGAAGTGATCTTGGCATCTGGTTGTTTTCTTTGCTAAGCTCCTAGGTTTAATCTCTACTCTTTTTTTCTAGTTCTGCTGTATAAGTAGATTCAGAAAAATATTGTCACTATCTCACAATCAGAATATTTCAGTGCCTGGAAATGCAGTCTTCAAAATATACTGTAATGTCTTATTGTAAAGTACTATCCTAAACCCCAAAGTCTCTAGAATGAAGTCTTCTGTATCTCTATTCAGTTCCATTGAAGAGTAGGTTGCTGTGTAAAGTATCAGTACAGTTTAACAAGACCTTGCTTTTCTTTTTGTTTTTGAAGGACTTGGTAAATATTGAGATGTTTTTGACTGCTAAAGAAGTGGAAGAGTCATTGGAAAGACAAGAGACTATGACTTGCTTGGCTTGGTGTCATGATAACAAATCCAGACTCAGAAAAATGAAGGTATGAAAGTGTAATGTGTTCATGTTTTGCTTAAATTGTGGTTTTCTAAACTAATTTGATATTATACGTGGCCAGTTGGTTTAAATTATAGGAATTGAATGAGGCCTTGTATAAAATAAAAGGCAGTTAGTAAAAACTCTTCTTTTAACAAGGCTTAGGTAGCTGGAGCTGAAGTAGCTCATGCAAATGTCAAACCTGAAACTGAGCAATAGGTCATCTTCTGGGTGCAAGTGTTCTCTCAGCAAACGATGCTTAAATAAAAGAATAATATTAAGCAGGGTTTAGTGCGATTCACAGACATCTAAATGCAGAAGTAGGTAGTGTCTTGATGCATATGAACTTATATTTGTAACTGCATCCTGCTGAGGAGATAACTGTTTACATATGAAGGTATCTTCAGGGTGGGATTAACTGGTAAACCCATGTCCTTGGACTTAACACTGAGGGAAATGTCATACAGATTTATGTCTTCATATTTTAATGTTGTATATAAGAAAATAAAACTTGAGTAAGGAATTAACTTTCTGTGAGAAACTCCTGTTGAAGTGCTTGTTTTCAAAAATAAAAGTTGAGTCTAATCAAGTAATAAACACAGTAAGTCTTTTTCTAGGCATTGAACACCATGACCTGAACATGCTGCATACTTGTTCCTTCTCTCTTAAGTCCTGCATTTCAGAACATGCTGTAATCTTTTATAGGGCTTGCAGAAATCTGTTTTTAACTGATATTAACCAAAATCCCTGCCTCCTTCAAAGATGTTTGTGTCTTATTTTTTAAACTAAGTGCTTTCTTTAACCAAAACAGTTTTTAGTGCACTCAATGGTGAGCAAAGAGTGACGTTCTCTGTCACTCAGGGGTGCCAAAATGAGAATGAACTGAAGATGGGATGCAAAAGTAAATCAGCCAGTGATGACTCTAAAGAAAATTATGATCTTGTTACGAAAACCATTAAAGGAAATTCAGAATTGGTATGTAAACACTACTGCATAATTACACAGCTAAAAGAAATCCCCTTCTCTAATCTTAATATGCTAAGTAATACAAGAAATAAAATCTGAATATATTAGTTTTTCTTCATCAGTCTTTAAGAAACAATAAATAAGTAAAAATTCTTCCTTGTTCCTTTTTTTTGGGAAACAACAACAAAAATCTATTTCTGCAAGCCCTACACTGTTTGGTTTTTTTAACAAACAAAAAAGAAAGCTACGGCTGTGAGAGATCAGAGTTGGAAGAAGAGAAATCGCTATGCTTCTTTTTGAAACACAAATATTTCTTCTATTCCTGGTTGGTTAGCTGCTCATCGGTGTTAATGTTCTAAAAGCCCAGGCACCACCTTAATGCAAGCCTCATCGAAAATTTAAACTGTTGGCCTGGGAGAGCACACAGTCCTGAGAGGTATCTGAGCTCTTGTGAATGGCTGCTGTGGGACTGTTCAAGGTACACAGCGCTGCAATGTCTGCATCATCCATCTGTCAGGGCTCCTCTAGTTACCTTTATCTGCAGAACCCGTACAGCCACTGGCTTGCAGCTTACTTGAAGGCTTGTGAAATCAAATCACAAACTCTGAAGATTGTTTTGGGATATGGGTGTTTTGCTGTTGAAACATTTCAATGAATCAAGGATTTAGTATCATTAACAATTAAAAATCTTGATCAATTTCTTAGAAACAAACGCAGCTAAACTTCTGAATGAGAGGTTTGTGTACATTTGAATGATGGGGGATTTTAAAATAGTCCTATATGGAAATTTCAAGTAGAAAAGAAATTTTTATTCTCTGCTATAAACATAAACTTGAGTACAGAAAAATGCATAGTTGGAAAATAATTTATTTTCATTCCTTAAAGAAGTGTATTTTAACATATGACAGAATGCATCATTTTTATGTTCCAATTGCTTACATTTCAAATCTTAAAATAAGCAATTGTTGCAGTGTGTGCATCAGTCACCCTGGGCTGTTAACTGATCAAAAGTTGGAGTTGTCCAAATTCCTGCTGAAGTCACTGAGGAATTTTGATATCACTGTGTTGATGGATAATAAACAAAAGACAGCTATTCATTAGAAGCATGAGGAAAGGAAAAAAACATTTGCCAAATGAAGCAGAGTAACTCAAGGAATTGTTTTTTTCAAGATTCAGAGGACTTTGGTTTCTCATTGTTTTCGTTAGCTAATAAAGCAGTTGACTGTGTCCCTATAAAGAAGCATAGTGACTTGTTCTTTTAGGGGGGGAGAATCTTTTTCTTTTTAATTCCACATATTCAAAGTTTTTTTATAGATTTTGTGAACTGGTGATGGAATTTGATTTAAAGGGACACTGTCAGCTTCATTAGGCTTCAAATTTTACCTTTTTCCAAAAACAGGTAAATGCTACTTGGTTTTCTTGTTTGAGACTTGTTTCCAGCATGGCTTTTAGATGTTTGACAAGAAAAGCGGGATAGAATTTTACAGAAATGGAGGGAGGGAGGGGATTGCAGCAACTTAGACTCTGTGCTGGTTTTGGTTAATATTGGGGACTTTCAAAATAGTATTGAAAGACTGGTTTCTTCTTTGCAGTCTTCTGGGTAGACTTCTCTTGTCTAAATTATCACATGGCCCCAAATTTCTGTTGAATCTACTATAAATTGTAAAAACCAAAAGTACAGAGAAACCACCTGTTACTCTCACTTGCATCTCAGGTAACCGTGCTTTCAGTCATTAGAAATAAGTTCATCTCTTCTAATACTGGATTTTTGAAGGAGGCAAGAGGAGGAGGTTTTTGTTTGCTTTTAGGGAATTCTGTGCTGATGTCTCGTCCGTGAAGTCAGCATTTCAACTTGTTTTGCATGAATGCCTAAAAGCAAGCAAACAAGGTTGCATGTTATTAACACTTTTTTGTTGTGCATACATAGTACTTAACACACTGTGCGGTGTGGTTTTGGCACCATCTAAGACCCTGTCTTGTCTTTCATCTCAGAGCTGTCTTGAGTTCAGCCTAAGGATTCAGGAGTTCATTGAACTTATTCGACAAAACAAGAGACTGGATGCTGTGAGGTATGAAATTAAGATGCTTACCAAATGGTATTATGCTTCACTGGAAACATGTGACTGTTGTTGCAACACCTAGAAGCCCTGCTGCTGTAAAGGATCTTGCTGCTGTTGCGATCAGTCTTTGGATTTAAGCTGGGCTTGATTGATTTTTTTTGAGGGATTTTTTTCAAAGGCAAACCTTTTTAAAAATTTTATGTTGTTGCTGAAATTATGCCGTGTCATACTTTTCAAAATCAATGTTTAGAAAAGTCATCTGTTTTTATAAACCAGTTGTATTTTCTAGGGGTGTACCATGCAATCAATATGCTTACAGTTAAGTAATGTTCAAGTAATGTTCACATCTGGCTCCTCATAGGAGCTCATTGCAGGTTTAATCACAAAAAAATACTGAAAAATACCCATCTAAAGCTTAACTTTTAACTTGTGACTGAATTCTGGTTTACTGTCTTCGTTAAACTTGTTCTACAGGTTAAGCTTTTAGGCCAGGTTCACCTTTCGTATTGAATGGATAATAGAGAGTTCTGTCTTGTCATGTATGTGGAAATGATGCGCTATTATTCTGTTACTCTCACTCAGTTCTGCAGGACCCAAATAAACCAACTCAATATCCCTTTTGACCTCTTTTGAACTGGAGTCAGACCTGACCTGACCTCAACTACAAGACACTCTGGAAGTGCTTGTAACGTCAGCACATGAAGCAATTTATGCTTTTCGGTTAATAGTCCTGATTCAAGATGTTGGGGTGATGTTCCAGGATAACATAGGGAAACAGTTCTGCTGCAATGAGTGGAATTTTGGTACTGGGGCTATAGAAAGTGTTGATAATTCTGATAAGCAGCGATCTTGTCAGCACCACAAAATGTGGTGCAAGTGACAGAGGTGCTGGAGCTTACACACGGACAAAACGGAGAAGAACTCGCAGCAGGTCATTTTATGAGAATATTTAAACTTGAGGAAAGATGATTACTTTTATGGCCAGACTTGAGGCTTTGCTGATACATTCTGATAACGCTGTTGCTGCCTCACATTTCTGAAGTTTTATGTTAAGGAAATTGCAACCCTTACTGCCTTTAAAACCATACAAGGTACTTGAGAAATTGAAACCGGCAGGAGGCTTGTGTTTGTGGCAAAGCTGCTTTTTGGCCAAAGGAGTGCAGAGCTGTAGAAAATATAGAAAGAGTCGTAAGTACAGACAGAAAGGTTTTTAGCACATTCCCTAGTTTCAGCTGCAGAGACCCTTCTGCAGGGCAAACCATTTAACTTGTCTTCAATTGAATGGGTGAGAAAGACAAATAAAGGAAAAAGTAATGCAAGTATGTAGAGAGGCCAGTCTAATACTACCACCATCCCCAAAATTACTCACCTGAAGTTTTAGGATTATCTCGAGTTGTTATTTCTAATTACATTCAAATGCTTGCTGTGAGCTAATGCATCATTCCTGCTTTGCCCTACTTGCATCTGTATCGTTTTTGTTAGGATCCCAGCCAATGCAAATGTGCAATCTGATAAACTCCAGCTAATTTTAGAGGTGATAATTTAAAAAAGAAAACAAACTCCTAAGTGCTACTGTTGAGATGTACCCTTTGATAGAGTTCTCAAATCCTAGGGAATTGTCAGATACTTATGAACAGGATGAAAAACACTCAACTACATTATCTGTCTTCTGAAGCCCATGGTGCTCTTTATATCCAACGAATACTGCGCCTTTGTGCCTTTAGCTTTATTCTCTGCTAAGTTTGCTTCTTTGCCAAATGTGCAGTCGTGCATCTTAACAATAAGTAGTCCATGCTCTAAAAACTATTTTCTTTGAGCTGTAGCTTCCTTATGTAGCTTGGAAGCCAGAAGGCAGACTTAGAGCTGGAATAAGACTGACAACTGGGACAAAGTAGATAAGGTCATTCGGTATTTTAATGTTGTTGCTATTTGTTTCCCTCTGATCCCTTTTCCACATCAGAACTGGTAAAATTTGCCAGCTGTCAACCTTCAGGAGGACCCAGTGCTCTTGGTATGTGTGCTGCCGTAGTCTCTGAAGTTTAAAATTTACAGTTCCTATCTCCATTGCAAAACAGCATCCATACTGAATGTTGTTAGGGGTGAAGCACCTATTTTCCATATACCTACTGCAATTCAGAGTCAACATATATACTCTGCAATTATAACTTGCCAGTCATAACAATGCTGCTTTAACTTCTTCACTTCTCATAAAATGAAAAGGAGCTAGAGAATTCCTTCTATATTTTTATTCACTCCTTTTTAATGGGGAGAGTTTTTATAATTTTGTATGTTCGAAGTTCAACATCTCAACACTTTCCTTAAATAATCTGTGTTAATAATGTTAGTTTTCACCGTTTCATAGTCATGTGCCGTGAATAAGAGAATATATTTTGGGAAGGTGTAGCATAAGTCTCATTGTTCCTAGCAAGCCATTGCAACTTGTGTTTTTATTAGCTTGCTTCTGTTAAGTGCCTGTAGCAGGATTCTTTCAGTATTGTGTCCCTGGTGCAATAAATAGGTCAGGCATCCATTAGGAAGCAGAGAAAGAGGCTGTTTACCAAGTAGTTTCCTGTATGAGTGGAACTCAGAGAACTGACATTTTGCTGAAACGCAGCTGGTGTTTAAATAAGTTTGAAAGCTTTGCTTACTGCCTGCTGAGAACCTCTAAAGTGGCACATTGCTTTTAGGTTAAAATTGATGCGAGCTTTAAAATTATACATCTTTTTAAGTCTGATTTCTGTACCCTTTTAGACTGAGTACAAACCGACCTTCCTTCCATATCAGTAGTCTTGGAAGTGCAAGTTTCAAGAAAGTACAAGAACTAATTGTACAAAGGGTAAATCTCCTAAGCTAAAGTACAACACAAAGGGTTTTTTGCTGAGTATCTGCAGCCTGCAGTCTTTTAGGGTGGTTTTTTTGTAAAACTCATACCTATTCTGGTAACAATGAATGACTGATGACACTAATTTCATACTTTTAGGGCTCTCGCCGATTTCATTCTGGGAAATCTGACAACATTCTCTTAAGAGATGCTAGAGTTCTTAGCTAAAAGCTTAACAAAACACCCTGTGCACTTGTTCTTGGGATATATAGGGCAAGAGTGAATAAAAATAGCTGATGATGCACAATTAGGGGAAGGTGCCCATAGTCTATTCATTTTAGTAAACGTCTTTCTTACGAGGGTGAATAAACAGTTTGTTCCTTTGTTTCTAGTGTGGGGTTGGAGGTGGGGTTGAACAGGTACATAAAAATAACTTCTGAGCACTGTGAGTATAAATTTTACTAGTAGTCACCTCTCACCTCACACTCACCTTGCGCGCTCACTTCGCCTTTATCTCTGAGATAAAGGCATTCAGATATTGGTCAGAAAGACTGAGCAGAAAAAGTCCGTCCTTGTTAACACTGTATTTGTGTTCAGTTATTGCTAATTCCTAGTAAATATGTTCATTCTTGTATTCAGGCACGTGTAGATGCACACATACATGCTGTATAGCTTATATTTTGAACAATTTAATTTACCTGTAGTAGAGACAGTAAACTATAAATCTTCAACTCACCGTAAATACGCTAAGTGTGAGATGTCTTCTGTCCCTGCTTTGGGCTAGAGGAACAGCTATTTCAAACAAAATAAGATGGATTTAATCCCTCCAGAGTTCAGAGAATCATCCTGAGATTTGAAAAACAAAATATTCTATCTATTACTTTGATCTGTCACAAGAATTTAGTAGGTGGTTTCAGTGATGGTCCACTGGTCATGATTTAAAAAAACAACTTTAAAAAACCTTAGCCCATTGCTCAAGCTGTACTGACTTGTGTGCTACTGGTGGTAAAACCATTGTAAACAAGCATTATAAAGTTCATCTATACCTCCAAGAGCAGAACATTTGCACAGAGGTGGAAACAGCTGAGTTCAAAGGGAAGGGGTGAATAATGCCATGAGGACAAATAAGCTGTTATTTCAATGCCTTGCATTCACACGTATTCACACAGTGCTGTTTGTTGCTTCCCAATCTAAAGAAGGCTTCAGAGTGCTATGAGTTAATGATCTTGCTTCACTTTTAAAAGCTACCTTGCTTAATTTTAATTCTGTGGTACTCGGAGGATGAAGTTCAGACATTAGCAGGCTTTGTGGGAAAGTTCTCTTCTTAGGGAGCACAGGTGGACTGGAAAGTCAGGAGATGAAGGCTCACAGGTCGCTTCAGAAAATCTGATTCCTTCTGGCTGAACCAGAAATGGCCACCACGTCTCAGCATATTCAGTACTTTGCAAGTGATGGAAGTGTTGGATTGCTGAGCACTTCTCCTTTGAAGCCTTCTGGTACTTAAGGGGGCCTGCAGGAAAGCTGGCGAGGGGCTCTTTGTCAGGGAGCGCAGGGATGGGATAAGGTGTAACAGTTTTAAGCTGAAAGAGGGGAGATTTAAATTTGTTATTAGAAATTTGTTACTGTGAGGGTGTTAAACTGGCCCAGGGTGCCCAGAGTAGTGGCAGCTGCCCCATCCCTGGAGACGTTCAAGGCCAGGTTGGATGGGGTCTTGGGCAGCCTGGTCCAGTGGGAGGTGTCCCTGCCCATGGCAGGGGGGTTGGAACTGGATTATCTTGAAGGTCCCTTCCAGCCCAACCCATGCTATGAACGGCTGGCATGCGTAGTGATTATATCTCATACACACACAAAACAAATTGTTAATTGTCGTTGTTCTTGAACACGTACAGTGTCACAGGATCTGCCTGTTGCATCTCAGGGCCTTCCTGTAGCTGAGGTGGTTGTATTACTGAAATGCTGTCTGTAAGAGCGAATTGCCAAGGCCTGGTGTGGAGCAGGACCACGATACTGAGGATGCTGGTGCAAAACTGAAGAACCACTTCTGTGTTAACATCAGGGGACACAAGTGCACAGTCATCACAGTTCTCTTAAGATGATAGTTTTCTCTTCTCCCTCACACATGCACACATAATAATTTAGCTTAACTGGTAGGTCTGAATTTTTTTCTCTGCCTAAGCTTTCTTTTAATTAGCTATTTATTGCTTTCATCTGCAGCTCTGCGCTAGCGCTTGTTTTAGCTTTCTTCCATTTTGTCCAGGCTGTCCAGTCTCTTCTGTCAGTCTATGGGGTTTGTACTTCTGCTCTCATAACAGTAATCACCTGGGGAAACAATTTACATTCCTGAATTGCTCACCCAAAATAGGAAGTTGGGTGGAAACAGTCTGTCCTGCATAACTTCCATTGCTTCCTGGCTTGGGTGGGAGAGGAAGTAGGAGTACTAAAACATTGCTGAAGAGACTGTTCTCGTGGTGTTGATGACCTCAGTGTAGTGAGTGGAACACAGAACTGGGGGGGGGGGGGGGGGGGGGCGTGATTTTCTTTCCTTAATTCAGCCCATAAAATGGGCAATTGGAAAATACTGTGTATTACTAAAAGTAATGTAACTTTAAACAGATTTTAACGAGAGTCTTTCAAAGAGCAAACACCACAGTACTTCAGAGATTACTTGGTATCTTCCCCATAATACAAACTGTGGAGAAAATAAGGCGTAAGGAAGAGTTTTCTACGCTTACACGAAGCCAGCAATTCAATACGATGCTTATTCTGTACTGTGCAGCATCCCTGCGCCACTGAAAACAGGAGCTTTTAGTAGAAATGCCAAACTGATCATCCAGTTCAAAGGCAGAGGATTTTCCTGCACGCTTAAACACCAACTTGAGAATTTATGATATCAGGAAGACGAGACGAGGAGGCTTCCATACAGGGTGTTCAAGTAATTTAATATCCTTGTAATCTGATAATAATTCTCTGGTTTCTTAGCATTAATTTCCAAAAAAATACTAAAGCTTGTATTTTTCCTTTAAATAGCTCTGTTACTTCCCTTATAGTCAGTATGTGTTAAAATACAAAACTTATACTGAAGTTTTACTTATTTCCCTAGCAAACAAAATTTGCTCTTAACAAGATGTTTTCTACCCTGCAGTTTCTTGTAGTCTGCACAAAAAGTGATGTTGCCTTCCAGCCTATACCAAAACAAAATCACTTACTGGAAAGTAAACACTCTCCTAATTGTCAGTATCAACAAGGTGGATATTTGAACACTCTTGATGTTTAATGGTTTGGAATAGCTGATTATCAGACTGCATTTATCTCAGTTGTGAATATGCCAAAGGACTGAGTGTGATACATTGAGCTTCCATAGCAGAGATGTTTTTTCTAATAGTCATGGATCTGTAATTCTAGATAAAGGTGAAGTAAGACTTCGTGTTGCAGTAAGAAGTTCTGGATTCTAATAAAGTATCTGAAATTGCTAATGCTTTAAGTTATTCTTGCATTCACATTTGTGGGATATGTTTTTTAAAGCCCTTTAAATGCTTCACCTTTTGGAATTGTCATGTACTGAGAGCAGAATCCAGAGTTTTTCTCTGAAATCTTGCATAGTTACGTACATTTACCTGATTTAGAAATAGGGCTATCTAATAAAGGTATAAATTCTGTATTTCAGACACGCAAGGAAGCATTTCAGTCAGGCTGAGGGAAGCCAGCTGGATGAGGTTCGACAAGTGATGGGAATGTTGGCCTTTCCTTCAGACACTCATATCTCCCCCTATAAGGTAATGTTATGTTTGAAATTCAGTGGTACAGCAGAATAATAAAATACTCCTTGCAGTTCTGTTTCCTTACAGAAAAATGCATTGACGATCCGAAGATCAAATGTTGTTGTAATTTCAGTTTCTAAAATCCGCCTTTACAGCAGTCCTTAATTTTAATAGCCAGTCTGTGCCTGTGCATTGATCCCAGTAGTATTTGAGCTGTTGCAGTTGGATCTTAGTAGTAACAGAGAGCTTCCTGCTGAGCTAGGCTTACCACCCCAGCCCTAAAGATCTGTGGGACTGGAAGCATAATATGCAGATACACAACAAGAGATGGGAAATGGGGAAGTACAAAGGAAGAATGAAATAGTTTTGTTCAAAGTACTAGGCTGTGGCTTTAACGCACTAGCAGTTCTTCCTCCTGCTACTTAATTTACTGCTCTTTTGGTGGTTGGGATGAAAAAAAGAAAAATGACTTGAATGATCTGAAAGCAGTATTTTGATGCATAAAAATACCTGTCCATTTATTTGGATATATGAATTAATGTAGATATTAGTGGTGTAAAATCTACATTTAAATTGGAATCAAGCATAATTCGTAGGTTGTTACTGTTTCTCCATCTGAGTTTGTTCCGTGGCCATGTGGTAGTTCTTTTTAGTTTTTTCTTTGGTTTGCCATTGGAGGCAGAAGGTAGGCAAAAGTTGAGCTGGCAAAGCAAGACAAGAGTCCTGGGAAATGCCAAGCCAATAGGTGGCGATGCCAGTATAAACATGATTTTTAAGCAATTGATGATTAAATCAATAGTACCACAAACCCCCAAAACCAACCCACTATTAATGTGTATTTCTTTGCTAATCCTGGAGTCTTGGAAGAATCCTGGTAATTTGGATTCTACACTTGATGTAGAATCTGCTTCATCAGTACCCCTAGAAAACTCACTGCAAGAAATAGCCTGGCCAGGATTTATGTCCCTTTATCAGAACACTTGGTCGATGACAGAGGGGTGGGACTGCAAGCTGCAGTCAGATTGCTTTTGGTAGAGCAAGGAAGATGGCTCATAGGGATCTCTTTCTGCAGAGTCACTTTCTCTGGACCTTCGCACAGATAATGTGCGTGCTGTAAAAACAAAATCAGTTTCTTTGATCTGGGATCTTGTGCACATGAACTTATAAAAACATAAGCATAATGAAAAGTAAGTTTGGAGATTTAATATTTTTATGCTGTTTTAAGTAATGCTTGATTTAAATCATATTTCTACTAAAGTGGTGTTAAAAGGTACTTCCTAAGCCAGTACATTCATATTGTGCGTTGGCATATGTGCTTTTATTTTGTGATGAATCCAGCCTAGTGAATTTTGCAAATTTACTACTCCCAAGCGCTTTTCCCCTGGGACAATTAGGTTGAAAGCAACTTACAATTAGTTGTGTTGTTTTTTAACAGGATCTCTTGGACCCTGCTCGATGGAGAATGCTGATCCAACAGTTTAGATATGATAACTACAGACTACATCAGCTGGGAAACAATTCTGTTTTTACTATAACACTCCAGGCAGGCCTTTCAGCTATAAAAACACCGTATCCTTTAATGCAGATACTACTGTCGAGTGTGAAAAAGCATTGTGGGTCTTTTTCATTCCGTGGATGCTTTTCAGAGAGGTCAAAGAGGAAATGCAACATGTGAATATTTTTGCTCATTAATTGCTTAAATGGAGTATGAACTCAGCTCTCTATTAAATTAAGATTATAATAAATGGCATTATGGCTGTAAAGAAAAAAAACCCAACTCAAAATTTTAAGGTAAAATTTACATTGTGTTTGTATATTAGACTGTCTTTACATGTGTCTTAATTCAGTGAATTTATCTGCAGAAGTTAGTGAGCTGGGTCAGATTTACTATTTTTTTTAAGAACTTTGACACAGATCTGCCCTGTGTGGGTTTATGTGAACATTCAAACGTATCCTGCACCTTTTGAAGCTTAGTTGGATTTGCTGTGCATTATGCTGTATTGATGGACAGGTGCTACTGAAGTGTTCTGCATCAGAAACTTCACCTGCAGAGGGTGCCAGACACTTGTTACTCCTGTTCCCCTGAAACAAAGCAAGCCCTTGTTTATTCTGTAACCCAGACTCTATTTGCGCTGTTTACAATCTTTTTTTCCACTGTGCATTGTGAATTGATTGTTGTTGCAATCTGAGTGTTCCTTAACGCACTGTTCACAGACAGTGTTATAAAGAGGATGGGAGCTCAAAAAACCCGGACTGCCCTGTGTGTAGCAAATCCCTGAACAAGCTGGCTCAGCCTCTGCCTATGGCACATTGTGCCAACTCCCGACTAGTCTGCAAGATATCGGGGGATGTAATGAACGAAAACAATCCCCCGATGATGTTACCAAATGGATATGTCTATGGATACAATGTAAGTGTTGGATTCACTGGCTTACTGAAGGCTCACAGAGCAGGGGTCATAACAACTTCCTATACCAAAATAAGAGATCATAACTCTGTTATAAAGCCAGAAGTATCTTCTGTATTACCAGTAGAAAAGTACCTTCTGACTGTAATTCTTAAAGGACTGGATATGTATTTGATTAAATTAGTCTTTCAAAGAAGCTAATGTCCAAATATTTGAATTTATAACATGAAATCAAATGGCATGGGAAATATTCTAGATATCAGGAAAAGTTTCTTCCCTAAAAGGGTTATTGGGCAGTGGAACAGTTACTCAGGGAAGTGGTTGAGTCCCCATCCCTGGAGGTGTTTAAAAGACACATGAGGTGCTCATGGATCTGGTTTAGTAGTGAACAGGTATGGTTGGACTTGATCTCAAAGGTCTTCTCCAACCAAACAATTCTATGATTCTGTATTTCCCTCTGGAGCGCAGAGAGCAATAATGTAGAACAAAACTTTTGTGGGCAAAGATAGTTTGCAATGTTTATTTACAAACCAGTTAATTAATACTTTGAGTTACTATTGTGAATATTATCTTTTGATTTCACTCTTTTTTTAGTCTCTGCTTTCTATTCGCCAAGATGACAAAGTAATTTGCCCAAGAACCAAAGAAGTCTTCAACTTCTCACAAGCTGAGAAAGTCTACATCATGTAGGTCCATAGAACACCTGATGAAGTGCCGCTGGAATTTTGACACAGTGTATATTGGCATACCCTGCAAAGGGGGGGGCCTTAATGTGTGGCAAAGAAGCAAAACCTGCCACCTTGGGGATCAGACCTGTCGGTGGCGTTATTGTTTCTTGCGACCAAAGATCAATGAGCAACAATAAACACTCTTAAAAAAAAAAAAAAAAAAAAAAAGAGAGAGAGGAATTATGACTTAAGTTTGTACTTGAATAAAAACAGAAACAGATTTTGATTGTTAAGGTTTTGTAACATAAGGTCAAAAATTGGACTCTTCTCAAAAGTACTTTCATCTTCTAAAGGATAACTTTCTTTAAAGATGGACACTTGCACTGGGGGAAAAGTTACAGCAGATTTGAAATTAAATCCATTTTTCTTCCCTCTTTTTCACAATTGTCCAAGACCCTTTTGTTATCAAAGATTTCAGTACTACCAGTATGTTCTCCTTTAAGCTCCTATTTGCCTTCTTTACGATCCTCTCGGGAAGTAACACTGAATATGAATTGTGTAACTTATTTCCATGGGAAGATACTGATGTCTGACACAAGACTGGCTTCTCTGGAGGATCAGCTAGGGACTGGCTTGAAGGAGTAGGAAGTCTTTTTCCAAACCCAGATATTTTAAGGAGGTTGCATAAGTATCAAAAGGAACTGAGAACATTTCAGGCAAAATCCAATGCTTGTTTAAATGTTCTTTTTCCAGTCTACCATAGTGTTAAAGTCCTTCTAAAGTTATTAGTTATGTGCATAGGGTTCAATATGAAATCATTAGTGCTACTGCCTTATTTCTTGCTTTGAGAATGTACTCACATGAAAATGAGCTGGTATTCTTAAGTGTTGGGCAAAGTTTCTGAAGATGCCTTGCAGGATGATTACATAATTTTAGGGTCTAAATAGTACTCATTACTGAAACTAATAGTTCAATTTTAACAAATACAGACCACATCCTTATGACTTTTCGAAAGAATTAAACCATTGTAGTTCAAACAGAACCATATTGTAGAGGTTTGTATTTAGCGCTTATTTTTGCATGTTGATGTTGATTAGCTAATAAAAGATTGTAAATGTAAAACATGTTAATAAAAATTGTTTTCCATTTCTTGATTATATAAAATTAGAAAGCTGCTTTGTCTTCAAATGTTACAAATATAGGGGTGGGTCTCTCTTAAAACGAGTGCAACTTCCAAGTGTTTTAGTGTTCTGCAAGATTAAAAATATGAAAAAACCACCACCCTACCACAACCGTAAACCGTAACAATCAGAGCATTGATTTAGACTTTTCGTATTTGAACAGTAGACTCCAGTTTAAGTTCCTGCCAATTTTTTTTCTCTCTTTTCCTGGAAGACTCCCTCCTGTCCTAGAGCTTTTCTGTTAAAAATAATTTGTGGAGATGCTCGGTTTGAGGTTTTGATTCATGACTGATGGCTTTAAAGAAAGTGAACAAAGAATGCTCGGGGCACCACAGGTTCCCCACTTAAAATCAGTTTATACATCTGTAATGTCTGTCAGCTGCTCTGGAATTGTAAAGACAGTGGCATTTCCCGTGAGGTGTGTCTTAAAAGGTTCCACGTTCAGTAAGCAGGTGTTATTGATGCTTCTGAACAGGTATATCTGGAACACAGCAGAGCCCCCAGCTTGTCAGAGACCGCTGTTCCTGCATTTACTGCTGGAAGGCTCTGTTGCCCTCAGTGTTTTCTGAAGTGGCTGGTTTAGCAATTCCGTGGAACAAAAGCCACATGCCAAGAGGAGATGGAGGCAGGTAATGAGAGCTGTTACATCAGGAACTGGAGTTACTGGTTGGCAGTTAAGCAGTAACTGATCTCTTCCTCACGGGACAGGAGTTGAAGCATCATCCACTCAAAAGGGGAGAGGTGGTGGCCCTGGGGAGCAGCATTGCTGAAACCCAGGTGGAATGGCACCTGTTTGCCTTTGGCAGACTATTCACGGCATCCTAGCAGAAGGGCAGGGGTAACTTTGAGAACAGCAATCTCGCTTTTCTGCTTTCCAGAAATGTGTAAAAGGCCAAAGCAAGGAGGAAGGAGTAGATTTCCTATTAGCCCTGAGGAAATCCGCCGTAACTGCACAACAATTGTAGGGCATGGAAAGTGTTGCTTTTTCTTCTCGAAATACTTACTTAGAGCTGTGGTTTCCTGGCATTTCAGCCCTTTCTGCTTTTTGCTGAGCAGAGTGGTGGAGAAATCCATTCTCCAAAAAAAACTGGTTTGGGAGGGGAGGAGAGGAGAGCTGCTGTCCTACAGCAGCAGGGGCTCTGTTCACGGGAAGTCTCATTTCAGAGGGCCAGGTGCCACCATGAGGTCTGAGTCCATGGTAGCGTGAAAGGAGCTGAGGGAGCTTCAGCTGTTTGTTAGCCATGATTGCTCACTTTAGCAACCTGATCAAACCATCTGTTTTGACTACAGTGACTCCTGTTTGGTGCAGGTCCTGGCTGATGCCTGCGGGCTCTGTCCAGTATCTGCACCTACAGGCTGGCTTTCAAAGCCTCCCAGCTTTATGAGGGTCTGAAACAGTGGAAGGGGTGGATTGCTTCAGTGTAGCTTGAAGTTCTGGTTTGCATTCTTTGACTGCATTCTGCTGCTTTGAGCTCAGAATCCAGCAGAGGTGTCAGTTTATAGCTCAGGTGGCTTCCAACACCAAATCAAAGCATTATGTGACTTGTACTAAGTGTAAACTTACTGCTTGTAAACACGATTTTAATACCTGTTTCCTCCTTGTGTTGGTTCCTGCCTGTGGGTCTGCTGAGCAGAGGACTTGGGAAGTAGAAGTAGTGTTACGTTGGGGGAGATGTAGTGGCGTTATAGACGCTTTCCTTGACAGCTGAAAATTTGAATGAAGATCTTGTTAAATCTCTCATTCTAGCAATATCTGGCATAGCAGTCAGAACGCAGAATACGGGATGGGGAATCAGCTGTGCAACCTGAATGTAACCAGATGTCTAAGCTTCGAACAAATACGGCCATATGGCGCTGTAGAAACCAAGTCTCTTCTGCCAGTTGTACTTCTTGTTGTGTTACTGACGATGCCTGTGTTTCATATCAATCAAAAAGTGGCCAGCAGCTATTTTAGGTGAGATTCCAAGTCTTTTGTATGGATAACCTGCCCAGCAGTGTACTAAGATGGAAGACAGAAGACAATCCATTGAAGGGGACATCCTTTGGAAATGATACAAGAGGTTAATTATTGAAGTGAAGACTACCTCCTCTCCAGATCTGACAGAGCTGCAAATGAACAATATCCTTCACTGTGCTGGTTTTTCAGTCTTGCCAAGCAATTTAACAAAATGAGACTGGAGGTCCTGGATTTTGGTGATGGTGTTCCTCTTTGAAGGCAACGGTTTGTCTCAGTTGTGATCAGAGCCAGGTTTCTCTGCCACGGGTCCATGGAGGCTGGGAATTGCCTCAGCTTTCCCTTTTCTTGGTTGTGGTCCACACCTTGAGTCTAAATGTTGAAGATTCTCCAGTATTGTAAAAGAGGGAGGGTATTGGTAACTGTTGGCGATGCCATTGATTTCTTTGATACCTGTTTCAGCTTGAAGCATTCTGTTATCAGGTTGAGAAGGGTTCAGGATGCTAAGCACGCAGCGCTTTGTCTGTAGAAAGTAGCAAAGCTGGTACGGTGTTCAGGCAAAATATTTTGCAGGAAGATTTAAAGACCGATGGGCTGGTATGGTTTGAGGGTATTTTTTAGTTTTAAAAGCCTGTCGTTTCGGACTCATTAATAAGATTATTTCTTGGAAAATAAAGATGATTTGGGAGCGGAAGAATGAGAAAATTATGTGCAGCTGCTAATCTGCCAAAAGGAAGCCTTTGAACATGCTTAATAGACCACTGTTCAGGGAAAACAAAGTAATACTTCGGGTTTCTGTTTTCATGCTTCAGATAGTCTGAGCAGAGTGTTGGGAGACACACCAAGTGCTTTATCAGGGCATGCTTTGAGACCCATTACTACACTCTGATCTGGTGCACCGTGTGCCCTGTAGCACTCCTTGGTGTAACAAGGAGTATTTAAATCTCTTCCATCCTGGTTTTCCATGTTCTATGATGAGATACCAGTTTCTGCTCAGTAGGTTACTTATTCCTTCAACGTCATGAAGTCTGTGGCACAATTCACACTCTCACAGCAGAAGGCTACTGGGTCTTTTGGGCTTCCCTGTTTTGGTTTTGTACTCCTTAGGCCAGAGTTTTTGGTTGTGTTCTCCAGCATACACCACGCTGAGGGCTGGCTTTGTTCTGTTTACCTGGCCCTGAGCAGTAATTTTTCTATGCTGTGACTTTCTGGCATTTGATACAAATACGTGCATCTTCAAAGGCAGAGCCAGGCTTCAGTGACAACGGGCTGTCCCAGCTCTGTGCTTCTTGAATTAATGCAAACCTCAGCCCAGCCCAACAGGGCCGTTGCCTAGAGAAATTGTGGCTGCCCCATCCCTGGAGGTGTTGAAGGCCAGGCTGGATGGGGCTTGGAGCCCCCTGATCCAGTGGGAGGTGTCCCTGCCCATGGCAGGGGGTGGCACTGGATGGGCTTTGAGGTCCCTTCCAACCCCTCACATCCATGACTCTGTGACTATTGGATGTGAGGGGTGAAGGGGATTTTTGGTATGACAGCTATAAAGCCAACACAAAGTAGTTCTACGGTATAGCTGGCTTTCGTGAGATGTTAAACACTGTCCTTGAAAAAAACACATCTTAAAAATTTGAGTCGATTTCAGTTTGAACTGAGGTTCCAAGTCTCTGTTAACGAAGTTCTAAATTTCACAAATGAAAAGTCTATCGTTGCTAGCTAGAGACAAGTTAATCTCACTGAGGAGCTCACAGTTCGGGATGTTTTAGGCTCCACCATAAAATCCTGCTGTTTGACCGCGTTAACATTATCAGAGATCTGTATCCTGAGCCACAGGAAATCAGCTGTGGGATAATCAGTGCTGCAAGAAGAACAATAGGAAATAGCTGAACGACAAGAAACAGCAAAGGGTGCTGAACAAGAAAAGCTGTTTGTTTTGACTTATTAAAAATGAGAACAAGTGTAAGGGTAGGGTTCAGAAATGCTATCAGCCAGCTGGCTTTCAAAGAGATTAAAATAACTACAGGAGTTTTTGGAAGTGCAAGAGGAAAAAAAATAACATGGAACTACTGCGTGGTATAGATCCAGACTGGATTATGGAACTACACCCAGCATCTTGCTTCTTGCTCCTAGTGAGGATGGCAATGTTCAACGTTGTGGGGTGGGGAGAGGCACTGAGAAAAACCAAAATAACTCGGCAACATGGAACTGAAAAAAGTGTGTGCAAGTTACAGAAACGAAGTGATCGCTCTCCTGGAATTGTTAATTGTTCAGATCTAATGGGAAGAAGCTGTTCCAGTATCCAGCCTGGGGAAAGGATCACAGAATGGAAAGTCTCTGGGTTTTTAAAGGGAGGGGAGAATGAAAAAATCAACCTTAAAGACAGCTGTAAGTGAGCGTGGAAGGGAGATGTTTACTGCGGATAATTATGCCGTACCGCCCTGATGGCCACTGCTGTTGAGAGGAGTCTTCTCAAGCAAATTCCAGCTACAGTGCAGTGTTACATGTGATGGCATTAGCTCACAACTGGAGAAGACGGGAATTAGAAATTGCAAGAGGATCTGGCTACGGGAGATAGGATAAAAGGCAGCGTGAAGGGCAGGGTAACTGATGGAGCTCCTCGGGGATCTGTCGTGGAGCTGAAACTCCTCGTTCCTGATGTTCCGCAATAAGTAGGAATGTGCTGATGGGACAAAAATAGTAGATGGCCTCAGCCCAGAGGAACATCGCACAGGAAGAAAAATAGGTAACCTTGAGGAGTGGACTGACAAATAAGCAAGACTGTTTTAGCACTAGAGATCATGAGTTTGTAGATGAGTTCCCTAGGGACAGGGTTTAGTAGGGAGACAGGCACGGTTGGACTCAGTGATCTCAGAGGTCTCTTCTAACCTTATGATTCTATGATTGAGTCAGCTGTCGATTAGGGCCTCATTTGAAAGAGTCCTCAATAAACAATGTGATGGTGGAGGGCTTTGAGCCTCCAATGCACTGGATCTTTGAAAGAGAGAAGTGCAGCTCTAGAACGGTGCTGCCATCAGGATGAAGGAGCAAGGGCTGCAAAGGGGCCTGGTGCTCCTTTGCTGGAAGCTGGAACACAGTTCCACTTGCTTGTGTCCGCATCTCTCAAACTGAGGCTGGAGCAAAGGGAGTACTGACCTGGTCAGCGGAGAGAACCAGAAATCCCTTTCCAACCCAGCTGGCTCAGGATAAGACATTTCCTTCATTCTCAGAATAATGTGGAAAATCAAGGCTGGTTAAGCGAGGGATAAAACCCAAAGGGCTGGAGCCTACATCTGTACCTACTCCTTTGACCCTATTTCCTATCCCATAAGACTGACTTTTATGTTGTGCAACTCTCAAGGAAACAGTTTTATCCACCCCACAGAGCAGAGGAGCAGATTTTCCCAGGGAGCTCATCTGAGATCCCAGCCAGGACTTTTTCCTGACGGAGCCAGAAGGAAGAATGAGGAAAGATAATAATGCCTATTCACTTTAGGACAAAAAGTTCATTAGCCAACTTAAATATTTTGTTCCCCACCCATGGAGCTTAGCAGGATCATATAGACAAACACCCCAAAAGGAAATAAACACATAATAAAATCAGTAGGCAATTTCCTTTTTCCTTTTTGCAAATCACAGCAAGACAAATCTCTCAGAAGCAGCAAGACCAGAGCTGTGGGAAGTCCTTCAAGGGTGCATCTTTACCCCATATGGAGATGTCTCCTCTCTTTAAAGTAGCAGCTTTAGGGACTCAAGCCACAGAAATATTTTATTAAAATTTTAAGTGAGTCAGGGGGTAACTGATCTTAGGAAAGTTCAAGTTTCCCTGGATGCAGTCATTAAGGAAAACAATGCATAGGGCTCGAATAATTATAATTCTTTCCAAGTAAACCATCATCCTGGCATTGTGCTGTAAAGCCCAGCGAACCTCTCAGCTAGAAGAGGAGATGCTGAGAGAACTGGAATTGTTTAGTCTGGAGAAAAAGAGGCTGAGGGGAGACCTCATTGCTCTCTTCAACTACCTGAAAGGAGGTTGCAGTGAGGTGAGTGTTGCTCTCTTAACTAACCAGCAACAGGACAAGAGGAAATGGCCTCAAGTTGTGCCAAGGGAGGTTTGGATTGGATATTAAAAAAAAAAATTCTTTACCACAAGAATGGTCAGACATTGGAAGAGCCTGCCTGGGGAACTGATGGAGTCTCCATCCCTGGGGGTGTTCAAAAAGCCCGTAGACGTGGCACTTCAGGACATGGTTTAGTAGGCACGGTGGTGTTGGAGGTCTTTTCCAACCTCAATGATTGCATGATTCTATAAAGAAAATCAAAACATCAAAATTGTTCTAGCAGCTAGAATAAAGATTATGGCCTGGTTGAATATTGAAAGCAGCAAACCGGAGCTTTGGGCTCCTCCAGAAAGTCTCACTCAAATAAAGCGATACTAAAATGTCTGGGCTAAAACGTGAAGTCTTGTAGAGCAACAGTTTCTTAAATGATCTAAAATTCTGTACAAATCCCATTAAATATACCAGCATAGATCAACTCTGTTAAAATCCCAAAGATTAAAAATGCAACCTCACAACTTCATCTGCTCCAAGGAGGAACCTTCTGTCACCATTATCTGTTCTCAGGGAACTATGTCTTGAAATTGGGGATGTTCTTAGAAACTTACAGTAGCTGCTTAGCTCGGTAGCGGGAGTAGCCAAGGCTCCTGCTTTCAAATTTCCCATCTGATTCACCAGGTTTTTCATGTCCTGCCACCTCTGTTTTGTGTAAGAAGTCTTCTCTGTAACTTAATGCCTTCCAGGAGAGCCAGGAGCGATGACTTTCCAGTGCCCCAATGTTAAATACCACCTCTCAACGCTATTTACAACCCAGAGTTGTTTGGTTAGAGCACATCTGTCAGAAAAACTTCACCATGAGACAGAGAATCTGTTTCCTCACTGGTAAAATATGTGCCCGCTCTCCAGTTTGAATTCCTCTTTTGTTTCTTGTGGTTTTCGCTGCTATACTCAAAAAATCATTTAATACGTAATGGTTTTCCCTGAAGATCCTTTTATTTTATGAACAAGTTACCTCTCAATTTTGTTTCAGATAATCAAAATTAGTTATTTTGTAGTAGTTAGTTCTAATATGAAAGGGAAAAGAGGTTTTTTCACCAGCTTTTTGATTCAAACGAGCTTTTTTCATTAATTTTTTAACAAGTCCAAGTATCTTCCATGGGTTTTTACTGACGTAAGGGTTTTGTGTGGTTTTTGTTGTGGTTTGGTTTGGTTTCGGGTTTTTTGGGGAGTATGTGTGTTCAGATAAACGGTGAAGTGTGCTACTAGAAACCTTTTATGCTTCTATGTTTTTCTGAAAGTTTTCCTACATCCATTTTCCCCTATAAGCAAAGGGAAAGCAATGAGTTGTTCTGCTTGGAAAACACTTTCACCTTCAGTGCTTTCTGAGAGAGATGTGTTATCTTTTTAATTGTCATTAAAAGTAGTTTCCTTGACACTCAGGAATGCTTTCTTCAACTAAAATCTCTTTGTTGTCTATTTTACTGCAAACCTCTGATCATAGAATCATAGAATCACCCGAGCTGGAAGGGACCCAAAAGGCTCATCGAGTGCAGCTGCTGTCCCTGCCCAGGACCCTCCCAACACTCCCCCCGGGGCACTGAGGGCATTGGCCAAAGGCTTCTGCAGTGCTGGCACACTGAGTGCAGGCACTGCTGCCCTGGGGAGCTGTTCCAGTGCTCCCCCACCCGCTGGGGGAAGAACCTCTTCCCAGTGGCCAACCTAACCCTCCCCTGGCATCTTCCTGCCATCCCCTCCAGGGCCATCCCAGGGCACCAGAGAGAGGAGCTCAGCCCCTGCTTCCCCTCCCTCCCTTGTGAGAAGGCAGGAACAGCTCTGAGATCCCCTCTCAGCCTCCTCTTCTCCAGCTGAGCAGCCCCAGTGCCTTCAGCCTCTCCTCACCCCCTTCCCCTCCAGACCCTTCCCTAGCTTTGTGGCCCCTCTGGACGCTCTCCAGCAGCTCGAGATCCTTTTTATCCTGTGGTGCCCAAAGCGCCCCCAGTGCTCGAGGTGGGGCTGTCCCAGTGCAGAGCCGAGCGGGACCGTCCCCTCCCTCACCCGGCTGGGGATGCATCCCATACTTTAAAATCAAAATAAAAGAAAATAGCTCGCTGACAGCAAAACCAACGTGCTCCCTTGCAGGCCACGCTACAAATACCGAGCAGGATTTCTGAGGAGGTGGTTTTCGCCAGGAGCAGCACGGGCAGCCACGGGTGCTCCTGCATTGCCATCTGCTGGGGGCTGCGCCCAAAGGCGCTGCGGAGGAGGGGGATGCTCGCCCCACCTGGCAGCCCAAATACCAGAAAAAATGCCCTGGGCTTCTTACGTTGGGGAAAAGAGAGAATTTCTGCACCTAAATTACTTCCGATGAAGGGCGAGGAAGTTCAGAGCTTTATGAAGTTCTTTTTCACTACTACCCAAAACCGTAAAGTACTTTATAGCTTTGTAAGATTAAATTATTATTTATATAGTTTTTATTCTAAAAGAAAAAATATACAGCTTTAGATTTTTTTTTTAATTAAATAAATGAAATAATTTCTAAATGAATTTAGAAATTATTCTTTTCCTGAGCAGTCCAGAAGCTGTGGCTCTCAGTGGCCGTGCCTCTTTTGTGGCCATGTAGGAACGTGGTGACAGAGGCAATCAAAGAATATTTTCTGTGATTTAAGATGAGAGAAGGCTGCCACAAGCACCCAGCTCAGACTGCCACTGCCAGCGCAGTTTACTCTACATCCCTATAAATATATTGTCTGTTCAAAATTCCTGAGTGCCAGTTTCGTGTTTAGACTGTAAAAAAAAACCCAGTTTCCTAGAATTCAAGTTACATGAGGTGGAGCAGAACTGGAGATACAAAGCCCCGCAAGCCCATGCCAGAGGCGGTTGAAGGGGTCAGTCCAGAGCAGACTCACGCAGATTCACACAGATTCTGCCAGAAAGAAAATCCTCAGTCCTGTTTTATTGATGTATCAATAATGGACATGGTTTTATGGGGGGAAATTATTAGGGGAGCAAAAAGGTTGGTCTTTCATCTACTGTCCTGCCTGGAGGGGTTGACCTTTATATTGCTCTTAATAGGAAATCAGGAAAATGTTGTGTATAGTCTACTGTGTCACACTTATCAGCCCTGTTTTTGC
Source organism: Neomorphus geoffroyi (assembly GCA_033558235.1). NCBI lineage: Eukaryota > Metazoa > Chordata > Aves > Cuculiformes > Neomorphidae > Neomorphus > Neomorphus geoffroyi. Next base: position 1,084,761 of record JAUMJM010000092.1, on the reverse strand, counting down.
GGTATTTGATATAATTTTACTGTTATGATTTGTGCAAAGAGGAAAAGTAGCAGTGATTCATTTGAACGGCCTTCTAATACTTGCATGAAACAAGCTCAAACACAGAATATGCACTGGAGACGCTGCAGCTCAGGGGAAGGAGTCAACGCCTCAAATTCTGCGCTCAGCTTTTCTGGGAGGCTATCACATGGTCTTCTTATAATCAACTTGTTCTTCATACATGTAGACTGTATAAGCCTTGCTCCATGCTGTATTGAGGTTCAGTTGCCTACAAATCTGTGAAACCTTTTAGGGAGCCTTAGTAGGGCACAATATAACAGAATGGCTGTATGGTGGTCAGTGGGACTGTCACGACGCGCTTGCTGCAGAAACAGAGGGCACACAAGGAAGCCCCAATATATCAAACATAAATACTTTCCCATTCTGCTCCCACTTTGTGTATCAAGCTACAAGTGGCAAAACACCTCTTCAAAAGCATAAATAAATAAGAATATAGTTCCAGACAGTTCACGAGACTTGCTAACTTCTTTCTTTGAAGACACTTCCTTCTTTTAATTATACTTCAGTATTTCCTTCTCTCTCAAACCACAGTCTTTGCACTCTATTTTTGTCCCAACTGCCTTGTGGTCTTCACAAGCCAGGGACTTTCCTTCTGCCTGCAAAAGCTGAGCTGTGTAAATCACCTCTTTGTAAAGACCAAGTGTTCTTTAATCACAACAGTAAAAGAAACTCCTCAAAGAAGCTTGTTTCGATCCATGTGGCTTTCCTGGATGCTGCTTATAAAGGACAATGGAAGCCAAAAAGGCCTGAAAGCTGAGAGCTTGCTGGTTTGGGCAACTCTCCTGGTGCTGAGGGAATACAGTGGATTTGATGGATGGCTGAGGCCTTGCTCCTGTAAATGAGGGATCGCAATATCACTGTGGGTTCAAGCTGCCCCTGGTGCACAGAAAGGAGAGCAATCTGAAATGCAAAGGGACCGATCGGCCAGTGTTTGCGCCAGGGTGTGCAACGGCTGTGTGACACATGCAGACCCACTGCCTGCCCGCGTCTGACAGCAGTAACAACAGTTTCACATCAAGAATGGACTTCATCACTCTCGCTTTAACTTGAGCAGTTCTCTCCTTTTCCACATCCTTGGGTAAAGAAGAAATAAGCCACACCTTTGGGTATTCGAAGCCACAGCTCTGTGCAGTCTTCTCATTTGGAGAAACAAGCTCGAGTGACCACATTCCATTAGAAGCTGTGGCTTTCCAAGGATGGGAAAACTCAGAAGTCAGGCAGAAAGAAGTTAAAAAATAAACTTTCAGTGAGCCAATGAGACCCAAACGAGTCTCTTTAAGTTGTTTAAGAATCTTCTACTAACACTGATGTTTGAAAGCAGTCCTACTTGCAGACATGTGAAAGTGGCATTTCTGTTGCTCTATGGTTTAGCATCAGAGGGTCTTCAAGCAGAGCTTATTGCAAGCTTGGGGGTCTTTTCCTCTGCACTCTCCTTTTCTACAGGTTAACAAGCTTCTCCTTTTCTGAACTACTTGATCGGAGTCCTGCCACCCCCCAGACCTCAAAGACACCTGCATGCAGTGCCATGGGATGTGCCTTTATCTTCTTTGGGTGCATCCAAGTAGAAATATCAACTTGTGATGTAGACATCTATTGTCTAACACAGTAAAATGTTCATTAGTTTCCACTTGGAGTCTACACACATCTTTCCACGGATGAAAACGCAATTTATCCTTGTTGCTACCAGTCAAGTGTGTCAATGCTGGCGTGCAGTTTCAGGAAATGCTGTAGGATCAATTTTTAATATTTTTCTAGATACAAATACAAGCTGCATGTGGGAAGGTGCTCCTTGATTTGTGATGGTTCTCCTGCAGCTATTCCTGCTCCATCCAACTGACAAATGATTTGTTTCATTAGTCATTTAGACTGTACAAAGCAGGTTCATTCATCTCCTCCTATGACAGAATTATGAAATGTTACAATAGGCTGAACTGTTGTCACAGTCAATTATTCACAACAGAGGAATCATACAATGGATTGGGTTGGAAGGGACCTTAAAGATCATCCACTTATCACCTCTCTGCCATGGGCAGGGACACCTTCCACTATGTCAGGCTGTTCCAAGCCCCGTCCAACCTGGTCTTGAACGCCTCCAGGGATGGGGCAGCCACAGCTTCTGTCGGCAACCTGTGCCAGGGCCTCACCATCCTGGAGGTGAAGAATTTATTCCTTATATCTTATCGAAATCTACCCTCTTGCAGTTTAAACCCATTAGCCCTTGTCCTGTCACTACATTATAAAACGTCCCTCTCCAGCACTCCTGTAGGCCTCCTTTAGGTACTGGAAGGCTGCTAAAAGGCTCCCTGGAGCCTTCCTTTCTCCAGGCTGAACAATCCCAACTCTCTCAGCTTTTCTTCACAGGAGGGGTGTTCCAGTCCTCTGATCATCTTCCCGGACCTCCTCTGGACTCCAACACGTCCACGTTCTTCTCATATTGAAGGCCGCAAAGCTGAATGCAGGACTCTAGGGGAAGTCTCAAGTGAACAGAGTAGAGGGTAGAATCGCCTCCCTTGCCCTACTGGTCACGCTTCTTTTAATGCAGCCCAGGACACAGCTGGCTTCCTGGGCTGCAAGCACACACTGCCAGGTCATGTTGAGCTTCTCACCCACCCGCATTCCCGAGTCCTCTTCGGGGTTGCTCCCAATCCATTCTCCACCCACCCTGTAATTGTGCTTGTGATTGCCCCAAACCAGGTGCAGGACCTTGCACTTGGTCTTGGTGAACTTCAGAAGGCTGGCTCATGCCCACCTCTCCAGCCTGTCAAGGTCTCTCTGGATGACATCACTTCCCTCCAACGTGTTGACCATCCCCACACAGCTTGCTGTTGTCAGCAAACTTGCTAAGAATGCCCTCAATTCCACTGTCCATGTTGCCAACAGAGATGTTAAAGGTCCCAGTGCTGACCCTCAGAGACCCCTCGTCACTGGTTGCCAAGATCACCAAGTATCTTTGACCTTGCCTTACTGATGGTCTAATTAATAGACTACTCCCTTGAGAACATGTTTAAATACAGTCCTTTACCCTTTAGGATGTACTTCAGAGCTTTCAAATAACTGTCATCCTTCTGCTCGAACCAAACCAGTGGTTAAGCCTCTATTCATCTCGCATGGAAGGTCACTATTTTTTTTGCAACCCAACTGGCACAAACTCTGTGACAATCTAATATCAGTGTTTATCATGTTTCTGCATCCTCAGGCCTGAAAACAAAGTTATATTAACTCCAAATTATTTGTAGGGAAGCTGGCTTTGCCCAAGTTCCATTTTGGCAGGAAAATAAACCCTCCTTTTTAATTTCATATCATTAAGCTGAATACAGCTATCTCAAATATTCAGTGGGGTTTCTTTCTGCCTGACATGCTCTTTTATTGCAAAGTTGGAAAACAATCCCAGGCAAAGAATCATCTAGTAAAACGGTGGAATTGTCTCCTGCCTAGATTTTTCTTCTGTAAAATGACTACAGCGGAAGATTTACTATTACACAGAAGTCTGAAACAATCCTTCCTAGAGCCATCAGTTTGGCCTTTTAAATTTGTAATGGAACAAATGCCTCTTCTTTACTGTAAGAACCTTCAGACCCAAATAATTGGTGCCAATGGACAAAATTCTGGGGTTTTCTTTGCCTGTGTATTTGGCCAAAGATACTTGACCAGCTGGAGATGACCTCTGGATGGACCAACTGGTCATGGTCATGGCTGGAAGTACCCTGTAGGAGAACATTGTTATTGCAATCACTTCTTGCCTCCACAGTGTCCTGCGTTGCCCTACGCTGAATAGCCCAGAACAGTCGTGTCAGGGGAAAAATTGATGCAAGTGTAGAGTGCTTGTGACTTTTGCAACCAAATTAATTCTTCGGTGTTCTGGCTCTCTTCAGCCTTTTATCAGGTTGGTTCAGATGAAGGCAGTACAGACATATTTGGATGGTGGATATTTACCACATTCATTAAAAAGGTGAAGAGGAGAGAAACTCAACAACATGAGCAAACACAGTTTTATATAATTGTCTTTGATTAAAAAAAACTTAGCTTAGCTCTCGCTGGGATCTGCCTAAGGGACTACCACGAATGAGTTACACAACTCGGCATGCATTCATTCATCAACTGATTCTTTCCAAAACCATATGGCTCCTTGCAGGGATTTCTTTAAACATTATGCATGGATATGAAATCGGTGCATTTGTAGATGTTAAGTATGTTGCTTGAGGCTCTTTTTGAAATACTGTTTCTAGAGAGTACAGCAATGCTAATTTTGCAAGCAATAACCTAATAGAAAGCAGTCGCTCAGGCAATTTCAATCAAATTACGAAGAGAAATAGAAAAATAAGAAATATTGAAAGAGTAAACTGATCTAAACTTTACAGATGAGCTGTGCCATTCTGTGTGGCCTTTACATGGAAATCCATTTTATTTGATGGAAAGCAATAAGGAAAGGAGAAACATTATTAAAAAGTAAGATGTCATTGGTTTCATGCATCGAATCAGAAATAACAGAACCACTGCAAAATGTATATATTCATTAGCTGCAGAAAATATTGGAAAACATGAGTTCTCCGCTTGCAGGAAGTGTTTAATGATGTTTAAAAATGACCACAGGAGCCAGCACTGACAGCTGCCACACCAGTTCACATAGGTGACTTCCAATACATGCCTTAACTGTGAATCTAACAACATTTTCAGATGCAAATAGATATTTTAAATGCCTCTTTTCCTTAGGATGTTCAAAGCAGACACCTGCAAGGGCGTGATCTTTCCCAGTGGTTAACCAGCGCTTTCAGAGATGCAGCCAGCAGAAAATTTGTAACTCCGCACCCAAAACTAAAACAGGTCAGGCAGTGCCAAAAGCAGAATATGGACAAACATTTCAACCTCTCTCTCACAACAGATGACAGGACACATGCCAGGGACATGCCCTTAGAGCACAGCCACACGCAGAATGAAGTGCTAGATGTGCATGTGGGAAAGACAAAGGAGCACTTTGGTTAACCACATTTTCTGACTGCAGCAAAGTAGGTCCTGTGCTGGAAGAATGGGACCCGGTTAGGTAGCACCCCCTCGCTGTGCTCAGGCTTCTCTTACTGCTGCGATCAATACTTCTCTCTCCATATGCCAAAGGGTTACCTACGAGGTTCGTCAAGCATTCTGAGGTTCTCAGGTGGAAGGTAACATATAAATACAGGCATGCTCTAACGCTCCCCTTCAAGGTCCTGACAACTGGGCTGTATTCAGGGTTCTATTTCCTTCAAGAGGCAGCTCACATATATAAAAGTACCATTTAGCTACAGCTACACAGTAACAATCCTTCCATCCCCGCAATATTCTAAAGCCAACCCAATTTCCAAGTGCTACAAAGTGGAGGGGACCCTTCCCATGGCTGAGGGGAGACCTCAGCACTCTCTGCAACTGCCTGAAAGGAGGCGGTAGTGAGGTGGGTGCTGGTCTCTTCTCCCAAGTAACAAGTTATAGTAAGAGAGGAAATGGGCTCAAGTTACACCAGGGAAAGTTTAGATGGGCTACTAGGAAAAATGTATTTACCAGAAGAGTGGTGAAGCACTGGAACAGGCTGCCCAGGGCAGCGGGGGAGTGGAGGTGTTCAAAGTAGACACGGTGGTGGTAGGCTGATGGTCGGACTGGATGACCTTAGAGGTCTTTTCCAACCTTAATGATTCCATGATCCTATTAAAATTCGCTTTCTGATGCGGGAGTGAGCTGGGGCTGAGATACGGAGTGCCACGAACAGCGGCCTGGTTCCCTGCCTGCCTCAGTTTCCTGCTCCTTAGACACAAAGTACAGCACGTGGGCAAACAAGACGGAGGCTGAAGGTTTGATCACCCCTGCAGCTCTGAAGAAGCCCCCTTGCAAGGCGTGAAGGCCAGGGGGGCTCTGCTCCTCACCACATCCCTCAGGGTCTCTCCGAGGGGCAGCACCTCGTGCGTCTGCCATTACCTCAGCGCCCGCCTCAGCACTCAGTTCTTGGCACCCCTGCGATTACCTCGGTGCCCACTGCAGCAGTCAGCACGTCGTGTGCCTGCCATCACCTCGGTGCCCGCAGGAGCACCCAGTGCTCGAAGCCTTTGCCACTCTCTCAGTGCCCACCTTACCACTCAACACCTTGTGCACCCGCCATCACCTCAGCACCCAGCTCTTGGTGCCTCCACCATTGCCTCAGAGCCCACCTCAGTGCCCACCTCAGCACCCAGCTCTTAGTGCCTCTGCCATCGCCTCAGCACCCACCTCAGCACCCAGCTCTTAGTGCCTCTGCCATCGCCTCAGCACCCACCTCAGCACCCAGCGCTCAGCGCTGTTGCCATCGCCTCAGAGCCCACCTCAGCACCCAGCTCTTGGTGCCCCTGCCATCGCCTCAGTGCCCACCCCAGCACCCAGCACTCAGCGCTATCACCATCGCCTCAGAGCCCACCTCAGCACCCAGCTCCGCGCGTGGCTGCCATCAGCTCAGCACCCGCCTCTGCACCCAGCGCTCGGAATCTCTGCCCACCCCACACGCCCACGGTCAACCCGTGGCCTCATTTTCCCCACAAAACCACCTTTTTGAGCGATTCTTTACAAATATCCTTCCTGGGTTTGTAAGGGCGGGACCGCGTTTCCCGCGCTGGTGCAACTCGGGGCTCAGCGGACAGTAAGGGGTTAACATCCCCCCCCCCAGCCCGAAGTGGCGCGCGGCCCCTTTAAGGCTTTCCCGCCTCCCCCTACTGGCGCTTCCGGCTGTTGGTGACGTCACGCGGAGGTGGGGCGGTGGCACCCGCCGGGCGAGGGGGGTGAGGGGAGAGCAGCCCTTGAGGCGTGAAGCGTTCCAGATAGGCGGGGCTTCATTGAGGGCGGGGCTTCACTGAGGGGAGCTGCTTCCCCGGAGCGGGTGGAGCAGCCCCGAGGGGCGGGGCTTCTCTGAGGGGGCGGGCAATGGCGGCGCGGAGGCAGGGTTGGGCCCGGCGTGGGGTTCCGGGGCCTTGACGGGCCTCCCCGGGGCGGCAGCAGCCTGTCCTCGGTGTCTCGCTGCCGGCAGCCATGGACCAGCGCCTGGCCGAGCTGGTGGAGGAGCTCACCACCTCGGGGGAGCCGCGGCTGGAGCCGGGCAGGATGAAGGAGCTGAAAAAGATCTGCAGGTGGGGCCGCCCGCAGCCGCCCCAGCTGGGCCGGGCCGGGCCGGGCCGGGCCTGGCTGCCTCCCCGCGGGATCAGAGCTTCCCCCGGGCCGGGGCAGCCCCTGGGGGCCGGCCTGCGGTTCCAGCTCCCTGACCACACGGAGGGTTTTAAAAAGAGTTGTGTTTTCATGTGCTAAACCTCTTTCTGAGTAACCCTCCTTTTTCCCTTTTGGTGGCTAAGGAGCAGAGTCACCTCCCCAGGGAAGTGTTAGATTCCTCTAGGCTGGACACTTTTAAGGCTCACCTCGACAGGGTTCTGGGCCATCTCATTTGAACTATCGATCACTTTAAAAGGTTTGACCAGAAGATCCCCGAGGTCCCTTCCAACCTGGCATTCTATGATTAAACATGACCCAGCAATGTGTGCCCAGAAAGCCAGTCGTATCCAGGGCTGCATCTGAAGTGTAACCAGCAGGTCGAGGGAGGTGATTTTGCTCCTCTACTCAGCTCTTGTGACGCTCCACCTGGAGCCTTGCATTCAGGTCTGGAGTCTTCAGCACAGGAAAAACATGGATATGTTAGAGTGGGTCCAGAAGAGGCCACGAAGATGGTCAGAGGGCTGGAACACCTCTTGTAAGAGGACAGGCTGAGAGAGCTGGGGTTGTTCATCCTAGAGAAGAGAAGTTTTCAAGGAGATCTTAAAGCAGCCTTTCAGTAGTTAGAAGAACTACAATGGAGCTGCGGAGGGGTTCTTGATCAGGGAGTGAAGTGACAGGATGAGGGGGAACGTATTTTAGATGAAAGACGGGGGATTTAGATGAGATATTAGGAAGATATGTTTTCTTGTGAGGGTGGTGAGGCACTGGAACACGTTATCCAGAGAAGTCATGGGTGCCCCATGCCTGGAGGTGTTCACAGCCAGGTTGGATGAGGCTTTGAACACCCTAATCCAGTGGGAAGTGTCCCTGCCCACGGTAGGGGGGTTAAAACTGAATGATCTTTAAGGACCCTTCCAATCCAAACCATTCTACGATTCTATTCTATGATTCTCTTTTTTCAGGTCTTCAGAGGAACACATCAACCACATGTATCACCTGCTGATGACACGGCTCAACCAGGAGCATGCCGAGATGCGCTTCTCTGCTTTCCAGATCGTGCAGGAGTTGTTTGTCCGATCCCATCAATTCCGGACGCTAATTATTTCCAATTTCCAAGATTTCTTGGAGCTGACGGTGGGGATAGACCATGAGCAGCCTCTTCCCCCACCCAAAGAGGTGGCACAGAAGCTGCGGAAAGCAGCCATTAAGTCCGTGCAGGAGTGGCATGAGAAATATGGAGAGGCCTACAAGAAGCTGTCTCTGGGATACCACTTCTTAAAGCAGAATAAGAAGGTAGTCTGCATACTTCTGTGTGTATTTTAAGATGGTGATCACTAGGGGATCTTTTAAGTGAGGAAACCAAGAAATATGAAAGAAAAGCTGTCAGAAGTTGTCATTGTCTTTAGGAGACATCCTATAGGGTGTGGTCTTCGAAAGACAAACCCCAGCCTTTTTGTTCATCTTGAAGTATTATAAAGTTTTAAAAAGCCAAGGCTTGTACATAGAGTTGGGCTCAGCCTTTCCTCAGGGTACAAAAGGTATTGGTCACGAATAGGTTTTTACCCACTGATTCCTACTTGAACCCCCAAAGTCTAGCCCTTTTTAGAAAGGAAATAATGGTTATACCTTAAACTCAGGATGATCAGCTATTAGGTCTCCATATGCCTTCTTAAACTAGCCCAATTTCTGTACTGGGCTGTGAAGTTCATAGAATCATAAGGTTGGAAGAGACCTCTGAGATCACCAAGTCCAACCGTGCCTGTCTCCCTACTAAACCCTGTCCCTAAGGAACTCATCTACTTTTAAACCCCTCCAGGGATGGCGACTCCACCACCTCCCTGGGCAGCTGTGCCAATCCCTGACCAACAAAATTCTTGGTTGTGCAAAAATATGGAATCTTCAGTTGTAGGATGTACTTGGTTTGCTTGATCCGTGGCCAGTGAGTCCACGTACCTATTACAGGAGAGATCTTTTAGGGCTGCAATAGAGAGTAAGACTACTTTCCTTAAAACAGAAGTGAAAAATATTTGCATTTTGAAGCCCTTCTAAGAACAAACTAAAAAAACCCCAAAACCCAAACCCATTGCAAATATTTTAAGAAACAGCATTTTGAATCACTCAGATTTATGTTTCTATTTTAATCATAAAGTGAGGCTGAATGATAACCTTTCTCTCAGTCTCTCAATCCCTGAATCCAGCAAATATAACTTTTAAAATCCCAGATTTGGTCGGTTTGAAATGAATTTTAGTGTCTTTTCTTCTACTTTCCTTGCTTACAGAGTACTTCAGCGAGTGATGCTGTACTTCTGATAATAGTGCTTACAGTTTTTCCTAGATTTCATTTGCTAATAGTGGATCTGGTGTGACTTTTTCATGTCATTTGAATATTTATGCTGTGTGGACTCTTTCTGCCCGTTCCTGCCACCCCTTTGTCTCCAGTGCTGTGACAAAGGTCTCCCAAAGCCTAGTTTATTGCTGCAATTTAGATGTGGGAAGCCTAAGCATTTTGTTTTTCTACCTTATGATTCCTTTCTGAAAGCCATTGATTCTCAGCAGTCCCTTAGCAGCAGAAGTAAAAACTCCATTCAGAATTACTGTAGTTATTGATTCTAGGAAGAGAAGAGATAAAAGGAAGTGCTGCTGAGCTTCTGGCTGATCGCTGGTGTTAGAGGATTTTTAACCGCAGATAAGGATCTTAGGAAATGGATTTTCTATATATTTCTTACGAGGAATGTTATACTTTTTTCCTCCATTTCCTCCTTAGGTGGATTTTCAAGATGTGCATGCCAGAACTGTGGCTGAAAGGAGGAGGGAAGAAGAGAAGCAAAAACGTTTGGATAACATTTACAAAGAAAAAGCCAAAAGAGCTGAAAAAGAAATGGAAGGTGAGTTGCTTTGGTTCTTTTAATGGGGTTTATTTTGTTCATTTTTAAAGCAACCTTTTTTAAAGTTATAGAAAAGAAATTCTAAGACAATAGCTATCCAAATAACAGCTAACCAGGGAGGGTGGAATAGTGCATATAGAATAGTCAGAGCTTGGCTCTCTGTCTCTCACCTCAAGAATATCGGGGCGGAAACAAGTGACAGTCCCATGAGCTCAGATAGTGTGAAGTTATATATGTATATATCTAAAGTTAGCAAGTAAAGTCTGGTTTCTAATTCAGTAAAGTATGAATAACTTCAAGCAAGCATATCACAAGACATTTTGGAGCTAGTGGTTTAATTTCTATGTCTGGGACTAGGCACAGCCTTCTCAATATCTGAATTATATTGTATATATTGTATATAAGTCATTGCGTTCCAGAAGTATGGGCAATGGCCTGCACAGGAATCCTGGATGTGGTGTAGGATATCTAGGAGGAATATCATACTGCTGCTATATAATGTGTCTAACTGGGGACAGAATCTCTAAGCAATATGTACATAGAAAACATATTTCTGTAATATGAAAGAAGAATAAAAATAGTGCGTATAATGCATTGCAGTTGCAAAGGGTTGTTTAATTAAATTACTTTGGTCTGTGCAGTGCATGCAGTTGTGTCTGCTTTTACGCTACATGCTGGAAATGTTTTCTTGCATGAGGGTGGAATTTTAAAGAGATTTAACCTTCTTAAAGTCACTTTTATTGGTAGCATAAATAGCCCATATTCATGGCTGTGCCTACAAGCAACTGTAACATTCATGTAACATTCATAGAATGAGTATCCACCAGCACCACTAAGAGTATCCTTGTTGAACCTTATTCTTCAAATTCTAGGAAATATTTGTGTCATCTTTGATGCATAGTGAAATTTTAGAGAGGAGACAAAAAGGAGGAACACTGATTTTAAATTCCTTGCTCAGAAAGTTCTGGATTTCCTGCTTAAGAAAACTATTGACACTTTTCTAAGGACGATTTCTGCAGTGGAGGGAGACCTTGTATGGAATAATTATCACTGCTTGCTGGATAAATGGATTTCCTCTTTGGCAGTTGCGTTTGTTTTGTCGATCTGCTGTGGAAACGTTAGTATTTTACATCTTTTAACAATATTCTAAAACAACTGTCTCTTGACAGAAATGTCCCAAGAGATTGCCGACACGCTGACAGAGATTGAAAACTGTTTCCAGCTTCTGATGCCAGATCCTTTCAACTTCACTGTGAATGACACAGAAGTGGAACCCAACAAACAAACAACTGCTCATGAGGATAGACCAGCATCCCCACGCTCCTCCCGAGCAGAAGACAACCAGTCCTATTTTGCTTGCGTGGATGATGAACAGCCATGCTGCAGCAAGGACATTCTTTCTGTTTCTCAGTGTGGTAGAACTGACACAGAGTTAGATGCAAAACAGGAGAAACCTGAGCAGAAAGGATTAGATGGCAGTACGGGCTTGGAAGTTCAACCTGGTGTCCCTGCTCTCGATGATGAGGATGATGATTACCAGACTTTTGTTAGGAGCCATGGGCTTATTTCACATAAGTATACACTGGACCTTGAAATCTCCACAGGTACCTGGAAAATTTCCACATACAGCTGTAGACACTGTTTGTCTGAAGTGTTTTGTAGTTGTGAGGGCTTTTTTCTTTTCTATTCTGGTCCATCTAGTAACAGGTATTAGATTTCATTATCCTTTAATGGGATATACAGATTTTGTTAATTGCCTTCTAAGACTGAACTTTTGTGTTGATGCTTGTGACCGTGTTGCACCACTTCATAGGGCCTGGTATAAGATGGGTTTCCTATGTTTAAAAAAAAATTGCAATCTGTTTACAGTATATAATTTTATTTTCCATATGCTTCACCATGCAGCTATTTCTTTCTCTCTATGGCTGGGGTATAAGAAGCTGCTAATTTAAAAATCTTAGAGTTGGCTGTTTCATAAACCTTTTTTCCTTGCTACTGGCAGCTTGCAAGAAGCAATAAGTAGAATTTTGCTAGGAAGTCTTAAGGATTGTGTTTATAGCTCTTTTTATGTAACTTTGCTAGTATTAATTACCTCTAGAAAAATTAGGTGGTTTGCGTTTCAATATTCTAAATGAAGTCTCTTACAAATACGTTCTTAATGGAATTTCATGTGCCAACAGCCAGTAAAGACAGGTATCTATGTCTGTGCCTGCAGACAATGGAATTAAAAATGTATCTGTGGGCCTTAAAAATGACTTAACAGCTGAGAAGTACCGTTTTTACTTGAATAGTGATGCTCTTGGCTTCGTTGACAATCAAGTCCCTATTGCCTCTGGGGCAGAGGCTTTTTTTTTTTCATATTCAAGACGCAGAAACTGCTACAATAAAGCCCAGTCCAGTGACTGGAGCTTAGGACAAGATGTAATGTAAATAGTAAGACTGTACTTGTCTGTGGTTTATTTAGTGATTCCTTAATAGGGATGGCTTAACAACTCTTTGTGTCATCATTGGACTGAAAGCTTTCCCACTGATTTTTTTTTTTTTTTAATGTGTGGATAATGATAGAATAAAAAATTGTGAACAGAGAAATATTCTGATATCCGTAACTTTCCCTGAAGTGATCAAATATTTTAGAAGGGTTCATGTCTGCTTCTCCCACTGAGCTTCCCATAGTGAAGACACCATAAACATTGTGCACTAAGTCGTTTTTTCCCGTTTTGAACAGATATAAAAGTACATGAGAATGAAGATAATACTGCCGTAATAAACAATGCCATGGATGCTCACAAACTCCTCAAAAACAAATTCTGGCCTTCTGTGCAGACCTGGATTCAGGTAGGATGAAGAGACAATTTTTTTCTTTAATGAAAAGATGGAGAAAGAAGGACTGAGTTACAGTAAATCCTGAGAGAGTGAGCAAAAAGGAAATTAAGGTTGAGGAAACACTGATGCAAACAAAAGGTTTCTAGTTGAGTAGGGGTGGATGAAAGGAGACTACAGGAGCTGCATAACTTGTTTGGTGGTTCTCAGTGTTAGGTGTGCTATGTACAGTCATAGTTTTTTTAAAAAAATATAGAGTAAAATGGAGCTTCTTTGCAAAGGGTTAGAGTAAAACACAGCTTATTGTTGTCTGATGAGTTTATATCAGAAAAACAGTATCTCTGTCAGTTGACATTACTGCTCAGGAGCCTCATGCTTGGAATTTGGCCTCAGGAGATTTTTATACCAGCTGTTTGTTCTTTGTTTGTCTTCGGTAGTTGCTATTACTTTTTCTATTCTAGATAGGAAAAGAAGTGGCTTTACTAATTGTTACTTGTAAAATAGAGAAATTTGTGACAGTCTTGTTTCATTAATTATGAAGAAAAAACTCAAATATTCTTTGGCTCAGATGTCTAGAAAAAAAGAATAAGAATGTTAATTTCTTGCTTTGCAGTTATTTACCAGAGCAGGAATAAATGACGATCGTCTAAGATGTGCCATTGATCTCAAGAATAAATTGGAGACTGCTATGAAGAAATACAAGGAAATGAATATTTCCTTTAAAGAAAGAAAAAGAAAAGTGGTGAGTTTCTTAAAATTTTGCTTTACTAGAAGGGACCGTTAGTAATGCTTAGCTTGTATAAAAAAAATGCAATTTCTCTTAAGCCTTAATCTGGCAAACGTTTTAACACCACTGTTACTGGTAAGTACACTAATTCAACTGGTTGTAGCTTCACTCAAGGAAGTTGCACTAAACAGCTGTATAATATGCCAGGGGCCTGCTGCTTGTACCAAATCATGTAAGACAGCACCATTGTTTAGGATAGGGAAGTGGTTAAGTTCAGATTTTATTTGCTCTTAGTTTCTTCAGGTGCAACACTATGTCCTCAGCTGCTTTTGTAGGTGTTTCTCATAACCTCTGTGTTACCCATTTTCTTTTACCACTTGCTAAACTAAGCTCATGTGTTACAATTCAGCAAAATCTTGTCTGCTTTGGAGCATTTATTCTCTCTGGTAAGCATATAATGTGATTAAGGACATTTTGAAAGTAATGGTTGTTACATAGTGTCAAAATATATTTCGTTTCACAGTTTTTGTGAAGTAGGTAAAACTTGTGAATAAAAGGAAAGCGAAAAATCAAATACTTTATTCAGATCCAAAAAGGAGTCTATGGTGTGTTTGTGTAGCTAAAAAGCAAAGCTGCATAATACTGGTAATACAAAATTACTGTATAGCTTGACATGAAAATAAGTGTTTTGGGTCAGGGTCCAGAGGAAAGTCTGGTTTATGACTGCATTGTAAGAATTTGATCTGGACATTATACCTCGGACTAAATCGCGGTGGTCGCGTTTAGCCGTGACTGAGTGTTGTAGACTTTTCTTTCACTGGACAAATGGAGCTTTATCATGATTAATCTGGTTTATCACCTTAATACCTACTGATGTACCACACCAGTCAAAAATGCCAACTCTGAATGAAAAGTACTGAAGGACTGTCTTGTCAGAGGGTTTTTTTCTCCAGTGAAATATGTGTGCTACCTTTATGCAACCAGCTATGAAGGAATCCAGACATCTGCTGTCATTCCTGCCATTTGCTTGACAGGACTTCATTTGCTGCACCTCTGCATGGAATATTGGTTGCTATATTTCTTGCAAGATATAAAGGACATTCAAGCCTTGATTTTTCATGTGTGTGTGCGTGCATGTGTATGTGCTTAAAGTGGTATTGTTACCACTTCTGGAGACTGGTCAATGCTATCTGTATAAAGTTTGAAAGCTAATAAATTCCATCGATAGAAGGAAAAAAAAAAGGAAAATACAAAATACGTAGCAGTGCTTGGAAAGAATACATTCAAATAAAGCAATGCAGACTAGGGTATTAACTTAAGCATTGAAAACAATATATGATTATTTCTAGGGTTTTTCTTCAGTGGAAGATACCCAAATTTAGTGTTAGTGCTGAGTTACTTTAAATTTATAATGTGAACATAGGAAGCTTTGTACTGCAGAAAGAAACCATATAAATTATCTTTTATTTGTGTGTCAAAGGATTTTGTTGAAACATAAAAACATGGTAAAGTGAGAGTCTGGTAGAACAAAATAAACAGCATCTCTTAGACCGTGATTATTATATCCCCATCTGTCAAATATTTACATGTCAGCACACACAAACACTGCACGCAGCTCCTCTTTAGTTCAGTGTTGTTGCTTGTGTTGTGTTGTTGCTTCTGTCTGTACATCCTTGTGTCATCAGAGCTGTAGTTCTTGGTTTTTGCTGTTTACCATATTTTTAGAGCCAAATGAAGAAGTACTGATAGTCTGTCCTTCAAAGCACTGGCTCACAGCTGCCTTGTCCCAGCAGAGCTCAGGGTGTTATGGATATTATCTCGTAGTACATGGAGTCAGCGGGTGCTGTACCTGCATGTGTGGAGATGAGCACACCTGGAAAAGAATGGGAGCATTAGTGAGCAGAGAGAGAGAGAGTGTAAATAAAGTGTCTGAGTGTGGAGGGTCCTTTGCAAACTGTCCAGCTTGTGGATATGGTAGCAGTTCTTCTGGCAGATAGTGGCTGCAACCTGAGCTGTACGTGTTGGTGGTAGCTGGAAAACATAAAGGTGAGCTGTTCGTGTACTTGCTCAGTTCAAACGTGATTACAATCCTGCACCACAGGAAGTCTTAACTTCAGTGAGAAAGTGACTTTATTTTTGTCAGCAAATATAAACCAGAATGATAGGACTTGGAAACTTGGCTGGGGACTTTGGCTTGCCCAGCCTTCTCAGACTTTCGGGTTTTAATTTGTGTCTCTAATTTCCCCCCTTTTCACCTGCTCTGTCCTGGACTTTGCTTCTGTTCTGTCCAATGAGGGAAGGGAGGGCTTTACGCAGCCTGAAATTGAGGTCAAGACGGTTGATACAGGGAATGTTTTAGTGAGACACTGTACAGTGAACCTGGAAGAGATTTGTTTCTGTGACCTCTGCAACACCTCCCAGTCTCACAGAGATGCAAATTGCCACTCAAAAGAGGGAAAGGATGCTCTTAGTACAGTAACAACATTTGCACGTGGCTGAGATAAAAGTAAGGTGTATATAATTGGAGAAATTCTTGGTCCTCTGGTTCAATATGACTATACCAGCAAGGTGGCTGGGTGTATAATACATTGGGAGGAAGAAGCTGAGGGTTACCTGGCCTGCCTTCACAGAAAAATCATTCGGTTGGTGCATGAAAGTGGCTGCTTTTGGCAGTCCTCCCTATTACCTCCATGCTTTCCATTGTTACTTGCTTCATTTTCCACATCATGAAGCACGAGTCTGCATCTTTAGGCAATTAAATCGTGTTAGAAAATTAACACAAATTATTTCCTATGAAGTTTTTTTTTTTGCCTTTATCTTTACTGAAAAATTTAAAAGTCCCACTGCTTCGCAAATTACAGGAGAAATTTCTGTAGGTTTACAGCTCTTTTCTTATACAAAGGCACTTGAAGGAGAGCACGGAACTTGACACAATGAAATACTTTAGCTTGAAATGCTTTATAGTTACATGAGATATTATATATTTAGGATGAGAGGAAATGGCTGCAAGTTGCGCCAGGGCAGGTTCAAACTAGACATTAGGAAACATTTCTTCACTGAAAGGGTGGTCAGGGGTTGGCACAGCTGCCCAGGGAGGGGGTGGAGTCCCCATCCCTGGAGGGGTTTAACAGACGGGTAGATGAGTTCCTTAGGGACAGGGTTTAGTAAGAGGACAGGTACGGCTGGACTCGATGACCTCAGAGGTCTTTTCCAACCAGGTGATTCTATGATTGCCACCTCTTTCTTTTCCTCTCTGTAGTTGCTAAAAAGTCAAACCATCAGAAAACCATCAAAATCCAAACCATTAAAAAAAAAAAAATCATAAGGAGCATCTTCATTTCACTTAAACCCTGCCAACATCAGTGGGCTGTGGCACCTTTCTCTCAGGAATCACATGCCAGAGAATGAGAACAGCAAAGGTTACCTCTGACTGTCTAGAAACAAATCCCTCGCAGAAGACTGTATAAATGTTAATATATCCCCGCTGCCCAGACTGTGTGTTCCTTCTTGCTGTTGGTGTGCCCCCAGCAGATCAGGAGCCATCCTCACAGTTCATCCTAAGCTGTTTTATTCCAGAGGGGTGGGTGAACAGGGACAGTCTGACTTTTTTTGTCAAAGGCAAACAAGTTTTTGTGTGCTTACACAAATTACTTTTGCTGTAGTTGAATTGGATCTTGGTGAGATTATAAAAGAGAGGTTTGAAATCTGTTTTTTCTGTGAATCTGCGTTTTAGCTGAATCTAGGGGAAGAGGCCAGAAGCTGTAAAAGGGCTTTTATTTCCTGTTACCTGGATGCTTGGACATTCTCTGAATGCCCGTTCACTGCCCAGTAGAGGGAGTGCACACTGCGTGCTCAACACTTTCTGCACCACCTTTACCCAAAGCCAGCCATCATCTCAGTTTGTTTTTCCAGGTGAACTTACAACAGCAGCAATACAGCCTTCGAGTTAATTGTTGACTCTATTTAGATGAATTATTATAGGATTACAGTTGTAATTATTGGCTGAGATTGGTGTTTAAATAGGAATTCCTGTTTCCAGAGGTTTAATTCTTTAATAGGAATCATTTGCTTATGACTGAAATGTTTCTTTAAAAATATTTTTTCCTGATTAGAAATAGTTTTGTTTGTTAATGTCTTTCCCCTTTTCCTTAAAATACTAGGTGATTTTTTTTTTACTTACATATTGTCTGATTTGCAACTGATGAGATGCAAACAATCTTGCAATTTCAATAGTTAGGAGAGGACAAATGCGTACTGTATTTTAAATCATGCACACTTGCTTTTGCTGACATCATTTCCGTAAAGGATTATCTGTCAGATACTGTTTTCACTTTATTAATAGAAATGTATTTTGTATACTTCTCTTTTATATAATTACCTTTGGGAAGCCTGAGAAGGTTTACTATTCAAGCTGGCTAAAACTTGGTGAGCAATATGATGCGAGAAACGTCCCACTTATTTATCTGTCAGCAGAGTGATCGTTTAACAGGTCTGTTAGATTTGGGGTTTTTAATTTCAAGTTACATTAACAACCAGGGATATATAGTTTTTCATTAAGTGTCTCATTACTTTTTGTTTTACCTTATGTAATCTTCTGTCAAATCTAAGAGTGCGCTTGGATCTTGATTTATTCATGTGCTTAATTTTATCCGTGTGAAACATCTGGTTGAATTCAATAATGCCATTAATAATTCGATCTGGAGAAGGCTGTCCTTGTGTTGCCCAGAACCTGATCTGATCCCCAAACCCTACTGCAGTACAAGTCAGATTTTTTTCCAAAGAATGACATCAGTAAATTGTTACAAATAATGTTTAAAAGTTAAGTGTTTGCTGGTCATAATTTAGTCCTAAATATCTAAATATTTAAAAAGATTAAAAATCTAATATGTAATAAATTAAGCCAAGAGCTCTACCAATTACTTGGCTGCAAGACTATTGCTGATTTTTTTTTCCATATCTTCAACTACAGCTTGGCATTTTATCAATGCTAATGAGTTATTTCTACCTAATAATTTTGTAGCTTTATAACCAGCTCTTTTTTAAGTCTGTCGTTTAGTTAAGTTAGTGCTTGCTTTAAAAAAAAGTCACTCTTGAATCTTAGATCAAAAGCAAAGGCTGTGTTGTTTTCTTTCTGCTTCTTTCTGTGGCCATAGAGAATCCAATCCAGTTACCTGCTTTCTGTAACAGCTGCTTGTACTCACATTTTCCTTTTTTTCCTCTTCATTCTAGAGAACTTTTTTCTGGGAGGGCACATAATTGTCTTTAGTGATCCCTCACATAAACATACTCAAACCAAGGAGCAAGAGAGAAGCCCTTGTAAAAAAAAGTCTTTTCCCCAGGTGATGCATTTAAATTGCACACAAATGAAAACTCTAACCATCAACAGAGTTGCCCTTTGAAAAGCAGAAATGTTGAATATTGAGATTTGAATAGGAACTTGATGTTGATTGTTAATGTTTTCTAAAACTTCAGAGAAACATGAGAATACTTGATATTTAAATCAGCATTTCACCATAAGATCTCCTTTATCAGATTGTATACATCATGAACATGTAATGTGTTCAGAATAAATGACATTTAATAATATTGGTATGCTCACAGTAGTAGCCCAGCCAATATTTTAAGTAATTTTTTTTGTCTGTCTAATATTTATCAAAAAGCAGCTCAACCATAACTGCAAAAGTAAACACAGAATACAAGTCCTACAGATGCTTCTGCTTCCTCTTCCCTCCTCCCCACTTTTAACCATCCTGTGATAATTATTTCTATCTGTGAAACGTCTCTTTTGTAATCACTTTTCAGCTAAAAGAGCCTTTCAGGTTTTTTTAGGTCTTATCGGGATGTAGGACTGATAGAATACAAACCACTGGAAAAGTAACCCTCAAAACAGTGCTCTCTTGTTAAAGTGTCTTATCAGCTGGTGTGATGGGTTTTTTTTCCTCCTCGAGACCTGAATGTTGCTGTGATATATTTTATGCTTTGCAGTGGCTGTGCAGCCTGCCGCTCTTTCAAAGTTATTAAAAATATCTTGTTATGCAGATCTAGCCATGAATTCTTAAAGTTGTCACTGTGACGACCTCTGATCCCTATCTGATTCGCAGGTCGCACAATGCAATTTGGAGCCCTTCTAATCGAGTGTAACATAAAGTAGGATGTCTCTATCATCAAGTTAACCCTTATGTTAAGTATTTAAGTTTTTCAGGCCGAGGGGTCATCTCCCTTGATTCATCTATGAATACCGAGCAGCGTGTGCTCTCTAGGCAGCAGATGGAAATTTGCTTCCTGCTTTTTATCCTCACAAGGGGAAACGGTGTATTGGAGTGAATGGAATGTGTTTGTGAGGTCCAGGAAAGGTACATTGCTAAATGCCTATTTATAAAAATGGAAAAAGAAAAGAATTTTCAGGCTTGGAACACATACTCACCCATTTAAATTTAGTTAATGCAGTAAAATTAAAGTAAATATTTTCATATCTAATCTTTGTGCCAAAAATCCACCCTAGGAATATATATAAGGTTTTATGTGTCTTGCATAGAATATTTTGTTGACTTGTTGCCTGTAATAAATTCTGTTTATTTAATAGAGATGCATATTTATCTGTTAAAAATACAGCATCTGAAATAATTTTTAATAAATGTGTAGTTCGGATTCATTTATAAATGTGGTCACTGAAGTAAGCTGCAAATTAATTACTGATTTTTGAGTGTATGTGTGTGCAGACTACATCGTGAGACAGGGTCATACGTATATTGGTGGCGGATACAGAGTTTTAGTAGCGTGAGTTTTATCTGGTCTAAGTGATAATCCATAAAATACGGTAGGACTTTTTTGAATTAATGAGTGCTAATGGTAATCTTGTTCTCTTAAATTTTAGATGAAAATCACATTTCCTAAAATTTCATAAAGAAAATGACTAGTAATGAGAATTTTTTTCCCCTACTCAACTCTAAAATTTAGCATTTATCATGTAGAGGCCTCTGAATCATAAAGAAATTAAATAATTCAAAACATTGCCTAAGATAATTCAAGGGGTCATAGGAATACTGTTCATCCTCTCATAGGTAACTTCGAGTAGCTGAAAAGTGCTGGAAAACCTAAGGACTTCTTTCCTGTCAAGGGGGAAAGAAAGATGTATTTTTGGCTGACCTTTTTGTTGCCAGACTGTAAAACAGCTTTTTGGTCCAGAAATGGATGTAGCCAGTCCTGGACCTCACTGCAGCTTAAAGAGTGCCTTTAGACCGTTCGGCTGGACTGGCCTGGCGTGCGGGGAACACTGTGTAGAGGAAAGCAGTCGCTCTGGACAGAAGGGAGCGGTGGTCTCAGTAAGGTGGCTGCTGAGGGTAACGCTTGTAACCTTGACATTGGGTATGTGACAGCTGCTTTCTTCTTTAGTGACAAAAATGAGGGTTTCCCTACTGCTTTTAGGAATGGGAAGCATCTCAGGAACTCCGCTCTGTGTGTGTTCCTGTCTGAGCATGGGCTTTAAATGGGATTTCACGTCACTGGGCTTGCAGCTTTGTTGGCTTCATCACACTTCGGTCTCCAAACCTGCAAACCTGTCCTTTTTTGTTAAGGTGACTGAAAAACTGGGTAGGCTTTTTACAGAGTTTCCTTACTCATGGTTATCCAGGAGTTAAAAAGAAACCAAGTTTGGTTTTCAAGGCACAGGTAATGTGTGCAGCACTATTTTATGCTTGCCTCTTCTCTTGTTAAAATGATTTAATCTGTTCTACAGTTCTTGAAACATTAATAAATACCTGGTAGAATTTCATTTTTAGTGTGTTGCGTGGTTACCCAATCCACTTTTTAGCAGGCAGGGGGTTTGTACAGGTTCCTGTTGTACTCTTTGTGGGAGCTGAGCAGGAAAGCAGCTTAAATATGTCAGTGGGGATTTTATGGTTGGCTTAGAGATGATCTAAATGTGAGGTGCAGTCGAAAGGGCCAGTCCCGTCTCCATTTCCTCCCCTAACAATTCCCAGTGCCTTGCTTGCACCAGCGCTAGAGCTCCAGTTGTGGCAGGGACCTGGACTGCTGGAACCTAATCCAGAGAAGATTTCTGTAGCACTGTTAAGCCCAGATTGTGAGACTCTCCCTTTCACTAACTGAATAAACTCAGGTAACGCAGATCCAATTATGAAGGTCAATCTTTACCTAATCAGAGGACTCAAATTGATGGAGTGATATACAATTATCTCATCTCCTAGTCTGAATGAAAAAACATGCCAGAAAATTCTCTTAAAATATATTCTTTTTTTTTTGACTGTGTAATAAGTTGTAGTGCGTGAAGTAAGTAAAGTAACTGCATGGGAAAAGTACATTCCTGTACTTCTAAAAGTAAGAAGCAACATTTGTTTTTGTGTAAAAATTACAAAAAAACATTTAAGGGGCTAACACACATTCCAGTCACTTTTGATGATACAAATTAAATATAAGTATGAAATGTACATGGTCAGCCTGAATTTTGTATGCATTTTTTTTTGGGGGGGGGGGGGGGGAGAACTTTATTAGCGTTAATAATGAAAGGAAACAGACTTCTGTTACAGCTCTCTGGGATGCATGGAAAGGAGAGATGTTGTTACACTTGGAGATCTTCAGGAGTTTAAGTAAAACTGTTACATCTCTCCTGAGTGTGAGATTACGCAAGAAAACTCTAATGTACTTTCGTAAGGCTTGGCAATATTGGTGCAACCAAGTACTGTTGATTTTGGTGGGTGGTTGGAGCTGGAGTAGTGAGGTGTGGAGATACTTCTGAGGATACATCTCAAGTGGCTGCTGCTAAAGAAGTGCTTTGCAATATCTTCCTGAGATCGGAGGGTTTTTGAATGCGCCAGTTTTCCAGAGGACCTTACTTCGCTGCCCTCTGTGAAACTGTGAATGCATGTGCTAGTCCTCTGGCTGCAATTTGACCTACAAATTTCTTCTGAACAGTGAGTCATTAAGATTCAAGGTTTCTTGAACTGTCTTGCACCTTCAGACCTATTGTTTTTGAGTAAATTTTATTGACCTTCCAGTGTACATGTCCAAGCTCTGTTTATCCCTGGGTGGAATGGAGGGGCTTTGGCATAAAAGTCCGGAGTGAACCTCAAGCTTGCGCCTCCAGGCTTGTGACAATACTCATAGACTGTGGCTCTTGTACATTGCTTTAAAGAAAACCTGTTTCCTTGGGTAGATTATACTGTTAAAGCAATTTGGAGCGTTGTGCTTAGGCTGACAGCTGGGCTAGAACCCTTTAAGCATTTTTAGTAATTTCTGGAAATTATGAAATAGCATGAAAAGCGCCTTCCTAAATAAAAGTCACAGTGGCTGAGTAGCTGTTGAGCTACTGTAAATAGAATGAAGGGTGATACTTTTACTGGTAAACATAAAATGGGATTTGCCTGGATCACATATATAATTTACAGTCGTCTAGGTTTGAATTTATACGCAAAGCCCGGAGCAGAGGGGAGGGAGTGTGTGGGAGGTCCCTATAAATATGGCTTTTTTAGTAGTTTATGTTTTCCTTGGGTTGTGCACAGGAAAAATCAAGCATGGTTCTGATATCTGCCAAAATGCCAGCATTTATTTTCGCTTCATCCTGTGTTGGATAATATAAAAAAATGGAAAAAGAGGAGCTTATACAAGTCCTTATGTGTAGGATCCACTGAATATTCAGTTTCTATTAGTGGCACTGAAGAAATTCTTTTTACTCAGTCAGTGCTTCTATAGAATATAACCAAATTTCATTGAAGTGACTGAAGCATGTTTTGTGTTGTGGTGGAATACAAAATGTATTTGCTTAAGGTTGCCCCTTTAACTAGGTTCCATGGCAATAAATATTCTGGTTCCCTAACCAAAATCTTCTGCCTCTAGAAAAATATTTAGTTGGCTTTGAGTAGATGCACATGAGATATTGGCATGGAGGAATAATTTGCAAGATCCTCCAGTGAGGGTATTAGCATATAAATAGCAGATGCAATGACGACCATCACAGCTGAGTACATTTAATTTTTAGTTTATAAGATAGAATGGGTTTTTAAATGCATAGCCATCAAGCCTGCTGAAAGACAAATGAAGTTTAGAGTTCACTTGTCTGAGGATGCCTTACATCATTTTTTTTAAAAAAAAAAGGGGAAACGGATACGCATGAAACTGAACAAAAGTGATTTCTTGGGTGAAAAGTAATTGAGATTGCAAACCAAGTTAATTAGACCATGCAAAATTTATTTAATGGTCCCAGCTGTAGTTTGTGAGTAGTGTTTTAGTAAGTAGATATGACTTCTTCATGTGCTATCTTTTCTCTCCCTTCTTTTTCTAAAATAATTAATAAACACCGTACGTCCAGTTCTACAAACTGACTGCATTGTGTATTTCAGTCATTTTATTGCTTGCTTTAATTGTGACTGCAGAGGCTCAGATATTAAAATCCTCTTAACAGAATGTAGCAATCAATTTGTGTGAAACTGGGGAAAGGACCAAAGGCTTTTCTTTACGTCTTTCCAAGTGTTGTGTGATGGATGGAGAGGATTTTTTTTGCCTTTATTACCAGTTGGGATGGATGAGCAAGGCATTTAACCTGAGCTGTGGCTGCACTGAGCTACACTGACAGCTGGAGGCTTTTGGAGTGTTGGCTCTGAAGTAAAATATACAATTGCATTTCAACTGGTATATCCAGTGTTTGTTTTCAGTATTTTAATAAGGTGGCATGTAATAAACATCTGCTTTTCCAAGTTTTTTTAATGAGTTAGGGAACAAATGGTTTGGTTGCAATTGTCAAGCTGGAAAAGTCAGCACTATTTAAGTTTTAAATGGAAATTAGGAGAACTGAGGTGACGGCATTCTAACTCTGATTACAATGGAAATAATGCATGTATATTTTCTGTACTTTTTGTTTTTCTGACTCTATTCTCATATGCAAATAAGTTCAGCCCAAAAATGGGGCAATTGTCTAGCTAAATCCTGTTTCCTGTCACAGTGGGATAGGTAGCCAGGAGTACTGCTGCAGTAAATAATACTCCACGTACTTTTGCAAAAGCACAATTCATTTAGATAAATGAATAGACTCGATATTAGGAAAAAATTCTTCCCTGAAAGGGTGATTGGCCATTGGAATGCGCTGCCTGGGGAGGTGGTGGAGTCGCCGTCCCTCGAGGTGTTTCAGAGGAAATTGGATGAGGCACTTAATGACGTGGTTTAGATGACGAGTAGGTGTTGGTGTTGGGTCTCGATGATCTCAAAGGTCTTTTCCAACCTTGTGATACTGTGAATAAATAAATGTCAGCATTATAGAGCAGATTAACATTGAGCAGAAAAACTTCCCTTCTTCATGCAACTTGAGGAGCAGTGATGGTGCAAGTGGTCTCTGATACCCGGGAGCGTGGTCTGCCCTCAGCTGGACCATCCTCTAGTGACAGAGAGAAGGCAGTTCACCCTCCGTCCTTGCTGAGACTGCCCAGCTGTGTTAGTGACCTTCCTCCTATCACCTGATAATTAAAATGGATTTGAGAAGAGGACATTTTCCCCCACATTCTTTGACAGGTTATTGAGAAACAAGCAGTTGTGTGACTCCTTATCTTAGAAGTATTTAATTCTGTACACTGGAAGAAAAGCTTTACATTGTAGTATTTATCACTTGAGCTTTTACTTCCCTTCGGATATAGCACTCTAGAAATGGCATATTACTTGTTTTTATCATAGTCTTGTTTTTCTCATTTCAAAGTACCTAATCACTCATTCCTAAAGGATTATAATTTACTAATTCTGCCACTCAAAATGTTGCGTATTTATTTCTAAATATAGAAGTATTTATTTCTTCTGATTTAATTGTGAATTGTTAATTTTTTTTTAATTGACTGAAGAAGCTTACCTGTAATGAAAAAGTAACGAACAGGTGGCTGAACTTTCACACTGTGTCTGTAGAGCTTGCCTTGGACTTGTTTCATGTTTGAAAAGTGGAATTAAAAAAAAAAAATACATTTTTCACTAATAATGTAGCTCATGAACTCTCCTCCTTTCTGTAGAAAACTTCTGATGAAGTACAACTAGAATGAAGGAAATTCACATATAACTACCCACTACTACCTGACAACTTTTTGAATTTTCACCAGTGATGAGTTATTTATCTTTTTTCTTTAAAATATTAAAGTTCTCTTGTTAAAAAATCTATCAAAATAAAGACGTCATGTCTGTTTGAAGAGAAAAGGGGGCTTAATTCCTTATAGTTAGCTCAGCAGTTAATTTTTTTATCAGGAAATCTAAATTTAATAGAAGACCCCAGGGAAATTCAAGGATGTGAACAATAAGCATAATATTTTATGAAAATGACCCCCATATTTAAAATCTGGCATTATATGTTATGCATTGTAGCACCAAGTCCACATCTACCTTTTGGAAAATTAAAACACATAAATTCTGTTTAGTGTTTGATATGCGCTGCACTAGCTGAAAGCCATAATGCCCCTAAAACCTTGGGTTGCTTTTCACCTTTCATAAATTCCTGGGTAGATTCTATACAAAAAATAATTTTCAGCTCCGTGGCTCATTGTTATTCAAACTTGATTGATCGTCGTCATTTACTCAGTGAGGAAGTTAAGTGCTCCTGTCATTTCCGAAGAGTATAATTGGGACGTTTCACAGGTCAGCGGTAGTGACAGGTTTCCCTTTTGATTAGTGTTAGACTGATAACAAAAATTACAGTTTCCTATGATTAATGTTTTCTATAGTACTTGAATGCACAGTTCATGGATTGTACCTAAACAAAGTGAATTTGCATTTGATTATGCCTTTTCTCCGTCAGGCTTTTCTTGCGCTTTAAAGTTTTAGACCATGCAGGTAGTGCAGCAAAGTTGCTTCTAATGCAGTTTGCAAGTTCCCACTGAATTTTAGTAAATGAATGTACAGAGAGATACACGCCTCCAATGGCATGTGAACAAATAAGGAGAAATTTCAATTAATGACAGTACCCTCCTGAATTCTTTCTAATCCTCTCGGGTATGCCATGCACGTGAGTGCTTGTATTATACCCGCTGCTATTTTGGGTATGATCTGGTGATTTAAAATGAATGATCAGTCTGAACTGAGCTTTCTTTCTCTTACTAGTTTGACATTACTTCTCAATTTCTTAAACTTGTTGCTAGGCTCAATTTACTTTCCCTGTTCTTTTTACATTCTGGCACAAAGCTGTAGACCAAGATCATCCATGACAAGTTTTAGCTTGGTGAAATCTTTTTTCATAGCTAAAGGAGAGCCCAAGTATGGAAAACGTGATGTTGCCCTGCTTCTAAGTGGAGAAAGAGGAGTGGAAGTTATTTCAGAACTTACTTAGATTGCCTCTAATGGATAAAAAAGGGCTGAATTCTAAAACCAAAATACAAACAAACTAACAATCAATCTCCATCAATCTTCAGTCTCCAGTCTTCTTCTGTTGTGCAAAGTACAAAACCTGATGATGTTTTTCTTTCTAAAGGCCATCGGGAAGGTCTTGTAAAAGTTGTGGTTTAACACAGATGTTCTTCTTTCATGTCTGGTGCTTCTGTGAGTTTGTGATTAGGGGAAGAATATTTGAGCCTTTCTTCACATTAGAACTATTTTGGTTTCTGCTGCGGAGGTCAGGCTGTCTTGGCCACGCCAGGTAGGGCCTGAGCTTTCTTTTAGATGAGGAAAAGTGATTGTAGTAGGAAACAGAAAGTAAACAAGGGTGCGGGATTCTCCTGGAGGTTGGCAGCTCTCAAAGTAGAGATAACTGGACTTGAAGAGCCTGCGTGGTGATTGTTACCTATCTTTGGCCGTAGGGTACTTTCAAACATAATTATGCTGGGACTTTATTTTAAAATGAAGACTAATTAAATGTTTTGTAATGGTAAGAATGCAGTGGTTAATCTGCTCTGTTCTTCAGTACAGGAAATCTCATATTTTTCTCTCCCCCCCCCCCCACTGGACTGCAGATTTCTTAAGTCAAAGTAATTTGTTTAAACAAAGAGAAGAACTGTACTTCTGACTTGCACCATCCATTCATTATGTATTAAACTGTATCGATATGTGTGTCAATATCAATTAATGTTATTAGAAATTAATTCAGTCCATTTTAGGAGTAATATTGACCAAAAAGAAAAGCTGATTTTTAAACATTTTTTAATTATTTATTTTTAATTTTTTTGCTTCATTCAATATACTAATGTTGGTTTCTAGGTTTTTTGGCTTCGGACTACATGTTTGATTTAAAGGAACTCAGCTGTGCAGCTGTGACATGAGATTAGAGTAGTGAATTAAATTGGGAAAATTCTGCTGCAGGCGAAACCTGTGCTATCCTCCGGTGCTTGTAACAATGAGTAGTGTATGTGAATATCAACACAAGTCAGGTGCAGTAAGAGAAGTAAAGAATACGGCTGAAAATAGTAAAAATGATGCCATTCCTTATCTGTTGCTTAGGCTTGCGGCACTGAAGCTGAAACTGTGATAGCCCATGGTAAGGTTGGTTTTAGTGGATACCCCTTATTATTTCCTAGACTGCTGAAAGTGCACGGTGAATGTACAATAATGCACTAATTATGTTGTTGCTAAGAATTAGGTGTCTCCCAAGATGGGCAAAGGAAATAAAGCATAGAAGCTCCATCGTTACTGCCTTTTTAGGAGAGCTGGATTTTGCTATTTTAAAGTTCTGACCGTGCAGGCCATGTCTGAGGTGGCACAGATTCTTTTAGAGTGTCTGTAGTGTGGAGAAGAAAAATTCATTTTCAGGTATGGAACAAACTTAGAAAAAGAAGGTAGAGGTTTCCTGGCACATATACTGGCACATAAGTTCAGACTGCAATATAGACCAAATGCCCATTTCTAAAATCCCATTTTGTTGGACTTGACTGTAGGAATTTGTGCAGTCCAGTGGTATAAATGATTAAGATGCACCAAATTAGTCAATAAATGAATATTCCAGATTGGTTTTAAGGCAGTTGTGAAGAAACACAGTGAAATGCTTTAGTATACAGATTGGAATATTTTTCCTTTGGTCAGTATTAGCTTGCCAGTCATCAACTTCCCCTCCTGTTTGTCTGCTCTGCTTTTGAGCTCTTCAACAATTTGTGATAGTTTAACATGTCACAGACTATTTGGGTGTAGCTAAATGACTATAATTAACCAAAGGAGAGGAAATAAGGCTATAATTTGCTCATTAAATCAAAATCTTGATGTTATTTTAAGATTTTTTTTGTTCGTCTTTTATAGCATCGCACTTTGTCAGACCACCAACTGCACGTGTTCTAATGGATAAAAGGGGCTTTAAAGAAGCCCTTAGGATAGAGTATGGCTTTAGAGATAAAATGTTAAGCAAAGGCCTAATCTTAGCTAAAGATTAAATACATAATTAGGGAAATACTTTTGACACAGAGCAGTCTCAGGGCTATCAAGATGTGCAAAATATTTCCAATTCAAAGGGAAGTGAAAAGCAGACTTCATGTTTAAAAAAAACTAACCCAACAAAAATATCTCTGTAGATGAAAGCCTCGAGTGATGCTGACGATGATGACGATGAGGATGAAGATGAATTTGTGGAGGTCCCTGAGAAGGAAGGTTATGAGCCCTGCATTCCAGACCACCTGCGTAAGGAATACGGTGAGTTTGCCCAGCTGTGACAAGCTTTATCCCTGCGTGTTGCTGCTGCACTAAGGTAAATAAACAGCCATTCTGAAGTAATAAAGTGATCAGCGGTGTGGGTAATCTCTGACTGCGATGAGGAAGTCATTACATAGATATGGGAGCAGCGATTTGCTCTAGATAAACAAATACTTTCTAGGAGCAAGAGAAACTGAGACGAGAAGCTTATTTCATTCCATCGTGTTCCACTGTAGTTTAGAGCTGGAAGCAGCGCTGCGTATGCTTATAAGTTACTGGGAATGAAGGGATTGAAAAGTAAAGCTGGAAATGAGCTTGAATATTAGAAATTCTGGTGAGATGGGATAAGGTTTTGTGTGTTAATAGCAGTTGGAGATCCACAGCCACTTCCTTCCATAGAGTGACAAACTTAGAGCTCAGAAAGAAGGCTATTTTGTGTTTAGTTTGCTATCACAAGATGTTAAATGGAGCTCAGCTTTCAAGTACAGAATTGTAGCCACTGAGAATGTACACGATGACAAAATATTATCTTGCCTTCTTTTTAATACATCCTAAAAATATTCTTTTAAAATAAAGATATCACGTGTTTTTGTGAAATCAAGAGGGGAGTTACTGAGGGAAGTTCATCTTAAATAATTACATTTCAGTGCATTAGTCCTTGTCCTTTGTACATCTACCTTATAAAGTGTCTGCAGCTTTGCGTCTGTGTAGCACCGTGTATTTTAAGATTCAGAAGATTTCAGTACATTGTAGAAAAGGAGAGGGTAGCTGCCATCACATGGAAGCTAAAATCCTGCGACTCTAAGATTCTTGCTTCTGCATTTCTCCATGAGTATTTGTGTGACTGGTGCTGTGTTGTGCCTTTTTCAATCCTGTTTGTGGTTATTTTTAGCTTACCTGTGGTTTGCGTTGTAAAAATCAGGTTGCAGCTCTTACCTGTCTAAGCCTAATTTTTCTTTTTGCTGAAACCAGGGGGTGTGCCTGTGTAAACCCAAGTCAGTGTGGCTCAAGGGAGCTTTTTATTGTCTTCTGCCATCAAATTTGGCTACAGACAGTGAAAGATGGTTAGTAATGACAACCTGCAGTGGCTGCAGTCAGCTCAGGGAT
This sequence comes from Neomorphus geoffroyi, assembly GCA_033558235.1. Lineage (NCBI taxonomy): Eukaryota > Metazoa > Chordata > Aves > Cuculiformes > Neomorphidae > Neomorphus > Neomorphus geoffroyi. The sequence goes on along the minus strand of JAUMJM010000092.1, from coordinate 1,054,392 downwards.
GTCTCCAGGTGTGAAATCCTCCTTGTGCCTCAGTCCATCAGCTAGACTTAACCTGCCAGGACACCCTGGGAAGTAGGGCTTGTGTTGATTATCTGTATATCTGTGTTCTCCACCTAAGAACTTGCAGCAAGTCCAGCTGACTGGTTCCAGTTGGTTTGAAGGAGGTGTCTCCATGCCTTCAAAAGAATATGGAAATTGACAAATACGTAAAGGACTGAGGTTAGACTTGTTCCCTGGTGAGCGGGTACATGGTTTGGCATGACTCTTGACATACATGTCAGTCAGTAGGCACTTGCTTTGTCCAAGAAAGAGTTGGGGAAGATGAAGTGGAACTAGGAGTACTGAGAGAATGAGATGAGAAGTGGATGTGTGTGCTAGAGGAGAATGCATGATGGTGGTGAAGGGCTGTAGGATGCAAGCTCAGGAACTGGGCAGTTTTGTTTTTTTTTTTATTCATGGAAAAAATTATGTTATACCAGTACATGTTGGTTATCACAACTACTTCGGTCTTTCGTGAATTAGTTTTGCTACCAGTGGAACTTTCAAATAGGAATATAATGGAAGAGAGGGGTAGCAGCTTTCTGTATCTAATGAAAGTGTCCAAAAATGTTGGTATAATAGTAAATGAATGAGCAAATGAGGGTAGTTGTTAATATAGCAATGGTTCTTCTTTTGTTTTCTTTTTCCATTCCTTTGGCGGTATTCTGTGTGCCACAAATGGTATTTTCGTAATGATTCCAGGCATTGGAACCTGGTTTTTGTATCTTTAACAGCAGCCTGATGAATCCTAACATGCAAAAGTTCTTTTTATACTCATCAGCTTCCACTATAAGTGGAATGTTCTCCTTTCGTCCCTCTCTTCCCTCTCTACTTTCGTCCCGTCTTCCTCATGGACACACATTTTTAGAAAATAAAGCACTTACCACTCCATGTATAACACTAACATAATACTTCACTACTATTTGAATTCCTCTTCATGGCAAAGGATAAAAGAACAAGCCTGCTATCTGCTTAAGGATATTTTAAAAATCTATATAGAATGGATGAAGACATTCCCAACTTGTATTTAAGCTATTGCTGGCAGGAAAATATATTATAATGAAGAAGCCGATCAATCGGAAAACAAAGCTTTTCTCTCATTTTGTGTACATGTAGTTATGTAGGAGCTAATGGTCACACTTGATTGTTCTGTATCTGATGTGTTTGTTAAAAATAGCATTTTGAAAGAAAGGAACCATTCTTTGATGTTCCTGAAGACATTCAGCTTTTCTTGCTGTCATTTTAAGTTATTATGTAAGGTCCCAGTTCAGGAAAGAGTCTGAGAAGAATTTAGGATTCCTGAAAAGAATTTAGGCAATCTTTTAAGCATGTGCTTTCCTTTGTCTTTGTGTACTTCTGTGCTTTCTTGGAAGTCAGTTATTCCTTCAAAGTCTGTTTCAAAAGCCCATATGCTACTGTTGCATAAATCAACTGACTTCTCTGTAATTACTTCAGGTCTACATAAAGATAGTGGAGAAATATGTTTGCTCTACTGGATTCTGTTCTGCAGGTGTTTTCAATAAGCAAAACCCAAATAAGCATCCCTCTGGCACATTTAGAAAAGTGAATTATCATAGTAAAATATGCAAGAATATATTGATTTTGTAGTAGCAGGTTGTCATCAAGAGTTGACTGTGTTAGGCAGCCACCTCTCTAATTAAATATGATTCTTGGTCCATATGCAAGTGCAGTTATCATAGCAATGACTTTAGCTTTATCTTAATATAATCCAGATGGAGTTTTGCTGTATTTCTCTAGTTCATATTTAGTTCATGAGGACTCCAAGCTAAGGAAATGAAAGTCTGTGCAAGTGGAGTGTTCTAACTAAAATGTTAAACCTTCCAGGTAAAATGAAATCTCAGTGTTATGTAGATGTGAATGGTTTAAAGCTTTTTTTTTTCTGTGTGTTGTTACAAACCATGAAAAGTGAACAGCTCCTCAGCTAAACAGGAAAACAGAGTTGTAAAATACAGCTGTGGAAGTGGATTAAAACGTACAATTTAAAAGTAATTTTATTTCCTTTCACTTCTCTTGTGAAAATGGAAGCATCCTATCAACAAGGTAAATTTGCAGCCGAGGTGCTGTTTCTGATGATGCCTCTGTGTGTTTGTGGTTCCCATGAGATCTGAAAAGTTTATGAAACATGAAGATATTTAGAAACAGGGGAAGTTTTTTCTGCATAAGTGTATAGACATGCAGTTGTATTGTCTGTGTGTAGATGCAGTTGATGATCTCAGAACTGATGATGATGTTTGACGTATAAAGAGAACCGAGCATGGGTACAGTTTGCGTGGAGGGAGAATTAAATAAGTCAATTTGAATCTCCATGTATAAGATGAAATGTAAATTTGTTAAAAGAGTTTAGGTGATTAGATAACTGAAGTGTGAAGATATAACCCATTAGGGGTGTCATGCCAAATTAGCATTACCAGACTTTTAACGACCTCCCATTTGTATAATCCCCATTTACACTTGCACCTGATGTCTGCAGCAGACAGGAGACCAGCCATCCTGTGGTACCACAGAGCCCTTTTAAACACATTGTGTTGCCAAACAGGAACGTTGGGCTGAAAAAAAACAGCTTCCAAAATAATTTTCATAGGGTTCCTCTGGTTCTCAGCACTCTGCGTCGATATTGCTTGTGCCCGTTGCCTCTCTATGGCTGGTATTGCTAACCCCTTAAAGACTGAGGCATTATTCATTTAAAAGAAAGCTTTAGGGAGACGTAAAGTCTTGTTTCCACTTGAGATGTCCCACGTTGCAGCCTTTTCTGGTCAGTTGTCATTGCGTTGACTTAAAACCATAAGGTGGATAAGGTAAGGGATGGAATTATGCAGTTTCTGACATCGTTCTTGTGCCATAGACAGAAATTGGTGCTGATATCAGAAACAGAGATTCCTTCCTGTCCTTGCAGCTGAGCTCTGAACTATGTGGGAGGTGATCCAGTTCAAGAGACGTGCTTTTCTATGTGAAAATGGAACAGTTCTCGGATTTAGTTCAAAGCATCCACCTCCAGCCTCTGTATGAATGGTGTTTTCCATTCATAATTCTTACCTGTGTCTTAGTGAGGGCATTCATGAACTTATTTACGCGATACTATTTTGAGGTACAGGGAAGCGCTGCCATCATTTTACGAGTGGGGACATGAGGAAGCTGTCTGACTTGGGAATATTAGCACGGAAGCAGTCTACTGGTTATCAAGTTTCATCCTTCTCCAGAATTATGTGAGAAATGACTGTACAGTCAAGAACACAAATTTCAAATCTGGTTAAACAGATTATTTCTCTTGTATTTGAGCCTTAAGCCAAAATGTTTTAGATCCCTGACAGCTACTTCAGTGGTTCACGTTGCATCTTATAACCTACTTGGGATTTCTTTCATATCAGGATCAAAGCTGCAGCTAAAATCCCAAGGGTTAGTTCTATCCATTTCAGAAATTCTTCCCTCTTCCCATCACAGACTGATGTGCTTTGTGGGTTAGATGTCCCCACACTGCCTTTCCTAATCTGATGGTGTCTGGGTCATGCCTTTTCTGTGTCTTAAGTAGCTTTATTTTTTTTAGTATGAAATGTCATAGCAATGTGGGAAAGAAGGCTTATGCCTCAATTGAACAAATAAGATGTGCAAAACCAGACAGAGAAGTTGCCACCTGTTTTTTTTATAGAATTAGGAGTGTTTCAGACCACAGAAGCTATTCTAGCGCAGCTCTCGCTGAGCATGAAAATCTGACAGTTAACTAACATAGTTATCTTTTTCTCTTTAATTTGAATTTCCAAAGTAGAATTCTAAAATTTTAGATCAATGTAAATGAGCATCACTGCATTCATTTTTATTGTTTAAAAATCTCTGATTTTAAAAGACCCCGTGACAACTTTTTTTAAAGTAGTGTAATTTATACAGAAATATTAATGTGTGCAGTTGTCCGTGTGCTAAGTTGCTTTTTCTGCACACACAGCTTGAGTGTGCTGTGAGGATATTTGAGAAAGCCACCTCTGGTGTTTCAGCACCCTCCTCTAGCTGCTGCAATTTGTTTAGTGGTGTTCAAGGTAAGATAAGAAACTTCGTCTATATAAAATTAAAGGGGAAGTTTTCTACCACAATAAATAAATGGTAAGAATTTTAATCAGCCTTATCCCTGTATGAATGTTTGTAAGGTTTTGTTCATAACATATGTTTGTATTATTTTTTCCTTGTCTTAGAGTTCTGTGTAGATGACACTAACAAGAGAAGAGCCTGCTTTTTTTGTGATGGGGAAAGATGAAATTTGATCCCAGTTAAAAGAAAACCTTGATTGTTTGTTTGATTTGCAATAGAATCATAGAATCATCTGGTTGGAAAAGACCTCTGAGATTGAGTCCAACCATACCTGTCCCCTTACTAAACCCTGTCTCTCAGAAACTCATCTACCCGTCTGTTAAACACCTCGAGGGATGGTGATTCCACCACCTCCCTGGGCAGCTGCCCAGGGCCTGACCACTCTTTCAGTCAAGAAACTCTTCCTCATGTCCAGTCTGAACCTCCCTTGGCACAGCTTGAGGTTGTTTCCTCTCATCCTATCACCTGTTAACTTGTGAGCAGAGCCCAGCGCCCACCCCGTCACAGCCTCCTTTCAGGCAGTTGCAGACAGGGATGAGGTCTCCCCTCAGCCTCCTCTTCTTTGAGCTAAACACCCCCAGGTCCCTCAGTCTCTCCTCGTAGGACTTTTCTCCAGCCCCTCCCCAGCCTCGTGCCCTTCTCTGGACGCGCTCCAGCCCCTCAAGGTCCTTCTTGGAGTGAGGGGCCCAAAACTGAACCCAGCACTCGAGCTGTTTGGAAGCAATGCCCCAGACAGTGACCTGAACCCTCTGGTCTGCAGGTCCATGGGAAGTAAGCTTTGCCAGGTCCTGTTCTGAGCAGTAAAGCTTATTGTGCTTCTTGAATGAAACACAGGCAGGTTTTTTCATTGTGAGCACAGCAGAGGGTGAGTGGGCAAATATTGCATCTGAACTGCTGGTTTTTCCTGACGGTGTCTGTACTAATATAAATCACATTCGACCTGGCTAAGATTCAGCAAAAGGGAAGTAGAAATTATCATATCTTTTTTTCAGGAAAGTTGAAGTCCATAATGCTTGTTTATATTCTATCTCTGTTTTTTTCAATTAAACTTAAGTGAATCTGAAGTAGGTAGATGTCGTCTAAATCCACACAGCTGAGGAAACTGCTTGCTCTTTCTCTGAATTTTCACTGAGGGGCTTTTATCTCCCCCTAATCCCACCATTTCTGTCAGGACATAATCTCTTTCTCAAATTTACATTTTAATTACAAGGCCAGCTGAACTAGCTAAAATCAATAATGTCAGCATTCAGCAGCCTAACTTCAGCTGAAACCTCAGCCTCTCTCTTTCCTTCTATCGATTTATCTTGTGAACACGGGCTACTTTATTGCTTCAGGCAAATAGGTGCCATTTGGTCAATTTAAACAAAAAGGGGGATTTGAGCATTTTTATGATTCTTTCTGAAAGTTGCTACTGGAACAATTTCAACCCAGGTACTGTCCTTGTGTTAAATAAAATGGAACAGCAGAATTCTTAAGAGGAATTTTGCTTTTGAAAGTGCACTTAATTCCATTTATGTCTTAAAAACAAAACAAACCCCTCTGACACTGGATCCCATTCAGCCAGGGCTGTCTGCATGGTGACTCTTGTCTTGATCTTGTTAGCAAAAACTAATTTTATTGACAAATATTTTGAAAGAAAAATCCACAGTAGAGGTGGTGTTACTGATGTTGTAGTGTATTTACCTTTGGCCACTTTTCTGTTAATGGTTTAAAGTAAGAAATCAATGGGAAAATATTTTGTTCTTGTAACTCTTAAGAATTCTAGTATTGATCTTTGGGATGTGATTTTATCTGTCTAAATGTCACATTGTCCATTTATCTCTCTTGCCTTTTCTGTGTGTTGCTGCCTGCTTGTCTCTGCTGTTCCCCTCCCCTCCCCAGCAGACAAAATCAGTGTACTGAACAAGCAGTCAGGCTTTTCATAAACATCATAGGAAAAATTGGAATAAAACTAGGATTTCCTGAGAATTTTTAATATGTTTGCATGTATTTTCTCGGAAGGGGAAAAAGGTGTGGTGAGACACACATACCTGCTGCCTTCTGACTTTTGTAAATAGTACACATACAAATGCTCTCAAAATTGTTGCTTTAAACAGTGCTTTTCAAAAGATTTTCAGTTTTAAATGTGAAATACAGTCTAGGTGATCCTACATTACAGATAAAGTCTATCACATTTTTCTCAGCTAACCTTGTTCATGCCGAAGGACACGTTTGTAATGGTTTCTGTCATAAAAGGAAGTTCACTTTTCCAGATCCCAATGATTCTAAAGTGTGGTTATAACAGAATATTTTGGGTAAATTCTGTTTCACTTTACTTCAAAGCACCAGAGAAGGGCTTTTTCCCTTTCTAGCCTATGTCAGGAGCTGACACAAAGTCCTATCCTGCTTCTTTTCCAGATGCATAAATTCAAGATTGCTCCCTTAATATTTCATGGAAAAACATTTTTGTGGAGGCACTGATATCCCTCCTGAGTTGCAAACCCACAGTGTAAAAAAATATCTTCAGATAATTTCTTTTGCTAGTCTAGATATTCCTCCACTTAATTCCATCCTATTATGTTTAATTATAATTTCTGTTATTGCTGTCCTTTTCATTTTGAGACCCTTTTCCAACGCACAGGTTAATTCTTTAAATTATTTATTTTAAATAGTCTTTTTTAAAGCCTTTCAGCAGAGAACGTGATGGCATGACTGAGTAAAGGAGGAGTGGTGTCAGGCAGGCTCAGCAGCAGCATCACCACCAACAGCGAGACAGCCTGTGTCTGTCTGCAGCTGGTAAGCAGGTCTCAGCCACCAGTCTGAGGACGTAAATACTAGGAAGGGGTGATCCTTCTTTGCATCACAGTCCATGCTAACTTCAGTTCCCAGGAAGCACTGGACAGCTTGAGCACCGCTGCCTTTCGAGATGCACTTGAATGTGGGCTTTTTTGGGGGGTGTTTTCCAGAGAGCAGAACAGGGAGTCAGGGAAGAGCTGGGTTTGACACTTCAGGCTGTTCTGAATGTCCTTTTGCCCACTCTGCAATGCTTGCTGCTTGTAAACGTTTGGACAGTTGGGTGCTTGCTAACGTCCTTCCTGGACAGCTGCTGGACTGGCACTTCTGAAATACCCCCGTTCACATGTGTGTTCACTCTTGTGGGCTATCTACATGTTACTTAAATGGCTTTTTCTTAGGAAAGGTGGAATGCATCAGCCTGCCAGAGCTGGGTCTGGTCTCTATAGACATGGGAAAATACTACTGCAAGGAAGCTGCATCCTGGATATACTTGTCTCAACCATCTTGTTAAAATGATCTGCGTTTCTCTTTGTCACGCACTGGATAAGCAGAAGGAATGTGTTTAGTTGTTGTGGGAGAGCAAGGAGACAGGGAAGCGTCTATGAATGCTTTTATCAATTCTTTTATAAAAAGGCTTCCTGAGGGAGCGAATGCAATCTGTTGTGTTAGTGTGAGGGATCACGTCTCTCCGTTTTCAGCTGTCATTGGCTGAAAAGTTCTTGTTGCTACTGCCAGCTAATAGAGTTGCTTCTCTAGCTCAGTGGGTAGAGGCATGTGCTGTCTAACTGCTCAGCCTATCTAATTGCATCGTTACAGTCTGGGCTGAGCGTCTAATCTAGCTGTATAAAGTAATTAAGTTGCCCCACCACTGAGCTGCTGGTGCTGAACATCAGTGCTTTGCAGTGGGCTTTTCTCCAGCGTAGCTCATTTACTGTCTCTCGAGCACACTCTGCGGGTGTGCTCATCGCTTCTGCCAGTGCTTACATGTTTTAGTGCAGCAAATGGTGAGTTTTAGTATCTGTGAAAGAAGAATGTTCTCTAACTGGATCTGTTTGTGGGTGTATTTAGAAAGGGAAGGTCGACTCTTCTCAGTGGTGCTGCCCCTTAGCAAATCAGGAAGGAAAAAAAGGGATATTTTGGATTATGTTTTCAGCTCTGAAGGGTCAATATGGTAGCTGAGAGTCATGAAAGAAGAGGGATGTGTTGCACACACACTTTGTTTTTCACCAGGTGTGCTTCCCTGCCAGGTGTGCTGGGAGATGATGGTTCCCATTCTTATCAGCCCTGTTTTGCAGTGAACCCCCCACCCAGAAGTGGTTTCTCTTTGCCAAGCTGTAAGAGTTTTAGTAAGATTGTAACTGGGACACCACAAAGTATTAATCCTAGCAGATGGGAGGATAGGGATGTAAGCCTTTCCTTTTGCTTTCTGCTGCTCTTTTGGGACTTTGGGTGTTAAGCAGTAGTGCCAGTAGTCCCTTTCTTCTGTTTTACCTTGATATAATCATGAGAAATTACGTACTAGAAAGCGGATGTGACACTAGAAACTTATATACAAAAAGCAGTATTGCAGTTTACGCAGATATGTATTGCTAAATCCCTACTTTTCAAGGTGAAGTAACATCATTCTTTGTTGTCACACCATGTCATACAAATTTAAAAGCTAGTTTGCTGTAGTTAGTTACTCAGCACGTTTCTGTTACAAGATAAGAAAAATTTCACAGGCAGAAATATCACTCTGTCTGTGAGTGGGATTGGTGTCTAATGCAAACTGAAAGCAGTAAGACATGTAATCAGCTTCCTGAGCAGTTTGACCCCACTGTGAAGTGCTGAGGGTGGGAGAAGTGAATCGCTTCTAAACATTGAGGTTTTTTGCAGGGCTAGAACCCCAGTTGCCTCCAAAAATGCCGGTGGGGAAGACATCGATAGGACCAGCTCCATGGAGCTCCTGCAGCCAGCTGAAAGAGAATGAAGATGAGCTTGATCCAACCTGTGCAGCTGCCACACTGAAACTGATTAGAGACAAACTACCACAGTTGCCACCTCCACATGCCAGGTTATCTTTTTTTTTGAATTCTCCTAGAAACCTCTTGCTCTTACTTGTGTTTATTAGTCACAAAATCCCGCAGAAACGCACTCATGAACTAGGCAAGCTGCTAAGGCTGACTTGGTTTTATTTTGAAGTTACGATTCTTTTACTGAGATGTACATTCACTGCTTAATATTGGGGATTTTGTTAGTGATTGCACCAGGCTCTTAAGGAATCTTTTATTACTCCGTTTAGGTTTTATTTGGTGTAAATGGCTTCTGAAAAAAAAAAAGTTTCCTTCTGTCCTAGCAAAAGCCTGATCCCCATTTATTGAGGCAATTTTTGGTTTGCATCTGAACAGAACATATCCTAATAGTAAATTAGAAAGTAGCTTCAATCATCTCTGGGTTCCTAGGGACTTACGCTGGCAGTGCTGCCTGGAGATGTGTTTTACTGACTCCAAAGACCTATTTGTCGTCAATTCTCTTCAAAGCTTGGTGAAACTGCAACCTTGTCTAGCATTTGTCTGTGATTTGGGGATAAGCCTGGAGTGCTCAACTCAGTGGCAAGTTCCTGAAAACAGGCTTGTGAGCTGGCCAGGGAAACCCCCAAACCTAGCAAACGGGAATGTAATCTCTGACAGCGAAAGGTGTTTATTTCTTTAGAACTCTGGAGTTTGGAGTGTTCAGGTGTACAATTTTGTTTTTAATCTCTTTCAGCAAGGTGCCTAAGGCCGTTTGCAGCTTTATCAGTGAATACCAAGGTCGTTATAATATCACTGCTTTTTGAGAACTGTGGTGTTGCACAATGAGTATTACAGGTCTGCAAGACTTTGCCATCTGTGTGACTGCTGTGCAAACATAGACATGAGTTAACAGAAGCAAGATCTTTCTAAAATGGTTTGCCACATCAGTAGCTCCTGTTACCGTACAGCATGTATGGTCCACTACTGCCCCCGTTAGCTCCCTAGGCTTCTGCACCCATGGTAGAATACATTTTTTCTAGCTTTACCTGAATGTGCAGTTAAGTTTCATGGCACAGCGTGCTGTATGTAGACTGTGTGGTGTTATGGTCTGTATCCTTTAAAGAAAAATACAAACCACCACCCTGTAAAAGTAGTTGTAGTCCTAGATCTAAGGTAATATTAGTGGGGGGGGGGGGAAGTTGTGCTCATTGCTATTCTGTATTCACTTTTCATCAATTTTCTCCAGTGACTCTGCAGCTCCTGAGCCAGCAGCCTTGGAAGAGCCTGACAGTAAGAGAAGAAAACGAGAAGAGGAGCGAGCTAAAGCTCCTCTCATGCCTTTTGGATTAGATCTTCACTACTGGGGACAGGATCAGCCAAGTGCTGGGAAGATTCTCAAGTAATGATCTTTTTCTTTTAAGACAAATCAAATAAATATAGAAGATTTACTTGTACTCAGAGGTCATGCAAAGGGGTGACCGGTATTTCTTTGGATAATTGCTTTTCTTCTTTCCCTTGTGCTACAGAACCCATAAACAAAGTCAGAAATTCTACCATAAAATGTTATTTGTTTTGAGAAGATGCGATACTAATTAAATGTCCTTTGATACTTCAGAGCACTTTTTGCCTGCTCTTTCATGTTTGTGTATTGTTTGCAGCGTGGCATCACTTACTCCAGTTTAAATTGGTACCTCATTATGCAAAGTGCTATGCAAGCGCGTGATAGACGATCCCTGTGCTGGGGACTTTACAGTCTAAATAAATAGCAGGCAAGGTAGGAGAAAGGCTAGGGAGGGTGTCGTGGGTATTTTTCCTGACTTTACAGAGTGATAACTGAGGAAATTGATATGCTTGTTCAGTCACACAAGAACTAGGTGCCAGTTACAGGATTTGAATTTGGATATCTCACTTTCCATTCTTTTCTGGGAGGGTTCTGTGTTTCTCGTACATGAAGCACTGCTGGCTTGGGGGGAGCTTTAGCACTGCGGGGAGAACAGATTGGAGGTATACATTCAAAATTGTTTCTAACAGTCCATTTTTAAGCCCCCTTTTTAGCACTAGAATTTTTAAATGAAAGTTGGGATGCCAAGTCTTCTGACTAGGTCTAAATTTTATTTAAGCCTATCGGAATTTTAGTGCTGGCGGGTACCGTACCTGGCTTGGAAAAGGAAAAACTTATTGACTGGCTGGGTCGCAAATCAAACTCATATATTTTCAACAGTTAAAATAACTTAGTTTGTTTTCTTACCAAAACAAACAAAACCCCAACCGATGGTTGCAGTGTGAAGATGGTGTTTGGAAAAAAAAACCCAAACCAAAACAAAAGGAAAGTGTTGCCCCTGTATCTGATTGCATAAAATGTTGAATATGTTTTAAATGGTTGAAAAGCAGTGAAATTTGATACATAATAGTGCTTTAACGCAGTCACTCCAAGCTTTGGATTCTGCCTGGTGTGGTTCAAAGCCTATAAAATGGTTAAGATTTTCAACAGGGCTTTAAGAAGCATTTGTCTGTGATAATGCCAAAAAGGTAGTAAGCCTTTATTTTACATTGCAAATGAGTTATTCAAGTCGTAAGTGAAATCAGAAGCATATTTCACTGCCTGTCTGCCTTATGCTGTACTGTTTTGTTTTTATGCTTTACAATAAAATAGAGGGCACCCTTCTGAACCTTACAGTCTATAACTACAGCTATGGCAATCTAACTAAGGATAATTTAGGTAGCTCCGCACACAGAAGACCATTGACCCCTAGGTATAAAAAATATGTAGTGAAAAATTCAGGTAGTCATTGGTCAACTCCTTTAACTTTTCAGTTTGCACACACACCGTTTCTGTAAGGTGCCTGGGGAAAAAAAGGCAAACCTAAAAACTAGGCAACACATATCAAATGTATATGAAATTTAAATTTTCAGAATTCGAATCTGAAGTGGAAAAGTCTTTCCACTTCACTAACTTCACACTACACTTACTTATAGTATTTACAATAAATTAAGATTTTGATAGTGAGAATGTAGCTGGCAGGAAGATGATTTTCTAAAGAAGTTTTGTTTGTTTAGCTGGTAAATGGTAGACTGGAGAAGTTCACCTTCTAGAGAAGGTGATGGTGACTTTGCTTTACAAAAAGCTTGGGCTGAACCATTTTCCCCTTTTCCACCTTCCCTCACACAACTCATTAGCAGTTTAAGAACTCTTTAAAATGAGTTTATAAAGTTCTAGTAACACTAGGGGGGTGGGATGGGGTGTATGTTGCACAGTGTTGCACTGTGTAGAGACTGCTATGCCAGCTTAACCAACTGGTTTGGGTAGCAAGGGCCTTCCAAACTCACCTACACTCCTCCTGGAATTAAATTAGCTTACTTTTCGGATGAGAGTAAATTAGCTGGTGCAGCACTTTTTATAGCTGTGATTAGGTGTTTGAATCAGCTTGATTAGTCCTTCCTCCAGGCTCTCTGTATGCATCATACTGGTTTTAGAATTTACATTGACTCAAGCTTTTGGTAAGCTTCCCATCATCATTAGATCAAAGTTGATAGAGATTTGTGGAGAATGCAACAATTGTCCAGGAACTGGATTTTCTTTTAGATTCCAGTTGACCATTACTTGTCTTTTATTCCTCATAACATATAGCTATGTAATTTCCGTTAAAGCCCCTCGTATTTGTCTAGATCAGTAACACTCTTTCTATGAGTTGACCTTCTAGTTGATTGTTCCCTGTTTGATCCCTCCTGCAAAAGGTTTCACTTGTCACACGCATCATTTTTTCAAACAAAGTTCTCATATTCTGGCTTTTTAAAGCATTGCTTAAATTACAACAGCAGGAATTCAGAAAACTTTGAGATTTAGCACTGCTTTGTTCTTCTCTCACCTGCTGTAGGTGATGCTGGGAGAAAAGAATTCGTATGCTTGTAGTAAATAATAATATTTATAAATACCTGTGTAGGAATCAGGCCAATTCCGAAGTATGCATCGATGATATGTTAAGTAAAACATCATTTTCATTTCCTTGAGATTTCTTGGGTGCAGATCTTCTTAAGGGTAGTCAAAATATTAAACAGATCTTTTTCCTAATTGAAATGGTTGGCAGGCACAACTGTTAAATGCTTCTTCATTCTCATGTAACTGTAATTTGATAATTTAGAGGGGGAGGGGAGTTCAGACCACCAAAGGACATTAGAATTTTCCTGAAAGATTCTGTGAAGCTTCTTTGCACATAGAAATCCTGTGTGGTATCTTTTTAGGAATGCTTTCCCCTCCTTGTATTTGTAAGGTTATTAACACTGAGCTAGCAGTCAGTATTGTTTTCAGGATTATATTAAAACTAAACAAACAAAAGATGTATTTTATTCTTTTATCTGTGTTTGTTGTACATTCTTTCCACATAATTTCTGAAGCTATAACACCGTTCCATTTAAATCTTAGGCTAAAGTAGTATTGGTATATTATAAATATTCTTAGGGCTTTTTTGTTTAGGCTATATTTTGCAGAAGTATGTGATTGAAAACTTTTTTTTTTTAGCCAAAAAATATTTGTATTGCTACGTTTAAAGTTGAAGTGGCCTCCACTGTAGATCTTTTGTCTTTATTCCCTGATTTACTAGAATTAAGCTACTTACTTGTACTTCATGGCAGATTAGAATTTTTCTGACAGTAGCAAAGTATATTTGTTGAAGAAATTATTAGACAGGATGAATCTTTTTAACAAAGAATTTCCCGGTGATTTGACAAATGATAGAATCACTTCAGAGTTGCTTAATCCCTTTTTTAACCTAGTTCTAATATCGTCACATAGTTTTAAATGGTCAAATATTCCAGTAAAACCAGCAGCTTTGTGTGTTGTAGGTTGTTATAGTCAGAGAAATTTCCTTTCCCCTCCTTTTTTTTTGGCTTGTGAGCTGTTGAAAACTTGCTTGGATAAAATTCATCAGAACTCTTCAGCCCCATTTCTTTAAGTACTGGTTTATGCGCTTTGCTGAATGGGGGCGGCTGTGATGAGTGAAGATGGTGTTGACATGTGTGGCTCTGCAGTCTCCAGAAGGCAAAGCCTCAGAAGCAGGAACAACACCCAAGGGTATTAATGCGTAAGAAATCCTCTCTAATCAGTCTGGGCTGGATTGGGTAGAGAACTATATGGGAGAAAGGGGTTGTAAAATGTCCTTTATGAATTTTGAGTCCTTATCGAGACATCTGTCATCCAGATATCTCCATTTCACTTGTAATGAGCAGCAGTTGTGGAGGCTGCGCATTTTTTTGCTTAGTTTAGCTATAAGTTTTTTTTTCTCTTTAACTTCATATTTCGTTCAGTTTGGGGTGGGATTGTTGTTCAATTCACGTGTCTTGAAATCAGGCATCTAAGCTTGAGCCGGTCACCCTGATCTATTTTCATGTTTAGAAGAAAGAAATGGACATCAGAGGGAGAGTGGTTGCATGTGAAGATTAGCATCTAAACTGAGTGGAGCTGTTCCTCTCTTGGGTTGCCTGTTTCCCATTATAGACTACTGGCAGCCTAGGGTGGCTAAAATGAAATTAAATGAATGCTGTTGAGAAAATTTGAAAATACTACTTCACTCAAGGGTCCTTGCTCCTCTTCTCTCCCACTCTCCGTGTTTGCTGGCATGTTACTAGTCTTTTTACTTTAACAAAGAGTGTATTTGCCTATATATGTCTGTAAATATAGGTAAGGTCTCTAATGTAAAAATAGATTTTCAGTGGATTAACTTCGTTTCCTAGAGCAACACCTTGTAAGTTTCTCAGACATGGACACTGTATAGGAGAACCTAGAAGAAAGAATCACTGTAAGATCAATGGATTGTTTGCTCTCTTCCTTGGTCCAAGTATATTGCGAGTACATCAAATACATCTGATTTCAGCTTCTGCTTCTCTGCTGCTACAGGAGTACAGCTACCAGGAATAAGATCAGACGGGTTAAGATCAAACTGTTTCCTCCCTGGTCTGTCTTCTGTGTTTAATCACAGCAGTGCTTTGTTATGAAGAATGTTTAACTATGGAATTACAGACGTATTTGCTGAAGCTGGGTTTCAGATAATTGGCTTCACGTGAACTTGTAACGGGTTAGCAGGTTAAACAAGAAATCAATGCTAGACAGGCTTTGGTGATATTTTAAAAACATCTTCAAAATATAGGAGTCATAAGAAAGAATGGTAGATTCCTAGGTTCTTCTAATTCACTAGTAAAGTTTCCCTTTCTTTTACATATACGTTTACCATGGGATAATACTGGTGTCTTTATGTGGTTTCTTACAACTTTGTGAATAAATTTCATTCATTGTTTTCCCAGATTTACTTCCGAGCATCGATTTTGGGCACCCAGTGAAGTAGAGGAAGAGGTGGAAAATAAAGAAATAAGTGAAATGTTAAAAACTAGATATATAACATTTGCTGGCAAGTTTGAACCAGTGAAACATAAATGTCGAGCGCCAAAGCCTGATGGAAGTCTGTGTGAAAGACAAGATCGGATCAAGGTGGGTACCAAGTAATGGAACTTCCAAGTTACGTGCTGTTTGAAGAAGATCTCATTAAAACATGTCCATAAAAGTTTGTTTCCCATTGTAAATATAACTCAAAGGAGTGAAAGAAAATTTCATCTGGAGGAATTAGGTGTTGATGTGTGCTTCATATGAAAAACATCCTTTCTGTTAGGAACCTGTAAACATTTAAAGAACTCTCAAGTATTTTTGGCATTCATCATAGGTATTTATATTATATTTATTATTATTATTACAGAGTGCCTGACAGCGAAGCAGAGAGTTGTTTGCTGAAAAGTTTTCCTTATTTAAAGGCTTATTTGTTACTAACTGCCTTTAGAAATGTGGGTGTTCAGGGGTCAAACAGATTTTATTTACAAATTAGGTTTTGTGAAAGCTACATTCTACACAGCCTCAAATTATGAGCCCCATTGAGCAGAAATGCTCTGCTTAAATACTTTGTTCTAATATCCCTGTTCTTTCTGTGTTACCTGAGGCTGAAGTGATCTGAATGTACTGAAATACTGTAAATGGGTTTGTTACAGGGTAGGATATAGCAGCAACAGGTTCCAGGCTTGACAGGATGTGCTACCTGGCCTCTTGAAGTTGAATATTCATACCACAAAGAGCTGATTTTTTTGAGAGTCTGGATATAGTAAACAAATTATGTTTATGGGATCCTGATGCTTTCTAAGGAGGACCAGGGATCAAGCGTAGAGTTCTGTCACTTGATTTCTGGCTTTAAATTACGTTGAATAACATGTAAGCATCTTCTTTCCATTCAGAATTTTTGAGATTTTTACTTTTTCCTTTTTTTTTCTGAAGTGCCCTTTCCATGGAAAGATAATTCCTCGGGATGAATCTGGGATTCCCATTAATGCAGAAGACAGAGCCAGAGAAGAAAAGATGCGGTTTGAGAAGCAAGCGGCTCAGCCAGGTTTGTGTCTGCATAGTATCTTAAAAAAATAGAAAAAAAAATAAAACTATTAAACAGAGGTGGGAGATAAGCTTTAAATGTAAGCGTAGGGTCTTTGTTGTATGTGTCTTTGTATATATAGTATACATAATTTACAATATCTACAATGTATTTACAATCCATATACTAACTGTATATATTATATCTATGTTGTATCCAGCGCATCTACATTATGTAGTATGTACGTTGTACCTATATATTGCATATATTGCATCTCTACATATAGACAGGTGTAGATACAAGTGGGACAGCAGTCTCTATGTACAGTTGGACAAGGAATGAGGCAGGCTGTATGGAGAAGAGTGCTGTTTCTTCTGTTGCTGAAAGCACAGATTAAGATCCTTAGAGCTGGACCATATTTCTGGTTTGTTCCTAACCCTGTTCTCTCATTTAAATTCCTGTTGCTTTTAATTTGCAGATCATTTCTGGTGATTCTTACTTATGTGATAAAAATGGATGCATGTGTACGTGGAGTAAAGCTAACACTGCATTTGTTCTTTCTTTCCAATAGTAAGCATAATATTCCCACCCTTCTCAGCCAGATGAATTATATTGCCTTGTTCTTAAGGAACATGTTTATTAAGAATGATTAAACCTATTCCCTGGGAAATGCTTGACAGTAACTGCTCCTGTACTTCTGAAAAGAAGTCATTTAGTCTTGCTGGTCCCTAACATTTACGTCATGTAATGATAACATTATTAGGATCGCTGTGTTACCGCAAATATTGACAGTGTGGAAGTTTTGTCACAATGCAGGAGCTTGTTTTTCCTGTGGCTCTTCATATCTATTATATTCTGCATTTCTTTTGTCTACTCATTTACTACTTGTGTTTTAGAAGGAGAATTCTTGGCGTTTTTGTGCTGTGTGTCTGTGCAGCATCGCTAGAAAATGCTCTGAACTAGGGGAGCCCTCACATTGGGCTTTTCTTTATTGGCATTATAATTAGTCCGGGTGTTCTAATAGACACGATGCTTGTGAGGGGCATGAAGAAGGGGCAAGCAAACCCATGCTGCTTACTTGTTCAGTTACTGCGCACTGATTTGGATTTTGGGAGTGGCCAACAAAACTTAACAGCCTTCTTGCATCCTGGCTGCTGCTTTCAGGTGTGGAATGTTCTGGAATGCACACTCATCTTTCCCCAAGATAATCTGGCATTTTTAGCCAGGATAAAGCTCTGGACTGATGGGTAAGGAATGCAGGCAATGAGAAAGACAGCAAGCAGTGAATACAGAGGCAGAAATGCTACCACAAAAGTCTCTTATTCCCTTTGGAAGTACAAGTAAGCCTCGTTAGTGATGGATAGAAAGTAGATTTTCACAGAATGCCGGGGGACTGCAACCAGGAAGCTACTGGAAGCTGATGGACTGGAAAGCAAGATGGGAGAGAAGGATGTATCCAGTAAAGACATTCTGTGTAACTGGAGGGGACAGGTTTGTTTTTGAAGCTTTTATTTAATGTGCCTTCCTCCTTCTCTGTTTTAAACTATTTATTCTAGATGAATAGTCTGCATTCTTATTAAACTTACCCATAGGCTTTATCATTTTGATACCTGGTAGTGTAATCCCTCTAAGGAGTTCGTTCTCTCTTAAGCTCCAACTCAGTTTTTCACCAGTTTCAGAGTCATGTCTATTATTAATGAGGCTACTGAACCTTCCACAAAACCCCTTCAAAGCATAAAGAAAAATTGTTGATCTGTTATCCAAAAAAGTCTGTGCCAAATGAACGTGCATTTAAACATCCACCAGTTTCCTTTAATGCATATTTGGCTGTCTTAGTGATTACCAGCAGTTACTGAACACCTCCTGCTGTGTCAAAGTGCTATGTTTGGAAGCTGTTTCCATCCTTGTCCAGGTGGAGGGAAGTGCTCTAAACTGGCATTCAGCCAACAACCTGGGCACAGTAGCAGTGGTGCAGCAAAAACCAAGCCAAGGGTGTGGATGTTGTGCTGAAAAGGAAAGTTCCTAACTCTGTTATGACAAACTAAAAATAGAAAATTAAACTTGTAGGTGCTCTTGAGGGACTTACTTCAAAGTGGAAGCTAATACTCTGGTATAAAAATCACTTGCACTGAAAAATATTGATTTTTTTTTTTCTGTAAAATTGCCGTTGCTTGAGGCTAGACATAATATTTATTTTTATTACAGTGTCAGTTTGGTGTTGTTAGAAGCTTCTCACCTCTGGCCCAGGAGGATGTGTATGTTAGTCCCAAACCAGTGTTGACATCGCTGCGTTGCATTATTGAGTGCCTTTGTTAAGCTGAGATGTCACACAAAGGTCCATCCCATCTGTCTGGGGAGATACTGAACAAGCTATGGCACTTAATTTA
Organism: Neomorphus geoffroyi; assembly: GCA_033558235.1. Classification (NCBI taxonomy): domain Eukaryota; kingdom Metazoa; phylum Chordata; class Aves; order Cuculiformes; family Neomorphidae; genus Neomorphus; species Neomorphus geoffroyi. The sequence goes on along the minus strand of JAUMJM010000092.1, from coordinate 1,035,708 downwards.
TTGGACAAAACCCTACAGGTTTCTAAAGCCAGGCAGATACCAGATGTCGCTAAATACTTTTATCCACTGCTTTTTGTTGCTTTCTTTTTTTCTGTGCCTCAGTGTTTTTATATTTAGTATATAATAATTTTGTCAACCTTTTAAAATGGTCTTTGTGTTTATTTTAGGCTTGTGGTTTGAGGGGCAGGGTGTTTGGTTTACACTTGGGTTTGGTGTTTTTTTGTTTACAAAGGGCTTGAAGCAAGTCTGAGCGGTGCTGCTATGGAAAATGGACAAGTGGGACCTGCTCTGTACTGTGTGTGCTCTGCTCTTACAGTTGACAGCATCATTTGCTAATGATGACAGTTTGTAAAATGCCAAACGTTAAAACTGGGGATCAGTTACATACTTCAATTGCACCAAATTTCCTCCTGTGTCTTTTGTGCCTATTGGATAGTAGGTTTATTTTCATCCTTGTGTGGTTGAAGGGGAAAGCAATTATGTAAAAGTAATGCAATTCATGTGGTAGTGGCTGTTTTGACAATGCTGTCACTGTTATTGCAGAGCAGTTTTTAACTTGGTATAAACTTTTAAACCCTTAAGTGATGTCCACAAAATGGTGCTTTGGGCTCTTCAGTCCTTAAACAATGAATCGGGTGGGATTACGCTGACCTGCTAATCTGCACTGTTCATCCTTTTCCAATAGTTGGCACACAGGAGCAAATTAAGTGCCTATTTTTTGTGTCAAGCCTGAAGAGTATCTGGTTTTTCAGCCCTTAGTGACTTGTTAACAAACAGGTATCAGGACAGGCTGGTGAAGGCAGGCCGCTGGCCAGTCAGATGTGAAATAGCATCTCTTTACTAACTACAGTATTGATTCCCACCTACCCTTGCAAACTGTGTAATTTTCTTTTCCCTGCTGCTAAACTCAGTAACAATGTATGAAGAGCTTTAGGGGCCCATCAATGCTCAAAAAGGCTGCTCTTCCCTGGCATTCTATTGATTTTTCTCAAAGGCTTTTAAATTGCTCCTTCATTTTACTCAAATGCTCATTTCATCTCTACTGGATGCCGGCATTTTTTCGTTGTGTTTAAACAATTGCTCCATTCACTGAGTTCCTTAACTGTGACGCCTTCTTATTACGGGGAGATAAACTGTTTAGACAGTTTTCCTTAATCTTGGATTAATCGTTCCTGTATCAGGATTGTGCTGTTCTGTATTCCTTCACTTCAAAAAAAAAAAAAAAGGAGAGTCTGTGAGGCGTTATGATCTATCAAGTATATGTGTTCTGTTTTCTCCCTCTATACTTCTCCTGCTCAGCTCTTGCACAGCTGCATTTTCCTCGTGCTTTTTGGTGTGTTGGATTTTAATCAGTCCTTACTTTCAGGTATCGTAGTAGGTTAGATCAAACTTTCCTTGAGAAATTGCTCTGGTGTTCCTGAACACCATGTTCTTAAGTGAGGACGTTGCCTCTGACCTTCCTGAGAGGTTGTTACCAATATTTGTCACACTCAGGGAGCATCTTGGGACATAAGTGAAGTTGCATAGATGTTTAGCACTGTTTATTTACTGATGTTAAATAAGCATAGTAGAAGTTTGATGTTAGAATTTCTGCAGGCACCAGAGGCTGACTGACGTAGAGGAAACTGTATTACAAATGCCTGGCAAGTACTAAAATGCTGACATTTATGCCAAGTTTGGGTCGTGTTGCTCTTGCTACTTATTTTTTTTCCAATCCATGTGCCCAAAATCACTAATGCAATGCTATTTTTCTACATTTCCACTTGAAGATATCCATCCTCTGGCCACTTCTTTACCTTCTACTTTGTACTATGTCACCTTGTTCTGCTATGGAAGACTCGATATTAAAGGTGAAAGCCCACTGCTTCCTCAAAGAGTTAACAGTCTAAATTGTTCGTGCTTTTTGCATGGTGACATCTATGATCAGAGTCCATTTGACGTGTCTGGTTGGATTCTGAAGTGTTAAGGTTTTGATAAAATTGTAGAACAAGCTTTTGATGAGATAAATTAACTCTTTGTGCTATTGTCAAGAGAAGAAACTTGATTTAGACAATTATATTGGGGAAGCGGGGGATACTTAAAAAGTGATATCTTTTCCAGATGCGAAAGTGGCAACAAGGTTGTGTTTTCTCACTCAAGAATTCTCTTCAGGGATCAGATACTGGTTCATGTTTTGAAGCAAGCACGATACTTCGATGCAGAAAAGTTACAGTGTTGTCATCCCCACTCTGCTCAAGTTAACATATTCCATTTTTTTAGGTTTATTTTTTTACCCTATTCAGCATTTACTTCTGCAGATAAGTTCCTCAGCTACATAGTTGGAATTTTGTTCAATTTCTAGATAATAATCAGTGTTTGTCACCTCTCCCATGTGCAAGAGTTTCCTTGGAATTTTGCTACCATGCTACTGCAAAAACTTGACTTAAGTCAGACAGTTTTGTCTACAGCAACTAATAATAGATACTAATCCCAGATTGACAGGGCATTTTCATCGAGATCTGTCATTTTGGCTCGCTCCTTCATCCTCCCCTTCCTTTGTCCATGCAACTTTTACACCACAGTGACTTGGCCCTCACCTGGTGGTGACAAGAACCTGTGTCTTAGGAGACTGCGAATTCTGCCTGGGTTTGGAGTTTCAAAGTGTTTGCTTTTTGTTTTAAACAGAGTGGCGAGATCCAGAATTCATGAGAGAAGTTGAAGCAGCTACAGGACTGGATCTTGGTTCCTCTAAAAATAGTGGAAAAGAAGGGAAAAAGAAAGGGAAGAAGAAAAAATACCCAAATCTGACAGACTTGAAGCAGCAGGCTAATACTTCTCGTTCACGACTTGAGAAGAAAGTCTTCAATAAGTAAGATGCTTATGTTCCGTAAAGCCTGTTCTGTTGCTGTTTCTCTTTGTTCCAACAGTGCTTTCTGTTTCTACGTTAACGTGCTCTTACTAAACAACTTCCTTCACTAACTGCAGAGCAGGAATGCCTTCCATATCTCTAGATGGTAAAGAGTAGCAGGTATGCATGACCAAGGTTATTTCTTTGAGAATGGGTTTTGGCTAATTTACAAGATTTCCCTAGGGAGGCATTTTTTTTTTTTATCCTTCTCACTTTTTTTTTGTACTCCTTTAATTGCTGTAGTGGCTTCTCTGGATGATCATTTATTAATTGAATGCTATGTTATATGTGCAAGTAATGCAGGAACTGGAAAGAAGGTGATGTGTTAGGAGTGACACAGCTTACAGCATTAGATACACCGAAGTAGTGTAAATGGAGTGAAAATGAAGTTCTTCCTTTTGAAAGGCTAAGATGGGCCGCCCTGAGCAGAACTTCAATTAATAAAGCAATCTGTCAAACACCCTTGGCTTTTGGCATGTGGCAGTGTCTTGGTGGTTGCCCTCAAGTCTCTGGTGTGTGATCAGAGACCTTCCCAAACTTTTGGCTGCTGCCTGGGCTTCCTGTGATTTTTTTCTCACCCTTCGTTGTACTAAATTGCTGTCTGGGGCTGAGGCAGCACCTTCCAAAGCAGTGTGAACACACAGGGAGCCCTTCCCGTGTGTTACTCAGTGACACACTGCCATTGAGTTTTCCTCCTCCTTTACTGAGAATGCATTCAGTTGGTTAAGAAATATATTTGGATCCTTGTGTTATGGTCCTTGTTCACTTAACCCATGCTGTCTTTTGTAAGCGTCAAGGACATTTACAAATGTCAAATCAAAAAAAGTCAAATCATTATTATAAAATCATCAGTGCTAGCTTATTCTGTAAATATACTGAATTAGTTGAACAGCATCCAAGGCACAATATTGGTTCAAACTCTCTTTTCCCCTTTCTGATGTAATGGTTGCAATAACAAAGCCAAAACCACATTGCTTTTAGTTGCAGAAGTAGCACATTCTCTGTGAATTTCTCATATTACCTGGTCATACTTAGAAGTCAGAAAAATAGTTCTAATGATCAGAATTTCGTATCAGCTTTAACAAAATACACTTAGTAAACCAAAACCGGCTTTTTATGGTTTGTGCTAATGATTTTGAGTGCGTGTTAGTGCCAGGCACAGGGAATCAAACCTGTCATGTTTTAATAGGTTTCATGCTTTGTAGCACTAAACAAGATGATAACCTTGGCTCCTTATAACAACCCCAAATTACTTGAAATGTATAGGTGATAAACCCAGGCTCTGGTCTGCCAATAAAGTTAAGTGAAATCACACACAGATCATCAAAGTGGGATCTCATTTCATTTACAGTATCGCACAATCCAATGGTGCTAATGTAAAACCTACATGACATGAAAGTGTCAAGGCCGTTCTGCACTGCTAAAGGCTCACTTTTCTCCTACCTATTAGGCAATATTTGAAGTGCAAAACCATGACCATGATTTTCCTTACTCTGGTAACTTTATTGGCAGAATTTTGATAAAAGTATACCACTTCCAAGGTGTTTTTTCAGAACGTTGGTTTTCATTACAGTTACCGCTGAGAAAATCTTTAATCCCCCCACTTAGAAGTGTTATTAAGAAGTATGCTCTGTTTTGAGGTGTTTCAAAATGGCTTAGGAAATGAAGCCATTACAGAGAGCAGTTAGCTAAAACAGAAGTCAGCTTGCCTCTCAGATACAGCCACAGGAGCAGAGCTGCTGTGTGGAGGGCCTGATTCTGAAAAAGGCTGGTGCACGCTACGAAGGGGATGTCTTGTCTTCATTTTACTGCACAGTCTGCAGCATCCTCAGAGGTGATAAAGGCAGACTGTGATAACGTAGAGTCTAACAGCACTGGACTTGAAACCATCCACTTTGTGTGATGGAACTTGCCAACTGTATTTTGGATGTTGAAATCAAAGAGGACTTCAGTCAGTGCCATGTTCTTCAGTGGGACCTAGTGCCACCAGCCAAGCCCCTAGCTGGCATAGCTCCCACGCTGGCAGAGCGTGCAGGTCTTTGCAGAGATGTGTGAGGAGATAACTTCCTTCTTCAATAGAGGCAGGGTGGCATCTGACCACACCTGCAAATATCAGCCTGACATAGCTGAGCCTTTGTGCTGGAAGCACTGAAAGTAACCAATAAAAATGGGAACTCGAGAATCCAGTAAGGAACACGATTCCCTAGGCAAGATGCACTCAGCTGTGCACAACAGCCACTGTAAGTGTCTGTGGGGCAGCTGTACACAACAGAGCACGCTCTTGACTTCTGCTACCGCCTTTCTCCTGCTTTCTTACCCATCTGGAACCCATTCCTTCGCCTAACCGGTTAAGGATATGTAGTCCTGCTCTCTCCTTGCCTTTAAAGAGAATCTCCTCCTCCTGTTCAGGCTGTCTAGGCATCATTTTCCCCACCCTCAGAATATCAGCTGTGTGATCTTCACTCAGAAGTTTGTAGAGGGGGGAAAATTTGCAGGTGTCTTCACTTACCCAATTTAAAAGCATAGCAGTCACTTCGAAAAGAAGAGAAATCTCTGGGGATCGTCTTTACTGGGAGGAAACAATGGCACCAAGTGAAGACCAGCAACATGGGGACAAAACCTCATTAGGTTTTAGGAGCATCAGGAAGCTTAAGAGCTCCAAAGTTCATTCCTTTATTTCCTTTTTGAATCTGAGGAATGCTTCAGAACCTTTGTCAAGCACAGTAGGCACAGAGGGCTCGAGTGCTTACCTGTTGTGAGGTAGCAGAGATCCCATTCCACTTTATGTAAGAAAAAGATATTGGACATACTGTCCTGACTAAGCTAAACTCCAAGCTCTTAGCTGTTCTGCAGCAGTGATTTGTGTCTCTGCCTAGCAATACATGACAACCTCTGGTGTCTTCCTAAACTAGCGCTGTGCTTCTGGATTAAACAGTTGCTGCTCAAGAACAAGGACCCTGCTGGTGTAATCGAGAGTCTTACTCTGCCCACAGCTGATGAAATGAGTTTTTAGTAACTTGTGAAAGTTGCTAAATGAGTTATAGTTCCATGAATTGAACAGCAAGCCCTTCCCTCACTAAAACATTCTAGATTCTGCAGGTTGGATTTCATAAGGGTTTCTGAGTGTTAGGATTTTTAGATCTTTAGATTTTTAGATACTTGTAGTTATTTTTACTCTGAAAGCAGTTAGGTGCTTTTGAAAATCAAACTTGCTCTGTATGAGCATCAGAAATAATGCTAGGAGGGTGGAATGCACAGCCATTAAAGTGAAAGACTTTAATTTGTTTACTCCTGTTAATAAAATCATTGTTGAATTAAACTATTTGTACTGCTGCAGCTAATTTAGTTAACAAGACAAATTTGTTCAGCCTCATCAGTGCAGTGTTCAGAAGCCTGGTAGTGATTAATCACAGTTATTTTTTTCCCCCAACATTCATAAACATCCTGTGAGGTTGTGTCGAATTAATGTAAGTGGTTTTATTGTTTTTGTTTCTCTTTCAGAGGTGCTATGAAACGGGTGGTGAAAGCCATGAACCGAGTGGACCAAAGGAAGCATGAGAAGTTTGCCAACCAGTTTAACTATGCACTGAATTAAACTGTAATAAAACGAAGGGCAAAGATTAACACGAGTGCAAATACACAAAACCTTTATCACAGATCATAGAATTACCTGAGTTGGAAAGGACTCAAAAAGGATCATGGAATTGAACTCCTGTCCCTTCATATTTACACTAAAATACTGTGCTAGGTGCATTTTTAATTTTTAAAATTATTTTCAACTTTAACTTATTCGATAATGAACAGTAATTTTTGCAAAAATGTGGTAGCATAGAATGCTATGCATTTAACAGGTTGATAATTATTTGAAATATACATGAAACAGAGCATATTTTATGATTTGTAGTTGTTCAGGTTTGAGGGTGTTTCCTCCCTAAGGGACTCATAATTTTGCCAACGTGTGTGTTGTAATTTGCCTCCACTTTCATGCCTTCAGAAAACAAGATGCCTTAGAAACGAATAGATTTCTACCTGACATGGCAACGTATAGAGTATTTGCTCAGCCTGCCCTTCTAGAACGTGTGCCACATCAGGCAGCACACTGGCGTCTGCAGCACCTCTGAAGACCTCTTTTCTACGTTTCAAATAAGAAAACAAATCAACTGATGCCTTCAGATAATGAATGGAGTAAAGTTTGACTTCAGCAAAGTGAAATCCAGGAACTTATTCCAAGTTGGTAGCTGTGATGGCAGAGAAGCTGAAAGGATGCAGGGCATCCTGGTCCGCTTCGTATCTTCCCAGGATGGTATCCCAGCATCTTTCAGAACTACGTGTGGGAAGCATGTTGTGCCGGATTGTCGAGATACTGTGAATGTGCTGCTGTTTAACTGATACCAAAAAGCTCCAGCACAAAGTGAAAGGGTAAGGTTTTTAAAATCAAGAGGTGTGCTGTACTAGTCAACTGCCTGGCTTGAGTCAGTTAAAATGACATCAGCCTCAAGCCTGAGAGTGCATCTAAGGATCCTGATATAAACACGAGCATCTAGACTCTTCTGACTCTGGAGAGTTAATACACACACTGAGATCAAGTGGATCCAATGTGGTTTGTTGTAATTGGCCAGGTCCTTAACCGGATCTCCCAAACCTGCTTGGCTGGCTATAGTCATGTTTTAAGCAGAGTGAACCAAGCATTGACCAGTTTGAACTCTTGCAAGGTTTCATACAGCTTTATGGATGAAGGAAATCCAGAGTAGCAAGGAGAACAGTGTTTGAAAATCAATTTCAAAGTGAAGTGTGGAAACAGTCAGTAAAATCCAGAATACAAATTCAGATGCGTTCTCTGCAGCACTGGTTTAGTCCCTTGTTGGAGATCACAGTATCACAAGGTTGGAAAAGACCTCTGAGATCATCGAGTTCAACCTATGACCCAACACCTACTCCTACTTGTCAACTACACCATGGCACTAAGTGCCTCATCCAATCTCTCCTTAAACACCTGCAGGGACGGTGACTCCACCACCTCCCCGGGCAGCGCGTTCCAATGGCCAGTCACCCTCTCAGTAAAGAACTTCTTCCTAATGTCGAGCCTAAACCTCCCCTGGCGAAGCTTGAGACCGTGTCCTCTTGTTCTGTCGCCGGTCACCTGAGAGAAGAGACCAACCTCTGCCTGACTACAACCTCCCTTTAGGAGGAGATGTTTCTCATGCCTCAAAACACTAAAAGAATTGAAAATTTAAACTCCTCAGTGTAGCGTCTGACCACCCCAAACAGAAGCTAATTTACAGTTCTGCCAAGTAACTTTTCACTTACACAGGGACTGCGTAGAAAGCAATTAATGCTGAATCTTGATAGTTTCTCTTGCAAGAACTTGGCAGTTTGGAGGATGTTTTCATCTTCAGCACAGGTATTTAGGAGAAGTACTTCTAAACTACCAAAAATAAACTAATAAATGGCCAGAATGTCAAAGGATGTCTACTGCACTGAAAAGCAAAGCCACTTCTGCTGTCAGTCGAGCTAACTTGACTTGTCCTTGGCTACGTTTTCACCTGATGCATTCACTGCCAAGTTCATCACCAGGTCCATTGAATCAACTACTAAACTGATTTAATTTCTTAAGGATAAAAACTGAAAAAAGAAAATGAGCAAAACCAACAACACCACAACCCTGTGCATTTGAGTGTAATAGAGATCACTGAATGCTGGGATCCCAGAATAGCCTAAATGAAACCGTTTGATCTTGGAGACTTAAGAGACACGAATGTGGTTGTGTCACTGTTCCAGACGTTCTTGAGCCTACATAGACTGAAGATGTTAATTTATAAGACATATTTTCTCTCCTCCCTGTAAAGACAGTGGGGAATTTATACTGTGCAGTGGCACTTAACCCTTCGTGGCTGCAGACATGAGATGTGAGCACTAGAAAGTTTCCAGCAGAAAGTAGGTGCACTTCATGCCGTGGGGTTCCCTTTGTGAGCCTTTAGTAAGATTAAAAAATAACCAAACCCAAAGACTGGAAAGGGAAAGATTGGAAAGGGAAATGGTAAAAAATTGTGAGAAACAAAGAAGTACTTGGTGAGTAGTGCTCCATCGTAATGCTTCTCGCATAATTTCTAGAATTATCAGCTGAAACTTCCTGTCCTGAGTGTCTGACCCACCAGTTAAACCTGATGCTGTTGTGTGATCTGTGTGCGCTCCCCCTTTCCTTATTACAAACACGCATGCATGTAAAAAGGGCTTTTTCTGGAGTCCCTCTTTCATACATAAAGAGAATTTGTAGAATTAAGGTTTCTCAGTAAGCGACTTGGAGCTGGCTCACTCGGACAAAGGTGCATGGACTTTGGGCCAGGTAGGGATGACCTTTGAGCGCTTCTGTTGTGGTTTGGTTTTTCTGGTTTTGTTGCAAGAACGTAGCTTGTCAGGTGGGGAATGCAACCACTTGAATATGAGTGTTTTTCTTCCTCTTCCTGCCTTGAAGCAAGAAAGACCATTGACTCTTCATAGGAGAATGAGTTGGACACACATGATGGTAGCCTGGCTCTTAACCAGCATGCATCTTCCCCTCATCCAGTGTTTGAGAATCCCATGTTTCCCTTCCTAAGTTAATTACTGTTTCATTTAATCAAATAACTTCTCTATAAAGGCAACTCAGCATATATACACACAGGAGGTCTTGAATTTTGTCAGTTAAGTGTTCTCATTAGACCCAGAGATAATTCAGATGATTTTAGGAGCTTTCTTCTTTTTCTGGGTTTATCTGTAGCTCTGCTGAGGAAAATTTTTAAAAAGGCATTTGTCTCCCCAAATCCAGCATACCTTCATTACACAGACATGCTTTTAAGTTCAAAATAAATAATCTGCTTTTTATACGCATCACCTCACTTACAACAACTTAGAAATTTGAGGTCTCCGAGCTCACCAGCTCTTCAAACCTCACAGCTGTTAAAACTGTCTGTGTGACATTTCTACTGGAACTTTTTCTATTCCTGTCCTTGGGGCGTCTGAACAAAAAGTTCAAAAAAAATTAAAAGTATCATTCTTGTCATCTCTGCTCTGTGTTTTTGTCTTTAGAACTCACTCAATGCCTTTGCAATTGTACTATAACATACTTGTTGCTTGATGATACCGCATATGATTTCCAGGTACCTAAACCACCTTGGATGATTTGGCCCTCAGAGTGTTGTTAAAGTGAATGGTTTAGTACAGGTGTGTTGGGCTTGTTCAGCCTAGAGCCAAGAATGCTCTGGGGAGACCTCACAGCGGCCTGCAAGTACTTAAAGGGGCTCCAGGAAAGCTGTGGAGGGAGTGCAGGGATAGGACAAGGAGTAACAGTTTTAAGCTGAAAGAGGGGAGATTTAGATTAGATATTAGGAAGAAATGTTTCACTGTGAGGGTGGTGAGACACAGGTCCAGGTTGCTCAGAGAAGGTGGTGGCTGCCCCCTCCCTGGAGGTGTTCAGGGCCAGGTCGGATGAAGCTTTGAGCAATCCCCTCCAAACCAAACCATTCTAAGATTCTGTGATTTCTGAAAGGACGCAGTAACTCTGAGCTGAAACGAGCTGTGCTGTTGCATCCAAGTCATCCTTTTATAGCTGGGACTGTTTCAGTGCTAAAGCAAGAACTGAAAGCAAAGTCTTCTCCATGGTTTTACCTGAGCTCATGGTTGCATCTGGGAAGCAAAGACCTGGAAGGAAAAGCACCTAGCATATATGAATTTAGTGCTGTTTAAGGTTGGAATGAAGAGTCTGGCCCTCTAATACAAAGCACATAGTGACAAGGGAGCTTGCTATGGAGTTTGTGAGCAGGGCTTCAGAATAAAAACAGTTCCTCAGCACATCCCTCTGTGGTTACTGAGGCAAGGTGATGGTTCCATACTCATCATTTGCAATGATGCTTTCCAATCTCATTTTCTCTAAACTTGAGCCTTGGCTCTAGCAATCCGGGTCTGGCTGAAGATTTCTATTAGGAAGCTGTAACCCTTAAGAACTCTTAGAAATTATGTTTAAAAGATAGGTTTGGGGGTTTTTTTGAAGCAAGATGGAGACATAGGATTTGCAAGAAATTCTGTGTGGGCAGTGCATCACCATGTAAAACAGTTTGTATTGTTGGGAAGGGCATCAAGTGAGATCAAAGTGGACACTGAAAAAAAAATCTTTCTTTTGTGTAAAACAAAAAATGAACCTGTTCCACTTTAAGTGGCTGTGGAAATGGATGATAAGGATGTTCCTAATTATAAGGAGCTACTGACCAGAAGCAAGAATTCCTTGAATCTCAGGAAGCCATCAGAATAGTTTAGCGGAGATAGCCATCTGGTGGTCTCTATAACACTCATGCAAATACCTGGCTGTTCCTGCAGCTGGTGCTATTAAACATTAATGGTTTTAATCACAGAGGTGATGGAAATGCATCTATAGGTTCTGCAGCAAAAAAGGTGAGGGCATCTGGATGTTACGGGAGTGCTGAAGTGATGAAAATGGGTCATTTAAAACCACAGACTTTGAACGGTGCTGCCATATAAAACCAGTCACAAGTGGTGTCCCCAGGGCTCAGTGCTGGGTCCGGTCCTGTGCAACACCTTTATCAACGATCTGGGTGTAGGGTTTGAGTGCACCCTTAGCACATTTGCAGATGAAACCAAGCTGGGTGGTAGTGTGGATCTGCTTGAAGGAAGGGAGGCTCTGCAGAGGGATCTGGACAGGCTGGGTCGATGGGCTGAGACCAACGGGATGAGGTTCAACAAGGCCAAGAGCAGCATCCTCCATTTGGGTCACAACAACCCTGTGCAGCGTTACAGGCTTGGGGAGGAGTGGCTGGAGAGCTGCCTGGCACAGAAGGACCTGGGGGTGCTGGTTGGCAGCGGCTGAACATGAGCCAGCAGTGGCCCAGGTGGCCAAGAGGGCCAGTGGCATCTTGGCCTGTGTCAGACCCAGCGTGGGCAGCAGGAGCAGGGAGGGGATTGTGCCCCTGTGCTCAGCGCTGGGGAGGCCACACCTCGAGTGCTGGGGTCAGTTCTGGCCCCTCACTCCAAGAAGGACACTGAGGGGCTGGAGCGCGTCCAGAGAAGGGAACGGGGCTGGGGAGGGGCTGGAGAACAAGTCCTGCGAGGAGAGACTGAGGGCCCTGGGAGTGTTCAGCCTGGAGAAGAGGAGGCTGAGGGGAGACCTCATCCCTGTCTGCAACTGCCTGAAAGGAGGCTGTGACGGGGTGGGGGCTGGGCTCTTCTCCCAAGTGACAGCGATGGGACGAGAGGAAATGGCCACAAGTTGTGCCAGGGGAGGTTCAGACTGGACATCAGGAAAAATTTCTTCACTGGAAGAGTGGTCAGGGATTGGCACAGCTGCCCAGGGAGGGGGTGGAGTCGCCATCCCTGGAGGGGTTTAACAGACAGACAGATGAGTTTCTTAGGAACAGGGTTTAGTAGCAGACAGGTACAGTTAGACTCAATCTCAGAGGTCTTTTCCAAACAGGTGGTTCTATGTTCCTATACAGAAAAGCTACTTTACGGGGTGGTCTGGCCGTGGGTAGGGGCAAACGTGCCTAGAAAGGGACCTTCTGCAAACTGTCCCAAACAAGGTCTCGGTGTCCCAAGCCCAAAACTGCAGCCCAGTAGCTGCGTAGGTTTCCTGGACCCCTAAGGGTCTGTACATGCTGTGAGCTGCACTGGCCTTCCCACATGAGAGAGAAATGAAGTCAAGTCCTTGTTGAGCCTTTCCTGTTAGCTCAGTCTGGGTAGCACAGAGCCCAAATGTGGTGCCAGCTCAGCAGAGCGGTCTGGGAGCAGGCTCTGATGTACTGGGGATGGTGGTGTAAGTGCTAGTGACGCGCTGCACCAGAGCCTGGGCAAACTGAGCTAGGCTTTACTCCCTTTTCTTCATCCTTAAACATCTGTAGCAAAAATATTATGGGCTTTTTGAGTGGACTTCCCCTTGCTTTTCTGCCTATCCGGTGCCCTGAGCAAAACCCCAGTGCTCCCGTGTCATACGGTTTTGCATTAACATCAGGAATTCCCTCTGTCAAGGGGTTAAGGAAAAAGCTTATTAAAATTGTTTAAACGTGGTACTAATTAGTTCAGATGTAATGAGCAGCATTAGGCGTCTGGTTACTCTGAAAGGGGTTGTTGAATAACCATTTCTGCCGACATTCCAATTTGCATAATGACAAGGGGTTGGCATTGCATCCACCATTAATTTGCTATATTTATAATGCCGTTATGGAGCCACTCGTATCCTCGTGCGCTGTAAAAGGTATATGGAAACATAATATATGATTCTGCTTGTTTGGAAATTGCTTTTGGATATCTTTGAATTTTTGTAATAGTATTTTTCGCAGGTGAAGGCTGGCAGCACCAGGAGCAGAGTCTGCCACGAATTTTTACCAAGGCTGAAATTAGATGTTGCTTTCAGGTGTGCATGAGCCTTTATTTTCCTCTGTGCAGAAGCAGATGCTGCAAACGAGTGTGTGACCAGGTGTGCTGCAAACGAGTGTGTGACCAGGTGTGCTGCAAAGCCTGCTGGAAGCAAACACGCTGTTTCACTCAAAATCATCACTACTGTGCTGGTTCTGTAAGTCCCAAAGAACATTTGTAATTGCAAATCTCAATGTTTAACAGGTCATAGAGAATGCAGCTTGGTACAACAAACTCTGGGTCAGCACAAGGAGTTCAAAAAGCCCTACCAGCAGCTCATCCAAATGGTCTCTTGCCCTCAGGCAGCCTCTGAGGACCAAGGCAGAGGAAACAGAGAATCATAGACTCATAGAATGCATTGGGTTGGAAGGGACCTTTATAGGTCGTCCAGTCCAGCTCCCCTGCAGGAGCAGGGGCATCTTCAACAACATCCATCCGTCCTGACGTGGAATGTTTCCACTGCCTCGCTGGGCAACCTGTTCCAGTGTTTCACAGCCTTCACTGGAAAAAATGTCTTTGTTATATATAGTCTAAATCTACCCTTCCTTAGTTTGAAACCATTACTCCTTGTCCTGTCACAGGTTATCACCCTGCCTGCATTAAGGGTGGAAAGATGCGAAAGAGTCAGATGTCTGGGGGTGGGAGGGAGGGGGCAAGAATGAAAATGGCCAATAATCAAGGTATTTATACTGAGGTTAGCAGATTTATTTTCCTTCTCTTGAAAAAGCAGCAGTTTACCGAAGAGGGTAAACTCCCTCCTTTAGTGTCACCCCTCCTTTATTGTCATTGTAAAATGTTTTGGTCTGTGATATTACAGAGAAGAAAATGTAAAAGATGTATTTTAAAATGAAGTCTAGAGCTTTGGATGGAGTGAGGTGAGGAGTCACAGAATGAGATGAATTTAGTAAATCATGTATCAGATTGAACTGCTCTTTGGCATTGCCTGACCCTGCATGTCCAGACTTGTGGGTCCTGACCATGAGTTGCCCTCCGTGTCCTTGGTATTTCTCTCTTGATACAGGGTGCATTCCACAGGATTTCCAGCATCCACGGGATTTCTCCTGAATGGGCACTGCAGATTTAACAGCTCTAGGCTTGCGATGCTGTGATAACCTCCCGAGCTGCCTTGAAGCTTATTCTGTATGTGATGATTTCACATCTCTGCCAGACAGCCTCAGGAAAGCAGAAAGAGATCGTGCTGTCAGGGTTATTTTCACTGTGACAACCGTCATTCTGTCCACCTGAGACATCCGTGTGACGCGAGCGTGTGGTACAAACCAGCATGGGCAGAGGGGAAGAAACAGGTGCACAGAAATGCACCAGATGATAGTGAAAAATACGGTTTATGTAAACCCACTTTATTTATTACCTGTCCCCTTCATCTTCAGTGTCCACTCCGGTCTGTGCCTTGGTTTGCATCCCAAAATCTGGCAAATATTCCAATATCATTAAGAAAATCTTAGTTTTATTTGGTCTAAAGAAAGGCTCTACTACAACCATATATTTTTTTTGCTTACTCTGGGACAGAACCTGAAGACCGGAACTGCCCTGCCATTGTAAAATAACGCTCCTTTGAGTATGTAAATATATCTGTGTTTGAGCAGAACAGTTTAATACATGTAATAAAGGAGTCAATGGGTATTTGCCAATAGAGCAAACTACAAGCAGACATCACAGTGTGTTTTTGGGAAAAGTTTTTACGTTAATATGCACAAAACTTTATTTTTAACATTTTGCTTATGTAGTAAAAGAAAAGAAACACGTAACATGACTGTGAGTTCAGTCTGAAATACAAGGTCTACAATACATGGGAAAAACCCCAAAGAGTTCACCTAAAAAGGTAACTCACTAAACCCACGTTCCCTGATCACTGGGAATAACACTAGAAAATTTGAGGGGAAGGATAATATGGAACACTGGTTTCCAATGATTTGGTATAACAGGATTAACTGTTGTGTGTAAGCAATGATATGGTATTTCAAAATATTTTCAGTTATCTCCCAATCATTTGGAATGTATCTGTCTGTACTCATGAGCCTTTTTCTATTATTTCAATTATAAGACATTTTACTGCTATTTATTCAGTGAACCTGGGCGACTGAATCTTGTTCAGTATAATTTGGAATGTTTGAAGTAAACCAGATGCGGTTTCCTTCTCTTTCTTACCTCATTCAGTCACGTAGTGAACAACGGGAAGATGCAATCAAATCTGACTCATTTCTCACTAATGCAGGCTTGCACCCTTGGATTTAACATTGACTTCATGGGAGTGTGTTCAAAAATACGCTGATGCTCCAGATCTTCTTTGGCACGTGCCAAAGACGTCGCTTGAAAATACTGAATCAGACAGCGAGTGTGCTGCTCGGTGTATCTGAGATGAGAATTTGTCCTCTGGCAAATGCTTTGCTAAATGTCCTCTTGAATGTGTTCTGCATTCTGAATCCCCTAACACTAAATTTTACGAATACCTAGTGAAGTGGCTTTAAAAAATTAACCGTATGAACCAGAGCAATCGTCTCCTGCTTGTATTACTGAGAAATAACCATCTTTCCCTCAGTCAGCGGGTTCTCCTGACACTGCACTGGGGTCTCTGCTTTTCATTGATGTCTCACTGAAAACAAGCTGCATCCCTCCAAAAAGCTTTGTGCTCCTGCACAGACCTCTGGGTGCGGCGCAGCTGCTGCATCAGGCGGGTGCTTTACAGCAGTCAGCTTTTGGGAGGTCAGCAGGGGAGCTGTGGGGACTTTTTGTGGTTTAGCATGATGACCTCAAATTTCCTAAAATAACCTCAAACATCAAGCCTTGCCTCGTTGTCTTAGAGAACCAGAGCATCACTGAGTAGGAACATGGATGATGGGGTGAGGACACTGAGGCAGGTGAGAGCATCCAGCTTTATTGCAGTGGGTGCTGAGCATCCAGTCCGGGGATGTTTGGAAGCAGCTGCCCTGAGCTCGTATCATCGAGCTTTGTGCCGGCAGCTCTGTAACCGTACAGTCTGACCCAACGCCACGAACACCCAGCAGCAGAGCCGTGGGCCAGGCAGCCTCATCTGAGAGTGCTGCTCTTGCTGATGCTCCAAATGGTTTCTGCATCCAGGCAATATGCTGTGCCTCGAGTGCACGACCTGCTCTGCACTGCTGCACCCGCTGCACACCGGGAAGACAAGCACTAGTGCTGAGGGTCTGCAGTTTTGCTCCTGACTTTTATGAGCCCAGATGCCTGGATGAGGTGTTGGAGGAAGGATTATCAATAACACCCTAAACTACACTGAGAAAGATACCTGCGGCTCTGTTTTCAGCACTGCTATAAAATGTGAGCAGCCTTGTTAAATGGAGTTTAATGATTAGGAATCTCAGGCTAACTGACTCCTTCATCCAGCAGCTGTGAGTAATAATGCTCACATGAACAGGTTTTAGTGGCAGGATGCTAACTGCCTTGGAGTAGGGAAATCAACTACTCCAAGGCTCTGAGCAGCTCCCTCTTGGAGCTGAATTACATTCCTCCTGGGGGAATTGTTTGGATTTCCCGGTGTGTAGACAGGGTTTGACGTGTCCCTTAATTAAGTGGGCTCTTGTCTCATCCGAGCTGACAGTTGAGTTTCCAGTAGGACTATCTCAAACCTGGTCAGTGATGGGTTAGCTTTACAGTGTGGAAAAATCTCCCGGGTATCTGTTTAAGTTTAGCTGCTTTTCTCTTACCAGTAAAAGCTGTGGACACTGCACTCCAAGCACTACTTGTGATGTTTTGCCTGAAAATTTACTTTAGAACGTCTTTTGTCGTAAAAACTCTTATTTTCATGGATGCAAATGAGTCTGGTCCGAGACTTGCGGCTCTTGCAGGCTGCTGGATGAGGGCAGATGAATTCTCAGAGCGGAGCTGAGTGCCTGCATCCTCCCTGCATCTCCTGCAGGCTGCTGGGCTCCAACACCCACCCGGGCACTGGAACCCACCTCTGCCGCCAGCTCTGACCCTGGGGAGCCCAGGGAGGGAGATGGGGAGGCTGGAGCCGAGGAGGGGAGCGCAGCCCGGGTGCCCCGGCCGGCGGGTGAGGGTGGGATGCACAGGGCTCACCCCCTCTCTTCGCCCCCCAGAATTGCTCCGGAAAACGCCGGCTTCTTAAAAATTGCCCCTGGGAAGGCGGTCCTCGAATTTCTGGGACGGAAAATAAAATTTTAAAAAGCTAGCGGAAAGAGAGAGCCCTTCCCGGCGTGGGCTTTGGAATCCTGCAGGGGGGTGGAGAGGGGCTGGAAGCTGGTGCCACAGCGGTAGCCACCTCGGGGTGGTCCAACCGGTTGTAGACAACTTACTTGAAATCAAGAAAAAAATTTAATACCATAAGGACTATAAAAGATCCACTTTGAAACGAATTTGAAAGTAATGAGAGCAAAGGCGATAGAAAGATTGCTTTATTTTTTTGAAGTGGAGGAATCTGAATGAAAGCCGATTTATTAAATTTACATAAATCCAAAATATCAGACTCTCCATCTGCAGAAACGCAGGAGAGATCTCGGATTCTCCACGAGAAACAAAATAATACTGTTGGATTTATTTTTTCCCTTCGTATTGCAGGACAAGGACCGGCAAAGCCAGTTAGGAAAATGCAAACAAGGGCACTGAGAAAGGAAATATCCTCTCTCGTACAAGCAGATGAAAGTTGCTCGCGTGTAAGGAATAAGCTCTCAGAATAAACGAAACGAAAAAAAAAAAGGACGAAGCAAGACATCCCTCCAAGAGCATCAAGAGCCAAGCGTTTTCCAGAGGAGGCTTGTTTTACAAAAACCAGGGATTCACTACCACGGAAAGCCGCCGATTCCTTAAAGTTTATTGATTGATTTAAAGTGTTTAGCAAACAAAGTGCTTTCTGTATCATCTCTCGCTCATTACTCCCATACCTTATACATTAATTATAAAGTTAAAACTTTTTTTTCCTTTTTTTTTTTTTTCCCCCGTAACAACCAGAAATATACAGAAATGATTAAGGTAAAAACCCACCCCCTCGCCCCCTCCCCGCCTCCGTCCCAGCTCCGGGTTTACGCTGGGGAGCGACGGGTGTGGAACAAACCCGTCCTCCCCGTGGGGTCACGGCGGGGAGCGGCCTCTCAGCAGCGTGGAGGGACGGGACGGATAGTTCTGCGTTTTACCCTGAGAGTCAAACGGGTACATAATCTGCTTTGTTAAAGTCTGTCAACGAATAAAATCGAAGCAAAAAAAAAAAAAATAATTAATAATAATAATAATTAAAAAAAAATAATGAAACCCACATAGTGACGATGGAAATAAAAATACAGGTAACGATGATTTACACCTACTCGTATGTACACGGAGGAGAGGGCTTTCTCCTCCTCCTCCTGCTCCCCTCGGGAGCGCAGTCCGGGCACATCGCGTATAAAAAGGGGTGTAGAAAGGACGGGGCCGGGGTGGGGGGGGGAGAGAGGAGGAAGAGGGGGTTTATAGGTGCGGGGTGTAGAAAGCGGGGGCGCCGTAAGTCTGCGAGCCCAGCACGAAGGGCGAGAGCACGGCGGGGCTGGGCAGGAAGGGCAGCTGGGCGGCACAGACCAGCCCGCCCGCGGGGTGCCCGGCGTAGCTGCCGGGGCCGTGCATGGACAGGGGGTTGCCCATGGGGGGCGAGTGGCTCAGCGGGCTGAGCCCCCCCGCCAGCGCCCCCCCGCCCAGCGCCCCGCCTGCCGCGCCCGCCCCGCCCGGCGCCCCCCCGCCCGTGGGAGCGCTGGTGTCGGCCCCCGGGTTCTGCTTCTTCCACTTGGTGCGGCGGTTCTGGAACCAGATCTTCACCTGCGTCTCGGTGAGGCTGAGGGAGAGCGCCAGGTTGAGGCGCTCGCACACCGACAGGTACCGCGTGGACTTGAACTTGTTCTCCAGCGCCACCAGCTGCTCGTAGGTGAAAGCTGTCCGAGCCCGCCGGGGCTTCCCCGACTTCGAGTCCGAGCCCGTTCTCTTCCTCTTGGGCTTGGCTTGCTGGCCCTGCTGCCCGGGGCCGGCGCCCGCCGGTGGCGGCGGCTGCTGGGCTGGAGGTGGGGCTGGCGGTGCTGGTGGGGCTGGGACAGCCCCCGCCTCGCCCGCCTCGCCGTGGAGGTGGCCCTGCTCGGCTTCCGCGGGCACCGCCGAGGAGGTGCTGGTGCTGCTCTCCTCGCTGCACAGCTCCTCGTCGTCGGGGGGTTCGCTGTCGGGGCTGCGGCTCGGCCGGCTGCCGTAGTCCAGGTCGCACTCCTCGCCTTTGTAGAGCTCGCCGTCTTCTGCGGGCAACGAGAGCCGCCGTTAGGACCCGCAGACGGACCCCGACCCCGCTGCCCTCCGGTGCCGCCCCCCGCCGTGAAACCAGCCCCGCAGGGCTCTGCGGAGGATGCACCCGCCTGGCATCTCCGTTGCTGCTCGGGGGGTGGGACCACCCTGCCCCGCATCCCCCGTGCTGCTGAGACAGAGGCGCTCGGGGAGCGGGACCACCCTGCCCCGCATCCTCGGGGCTCTGCGGAGGATGCACCCGCCTGGCATCCCCGCTGTTGCCCGAACAGGGGGACTCACAGAAAGGGACCCCTGTGCCCAGCATGCCCGCTGCTGCTGGGATAAGGGGGCTCGGGACCCCAGTGCCAGCATGCCCGTTGCTGCTGTGGTACCGGGGCTCTGGGGAGGACGCACCGGGCCGGCACCGCCGGTACTGCCGTGACAAGGGGGGCCCGGGGCTGCCCTGCCCGGCTCTGCGGAGGATGCACCCTCCTGGCATTCCCGGCGCTCCTTCACCCGCGAATGGAGGCAGCCGCTCCGTGCCCCGCGCCCCTCCGGCTGCTCGGGGCGGGCTGGGAGGAGGAAGGCGAGGAAGCGCTCGGGAGCGGCTGGGACGGGGCCGGGAACTGCAGCCCGGGGAATGGGAAAGGGCTTTGCCAGCGCTGCCCCCTCCGAGCTACCTATCTTCCTCAACAGCTGGCACCGAGATGTGGCCAGGGCAGGGGATACATCCCCCTTTCCCACCGAACAGCGGCTGGAGGAGCCGGTCCTGCGGCGCGGGGAGAAGCCCAGCCGGCCCGGTCTGGGCAGCAAAGACGTCCCGGCGCTGTTAACAACTTTAGTGACAGGCATCTCCACAGCGATGGGAGATGTGTTGGCTTCTTGCTCTGGCATTTTTAACCCTTTCTCCGCCTGGGTTGACCTCTTGTCACGTCCTGAGATGGAAGTATTAAAGTGGAGTAAATACTTGTATTGATTAGCAGAGCAGATGCAAACTTAATTAAACCCATTTTGTGTAATGTACAAACTAGTTAACGGTCATTTAATTTATTTGGGTTTATATTACGCTCCAATTAACGGGTCTCCATCGGAGAACAGGGTAATTATCCGATATTTAGGGCTATTGGACTGCTGCCGAAGGTTCTGTCTTGATGAAGCCTGAAAGCAGATGGCATTTTGCAGAGCGCCGGCTCCTCCTGACCTCGGCCGGGGCTCAAACTCCTCCGGAGGAGCCGGGAGGCGAATCCTCCCCGCTTTCTTCCGCCGCAGGGACGGGAATTGCGGGAGGCACCGCGGGCAGAGGCCCAGAACCACCATCCGGTGCTTTCAGACCCTCCTAATCTTCCCTCCACTCGCTACTGGGGTGCAGCTCTGGGACCCCCCTAATCAAGGGCTCGCTTCAATTAGTTAAATTGAAAGCGAGTCCTTCATCTCTCTCCCTTATCCCGGGGGCACTTGAGTTCTTCTTAATCCCCCCCCCCCCAAACCGAATACACTACTGCACCTCAAACTCGATCCCTATCCTGAATCTGGACACACTAAAATTAATATATAAGCCTAGAAGCGTTTTGAAAATGTTCTGTTTCACCAAACGTTTTGAATACACACAAAAATAAAAAGGTTTTGAATTTCCACCGGGCTAATTCCGGCTGAGGTTGGGTACGGCAGGCTCGCTAGGTAAAAAAAAAAGGGCAGAGAAGTTTATTGCAATCTTCTTTTCGCTCGAAAAATATCCCTTAATAACTCGGGGTTCATTAAGAGCCCTTTCCAGCTTTCTGTTCCAAGAGGAGCCTGGAAAAGGCGAGCGATCCCCGCGGCGCACACGCCAGCCCCGGCAGTTTTACCCCGACCCTTTGCCTGCAAACGCGCATCCTGCAACCTGTAGGGCTCGTTAGAAACTGCAGTGCATATATATCTATTTTTTTTTTTTCAACAAGAATTGATACAAGTGCGTGCAAACAGGGCTGCGGGGCAGTTCTGGGGACCGAGAGCAAACCCGCTTTCGCACACGCTGACCGAGGGAGGTGGAGCGGGCCATTTAGGCTTTATTTTTCCCAATAAACTCTAGGAAATCGCGGCTGTAGCTCAACTAAAATTTTCTTTAAGCAGAAAAACGCAGCGCGAATACGGTTGGCTACGGAGATGGGCGCTGCGCTTGAGATTTTGTTTCTGAAAGATATTAAATGATAATTTAACGCGGAGTTTTAACGCTTATTTTTAACATTAAACGAGTCTTACGGGCAACGCGAGACAAGCGCTGTTTTCACTCTCTTTTTGCCAGAAAGCCTTTGCATTTTCCGAGTGTGGTTCCTTTCCTGGCCAGATTTACTTTTCAGAACGCTTCTCCTAAACTGAACCTCTGCTTGAGCCAATTAATGACGATGAGGAAAGAGAAGAATCAAATGTCGTGATTTTCGAGCAGTCACAAACCTATTCGTGACTCTCGCCGTGATGTGAAGGCGGTAGGACTGAAGGGGGAAACATGCCAAGTGTCCGAGAACCTCGTCAGCTCAGCTTCGTGTTGCCTCCCAATATATTTATTTTTAGGGAAGTGACAGAGTGGCGTTTCTCTCCTTGTCTGGAGATAAAAGTGGAGATTAGCGACAGGCTGACCTCGTCAGTCTTTCTGATCGCCCAGATCTACTTAGTATGACAAAAGTCAGATGAGTTTTGAGGAATAATTACCGCAGCTACGCGCTGATTTTAAAAATTCTGTTTATGCCCCCTTCCTGGTTTTGCTTTTAGGATGAAAAACCGGTCTGTTGTAAAAGGCTCGGGCTGGAGCAGATTCTAGACTTCTTTTGCTGCCTCGTTTGAATTGAAAGAGTCGAGCTATGGAGGGATTAGGAAGCTCCGAGTCCTCCTCTCCCGCCCCAGACACAGAGAAATTATTTTTCTCTATCCAAGAAGTTTATCCCCTGCCACTCGCCACCTCTCCTCTTCCCTCCCAGAACACAGAATAGCTATAGATATTTCTCACAACACTCCTCTTTCCCCGGAAATCCCCCGCTATCCCCAGAGCCGCGGTGTTTAGAGGTGAGAAACTTGGGATATTTGGACCCAGAAAGAAAAAGCAATCTAGAGCTTGGGTCGAATGCAATTCCCGATCAATAGCGAGCCCTAATAAGTGTAATAGGTTTTAATCGAGTAATTATCCGAATTTTGACCCTATAATTTAGATGTTAGGGAAGAGTTTGCAAGGTGCTTGAAAGAGATATGCACAATTCGATAATAGGATATCGATCCAGGCAGTCCTACATGCCACTCTGGGGCGATTTCCCCCATTATCCAGCCTCTTTACGCTGCTAAGCACATTTTACCTTAAATGTAATCGAAGGAATTTAATTGTTTTTCCAGAGATAACCAGCATTTTGTCACAATTAGTCTGATTTGTCCTAAAAAAAAGCCAAGGGGAGAGAGAAAATTGAATCTGTCGCCCAGAGCAACGAGCGGGAGGAGGAGGAGGAGAAGGGAGAGGGGCTCTGGAGGCTTGGGGAGGAATACAGGAAAGTCATAAATAAAATAAAATAAAGGCGAGGTGGGGGCACGGAGAGAGAGAGGTGGGGGGTGTCGCATCCCCGGCCCTCTGGACCAAGTTTGCCGGAGCTCACAGCCAGGGAGGGCCCTTCCCGCGAGGAGGGTGGTGGGATCTCTCCCCGAGCCCGCACCCCCGGGACTGATGCTGCCGCTCCCCGCGGATGCAGCGGTCCAAGGGCGCTCCCAGCCGGACTCCCCGGGGCAGGTAGGGCGAGGGAAGGGGTAGGGGACGTGCCACCCCTGGCCTGACTCAGGGCGATGCCCCCGTCCCTCCGCCCTGCAGCCCCCCCCCCCCCCCCCCCGAAGCAGTTTTCCATCTCTTTCCAGCCGTGCCGGGAGCGTTCCCGCTGCACGGGGGCCGTGCGAGCCCCTTCCCCGAGGGCATCAGTGCACATACACACACACATCCCCCCCCCCCATCCCGGGGAGGGGCTCCGAGCCCCCCAGCCCCACTTACTGATCAGCTCTGCGGATTTCTTGCAAGTGTCGAACTCCTCGGCGAGAGCCTTTTGCTCGGCCAGCTCCGTCCCTGAGTCCTCGGGCTTATCCTCCGCCCCCAGCGTGAAGTCGGTGCCCCCCGATTTGTACAAGAGCGCGCACTGCCTCCTCTTGCTGTTGAATTTGTTAGGGTCCAGGATGTCGAGCACGGAGAAGGAGGTGGTTCTGTGCACCACGGGCAGCGCGGCCACTGCCCCCTCTTGTCCGGGAGTGTTGCTCTGGTTGTCCCCTTGCCTGTCCCTGTTCCCAGGGCAGGAGTAGAGCGGCAGCTGCTCCCCATGGCTGTCCATGCCTTCCCCGTGCAAGCCGCAGGGCTCCCCGCCGATGCCAGCGGGGGCTGCGGGGGCTGTCACCGCCGCCGGGATGGAGATGTCACCGACCTTGTCTCTGCTCACATTCATGACTCTTTGCAGAGCCCCTCTCGGTTGCAACTTCTTCCCCCCCCCCACCCCCCCCGCCTCCCCTTGCTCCCCCCACCTCCTCCTCCGGCGAAGTTGAGCTGGAAACTCCTCCCCAGCCCCGGTTCTGGGGGTCAGCGCTGCTGATACCCAGAAAACGCTGATACCCCTGAAAACGCTTCAGCTCGCCGAGGCTGCGCTGGTCCAGCCGGCCGGGAGCCTCCGGAGGATGCAGGGAGTCACAAGGTGATGCTCGGCTCGGAGCCTCCACTCAGCTGCTCCTTCTTCCTTCTCACCATCCTCACCAGGCTGGCTGCCCCCCCCACCCCCCCGCGCACATACACACAGAGGGGAGGCTGCGTCTTATTTATGCATTCATATTTAGCACTGGATTGTAATTGGCTACAAATTAATCCCTTGCCCATAATAGTCTGTAATCTTCATCACCGGAGGAGAGACACGGTGAAAGTGTGTGCCGGGGGGAGGGGGGGGCAGAGCGGGAGAGAGCGAATGAAGGATGGTGCTGGCCGTGATATACTTGGCTGTCAGCTCTGTTTCAGCACACCTCCACTCATCTGGAAAGCATCTAAATAGCCTTATTTGGAGAAGTGGGAGGAGATGACGCTTTCTTTTAAATAATTGCGGGATCAATATAAAGAAGATATTACACACAGAAAATGGGAACTTCAGGTCTTCCATCGCTAATAGTGGAGTTAGATGATCAAAAGGGAATTATGTGTGTGTGTGGGCTCAGAGGTGTCAGCCCCCAGCACCTGTTTCCCTTCCCTGCTGGTTTTATTAAATTAGAACAAAAGGAGACAATCGTGGACGGAGGTTTAGTGGTTGGAGCGGGGCTTGTGTCCACAGCCTCACACGCTTCCCTCTCTCTCCCTTTACTAATTAATTAAAATTAAATATCAAATAGTGCCAGGAACGTGCGGAGAGAAAATTAAATACCTTTAAACGGCACAAGACAAAACACGACGACCAATAAATTCTGAGTAACTGTGAGAAAAGGTCTGTTCCCTGCCACGCAAACCAGACCCAACTTCCACTTTCGAAAAAAAAAAAAAAGCCCAACCCCAAACCTCTGTCATTAAAAGTGGTTTTAATTATGGAGAATGAAGTTATAGGAATAAAAGTTATCTGCGAATTATAAAATCCGATTTTCTTCCCTTACCTAATTTCCTCCCCTTTCGTGTATAGCCGTCTGTGCTTTGATCATATCAATTTCATCCTTGTTTTGGACGCTCCCGTCGCTATTCAGTTTGAATTAGCTGCCAGGAAAAAAAAAGAAAGGGGGGGGGGGACACACACACACACGACACACACGACACACGTAGGAAAACAGAGAAAGCATAAAAGGAAAATTAGATTTTTTTTTGTCTTTGAGGCTGGTGACACATACAAGGACAGGTCCTTTGCAATTACCGCGGGCAATGATCCTTTAGAAAGCAGAAATTAAAAGTTGGGAGAAATAATGGGTAAAACAATCAGCTTGTAATTTTGGTAGGGCTTGGACATGATTAGTCCATCAGCGGGCTGGGCCCAGGGGAGTCCCGCTGAGCGGGAGCCCACAGCAGCCCCCGCTCATATATTATACACCAGCCCTTAGATTTTAATCAGACACCACAACAGTGTCCTTTTCCTTTTATGACTTTATTATGCTTTATCTTTAAATTATAAATCACCTCCTGGGTTGAAATGGTACGGATAATCTCTGATCGTGTGTAGGTAATTACCTCTCCCCCTTCCCCTGACCTTACCGGCGGGGCTGCCACCAACACACGGCAGGAGCCAACTTTCAATCTGCGTGTACGCACTCTGACACAAACACACACCCGTCTGTTTGTTTGTTTGTTTGTTTATTTTAGCAGCTCCTCTTTCCCTCCTCCTCCAGTCGTGCCTCTGCTCTCCTCTTTCCTTGCGGATAAATTTTCCTCCCATCACTTCTGCCCGCAGCTCTGGGATATTATTTATGAAACGGAGATGGTAGTTTAGGTAGATGTCAATGACTTGGCTTTATCAGATTTCCTGTGGCAGTCGCCTACATTTGTACCTTTTTCGGAGAGGATGCAAGGTTTTTTGGGCGGGTGGATATATTTTATTCCCTGGATCCGCACGTTTTAGGAAAAAAAATAAATTCTATTTCTAATTGTAATTCCCCGTCGGTGCGTGGTTGCCTGGGCGGGGACAGTCCACAGAGGCCAAATTAGCACAAATTCACAGATTTGCACTGGCTGTTTGGAGGAGAAGGAGCCACATCCCCAGGGAGCATCCCAGCCAGAGGCACCACCGGCACCACCAGACACAGCCGCCCCCCCCCCCCATCCCCGGGATGCAGGGATGCTGAGGAGGCACTGCCAGCCCCCTTCCCCCGCCTCATCCCACCGGGACCCCCAACCCACTCGGCGCTTGTGTTTGGTGGCGGTTTAAAGCGAGTGTTATAAAGATGTTCTATTGCTCCTAATCACAATTGATTGTCAATTAGAGCCTCATTTGTGCAATCTCCATCCATCTGCCATCTCTGGTTATCTGTTCACCAGAAAGTTAGCGCTGATTATGGGGCCCTAGATGAGTTGTGACACGTAATATCTCCCTCGCCATCGGGCCGGGTGACCGGTCCCGTCTCCGGGAAGACGGTCCTTGCCATTTTCCTTGCAAGGAGGGATGAGCAACAGCTCGGGACCAGCTGGAAGGGATGCTGGGCGGGGGGGTGGAGGGGCTGCCAGAGGAGCCCCAGAAAGGCAGCACTGAAGCCATGCAAGAACCAGGTTCCCTGTAGTTTGGATAGAGGGGTGAGGAAAGCTCCCACGAAAACGTTTCCTTCTCCAAAAATAAATAGAGAAACGCACAGAACACCCTCTCTTTTTACAAGCCTCCCTGCCGCAGCGATAGTTATCTCTGTAGTTAGGCTGAATTATACCTGCGGGGAGGTGATATTTCCAAAGCCTGAAGGCATCGCTGACCAGAGCAGCTTCCTGGAGCCAGAGCAGCTCCCAGGAGCCGCGGGTCGCTCCGGCATCCCAGAGCCCCACCGTGTGCCCCCAGACTGGGGGGAGACCTCGGGCTCCCCTCGGATGTCGCATTTAAGGATGGGATCCAATGCAAGGGCAGGGCAGGAGGAGCCCGAGAAATGCTGTGCCCCAAGTCCCGCCGGTGCCCGGTCACCCTTCTCCCCTCGAGGGAGCAGACCGGGCACCCCGAGGGGACCAGGGGTGCCCCCACAGCCAAGGCCTCCGGCACACAGGGTGCCGCTGGGGGTCGGAGGGGAGGTACCGCTCTCTCCCACAGCTACGAGCGGCTTTCCGCCTCGAACTTAATTAGTGAATACCGAATTTCAAATTAGATTTCAGCAAACTCCGGATCAACGAATGATCTTTCCCCCCCCCCTTCTTCTTCGTGATTTTATGTATTTTTTTTTTCCCCTTTGACTGTTCACCATTCAACCCCTTCCCTGTCCCTGGGGGGTGTGGAGCTCCGGGTAATTAAGGGCATTTATCGCCTCGGTAAAACAATTTAGCAGCCCGAGAAGGTCACTTCGGCGGCTGCAGCAGGCGCGGAGCCTCCGCTTCCCTCCGCATCCCTCAGCCCTGGCACAGCGAGGTTCCCCCTGACGAGCCTGGCTGAGGAGTCTGGCAGGTCCTTGGGTTTCTCTCCTTCCCATTTTGTTTCCAAGAGAAAATGGGCTCTAAAGCTCCTCTCATCCTGCTTTGAGCGGGTTCCTGCTGTATTATTACTATTATTATTATTATTAATTAAATTATTATTATTATTATTATTATTATTATTATTATTATTATTATTATTATTATTATTATTATTATTATTATTATTATTATTATTGTCCCTGGCGGGCCAGCCTCTGCCTCGCACATGGTTCTTGGTCTCATCCTAATTTTGTGCCCCCGACTTTCCCTCCGCGCAGGGCAGAGTTGAGGACCTGCAGTCATCTCGGGATGCTCGGTCCTCCCCGGGGAGATGGGGGACCACTCCCCCCACCCCCCAAAATCAGAGAATTAATTAACTCTATCCACGATGGTAAATGATTTCGGGGAGAAAAGAAGAAAGATTCTGAAGCAGATCTCGCCCTCTATCAATGCAGTGTCAGGTCCTCATAGTAGAAGATTTAAAAGCCCTGGGGATTCCAGGTTAGGGTAGTAATGAGCTTAATTGAGGTTAATGCTTCCTGCACAGCTCCTTGATTATTAAATTAATATTATCACACACATGAATCATAATTAGAAGTTTAAATAATGCTCTGGGGGAATCCTCGGCGGATCTATTAAACAGTTCTCTTCCCTCTCGCTGCCCCCCTCCCAGCTCCCCGGCAGCCCGAGGGCAGCGGCGGGGGAGGTTCGGGGGGGGGGAGAGACGGGACGGAGGGAGAGGCGCCCCCGAGGGGCGGGGGCAGAGAGGGACAGTGACATCCACGGTCCCTGGTCGCCCTTCAATCTTCAGCTCGGAGGATCCCCGTTGGAACAGCTCTTCCCGCCCCCCCCCCAACTCCCCGCCTCGTTTGGGCGCTTATCTCCCAGCACCGGGGAGTTTATATAAAATACTAATAAAGTGCCTTGTTGTCACTTATCGCGTCTGGGATCGCCTCTGCAGGGGCTTTTTCACACACCTCGCGAAAGCCGATCCGTTTGGCTGGCAGGAGGCTGCGGGCTCTCCGCAAAGAGCATCCCCGCAGGGATGCTGGGCAAGACCTTCCCCCCCCCTTCCCGGGGTATCAACCCCAGCTCCTCTGCCGCGTCCCCAGCCCCTGGCACGGCCGGGACACGCGTGGGAAGCAGCCCTGGGGGCGGGGGGTCCGGCCTGGCTGGGGGAGCAGAGACCCCCCCCCCCTTTTTCTGCCCCTCATTTCCTGAGCGGGGATGCTGCACCGACAGCGGCACCGTCCCGTTTGCGGGGCACCGGGGCCACACGTGCTTCAGCAACTACATGTTGTTGTTATCATCATCATCATCATCATCATCATCATCAACATTATTTTTATTTTTAATTTTAATTTTATTTTTTAAAAATTATTTTATTATTACTATTATTTTCAACGAAATGTTGAAAGAGAGGTGGAAGCGGTGGTGGAGGGGGCACAAGCAGCCCCTCTGCATCACGGGGGTCGTGGACATAAAGGAAAAAAATAAAATAGAAGAGAAATCAGATGGCCGGCACGCAGGCAGCTCTCGCTTGCTCTCTCTTTCTCTTTCTATTTATTTTCCTCTCTGTTGTTGAAACATATTGAAAGGGGAGAGAAAGGAAACATTAAGATCAACTGTGAGCCTTGCCGATGGTTTAACGATTTCAAATGAGCTCTGACTCTGGTGAAAATCTGACAATTACCCATCAGGATGGCAGATGATGGTTAAAATTACCAGAAATCAATATTCTCACCGGGTGTCCCAGCCTGATAAGAGAGACCAAGACAATGTTGACTATTAAAGTCGACAGCTTGAGATATTACACTATTAGTTATGCTATTTTTAATAATCTATAATATTTGGGCTATAATTAATTAATTATACGGGTCAGATAATATCTGGGGCTGGAATGAGGTCTGAAGGGTCTATTAAGGTTGGTAATGAGAAAGGAGAAATCTAATCTAAGGACGAGGAGCCGTGAAGGAACAAATATACAACAGACTTCAGATAGAGCGAGAGGGAAGGAGAGGGGCTGTGGCAGACTCAGCGCACACACCTCTGCTCTTCTCATCTCCCAGGCAGAGGGCCTGCCCGTCATAGCATCTCCCCCCGCTCCTTTATGCGGGTACCCACGGCTCGTGGCAGCAGCCTGGCTCCCACTGGGATGCTCCGGTTTCTGGGAAGCTAGTGAAGGAAAAGAAAGGTTTGGATCTGTGTTAAGGGATTAATGCTAAACCAAAAGGAAATTAATTCCCAAAGAAACCCCAATAAGTCATCTATATCCACACCCCTCCCGGCCTCTGCAGCAAATTTCCCTTATTATTGGGGTGAAGGGACTCTTTAGGCAGCCATGAAGTTCAGCCCTCCCTCCAGATGCTGCTAAGCCCCTCCTCACAGGTGCAGTGTGTGACATTGGCCAGGGCATCTAAACAGCCTTTGCAGCGCCGGGGGTTTGCGGGTGTTTAAGATGTGTGTCTACATCCACACACTCACGGCACATGCGTGTGAGTGTACATATCGGTGCCTACGAGTACGTTATATACGGATATTTCTTTCTGAGATACACATGTTTATGTAAGAAATGTACACAAAATACACAAATACACGCGTGAAAGGATAAAAACTAACCGCATTGCAATGCACGTACGGAAATACATCTGTTCATCTTAAAGTGTTTCTGTGCATTGCGTGTATCAGCCGCATAAAATAGCTTCATCCCATTCTCTGCAAATGAACTTCAAGTCAGCTTTCTTCTTGCTCAGCGTTACTAACCAATATTCTAGGTGTGACACTCAGGGCTTTACCTATTTTACATCGATTATAAAAATTGCTCCTTCTACTGTTACAATAATCCTTTTTCTAAGGGTGTATTATTTATCGTATTAGTTCTACCCTTATTAGTTACAGGAGGGTGTGTTGGACAATATCCTTTGGTACAGAACGATGGAAACCACATTTTCTAGTTATGCTTAGATTAGCCAGGGTATTAAACCTTTCTTTTCCCAAGTAACATCTCAATTTCATCATTTTCAGTAGGCCTCTCTTGGTCATAATTTTCTCAGCGCTCTCCTTATAAGATAGGATTTGTCCAGATCTGGAGGCCACACCGGTATTAAAAAAGTGTTTGCAATGGCAGAGATCCTTCTGGGAAACTGCTGTAGGTCGACAGGATTCAGTCCTTCTCCGGTTGTTGTCTGTTGTTAATTGAAGCCCAAAGCAGAGTCGGTAGCAGACGCAAGCAATAGGCTGATGTCACGTTGCTCTGTGTCCCTGCACCCAGCGTTGGTGTTCCCCTCTTCCTCCCAAGCCGGTGTCTAAAGTTAGTGAGGTGATGAGGTGTTGATGAAAGGCAAACCTGGGAAGCCGCTAGACGGGCAGGGGAGACACAATCCAGCAGGCATTGCCCACAGTACCTTCTGAGGCAAGAACAACCCTACGAGCCGATGAAGGTCTTTCTCCCTCCATTCAAGAAGGAAGGGAAAAAAAGAGATTCTTTCATTGTTGTGTTTTTTTTTTTTTACATGTAAAGAAATAAATTAAGAAGATCTAAATGTTTTTTTTCTCTTCATATTTAGACAAGAGGTTAACAACGCCACTAGGGTTTGGCAGGTGTGATGGGTTGGTGAAAATGTCCTCAACTCTTGTTGATGGTGACGTGATTTTCAAACGTTGGCAGAACTGGGAAAGCTTGAGTGTGCACGGGGTACTTGGAAGGAGCAGAAACTGAGCCTCCAAGTTCTTCAGTCCAGGAGCAAAGCAAGAAGTCAAAACTCCAGCCCTATTAGCTTAATTGTTCTGATGAGTAAACCTGGTGAATTCAATGAAGATTGCCACTTCCCTAATTTGCCCATATTGACAGGCTGCTCCGGGCTGCTTCTGTTGCCAATATTCCTAACTACAGGAAATGATGCCAAGCTGTTTCCATAGTCACCACCTAATTTTTGTGAACCTGAACAACTTCGGCTACATCCCAGACTTCTGACCTCCACTGCAGAACTTCAGTAAGTCTCCACAACGCTGTTTGTGAAGAATTTGATTTGGAGGGGATAGAGGAGGCACGCAGTTATAGTTATGAATTAGATGGGAGGGCAGTGCTTCTCTGCCGTGCCTTTTTTTTATTTAAGCATTTGGAAGTTAAGGTGATGGAGACATGAGACACATTGAGAATACAAAGATAATTCTTTTGGATCTGATCGAGGGAATTAAGTCAAAGGGGCAGCTCTACAAACCGGTGTAGCTTAGGCTCCATCAGCTGATTTACACCAGGAGGGGTTCTAATGCGTGATTACCTGTTGCTTTATTGCAAGGCATTGCTGATACTTGAAATCTCAGTCTTGTCAGTACTGAGAAACTTCCTGCATATTCAAATAAGCTTCTTGAAGGCACCGTCCGTGTGCTTTTGTAACCGGGTTGGAGTGCTTTAGGGCGTGCCTGGCGCGCAGTTACTCCTTTCTTTGATACGATGGTCCTGGCTGAGGTGTGGTAATTCACTATTCAGTTCCAGACTGGGGAGGAGGGAAGGTAATTTTTTAGGTTGCCTAAATGCAGATTGAAAGCACGTTCTCCTATTTATAACGAGACAAAGTGGGTATACTGGAGCGTTTTGCAACTATTTTCTGTATGCTTAGAATAGATGCAAAACACTGCAGTAGGCAATAAGCAACAGAAATGCCACATGCCTCAGCGCTAGAGGGAAATGTTTCTTAATTTAAGCATTTGAAAGCCGAATCCAAGTTAAGATTCCCGTTTTAGCTATTTATTCAACATGAAAATTTGGACCTGAACTCAGAGCCTTGGATTCTGAATCAGATTGATTTATAATTTCAGAATTATTTAAATTAACAACTGGAATATTCATCAAGCAGATTAACTGATTGCTGCAACGCATCCAAGCAACATAAGCTGGAGTTTGCAGGGAAATCTGTGGGGCACCTGACACATGGCCGGTTCTGCAGGAC
This sequence comes from Neomorphus geoffroyi, assembly GCA_033558235.1. Classification (NCBI taxonomy): domain Eukaryota; kingdom Metazoa; phylum Chordata; class Aves; order Cuculiformes; family Neomorphidae; genus Neomorphus; species Neomorphus geoffroyi. The sequence goes on along the minus strand of JAUMJM010000092.1, from coordinate 1,003,154 downwards.
AAAAGGCTTGTGAACTCCATCAGCCAGGAATCTTAAATGGGAAGGAAAACATCATAAAGCGTGCTAAGTCTGCGGCTGATAATACTGTGACATTTGGAAGTGCACCCTTTTTGATACCAGTGGGACATCAGTTTGTGAAGATTAGGGAAAACTAGGGAAAAGATTTGCAGATAAGACATAAAAGTCACTGAGCTTGAAGTCCAAAGCAGCAAAGAATCCTGTCCTGCCCCTGCGGATAAAACAGGGTAGTTAAAAGGATAAAATTTATTTCCTTTGTAGCAAATTGCCAATACTCAAAACATTAAAACCAAGTGTCAGACAGTATAGGAATTGCAGTTACAGAAATAACAAACTAAAGTAAACCCTCAGCTATTTATAACTGCAGTGCCCTGGACTCTGCTTTGGAAATAGTATCATTCTGTAAATGATATCATTCTCCACTAAGCAGAGCTCTGTGTCAAACCTGGAGCCCTTGCTTAAGCTTAACATCCGTTGATAGAAAGCAGCGTTTACTCATGGTTTTGTCACTGGGTGATGGGAATTTAAGAACAGTTGTGTAAATAGTGTTGCTTTGAGAAGCATATCATACATGGAAGGAGAAAAAATCATAAATACTTACATAAATTTGTCTGTAGTTTGGCTTCCTCCTAAATGTTGTGACTCCCACTTTCTGGCTATTGAAATAACTGCAGATGCAGGCAGCGAGAATCATCCGTACCTGTGGCAGAGCCAGGAGTGCGAACAAAACTCCCAACTGCCAGATTCTAGCTGTTATTTCTGATTATAAACTTTGATTGAAAAATAGATCAAAAGTGTTATGAAACATAGATGAGGGTGGGAAAGATTCCCCAAATTAGGAGTTTAGTTTTTTTAATTCTGCTGTCCCAAGGTTATTTACCTAATCCAAGTTCCCTGTCTTGGCTGGCACCTTAATTATTGCATAGAAGAAAATGTTTTCCATGGGGCTTTTCATCCCACCTGTCTTGGATGCCTTAGGATCTAAGGCACACAGAAAAATTGTGCATCTATTCCTTCTGCCTTTTCAGGCAGAGAAACCAGTCTAGGTTCCTGGTTGCAACTTTGCTCTTTAAACATGGAAATGTGTGTAATTTTCCCAGGTGGTTTTGGGAGACCGAATGAAAGGCAAAAGCCTTGCTGAGATTTGTGGTTCTGGTGTTTTCTTTTTGCCCTAAATCAGCTTTTATTTCCAAACTGCAGTACCAGGATGATGGGTTTGGGTCAGATGTGCCTCAGCTTATCCATCCATTGAGTCCTATGCCCAGATTCCAAGCCTCATTGAAACTGAGGGGAATCTTAGTGATTGTGGACACTGGCTCAGTCCCAAAGACGATTTCAGTCATACCTTCATTTCATTTTTAAGACAATCAATCGCTTCAAAGCTGGTGACGCATGTATCTTTATTGGTCTGCTCTAGTTATCGGTATAGGTTCACTTTGTACCCCCTTGGGTTGCCAAACACAATCTGTTTGACTGATGTCGGGTCCATTTCTTTGCACGATCATTCTTCCAGCAGTCAATACTGAGGTTTTTTAAGGTATCGACCAGCCAGCTATTGGATGAGGCAGGGCCACATGACCTACTGACCTACAATACTGTAGCAAAAGTGGCAAAGATATGAAATCAATAACTTTATTGAAACAAATATCTGAGACGACACTTTCTGCAGGAGGATTAAATGAGGGGGATTGTTGTGGAAATGGGTCAGATTCTACATGGCTGATTCATGTAAGAACCCAGTCACGTTAATGGGAATTCACACGCGAGTGAGAGAAGCGGAAGAGCAGCATTTGGTCCAACATCAAGGTGAGTTGGGCTTAAAAAGTTGTGTGGTCCAACAGAGAAACATGCATAGAGGTCTAAGAAACCAGGATGCAGCTACAGGAATGACAGCAAATGCGAGAGATCTGATGACTCCAATGCCCTCCTTCTCGTCTTCTCCTTGGATGACTCCACCAGCTGTGCTGAGGAGCTGCCACTCCGTATTCGCAGTGGCCGAGAGCTCCAAGGAGCGTTGGTTGCTCTGGGATGCCTTTCAAGGCAAAGTGTGCATCACCTCTTTCCACCACTGGCTTCAGGTGGAGCGGTGGATGCTTGGTGACACAGAAGTTGCCGCAGGCCCCAGGGAATGAGGTGTGCACAAATATACTCTGTGTGCACAAATATACTCTGTGTGCACATATAGTGCTCTTACATTTGAAACTGTTTGCACGGCCTCACAAGGATGAAGAAATAATAGTGAACCCGGTTTTAGTTTTCATTCTTGGCTGTTTTTTCCTTAATGCTTGAGTAAAAGCCCAGTCCTTAAGGTGAATCCTAGCATTCCCCAAAGCAGAAAATTTTTTAATCAGAACCAGTTAATATATAAAGCCTTGCCATCATTTACTGTGGAACCACAGGAAGAAGATTTTAATGAAATAAGTTATTTATCTCTCAAAAAATTAACCTTTTTGTTTGGTTGTGAAGCAAAGAGAAAGGAAGAAAAGCTCAATAAACAGCCCCTTTATTACTGTTACTAGAAATAAAATAAGGGTAAGACTTGGCCACTGTTTTACTGTAGCTGTGAATTCCCTTCTTTCGTTTCAGTGTCTGTCACATTAGTAGAAAAATACAGACCGCTCCGAATGTGTGCACTAGCAATGACTCTGCCTGTTTTTCATTTTAAATAACTTTCAGCTATTCTTTCCTTTCTGGAGCTGGAGGTGGCAGGCTGCCATAGGTAAGCATGCAAAACAAAAGCAGCATCTTCCCGTGGACTCTGGGTCAGAATCTGGCATGAGTACCTTGCTGCGGCTTTGCTCACTTCACACTTCGATCCATTCTCATTTAAATGGAAAGAATTTAAATGGAAAGAATTTAAATGGAAAGAATTGGCTCGAATAGATGCACTTTATTTAATGTTGCTACTTTATGTTAAACTTAACAACAAATGAAATTATTCCCAAATGACTTCTCACTATTGAAGGTGTTTTGCCAATTGAAATGAATTAACATGAAGTCCGTTTGCATCAGTGTTTTTGTTTATCAGACATTTCTCTTTATACTACAGTGCTGAAATGATGGCTCATAAGACATTCCTAGTAGATCCACAAGTTGAACTGGATTGATTAAGGACTGAAGTAACTTTAAAACAGATTTGTAAATTTATTTTTTTTAAATAAATACAATATTTACACTGTTAGCAATAATAAGCTCTTATATAATACATATATTTGGGAGTCTAACTTGAGAAAAACCTTCTAGTGGTAGAAACCATGCAGGAATTAGGACAGAAATGAACTCAATAATGAAATTCAGACAGGAGTTGGGCTCTTCCAAAGTATGGTGCACGTTTCCTGCTCACATACAACATCTCTGCAGCACTTGCTGTTAAATGAGTCTGTGATGTCCCCCTACATTTCAAGCAATCCCCGAGGAGACCACCTTTCTTCCTGTCTGTGCAACCAATCAGACTGCTTAGAGGGCAAGACACTACCAACTGTGAGCAAAAGCAGCCGAACAGGGCAAAAATGGGCTTCAAAGTTAAATTACAATGGGAAGGAGGAGCATCAGTAATATTATGGTAGAAACTACACCTATAATGAGGCATCAGGCAGGGAACACGCACGTGCAGCATTTCTCTCTTTATGTATGCATCTGCCTTCACGAGATACGTTTTACTGTAGCGTCTTCGGAGTTTGAATGTGAGTTCATGTATTTTTAACGTGCTCCGTATCTTTCCATATTCTGTGTCTCCATAAGGAAATATTTCCGTACTTTCCTCCATCCCAAGTTCAGTAATGACAGTGATGGTATTGGCCAACTCTTCCACAGTATCACACTATCATAAGGTTGGAAAAGACCTTTGAGATCATCGAGTGCTTTGGTATTTGATAGTTTTACATTTGATAGTTTTACATCTTACACATTTAAAAATACCTGCTGCCCTTCAGAGAAGTAATCTTTGTTACTCTTCAAAGCCAGCGAAAGCAGATGGGTATTTTAGTCCAAAGGGAGAGAGAGGATACGGTTAGACTTGATTATCTGAAAGGTCTTTTCCAACCAGATGATTCTATGATACCATAGATGAGAGCCTTTCCCATAAAATGGCCTGTAGGTATTTATTCAGGTCTCTACTGACTTTGTCTGCAGCAACACAGCGCGGGGAAAATGTATGTACTGTCAAAAGTCACCGGGCATTTTGCAGTCGGAGACTCTCGAATGCGCAAGCCATTTGCATTCCAAGTGATCTATTCTTACATCCACGCTGGGGAAATACTTCATAGCTCTACTTTCAGGATGTATTTTATTTAACATTGTTGTTTCTGTATACTGGCTGGCTATTTTCTATAGCAAACTGACATCAGAAACCCCAAGGCTTTACTATTGTTATACTAACGGGGATCTGGCGTGGCGTAGACCTCTCCTCTTTACACACATACACACTTTTTTTATTTCTATGACAATATAATGTTCTTCATGTCTGATTGTTAAGTTTTTTGCCCTTGTCTTTCTGCCCTTTGTCTTCCCCTCGCTGTAGCTGCCGGTAGATTTTGGTTCAGAAGTTTGCCCTCAGGCTGTTGGTAGGAAATCCTCATGGGGACTGAACTTTGTAGAAAGACTATCTGAATTAAATTATTTATAATGAGCATGCATGGCAATTGAAGCCTTGTAATACCAACCACAGGCTGGGGGTGCTAAATGAATACATTATATTCAAATAAGGGGAAGAAGTCATAATGTTTCTGCAGCACGCGCCGTTTGCCGATCCGTGGTATTTACATTCTTTACCTCTTTCGCTTAAACGTTTATACCTTCGCAGATATTTTCTCAAGATTGAGAGACTGCCTGATATAATAGCAGGTAATCTGTACTCAACCCCAGCGTCAACTGATTACCAGGCTTGCTTGAATTACTATATGCTATTACAGTATTTTAGGAACCCGTAATATCCACCATTACTTTCTCTTGTGAGAGTCCTTAGACTGACTTGCCGTTGCCATTTTTCCCTCTTCGGCAAATAAATATCGTAGTGTATCCAATACAATCAGCAGAGTGTAACCAGAGTGTATGAGTTTTTAGCGCAGATAATTAAAGCCCAGTGTTCTCCACTGTAACAATTACAAGTACTTGAGAAAACAATGACAAGGTCATCCTGCGAATGTGGCCATCAATCAGGGAATTCGTTGCCTTAATAAAACAATAACCCACTTGTTTAAAAACCAACGTACAAAGGAAGCGACCACATAATTGTTTCCTTGGACATATGTTCCCTTAACCACATACATAAATGTGGAGCAATAGCACGTAGAGCACGTTTAGCTAATTAAGACCGATTTCTCCTATCTGCCCCAGGTAGCACCTTGAGTTGTGACTAAAACTTTATATTGGAATAGAAGAGGCTGTTTTTCAATTTGAGAGCGATGCCTCCTGAATTTCCCCAGCAGCACCCAGCAGTTGGCATGATTGCGCTCTTGGGTAAGTACTGAAATGCTTCAGTCGTCCAACATCACCTACTGTCACATAGTTGCACACAAATCCATGGTCAAGCGTAGCCTTGGATTGGAAAGTGAGAATTTTGAGCTTGTTTAGTGCTATAGCCTGGACTCAGGATCTGCCTTTCCATAATCTGAATAGACCGTGGCCGGTGGGTCATGTAGCTAGGAACGCCATGAAGAAATGCCTCGCAGAACATGGGACTTCCAGTGTGTGTCAATTAGTTAATAACACACAATTCCTACCTTCCCTTCCCACTTTTTCAGCCCGGATCTCACATAGAAACTGAGAATTTTCTCATTGACTTCTTTGCTACTGGTCAGGCTGAGAGTCTACTCTTACAAAACGTTGTGTACAAACTTTCAGCTTCCTCTGGGAGTCAGGGCTAAAAAATAGGAAAAGAGATTATGAAAGGGAAGTCTGGTTTCTTTGATGTAGCCACCTTAGAATTAATTGATGTTCGTAATTTTATTTTACGAACGTGACTATAAACTGATGTCTCAGAGACCGAAAGCTGCTCTTACGTTCCATACAACTAACTATAAAGGTAATTTTGCAGGCTTCTATATTTAATCATTTGCATGTATACTCATTACTGCATAAATAGGATGTAACTGAAGTGTGGAACTGTATTTCTAAGGCAACAGTAATTTTTTTCAGATGCTAGTTAAGCTTATAAAAATATGAGATCTGCTCACGTTCTCATTCACAGAATAAAGGCATCAAAGCAGGTAATTTGACATGTTGGATAGGAATTTTTTTGCGCAGTTTTATGTCATGCTCATTTGTGTCTATACATTCTTGAACTCCTCTATGCCAAATTCTATGAGAATTCCTCAGGGCTTGACTTCCAGGGAAGCTGAAGAGGGGCACAGAGAGCTATGGCTGTAGTGCTTCATCCCTAATGTGAATGACCTTGACTTTACAAACTCTCCTCAGCTCCACAGACAATCTGAGTTCCAGGTATTCTCACCTTACCACATCCTTCGTGGCTGTGTGAGAGTACTTTCTCCCACAGAAGCCACAAAAGAGTTCAGAAAGGGGTTTAACTCTCCTTTTGAGGAGCCATACAGCAGCCAAGAGGTCCTGACTTCACAAGGTCAGTCAAAAATGCAGGCTTGCAGCACGCAGCGACAGTAGTTGTGGGTACCGGTTCCGTTCCCAGAGGCCCTCCCATCCCTGAAGACCTGGAATGTCATTAACAGCCCACTGTTAGTTTTCAGCAGGCAACTGAACTACTGGCTGTGTCTATATTTAGTGGTGGTGTAACTGAAATCAAAGCCCTGACATTATGAGCAGCAGTGAGGACTTTTAATTGGATTTAAGAGATACACTCCAGGTCAGCCTCTCTTCTCAGTTACACCTGGCCAGCTCTGCTAGGATAGGTGCGTTTGTGTTCTGGTCTTCAGAGCTCAATTTGGCCCAATATGTGTCCAAGTAGTGATTTTCCATTCATCTCCAAGCAAGCTCAAATTAAAAAAACGCACGGTCAGCTTTAAGTTAGGGGACAGTAGAATCATAGAACCACCTGGCTGGAAAAGACCTCTGAGGTCACTGAGTTCAGTCGTACCTGTCCTCTTACTAAACCCTGTCCCTAAGGAACTCATCTACCCGGCTTTTAAACCCCTCCAGAGATTTAAGCCCCACCTCCCTGGGCAGCTGTGCCAGTGCCTGAGAACCCTTTCTGTGAAGAAGTGTTTCCTAACATCCAGTCTAAACCTCCCCTGGTGCAGCTTGTGGCCATTTCCTCTTGTCCCATCCCCTGTCACTTGGGAGAGGAGACCAACACCCGCCTTGCTACAACCTCCTTTCAGGCAGTTGTAGACACGGATGAGGTGTCCCCTCAGCCCCCTCTTCTCCAGGCTAAACCACCACCACCAGCAGTGGGCAATGTGTCCTGTGGACTAGATCAGTGCATCCAAAATGTAGGCTTATGGGATCGCAGGATAATTCAGGTTAGAATGTACTTGAGGGGCTCTGTAGGCCAACCTCCCGCTCAAAGCAAGGTCGCATCTGAGGTCAGACCAGGTCGCTCACAGCATTATCCAATCTTGTGTTGTAATCATCTGAGGATGGAGTCTGTACAGACTCCCTACGTAACGGTTTCTCTGCTTGACTGTTCCTGTAAAAAAGCTCCTGCTTGTTTCCAGTCTGTCATCTCAGCTTGAGCCTGTTTTCTCTTGTCCTCCTACCTTGAAACTCTGCGAAGCATCCAGCTCCGTTATTTTGGTGACCTCCTCACGGGTACTAGAAAGCCTGTAATTCACACCAATCCCAAAGGATGGCTGGGGGTCTCCTCTAGGCTCCCTTTCCCATGAAAGGCTGGGCTTGGACCAGATGATCTTCCAAGGTCCCTTCCAACCTGGTTTGTTCCATGATTCTACGACTGATGCCCACAGCTGGCTGTACCTGTTCTGGGTCACTCTGGGGTGCGGTGCATCTCGCTGCGTTTATGTGTGTGTGGTTGCAGAAATCCAACAGTCTTTAACATGTTAATTTTCTCTCATAAATTCTTTCAAGCTAGCAGGTGCTCCTCCTCTAATTTACTCATCCCTTCTCTGGTCCAGAGCGACTCCTTTCCAAGAGGAGGTCAGGCAGAGCTGCCGTACAGGTGACTAGGAAACTCCAGAAGGGACATTTCCAGTTTCCCTAGACACACTTCTCCTTTAAGACCTCTTTTAGGTATTTTGGGACTAGTCTAAGTGCCCTTGAAGACTTTGACACCATCTTCTCCAGCTGAAAGTGGACTGAGAACCTGGGGACGGAAGTCCCAGCTCAGCAAAACCTTCAAGATGCTCCAAATGGCTTTGCAGAAATATCTACTTTAAGCCAAACGCTGCATTTAAATACTTCACCTGTACGTACTCCCAGCCCATGGACTGTGAGTGTCCGGGCTGCGTTGTAGTATGATTTTTTCCCCATGTTATATGATAAGCAAAAAAAAAAAAGAAATCTACTACTTTTTAAATTTAGATCATTGTTGTTACAATTAGGCCACATCGTGGGAAGTTTGTTGTTACAAGTCTGTTGTTATAAGAGCATCAAGGTATTAAGTATTTTTCCAGCAAATACACCAAGAATTTCCCACTATATTGGAAACCAGTGATCTTCTTTAGCCTGAGATGCAGTTACGCTGACCTCTCTGTCATAAACCTACTTATATTTCCAAAGTGTTTTTCCTTGTCACAGAAGAAATCTGTAGCAACAGAGACAGAACCTGCTTTCCACAATTCACAGTTAAAAAAAAAGAAGGAAAAAAAAAAGAGATGCTGCTATTATTGTGACAGAACAGATGTTATATACAAAGGATTGCTTACAGATACATTGTAAGTTAATCACGTCTTTTCCAAAATATATTGAATATTCTCGTTAATGTCTGAAATGAAATACTTATGATTATAGGAAATTAAATTACTTACAGCATTTTTTTGCAGCCTCTCACTCTCAACACACACTCTTTTCAGCACACACATATACACACACATAACTATTGTTAATTAAGACTGTCTCCATTATGGGGCTAATTAACAATTAGCATAAACATAATTAGCTAACGGTGACATTTAACTCATTACATTGTTTAAATAATTTTCAGGAATTGCCCTTAGTGGCATTCTGTCATACTGAAATAATGGCAGCACTTTGTCATGTAAATTAAATGACATTTGTGTTGTTTCCTCTCTAACTCATGCATGGTATTTTTTTTTAATTTGAGCTACTTTCAGTTCAGAATCCAAGGTGAATTCTGAAAGTTGAGCTACGGCATGTGCTTCTTGGATACCCTCCATAAGTAGCCTGAACTTTTTGGGATCTGCACCCTTTCACGTCCAGAAGCCCATTGGATATCTCCGTGCAGATTTGCTGGTCCCTGAGTGCTCCCCACTGGCTCGGTAACGGGGAATGATCGTTAGGTGATTGGTTCGTTTGCAAAATATGGAGAAGGACAGACTTGTGTCTCGCTGTGACTGGAGTCAACACTTGCTTCCTGCTCTTACATATTTGTGCTCGCAATCCAGACTCCTGCTGCATCCTGGGCTGCATCCAAAGCAGCATCGCCAACAGATCAAGGTGAGACCCCACCTGGAGCGCTGCATCCAGCTCTGGAGTCCCCAGCACTGGGAAGACGGGGACCTGTTGGAGCGGGTCCAGAGCAGGGCCACAAAGATGAGCAGGAGGATGGAGCCTCTCTGCTGTGAGGGCAGGCTGAGAGAGCTGGGGTTGTTCAGCCTGGAGAGGAGAAGGCTCCGGGGAAACCTTATTGTAGCCTTTCAGTACTTAAAGGGGGCTTAAAAGAAAAATGGAGACAAACTTTTTAGCAGAGCCTGTGGCAATAGGGCAAGAGGTAACGGTTTTAATCTAAAAGAGGGTAGATTTTAAACTAGATATAAGGAAGAAATGTTTTACAATGAGAGTGATGAAACACTGGCACAGGTTGCCCAGAGAGGTGGTAGATGCCCCATCCCTGGAAACCTTCAGGGTCAGGATGGACGGGGCTCTGAGCCACCTGGTGTAGTTGAAGATGTCCCTGCTCATTGCAGGGCAGTTGGAACTGAAGGACCTTTAAGGACTCCTTCCAACCCAAACCATTCTATGATTCTGTACTCTGTGGGCAAGTCACTCCAGCTGGGTGTGATCCAGCTCCCCGTCCATGGGACAACATCTGGTCCCTCTGGCCAGAGGAGTGGCACAAGGATACAAGCTCCTAACAGCACTCAGATATTGCACCAATAATACCAATAATACATATATTCTCCAGAGGAGTGATAAAACCTTTTCTACGTGCAATCCAGCATCCATAATTTTGAAGTGTAATATTTCCAACCAAATATAATCTCTTCTGTGGGTCACAAGATTTTCAGTGTCCTGAGAGCTGACTGGGACAATATTAGCATGGGGTACGACTATATGTAACGAGAGAAGCAAATTGACATGAAAGGCATTAAAACTTCAGTGATTATTCACACTGTGCCATCATAGTTGAAGGAAGAACGAAATTTGCAGTCATGTAAGGGTTTTTGAGGGTGCAAACTGGACAACCAAGAGAGTGAAAACTGAAGGGTTGCTTCAAAATTCTTGGGTTTCAGGTATTTGCAACAAGATATTTTATTCCACAGCCCAGCCTACCTGCAGCACTTGGTACCCCTGGTTGGTAGGAAGTGGA